>CM070550.1:76935609-78231137 GCA_036346405.1 Phyllostachys edulis | reverse complement strand
CATCATCTCATGTAAAGTTGCAAATATAAACTTGACTAAGTGACTATGGAACTATGTGATAAAAACTATGTGTACTATGTGCTATTACTTGTTGATGGCATATGTTGCACTTAACCAACAGGGTGAGAAAAGGTTTTGGAAGGGGCAAGTGGTGCGGTATACTTTTATGGTGGATCTGTGTTGGCGGGAATGATAGGTTAGAATTTGGAAGTTTTGCCCGGTCAATTAAGGACTTAACTTTGTGCGCCATTGAATCCGAGCCTTTCGTACAACCACATGCACGGTATGGGACGGACCTAACTTAGTAAGTTATGGAGTCTTGACATTGATTACTCGGGTTGTAGGTTAGGCGTGTCGGATTGGGTGGAGGTGTGTACTACCAAGTAGTCACATCACGGGCGGTTCGCCGTGTCCCCGCCCAACAAGTGTGCGTGCTGTGGCTGGCTAAGCATCTGGGAGTATCAATGTCGAGATGAAGTTTCTAAATTGTTTTGTTCGGCTAGTGCTAGCTACACTAGTTGTATCTTGTGGGTAAAGTGTACAACCTCTGCAGAGTGTTAAACAATCTATTGAATAGCGCGTCATGATCATGGACATGCTCGGGGATTTCACACGAGGGTAGATTTTCATGAAAACCTTGGGAAGGGATCTGTGTGACTTAAGTCATATGGCTATGTGAATAACTTGTTTAGGCTATGTGTCTTTGTGAAATAAAAGCATCAAATTATTATTGTCTATTTGTTTTGAATTATGCTTTCAATCTATTACTTGTATTTAAGCGCAAATCTTGCATTTACGCAAACCACGAAGCCATTCCTTTGGAATAAGCCTACATCTATAAATTGCATTTTGTGGTATGGCTTGCGAGTACGGTGTGTACTCATGCTTGTTGTAAAACATGCAGCAGAAGAGGAGGAGTCTTCTTTGCTTTTGAGGAGGAGTTCATCGAAGGTGCTTGATCGTAGGGTCTTGATCGATCGGTTACTGTGGTGAATTGATGGGATTCAGTGAAGTTTCTTTGTTCGTTGCTACTTTATTTTCTTTGTTAGCCTGCGTGGCTTAATAATTGTAAACTTCGACCATAAGGTCAAAACAACTATTTGTTATCAAATTACTCGTTTATGTTATTAATCACTTGTGTGGATCGATATTCACTGTGTTGACCTTTGTGTGCACTAAGCGTGATCTGGACTAGTGCATTATACCTGAGGGTCCGAATTGCATATTTTGGGTCCCGACATACTACCATAAATTACCAAACAGTACTACCACACCACTAAAATGCAAAAGACTTAGAACCAAGCCATGAGACACGTGGACGCTCCAGATGGATTGGCCGATCGGACCACGCTTCAAAACCGTCGAATTTTAAGAGCACTGTAGAAAGTCCGAACGTCCCCTTTGATCTCATCCGTTAGATTTCAATCCAAAGGCTCACAATCCTTGAAGAGTTCGGACGGTCCAAGCGTTCCTCTCAATATGAGCCATCGATCAAGATCTAATGGTTCGAGCAAAACACGTTAGGAATCTAGACAAGCGGTACTACCATTGCATAGCCGCGGTCATACCAGTCTCGAGTATCCGCATATTAAAAGCCGATCGCCGATTCCGAAAAAACCAAAGTACAAACACAAGCCTTCGGAATTTTCATATCATCAACAATCGCGGTTGTATCGTCTGCGGTAGTTCCATGCCAAAACACCGTACTACCGCAAAACCCGACAAAGGCTGATTTTCGATAGAATTCAACATAACTCAAAAGCATGTCAGCATCTAAGATCACAAGCATGTTCCAAAGATAATGTATTCATCTTAAAACACCAAGACTAAGTCTTTATTATTGTCAATGTGTTCATCATCAAATATCATGACCAAAAACCTCCTGGTCTTACATGATATTACCTTCTTTGACCAAAGTGTAATCAAATCCGAGCGATCATCTTGAGTTAGACAAGCGTTTGGAGTACCTTTAAAATTTGTTCAACTTATTCCAATGCACTCGGTAGGTTAAGCTCTGGTAGCAAGAGTTAGAAACAAGATGATGCTAGGAAGTTCCTTCTAGTGGGCAAGACCACGTGTAGAGAAGAAAGACTTTGACTAGGTGTTGTCTCTTCCTCCGACCAGTTGAAACAAAATGAGTTTACCAAAATTAGTCGAGCAAATTGAAAAAGTGTACTCTGCTTAGTTTATTTTTCAAAAATGAATGAATAAATAATCTAAGATACTAAGAGTTGGCTTGAAAATATTTCGACCATGTGTATTGAACCCAAGTTCTTTGTGTTGGCAGCAAAAGGGAGGAACGAGTCGACACTAGGAAGTTCCTTCTAGTGGGCGAGGACCACGTCGCGAAATGAAAGGCTTCGACTAGGTGATGTCACCATCCTTTCGACCGATGTAAAGAAAGTTTGGTATTGATCGTAGAAGAAATTACGACCGGTAATGATCAAAAATTATCAATGCGTTACTCAAAGTAAGACAATAAAGATAGAAAGAACCTGATACTTTATTGTAGGGTTGGTCGGTTTACACATAAAATTTGTGTAACTGGTCGATTTTCCAGAATTGGAGAGAATTTCGCCATATTCCATTGCTAGTCATCTGGGACACAGTCGCATAACCCGACCATCGTAAGGACCTTCCCACTTGAGGGAAAGCTTGTTACGATTAGGCGGGATTGAATTTTCCTCAATACCAAGTCACCTCTGAGGAAGGCTGAGGTTGGACCTTACGATCGTAGTATTTAGGCGGGGGCTTCTTTGGTAGGCCCCGAGCGGATTAAGACTTGATTTCTCTTTTCTTTGAGCGATTAATGTCATCCGCTCGAAGTTGTTCTTGGATTGACTCGTTGAAAGTTTCAACCCTTGTTGACGTGATCTTTAGTTCTAGTGGAAGCATGGCTTCGCAATCAAACTAGAAAAAATGTTTTCACTGAGTCTGACTAGCGATCGTGCGAACTGCCCATAACACTGAGGGTAATTCTTGTACCCAAGCCCCGAGCGCTTGACAAGCTGGTCGAAGACTCAAGTTTTGATTCCCTACATTATTTGGCCATTTTCTCTTTCGATTGCCCCATTGCTTTGGGGATGGGCAACAGAGGCATAACATAGCTTGATACCCGACTCGTCGCAAAATTCTTAGAATTTTGCGCTCAAAAATTGCTTACCATTATCTATGATTATTCGACTTAGGACCCCAAACTGAGTGATCATGCTTCTCATCATGAACCGGTTTGCTACTTCCATTGTTATCCCAATCACAGGTTCGGCTTCAATCAATTTTGTGAACGTATCAATAGCCACAAAAAGAAACTTGAAGCCTCCTAAAGCTTTTGGGAATAGTCTTAGGATATCGAGACCCTAGGTCGCAAAAGGCCAAGATAGAGGAATTGTTTGTAATGCCTGAGCCGATTGGTGTATTTGCTTGCTATGAAACTGACATTGTACACATTTCTTAACCAACTCTTTGGCATCGTAGATGGTCATTGTGATAAAATCCTTGTTGAAAGGCTTTTCCGACTAGCATTCTGCAGAAAGCATGAGTTCCACAAATGCTCTCGTGTATGTCGTGAAGGAGGTTTAGTCCTTCTCTCTGCGGTATGCATCGTATGAGTACCCCTTGAGTGCCTTGTTTATAGAGGACTCCTTCGACCAAAGTATACATTTTGGCCTTTCAGGATAAGCGATCTGCCTTGAGATCATCATCGGGTATTGTACCCGTTTGAAGATACTCATAGATGGGATTCATCCAGGTATCCTCGTACTCTGGAGAGGCTATCTCAATAGGAGTTGCCTCTGGTGTTTCAACCAGAGACGGCTTCTGGAGCTGTTCCAAGAAGACTCCTTTTGGTACTTGTAATCGGGAAGAGGCTATACGAGCAAGCTGGTCTGTGAGGAAATTATCCTTTCAAGGGATAAATTGTACCTCAAAACCAAAAAAATGCTTTTCAAGCTTTCGAACCTCTGATAAGTACCGAGACATGGTCGGCTTAGAGCATTGGTACTCTTTTTCAACTTGATTCGTGACTAGTTGAGAGTCTCCTCTCACGAGTAGTTATCGAATCGCATGCGCTTTCGTAGCTCGTATGCTAGCCAGCAAACCTTCATATTCTGCCACGTTGTTAGTGGCTTGAAAGTTTAATTAAATGGCATACTTTAAGGTCTCTCCGTTAGGAGATTACAGGACCACCCTAGCCCCTGAGCCACTTAAAGTAAGTGATCCATCAAAGTACATCGTCCACTAGTCGTGGGTATCGTACTGGGGATCCTGAACAGGTTCAGGATTTGTCCATTTGGCGACAAAGTCTGCAAAGATCTGGGATTTAGTGGTCGTTCGGGACACAAAATGGAGGTCGAACTCCCCAAGTTCTATTGACTATTTTGCCATGCGTCCCACTGTTTCCCTGTTCTGGAGGATCACTCCTAAGGGAATCTCAGACGACACAATTATCTTGTGCACTTGAAAATAATACCGCAGTTTCCTCGAAGACATGAGGAGGGCATAGATAAGTTTTTGGTCCTGAGGGTAATGCTCCTTAGGCCTGTGCAAAACTTCACTTGCATAGTAAACTGGTTGTTGGACGTTTTCACACTCTATGACAAGTACTGCGCTTACTGCCTGTGGCGTGGCAGCTAGATAAATTAAGAGCGCCCTTACGGTTTGGAGAAACCAAAACAGAAACACTTGTAAGATATCTCTTAACATCCTCAAAAGCGCGCGTTGCCTCTTGAGACCACTCGAAACCCTCGTGCTTCCTTAGAAGTTTTGAAGAAAGGTAGTCCTTTTTCTCCTAGTCGTATGCGATGAAATGACTTAAAGCCGTCATGCATCCTGTGAGTTTTGGACTTCTTTCTTTGTGGTTGGGGCGCATTTGCACGATGGCCTTTATCTTTTCGGATTTGCTTTAATCCTTCATCGAGACTAGGAATCCAAGCAATTTTCGAAGAGACTCCAAGCACACACTTCTCGTGATTGAGTTTGAGGCGGCGTTTTTAAGGTTGTCGAATGTCTCCTCGCAAGTCGAAACATGATTAAGCCGCTTGATGCTTTTACGGCTAGATCGTCAACAGGCTTCCAAATTTTGGCCTAGTTGAGTTGAAAAAGTTGATTGCATCAAGCGTTGAAAAGAAGCACCATCATTTTTTAGACCAAATGGCATTTTGACATAACAAAATGTTCTAAATGGAGTAATAAACACGGCCTTTTCTTCATCTTTTAGACACATATTAATCTGATGATAGCTAGAATATGCGTCTAGAAAACTTAATGTTTTGCAACCAACAGTAGAACCAACCAACCGATCGTCACGAGGTAAGGGAAATCATCTTTTGGACAAGCTTTATTAAGATCAATGAAGTCTACACACATTAGCCACTTGCCATTAGACTTCCTAACCATTACAGGTTGGCCAACCACTGGGTGGTCGACTTCTCTTATAAAGCACGCTTTAAGTAGCTTGTCCAATTCGACCTTATAGCATGTAAATCGATCGAGGCAAATCTCTGTAATTTTTGTTTTATGGTACTTTGTAAGGGCGTAGAGCTAGCATGTGCTCAATCACTTCCTTGGGGACTCCGGGCATGTCGGTTGCTTGCCACGCGAAGACATCTACGTTTGCTCAGAGGAAAGTCTCTTCCTATTTAGGGTCGGAAGTATCCCCGATGCGAACAGTCTTTGAGGGCTCCTCTAGATCCAAAGGAACCTCCTTGACCTGGTCGTTCGGCTTAGGTGCTGCTTTAGGCTTCGACTGCTTGGTCGAAGCCTTCCCTTTGTTTTCTTCTCGAGCTGGTATCTGGCCAACCATCTCGAGGTACCGACGGTCACACATGTGCACCATCTTTTTATCACAATGAATTGTGATCACTCCTTTGGGACCTGACATCTTAAGACATTGATACCCATAATGAGTAGCGATTTAGAATTTTGCCAAAGTTGGTCGTCCGAGTATGGCATTATATGCCGTATCGAAATCGATCACATCAAAGGAGATCTTCTCTGTCCTGAAATTACTTGGAGAGCCAAATGTTAAACGAAGAGAAACTTGGCCAATAGGTTTGGCCAAGACCCCGGTACAATACCATGAAAAGTGTATCGTACCGGTCTTACCTTGGTCCTGGGTACTTGCATCTCATCCAGGGTACTCGTAAACAGAATGTTTAACGAGTTACCACCATCAATCAGTACTTGATTTACTTGACGGTTGTTAATGGTGGGCTCGGAAAGTGACCTAGTCAAGTGGAAGGGATCAGGTAGTCACCCTTCTTAAAGTTATTCGAATTTTCAGTGCAAGTTTTATTCGTTTCAGAAATTCTAAATGTATTAAATACTTTTTATACTCACATTCAGCTAGCCACAGAGATTGACAGGTGGGACCTGACGTGAGGGCTGACCAGGTCAGCCTTGACTCGGTCAAAAATCCACAGGGCCCACGTGTCAATGGCTAAGTCCATGCGCATAGTGCATAGACCAAAGTCCATGCACTCAGTCTAACAGTCTACGAAATCGGTGCACTATGCACTAATTGCACCAGGACCCTCGTGTCAAAGACTCAGAGGTTCAAATGGGCGGTAATTAAATTTCTAATCACGTTTATAACAGATGGGACCTACTTGTCATACACACATTAAGAAATTGATTAAGAGCTGACGACGGGTTATCACCTTAACTCGCCGGTGGCTCGGCGGAGCTCCCGTGCATGCTCGAGCGCCGAGAGGAATGCAAACTAGCGCAGCAGAGGGACTCTAGACTCAAGATCAACATGACTAGGCGTGGGATGACTTCATGAACTCGTCCGGGGTGGCGGAGGTCGATGGTTCTTTGGAGTCGAGCTTGTGATGGCAGGAGGCGAGCGAACAGGCTGCGCTCGTGGAGAAGACGCTACAGACATCGAGAGGGCTCAGGGAAGTGTGCATCGGGATTGCCTTGTCACCAGGAATGCGGCGCACCCGATGACGACGACGAAGGAGGTCAGTAGCGACTAGAATGGAGATGGCGGCGGTTCACTGAAGCTCGGGAAGATGAGGTCGTTCTCCCTCAGTATAGCTCTAAAACCAAATTAACTTTGCCAGTAAAATCAGCGGGAGGTTGCGATCTTAAGAGGACGTTGATAATATCTCACCGAACCGCCCGCGAGCTATGCGGCCATGGCCAACAGAGGCGATGATGCAGACGAGGTGCCCGATCTTTCGATGAAATTGATAAATATCGATTTTGGTGGAGGTGACTCTCGCGATCCGACTACAATTATACGACGACACATGCGCCTTAGCAATTATTGAACCAACTCCGAGATGTTATTGACCTTGCTGGAAGCGCGATCAACCTGACTACGAAGGTCTATTCCTGCATGCAATCGAAGAACACACAAGAACAATATAAAACACAATCTGATGTATTGCAAATATTTATGAAATACTTATAAGGTGGGATTTTGAGGGCTATCTTGACAGGTCGTCATCTGACACAACTGAAGAACAGAAGTTTGCACAATGGCTATATCTTAACTGAACGAAATCCAAGAAAACTAGAGAGGTCCGACCTCCTTAAATAGGGGAGGGGGAGTCGCACATAGCTAAGAAAATAGGGGATGGTACTATTTATGGCACTGTTCATGCATGAATAGTGCCTCATGAACAGTATGGGCCGCCTAGGGTGGTGCCTTCCCTTGGGCCCAAGCATTACAAGGCTCAATTTGGCCCAAACAGGTGACGTAACACCTTCTTTTGGTGATTACGGTATGCATATAAGTAATTTGAAGGTGAGGCTAGATCCATTGGAAAGTGGATGAGATAATATTTCCATCAAGTACTCGTGGACCTCAAACGGACTCCGTATGTGAAAGTTATGCATGTTTGAAGTCGGTGTTGTCTCCAGAGGCCGAATTGGATTCCATAACGTGTCCAACTTGAAGTCTTGCTTCACTTGGACGAAAAGTGACGTGGTGACCCTGAGGAAGTGTTGGGGAAGACATTGACTTGGTCTTGATGTGTGGATTGGCTTCCTTTTAGGTGGACCCCAACCACGGCGTGTAGTGTTGATGCATTCGTCCTTGTATATCCGCACAAATATATATTTTCATCATTAGGTAGCATCATAGTCTCATTTAAAACAAATAGAAGTGAGGAATGAATTCACATTTTGTTCAATCTTGGGAGCTATGGTTGTATGAATTTGTGGCATGGTCACATCATCCTCCCCTTCTTGACAAAAAACCATCCTCAGTTTTAACAAATGTGTAGTCCAACGTATTGCATGATCTTGATCATTAATCTTGGTACATGAAAAAGAACGCAACGAACTCTCATTATGTAATATCATAAGTTCTTTATAAAGCAAAGTAAAACCTCTTTGAAACAAGTGTACATGATAGGAAGTATTCTCTCTGGATGGTGTTGGAACTATGTATTTATGTGTCTCGTCCGACTCCCCTTCTTTAGAAAATAGGGTATTGGATTGTGGCCTGATATTTATGATATCAATGAGAGGTAAATTCTTTTCTGACGCAAATGGAGCAATGTTTGTGTATGCAAGCAGCCCACAACGCTCCCCTTCTTAAGAACTTTCCTGTAGCTCACAAATAACACTAGATGAATGTGAGAGCCGCTGGGCGATTTAATTTGGAATGCTTAACCCTTCCACTGGTCCTAGCATCACAAATCAAATTTCCCCGCTCTCGGTGTATGTGTACTTCCCAGAACTGCAGTACATTTACACCTTACAAAAATTAAGTACCAATTCCATACACAAGTTCTTGCATTATTACAAACTTCATAATTTACATAGATTCAACTTACATTAAAGTTTTATGACAAAAGTAGAGGCAACAGCGGAAACACAAGCCATAAAGATGGCAAAACAAGAAGCCAACCAGTTGCCCTTACCCACAAGGCAACTGACCGGAAACGTTCAAGCTAGTCGTCCATAGCGAAGTCGGCCTCGTACTCGTCAACCCCTTGGGGGTCAACTTCCTCTGCAGCAAAGACACAATGCAACTGAGTACAATAACAATTGTACTCGCAAGACTTACGTATCCAAGCCTATACATAGCTACATGCAAGCTGATTTTAAGGAAATGGCTATAGAGTTTATTTTCAGCGGAAAGCCACATTTGTTTGCAATTATGTATTAGATTGAAGGCAGTTTATCAAAACAGTTTTTAAATTGTTCAAATAGCGAGACAATAATATAAATCAACCTTAACATCACGGAGGTGACTAACCTAGCCATCACAACAATAGCACGAATTACCCATTCGTACCACACATTCTCAAGTTTTATCAAAATGTTATAGTCTAACTCTCGAAAGACTTCCCCAAGCGTGTCCATAACCAAGGACTTGGCTATTCGAATAGATTTAACCCTGCAGGGATGTACAACTTTACCCACATGTCGGACCGCCTTGTTGCCACGCGATTAAGCACACTTCCTTAGGTGTGCCGGCCTGGCTAAGTCCTACGAGACCTTTCCATTATTGCATATTAACTACGAGTCGCCCGTATGGGTAAAACCCTCCGTGAACCGCCTTGTGTGCACACAGGGCTCCCACGCAGGACCCACACATTGCGTCGGATATCGGCCTAGCCAAAGCAACTGCCGATACCCTTAGGACTGGAGAACCTAGACTGGAACTCCACCCCTCGCACCCAACACACACAAAAAATCCCGTTTTAACACAACACACTCACACCCGCCTACGACTCGGAGGTAATACCCGCCAATGTACTGAGTCAAGAGGGGTTCCCAATACCCTCATGTGGATGTACGCAATAATGCTTGGTTCAATGTAACAAGATGTTCGGTCCTTGTTGACTCGGGCACACAATCACATATCCAATAACCACGCCAATCATCCATATGCCCAAGTCCAAATCTTTTTGGTTCTCATTTTTAATTTTTCCAAATATGATACATATATGAGTATCCTGACTCAAATATTTAAAGGGATGTTGTAACGACCATCGCCGAGACGATGATCCCCAGTCTACCGTTCTAAGCATGGCTAAGCAATAGCAAATCGCATACTAAATATAAGTGACGAGAGCCCATCCAGCGAGCTCTACATCACGGCGGATATAATCCTAGGTTTTGTGGTAAGGGATGGATATTTACCTACGTTTCAAGTAACTACTCAGGTGAACTATCGCGACAGAGAAAATGCTTGACAACATAGCATGCATACATATGATTGAAAATGAAATATTATTATGCGCAAATAATGGGATCAATGTGCATCAATTGGAAACTGCTTTCCTTGCTGCAGATAGTCTCCCGGCTGTGGAGGATCGCTCTCGACAACACCCGAATCATCAAAATCTAATGATCGAGCAAAACGGCAAATAAGAACGAATAACACCAAAATAATCAACAAATCAATCATCACCAAATCATGCATACAACACAGGAAGGGAATGACTTTTTACATAAATTTGGGGTGACAGTACCAGTTTAAAGGAAACTTATTTGAATTTTCTAGGAATTTACTAACTAAACACATATTTTCATAATTAAATTAATTATCAACTTTTTCTGAAATAGCAACATGATCCAATTATGCACAAGATTAAAATACAGGAAAAATAAAATTAACAAAATTTATTTCACTTAATTTGGAGTTAGGATGAAATACTTATGAATTTTTGAAGCTTAACTCATTTTCTAGTATGAAATCAATTCATTTTAGCAACTAATTTTATTTCCCCATTTTCTGGTATAGCAAACTAGTTGGACCTCATTCCAGTAAAAAGTACACAAAATAATAAGAATAACAAAATTGATTTCATCCAATTTGGAGCTAATTTGAATTAGTTATGAATTTTCTAAGTTTATATCAATTTTCAGTTCAAAAGTAATTCCATTCGGAAATTCTAAAAGGATTAATAACTTTTCCTACCGAAACTTACCTGACCCATGGTCCGACTAGTGGGGCTCAGCGATAGTGTTATTGGGTCAAGCTTGACCCACCATGCTAAAGATGACGTCGAAGGCGTATCTTCTCAATACGTCTTCGGTTTTCAAGAAACGTACTTTGGAAAAACTATACCCAACAATACGCTTTTCAAGTCAGAAAACGAAATTCATATTTTCGCATTCATTTAATCAGTCAGAGGGCCCACAAGTCATACAAATAACTAAAAGGTGATTACATGCTAATGGTTTTGGTTAACTCTAAATAGCCGGCGGCTCACCGGAGTTCCCGCGCGCGGTCGCGACGGTGAGGAACTGAATCGGGCGATTGAGAGGCGCTCCGAGCTTGGGGACAACACCTCCAGGTGTGCAAGGCCTTCACGAACACGATGGTGCTGACGCGGTGGTCGGAGGATGCCGGCGGCGAGACGGCGACGGTCGGAGGCGGAGACGAAGTGGTGCCTCACGCGGAGAGGACGCTACGGTGGTCGAGGAGCTCCGGGAAAGCGCGCACCGGGATCGCCTTGGCTCCAGGAGCGATGCGCCCAAAGCCTCGACAATGAAGGAGGGCGGTGGTGGCTTGAATCGGGGCGGCGGCGAATCACCGAGCTCGGAGAAGAATGAGCCGCACGCTCAACACGATGAACCAAACCCAAATTAGTTTGGCGAAGACTCGTGAGTTTGTGCAATCCCGATGGACAAGGAATCAAAGGATGGGACTTACCCGAACGCTAAAGAGCTCGTGGGGTTGGGTGCGTGGGAGGCGAGAACGATGACCACGGTCCGACGCGATTCTCGGGCGCCGAGGACCGGGTTGGGCAAAACAGCAGGCGTCAAGTGTGGACCACGGCGGTGGGGTCGCGGGTCGAGGGCGGCACCAACCTGGCGTGCCTTCACCTTGAACTCACGAGAGGAAGAAACGAGTAGAGAGGCGAGAGAGGGAGAGATGAGGAATGGATTGGCTTGGAGGGTAGATGAAGCCTTGGCGGTCATCCTTGTTTGACCACGGGTGCATGAGGTGGCACCTTTGCCTTTGGAGGACGACGGAAGCGAATCTTGGCGGTGCAGCCTGACTCGAGTAAGGCGGTGCGAGGAAGATGGACTTGCGACAGTCGGGCCCACATGGCGGCGATGGGGGCGAAGTGGTCTTGTGATGGCGTGGTTGAGTCAAGGCGTGAAAAGGTTGGGTCGAGTCGGACTCTGGTTCATCGAACGGCACCGCGAATCTGGCCCGTAGAGATGGATCGGACGGCCCACAATCCACGAGCTGAGACTTAGATTTAGATTTAGATTTCGGTGTTGACCGAAAAACAATGAGTTTGACCGGGCTGTTAAATATAGAAATAAATTTCCAAAAATTCTAAAAATTTTTGTGGGTGCTAAGGGTTTCAATTATGACTTAGGAAAAATAATTTTGGCCACTGTTAACACTGGAAATGGCTAAAATAAATTCCTTTTCATATCAGCCTTAGAAACTTAGCTAGAATTTTAATGAGGTCAATTTAACTTCTAAAAATTTGGGAAAATTTTTGTTAATTCAAAAAAAATACCCTGGTATTTTACAAAAATATTTCCAGAAAATTTTATATATAAATTGTTCTAGAAACAATTTGGAGCTTGAAATCAAATCAAAGTCTAAAAATGAAAGCAAACTTTTGAAGTTTAACAAAAGTTTTTGAAATCCACATAATTTTATTACATTTGAAACACACACCAAAATCAAAATGTTACAATGAAATAGAAACATTAAGGTTAGTGCCATTAGTTTCCTCTACATGACAGCGTTCCTTATCCAAAGTTGAACCTTCCAGTTCTGAAGTTATGTAAATTCTATGAACCATGTAATTTTGTGGATATCATGAGGATATGCTCACGATCTTAGGATGATGAGACAATTGGCAATGGCGTTGAGGGTTTGCGGAAACAGCGTTTTTGGCGTAGTTTGAGGTTACATCAAGCCTCTGGCGTCTGGCCAAGCCATGGGGCGGTCGAATGACCATGCCTTGGACTTGTGGGCTAGTTTGGTTCTTTGGCGATCTAACAGACCGAGGTGGGGTCGATCGCACTTTGTGTGTGACGGTCTGACCAGAAGCCATCGCCGAGTGGTCGAGACCGGCCACCTTAGGAACTTTGGATTTTGGAGCTGAGCCAAAAATAGAGGGTGTAGGCACGTGAGAGGATTCTTCTGCACTAGGTCTCATAATTTTTTGGAGCTTCCAGTCAAAAGATCTATTCGATTGAAATTTCCAGAGAGTTTCGGTTTTCCAGGGGTGGAATTTTGGCTAAGTCCCAATGTGGCGGTAAGACCGGCCTTTGGTTGGCGGTCAGACCGGCCAGTAGGCGGTCCGACCGCCAAGGGTGGCGGTCTGACCGGTTTTGGCTTGTTTCGCCGGCCCGCGTGGTGGCGATTTGTGTTTGTTAGGTCAAGTTCATGTTCATCAGTGCATATGTGTTGTATTATGCATGTTTTGGCTAACGTGGGTCAAGTTGTGAAGAACTGTTCCCGAAAACGGTTTTGTAACATCCCAAATGTATAATTAGGGTTTGTTCAAGTATAATTATATGTGTAGAAATTAAAACTTTTTCTCACATCTTGAAAACCCCTAATCTCTCATGTAATTCTGGTCCAAGAGTTGTGTAATCCAAAAACACAAAGCTCTTGTTGACCAAAAGTCAAACTCATTCTCCGTTTATCTTAAATCTTGTGCCAAACATTTGGAAATATTTTCCTTGGTCCTAAAACTAATGTGGGACCCCTCTGAAAAATATCACAAGTTGTAAAACTTGTTTGATAAATGTTGGAGGAAAAACAAATCCTTGAACAACCTTCATGAATTTCCTGAGAAAAATGCATTGCATAATAACCTCTGGAAATTTTATGTGAGGTTAATCTCATTGTCAGCAAGCTCCAGTTAAAATTTCATGAATTTTGGAGTTAATTTGCTATCTCAAATAATTCTGCTAAGTTTCATTTGTTAAAAACTAAACTTAAAAGCCTACACTTGTTCCTTGGGCTAGCCACTTTCCCAAAGTCGGTGGTCATTAACCTTTTCCCCTGGCTCATCGGACCTCCTCTCCACCTTGATCAGGTCGTAGCCGTTGGATTAACATCCAACCGCCACGACCTCCTCCATGATCAACACCGCAAAGACCTCCCCACCTCATGAGGTCATTGCCGTTGGATCGGTGATCCATGGTCATGACCTCCCCGTGTGTTAAACCTCAAAGACCTCCTCGATTTGTTAAACCATCGCAATGAGGTCATCCCATTTGTTGAGGTCGTGGCCGTTGGATTAAATCCAAGACCACGACCTCCTCCTCAATATACTCGGACAGATCTCCCGCCTCATCGAGGTCTTGGCATTTGGATCAAAATCCATGGCCTGACCTCCCATGAGCTCAAACCACCTTGACCTCCCTTTTGCACTCACTTGAGGTCGTAAATGGTTGGATCGGATCCAACAGCCCACGACCTCCTCCCCTCAAAATATCCGGTGACGACAACCTCCCCCATCTCATGTTGTGCACCGTTGGATCTAAAATCCACGGTCACGACCTCCTCCTTGTCTTGTGCGCATTAGACCTCCCCGCGCACGTGAGGTCGTAGCCCTTAGATTTAAATCTAAAGGCCATGATCTCCCTGGTGCGTTGCGCAAGCTCAGGACCTCCCCCTCTTTTGATCAGAACCGTTGGATCAAAAATCCAAAGGTCTGACCTTCCTTGCCTTCTGCATAGCGTCTCGAGACCTCCTCGCCCTCTCATCACCATTGGATCTTAATCGATGGCCATAACCTTTGTGCGCTTCTGGCGTAGTGCTAAGACCTCCCCTTTGGTTGTGCCCTTGGATTTAAATCCAAAGGCCATGACCTCCCTCTTGTTCTTAAGTTAGGTATGCGGTTAAGACCTCACAGAGGTCCGCACCGTTGATTGAAATCAATGCCTTGGACCTCTGTCCCTTTTTCCACGTCTTGATTCGCATTATGGAAATCGGAGGGTCACGACTCCCGGTCCAGATCAATGGCTGTGATCTCCTCCTTCTCCTTTTAAAACTTATCGTTTGATTTAGATCTGAGGGTCACGACCTCCCCTCATTTCTAATCGGACGGTGGTGGGCAACTCTGTTCTTCTCCTAGCTCTGGGCTGCAGACGCCATGGCGATGGAGGAGGCGAGTGATCTGTCTTGTCCCAACGGCTCTTTGCTGCAGCATTTAATGCGGTCGAGCTTTTAGCCCCCAAAGTCATTGTCTTGAGCCTGCTCTGTCACCTCCACGTCTGTCCAAGCCATGGACCGAGCCATGGGCTAAACTCACCATGAGCTTAACCCTAGCTCATGACCCTTTCCCCTCGGGCTATAATACCTCCCCATTGTTTTCCTTGGCTTCTTTTCCACCATTCACCATTTGCTCTCGATTCTGTGGAGCTCAAACCACCCCGACCTCCTTGGCCGCCATTGTTGCCCTTGGAGCTCCTCGGTGGCTCAGTGCTCCCGTGGCTTTTCCTCTCCATCTCGTTGCTTTAATCTAAGCCACTACCCTCTGTGACCAAAAGCCCTAACTTAATTGGTTGGGACATTTTCAGAGAGGCCTAACTTGGAGCTTGGAGCTTGGAGCTTGGAGTTGGCCGTGGAGCAACCCTTCTTCCCCAACTCCGGTCCTCCACGTCCCCAACCTCCTCAGCACCTCCGCGACCTCCGGGTAACCCTCTGGTAGTCCGTGAATCTTTGCACTGCATGTATGTTGTTGCGGAGCTTGGCACATGCTTGGATGTCTGTTGCGGAGCTCATTATCGCTGTTTGTGTTTTGGCCATGTGTTTCTGCTGCCAATCTTGACTCGTCGCCGTCAGAGGCCACCTTGGTAGGGAATGGTCTGGCGTGTCTTGAAGACTATTGCGCACACGTTGGTGCCCTTGGATGGCGCGGCATGAGGTCCTCATCGCCCGGCGACAAGCCTTGGGAGCCTCTAAGGGTTTTGTCGGACGACAATGGCACCGTGCCATTGTCGTTAGGACAAAGATCTCCCCTTAAATCGATCATCATTGCTTATCATTGGTAAACTCGGGTCAGCCTTTAATGCCTTGTTTTACGTCCTTGTTGCGCAATTAAGGCAGCGCTTAGCCTCCCAGCAGCGTGCATCTCTGGGACCTCTTTGCCAAAGGATCACCCGTGGACTTTTGGCAAAGACCTCCCCAAAGACCTCCCCAAAGACCTCCCCTCGGGGTCCACTTTGCAAAAGACCACCCCTGGTCTTTTGTAGGGACAACCCCCAGGCCCTCCCTCCTTGCGATCTTGACCGCTAGGACCTCCTTGTGGGAGATCTTAGCCGTTGAGGTCCTCCCTGTATTGATCTCCACCGTGTAGGACCTCCCCGAGGTCCTCTTAACCTTGTGGACCTCCTCGGGTAAATCTTAGCCGCTTAGGACCTCCCTTTGTTAGATCTTGGCCGTTCAGGACCACCCCAAGTAGATCTGAACCACCCAGGACCTCTTCGTTGTTGTCTTGACCGTTAAGGTCCTCCCTGGGACAATCTAGGCCATTAAGGTCCTCCCTTGGAAAATCTGGACCGTCCAGGACCTCCCTCGAGAGGTCTTGGCGATGTAGATCTTCCTTGGGGAGATCTTGATAGTTTAGATCTTCCTTTGGAAGATCTCGGCCGTCGAGACATCCTCGTTTGATCTGGACCGTCCGGTCCTCCCTCTTGTGTTGTGGTTAGTTGGATGCGGCATCAACGGCCACGACCTCCCCTACATTGCTTGGCGTGGCGGGGAGGACATGGACCGTTGGATCCAAGATCAGCGGCCCGTGTTCTCTGGACTCTTGTGACGCGTCTGGCGTTTCCTCTGGAGGTCTTGGACCGTTTGATTTAGATCAGCGGTTCACGTCCTCCCCTCTCTTTGGTTTTAGAAATTCGGTGAACTCTTATTTATAAACTGAAAAAGGTATGAACTTCAAAATATCATAACTAATTCATTCTAAATCCAAATGAGGTCATTCAAATTGTGTTAGCTCTGTCTTGAACTTGACTTTAATCCAAAAATGATTGTAAGTTGAGTTCAGCTCCAGAGCACAGTTTTGCCATTAGATTTTAAAACTCACTTTAAATATACACTCAAAATAATGTCTAACTTGTAAAATACATAACTAATGCTTTGTAGATTATTTTTGAGTGAATCCAACTTTGTTGGTTTCCTCTATTAATGAACTTACTATGAAAATGAGTTTTGAGCTTGTTGCTGTTATAAAAATGAGGACTTGTGCATTATAATTTTGTTCAAGTTCTTGTTTTTGAAAAATTATAGAAAATGCATAATAGCTCCAAATGAGATGAACTCAATTGTGTTATTCATCTCATGAGGTGCTGGTTTTACAGTAAAAATTTTAGCTTCACTTCTTTTCTAGAAAATGTTGCCTCATAATTAAATTAGTGAATAGTGCAGTTTGGTATTTTTAGGGCTGAGCAGAATTGTTTTGCTCATAACTTTTGCATTGAGAATCCAAATCAATTGGTTCTTGTTGCTAAATTCCCTAAAAATCATCCTCTTGCCGCTGTAGAAAATTCAGAGTGTTTGGAGTTTGTTTGCTGTGTTGTCCTTGTTGTTTTAAATCGTTCTTATCGAATCTTTTAAATCGTTTCGATTAGGTGCCGGCGAGTGTATTGATTCCGTGGCGATCCTCAGCCACAAATTGGCCAGCAACAGCAAGGCAAGCAGTTTGATCATTTCCATCATTGTCCCATTACTTTAAAGTCTAATATTTTGTTTAACTTGTATGTATGCATGCTTTTGTGTCAAAGTATTTTATCGTTTAGAGGTAGCTATTCCTATTGCATAGTTGCCCTAAATTGTTACCCCTGCCACAAACCATAAGTTACTAATATCGCTGGTGAATTAGAGCCGGTGATTTAAGTATGCTCTTTTATTGCTTTTACGGTGTCATGCTTAGCAATGCT
This sequence comes from Phyllostachys edulis, assembly GCA_036346405.1. Taxonomy (NCBI): domain Eukaryota; kingdom Viridiplantae; phylum Streptophyta; class Magnoliopsida; order Poales; family Poaceae; genus Phyllostachys; species Phyllostachys edulis. The sequence continues at coordinate 78,213,293 of CM070550.1, read as the reverse complement.
TAGATAACGGTAGAAATGGGCGGTTATCGACATTATGTCGATAACCTTGATCACACTAAAAACTATCATTCCATTATGTCCCTTGTATGATTTGTAAACAAATAAAAATGAAAACTATTTGGACTTGGGCATATTGGATGGATGGTGTGGTTTTTGGAATGTGGTAGTATGCCTGAGTCATTAAGGACCGAGTTACTTGCGCCACCGTTCTGAGCAATTTTGCGTGCTAACCACACGAGGGGGATATGGGACCCCTCTTGACTAAGTACTTTGGGCGGTGTTAATTGGGGTCGCTTTCGGTTGGTGTGTTTTTAAAGATAAAATATGTGTGTGATGTGGGAGGAGCATTAGCTTCCGGGCAGGTTGTGTGATGTCTCCTTCTCCCCGTGGGTTGTGCGACTCAGAATTAGCATTGTCCATTGGAAATGTCTCGTAGGACTTAGCCGTGCCGGCATACCAAAGGTAGTGTGCCTAAAGGAAAGGCGGTCGGCGTGTGGGTACATTGGTACACCCCGCAGGTTAAAACTATTGAATAGCCTCGCCCTAGGTTATGGACACGCTCGGAACGCGCCGTAAGAACTAGACTCAACCATTTAATTAAAACTTGATGGGTTGGCATGAATGGAGTTCATGCTATTGTTGTGGTGACTTGGGTTAGTCACTTCGGGTTGTTCTTGTTGTTGTTACTATGTTATTATCTCGTTGTTACTTCAACATTTAAAATGCTTTGCCAAATTGCCTTCAATCTATTATGTTATTGCAAATAAATGTTGCTTTATGCTAAAATGAGTCCAAAGCCTCATCCACTTAAATAAAGCTTGCATGTAGCTATTTATAGTTCTGTTATCTCACACGTAAGTCTTGCGGAGTACTTTATGTACTCATCCGCGTGGTTGTGGCATTTTGTGGCTTTTGTTGCAGAGGAAGAAGGAGAGCTCCAAGAGCCTCTCTTTTGTGCTACGTGTTGCGTTTCTTGACGACTAGCTTGGTGGTCGGTCGAGATGCCTAGGGTTAAGGCACACCGATTGGCTTTGTGTTATAGCCATCTTTATGGCACTTTTGCTTCATTGTTATCTTTGTAGAATTATTGCTATTTGGCCTAAGGGCCCTCTTTTGTAATAGCTTTTCCTTATTAACATTAACTTCGGTTTGTTGCTTATGTTCTATGTGTTGTATGGAATTGATACATTCTTTTGGTGTGAGGTATGTATACTGCATCCTGGGGAGTATACATCTCTCGAGACCGGGTTTATTTGGTTGATAATACTAGGGTCAATTGGATGACTAAGTATTATGAGCCTAATAAACGTCGGGGTCTCACAAAAGTTGGTATCAAAGCTATACTGACCGTAGTAACGCTAGCTTGTTCGTCTTTAGGGTATTTTGAAAACCTAATTTCAAAGTGTCAAATGAGTTTTGAAAGCTTAAGAAAATTCTCGGATTTTACTCCTCATCTATCTTAGCTTTCTCTTCTCATCTCCCTCTAATTTAAGTTTTAAAAGTTGTTTTCCTCTCTTCCCTTCTACAAAATAGTTGTTATCGATTAATGGGGTTTTGAGGAATCAATGAGTTTGGCAAATTGAAGTGTTAGCTGCCCATCTACAAGGTTTTGAAGCTTGGAATGGCCAATTTATTTGGAAGCTTGGATGCAAAATCTGGACAGCAAGCGTCAATTTCGGACAGCAAGCTCAAAGGTTCTAAATAGGGTAGAAAATGAGAGGTTGAATCAACTAAAATTTGTGGGAATAAAAGGGTAAGATGTGATACTAGCTAGCTAGGTATCTAGCACTTATTTCGCTGCATTAACCTTGCTCTCTAATAGTTTTAGATCTCATCTTACAATCTGATTTTTAATCTTCTCAACCAATTACTCGTTCATTCAATACAAGTTAGTTGTGTTGGGAAGTTGGCTTTTAATCTTATGTCTTCCTTGCTGTTTTGGAGTCATTTTGGGAACTTTTAAAGTGCATTTCCTTGCTGTTTTTGTTTCTCCTTTATTATGCTCCCTATAACTTCTTTTATTCTCGCCTTGTTTCATTAGTTTACATTTACTATCATCTAATCCATTATTAACTTCGGTAGGGATCTGTACTATCTATTTTGTTGGCCTTGGTTAGGGTGATGTTCCGTTCCCTAGTCGTTGGCATCCTTTTCGCTTTCTTCAACTTCTAGTCCTTGGGTTTCGTGTTAACCCATCTCTTAAATAGCAGGATGTGCAGGCGGATCAAAGGCGGACTAGGTCGACACAAGTGGTTGGGATGAAAATCCTCCTTTTGCCGTAGCTCGTGGCGAAGAAGGGCATTTCGCCGATGGTTGCGAACTAGGAAGAATCAAGGTCTGTCGGCGTTGTGGCGAGGAAGGACACTACTGACAATCGATGTATACCTTGTCCAAAGCGGGATGAAGACCATTTACCCGAAGATTGTCCAATCGCCAAAGTTACTTGTTTCCTTTGCGAGGAAGCGATCACTATCCCAAGGAATGTAGCATGAACACGGTGATTGCCAAGTCATTGAGGCGCAGCGATCGCTTCTTCGGTCATCTGCAAGCATCGCAATCACCAATGCCTCCAAACCGAGAAGTTCTTGGGTGATTTATGCGAGGAGCCGAGAGACAAATTACCAGTTTATACCTTCCCGACTTTCGACTTGTGGTGAAAATCCTGTTATTCTTTGTGGGCGTAAAAGAAAGTCGAGGATCGTCGCGGTGTCAGAGAGGACTCGGGGTGACTCCGGCAAAGGTCGCCGGTGTCACTTGTTTCTTCTGCAATCTCAAGGGCCATTATGCTAATAATTGTCCTAAGAAGCTTGCAACAACCCTCGTCGCCGCAGTAGTGCCTCCATCACGTGCTGCAAGTCGGCAAGGTGGTCCCCGCAAATCGATCTTGGGATCACTTGTTTCTTTTGTAGCAAGAAGGGCACTCGCCAACAATTGCCCTTTGAAAGCAAAAGATCGTTTGTAATCGATCGACTCCATCTTAGCCGAGAAAGCTGGAGGCACGACGTCGTGTTAGGTACGCTTCTCGCTAACTCTTGCGGATATTATTTTATTGATTCAGGAGCATCTCATCTTTTGTACCTCGGTCTTTTTTTCTTTGTTGGTGGTCTCCTTTTCGCTCCTTTGATTGGTTTCGTTGCTCATTCACTCTCCGGTTTGGAGTTGAGAGTCGAGTCCGAGTGTCGGAATGTCCTGTTGAGATTGAGGAAGTGGAATCCATGCCAAAATTACCTCTAAACTGTGCAAACCATTGAAATGGATTGGTTGTCTCCACGTATGGGATAAATCGATTGCACCAGAAGCTTATCTACCTCACAAGTCCCTTCTGTGGCGGGTTCATTGTTCACGAGCCGCAAGGTCCACATCTTTTCACTCTTAAAGCAAAGCCGGCTCTGGATATTCGTGAAGTTCCAACAGTGTGTGACTTCGTCGATGTCTTTCACGAAGATCTTCCGGGGATGCCTCCCGTTCGAGAACTCGAGTGCGTCATCAAGATGGTACCCGGTACCGCCCCGATTTCAAAAAGGTCTACTAGTCTACCCTGAACCCCTAAGAAAAATGATGATGCCGTTTGGTTTGTCATCGATCGTTTGACTAAGGTGGCACATTTCCGTCCCTTTACATTTTCAAGGCATCACCTCCCTGTTGTTGCCTCGAACCTTCGTGGCCTAAACGGCCATAATCCTTTGTAAGAGACTAGCTGCGGAGGGATGACTCCGTATAGCTAGTTAACCGACCAAGGTCTCGTTTGTTAGTGGAGTAACCAGACAAATTGCTCCACCAACTAAGAACGGCCATAGTCCCTCTAAGATAGCTAGCTGCGGAGGGATGACTCCGTATGGCTAGTTAGCAGGCTGAGATCCCGTTGTTAGTGGAATTAACCAAATAAATCGCTCCGGAATTAACCAGACAAGTTGTTCCGGAATTAACCAGACAAATCATTCCACCAACTAACAACGGCCATGCACCACCAACCATCAAATCAAGAACAAGCTCTCAGTTTGTCAAAAATAACCTTCTTGTAGGTTTTCCAAAGGATCTCTACATATTCCGCATCGTAAATTTTGCACGGTGTACTGAAGACGATCGTGCTGATCGTGCTTCTCTGCTCACGTCTCAATTTTGGCATAGCCTATAAGAGGCTACGGAAACTCGAGTTTCTTTCAGATCAGCTTACCCTCATCAAACTGATGGTCAGACCGAAAGGGCCATCAACATTTCGTCCTTATGGGCAAGTTAGCTCCTCGATACGTGGATCCTTACGCATTATCGAAAAGAAAGGGGCTATCGCCTATAAGATTGAAATTACTGCTGCCCTTGAGGGATACATGATGTTTTCATGTGTCGATGAGGAGTGCCTCCGTGTTCCAAGCGAGGAAGCTCGTTGGAAATTCTTGTTGTGCAAGAAGTTGGGTCGAATCGTGACTGACGAGAAACAATGCAATAAAACAAATCAAATAAAATCGGCTCGACAAGAAGCGAGTGGGAGCAATATGTAACTAAATAAAGTGTTGGTTGGATGAACATAGTTAGAATTAGGTCGATACAACAAAAATATTATAAATGGATAAGAGTCTTAAAGGAAGGTTCAGTATCTTTGAGGAAGCTAACGAAGATCAAGGAATCGTGTCCTCAAGATCCTAAAAGTTCAATGGCCAAATCATTACGTGGATGAAGCTACTTGGAAGCGGGAAAGTCGTCTGCATACGGGCTGCCCCTCTTTCTTCCCCGCCTGAACCAAATCTCGGGACGAGATTTCTGTAAGGGGGGGAGATTTTGTAACATCCCAAATGTATAATTAGGGTTTGTTCAAGTATAATTATATGTGTAGAAATTAAAACTTTTTCTCACATCTTGAAAACCCCTAATCTCTCATGTAATTCTGGTCCAAGAGTTGTGTAATCCAAAAACACAAAGCTCTTGTTGACCAAAAGTCAAACTCATTCTCCGTTTATCTTAAATCTTGTGCCAAACATTTGGAAATATTTTCCTTGGTCCTAAAACTAATGTGGGACCCCTCTGAAAAATATCACAAGTTGTAAAACTTGTTTGATAAATGTTGGAGGAAAAACAAATCCTTGAACAACCTTCATGAATTTCTTAAGAAAAATGCATTGCATAATAACCTCTGGAAATTTTATGTGAGGTTAATCTCATTGTCAGGAAGCTCCAGTTAAAATTTCATGAATTTTGGAGTTCATTTACTATCTCAAATAATTCTGCTAAGTTTCAGCTGTTAAAAACTAAACTTAAGAGCCTACATCGTTCCTTGGGCTAGCCACTTTCCCAAAGTGGTCCACCCAACTTTTCCCCCGGCTCGTCGGACCTCCTCTCCACCTTGATCAGGTCGAGCCGTTGGATTAACATCCAACCGCCACGACCTCCTCATGATCAACACCGCAAAGACCTCCCGCCTCATGAGGTCATTGCCGTTGGATCGCTGATCCATGGTCATGACCTCCCGTGTGTTAAACCTCAAAGACCTCCTCGAGTTGTTAAACCATCATGGCGAGGTCATCCCATTTGTTGAGGTCGAGCCGTTGGATTAAATCCAATGCCACGACCTCCTCCTCAACATACTCGGACGGGACCTCCCGCCTCATCGAGGTCTTGGCACTGGATCAAAATCCATGGCCTCGACCTCCCATGAGCTCAAACCACCTTGACCTCCTTTTGCACTCACTTGAGGTCGTGGCCGTTGGATCAGATCCAACAGCCCACGACCTCCTCCCTCAAAATATCCGGCGCCACAACCTCCCCCATCTCATGTTGTGCACCGTTGGATCTAAAATCCACAGTCACGACCTCCTCCTTGTCTTGTCGCATTAGACCTCCCCACAAGACGTGAGGTCGTAGCCCTTAGATTTAAATCTAAAGGCCATGATCTCCACAGTGCGTTCAAGCTCGGGACCTCCCCTCTTTTGATCGAACCGTTGGATCAAAAATCCAAAGGTCTGACCTTCCTTGCTTCTTCGCATAGCGTCTCGAGACCTCCTCGCCCTCTCATCACCATTGGATCTTAATCGATGGCCATAACCTCTTGTGCTTCTGGCGTAGTGCTAAGACCTCCCCTTTGGTTGTGCGCCTTGGATTTAAATCCAAAGGCCATGACCTCCCTCTTGTTCTTAAGTTAGGTATGCGGTTAAGACCTCACGGGAGGTCCGCACTGCTGATTGAAATCAACGCCTTGGACCTCTGTCCCTTTTTCCACGTCTTGATTCGCATTATGGAAATCGGAGGTCACGACCTCCCGGTCGAGATCAATGGCTGTGATCTCCTCCTTCTCCTTTTAAAACTTACTGTTTGATTTAGATCTCGAGGTCACGACCTCCCCTCATTTCTAATCGGACGGTGGTGGGCAACTCTGTTCTTCTCCTAGCTCTGGCGTCGTCGACGCCATGGCGATGGAGGAGGCGTGATCTGTCTTGTCCCAACGGCTCTTTGCTGCAGCATTTAATCTTGGTCGAGCTTTTACGCCCCAAAGTCGCCTTTGTCTTGAGCTGCTCTGTCACCTCCACGTCTGTCCAAGCCATGGACCGAGCCATGGGCTAAACTCACCATGAGCTTAACCCTAGCTCATGACCCTTTCCCTCGGGCTATAATACCTCCCCATTGTTTTCCTTGGCTTCTTTTCCACCATTCACCATTTGCTCTCGATTCTGTGGAGCTCAAACCACCCCGACCTCCTTGGCCGCCATTGTTGCCCTTGGAGCTCCTCGGTGGCTCAGTGCTCCCGTGGCTTTTCCTCTCCGTCTCTTTGCTTTAATCTAAGCCACTACCCTCTGTGACCAAAAGCCCTAACTTAATTGGTTGGGACATTTTCAGAGAGGCCTAACTTGGAGCTTGGAGCTTGGAGCTTGGAGTTGGCCGTGGAGCAACCCTTCTTCCCCAACTCCGGTCCTCCACGTCCCCAACCTCCTCAGCACCTCCGCGACCTCCGGGTAACCCTCTGGTAGTCCCGTGAGATCTTGCACCTGCATGTATGTTGTTACGGAGCTTGGCTGCGCTTGGATGTCTGTTGCGGAGCTCATTATCGCTGTTTGTGTTTTGGCCATGTGTTTTCTGCCGCCAATCTTGACTCGTCGCCGTTCAGGCCACCCATGGCAGGGAATGGTCTGGCGTGTCAACACTACTATTGCGCTGCGTTGGTGCCCTTGGATGGCGCGGCGAGGTCCTCATCGCGGCGACAAGCCTTGGGAGCCTCTCGGGGTTTTGTCGGACGACAATGGCAAATGCCATTGTCGTTAGGACAAAGATCTCCCCTTAAATGCGATCATCATTGCTTATCCTTGGTAAACTCGGGTCAGCCTTTAATGCCTTGTTTTCGTCCTTGTTGCGCAATTAAGGCGCGCTTAGCCTCCCAGCAGCGTGCATCTCTGGGACCTCTTTGCCAAAGGATCACCCGTGGACTTTTGGCAAAGACCTCCCCAAAGACCTCCCCAAAGACCTCCCCTCGGGGTCCTCTTTGCAAAAGACCACCCCTGGTCTTTTGTAGGGACAACCCCCAGGCCCTCCCTCATTGCGATCTTGACCGCTAGGACCTCCTTGCGGGAGATCTTAGCCGTTGAGGTCCTCCCTGTGTTGATCTCCACCGTGTAGGACCTCCCCGAGGTCCTCTTAACCTTGTGGACCTCCTCGGGTAAATCTTAGCCGCCCAGACCTCCCCGTGGAAATTTGAGCCGCTTAGGACCTCCCTTTGTTAGATCTTGGCCGTTCAGGACCACCCCAAGTGGATCTGAACCACCCAGGACCTCTTCGTTGTTGTCTTGACCGTTAAGGTCCTCCCTGGGACAATCTAGGCCATTAAGGTCCTCCCTTGTCAAATCTGGACCGTCCAGGACCTCCCTCGAGAGGTCTTGACGATGTAGATCTTCCTTGGGGAGATCTTGATAGTTTAGATCTTCCTTTGGAAGATCTCACAAATCGAGACCTCCCTCGTTTGATCTGGACCGTCCGGTCCTCCCTCTTGTGTTGTGGTTCGTTGGATGCGGCATCAACGGCCACGACCTCCCCTCATTCTTGCGGCGTGGCGGGGAGGACATGGACCGTTGGATCCAAGATCAGCGGCCCGTGTTCTCTGGACTGCTTGTGGCGGCGTGCGTTCCTCTGGAGGTCTTGGACCGTTTGATTTAGATCAGCGGTTCACGTCCTCCCCTCTCTTTGGTTTTAGAAATTCGGTGAACTCTTATTTATAAATTGAAAAAGGTATGAACTTCAAAATATCATAACTAATTCATTCTAAATCCAAATGAGGTCATTCAAATTGTGTTAGCTCTGTCTTGAACTTGACTTTAATCCAAAAATGATTGTAAGTTGAGTTCAGCTCCAGAGCACAGTTTTGCCATTAGATTTTAAAACTCACTTTAAATATACACTCAAAATAATGTCTAACTTGTAAAATACATAACTAATGCTTTGTAGATTATTTTTGAGTGAATCCAACTTTGTTGGTTTCCTCTATTAATGAACTTACTATGAAAATGAGTTTTGAGCTTGTTGCTGTTATAAAAATGAGGACTTGTGCATTATAATTTTGTTCAAGTTCTTGTTTTTGAAAAATTATAGAAAATGCATAATAGCTCCAAATGAGATGAACTCAATTGTGTTATTCATCTCATGAGGTGCTGGTTTTACAGTAAAAATTTTAGCTTCACTTCTTTTCTAGAAAATGTTGCCTCATAATTAAATTAGTGAATAGTGCAGTTTGGTATTTTTAGGGCTGAGCAGAATTGTTTTGCTCATAACTTTTGCATTGAGAATCCAAATCAATTGGTTCTTGTTGCTAAATTCCCTAAAAATCATCCTCTTGCTGCTGTAGAAAATTCAGAGTGTTTGGAGTTTGTTTGCTGTGTTGTCCTTGTTGTTTTCATCGTTCTTATCGAATCTTTTCGTCTTTTCGATTAGGTGCCGACGAGTGTATTGATTCCGTGAGCGATCCTCAGCCACAAATTGGCCAGCAACAGCAAGGCAAGCAGTTTGATCATTTCCATCATTGTCCCATTACTTTAAAGTCTAATATTTTGTTTAACTTGTATGTATGCATGCTTTTGTGTCAAAGTATTTTATCGTTTAGAGGTAGCTATTCCTATTGCATAGTTGCCCCTAAATTGTTACCCCCTGCCACAAACCTTAAGTTACTAATATCGCTGGTGAATTAGAGCCCGGTGATTTAAGTATGCTCTTTTATTGCTTTTACGGTGTCATGCTTAGCAATGCTTAGATAACGGTAGAAATGGGCGGTTGTCGACATTATGTCGATAACCTTGATCACTAAAAACTATCATTCCATTATGTCCCCTTGTATGATTTGTAAACAAATAAAAATGAAAACTATTTGGACTTGGGCATATTGGATGGATGGTGTGGTTTTTGGAATGTGGTAGTATGCCTGAGTCATTAAGGACCGAGTTACTTGCGCCACCGTTCTGAGCAATTTTGCGTGCTAACCACACGAGGGGGATATGGGACCCCTCTTGACTAAGTACTTTGGGCGGTGTTAATTGGGGTCGCTCGGTTGGTGTGTTTTTAAAGATAAAATGTGTGTGTGATGTGGGAGGGGAGCATTAGCTTCCGGGCAGGTTGTGTGATGTCTCCTTCTCCCCGTGGGTTGTGCGACTCAGAATTAGCATTGTCCATTGGAAATGTCTCGTAGGACTTAGCCGTCTTTGGCATACCAAAGGTAGTGTGCCTAAAGGAAAGGCGATCGGCGTGTGGGTACATTGGTACACCCTGCAGGTTAAAACTATTCGAATAGCCTCGTCCTAGGTTATGGACACGCTCGGAAACGCCCCGTAAGAACTAGACTCAACCATTTAATTAAAACTTGATGGGTTGGCATGAATGGAGTTCATGCTATTGTTGTGGTGACTTGGGTTAGTCACTTCCAGGTTGTTCTTGTTGTTGTTACTATGTTATTATCTCGTTGTTACTTCAACATTTAAAAATGCTTTGCCAAATTGCCTTCAATCTATTATGTTATTGCAAATAAATGTTGCTTTATACTAAAATGAGTCCAAAGCCTCATCCACTTAAATAAAGCTTGCATGTAGCTATTTATAGTTACGTTATCTCACACGTAAGTCTTATGGAGTACTTTATGTACTCATCGCCGTGGTTGTGGCATTTTGTGGCTTTTGTTGCAGAGGAAGAAGGAGAGCTCCAAGAGCCTCTCTTTTGTGCTACGTGTTGCGTTTCTTGACGACTAGCTTGGCGGTCGGTCAGATGCCTAGGGTTAAGGCACACCGATTGGCTTTGTGTTATAGCCATCTTTATGGCACTTTTGCTTCATTGTTATCTTTGTAGAATTGTTGCTATTTGGCCTAAGGGCCCTCTTTTGTAATAGCTTTTCCTTATTAACATTAACCACGGTTTGTTGCTTATGTTCTATGTGTTGTATGGAATTGATACATTCTTTTGGTGTGAGGTATGTATCTTGCATCCGGGAGTATACATCTCTCGAGACCGGGTTTATTTGGTTGATAATACTAGGGTCAATTGGATGACTAAGTATTATGAGCCTAATAAACGTCGGGGTCTCACAGGTTTGTTGGTCTATTGCTGTGCAGGTGGCTTGCAGGTCTATGACGGTCAGCGGTGAGGTGGATCGGGACTAAGCTTGGAGAGCTGAGGTCCAGGATGATCAAGGATGCTTGGTGAGGTCAGAGGACTCAAGCGGGGCGCAGAATGGACAAGGATGACCAAACGAGCGGTTCGGTGTAGCTGGTTGGATCAAGCGGCGTGGGAGTCGGTGCAAGTGCCTTGGTGGTGCCGGTGGGATCCGGATGGGAGAGACTTGCCGACATGATTGCCGTTGATCAATCTACACGTGGCGAAGTATGGAATTCCTTCACGAGGATTGGACTCGGTTCTTGGAGAAGAATCGAGAAGGGGTACTTTGGTAATTTCACCAAATACTGCCTTGGTGACCTTTGGCTAAACCGCGGCGTGGGTCGGCGCATGGAGAAGCAGTTTAGGTCAATCGAAGACGAATATGGCGCTTTGAGATGCGTGCGTGTGTTAACCCATTTGTGTGTTGGGTTTAATGGGTGCCCTAATGGAATATTCTCTAGGATATAGCCTCCACTATAAATAGGGCTAAGTGCTAGTTGCACTTAAGACCCTTTGGTCATTTGTAACCCTATTTTGTGTGTTTTAGGGTTTTGAGGAGAAGAGAGGAGAGGCTAGGGTTTCTAGGGTTTGGATTGAGTGTGTGCTCTTGGATAGAGCTTTGTCCTCCATGATGGAGTGGCTGTAAACAACAATCATCTATCTCAAATCAATCCAACCAGATTTCACAAGTTGAGTCCCTTTGTGTTCTTATTCTCTATTTGATGATTTTAGGGCTTTCTTTGATCCGTGAGTTTTCTATAGGTTTCTTATCTTGATCTTGCTTGCTGTGACATGTGGGAACCTATCTAGGATCATCTAGATCATCAATCAACCGCGAGCAAGCTTTTGGATCTAAGTTTTGTTTTTGCCCCGTTTTTGTGAAAGAAATGGTGATTTTAGGGGGTTTTGCTCTTGAGAGCTTTTGGCTTGATTCTTCATGTGATTGAGAGTGCTAAGACATATGGGAGACCATCCTTAGCTATCTTGGATTGATTCCTCCCACGAAATCATATCAATCACCATTTTCGTATTTAGCTCGGTTTTGAAGCGACCTTTACTAAAACGGATAAAGGTCGGAACTTTGGCAACAATCTTCATGATCATTGATTGGAATAGGTTCCTGACATCCTAAGGAAGGTATGTTTCAAGTTTCGTGAAGTTTGGAGTCACGAATCAAAAGTTAGACCTTTTTGTGTTTTAGAAGTTCGGGTTGATTTCACTGTTCATTGGGCTGGAGGTCAGACCGATTTCTAGTTGGAGGTCAGACCGCCCATAGGGCCGGTCAGACCGCCATGTATTGAGAGGTCAGACCGATTTCCAAAGGTCAGACCGCCAACTATATGGAGGTCAGACCGCCCAACTCATTTTGGTTTTGAGTTGTTGTGATTTTGGTCTATTTGCTTGGGGGTGTTGATTGGATTCAGAGCAAGTCTTCCACTGTGCTTAAGCATTGATCTTCATAGCTCTCTTAGCTATTGGAGTAATTTACGATTTGAATCCGATCAAAGGCGAAAAGTTTTTGTGCTCCTATTCACCCCCCTCTAGTTGCCTATTTCGGTCCAACAAGTGATATCAGAGCCAAGTTTGGTCTTTTGTGATCTTCACCGATCTTTGAGCATGACGACTAATATGAGGACTTGTGAGCGCTTCTTTGCATCTTGTCGTGGTTCTTTTGCCATTGATGTCCATCGTGACAAGAGGCTTGAACATACGGTTTTTATGATGTCAATTGAGGAGCAATTCACCTGCGATATTTGTGGCGATCTCTTTTGTTTTGATTGTCCTAGTTTCAGTGAGATTCGCTTGGAGCCTAAGGAGAAGGAGTCTGTTGGCATATGCACAGTAGCTTTTGAGATTAGCGTGATGAAGAGCTTTTCGAGGATGATAGTGATGAATCTCCCGAGGACAATCCCCTACTCAAGCTAAGCAAGGTGAGCAAAGAAAAACTCATTGATGGCTTGATTTCATATGAATACAAATTGCATGCTCTTAGGAAGAAAATGAAATTGCTAGAAAGAGAAAAGGTTGATCTGTCTCATGAGCTCTCCAAATTGAAAACCTCCATGAATGCTTATGATTCATTGCTTGTAGACATGGAGAACTTGAATAATTCTTTTGCATGCCTAAAATCTGAAAATGAATTATTAAGATCAAATGCTTCTATGCCATGTGATTCTTGTGTTGCCTTACATCATGAACTTGACAATGCTAAGTTAGAAATAGGCAATCTTAGATCTATGGCTAGAAATGATTGTGATTCTTATGTAGGCATGCTTGCTGAAATTGAGAAGCTTAAATTGACTAATTCCATGCATCTTGAGCAATTAGAAAATGCTTGGGCTGAGATTATTGAAATTGAAGCTAGGCCTTGTAGCATGTGCTTAGAACATGAAAAATTGCTTAAGGATGGTTTAGTCTCTTGCAAGAATTGTGCTTGTTTAGAAAATGAAATTGATGCTTTGAATTGCTTGCTTAATACAAAAGCATCATTAATTTCTTGCACATCTTGCATTTCTTTGAAGAGCGAAATTGTGTCTTTGCGCGATGATATGAGCGCCAAATCATGTGACTCTTGTATTTGCCTTCACTCCGAGATTGATGTTTTAAAGATCTCTCTTGCTTCTTTACATTCGGAGTTGAAGTCTTCTTGTGCCAAATGTGAGTCACTTGATGTTGGTTTTTGTGCCATCGCTTTAGATAGCTCTTCTTTGGGAGGTTCGACTCTTTCGAACTCTTCTTGTGTTGTCCAACAAATTTCAAAAGACAAGGGTGCTTCTTCTTCAAATGATACTACTTCTTCAAATGATACTACTTTTGAGTTTTTCTTTCGCCGTATGAAACATGAGCGTCGTCGTACCTCTAGGAACACACATAGTCTTTCTCATGGCATGCGTGAGCCTAGTGCCGACACGAGGGTGAGTCATGATGTTGATTCTTCCAAGACTTCCTTCTTGAGCGGTAATGGTGCTTCATCCTCTCAGACCATGTCTACTAGTAGACTTTTACACCATTGCTCATTTTGTGGGAAGAATGGACATCTTGTGGATTTCTGCTTTCGGCGTGCAAAACATTTGTGTCGAACTCATGCTTCTAAGTCTCCTAGTGGGAATAGTCTTTCTCATGACATGCACATTAAAGAGCCTAGCACGAAGACTCACTTTGTTGATGGCTTCTTTGACACCTTTTCTAGTGGTGTTAGACAGCATCGTGGATTTGGCTTCCATGGTTTTGCTTTTGGTCCATGAGCTGCCCCGAGGCAGGATTTCCGCCGTTTTCCAAGAGGTGGACCTCGTTTTGTTCATCGAGGTACACACCCACGGTGAGGTTGTGTGAGTTCTTTTGATGCTTCTATTGGTTCTCATTATTGTGCTTTCAAGCAAAGCCATCACCGCTTTTCTAGAGATGGACCTCATTTTCCTCATCGAGCTGTCCACTCACGGCATGCCTTCAAGGATGATGTTGGATCTTCTTACATGGACCATCATTCGCATCATGCTAACTCACATAATGGTTCGACTGCCTCTAGTGGTGGTGTGTCTAAGGTTTGGGTTCCTAAGTATTTGCTCACTAACCCTTCGGGATCCAAGACTTGGACACCTTGCCTTTCTCATGTGTAGGTACCAAGAATGCGGGTTGGAGAATATGGACTTAAAAGATTCTGATCTTTTGCTTCATTACATGATCGGGACACTTGATGGTTCTCCACCCTCATGATGGCCTCCAAGAGGCATGTGCTTTCATGATCGGTGTCTACACATGTCTTGTGAGCTATCTTCACTACTACAGGAACCGACATCACAGACGGTTCGGAACCGTCATCACAGACGGTTTCCGAACCGTCTATGTTTGTTGGTCTGTGATAACAGGATATTATCACGAGGCGGTACAAAACCGTCGTGATAAGAAATATCCTGAGCGGTTTTATTAAAAACCGTCTCGTGAAGTCAAATATCACGAGCGGTTTTAAGCGAAAACCGCGTGATAGAAAATATCACGAGCGGTTCTAAAGAAAAACCGCTGTGATAGGAGAATATCACGAGCGGTTCTAAATAAAAACCATCGTGATTTGTGAATATCACGAGCGGCTTTTGTATAGAACCGTCGTGATATTCTCTATCCTGAGCGGTTTGCGATCGAAACCGCTCGTGATACTTGCCTTCCTGAGCGGTTTTAACAAAAACCATCTGTGATAGCTCATACCCCCTCCCACAATTTCTTTGTTTTCTGGCTAGCCTTAGGAATTGCTAGCCATGCCCTCGAAAACAAGCATTCACGTAAGCATGATTCAAGCATTCACAAAAAGCAGATTCAGCGACCATGACAACTCAAAGTGATCATTACTCAAAATAAATTACAAAAGATCGTATTTGTTCAAGTATTGTCGCTATAGTAGTTACAACTAGATTACAATTGTTTTGCGTTGAGAGGTTTTAGTGGGGTGATGCTCGGGTTGGCGACGGAGTGAAACTCTCCGTTGTCGTTAATGATTCTCGAGTTGATAAAGGCGCAGAGCTTCCTCGAATGTCCTTGATCTCTTCATAGCGAGTGAATCACATTGTAAATCCAAGACCTGCCGCTACCAATTAAGATTAAAGTGGTAAGCTATATATATTTAAATTTATAATTAGGAAATAATTATTTCGATATTGACAAACCTTAGGATCCTTCTTCCTAGCTGTAAGGATTAGCTGCATATGATAGCAGGCGTAGATTGCACATAACTCATCATCTTTTTTTCATGCCTTTGCAAAAATAGAATTACATATATAGGTATAGTCGGTTCGAGACGCGTTATTATGAAGTATGATATAGGATTATTGTGTTGTAGCGTCTTACTGGAAAATCCATCCTGTGTGTTAGTTGGGCGCTCTTTCCATCGTATATTCCTTTGTTGGCAACATAATTGATGAGCGACCTACATGATTGAAAAAATTATCCTCGGCCATTTCAAGCGAATGAAGACTACAATAGAGTTATGTAAGGAGGAAATGAGCATACCTCTCGAGTATTCCTCTTAGAGTCTTTGAAGTCGTGCTTGTTGCGGTTTAGGGAATCAAGGTATATCACATGGTTCCTCTTGGGTATAATAACTAAAAGGATCAATGGTACCTAAGTATGTCGCTATAATCATTAAACCTAAGTTAGTCTTTGCGTATAAAGTACAAATGAAATTTGTATAGCAAGTAGTGACACTTACCCCTGGTTGTAGGGCACCACTATGTACTTCATGTTCCTCTGTAGAAGCAATGACCTCGTTATGTATTTCTCGACGAAGGGCGAGTCTTCTTGGATGGTTTGTAGCGATACCACGTGTGGGTCGAGAAACCCACCGGTTCTTTCCATTCTGGACATTTTGCGGCATGTATCTATACATAAGCAATGAGTTGTGATATTTATCGGTATTAGATGAATGTAGAACTTGATTATGCGCGCTTACGATGTCCAACATCGTAGAAGCGAGGCGTCGAGGCCAGCGAGGTTGAGTAGTTCAAATAAATCATTGAAGCCCACGATGAAGTACCTCGTCCGTTGAAGAAATGCTTGTCCTCGTATCTACGGTGATTCGATGATCGCACCCTTCTTTTGGGTCTTGTCCAAGTACGGTATGCAAAGCGACAAGCATATCCGCGTGCGTTATATCTGCCGAGCTGCGGTTTTCGATGATGTATTTCCGGGTATCACGGACTTCCGGGTATCGCGGACTTCCGGACTTCTCGGACTTCCGGACTTGGGGGCGCCTATGCGTTCGTTGATTTTGATTTGGCCTTAGCGATTGGCGGCGTTTTTTGTGAGACGACTCGAACCGATACATCGGCACGCTTTTCTGTTCCTTGGCGTCTTCTCCACGGGAATCGAAGAGGTGGCCTTTGAGGCGAAACATGAGGTGGAGTCATCGAGGTCCGTGGAGAGGAATGGTCGTGTCCAGATCACGGCCTTCTTTGGGCCCGAGGCGATGTTCTTCTTGGGCCTTTGGATAAAAGAGAGGATGGCATCCCTAGTGTTGTGATCTCTTCGTTCGAGCAAATGTCGGCGGGATGGCTCGAAATTGACATGTACCATATCCACGGACCTTGGCATAACGTGCACCGGTGGGCACCGTCTTTGACTTGCCCTTCCTCATATGGATACACCATCCCCTGTGACCTCAATACAAAGGACCCATCCATCCTCACTTGGAGCTTCTGAGGCGTCGGCTCCTACAAAATGATCGCAATTAGCTAAGGCGTCGTTAGGGTCTATCTTTGGTGCATTCCATAGATGTATGTTACCTTGATGTCGTCTATCGGTGTCGGACGTCGTCATGTTCACAATTATCTTGTGACGCGACGCTACTCCGACGTCGAGGAGGACTGTCTCCCAAATTAGCAGGGGCGGCTTGCGACCGCTGGCTCATGAGTATATCCATTTGACTCCGCAATGCTACCATCTCTACTTGAAATTGGTTAGTAATTATCTATACCAACAGGTTGTCGTGCTCGGCCTTGGATCTCTTCCTAGTCCTATACGTGTAGTAGTCATCCGCGAATCCATGACTCCAAGGTACGTTAACCCCAAGGCCTCGCGTGCGACCCGGGTGCTCCTTGTTTCCCAAGGCCGTAGATAGTATATCCTTCTCCCTGTCTGCACGGAAGGAGCCTTGGGAAGCTTGGGCAGTTAAGTCACGCTGCAAGAGGTCATCACGTTATTATAGGCACTATGAAGTTATGGACTTATTAACAACTTAGTAGTTCGATATATTTACCACACGTTGGGACACTTCAGTGCATCGGGTTTGTGAAGGAGATCTTTGCCGAAGGCGAGACTTGTGCCCTCGCTTTTAACGGCTTTAGGAACGCGGTGCGTGACATCGAAGCGGGTTCTCCTTCTCGCCGTCCATTCCTCGTATTTACAGCGTACCCGGCGGTCGCAAGTCTGTCTTGGTGAGTGTTTCATGTCCGAGAGCTTTGTGCGCCGCACTTTGCTCATAAATTCGCCGACGTTTTCATAGCCACAAAGGTGTCCCATGCTTCCGCGTCAAGAATCTATCTTTTGCGAAGGCGTCGACCGTGTTCACGTGCCGTGACAAGAATGCTCTTGAAGGTCCTCCACGATTTACCCATCGTGAGCATCGCCGTCCATCGACGCGTGCCACATGTATACGGAATAGTGAACTTCTCGAAAGTTACATCCCACAGTAGCGCCTTCGCTTCTTCGTTAGGTCCTTCCACCTTGGTGTGGTGATGAGGACCCGTTCCTTTCAAGTATCCCGCAGATGGTCCGGAATCTCGCCACGATCTCTTGGGACTCGAGAGGACCCCAAAGTCACCGACCTCCGTGATGACCGGTGGCCCGTAGGCATTTTCGATTGTCCTCTGCCATCTCGCTTAGTGTCATTATCGTCGGACGGTGGCGGCGGCCTCGTCGGCGCCTCTTCCATCTGCGGGGTCGGTGTTGGCGGCCTCGTCGGCGCCTCTTCCATCTACGGGGTCGGTGTTGGCGGCCTCGTCGGCGCCTCTTCCATCTGCGGCGTCGGTGACGGCGGTGAAGACGGTGCCTCTGCCATCTCGCTTACTTGCTCTCAGGAAGAAGTACAAAGGTTGACTATAGAGATCAAGATGGCAAATGAAAAGTTGAATGAGCTCATACTGACTACTAACATTCCAGCATAAATATGAAACAATTAATCTCAGGAAGAAGTACAGAGGTTGACTATAGAGATCAAGACGGCAAATGAAAAGTTGAATGAGCTCATACAGACTACTAACATTCCTAACACTCCTTAATCCACGAGCTTCTATTCTAACACTCCTTAATCCACCAGCTTCTCTTGTGATCTTTGTATAGATAGAAACTAGTGATACAAATCTTTACTGAGCCTATCTTTGCAGAGCCTACTTCATTGAGCAGACACTTTGGAGTGTACCATCCGCTTCGTCTTGTAGAGGATTGGCATGAAGCGAGGTACACTCAAGTGTGTCGGGATCGACGAAGAAAATGCTAAGCAAAGGTTTAATGCATCATGTACGAGAAGACTAGCCTTTAATGAAGACATAGAACTAGAATCAAGTAAAATGATCGACGAAGGAAATGCTAAGCAAAGGTTTAATCCCAACATAGAAACAAAATAGAATCAAGTAAAACTTTCTTTTTGGATTGTTGTAAAAATGCAGTTTTAGAAAAATTTCAGAATTAATCCCAACAAAATTAATTAGCATTAAAGCATAATTCCTAAAGAATTTAACACTCCTTAATCCACCGGCTTCTCTAAGGAAATGCGATTGATGATATTATGTGCTCTCGAAGGAGAGTAGCTAAAGAACAAGTCTTTGCCATCTCAATCCTATTGTCTATACTCTTCATGAAATGAATATGATAATATAAATTCAAACTATGAGCTCTAAACAATACTTTGCTTAAGCTGTCAAATGATCTCAAGCTGTTAAGCTAAAACAGATTAAACTTCGATCAAGCAGAGGTTGACTACGAGAGATCAAGATGGCAAATGAAAAGTTGAATGAGCTCATACATACTACTAGAAGAATCACAAACTAGTCAATACAAGCTGATCAATTTGCAATAGAACTATGAGTGAACCGAAAGTAACCAATTAACGGTACAACATATTGTGATAGCAAGTAATACAATAGAGCTCAAGTATGAACTAACTATCACATTCAATCTCAGTATAAGACAGAGTTCATCACAGAGCATGTCAACAAAGCCCACTGATCAATTTGCAATATCTTCAGTACTAGACTCAGAAATCAGAACTAATACAGATGAAGGTATCAACTAGCACTGCAAATATATATATATATATATATATATATATATATATATATATGCAAAGATCAACCGAACTGCCACAGAGGAGCAATACTCACAGAGAGGATGCCGCACAAGAACTCACGGTGCACAGACACTATTCCAACATATTAATTGATGATATTATGTGCTCTCAGAAGGAGAGTAGCTAAAGAACAAGTCTTTGCCATCTCAATCCTATTGTCTATACTCTTCATGAAATGAATATGATAATATAAATTCAAACTATGAGCTCTAAACAATACTTTGTAAGCGTCAAATGATCTCAAGCATTAGCTAAAACAGATTAAACTTCGAGTCAAACAGAGGTTGACTACAGAGATCAAGATGGCAAATGAAAAGTTGAATGAGCTCATACATACTACTAGAAGAATCACAAACTAGTCAATACAACTAATCAATTTGCAATAGAACTATGAGCTGAACCGAAAGTAACCAATTAACAGTATAACATATTGACAGTAGCAAGTGAGGGAGGAGGCCGACACGGGGAGGAGGACGGCGGCGTCGAGGTTGGAGGCGCCAATGTCGGGGGCGGCGGCACCGAGGTCGAAGGCGGCGACGGGCTTCTGACTGGGAGGTGAGCGGGGCGCCGAGGTCGGGGCGGCGGCACCGAGGTCAAGGCGCCGAGGTCGGGCGGCGGCGCAGAGGTCGGGGCACCAATGTCGGGCGGCGGCGCCGAGGTCGTAGTCGGCGGTGAAGGTGAGCCTTAAACCCTAGAGGAGGCGAACGAAGGCGAGAGCGTAAGGGCGGAGAGGAAGTGAGAAGTGAGAGGAAAACCCTAGCGTTTTCGCCTTATAAAAAGTATATCACAGACGGTTCGTAATGAGAACCGTGCGTGATATATTACCACTGACGGTTGTATAATAAAAATCGTGATAGCCGAAAACACGAGGCCAATTTATGATATCTGACAAAACATCTTGAACACGGTGAGACATAAATATCACGAGAAAACATAGTGAACTTCTTTGAGACAAGTATGATGACAATTATGACAAGTCCATATGAATTCTAACACGGTGACAAGTATGATGACAAGTTCATAACACATTTGACTTCAAAATTTCATATCTAATTCAACTCAACTCCAAATCAAGTGAAACCAATTTTGATACTCCACATTACAATGTACGTCCACACATTGACATTAATATCAAATATGACAAGTCCATAACAAGTTCATAACACATTTGACTTCAAAATTTCATATCTAATTCAACTCAACTCCAAATCAAGTATGATGACAATTTTGATACTCCACATTACAATGTCGTCCACATTGACATCAATATCAAATATGACAAGTCCATAACACATCAACACATGACAATTTCACGTTGACATCAAAATATATGAGAGATTACAAGTCCATAACACATGATGTTATGGAATAAATTAATTACATTGGAGTAAATTCTTAATTAAGATATAGGCCTTCATGATGATCGACGCGCATATAGCTAGCTTCCTCACTGGGTTCTTCCTCGAGCCTAATGCCATTTTCGAAAGGAGGCAACTCGTCAAATTGATTGTATTCTTCCTCGTCCACTACATTCTCAACTCCGACAATCCTCCTTTTTCCATGAAGAACTACGTGGCGCTTCTTATTTGCCGGGTCGGTTACATAAAAGACTTGAACAACTTGGTTGCTTGATGCGAATGGTTCGTCTTTATATCCGACACGTTCGAGGTCCACGGTAGTGACACCGCACTTGTCGACCTTCACTGTGCGAGATGGACCCAACGGCACCGAAATAGGGGATCTTGAAAAGCACGAGTCGAGCTCCCATATCTCGTCTATTTGCCCATAGTAGGAGCTCCTCATCCCATCGATCTTGAATGCATCTATCACGGACACCGCTATTACGCCTTGTGCTCTTCCTATCTGGTTGCCGTATAAAATGTGTACCCATTGATGTCGTATCCTTGCCATGTGACAATTGTAAATTGTGGCCCTCGTGCGAACCATAGTAGCGTATCATCACTTGATGACCTCCGATGATTCGCACCTTTAACCATTCGTTGAACCAAGCGGTTGTGCTCTCTCGTGATCCAAACCTCCGACCGGTCTGCGGATTACATTGGCGCACCATGTCTTTGTGCTCGTCGATATCTGGGGACACTTGGGTCATGTGTTGCAAGACCATGAAATGGGCTTGGCGTATGTATCCAGATCGGGAGTTATTGATTTCCTTCCGATGGTCCCGATACCATCGGTCTCCCCTCATGGCGAGATAGAGGCACACCTATCGGTTCCACGAGCCATGTAGTCGACGCAGAACTCAATGACCTCTTCGGTTGCATAACCTTCGATGATCTTGCCCTCGGTCGAGATCGATTCCGTCGTAGGACTTGAGAATTCCCATGTACCTCTCGAGCGGGTACATATGGCGAAGAACACAGGGCGCATATCTTTATCTCTCTCACAAGGTAAACAATGAGATGGACCATGATATCGAAAAATGGCGGAGGGAAATACATCTCAAGATGACATAGAGTGGTCACCACGTCGGCTGCGAGCATCTAGTCCTTGGGGATCAATGATCTTGAGCAATTGAGTTGAAAAAATAACACGACCTCAAGATTGCCACTCGGACCTTGTTCGGCAAGATACTTCTAATTACAACAGAAACATTTGTGTCATCAAGACATGACAATCATGAGACTTCATACCAATTAATTTCAAATCTTGCATAGAAACAAGGTTCTTAATGTTAGCGGAGTAACAGATGGGACTTTCACTCCATGCAAGCTCGACACGTTCATTTCTCTCGGCCTTGGATAGAGTGTAGCAATTTGGGGAAAATACGTTAAATCTGTGTCGGTCTCTCTGGTGCTAACTCGGTCCTTATGTTCATATCAACCAAGTCACGCCGTGCGTTAACACCATCCTTTGTTTTGCCACTAATGTTCAGCAAGAGACCAATCAAGCTATCACATACATTCTTCTCTATATGCATGACGTCGATGCAGTGGTGAACTTCTAAGTGCTCCCAATAAGGCAAGTACCAAAAATTGACCGCTTCTTCGGATGTTCTTCTCACGGGTTCTTAATTTCGTCCCTTCCCAAGCACAACATCGATATCCTTAACCATATCATAGACCTCTTTCCTCTAAAAGCCCTTGGAGCTGAATCGTTCTCCTTATTTCCGTCAAATTGTTTTTTCATCTTGCGGTATGGGTGACTCTGAGGAAGGAACCTACGGTGGCCTTATATACGATTTATGCTGAGTTGTTGACCATACACTCTCTGTAGCATCTAAGCGGTCTTGAATGAGCTTTGGCTCCTTTTGTCTTGGCTTGACAGGTTACCAAGGGCGGGAAAATCATTGATGGTGCGAGAACAACATGGCGCGTAAAGTAAAGTTCTCTCGTTTATACGCATCCCATACCTGTACCCCTTCGTTCCACAGTGTCACAAGATCTTCCAGCAATGGTGCTAGGTACACATCAATATCATTTCCAGGTTGCTTCGGCCCTTGGATAAATAGTGACATCAAAACGTACTTCCGCTTCATACACAGCCAATGAGGAAGGTTGTACATACATAGATTCACGGGCGGTGCTATGTCATTTGCTTATGTTACCGAAAGGATTCATTCCATCTGTACTCAACCCTAACCTTATGTTCCTCGGTTCAAGACCGAACTCTTGGAAGCTCGATCGAAGTTTCTCCTTTAGGCGAGAATCGGCAGGTGTCTTAGCTTTCCATCTCTCTACGCTCCTCTGAGTGCCAACGCAGCAATCTTGCGTCCTTTGCGTTCGCAAATAAGCGCTTCAAATGTGGGATTCTGCAGATACCACAACATCTTAGTAGGAGGTCCTTGCTTCACCTTAGCGATGATTTCGGCGCTTGTATCGGGATGCTTTGCACAGGACATACATGCATGTCGCATACTCTTTACTGTAGAGGATACAATCATTGGACATGCATGTATTCTTTCTACTTCCATTCCCAATGGACAAATAACCTTCTTTGCTTGATAGGTGGTCTTTGGGCAACATGTTTCCCTCCGGAAGGATGTCCGCTAGGAGACCTAACAACGCCGTGAAACTCTTATCGGACCAACCATTGCTTGCCTTCAATTTCAGCAGTTCAAGCACGGTTGACAACCTTGTATATTCCGCTTGCAACCAGGAACAAAGGTCTCACCGAGTCCTCCCTTAAGCCCTCGAATTTACAAAACTCTCTCTCTCTGTAGTTCTCTCTACGCATCGCGTAGCATCTCGATCCAGTTGTCATCGTGTGACATATCCTCATCAAAAGCGAGATGATCCACATCCGGCATATCGTTGACTTCCTCGGCGATGCCGTCATTACTAACTTCATGTGTAATAATATGCTCTTCACCATGACTGGTCCAACATGTATACCCTTTTGTAAAACCCCTTCGAATCAAGTGCGCTTCTATTTGCGTCGCGTTGTTAAACATCTTCAAATTACCGCAATCAATGCATGGACAGTACATAAAATTTATCTCCTTCTTCAACATATCACCTTTCGGCGGCTCTTCTAAAAGCAACCACGCCATTAATGTACTCTTGACTCACACGGTTCTGCTGTACATCCGGTTTGATCCATCTACACTACGCATGTAACAAATTAGTGTCAAAATTGATTAGCGATTAATTTATAGCAAACATAAAGGGTTATAGATCGTTACCCTCGGAGCTCATGAAGAAAATCGATTCCTCTCCTTTCCTTCTCCTCTCTAAGGTGGCGCAATGGGGAGGAGGTGGCGGGTGTTGGGCGCTTAGGGCAAGGGTCCAACCTTCTCCTCTCTAAGTGGCGCAGCGGATAATTATTGATTATCTGCATGATTGTTGATTAGATACGAGACAAAAGACAAGAGGAAGATCCTAATAACTAGCAAGTTGGTCGCGCGATTGCATGCGGTATCCGTTTTCATATAATTGAAACAATAAACCATTGTGATGGCGTTTCTTCATGGATATAAATGGAGGAAATATAAAATAGATCATTGCACATGTGACTTATCTTGGTGTGTCATAAATTCTTCTTTTTAACTGTTCTGAAAACTACTCATGAAATTAGTTACGATTAAGACTTTCACTTCTTTGCACGTACTTACTCGTTTTGTCTCATCGTTGCACAAAGGAATTACACCAGATTAATTAAAGGCTACATGTTTTGCTTTTCATTTTCTAGAAATAGGGTCCATCAATTTGAGAGCTAGATGTACGTACGTTTTGCCTTTTCCCATCAAGTAGTATTAATTGAAACCTAAACCCTATGCTTCCGATTAAGGAATACAACAAAGAAAACAAAATATTAGGGTCTATGTACAGAGTAGCAAAATCAGGAAAATTCACTAATCAATAGAGTGGAAAAAGGATAATCAGTATTACTGCATCTGTTTAATTAGGGGAGGAGCCGCAGGTTGGAGGAGCTAGGGAGGAAGTGGCACGGCACAGGGGAGGAGAAGCTAGCCAACAGATCTAAGTGGAGCCCAGCAGCAGGGGGCCGGTTGTGTGAGACCCCGACATTTATTAAGCTCATAATACTTAGTCATCCAATTGACCCTAGTATTATCAACCAAATAAACCAGTCTCGAGAGATGTATACTCCCGAATGCACGGTATACATACCTCACAACAAAAGAATGTATCAATTCCATACAACACATAGTACATAAGCAACAAACCGAAGTCAATATTAATAAGGAATAGGTTATTACAAAGAGGGCCTTTTGGCCAAATAACAACAAGTACTACAAGATAACAATGAAGCAAAAGTGCCATAAAGATGGCTATAACACAAAGCCAATCGGTGTGCCTTAACCCTAGGCATCGTAGGACCGCCAAGCTAGTCGTCGAAGAAGGCGCAACACGTAGCACAAAAGAGAGGCTCTAGGAGCTCCCTTCTTCCTCTGCAACAAAAGCCACAAAAAATTGCCACAACCACGGGCGGATGAGTACATAAAGTACTCCATAAGACTTACGTGTGAGATAACGAGAACTATAAATAGCTACATGCAAGCTTTATTTAAGTGGATGAGGCTTTGGACTCATTTTAGCATAAAGCAACATTTATTTGCAATAACATAATAGATTGAAGGCAATTTGGCAAAGCATTTTTAAATGTTGAAGTAACAACGAGATAGATAACATAGTAACAACAACAAGATCAACCTGGAAGTGACTAACCCAAGGAAATAAGGCCTATGGTTCAAACAGCAGCGAAATCAAGTTCAAAAATTCCATAAAAATTCTGGCATGTTACTGAGGTGATTCTTAATACCAGAAAATTGGGTACTAGCAGTTTACACCTACCTATTAGTACCAGATTCAAAATTGGCCAGAACAGCACCGCAAAGTGTTTGATTTAATATCTGGGAAAAACAAGTTCAATAAATTGTCGAAAAATTATATTTATTAACTACACAATCTCAGGTTATCATGTAAATAATTTCAAGATTTTAGGATCTACCATCAATTACAGAAGTATTTTTCTTTCAATCCAAGTCAAAAATTACACCAAATCAAGGAGTGAGTTTCACTTTGCATAAAGAATAATTGACTACATAAGCAAACCTAGCATGGTTTAAACACTTTCAATGGAACAACATAAAAATGAGCTACTCTTAGATCAAAACATAATAAGCTCACTTCTCATTAATTTAAAAGACAAGCATGCTTCTTTACTCCACAACATCTAGCACATCAAGCTATAACATATATGACATTCAAAATTTCAGATTCATGCAAGTAATCTATATGAGCATGGCAAGTTGTTAAATTCCAATTTGGTTAATAATGTTAAGATAAAGCAAGTTAAGGGAAATTTCAATTTATACTTCTACATGTTAGTCATTTTCATGCTTTAATAACCAAGATGAACTACTAACCATGCTTCTCGATTTTTACAACTTGAGTAACATGACATGCTTGAGTTAATTTAGGAGCTATATGCATGATCAAAGAGTGAGAATCAAGATGTCAAATACAAAATTTTAGGCGTTTCCTACCCCCCCTTAAACATTTTGGGGCATAAAGGATGAGGTGAGGAAAGAATAAGCATAAGGTGAGGGAACGGGCAATGGGTATACAAATTTAACTCTAATATGTACTAATCATTTTAAAATCACCAAAATGAGATATTACCCTAACCCAATTACAAACATATAACCAGTAAGAAATGAACTCCAAATATTTGCAAAAAGGCATAAGATCCAATGCAAATCTCATAAAACACAAGATTCAACTTCTCTGTACGACTAACTTGTATTGAATGAACAAGCAATCGCCTTGAGAAGGAAATTTCAGAACACAACTCAAGTCTTTTTGCATCTAAAAATCATGATAAAAACCATCTAAAGGTGTATTAGGCACTAGCCAACTAATATCACATCTTACCCTTTCAATTCCCACAAGTTTTAGTTGAATTATCCTCTCATTTTCAGCCCTAACGACGAATTAAGTGCTTGCTGTCCAAAACTTGTATCCATGCTCCAAACTGAGTTCTCTAGCTTCAAAAGCTTCTAATCTTCATCAAAGGACAGCCAACACTTCATTTTTATAACACTCATTGAATCCCAAAACCGAATTTAAACGGTAACAACTATCCTTTGAAAGGAGATGAGAGGAAACAACTTTTCAAAACTTAACAAGAATGAGGTGAGATAAGCAACCTAAGATAGGTAAGGAATAAAATCTGAGAACTTACTTAAGTTTTCATAAATCATTTGATATTTTGAAGATAAGTTTTTCAAAATATTCTAAAGACGACCAAACTAGGGGTTTCTACGGTCAGCATGGCTCTGATACCAACTTTTGTGAGAACCCGGGGTATTTAACTTGTAATACTTAACCATTAAGATGATTCAAGCATTACAAATCAAATATCCCGATTCTCGGCGCATATGTACTTCCCAGAATTGCAGTACACACACCCCATACAAAAATTAAGCATCCAATCCATACACAAGCTATTACAAGTGCACAACTTAAAGGACATACAAGAATATATTACAAAAGCAGGGCCAACCGGCCAAATAACACTAAAGAGACATAAATAACAGCGGAAGCAAGGTGCCATAAGATGGCGATAAACAAAAGCCAAGTAGTGTGCCTTTAACCCACAAGGCAACCGACCGGGCCGCCAAGCTAGTCGTCCTGAACGAAGTTGAAGCACATCTCACAAAAGTGTAACCCTTGGGGTTCCACTTCCTCCTCTGCAACAATTTTATTTAGAGCAAAGCAAATGAGTACAATAAATTGTTTATTGTACTCGCAAGACTGACGTGTAAGATAACAGAACTAATATTTAGCTACATGCAAGCTTTATTTCAGTGGAGGAAGGCTCTAGACTTACTTTTAGCATAAAGCAAGTTTTCATTTGCAATAATGTAATAGATTTAAAGCAATTTATCAAACTGAATTTAAAGCTTGAAATAACAGCGAGTAATAATAAATAAAAGGTAACAACAACCTGAAAGTGACTAACCCAATAGTCACTACAACAATAGCATGAACTCCCCGTTCATACCACCCACATCAAGTTTTACTTAAGAATTCCAAATTGTTTAGTCTAACTCTTGAAAATCCAATTCCAAGCGTGTCCATAACCTAGGACGAGGCTATTCGAATAGTTTTAACCCTGCAGGGGTGTACCAATGTACCCACATGTCAGACCGCCTTTTCGCCTCCGGAATTAGCACACTTCCTTTGGTATGCCGGCACGGCTAAGTCCTACGAGACATTTCCAATGGACGATGCTAATTAAGAGCCGCAACCCACGGGGAAAAGGACACATTAGACAGCCTAACCGGTCTGCTAATGCTCCCTCCCCACACCATACACACACATTTTATTTTTAACACACCCACCGACCAGCTCATTAATTAACACCGCCCAAAGTACTTAGCCAAGAGGGGTCCCATATGTCCCTCATGTGGTTAGCACGCAAATATGCTTGGTTTTGGTGAAACAAGATGTTCGGTCCTTGTTGACCCGGGCAAGACATACACAAACCCAACATACCACCATCCAACCACTTGCCCAAGTCTGAATCATTTTATTTGCACTTTTAGTTTTCAAAGCAATTTAGCACAAGTTGCTGATCATAAAATGATTTATGTGATCAAGGTTATCGACTAAGTCGATAACCGCCCAATCTATCGATAACTAAGCATTTCTAAGCATGACATCGCAAGGACAAAAAGAGCATAATTAAATCACCGGGCTCTAATTCACCAGCGATGTTAATAACTTATGGTTTGTGGCAGGGGATAACAATTTAGAGGCAACCATGCAATAGGAATAACTACCTCTAATCGACAAAATTAATTTGACACAAAAGCATGCATACATATTGTTGAAACAAAGTATTAGACTTGAAAATAATAGGACTTAAGCATGATCAAACTGCTTGCCTTGCTGTAGCTCACTGTCTTGCTGCAGAGGATCACTCACGCAATCGATAATTTCGTTCGAACCTAGCGAAAGAATCGAGAAAACACAATAAGAACGATAACACCGAAAAGACCCAAAAATTCAAAGTCATCCAAAAATTATGAAAAATTCACAGAAGGAAGGGCATGATTTTATATGAATTTATCAACAAGAATCATTTCATTTGGATGTTCTATGCAAAAGTTATAACAGTTTTAATGTCAGTTTTCCAGAAAATCCAATAAAATTGGAATCTGTTACTGTTCATTCGAATTAAATATTTTGGTGAAAATTTCCAGAACAGTGGTGCACTTGAAATTTTTATGGTATGAAGATCACCACATGAGATGAACAATGGAATTTGATTCACCTCATTTGGATCTACGATGAATTTTCTATAATTTTTCAAAGTTGTGAAAGTAGTGCATAACACATATGTAAAACAAGATTTACAGGAACAGCATTATGCTCACAACCTATTTTACAATAAACTACACTAACAGAGGATTCTAACAAAATTGGGTTTGCACATTTTGGAGTTACAAAGAATTACTAATGCATTTTTGAAGTTAATTCAATTTCTAGTGTAAAGATAGTTTATTCCAGAAATTTAATTCCAATTTCGAAATTTTCTGGGACAATAACATGATTCAAACCTATTCCAAGTTAAAGTAAATTAAGAATGAAAACCAACAAAATTGGTTTCACTCGAATTGGAGTTGATTTGAAATAATTAAACATTTTCAAAGATTAAACCGACCTTTTTATAAACTATCTCACTAACTAAGTGCCTCTATTGCTATTAACATAACTATGGCATAGGAGTACTACTGCAAAGATATTCATACAACCTAACTCTTGCCCTCTAAATGATTTTACTCTATTAGATTGAATTACTACGAGCCAGTTACTAAGAAATTGTACTTACAGATCTTTGTATTTAACAAAGCTCTAGCTCCCAACTCTTCTCTCAATTAGCCTCCTAATTTCATAACAAGTATATTCAGAAGAAAAGCTTATTTCATTATCTTACTAACTATTAGCTACTCAATCTGGACTATAGCGGCAAGGCTAGCACAAATTCTAGTTGGGTTTGACCTTGCAGTCTATAAGGTGACATCTCACTGAGCACTATGAATTAATCCCTAAGTAGATTTGTCTTTCCAATTTAGTTGATAATAGTTGGTTACTTACTGTTATTCATAGCTTAAATTGTCTTCTCTGCTAATGCACTTCATAAAAAGGATTTGCTAGAAAACACATTTTCTCACTTGAATCAATTATCCATTTGTTAATTACCCTTAAGCATGCAACAGTACAAAAATGCCATGCTTATGATGATGCAATATGTATAAGTAATATAGGAATGCGGTACGCGATTTAACACTAATGATTTTACCGTCGCACGTGCTAAGCGTGCGACTACCACCGGTCGTCGTCGTCGTCGAACATGTCCGCGACCGCGTCGCCGTAGTCGTCGCCGACTCGTTCGCGCATAAGTCCACGTCCGCGACCTAGCGAGACAAGCCGCACGCATGCATGCCCACCGAGTGCATGCGCCGCGACATGCACGGCTCCGCGCCACGCCGCGTGCATGCACGGTCGGCCTCGGCCTCGCTCCACCGTGCCGCATACACCAATGCATGCAATGTCGTCGCCTTGCCGATGCCGCGCTCTTCGCGCCGTTGCCGACGCCGCGCCGTGTGCATGCTGCTGCTCCTTCGCCGCCGTGTTCGCGCCGCTGCCGACGCCGTGCCGCACGAGCCGCTGGACAGCGCCTCGGTACCCTCGTCTTCGCTGCTCCGTCGGCCGGCTGCTGCTCCATGCCGTCGGCCAGCCTAGGTGCTGCTGGCCACCACAAGGACTGCTTGGAGTTGCTGCATGCACAGCACACCACTGCTTGCCGCTGCTACTGCTTGCTGGCTGTCCTTGGCTGCTTGCAAGCTGCATGCTGGTCATGGCCACCGAGTGGAGCCGCTGGCCTTGACTGCTGCTTGCACTGCTAGCTTGTGCTGCTAGCTCGCTGCTTGCTGCACAGCCCAAGCTCACTGCCACTCTATCTCTCAAGAACACCCAAATGGCCATGCATGCCAAATCCAATTGTATGGATGGGCAGCTTATGAGATGGGGAACACCATGCTGTAACATGCATGGCTGGATTTTCCATTTTTGGGTGAGATTTGGAGGGAAGAAGTGGAGATGAAGTGCTTGCTTGAGAAAGAAAGAACAGGCGCTGCTTTCAACAGAAAAAAATGCTAGTGGAGCTTAGGTGCTTAGGCTGGACACAAGACAGGGAAATAAAGAATGGCAATGCAGAATGGATGAGTGGTTGTGGTGTGGTGTTCGGTTGGGGTAAGAGCAATGGCAGAGGGTGGTGAATTTTTTTTTTAAATAATCTATTTTTTATTCGAAATATCAAAAATATTCCAGCGATATTTTTTTTTACAAAATATCGTCTGTCGCCCAATGGTTGGGCGACAAGGACCTATCATATGGTTTGGCGATCAAACTGTCGCCCAACCGTCCGGCTTTAAAACTGCACATGAGGCGAGCGGTTGGCGTAATTATTACAGTCGCCGCACGGTTGGGCGATAGGATCTGATCGCCCAACCGTAGAAGCGATCAGCATGTTCGATCGCCAGTGGTGCGGTATTGGATAACCTATATAGCCTCCTCGCGGTCCTCAGGCGATTCGTTTATGAGAGGTTAAGCAGTTCGGCGGAGGAGAAGAAAGAAAGGAGAGGGAGAAAAAAGAAGGAGAGGAAGAAGAAGACAAATTTGGATTGCGAGGAGGTAAGTTTGATTTATTTTGTCTTGTATTTTTTAAGTAGGTATTTAGTTAATTAAAATACTAGGTATAAGTAGCGTTAAATGAAAACTATAGTTAGGAAAAAAAAAGTAGATTTGTTGGTTTGTATGTAAGTAGAAGCGATAAAAAACTTTAGAAAATCCTCAAACACCAAGCGCATAGTAATAAGATAAAATAAATAGATCTTGCGGACATTCAACTCTGATGGCCTTCACCAAAGCGCATACAAATAGGAAACAAAAGGTAACTTTGGAGCATAATGCGATGAGAGTTTTTAGCACCGATGAAGTTACGATGAGGATTCATGCAATCCATTGGATTTATGTATGTTTAGGAAATCATCTATTGACTCCTAAAATGTGATATAATATGTGTTATCTTGTCTTGTGACTAGCATTTGGTATTTTAGATTTTAATTATTAATAATTTAAGAGTCTGTTTGAGGTAGAGGATACTTATAGATAAATCTAAGGGCTGTTTTGCATTGGATGATTGAAACTATTTCTCTATTAAAAAGCTTAAATGGCTTATGCATGCTATGAATTGACGGAAGCAATTGATGCATTTATATATTAAATCAAATGTACATGGAACACAATCTGGTACTAATGCTAGACTAATACAATTTTATATCATAACAATGCACAAGTTAAAGAGTCTCAACTTTTCCAATACGGTACTAGTGCAATACTTTCCTTAATGTATCAAATTCCAAAAATGTAAGCATTCAAGTCATAATCAAAATAAATAGTATATGTAGAATTTCAGTTTGTAAATTCTCTTACAAAGGAATTTCAGTTTCATATCTTATTTGAAAAATAATATTTTTAATTTCATATAATGTAGTTTTGATTTTTGAATTGTTCAAGGTGCATAGATATGAAACGTCCTTATGTATGTACCAAATATTTCTATAGATATGCTCGATTACAAAAATGTAGCAAGATATCCTGCTTCTTTGTCGAGGCATTAGAATTTGGTTTGTCTTTGCTCTGATGAAACATAAATAAGAGAAATTGAATGGTACCAACAGGGTTGTGGTAAAAGATGATTAAAAATTAGGAAACAAATAAGCAATGTTGGTTGATATTTAAGGAAACAAATAAGCAATTCATGGATTCATTGGATTGAGTTTTGGGTAGTCATTGAAATTGAAGGATGAAGGGGTCGATAATCTCACCTTTCAATATGGGAATCTTCTCTGGAGCCTTCACTTAATCTTTTAGTTTTCTAAAAGTTTATTTTGAGTCGCAGATTGCTTAGGCGCCAACTTCAAACAATACCAACACCAACAGTTAAAAGCACAATCATAGTTAATATTCCTATCATGTAGTGCATGCTTCCATGATATAATAACCGATTCAATTTCATCGAAAAAAAAGCAGCATAAGGAGGATGAATACTTTGTATAAACTAATTAGTAGAAGTAAATTAGTGCGAACTAAGCGACTTAGGTAATTGGTAGAAGACCGGGATGCCACTTGTAGCATTTGGGTTGCAAGTTAGCGTCCGAATTGGATAATGCACGCTATGGAATAGCTCGGTTTTAGGTTGAATCTGAATATGGTACCACACGTTCATTGCGGCCTCTGCCTTAGGGAATGAATGATGTCTTGATCATGCTGTCGTGTAGTTGTCGACGATAGGCGAAGGGCCTTACAAATGTAAATTACAATGTAGCAGTACTTGCATATCGTGCGTTGCGAGCTGACTAATTGCAATGTTGGAAATATTTGCAGCCATACAATAAGTCATGCCTGTACCCACTACATTGAAAGTGCATTACGGTGTTGGCACCGTTCGTGAAGGTCCGTGCGGTGTTGACTTGAGCAGTTTTCAGACAAGCCACTCTGGTACACGGACGGCGAGAATGCACTAATCGAAGATGTGAAGCCTTGGTGACCATGAGCTTCTCTTTGAACCACGAGGTGTCTGCGTCGACATACAAGGGCTTTGGAGCGGTCTTCCACGAACATCGGTGGGAGTTGAGAAGGCGATCACGGCGATGTGGAAGGCCTTTATAGAAGGATGTCGGCGCCGTGGATATGAGTGTGTGATACTTGTGCAACCATGCCCAAAAGAAGCTGTGCAGGGCCCCCCTGCCGGATATAATCCGGGTGTTGCGAGCAGCTCGGTTGCCCGGCATGTTGGTGAAGAAGAGGACCCGGAGGGCTGTGTTACGAAGAGTTCAGAGAATGTTGCTTGTGATGAGCCCGACGCGCTACATATAGGAGAGGAAGATCGGGCACCACATGATGAGCCTCTGAGACGGTGATGAAGGAGAGCATAGGGATTACATATTGCATCAAATGGAAGCGATGACCGGATGGCCTTGGTGAAGAGGGCGCTTTACAAGAAGGCGACGAGGCGATTCCGATGAGGGCGGAGCTCCCATCCCCAGGAATGGAGCAGTTTGGCGAGGGTCTATATGCGCCGACGACGAGCACGAATCGCCGTGGGAGTACCATGCCACGGAGGTTCGGTTGCACTCAATGTTTCTCGATAAGACATCCTTGCGAGGATGCCATTAAGTATGGGCTATGTCTATGCAGCGGACGTTTCGGGTCATCAAATCTAGCCAAGAGCAGTACACCGTCAAATGCGAGCAGTCCGGTTGTCCTTGGCGAGTGCACGCGCATAGACCAAAGTATGAGACTCACTGGATTGTCTCGAAGGTGGAGTCGCTTTTCGTGCATGCTCAGCGGTGTTTTGTGCAGACATCGTAACATAACGTCGACATTCATAGCTAATTTGATGTATGGAGAGATAGTGGAGAAGAAGGATATGGAGGCCAGGCACATTATGGTGGCTATTGAGAAGAAATTCAAGTACAAGATCAGCTATGGGAAGGCGTGGCGTGCGAAGCAGAAGGCTATGGAAAAGCGGTTTGGATCTTTTGAGGCGTCGACAACCTTCCTCGTATGCTTGAGGTCTTTGAGAGAGAAACCGAACACGTACATTCTTTGTGAAGGACATGCCATCTAAAATTCGCGAGGTTTTTAGTAATGCATAGGGCCTTCGTAGCCTTCGGTCCCTGCATCGAGGCTTTTAGGCATATGCTGCCCGTGATCTCAGTTGACGGGACTTTTTTGACCGGGAAATACAAAGGGCAGATCCTTACCGCCATAGGCGTTGACGGCAACAATCAAATTCTGCCATTAGCCATCGCATTTGTCGAAGGTGAGAATTTTCACAGCTGGTTGTGGTTCCTTCAACATCTGAGGGTGGGAGTTGTTGGAGCTCGTCCTGGTGTGTGCGTGATTCATGATCGGCACGCCGGGATGCTGAAGGCCATAAAAACTTCAGAAGACCCGGAGGAGCCGTTCCTTGGCGGATATGATGGCGAGATGGTGTATTCGCCATTTGGGGCCAACTTCTTCAAGAAGTTCGAAGCAACCCTTGGTGAAGCTATTCAAGAGGTGGCTATGCGAACCAGAAGAATAAATTTGGCGCTTATAGGTATTTCTTTGAGCAACACAGCAGGAAACACGTGGACACGAGGAACCAAGGAGCAGAGTCTGAACCTTCTGGTCCGAGGCGGAGGACCTCGAGGAACATCGAGTGCTTCTCCCACTGGATCGAGGCACAGCCATTGGACAAGTGGTCTCTGCTTTGCATGACACGGACGGGGCAAAGTGCGGCATAATGACCACTAACCTTGCGGAGGTGTACAAGCTGGGTTCTTAGGGGCCTTCGTTCTCGGCCCTCGTCGCCATCGTGGAAGGTGTTACACGCACTGTCGGGTATTCGAGGAGAGGCATGCAAATGCGCACTTCATGCCACGAACCCTCAAACACCGTATTGCTCGAAGATTACGGCATACATGCGGCGAAGACACGAAGGGCGGTCGCACACGGTGTGCGTGATGGGCAATATGGAGCATCGTTTGGCGTGCTCTTGCGGGATAGAGCGGATTTGGGGCGGCTCGTTCTCTTGTCACCCACGAGGTATGCCTTGGAGATCATGTCAGCGAGCCTAGGTATGCGTGCAACAAAGCTGAAGCTCTTACACAAGCCATGCTCTCATGTGCTCGCCGCATGCGGGGGTGTCTTGTATGGACCCTTTGAACTTTGTGTCGAGTATTTCTTGAAGGAGAGGTGGTGCAGCGTGGATTTGGCGAGCTTAGGGGCTTCGGGGTTGTGGGTAACCGCCACCTTGGATATTGCAAATAGGATCTGGATTCGGATATTGACATCTTTGAAGGGCAACAAGGGTCGTCGGCGAGTCGTCGTATACGAATGATATGGATGAAGCACAAGCGAGGCGTTGGGTACACGCTGCGATCGCGCGGCGAGGAGCTACTGACCCGCAGACGATGCAAGGCACCGGTGGGGAGTAAACCATTGCTATGGAAGGATGTCGGCACTTCTTAGGTGTGAAAGTGGGACGAAATAGCAAATCGGTGCACATTGTCATTTGTACTTTGTATTGTTTATGTAGCTGATACGGTACTACCCAATTTTCATTTGATGTACGTAATGCCGTAAGACATGTATCGTATGTTGCACGTAATGTTTATTTAAGTGTTGTCTTGTTGTACTCTTTTGATTTTGTTTGTTTGCAAGTTAAATTTACTCATTCGTTACACTCGATGTTTTATTTCGCGTGTTGCTAACTTAAAGTTGTTTTGCGGTATGGATCACGGATCCGTGGAGTTTTGGCCTCCTTGACGGCGCGATCGGCCGAAAGTACATCGTGCGTCGCGTCGTGTCCCTCATCTCACGGGCCGCCGCCTTGTTGTGTTGGGGGTGATCGCGACGCGACACCTCGGGTGGCTTGGAGGCTAGACCCACGCGGGCGAGCGAGTTAGTATCGTCCACACTATCTTCTCATGGCTGTACCTTCGTCTTGACCTTTTGTTCCTTCGCAGTTGGCGCCGCCGTCTACTACCTATCGCCGGATAGTGCGAGCCACGGACGAGGACGAGCCGGCGGCACCGCGGTCGGCGGCGACGAGAGCGTCCATCTTTGAGCGAGGCGATCCGACGCTTCCGTTCGATCGCTCCCTGGCGGCGGCTCTTGTAGACCGGTGGCGACGAGACTCACACTTTCCATCTCCCATTCGGGAGATGGCCCCTACCGGGGCGTCTCCACCTTCTTGGCCTCCCTATCGCGGGAGGTGCCACCTTCCGCAGAGCCTCCGGATAATCGGCGCGAGGACCTTGGCGGGTTTGAGGAGTCCTCCCACTGTGTTGGCGGTCGGGTACTCGTCATTCCGGAGGCACGAGGCACGGGCGCCCTTGCGGTGGTTGTCGCGATTCGGGTATGTGTTCCACACCGCACTCGTTGGTCTTGTCATGCTGTCCTTTCCGTAAAGGGACTTACTATTTTTCCGTTGTGCATGTGTCGGCGGATGGACCCTCACGCGGACCCAGCGGCGGTGTCACGCCACCAGGCGTACTTGTTGTGGCTGTTTGGTTGGGTCTTTGTTCACCGCGATCCGGCGACACCGCCGACGCGAGGCTCATCAGCGTCGCTTAGAACCATCGCCGACGGGAGGGCCCCCAGATCAGTTGGGGTTCGGCTGTACTTGCTGCCACCTATCGCGGCTTGTGCGATTCGTGTCTCAGGTCCAGACCGAACTCCATCCTCGCGGGGTGTCCTCTCCTACTGCAGTTGTGGTCGTTTGAGCGCTTTAGCCTCGGACGGCCCTTGTTGGACGACAGCGCACCGTACGGGCTGGAGATGTACAACGTAGACGAGGTGGACCGACCGACGATGGGCTCTCTCTGGTGCCCGCGACGGGTACGTACTCTTTCCCGTGACTCATTTTTCATATTACCGATCGTCCTACCTAATATGATGTGTTGCGGTGCGAGCGATTCGCGCCGTCCGACATCGACGTCGCCGCTTCGTCGTGCACCGAGCTCCGGAGGTTGGCACGCTCCAGCCTGGTCCACACTCCGTCCGTCCTTTGCCGCGTCGGCCCAAAGAAGAAGACAAGAAAGCGGAGGGTCACCACACCACGCCCGACATCGACGCGCTTCGACCAGTCGGGCTCGGCAGACCACCTCCGACATCGACGGCGCCGTTACGAGCTAGCTCGAAAGCAGACCACCTCCGACATCGACGCTGCTGTGACGTGACGGTGGCTCGAGCACGGCACCTCCGACATCGACGCATACTGGCGCAGATAGCTCGGCGAAAGCACGTCCGACACCGGCAGCGTCGCACTACGTCGTGCCACCTTTCCGTGTGGAGAGCTATGTACACGCCATGGCGCTAGCCGAGGGTATGTCACGTCTCTGCTGGTCATCACGCTTCGCGTTTTTTTTTATTAACCAACAATATTTTGCTGTGCAGGTACATTGCCCTATGACGACGTGGACGCGCATCACGTGGACGCGCAGGACGTGGACGAGCTGGACGAGGACGCGCAGGACTTTTTGGTGGACGAGGACCCGGCACCGCCCACACCTCAGCCCACACCCGCTGAGGTTCTGTCCGGCTCACAGCTTATCGGTGCACCAGCACCCACACAGCACCCAGTGTTGTCCACCCCTTTGCCGCATCTCGGTCCTCGTCAGATCAGGGCTCCAGACCGTCTTACTCTATCCGGGCCGAGGCCCCGACACCCAGCGCAGAGAAAGGCGCCAAAGCGAGCCCGTAGGGGAGGACGCGGAGGTGGGTCGGGCGGACGCACGCTGAGGAGGATGGGGGGTGCGGTTGAGAGGCTAGTAGGCCGCGTCGATGTGACTTTGCCGCACATTTGTTCTTTATGTCATACTTTAATTTTGCACTTAATATATGATGCCAGGATTACTTTTGCGTTCTTGTGTATACTCTTTCATGTAATGCATGTTTGTTCAATGCATATCAACGCCTATAGCTTAATGCACACGACTACTCGATGCAAAAGCCAACTCGATAAATGGCAACTGCAATGACGCGTCCACCATTCACTTACATACGTTACGAGATTGAGCGTAATTGCGACACATCGATACAACATAGCAACTTCGATAAAAGGCAACCGCAAAAACGCGTTCACCATTTAGTTACATGCTTCATGACATTCAACATAAGTGCATCTGAGCGGGACACTTGCGGACGTCTGAGCTTCTCCGCCTCCCTAATTGTAGAAGGTGCCTCTACGCAACCCACATAGAGTGTTCTCGGTTAGGCGCCTCGGACGTGGCTGGCTGTCGTTGTAGTGGCACGCACATATGCAGCTAGGGTTGGCACAGCAGCATGCGGGATCATAGGAACTTCCTATGTTCACGACCTCCTCATTGCCCCTCTCGCGCTGCATCTGTTGGCGGAGGTCGTCATTTTGCTCGTACAGATCGTCAATTTGTGCCTCCAAATGAAAGATTCGGTTCCACAATACATCCAGGTACCGCACAACAGGTCGTTCATGGGGAGGATCGATCCAGCGGGTGAAGTTGCATTTCGCCATCTGCTACAAGGGACGGTTAGTATGGTCGATGTATTACCAGTAACATAAACAAAACTACTTACCCCAGAGTATGGGCATCGGAAGAAACGTCGTCCACCATCGAAAGGGCCGTCTATGGCCTGCACGATAGCGTCCTCCCCGTGTCCGCATTTCGGCCACTTAGGTTGAACACGCTTGTTGGGCATCAACGGTGGTTAGGGCGAAGTCCTCCATCCTTTCCGGGAGAAGGTCCCGCTTCGGTGAACCCGGTTGGAGTGGTCCCTTGGCGTCTGCCATCGTATGTTACTGTAAAACGGAGAAGGTTCTTCCTCCTACGGTTTGAAGGGTCGAGTGGTCGTAATTGAACGTGGGCGTGCATTTTATAGGCCCCGAGGCGAGACTAACAAAGCGGGCGGCTTTATGCGATAATAAGACCAAAGGAGACAAACTTTCTGCGGTGACAAGACCACACGGGCAGCTTTGCAACCGAGAAGACCACGGGGCACTTTGCGCGATGATAAGACCGAAGAAACACTTTCTTGCGATGACAAGACTACACGGGTCAGCTTTTGCGATGATAAGACCGAAGGAGACGACTTTGGGCGTGACAAGACTACACGGGCCAGCTTTGCGCGAGGAGAAGACCACAGTGCGGCTTTGGGCGGTGATAATACCAAGCGAGACAGCTTTGCCCGGTTTAGGGTTTAGGTTTAGGGTTAGGCTTTTCAGATTGACTTGACAACCCCGACCACCTCGCCGACTTTTAAGACCGAAAAGACAAGACTACAGTAAAGAAAGGCGTGAAAACACTCTGTCTCGCTTGACTTTTCGGACCGATAAAGACACTCATAAAGCAAGCCATGACTTCTCCTTTGCAAAGTAAGGCGTGACAACACTATGCCTCCTCGACTTTTCGAATTAAAAACAAGACTCTCTACTCGCATGAAATTAACGACATCATGCCAACCATGGAGCTTATAAAGAGGGTTGAACCAAACCCAACTCTCCACACCACTACATAACACATACCCGACTATGGACTCTTCGCAAACTTCTCGCGAGGTTGTTGAAGAAGCAAAAGTGGCTCAAGCGAAGAGGAACAGCTACAATACCGGATAAATCAA
Source organism: Phyllostachys edulis (assembly GCA_036346405.1). Taxonomy (NCBI): domain Eukaryota; kingdom Viridiplantae; phylum Streptophyta; class Magnoliopsida; order Poales; family Poaceae; genus Phyllostachys; species Phyllostachys edulis. Next base: position 78,173,156 of record CM070550.1, on the reverse strand, counting down.
TGAAATATGCTCCAGTACCACCACGTTTTCCGATCCCGCAGGGTGTGTGTGGCGAACCGGCAGAGATCATTCAGTCCACACACCCAGACACCGCTGCACGGGCGTACTACACATGCGGGCATCACCTCGTAAGTGTTTCTTTCGCGCGTATCGATTTTCCTCTCCCAACGTTCAATTTCATAAATTTTTAACTTCATCCCCACGTAATGGCAGCCCGAGATGCGCTGCCACTTCTTCCAGTGGATCGACGGCCCGGAGATGTACGACGGGGGCATTCATCGGCGAAGTACATCTTTGAACTACTCGGTGCGGGCGAGAACTTCGTCGCGGTGGAAACCCTACGCATCGGACCTGCTGAGGAGGCACGAAGGAGCCCAAGATTTCGCCCGGCGTAATCCATATCGATGGCGTCGTTATGAAGAGTTTACATCCTTATTACGTAAGGTTTCCCGACGGTGCACCCATCCGTCATACAATCGCAGACATGCACAACTTCCACATACCGGCCCGGCGTGCGGTCCGCGACAAAAGGCAAGGAAAGGCTCATGCGGTTGACCCGGCGCCCTGGCGTATCCGATCGCCGGCGTCATCCGTATGGACGGCGTGAGTTACAAAAATTAACATCATTCTTACGATTTTCACTATACGGTGCCCTTACATCACGGAATCGCGGAGACATGGGCGACTTCGACATACCGGCCCGGCGTGGGCGATCCGCGACAAGGGTAAGGGAAAGGCTCATCTTGGTGAGCCCGGCCGCCTGGCGTATCCGGCCGCCGGGCGTAATGCGTATTGACGATGTGAGTTATGAAGAATGTAAATCCTCCTTACAATTTTAAATATCGGTGTACTTACATGAAGGAATCGCAGGATATGGGCGACTTGATATACCGGCCCGACGTGGACACTCCGCGACAAGGGAAGGGAAGGCGGCGAGGAGTTCAACGCCGATTTGCCAAGGAAGGAAAATGGCCCGGTCCACGCAGAGCTCAGTCATTACGTAGTAGTCCCGTCCTACCCCATGTTTTTCTTGTCCCCTAAAGGCATGTATACTTACATAGTCCGGATGCTTGTGTTACAATGTACCGTAGTACTACCGAGCATGACTAAAGCAATTAGCGAACCATCATGCCATGTGACTACGTGTAGCGATGCTTCCGTCTGCGATGTAATGTAGTTACGGTTAGGAGACCCATCAAAGCAAGACTATATTGCAAGTATGCCTCTTCTATCGCAATCCCGAAAGAACCATTCGCACCGACATTGAATCCTCCATGTTTTAGGCCATCGTCATAATCACAATGGCGTCCTCAACCCCTTCACTCATAATCTCATATAAGCTTCATAAAGTACGACATCGACTACGTGCCTACATACGCATATACGTTCGAACGACTTCATCGTGATATCACTTACCTTTGTACTTACATATCATTCTTGTCTCAATCGTCCTCACAAAATTCAACGAAAATTCTTGCACTACAACAATATACAACGATCACAAAATGTTATTGCGAGTCGACAAATTTCGTACCCATGATATTCTCTGAAAATAACAAACAGAGCAACCAACATCGTGACAACACTATTATTTTCAAAATAAATAACATGGATTTGCTAAATTTAATTAACCTACAAAATGTTATTCATTAACTCAATTAAACAATAATTAAAAAGGCAAAAGGAGCTCACAATAAGCCATAGGGTTGGGCGATGGTTCTCGCCATAGGGTTGGGCGACTAGCTCTGTCGCCCGGCTATTAGGCGATCGAAGACGATCGCCCAACCCTATGGCGAGAACGAACCGCCGCTAACCTCACGGCGACAGGATCAAATCGTCCAACCATTGGGCGACAGGACGATATTTTGTAAAACAAATATCATTTGGAATATTTTTGATATTTCAAATAAAAAATAGATTATTTAAAAAAAAAAATCAGAGGGTGGTTCGGCTTGGGGACAAGAAATGGCACAGGATGGGGCTGGCTCGGCTAGGCAGTGGAAATGGTTTTTCCAATTTTTCTAAAAAGGAGTTTAGTGAATTTTTAAGCATAGCTGCTGACCTCCAAAATTCACGAAAATTTTAGGAGAGACAAAGGACACAGTGAATATTGTGGTGTAAAATTTCTAGGGTTTTTAATGTAATACATTTTTTCTCTATAATTATTTGAAGTTCCAGTTTTTATTAGTTGTGTTCTATTGGGGAGGAGATAAATAGCAGTGCAGGTTTTCCTCCTTTTCTCCAACTCGCCCAAACGATCTCGCATGCGCGAACTAACCACTAAAACGGAACGCTCTCGAGACGACGATCGCAACGGTATAACATGCGTTGCACGATCTTTGGTTTTTGGTTGTGATTGCGAGGAGAGAAGTTAGGGAAAAGAACGAACACGCAGATGTTTTATCTGCTACTTATTTTCTTCGTTCGCGAAATCGTGCAAACTACCATGCATGCGAAAACAAATTGCAGAATCGGGTTGGTCGTGCGATGACGATCGCGATGGTATGACATGCATGGCTTGGTTTTGAATTTTTGGAGGAGATTTGAAAGAGAGAAGCGAAAAGGGGTTAGCAGGGAAGGGAAAAGACAGATGACATGAAAAGAAGGGACACACAGGCGTTTCACCTGCGGTCGGTCTAACTGGAAATTGAGAACGACGAAACTAATGTATGTATAATGACATGATTTTTATGATGCATGCAAAACATAAAATCAAAATGATTATTATTATTTTTATTGCGAGTTCTTCAAATAATTCAATTTAATATTAATTATTATTACTTGATGTGAGAAAATTGCAAAATATGCTTTAATTAATTCCTCAATTTATATTTAGAATTATGCTGAGTTTAGATTTTTAATTATGAATTTTCATATCCATTTTTTTATTTACCTATTAGGTTTGTGTTTTAAATTCAAAATCCAAGTTGAACAAGAAAATTAATTAGGAACCAAATAACCTCCAATAAATTCCAGAAAATTCCAAATAAGCAAAACAGAGCATATCAAATATAAATAACATATTACCAACTTTGAGTCCCACTATATTTTCAAAATAGAAATCAGTTTGTATTTCTGAGCCATAGAAAATATATTTTCAAGTTTGAAATGGAGAAGGAGTATTGGATTACTAGGTTTTCAATCTAGTGTTCAGAATCAAAGGATTTTCTATATAGGGTTTTATACCCTACTTGGAACCTAGTTTCCAAACTTTTGACAAATTTTTATTTTGTTTTGAAAATTTTTATTTCTAGGTTTTGGAAAACCAGGTTGTAACCTAATTGCTTTGCAACAAAAAGTTTTAAAAAATGTCCAAAATTTCATAAATGCACAGTAGATGCATAACTAATCCAACTTAGGGATTTTGGGCTGTTACACCAACCATGTCAAGTTTTAATTAAAGGTTGTAGTCTAGTCTTGAACGACCTTACCAAGCATGTTCATAACCTAGGACGAGGCTATTCGAATAGTTTTATCCTGCAGGGGTGTACCAATGTACCCACACGTCGACCGCCTTTCCTTTAAGCACACTACCTTTGGTATGCCAAGCACGGCTAAGTCCTCTGAGACATTTCCAATGGACAATGCTAATTCTGAGTCGCACAACCCACGGGAGAAGGAGACATCACACAACCTACCCGAAGCTAATGCTCCCCACATCACACACACATTTTATTTTTAAAACACACCAACCGAGCGACCCCAATTAACACCGCCCAAAGTACTTAGTCAAGAGGGTTCCATATGCCCCTCGTGTGGTTAGAACATAAAATCGCAGCTTAGTGACCCAAGTACTCGGTCCTTAGGGACCGGGCATACCACCACATTCCAAAAACCGCACCATCCATCCAATATGCCCAAGTCTAAATCAATCTTTTATTTTCAGTTTTTGATTTTACAAATTAAACAAAGCACAAGTGCTGGACATATAGGAGTAATAATCAGTTTTGAGTGATCAAGACCATCGACTAAGTCGATGATCGCCCATTTCTACCGATAACTAAGCATGTCTAAGCAATTTAAATCGAAACTACTAAGTGATAAGAGCTCATCCAACGAGCTCCCACCACAGCAAATAACCTAGGCTCATGGTAGTAGAGGATAAACAATTCCTACAGATTATGCAATTATAGGATTACTAGCGACATTTAACACAAAGTAGCATGCATACATAGAAGTAAAGCAATATATTAAGCTTTAAAGTAATGGGACAACGATGGAAATGATCAAACTGCTTGCCTTGATGTTGGCCAAGTTGTGGCAGAGGGTCACTCTCGGGATCACCACAAATGTCGAAACCTAACGGAAGCGAGAAAGAACCGATAAAACGACGAAAAACCAAAAGACGCAACAGAAACTTCTCCAAAGCTACAAAAATTTTACAGCAGCAAGACAATGATTTATCATGAATTTAGCAACAAGAACCAATTGATTTGGATTCTTAATGCAAAAGATATGATGAAATCAATTCTGCTCAGCCTAAAAATACCAAACTGCACTATTCACTAATTTAATTATGAGGCAACATTTTCTAGAACAGAAGTGAAGCTGAAATTTTACTGTAAAACCAGCACCTCATGAGATGAATAACACAATTGAGTTCACCTCATTTGGAGCTATTATGCACTTTCTACAAATTTTCAAAAACAAGAACTTGAACAAAATTATAATGCACAAGTCCTCATTTTCCTAACAGCAACATGCTCAAAACCAATTTTCACAGTAAGATCATTAATGGAGGAAACCAACAAAGTTGGTCTCACTCAAAAATAATCTACAGAGCATTAGTTATGTATTTTACAAGTTAAGCATTGATTTAAGTGTATATTTAAAGTTAGTTTTAAAACCTAAAAGGCAAAACTGTGCTCTGGGGCTGAACTCAACTTACAATCATTTTTGGATTAAAGTCAAGTTCAAGACAGAGCTAACACAATTTGAATGACCTTATTTGGGTTTAGAATGAAAAAGATATGCAATTCTAAAGTTCATACCATTTTTAGTTTATAACTAGAGCTCACTGGAATTTCTAAAACTCACAAGGACATGGGAGGGCGTGAGCCACAGATCATAGATCTAACGGCTCGGGACCTCCCAGAGAACAACGCACACGCGCCACGAGGTTCAGAGGTCTGGACCTCCTAGCAACGCACATGCGCGAGGTGAGGGGAGGTCGTGGCCGTAGATGGAGAATCCAATGCAGACCACAACGATGAGGGAGGTCGGGGACGGACCAGATCTAAAGGGAGGTCCTCAACGGTTGAGATCTTCCAAAAAGATCTAAACTATCAAGATCTCCCAAGGAAGATCTACATCGTCAAGACCTCACAGGAGGTCTGGACGGTCCAGATGTTCCAAGGAGGTCCTCGATGGTTCAGATCGTCCGAGGGAGGACCTTGACGGTCAAGATCTACAGGGAGGTCATGAGCAGTGAGATAACCTAGGGAGGTCCTAAAGGAGGTCCTAACGCCACAGACCTCCGTGGAGGTCTGGACGGCCACGATAGCGCAAGGGGAGGTCTTGGACGCTCCAGATCTCCTCGGAGGAGGTCTGGACGTCCCAGACCCAGCGCGCACGCGCTTGGACATGGAATAAATGCGCGCGGGACAACGAGGAGGTCCGCGCGCAAGATCTTAAATGCGCAACAAAGGGCGGATTAAAAGGCATTTAAGACCCACCCAATGATTACAATGATTGAGGTATTAAAGCGGCAAATCTTTGTCCTAAAACGACAATGGTAGACGGGGACGTCCGACAAAGATTTGAGGACGCCCCACGGCTTATCGCCGGCGATGAGGGCACGCGGCGGTGCACCGAGGGCACCGTCGGGACCGCAATAGCCAGCGCATCCCGAGGGCCTACTCTCACCGGCGGCGGCGTTTTAAACGCCATGAGCCGGAGAGGGCAAGAATGACCAAGACGGCCAAAGACAAAATGCAAAATAGAGCTCATGCGACATTCAGCGTCGCCCAATTTAAAAGCTCCGCAATATGCATTCAAGCGGGTGCCCAGCACTAAGGGACTAACAGGATGAGTACCTGGAGGTCCTAAGGTGCTGGGGAAGTGGAGGAAGGTGAAGACCGGAGCTGAGGAAGATGAGGTTGCTCCACGGCTACAGCTCCAGCTCCAAGATCCCCTTTGGCCACTTCTGTAAATGCCCAAACCAAAACAAGTTAGGTCTTGGTCCCAGAGGGAAGGCACAAATGGAAGCAAGGAGAGGGAGGAGAAATCTCCAGTGACCCTTGTCCACCGAGGAGCTTCAAGCTCCAGCAATGGCGGCCAAGGAAGCTTTGGTGGTTTAGAGCTCACAGCACAGGGGTGTAAGCCAAGGAACAATGGTGTGCAAAGGAAGCCAACGGCACAGTGGGGGAGGCTTTATACTTAGGGCACAGGAGGTCGTGGACCACTGGCTAAACTCATGGTGAGCTTGGCCCATGGGAGGTCCATGGCTTGGACAAGACACAAGGTTGACAAGGTGCGAACTGTCTTGACTGAGAGAGAGGAAGGCGACAGCATTAAATGCGGTCAAGAAAGAGTTGTTAAAAGTACACGATGGCGGCGTGCATTAACTCACTTGTTTTCGAAACACGCATGCGTGACCAAGGAAGGAGAAGAACAGGGAGGTCATTTTGACTGCTGGATAGGACCATGGGGAGGTCCTAACCATCGGATGACAATTTTGAACCGTTACGCTCAATTGACTGGGAGGAGGCCCCAGCCACACGATCAAGGATGGGGAGGTCGTGGCCCTCCGATTTCCTTAATGTGTAAGCGCACGTGGGAAAATGGGATTAGGAGGTCCAAAGCGTTGGATCTCAATCCAACGGTGCGGACCTCCTGTGAGGTCTTAACCGCACATGAACTTAAAAACATGAGGGGGAGGTCATGGCCTTAGGATTTAAATCCAAGGGCGCACAACCAAAGGAGGTCTGAGGCTTTGCGTGAATTGCGAGGGAGGTCAAGACCTTTGGATTTTGATCCAACGGTGATGATCAAGACAGGGGAGGTCCTGAGCCTCGCACGTGGCGCAAAGGAGGTCTTGAGCTTGCGCAACACACAAGGGAGGTCATGGCCTTTGGATTTAGATCTAAGGGCAACGACCTCACGTGCGCGGGGAGATCTGATGCGCATAAGACAAGGAGGAGGTCATGACCGTGGATTTCAAATCCAACGGTGCACAACATGAGATAGGGGAGGTTGGGAGCGCTTGATCACGCAGGGAGGTCGTGGGTCATTGGATGCGATCCAACGGCTACGACCTCAACAAGGTGGGAGGTTTGCTTAGTTTAACGGTGAGGGAGGTCAGAGCGGTTGGATGTAAATCCAACAGCTATGACCTCGCCAAGGTGGAAGGTGGTTTTGGGGTTTGATAACAAGGGAGGTCGGGGCGGTTGGATCTTAATCCAAGGGCTATGACCTGGACCAGGTGATAGATATCGAAGGGAGGTCTTTGCGGCTTTACACACAGGGGAGGTCATGACCGTGGATCTTTGATCCAACGGCTATGACCTGATGAGTTGGGAAAGCCTTTGCGGTGTTGACTGCGGAGGAGGTCGTGGCGGTTGGATGTTAATCCAACGGCTACGACCTGATCAAGGTGGAGAGGAGGTCTGACGCACTTGTAACATCCCAAATGTGTAATTAGGGTTAATCAAGTATAATTATATGTGTAGAAATTAAAACTTTTTCTCACAACTTGAAAACCCCTAAAATCTCATGTAATTCTTGTCCAAGAGTTGTGTAATCCAAAAACACAAAGCTCTTGTTGACCAAAAGTCAAATTCCTTTTCCAATTATCTTAAATCTTGTGCCAAACAATTGGAAAGTATTTTCTTTGGTCCTAAAACTGAGGTGGGACCCTCTGAAAAATATCACAAGTTGTAAAACTTGTTTGATAATTTTGGAGGCAAATGAATCATTGAACAACCTTAATGAATTTCCTGAGAAAAATGCATTGCATAATAACCTCTGGAAATTTTATGTAAGGTTAATCTTCTTGTCAACAAGCTCCTGTAAAAATTTCATGAATTTTGGAGTTGAAATGCTATCCCAAACAATTTTGCAAGTCCCAAATTGTTGAAAACTAAATTCAAAAGCCTACACTGTTCCTTGGGCTAGCCATGTTCAAAGTCGGTCGGCCCGACCATGTCTGCACTCCACAGCAGACCTCCTCTCCACCTTGATCAGTCGCACTGTTGGATTTACATCCATGACCACGACCTCCTCCATGATCAACACCGCGAAGACCTCCACCTTGTTGAGGTCTTGGCCCTTGGATTAATATCCAAGGCCTCGACCTCCCTTGTTATCAAACCTCAAAACCACCTTCCACCTTGTTGAGGTCTTGGCCCTTGGATTCAAGATCCACGGCCCCGACCTCCCTCGCCGTTAAACCACTTAGGCATCGCACCTCGTGAGGTCACAGCCATTGGATTGAAATCCATGGTCGTGACCTCCTCCTCTCAACCTAACTATCGACCTCCTTTGCACTCACTTGAGGTCGCAGCTGCTGATTTACATCCAAAAGGCCACGACCTCCCGAAAAACATTCTGACAAGGTCCTCCCGCCTTGTTGAGGTCATAGCCCTTGGGTGAAAATCCACGGCCATGACCTCCCTTGTTTTTCCACCTTTGGATCTCTCGCTCAACGACGAGATCAAAGGGCTGTTCGACCGGCCTTTATTGGCCGTTGGATTTACATCTCATGATGCGATAATAAATGGGCGATTCGGACCATCTCTCGAGCCCTTAGATCCAAATCGGAGGCTAAGACCTCCCTTGCGCCACGCCAAGGCCTCGAACCTCCCTTTCACCTTGTGCGTGTCGACCTCCCCATCAGTCAAGTGCCCTTGATTTTAATCCAAAGGCCATGACCCCCTCGAGCTTTTATGTTGGCGTGCAGTTAAGACCTCACAGAGGTCCGCACTGCGTTGGATGGAGATCCAACGCTTTGGACCTCTGTCCCATTTTCTCACGCGCTACACATTAAGAAATCGGAGGGCCACGACCTCCCATCCTTGATCGTGTGGTGGGACCTGCTCCCAGTCCTTTGAGCGTAACGGTTCAAAAATGACATCGGAGGGCCAGGACCTCTCCCAGGTCTTATCCAACGGTCATAAGGACCTCCCCTGTTCTTCTCCTACCTTGGTCACGCATGCGTGCTCGAGCAGTGGAGCACGCGCGCCGCCATTGTGTCCTTTTCATGACTCTCTGTGACCAAGCATTTAATGCGTGGTCACTTTCGCTTTTCAGTCAAGACAGCCTGCCCCTTGTCAACCTCATGTCCTTGCCACCCCATGGACCAACCCGTGGGCTAAGCTCACCATGGAGCTTAGCCCCAGCTCATAACCATCACCTCAAGGCTATAAATTATCCCTTGAAGCCTCCCTTGGCTTCCTTTGCACAACACCGGATCTCGGCCTTGCATCTTGTGCGTGGTTGAGCTCCTCCTCACTCACCTCCTCACTGGTGGCTGCCATTGTTGAAGTCCTTGGAGCTCCTCAGTGGCACAAGAAGTTCCAGTGGCTCCCTTTTCAAACCCTCGCTCACTTTTGCTCCCAAAACCTCTTGGAAGTTAGCCCTAACCAAATTTGTTTGGGCCTTTTCAGAGGTGGACAAAGCTAGAGCTGGAGCTGGAGCCTTGGGCGTGAAGCTTCATTGTCTTCCCCAACTCCGGTCATCACCTCCACGACCTCAAAGCACCTTAGGACCTCCTGTACTCCTCCCGTAGTCCTTAGTTGCTGGCACCCGCTGAATGCATGTTGCGGAGCTTATGTTGGGCACACGCTTGAATGTCGCATGAGCTCCTTTTTGCATTTTAAGTATTTTGGCCGTCTTGGTCATCTCTGTCCTCTCGGCTCGCTGGCGATTAAAACGTCGTCGCCGTCGAGAATGAGCCCATGGTGTGCGCAACACTATTGCGCACACGGGGATGTCTTTGGTTGTCACCGGCAAGGTCCGCATCGCCGGCAACAACCACTTCATTGAACTCGGATCTTGTCGGACAAGAACGGCGGCGCTATTGCCGTTTTTCAGACCAAGATCCGCCGTGTTTAATGCGGCCATCAATTGCGCAATCTCGCAATCATTGGTCGTGTCGTGAGGTCCTTAAATCCGCCATTTATTGTGCGCATTAACCTCTTGTCGGCGAAAAGAGCTGCGTGGCTCTGGGGCTGTCCGGACCTCCTCCGAGGAGATCCGAGCGCCCAGACCTCCCCAGCGTGATCTCGACCATCCAGACCTCCCTGGAGGTCTGTGATGTTTAGATCTACCGCTTAGGACCTCCTCGAGGTCATCTCACCGTTGAGGACCTCCCCTTTAGATCTGGTCCGTTCCGGACCTCCCCCATCGTTGTGGTCCGTTGGATTTCCCATCTACGGCCACGACCTCTCCACACCTCGCAAGCATGTGCGTTATTAGGAGGTCCAGACCTCTGGACCTCACGTCTTGGCGTGTGTGTTGTTCTCCGGGAGGTCTGAGCCGTTAGATCTGTGATCTGTGGCTCACGACCTCCCATGTCCTTGTGAATTTTCTTAGGAATTCAAAGAAAGTCTTAATTATAAATGAATAAGGTATAAGCTTTAGAATTCCATATCTTTTTCGTTTTTAATCCAAATGAGGTCATTCAAAGTATGTTGGCTCTGTCTTGGACTTGACTTTAATCCAAAAATGATTGTAAGTTGAGTTCAACTCCAGAGCACAGTTTGCCATTAGATTTTAAAACCAACTTTAAAATATACACTTAAATCAATGCTTAACTTGTAAAATACAAAACTAATGCTCTGTAGATTATTTTTGAGTGAGACCAACTTTGTTGGTTTCCTCTAATAATGAACTCACTGTGAAAATTAGTTTTGAGCTTGTTGCTGTTATAAAAATGAGGACTTGTGCATTATAATTTTGTTCAAGTTCTTGTTTTTGAAAAATTATAGAAAGTGCAATATAGCTCCAAATGAGATGAACTCAATGGTGTTATTCATCTCATGAGGTGCTGGTTTTACAGTAAAAATTTCAGCTTCACTTCTGTTCTAGAAAATGTTGCCTCATAATTAAATTAATGAATAGTGCAGTTTGGTATTTTAGGGCTGAGCAGAATTGTTTTGCTCATAACTTTTGCATTGAGAATCCAAATCAATTGGTTCTTGTTGCAATATTCCTAAAATCACCCTCTTGCTGCTGTAGAAAATTCAGAGAAATTGGAGTTCGTTTGTTGTGCTGTCTTTGTTGTTTTTAAATCGTTCTTATCGGTTCTTTCTCGCCTTTCCGTTAGGTTTCGACATTTGTGGTGATCCCGAGAGTGACCCTCCGCAACAAATTGACCAGCAATAGCAAGGCAAGCAGTTTGATCATTTCCATCATTGTCCCATTACTTTAAAGCTTAATATATCGTTTTACTTCTATGTATGCATGCTGCTTTGTGTTAAATGTCGCTAGCACGCCTATAGTTGCATAATCTGTAGGAATTGTTTATCCTCTACTACCATGAGCCTAGGTTATTTGCTGTGGTTTGAGCTTGTTGGATGAGCTCCTATCACTTAGTAGTTTCGATTTAAGTTGCTTAGACATGCTTAGTTTTCGGTAGAAATGGGCGATCATCGACTTAGTCGATGGTCTTGATCACTCAAAACTGATTATTACTCCTATATGTCCAGCACTTGTGCTTTGATTAATTTGTAAAATCAAAAACTGAAAATAAAAGATTGATTTAGACTTGGGCATATTGGATGGATAGCGTGGTTTTGGATGTGGTGGTATGCAGGGTCCCTAAGGACCGAGTACTTGGGTCACTAAGCTAAGCGATTTCACAGACTAACCACACGAGGGCATATGGAACCCTCTTGACTAAGTACTTTGGGCGGTGTTAATTGGGGTCGCTTTCGGTTGGTGTGTTTTAAAGATAAAATGTGTGTGTGATGTGGGAGGGAGCATTAGCTTCCGGGAAGGTTGTGTGATGTCTCCTTCTCCCCGTGGGTTGTGCGACTCAGAATTAGCATTGTCCATTGGAAATGTCTCGTAGGACTTAGCCGTGCCGGCATACCAAAGGTAGTGTGCCTAATGGAAAGGCGGTCTGACGTGTGGGTACAGTGGTACACCCTGCAGGGATAAAACTATTCGAATAGCCTCGTCCTAGGTTATGGACATGCTTGGTAAGGTCGTTCAAGACTAGACTACAACCTTTAATTAAAACTTGACATGGTTGGTATGAACGGGGAGTTCATGCTATTGTTGTGGTGACTTGGGTTGGTCACTTCCAGGTTGTTCTTGTTGTTGTTACCATGTTATTTATCTCGTTGTTATTTCAACAATTAAAAATGCTTTGTCAAATTGCTTTCAATCTACTATATTATTGCAAATGAAAACTTGCTTTATGCTAAAATGAGTCCAAAGCCTCATCCACTTAAATAAAGCTTGCATGTAGCTAAATTATAGTTCTGTTATCTTACACGTCAGTCTTGCGAGTACAATAAACAAGTTATTGTACTCATTTGCTTTGCTTAACAACCTTGTTGCAGAGGAGGTAGAGCCCAAAGGGCTTTACTTTTGTGAGTTTGTGCGGTGGTTGGGAGAGCGACTAGCTTGGCGGTCGGTCGGATTGCCTTGTGGGCTAAAGGCACCTTTGGTTGGCTCTTATTTTGGCCATCTTTATGGCACTTTTGCTTCCATTGTTATCTTTTTGTAATTATTGCTATTTGGCCTAAGGGCCTCTCTTTTGTAATATCTATTCCATATTAATGTTAACTTCGGTTTGTTGCTTATGTACTATGTGTTGTATGGAATTGATGCATTCTTTTGTTGTGAGGTATGTGTACTGCATTCTGGGAAGTATACATCTCTCGAGACCGAGTTTATTTGGTTGATAATACTAGGGTCAATTGGATGACTAAGTATTATGAGCCTAATAAACGTCGGGGTCTCACAGCGCTAAGGGAGGCGGTTGGGTTGGACCTGCTTTGCAAAGCGGTTCAAGCCCAAGGAACAGAGCCATGTTTTAAGTTTAATTTCTAATAGCTGAGACTTTGCAAAATTGTTTGGGATAGCAATTCAACTCCAAAATTCATGAAATTTTTACATGAGCTTGTTGACAATGAGATTAACCTGACATAAAATTTCCAGAGGTTATTATGCAATGTGTTTTTCTCAGGAAATTCATTAAGGTTGTTTAAAGGATTGTTTTACCTCCAAAATTTATCAAACTAGTTTTACAACTTGTGATATTTTTCAGAGGGGTCCCACATCAACTTTAGGACCAAGGGAATTATTTCCAAATGATCGGCACAAGATTTAAGATAATTGGAAAACGAGTTTGACTTTTGGTCAACAAGAGCGTTGTGTTTTTGGATTACACAACTCTTGGACAAGAATTACATGAGAGATTAGGGGTTTTCAAGATGTGAGAAAAAGTTTTAATTTCTACACATATAATTATACTTGAATAACCCTGTTTATACACTTGGGATGTTACAAAATCTCCCCCTTACAAAAATCTCGCCCCGAGATTTGGCTCACTCAGAAAGAAAGATGGATAGTCCGCACGCAGACGCGATCTTCTCTTTCCCAAGTAGCCTCATCCTCGAATGGTTCGACCACCGAACTTTAAGGAACTTGATGGTCTTATTCCTTGTCCTTCGCTCAGACTCATCGAGCACGCCGAACAGGTGCTCGCGATAGGTCAAATCTTCTCGACATCGAGGGTTTCCAACGGAGCTTCCTCGCTTGGAACACGGAGGCACTTCTTAAGTTGGGACACATGGAAAACATCATGTACCCCTCAAGTGCAGTGGCAACTCCAACTTATAGGCAACAGCTCCTTCTTCTCGATAACGCGGTAGGGACCGACATATCGAGGAGCCAACTTGCCCTTGACGCTAAACGTTGATGGCCCTTCAAAGGAGAGACTTTGAGATAAACAAAGTCATTAGGCTCAAAACGCAACTCACGCCGACGGCGATCCGCATAGCTCTTTTGCTCGATTGAGCTGTGCGCAAACGCCACGAATAATTTGGACTTGGCGCCGGCCTCATTGATTGAGTCCGGCCAAAGAGAGGTCTCTCACCGGTCTCGACCAGTTCAACGGGTCCTACACTTTCTCCGCATAAGGCCTCAAATGGTGCCATGTCGAGACCGGCTCGAAAGTCTGTTGTTATAAGAAAACTTCGATTTAATGGCAAGTATTTCTCCCAATGCTTCCCATATGAAAGGACACAAGCACGAAGCATGTCTTCCAAAACTTGGTTGACCCTCTCGGCCCGACCATCGGTTTGGGGTGAAATGCCGTCTTTGAAAGCAAGACGAAGTTCCCATAGCTTCTTGCAAGCTATGCCAAAAACGAGACGTGAAAAGGATCCACATCCGACACAATCGTCTTCGCACACCGTGCAAACTCACGATGCGAGGCGATATAGAGTTCCGCCAAAAGACCTACCCGAAGGTCGGTCTTTGACGGAAGGAAATGTGCCACCTTAGTCAATCGATCGATGGCGACCCAAATGGCATCATTCTTCTTCGGGACGTGGGTAGACCGGTGATGAAATCCATTCGATCGAATCCCACTTCCACTCAGAACCGGCAAAGGTCAAGCGATCTCGCTGACGCCGATGCTCACCTTGACACGACGACGACACACGCCGACTTTAAGAACGAACCGCAATCTCCCTCTTCATTCGGGTCCACCAAAATCTCTGGCGGAGATCTTGATACATCTTTGTGGCCCGGGATGAATGGATAAAGGCGAATCATGGGCTTAGCGGAGGATTAAATTCCGCAATTCCATGTCCTTTGGAACCACAAGGCGTTGTTCGAACCTCACAACACCATGCTCATCCTCGTAAAAGCACTTGGTTGTTCCGTTCTTGACATTTGCCTTAATGTGGCTCACCCAACATCCGATCGCCGAGCGGACTTGATCCGATCTACCAAGGTTGGTTGCACAACCAAGGCAGCGAGAGAACCATGCTCAACTAAACTCAAGTTGAGACGCTGAAATTCTTCCAGAAGAGCGGGCTGAAGCTCCTTGGACAACAAGGCATTACAATGCGCTTTTCGACTAAGCGCATCGGCAACAACATTAGCCTTGCCCGGATGGTAGTGAATACCCATATCATAGTCCTTGATCAACTCCAACCATCTCCTTTGCCTGAGGTTCAGGTCAGGCTGTGTGAACAAGTACTTTAAGCTTTTGTGATCCGAATACACTTCACAACGATTACCGATTAGGTAATGTCGCCAAATCTTAAGTGCATGAATCACAGCAGCCAGCTCCAAATCATGGGTAGGATAGTTGAGCTCATGAGGTCTCAATTGCCTTGATGCATAGGCCACTACCTTGCCTTCTTGCATAAGAACACAACCGAGGCCTCGACGAGAAGCATCGCAAAAGATATCGAAGCTTCGATGGATATCAGGAAGAACAAGAACGGGAGCGGTGGTCAAACGCTTTTTGAGTATTTGGAAACTTCCTTCACACTCAGCGGACCACATGAACTTCTTGTCCTTCTTGAGCAACTCCGTCATCGGCTTCGCGATTTTGGAGAAGTTCTCGATAAAGCGGTGATAATATCCCGCTAAACCGAGAAAACTCCGTACATCGGTGACCGAAGCAGGCTGACTCCATGAAAGAACATCGCTGACCTTGCTAGGGTCAATGGCTACGCCTCCTGCTGAAAGAACGTGGCCTAAGAAAGACACTTCCTTCAACCAGAATGCACACGTGCTGAACTTCGCGTACAGCTGGTGCTCGTGCTGCTTGCTCAACACAAGCTTCAGATGCTCGGCATGTTCCTCATCGTTCTTGGAGTAGATAAGAATATCATCGATGAAGACCACGACAAACTTATCCAAATACTCCATGAATACCGAATTCATGAGGTTCATGAACAAGGCAGGAGCATTGGTTAAGCCGAATGACATGACGGTGTACTCGTACAAGCCGTAGCGAGTAGAGAACTCTGTCTTTGGAATATCCTCAGGTCGAATCCGAACCTGATGATATCCCACTCTCAAATCAATCTTGGAGAAAACTCGAGCTCCAGTTAATTGATCGAAGAGATCGTCGATCTTGCGGGCAATGGATACTTGTTCTTTACCGTCACTTCATTAAGCTGGCGGTAATCAACGCACATGCGTAAAATACCGAATCCTTCTTCTTTACGAAGATTCTTTGGACAACCCCAAGGAGATGAGCTAGGGCGGATGAAACCCTTCTCTTGTAGCTCACTTAACTGCTTCTTCAACTCCACCAACTCGTTCGGTGGCATCCGATAAGGCCTCTTTGAGATAGGGGCGGTACCGGGAGCCAACTCAATGACAAACTCGAGGTCTCGAACGGGTGGCATCCCTGGAAGATCTGCGGGAAAGACATCAACAAAGTCGCAAACTGTTGGGACTTCGCTAATATCTAGAGCGGGCTTCGCTTCAAGTGCGAAGAGATGAGGGCCTAGCGACTTCGTGGCCAAAAGCTTAACCCGCCGCCGGAGGACTAGATAGAGATGAGCTTCTGGCGCAATAGATTTGCCCCATGTCTTTGGGACAACCAATCCATGCCAAGAATCACATCAAGACTCATTGAATGGAGAAGGATAAGGTTTGCTAAGAAACCTACCCCTTCGATCTCGATAGGGATATCCCTACACTCAGATTCAGCTCTCAACTCCGAACCAGGAGAGCGAATGAGTAGCGGGACCGACAATGGAGAGAAAAGAAGCTCTCCAACAGTAGCAAAAGACTCAGAAACAAAGGAATGAGATGCTCCTGAATCAAACAAGACAGTAGCAGGGTGAGAGTTAACAGAAAGTGTACCTAGCACGACGTCGGGTGCCTCCTGAGCCTCCTCTGCGGTGACGGCGTTGACGCGACCACTACCCACGCCTTGGGTAGCCGGGACGATCTTCTGGTCCTGCGATGCACCACCTCCTGGCCCGCGTCCTCCATTAGGACGAGGGGCTGCTCCTGACTTCTTAGGGCAATTATTTGCATAATGGCCCTTCTGGTTGCAAGAGAAGCATGTGACCCCGGCAGCCGGGTTGCGGGGGCCGCTCTGCTGACTCGCAGGTGCACGTGACTGAGACACGGCCTGCGATGAACGAGGAACAGGGGCAGGTAACCTCGGGGGTGCCGAAGACTGGGACTGGTACCCTGAGATCTTGCCAAGCGGGACGGAAGAAGCGCCTGGATGACTTATGGGCCTCCACTTGCGCTGCGGAGTCCATAAGCTCTCGAGCCGCATGCTCGGCGACGATGGCCTTGTCGACCAAGGTCCGGAAATCGTGGAAGTCGACAATGGATAGCTTGTCCTTGGCTCCTCGGACAAGCCACGCTGAACTTGGCACCTTAGCCATATCGGTGGCCACATCCTCGGGAGCATAACGAGCTAGATGGTTGAACTCGTAGACATACTCCATGGTGAGCTACGCCCTTGCTTGGCGCAAGAAACTCCCCTTCTTGATCTCCATCAAGCCGGCAGGATGTGAGCCCGACGGAAGGCGTCTGAAACTCCTCCCAAGAGGCGGTGTGGTCTGCGGGCTGCATGGCGAGAAAGCTCTCCCACCATGACAAAGCTGCACCCTCCCGGTGGTGCGATGCGAACAGCGCCTTCTCGTGCTCTCAGCGCTGCGCGATCGCGAGCTTCGCTCCACCGAGCACGGCCAATCGTCCGCATCAATGGGTCCTCGACGGGAAAAGGTAGGAGGCCGAGTACGAAGAAACTCGCGAGTCCTCCACACGGTGATGGGCATTCCTTGCCCGCATCACAAGCTCCGGTAAGTGCGGTGGTGTTGCGCGATGGCGTCGAGAGAACTCTCTGTCATCCGCCGGCGGTTGCGCTTCGATCTGAAGAAGAACCTCGGTCATGGTCGGAGGAGGAGGAAGCTCCTCGTCCGGACCAGCTGCCTGGCCTTGGCCGCTACGAGTGCGTCCGGCCATCCTATTACAAGAAATTTTGGTTAGCAACTAGACTCGAAAACAAAGCCTTTAAAAGAAGCAAAAGCGATCGACTAGGGGAATGGAATATCGCCCAAATCGAAAGCCAAAACATCGAGTAAATCAACTTTAGAAGCTTCTAAAAGACTCTAAAAACAGCCAAGAAGCACCAAAAGCAAGGCTCAACTTCTCAACTCAACTAACCCGTATTGAATGAACGACTAATTGATCGAGAAGATTAAAAATCAGATTGTGAGATGAGATCTAAAACTATTAGAGAGCAAGGTTAATGCAGCGAAATAAGTGTTAGATACTTAGCTAACTAGTATCACATCTTACCCTTTTATTCCCACAAGTTTTAGTTGATTAACCTCTCATTTTCTACCCTATTTAGAACCTTTGAGCTTGCTGTCCGGAAATTGACGCTTGCTGTCCAGATTTTGCATCAAGCTTCCAAATCGAAATTGGCCATTCGAAGCTTCAAAACCTTGTAGATGGGCAGCTAACACTTCAATTTGCCAAACTCATTGATTCCCCAAAACCCCATTAATCGATAACAACTATTTTGTAGAAGGGAAGAGAGGAAAACAACTTTTAAAACTCAAATTAGAGTGAGATGAGAAGAGAAAGCTAAGATAGATGAGGAGTAAAATGTGAGAGCTTTCTTAAGCTTTCAAAACTCATTTGACACTTTGAAATTAGGTTTTCAAAATATCCTAAAGACGATCAAGCTTGCGTTACTACGGTCAGTATAGCTCTGATACCAACTTTTGTGAGACCCCGACATTTATTAAGCTCATAATACTTAGTCATCCAATTGACCCTAGTATTATCAACCAAATAAACCCAGTCTCGAGAGATGTATACTCCCCAGAATGCAGTATACATACCTCACAACAAAAGAATGTATCAATTCCATACAACACATAGTACATAAGCAACAAACCAGAAGTTAATATTAATAAGGAATAGGTTATTACAAAAGAGGGGCCTTTTGGCCAAATAACAACAAGTACTACAAGATAACAGCGGAAGCAAAAGTGCCATAAAGATGGCTATAACACAAAGCCAATCAGTGTGCCTTAACCCCTAGGCATCTGACCGGACCGCCAAGCTAGTCGTCGAAGAAGCTGCAACACGTAGCACAAAAGAGAGGCTCTAGGAGCTCCCCTTCTTCCTCTGCAACAAAAGCCACAAAAAATTGCCACAACCACGGGCAGATGAGTACATAAAGTACTCCGCAAGACTTACGTGTGAGATAACAGAACTATAAATAGCTACATGCAAGCTTTATTTAAGTGGATGAGGCTTTGGACTCATTTTAGCATAAAGCAACATTTATTTGCAATAACATAATAGATTGAAGGCAATTTGGCAAAGCATTTTTAAATGTTGAAGTAACAACGAGATAGATAACATAGTAACAACAACAAGATCAACCTGGAAGTGACTACCCAAGTCACCACAACAATAGCATGAACTCCCCGTTCATACCAACCATGTCAAGTTTTAATTAAAGGTTGTAGTCTAGTCTTGAACGACCTTACCAAGCATGTCCATAACCTAGGACGAGGCTATTCGAATAGTTTTATCCCTGTAGGGGTGTACCAATGTACCCACACGTCAGACCGCCTTTCCTTTAAGCACACTACCTTTGGTATGCCAGCACGGCTAAGTCCTACCAGACATTTCCAATGGACAATGCTAATTCTGAGTCGCACAACCCACGGGGAGAAGGAGACATCACACAACCTACCCGGAAGCTAATGCTCCCCTCCCACATCACACACACATTTTATTTTAAAAACACACCAACCGAGCGACCCCAATTAACACCGCCCAAAGTACTTAGTCAAGAGGGGTTCCATATGCCCCTCGTGTGGTTAGCACGCAAAATCGCTTGGCTTAGTGACCCAAGTACTCGGTCCTTAGGGACCGAGCATACCACCACATTCCAAAAACCGCACCATCCATCCAATATGCCCAAGTCTAAATCATTCTTTTATTTTCAGTTTTGATTTTACAAATTAAACAAAGCACAAGTGCTGGACATATAGGAGTAATAATCAGTTTTGAGTGATCAAGACCATCGACTAAGTCGATGATCGCCCATTTCTACCGATAACTAAGCATGTCTAAGCAATTTAAATCGAAACTACTAAGTGATAAGAGCTCATCCAACGAGCTCCCACCACAGCAAATAACCTAGGCTCATGGTAGTAGAGGATAAACAATTCCTACAGATTATGCAACTATAGGATTACTAGCGACATTTAACACAAAGTAGCATGCATACATAGAAGTAAAGCAATATATTAAGCTTTAAAGTAATGGGACAACGATGGAAATGATCAAACTGCTTGCCTTGATGTTGGCCAAGTTGTGGCAGAGGGTCACTCTCGGGATCGCCACAAATGTCGAAACCTAACGGAAAAGCGAGAAAGAACCGATAAGAACGACGAAAAACCAAAAGACGCAACAGAGAAACTTCTCCGAAAGCTACGAAAATTTTACAGCAGCAAGACAATGATTTATCATGAATTTAGCAACAAGAACCAATTGATTTGGATTCTTAATGCAAAAGATATGATGAAATCAATTCTGCTCAGCCTAAAAATACCAAACTGCACTATTCACTAATTTAATTATGAGGCAACATTTTCTAGAACAGAAGTGAAGCTGAAATTTTTACTGTAAAACCAGCACCTCATGAGATGAATAACACAATTGAGTTCACCTCATTTGGAGCTATTATGCACTTTCTACAAATTTTCAAAAACAAGAACTTGAACAAAATTATAATGCACAAGTCCTCATTTTCCTAACAGCAACATGCTCAAAACCAATTTTCACAGTAAGATCATTAATGGAGGAAACCAACAAAGTTGGTCTCACTCAAAAATAATCTACAGAGCATTAGTTATGTATTTTACAAGTTAAGCATTGATTTAAGTGTATATTTAAAGTTAGTTTTAAAACCTAAAGGCAAAACTGTGCTCTGGGGCTGAACTCAACTTACAATCATTTTTGGATTAAAGTCAAGTTCAAGACAGAGCTAACACAATTTGAATGACCTTATTTGGGTTTAGAATGAAAAAGATATGCAATTCTAAAGTTCATACCATTTTTAGTTTATAACTAGAGCTCTTGGAATTTCTAAAACTCACAAGGACATGGGAGGGCGTGAGCCACAGATCATAGATCTAACGGCTCAGACCTCCCAGAGAACAACGCACTGCAGCCACGAGGTCCAGAGGTCCTGGACCTCCTAGCAACGCACATGCGCGAGGTGAGGGAGGTCGTGGTCTGTAGATGGAGAATCCAGCAGACCACAACGATGAGGAGGTCCGGGACGGACCAGATCTAAAGGGGAGGTCCTCAACGGTTGAGATCTTCCAAAGGAAGATCTAAACTATCAAGATCTCCCCAAGGTAGATCTACATCGTCAAGACCTCACAGGGGAGGTCTGGGCGGTCCAGATGTTCCAAGGAGGTCCTCGATGGTTCGGATCGTCGAGGGAGGACCTTGACGGTCAAGATCTACCGGGGAGGTCATGAGCGGCCGAGATAACCTAGGTAGGTCCTAAAGGAGGTCCTAACGTCCACAGACCTCCAGGAGGTGCGGACGGCCACGATAAGCGCAAGGGAGGTCTTGGGCGCCCAGATCTCCTCGGAGGAGGTGCAGGCGCCCAGACCAGCCAGCACGCAGCTTGGACATGGAATAAATGCGCGGGACAGCGAGGAGGTCCGCGCAAGATCTTAAATACGCAACAAAGGGCGGATTAAAAGGCATTTAAGACCCACCCAATGATTACAATGATTGAGGTATTAAGCGGCAAATCTTTATCCTAAAACGACAATGGCACGGTCGGGACGTCCGACAAAGATTTGAGGGCGCCCCACGGCTTATCATTGGCGATTTAGGGACGCGGCGGCCAGACCGAGGGCACCGTCGGGACCGCAATAGCCAGGCGCATCCTGAGGGCCTACTCTCAACGGCGGCGGCGGCCTTAAACGCCGGCGAGCCGGAGAGGGCAAGAATGACCAGCACGGCCAAAGACAAAAATGCAAAATAGAGCTCATGCGACATTCAGCGTCGCCCAATTTAAAAGCTCCATAATATGCATTCAGCGGGTGCCCAAACACTAAGGGACTAACGGAGGAGTACACGGAGGTCCTAAGGTGCTGGGGAAGTGGAGGAAGGTGAAGACCGGAGCTGAGGAAGATGAGGTTGCTCCACGGCTACAGCTCCAGCTCCAAGATCCCCTTTGGCCACTTCTGTAAATGCCCAAACCAAAACAAGTTAGGTCTTGGTCCCAGAGGGAAGGCACAAATGGAAGCAAGGAGAGGGAGGAGAAATCTCCAGCGACCCTTGTCCACCGAGGAGCTTCAAGCTCCAGCAATGGCGGCCAAGGAAGCTTTGGTGGTTTAGAGCTCACAGCACAGGGGTGTAAGCCAAGGAACAATGGTGTGCAAAGGAAGCCAACGGCACAGTGGGGGAGGCTTTATACTTAGGGCACAGGAGGTCGTGGACCACTGGCTAAACTCATGGTGAGCTTGGCCCATGGGAGGTCCATGGCTTGGACAAGACACAAGGTTGACAAGGTGCAGGCCTGTGCTGACCAGAGAGGCGGAAGGTGACACGCATTAAATCTTGGTCGACAAAGAGTTGTTAAAAGTACACAGTGGCAGGCGTGCATTAACTCACTTGCTCAGAAACACGCATGCGTGACCAAGGAAGGAGAAGAACAGGGGAGGTCATTTTGACCGTTGGATAGGACCATGGGGAGGTCCTAACCATCGGATGACAATTTTGAACCGTTACGCTCAATTGACTGGGAGGAGGCCCTAGCCACACGATCAAGGATGGGGAGGTCGTGGCCCTCCGATTTCCTTAATGTGTAAGCGCACGTGGGAAAATGGGATTAGGAGGTCCAAAGCGTTGGATCTCAATCCAACGGTGCGGACCTCCTGTGAGGTCTTAACCGCACATGAACTTAAAAACATGAGGGGGAGGTCATGGCCTTAGGATTTAAATCCAAGGGCGCACAACCAAAGGAGGTCTGAGGCTTTGCGTGAAGTGCGAGGGTGGTCAAGACCTTTGGATTTTGATCCAACGGTGATGATCAAGACAGGGGAGGTCCTGAGCCTCGCATGTGGCGCAAAGGAGGTCTTGAGCTTGCGCAACACACAAGGGAGGTCATGGCCTTTGGATTTAGATCTAAGAACGCGACCTCACGTCTTGTGGGAGATCGATCGCATAAGACAAGGAGGAGGTCGTGACCGTGGATTTCAAATCAGCGGTGCACAACATGAGATAGGGGAGGTTGGGAGCGCTTGATCACGCAGGAGGTCGTGGGCTGTTGGATCTGATCCAACGGCTAAGACCTCAACAAGGTGGGAGGTTTGCTTAGTTTAACAGTGAGGGGAGGTCAGGAGCGGTTGGATGTAAATCCAACAGCTATGACCTCACCAAGGTGGAAGGTGGTTTTTGGGGTTTGATAACAAGGGAGGTCGGGGCGGTTGGATCTTAATCCAAGGGCTATGACTGGACCAGTGATAGATCTCGAAGGGAGGTCTTTGCGGCTTTACACACAGGGGAGGTCATGACCGTGGATCTTTGATCCAACGGCTATGACCTGATGAGGTGGGAAAGCCTTTGCGGTGTTGACCGCGGAGGAGGTCGTGGCGGTTGGATGTTAATCCAACGGCTACGACCTGATCAAGGTGGAGAGGAGGTCTGACGCACTAAGGGAGGCGGTTGGGTTGGACCTGCTTTGCAAAGCGGTTCAAGCCCAAGGAACAGAGCCATGTTTTAAGTTTAATTTCTAACAACTGAGACTTTGCAAAATTGTTTGGGATAGCAATTCAACTCCAAAATTCATGAAATTTTTACAGGAACTTGTTGACAATGAGATTAACCTGACATAAAATTTCCAGAGGTTATTATGCAATGCATTTTTCTCAGGAAATTCATTAAGGTTGTTTAAAGGATTGTTTTACCTCCAAAATTTATCAAACTAGTTTTACAACTTGTGATATTTTTCAGAGGGGTCCCACATCAACTTTAGGACCAAGGGAATTATTTCCAAATGATTGGCACAAGATTTAAGATAATTGGAAAACAAGTTTGACTTTTGGTCAACAAGAGCGTTGTGTTTTTGGATTACACAACTCTTGGACAAGAATTACATGAGAGATTAGGGGTTTTCAAGATGTGAGAAAAAGTTTTAATTTCTACACATATAATTATACTTGAATAACCCTGTTTATACACTTGGGATGTTACAGGTTGATTATATATTATCCAAACCACGCTTGCAGAGGGAGTGGCGAGAGGCCTGTGGCGAAGTCTGGCGATGAACTGGCAGCAGCAGTCTTGGCGAGAGGATCTATCGCGCTCAATTTATACGCGATGGGCATATCACGAGCGGTTCTTAATAAAAACCGTCGTGATAGTCATCTATCACAGAGCGGTTTGTAAATAGAACCGCATGAATTATCCTGACGGTTCTATTCACGAAGCGTGCGTGATATCCCAATCACTGCATCGTCCTTATTTAGAACCGCTGCGTGATATTACCTGACGGTTATTAAATAGAACCGTTTGTGATTGGAGATTATCACGCAGGCGGTTTGTGAATAGAACCGTCTGGATAATTCATGACGGTTCTATTTACAAACCGCTCAGGATAGATGACTATCCTGACGGTTCTAAAAATACCGTCGTGATAGGCTTCGCGCCACCCGCAGTCGGCAATGCCCAACACGAGCGGTTCCAAAGGAACCATCTGTGATGGGGCGTCTACTATAGCTTGTTTTGTAGTAGTGCTTATACCTTCATGCATTTACTTTCATGATTATTTATTCTTGGCATGTTATGCTTGTTTTGTGCTCACTTGTACCTTATTGGCATGTGTTACTCTTTTGATATCTTTTATCATGCCTTTACCTTTACCTTGCTTATATACGCATGTATTATATTGATGCTCATTATTTCCATGGTTGTATGAGCTTAGTTTTGTCATCATGAGCCTGTGCTGTTTTGTATATGATTTATCTTGCTCATGTTGATTTTTGTTGTCTGTATCCACATGCTTACTTGATATCCATGTCAGCATTCATTATCCATGATTTGTTCTATAACATGCTTTATGCTTACATGGTTGTTGTGCCTTACTGTTGATTGTGGATGCATGAGCCTTGCCATAGCTTTCACTAGTATGCTTTACCTTTGACTGTATATGATGTGTGATATGCTAT
Source organism: Phyllostachys edulis (assembly GCA_036346405.1). Classification (NCBI taxonomy): domain Eukaryota; kingdom Viridiplantae; phylum Streptophyta; class Magnoliopsida; order Poales; family Poaceae; genus Phyllostachys; species Phyllostachys edulis. The sequence goes on along the minus strand of CM070550.1, from coordinate 78,147,984 downwards.
GTGTTTGTTTGCTTGCTCCTATGCCTTATTATGGATTAAGGATAGTTTGAGCTTTATCATATCTTGGATAGCATGTGCTGCAATTGTTTTGTCCATCTCCATGCTCATGTCTTAAATTGTTGATTATATGCTTCCATGAGCTTTGGATCATTTGCTGCTAAACTTGCTAGTCATGTGTCTTAGTACTGTTTTCCTAGATAATGTCTTACTAACCCAGTACCAAGGCATAGACTTCTTCTGTCTCTTTGGTGTAGTCTTTTCAGTTGAGAAGAAGAACATGTGATTCATGATTTCAAGCTGTTGGTTCTTCTTCATATGTGCATTCAATGATGGCTATTACTTCTTGGAGACAAAGGAATTTGAGATGAGGATGATGGGTGAGCGCAGCTACTTTTTGGAGCTTCAAGGAATTTATCTTTATCCATCATGACTACATCTCACTGCCAAGCAGTGCGACTTAGGTTCGAGCTTCTATACTTTACTTTTGTGTATGGTATCCCTAGTCTACCTTGCATAGCATCTGGTTTATGTCAGGTGTTGGGCTTGTTGTGTTCAGGGTAGATAGGAGGCTCAGTTCTAGCACGTGTCCTTTCTAGGCACTCTTCTTATCCCATGATTTTCTAGGATGCACTCTTCTCACTACCTAGTTCGAGCTTGTCTCCCAATCACTAGTTCTTAGCAAGTTTTGAGCTGCCTGCAAGCTTTTTAGTGTTGGTGTTTCGCTCCCTAGCCTTTCGAGTTGCTTTCCCTAGAGATCGTGTGGAGTTTGAAGTCTTTGTGCTAGTTTGTGGAGTCTAAGGCACCTTTGGCAGATCTCCTCTCAAAGCTTTTAGACCCAACAAGGTTTGTCACCTTGAGAAGCGAGTTAGGGATAATTTATCCCTATGGGTTGGTTTGAGGGGGAGTTAGTTCTTTTTTGAACTTTCCTTGTTCATTTGATTTTTTTCTGGATCTTTTCTGATACCTTCCTCAAGTGGTATCTTCTTCGGATCCTTTTGATCTTTTTAGGTTTTTACATCTTTCGTGCATCTCATTGTATCATATTGCATTCATATGAAAATCCAAAAAGATGCATTGTAACATAAGCTTTACCGCTTCTGTCTTTTAATTGATGAAGCTTTGTTTATTACCCTCTTGAGCTTTAGTATTTCAATTCTTGCTCAAGAGCGTGTCTAGTTCTTTGACTTGCTAGAATTATCATGCTTTAACATGTGCAGCAATGTCTTTGCTAAATGAGCTAGAACTTTAATACAACTTGAACTAAAAATTGCAATTTGTGGATCTTTTAGCTAGTTGCACAATTAGTGATCCTTTTGTGACATTGACCCTGTCAAAATTGCTTTGTTAGCTCTTGAATCTAGAATTGAACATTTATGGAGCTTCTTGTTCTCTTAAAGAATCTATAATTGCTCTTATGAACAATGAAAAATGATCTCTTTTTGTGCGAAAAAACTAATCTCACCAATTCTTTCTCATGAGACGGATTGCCATTGCACTAGGCATGAACTCAGGGGGAGTTTTGGATGACCTAGACCACTGTTTTAAGCTTTTGTTGCTTAGGATGGTCGTGGCAAGGCTTGAGATCTAGCACATGGCTAAAAAGCAAATTGTCAATTTTGGTTGAAGCTTAGGAAGAGATTGTGGATAGCTCCTAGTCTAGAATCTTCTTTACTAAGATAGACCTTTTATCAACTTGAAATTAAAATTCTTGTGCAAATTGGGCCTTTGAGTTAATTTTTTTGTCTCTAAGATGGTCTTTGCTAGCTTCTGGATCTCACAATGACATTCTGACATGGCCATTATCACTTTAGGATACCTATTGTTGAACTTGCTAATTTTGAAGCATTGCTTAATTTTATCCAACAACATGTGATATATTGAGCTCTTTAGCCTAGCTTTGCTATATATGTCTTAACATGATCTTGTTAGCTGTGTTAGGCTTGATATGTCTTGAGTGATAATAGAAATGCTAGCCTGTTCTTTTGAGTAATCTCCAAAGCTTCTTTTACCTAAAAATTGAAAAATAAAAAAATGAAGCCACTCCATTGCATTTCATGCATGCTCTTTCTTATGCTTCTTCCTTTCTTGTGCATTTGTCATCTCTGGATGAGAGGAAGGCATGATTCCTTAATGAATCCATTGTCAAAGGGGGAGAAGATATAGCAAAAATGTAATGTTAATAAAGAGCTTTTTGGATATGGGGGAGAAGTTTTGTAAGGAGGAGAAGTTAGAAGTTTTTTTAGAGAAATGGAGAAATTGAAAAGTTCAAAATTCTAACTTGCATCATTGTGATCATAGTGAGGGGGAATTACTCATTTGCATTCTTTTGGTCTTATTGCCATTTCTGAATCTGAATTGCAATTCTTAAAGACTCACAATGATCTAAGGTCAAATAGAACAATTGTTCTTTCATATGGACCTTAAGTGAGATTTTTGTCACTTCTCTGGAAATTGAAGCTTTTGTGCTTTCTTTTGCTGTATCTCACTTGCCCATGCTATTCTGAAGCCAGCTTTGTCATTTCCATTGCTTTCTCTTGCTTTTGGAACAAGTTGTGTCTTTGTGCGAAAACATCGAATATTTTTATTTTCAAACCTCAAACTTATATTTTCTGAGAAATTACCAATGTGTTCATCAAGGGGGAGATTGTGGATATCATGAGGATATGCTCACGATCTTAGGATGATGAGACAATTGGCAATGACGTTGAGGGTTTGTGGAAACACCCGTTTTCGGCGTAGTTTCAGGTTCTGTCAGGCCTCTGGCGGTCTGACCGGCCATGGGGGCGGTCAGACCGGCCATGCCTTGGACTTGTGGGCTGGTTTGGTTGCTAGCGATCGGCCGGGCGGTGGCGGTCGAGCCGGCACGTGTGATGGTCTGACGGAAGCTCTGCTGGCGGTCGGACCGCCACCTTAGGAACTTTGGATTTTGGAGTTGAGCCAAAAATAGAGGGTGTAGGCATGTGAGAGGATTCTTCTACACTAGGTCTCATAATTTTTGGAGCTTCCAGTCAAAAGATCTATTCGATTGAAATTTCCAGAGAGTTACGGTTTTCCAGGGGTGGAATTTTGGCTAAGTCCCAATGTGGCGGTCAAATCGGCCTTTGGTTGGCGGTCGAGCCGGCGATGGTGATCCGCCAAGGGTGGTGTGATCGACCGGTTTTGGCTTGTTTAAATCGACTGCGTGGCGGCGATTTATGCTTGTTAGGTCAAGTTCATGTTCATTAGTGCATATGTGTTGCATGATGCATGTTTTGGCTAATGTGGGCCAAGTTGTGAAGAACTTGTTCCCAGAAACGGTTTGTTGGTCTATTGCTGTGCAGGTGGCTTGTAGGTCTATGACGGTCAGCGGTGAGGTGGATCGGGACTAAGCTTGGAGAGCTGAGGTCCAGGACGATCAAGGATGCCGGGTGAGGTCAGAGGACTCAAGCGAGGCGCAAAATGGACAAGGATGACCGAACGGGCGGTTCGGTGCAGCTGGTTGGATCAAGCGGCGCGGGAGTCGGTGTGATGAGGACATCCCAACCTTCAATGACCACGCTGAAGAAGATCATCTCCGTGACCAAGATATTCTCAAGGACCAATCACGAGTAGACGTGCTAAACAAATAATTGATCAGGTGAACGCTAACTTAGAACTTATTCCGGATCTCAATAACTTAGTAGTGCTTCCAATGTCCTCTTCTTTGATTGAACTTCGGGTGCATTGGAGAGGAACAAGGAGGTCGAAAACCAACGAGTTTTGCAATCATTATCTGCATGAATTATAATGTTTCCAGCCAGCATACACCAGACCATTGGATAGCTTGTCAAGTCTATTTTCCTCGCTTCAAAACTTGCATTATTGGGGTTGTGTAATGAAAGTTATGGTCATTTTAATGCTGTTGCACATGCTTGATAAATGCTGCTCAGCGAAGACTTATTGAGTGCTTGCGCACCAACCTAGCATGTTTAACTGTGCATATCCTATATGGATGGAAATATAATCAAATCTATTTTCACCTCCAATAAACGGTTCATCATTTGGACTTCCGAGGAGGGAGTTATTGCTATTTTTCTAAAGACTGCGTAGAAGTTGAGCAGACGCGCGAGAATTCGAGAAGATTCCTTGAATGCTTCAACCAGTTGGCCTTCCACCTTCCAAACGTGGTGACTTATGTTCATACCCAGCTAGGAGGGTTGTTCCTAGTATATATACCCCTCTACTCCCATCCATGGAGGTACCTTTGATATTTCAACAAACCAATATATGAAATTGCAGCAAAGGCGCCGAGTGCCTTGCTCCTTTTGTTCTTGTGAGTTCTCTTGGATTCGCAAGGAGATTCCTCTGGGATCCCCTAATTCGTGCTCTCCGCTTTCGGGCATTTTGTGTGGATTAGTTCCGGATTGTGGTTCTGTAATTGTTTGGATAGCGGGTCAGAGTCCAGAAGGCTTCGGATCGTCTCTCCCCAACACTTGGTCGCATCCAACCTTGGCAGGTTAAAGCTAGTTACCCTTTTCCGCTGCTTATAACTAGTTATCCCCACTGTCCACAACAAGATTCACTTTGTTCTTCAACCTACGCTGTGAAGATCGGGCCACCCCTAGCGTGTACGCATCACGGTGCAAGTGCCTTGGTGGTGCCGGTGGGATCCGAATGGGAGAGACTTGCCGACATGATAGCCGTCGATCAATCTACACGTGGCAAAGCATGGAATTACTTCACGAGGATTGGACTCGGTTCTTGGAGAAGGATCGAGAAGGGGTACTTTGGTAATTTCACCAAATACCGCCTTGGTGACCTTTGGCTAAACCGTGGTGCAGGTCGGCGCATGGAGAAGCGGTTTAGGTCAATCGAAGATGAAGACGACGCTTTGAGATGTGTGCGTGTGTTAACCCATTTGTGTGTTGGGTTTAATGGGTGCCCTAATGGAATATTCTCTAAGATCTAGCATCCACTATAAATAGGGCTAAGTGCTGGTTGCACTTAAGACCCTTTGGCCATTTGTAACCCTATTTTGTGTGTTTTAGGGTTTTGAGGAGAAGAGAGGAGAGGCTAGGGTTTCTAGGGTTTGGATTGAGTGTTTACTCTTGGACAGAGCTTTGTCCTCCATGATGGAGTGGCTGTAAACAACAATCATCTATCTCAAATCAATCCAACCAGATTTCACAAGTTGAGTCCCTTTGTGTTCTTATTCTCTATTTGATGATTTTGGGGCTTTCTTTGATCCGCGAGTTTTCTATTGGTTTCTTATCTTGATCTTGCTTGCTGTGACATGTGGGAACCTATCTAGGATCATCTAGATCATCAATCAACCACGAGCAAGCTTTTGGATCTAAGTTTTGTTTTTGCCCTGTTTTTGTGAAAGAAAGGGTGATTTTAGGGGGTTTTACTCTTGAGAGCTTTTGGCTTGATTCTTCATGTGATTGAGAGTGCTAAGACGTATGGGAGACCATCCTTAGCTATCTTGGATTGATTCCTCCCACGAAATCATCTCAATCACCATATTCGTATTTGGCTTGGTTTTGAAGCGACCTTTACTAAAACGGATAAAGGTCAGAACTTTGGCAACGATCTTCACGATCATTGATTGTAATAGGTTCCTGACATCCTAAGGAAGGTATGTTTCAAGTTTCGTGAAGTTTGGAGTCACGAATCAAAAGTTAGACCTTTTTGTGTTTTGGAAGTTCGGGCTGATTTCACTGTTCATTGGGCTGGAGGTCAGACCGCCCATAGGGCCGGTCAGACCGCCCATAGGGCCGGTCAGACCGCCATGTATTGAGAGGTCAGACCGATTTCCAAAGGTCAGACCGCCAACTATATGGAGGTCAGACCGTCCAACTCATTTTGGTTTTGAGTTGTTGTGTTTTTGGTCTATTTGCTTGGGGGTGTTGATTGGATTCAGAGCAAGTCTTCCACTGTACTTAAGCATTGATCTTCATAGCTCTCTTAGCTATTGGAGTAATTTATGATTTGAATCCGATCAAAGGCGAAAAGTTTTTGTGCTCCTATTCACCCCCCTCTAGTCGCCTATTTCGGTCCAACAAATTTCCCTTTTCATCATACTCTCCTATTAGGTAAAATTTATAACGAAACAATGAAAAGCGGATTGGGAATCTCTAATAACTTCTTCTCTAAACAACTCAGTTCATAAGGATAATCAATCTCAATATAACCTAAAGTGTTCAAAGAAGAAATCTCATTCAGCTCATCGCTAGCATGGAGCAATTGCATATTGACCGAATCAAAAACATTTATTTCAGCACATGGACTTGGAATTAAAACAGGAGAATCAGGTTTAATTTCTAGTTGTGTCAAAGATTTAAGCAAGGAATTAGCACACAACCCATTCTCAACACTCAAATCAATGCAGTCTGAATTCTCTACTTGAAACATGTGTATATCAGAATTGTTTTCCACTAATTTTGGCTCTAAAATAGCATTAATGGTGGACAATTGTAGTTCGTCACAAGCATACCCACCTTGAGTGATGACAGCACCATGATCTTTTCCTTTTGGGCTCTCATCAGATGATGTACGTGCTTCCATCTCCTCATCTTCCTTCTCAACCAATGGAGTCGGTGATTCAATCAGCTCATTGTCCTCTTCAGTATGGTTCTTAACTTCTTACAAGTTGTTAGTCATAGAAAAAGACACAAACATAGGCTTGTTCTCATGTTTCCTATCATTAAGCATTCTCAATTTCTCCTCAATCTTACTTTCAACCTTACAGGCAAGTATAAACAAATGAGAGAGAATTATGTTCTTTATGAAGAAGAAGGTCCTGAATTTCTTGATTAAGCCCGCTTAAGAATCTATTTTCTATAGCTTCAGCATGTTCCTCTAAACTACAATGCAACAAATGAGTTTTCAATTCATGATTGTATTCCCTTACAGTTCTACTACATTGATTTAAACGTTGCAATCTAGCTAGTAAATAATCAACATGATATTTAGGAACGAATTCATCTCTCAAAAGTTTCTTTAATGCATTCCAAGTTTGAGGCACTCTTCCATGTCTCTTTAAATACTTCCACCAAAGTATTGCATCCTTAACAAAAACACTAGTGGCAGCTCTAATCTTTTGTCTACCAGACCAATCATAATATTCAATTTTTTTGTCTAATGCTATTTCCCATTCAACATAGGCATCAGGATCAAACTTACTAGCAAAGGATGAAAATGCATACTTAAATTTACCTCGTTCAGGCAGAGGAGATGAGTCAATGGTGTTGTTGATCTCACGAAACTTCCTACTATGTGATCTAGAACCTATCATGGTTAGTAGAAAACAAGCATATGTCCCTAGCAACTACTAGGATGTGGTGGTTCAAAAGTCGCTCACACTCAAGCCTTCTATCGAATTCTTGCCAATTCTTACCAAGCAACAGGGGTGATTGTCATCTAGCGGTGTCAACGTATCTCCCAAGATTGGATGGAGCGATTGCCAGGTGAAGTTCAGCCTATACGGTGTAGAAGAGGTGTAGCTGGGAAGGCTCAAGTTTGATAGCAAGGATTAGCAACAATCAATTCAGCAAATGCAAGTTGAATAAATGTTCAAAGTACTAGTCAATGTTGTTGATCCTAGCCTAATCAACGATAGCTAATCAAAGCCCTCTGAAAAGAAGTGTAGTGACTTGATGTAAGCAATGGAAAACCTCACAACAAGTTCTAGGAGAGACACTAACCAACTACTCAAACTTCTTTGTAGGGGCACAAGATTGTTCACGCGATGTAGAGCACAAAAACGGAATAATGTGTAGCGTAAACAGCCCTCTAATTTAAGCAGAAACAACAGCTAGTCTCGACAGATGAAAAAGCAAAGTTTTATATGGCTTATATATGCTCGTTGGAAAGGTTTCGACGAGATCTTCAACTTTGTAGTTGAGGCAAACCACAAATTCTGAAGGGAAGACCGAAAGAAAAGGCAAAAACAGAAACCAAAAACTTGCACTCTTGCTGTCTTCGGAGGCCGAATTGGATTCCAGAACGTGTCCAACTTGAACTCTTGCTTCACTTGAACGAAAAGTGACATGGTGACCCCGAGGAAGTGTTGGGGAAGATGTTGACTTGGTCTTGATGTGTGGGTCGGCTTCCTTTTAGGTGGACCCCAACCACGAGTGTGTAGTGTTGACGCATTCGTCCTTGTATATCTGCACAAATATACATTTTCATCATTAGGTAGCATCATAGTCTCATTTAAAACAAATTGAAGCTGAGGGAACGAATTCACCTTTTGTTCAATCTTGGGAGCTATAGTTGTATGCGTATGTGGCATGGTCACATCAGGCGAGAACGATGATGTCGTTCCCGATGACTCAGAGGATGGCGAGGGCTCAGACCGGCAAAAACGGCTGCGGCGTTGAGAGTGGAGTGTAGCTGTGGGATCACGGGCTCGTGCGAGGCAGCAAAGCGGCAGTGCTCATCTTCCCGAGCTTTAGTTTGATTTCTTAAAATTTTGGAAAAATTTATATTAATTCATGATAAATAATCTAGTATTTTAATAAATTATTTCCAACAACTTTTATGCACACACAAATTCTGGATTCATTTAGAAGCTTGAATACAAGTTAAAAGTTTTAAATTTCTGAGCAAACTTTATTACAAACTACAAAAATTTACACTTGTTCCAGAATTTACACACATGACCATAAGATGCTCAGCTAAACCAACCTAGAGATTTTCGGGTCATTACATGTGCATTACAAACAACAGCACGCACGAATCATGAACCGATTTCATGTGACAATATTTTTTTTTGTAGATATGATAATACATCAACCGATATCCTTCGAAAAAGTGTACGAAATTTCAAATAAACGACATATTTAGAAATAAAATTTGAAAGACTTCATAATGTAGTTGCGAATTACATGGTGTGTAGGGTTTGGTGAAGAGGTGTTGTAGTAGTTTTTGACTCATTTGGTCTTATTTTGGAAAAGAATACACACCAATTAATAAATAATTGATGATCAAAGGCACAAGCTAGGTAAAAATTCCAGAAATTTGTATGTTAATTTCAGCTTTACAAATCCGAAAAGTTAATTGCAGCTTTCAAAAGCAGAATACAATGTAGGAACATACCATAAGATTAGTTACATGTACAAAAATTTGTATGTGTACATGCTGATGTTTTGCCCCATCCGAACCCATAGCATGAACTAAGCAAGATGCACAGAATGCACATACACCAAAAGCCCTCAGTTTAGATCACAGAGCAAGGGGAGGGAAAGCGATAGAGAGTAGAGGGGAGTAGTTACCTCATTGCAACGCAATACTGGTAGCAACACCTCTACCATGCATTAACCCACCTCCATTTCATTTACCATGCTTAATCAATAAATTAACCCACATCAATAAATAATCAACTCACATCAATAAACCAAAACAAGCTCACGCATGAAACTAAATTGAGTCTAGGGAGGAGGAAGCCCCAAACTACTGGGCGTCAAACTGATAAACTGAAGATCAAAGTGACAGCAGTTAGCAATTCATTAGAGCTCAAATATGAACTAATTATCAATTCAATTTCAGCATAAGACTATTAACATCATTGAGCAGTTCAACAAAGCATACAAATACCAATTTGCAATACCTCCCAGTGCTAAGCACAGACAAATCACACAAAGCATACAAACATTTCTATCCACAACTAGCAGCACCAGCAGTCACACCTGAACACAACCCCATTCCCCACCTCTAGATCCATCCATCCATCCAGCCAGCCAGCCAGCAGTCACAGAGGGCAAGACAGCAAGACAGCAAAGCCAAGGTAGCCCACATTTTTTTTGACCAAAAACAGTAGGGAATACCCTACTGTATATATACAAAAACAATAGCACAAACCAATAGGTGATAGATCTGCCTTACGTCGACATCACCGGTTTTGGTGGTGAGGTAGCCGAGGCCAAGGTCGGTGGGGAGGTAGCCGGGGAGGTCGGTGGAGAGGTAGCCGGGTTTGCGCACGCCGGGGGGAGGAGGAAGATGGGAAGGCAGTGTCACAGTAGTTGTGGCACGAAGGTGACACTGCACAAGACACTCTTATCGAACGAGTGTCTTGTGCAGTGAACCGTGGTGTCACAACTGGCGGCGACGGGAAGAAGGGTGGCGTCGGCGACGGGGTCGGGTGGCAGCGTCGAGGTCGGGGGCACTTGAGTGGGGAGGGGAATAGATGAGAGTAAGGGTGTTGGGGAGTGACGAGTTAGGGCACAAACCCTAGCGGGCTCCTACTAATAAAGAGTGATACTTATCATAGACGGTTCCATAATAGAACTGTGTGGATATCATGGGGATATGCCCATGATCTTAGGATGATGAAACAATTGGCAATGTTGCTTTTGGTTTGAAGTTTCACGCGTTTTCGGCAAAGTTAAAAGGCTGATCTTTAGGCATTTTGGAAATTTGGCTTTGGAATAGATTGAGTTCATAGGCTATAGTGCATATGTGTTGCATGATGCATGTTTTCACTAACGTGGATCAAGTTGTGAAGAACTTGTTCTCGGATTCGTGTTTGCTTGTCTATTGCTGTGCAGGTGGCTTGCAGGTCAATGACGGTCAACGGCGAGGAGTATCGGGACTAAGCTTGGAGAGCTGAAGTTCAGAACGATCATGGATGCCGGGTGAGGTTAAGTGACTCAAGCGTGGCGCAGAATGGACAAGGATGACCGAACGGGCAGTTCAGTGCGACTGGTTGGATCAAGCGGCGCGGGAGTCGTTGCAAGTGCTCAGTGGTGCCGGTGGGATCGGACGGGAGAGACTTGACGACATGGAGCCGTTGATCAACCTACACGTGGCGAAGCAGGCGAGTGCTCCGTGCAGATGGACTCGGTCTTTTGGAAAAGATCGAGAAGGGGTATTTTGGTAATTTTACCAAATACCATCTTGGTGACCTTTTAGCTAAACCACGACGCGGGACGGTGCAAAGGAAGTGGTTTAAGTCAAGAGAATTGAAGACGACGCTTTAATTTGCGTGTGTATGTGTTCTGTTGTTGTTGGGCCTTAACGGAAGCCCATTAGGGTAAATCTTTTAGAAGGTTTTTAGGGTTAGAGGCTGCCCTATAAAAGGAACAGTTGATGTTCATCTCAGGTGGGGCTGTAGAAAAAGTAGAGCGCTTGTAGAGCCCTGTGTGGCGGCGCCTTGAGAGCCTCCCCTGCAAAAACTAGAGTGTGGCGGCGGCCTGTGCGCGCCTGTTGAAAAGAAAAGCCGTGGCGGTGCCTTGTTGGTGCCCCGCATAAACCGGTTCCTGGCGGCACGCCTATTGGAGAGCTCCCGAAAAATTGTGCCGCGCTGGTTGCATGGTAGAAAAGCAGAGTAGTGGTGGTGGCTTGTAAGCCCCGCAATATCCGGAGCTTGTCAGCGGCCGCTGCATCAAGTGATCGTAGTTTTGTCTCTGCCGTAGTGCCTGGAGAGCGTCACCGCAAAAACCGGATCTTTGTTGCGACCGAGTCTTCAGTTTTAATATCCATCGATTTGCTTTTGATCTGTTTATTGCTTTTTGCCTGAAGTTCGTGCGTGTCCCTTCGGCTTGTAGAAAATCGAGTTCTCTGCTTTGTGTATGGATTAGTATTTTGCCTATTGTATGAATCCTTGCTTAGTACGAATTCCACCAAATGGGTTTGATGTCTTTGTGAGTGAGTGGATTGGATATTGCCTATTATATGAATCCATGCTCAATACGAGTTCCACCAAATTGGTTTGGCTGCAGTCTTCTGTGTGCGAGTGAATCTCTGAGATTTGCTTGGCTGAGGTTTCTCCTGATCTTTCTTGTCAGCTGTGTGTGGCTCGGTGCCTGTAGTGCTGGCCCGCAAAAGAAAGAGCCAGGGCGGTGCGCTTGAGTAGCCCCGCAAATACCGGCGCCCGAAAAATTGGATCTGTGGCGGCCTTTTGCCTCTGGATTTTTTTCCTTGCTTACTGTCGGCTCGGCTCCTTGTGTTGGTGCGGCATTCTGTGTGTGCCTTATTTGTTTGTTGATTATTTGAATCTTTGGTGCAATTTGTTCTTTGCACACATCTGTCTTGTTGATGTGGTGGGCCGTTGCTTGGAGCATTATCGTGAAAACAGCTGTTTGGTTTTGATTGCCTTGGGCTGCCATCTGATGCGAGTGAGGCGCTAGTTTGATATCCTGCGGGTTGCTGTTTTTAGTGTAGTTTATTGCTTTGCTGCAGTTCCACTGTCGGCTCATATTCTTGTGGATTGATCTTGGCAGCAGCAGCTGGTTGCACGCGTCGGGTTGATTTTCTGGTTCTTTTGCTTCATGCTTGTAAGAGTATCATACTCTATAGGATTTGATGATACGACGGAAGTTTTGATTTTTATTGCTTTCAGTTTGCTGTTTGGAGTTGTTGATTGTTTGTCGGCTCGGCACTGTGAGGTTTGTCGCAGCACAAGCTGTGGGTGCTACTGTGAGCATAAGAACAGAGGCAGCAGAGGCTGTGTGTGTTGGCCGAGGAAAAATCCTGTGATGGATCTCATCCACTAGTTTGATTTTGTGCTTGCAGTTGTGAGTTGTTTTTAATCTTTTGCTTCGGGGTTTGATCGGATTTAACATAGATCATCCGTTGTGCCTGTATACAGATCTTCATAGCTTTTATAGCTATTGGAGTGAAAGTAGTGTTGAGTTCGATCGAGGTGAAAAATAGAGAAAGCGTCTATTCACCCCCCCCCCCCTCTAATCGCCTTTCCGATCCTACAAACCGCCATGATATGGTCTCATATTACAGATGGTTCTATTATGGAACCGCCTATGATATGTGACCATAACATGGACGGTTCTATTATGGAACCGTCTGTGATATGAGACTATATCACAGACAGTTCTATTATGGAACCGTCTGTGATATAGTTGTTCTCAAGTTCGATGTTTTGAGCATATTATCATGTATACATTTACATGACATGAAGAAATTACATGTTTATATGTCAATTTGTCATTTAAATACTGCTGAAAATTTGCTTTAACTATGATACAAATCACAGACAGATATAATTAATTTGTTCCACTATTAAACCGTCTATGATATACGTATAGTTCAACATATAATATAGTAACTTCACCTCGAAACTAGATTTTTTCATTTTGGAATTTACATATGACCAAACAACGTGGCCAGTCACTTCTTACAAAGATTAAAAAAAGTAGAAACCTAAATAAACAAAGTTTTTCTAGTGGCGGAGGAAGGCTGCTATCTCCATCTTGAAAAATTCGTAGGCGACGGTTGAAAGCATGTAGGCCCCTAAAAATTGTTTTGGTAATTAATGATAATATGTGAATATGAGATTAACGTGTTTATTGAGTATTTACAAGGTTAAGTCCCATTGGTGAGTTTGATGACTTGAAGATGCATGCTAAAGGACAACATGAAGATCTACATGGCTCAAAGACAAGAAACAAGTAGTCTAGGATCCTTTTGTGTTTTACCGGTCATAGGAGAAATGGTTGGAAGACCAGATTATAGGTTAAATACTGTACTATTAAGAGGGATCGTGACTAGTAGCTTGATAGCTTGTTCTTGTGCAAATTGGATCAATTTGGGATCATGCATGCATTTGAATTTGCTTTGGAAAGCCTTCTGTGCAATTGTCAGCACCAACGGTAGTACCGTAGTTTCCATGGCAGAACTACTGCTTAGCGGTATAACCACATTTCCTTTGGCGGTACTACAGGTGGACGTTCGGACCGTCCGAACATCATCTAATCGTGTGCTTAAAACGGTGATCCGAACGGCCCAATGAATCTGAGCCGTCCATATATTCAGTCCGATCGGACCATGTTGCTCTGGACACTCAGCGGTACGACCGGCTCGTGGTGCGGTGCTACCGCAGCCCGGTCGTTCCGTTTGTTTGTTGGCGGTACGTAAAAACCAGAGAGACACCGTTTCTGGTTCGGTGCCTCTCCCTAGAATTGGTAGTACCGGAGAATACTTGGCGGAACTACTGCTTTGCGGTATGACCGCATATCCTTTGGCGGTACTACCGGTGCACGTTCGGATCGTCCGAATGTAACTTGAATCGTGCGGTTAAAACGGTGGTCCGAATGGCCCAATGCATCTGAGCCATCCACGTGGCAAGGTTGATTGGGTAAGCTGGTCCTAGTCACCCGCGTGATGCGGTAGTACCGAGATTTAGTGGCGGAATTATCGCGGTACAGTTGTTCCGTTTTCTAGATGGCGGTACATAAAATCCAGCGAAACACCTTTTCGGCCGAGTTTGAAAACCCTGCGCACGGTAGTACCGCTCTAATGTGCGGTACGACCGGCCTCAGCGGTAGTACCGCATGATAGTTGGCGGTAGTATCGTGCCGCGTTTAAAACGGCTATGTCAAAGGGAGTTAATGCTCTTGTTATAGCCGTTACGGAGTGGTTGGTGGGATGCGGTAGGACCGCACCTTGGTTGGTGGTAGTACCGTATTTCGCTGAAAAGTTGGGATTTCTCTCCCAATGGTCGTATTTGTTGTGGGGGTTATAAATACCCCTTCACCTGCTCAAGGACAGGCAGTTAGACCACATTTAACATCCTTAGAGCCTTGAGCATCATTCCAACACCTCAAATACTCTTGTGCATTCATTGTGAGGTAGTTGAGCCAATTCAAGTGCATTCATTCATTCTAGTTGATCCATTTGCACTTGAGTGCTGTCAAGCGAAGGTCATCGGTTTATTACTATTGGTGTTTTGCCAAACACCTAGATGGCTTGGTGGTGGGAGCACGGTGATCTCTTCAAGAAGATTGTGAAGAGGCCCGGTGCCAAGATTGTGAGTGGCTTGGTGTTCGCCATCCCCGGAGCGAAGGAAGAACAACCAATAGTGATCGAGGGAAGGCTTAATTCATGGGGCCAGCTTGATTTGTTTAAGCTTCCTCAACGTGGACTAGTGAAGACCGGCAAGTCTTTGATATCACGGGAAAAACTTCATTGTCTTATTTGTGGTTATTTATTGTCTTTACTTAGTCCGTATTTACAATTCTAGCATTTGTCTTGTGTTGAATTGCTTAGCTAGAATTGTATCTAGTTTAGACTTATTTCATAATTGACTTAAATTGTTAATTAGTCAAAAAGTTTTAAAACCTCCTATTCACCCCCCTCTAGTCGGTTATCCTCGATCCTCTGTTGGCGGCATTGGACGATTCATGATCATCGTGACGAAGCCGAAATCGTCCACCGTTGGCGTGCTCGTTCGAGTGTCTCCAAGACCCTCGGACTATTGAATCAAGAAGAATTGAGCCCATAGGCTCTCTTCCCTTCTTGAGGGTCTCCGCATAGTCCTTCGATGCCGT
Source organism: Phyllostachys edulis (assembly GCA_036346405.1). Classification (NCBI taxonomy): domain Eukaryota; kingdom Viridiplantae; phylum Streptophyta; class Magnoliopsida; order Poales; family Poaceae; genus Phyllostachys; species Phyllostachys edulis. The sequence goes on along the minus strand of CM070550.1, from coordinate 78,132,739 downwards.
CGCCTCGATTAAGCAGTCCAAGTGACAGCAAGCCTCCTGGAGATGTGCAACGTCATTGTGGAGGACCACATCGATGACGTGGTACACTCGCTGGAAGTGGGAGATCACCCGAAGGACGCAGCAAAGGAGGATGTCAAGATGGCGGAAGGTGGCCTTCACCTGCTCCAGCAAATCCTCAGACAGCGGAGTGAGGACACTGTTCAAATAGTGTCCTTCCGTAGTGTCTGCCAACGTATGGCCGGAGAGGTGCTCGTACAGTATGGCCAGGTAGGCCATCAATGCCAGCGACAAGGAAACAGAAGAGGGAGCCATTTCTTCTTTAGAAGTATATATAGTAGAGTTATATGTGGGGATGATCATCTTCGATGGCAGATGATCCTTTTTATAAAACAAGGAATAAATTCGGCGCGTGAGACGAAGAGATGCATCGGGGAGCTGAAGCGGCATTGATGTGACGAAGAGACTCATCGGGCAACGAAGAAACTCACCGAGGAGTTGTAGCGATATTATCACAGATGGTTATAATTAAAAACCGTCTGTGAAGTCTACAATTATCACAGACGGTTTGTGTTCAGAACCGTCTATGATACTTCACAGACGGGTTTCAATATGAACTGTCTGTGATATTACCTCTTCACAGACGGTCTCTAAACCAAAATCGTCTATGATTACATGTAATACAGATGGTTTTAGTCAACCGTCTGTGATGAGGTATCCAGTATTAGACTTTTTGTTGTAGTGACATGCACAAATCAACAAACTGAAAAACACCTAGGATACATATGCACCTTTTTTTAATCAGAAAAAGGTGGATTGGAACGAAGTTAATTAGTCTTGGCAGCCCATCAGTCTGTTCCCCTTGTCTCCTTACTGCCCACGACTGTGTCCAGCCTCAAAGGTAGCCTTATTCTGTGAGACGGGCTAGAAGATTGAATGATATTATCAGAACATAAGGCCAAATCAATAATCAGGATGCAAATTGAACATAACTTACATCTTCGATCCGAAGTGCGCTCGGGCGACGGGGAGCTCTAGGACGGCCAACGGTCTCACTAGCAGGAGCCTTCTCCTTGTCCGCCGCGCACTCGGCCTGGTCATACTCAGCTTTCAATTTGGGGGTTCTCCACCACCACCCTACTTTCCTGGGCTCCACCGATACCTTTTTAGTAGGGCCAGGTATGTAAGGTTTCCAGCGCTGGAAGACCTCAGGTTGCTTCGCGTAGTTGAACATGTACTTTTGCTCGATGAATGTCTTATCGTACATGTCCGGGCCGTCAATCAATTGGAAGAAGTTGCAACACTTCTTCGGCTGCCATTAGGCGCGGATGAAGTTAGCGATATGTGGAATGCAACGGAAGATGTGAAAAACCGATGTCTGTGTAAGATTCTCTTATGAGGATATTCTCGTACGTGTAGTACGCCCGGGCGGCAATCGCTGGGTGTATGGATTGAATGATCCAAACCGATTCTTCGCACACACACAGCGGACATGGAAACTCCGGTGGTACTGGCGCAACCTTCATAGAAAAATCTGGGTAGGTTTTAGCCTTCTCAGCAAGCCACTTGCGCTTTCATAACATCTTCGCATAGTAGTCTGACATCTCTAAGGCCGACCTAATGTTCTGCTCTAGCTTGTTCTCTTCTCCCTCCTTCCTCTCAATTGTGTGAAACAAGTTGGAGTAAAGTGTTGGCTATGGTGGTATAGTGTTCTCCTCCAACTCTCTTCTCCCTCCTTTTATAAGCAGATAGGGTGCAGTGCTGAGGGTGAAAATTATGATGAATGGAAAGGTGGGATTTCTGGTGAGTGCTGTCCACTGCAAACGACTGGTGTGTGTGGTCATTTCGGTCTTAAAAGGAGTAGTGGCAGGGTGTGGTCATTTCGGTCTGAAAAGGTCTAGTGGTAGGGTGTTGTCATTTTAATATGAAAAGGTATAGTGGCAGGGTGTGGTCATTTTGGTGTGAAAAGGTAGTGTGACAGTGTGTTGTTATTTTTGTCTAAAAAGCTAGCAGTGTGTGGTGTGGCAGAGTGTGGTCATTTCAGTCTAAAAAGGTGACGTCGTAGTGCATTGTCATTTGACTCATTTCATTCTGAGAGGTGGCAGTGTGTGGCATGACATGATGCGGTCTTTTCGGTCTAAAAAGGTGGTGTGACAGAGTGTAGTCATTTTGGTCTAAAAAGTTAGTGGTAGTGTGTGGTCTTTTTCAGTTTGAGATGAACCTAGGTTCATAGTTTAATTTTATTGTGGTATTGAAGTGTCATTTTCTAATGCAATTGTCACATGTCATGTTACGTTCATACAAATCTAGTTGCCAAAAGTTAAAGACATCTTGCAATTCATAAACAAGCATACAACATCGTGCATACATGAATCCCTTATGCAGACATCGACTACCACTTCGTGCATATTGAACATACTACCAGTAGGATACACACACAGCATAAGTTTCTCAAGCCACTTCAGGTGGTCAAGAATCTTGTCCAGGTGCTGGTCTGCCAGTGGCATGTTCACCATTGAACCACATGGAACTACAGGTGGACATTCAACTACTCTTTCCACCACGGCACCGATAAAGTCCCCCCACTGAAAGTACTAGAATTCGTTGGCCTAAAAACCACACTGAATAGTTAAAAAGACGTGACAAACAAATCCAAAATGCAAATACCAGCAAACTCACTGAGAAATACGAACACTTGTAGAACACATGCCCCCTGTACTTTTTGGTGTTGGAGTACAGGACATTTGCTTGAACCCCGTAGTTCAGGCTATTCACACGCCTTGCATTCGCCAGTTCCACCGCTCTTTGGCTCATCGAACTAGATGACTGAGACATAGCACCGACACTACTACACAAAGGGTCATCACAGACGGTTCTAAACCGTCATCATAGTTGGTTTATGAACCGTCTGTATTTATGGGTCTATGATAACAGGCGGTTATCACAAATGGTTTCAGAGCCTTTTGTGATAAGTCACAACACAGATGGTTTTATCATATAAACCGTCTGTGAAGGTCTACTATCACAAACAGTTTTCACTAACAACCGTCTGTGATTGGAGACATATCGAAGGAAGACTACAATAGAGTTGTGTATGAAGGAAATGAGCATACCTATCGAGTATTTCTTGTACAAGGGTAAAGTCGTGGTTTTTGTTGAGTACTGAATCAATGTATATTACCTTGTTCCTCTTTGATACAACGACTAATAGGATCCAGTGGAACCTACTCATGTATATCGCTATAGTCATTAAACCTAAGTTCATGTTGCGTATAAAGTACAAATGAAATTTGTATAGCAAGTAGTGAAGCACTTACTTCTGGTTGTAGGGCACCAGTATGTATTCCTTGTTGCCCTGAGCAAAGCAATCCTGTCGTTATGTAATTCACGACGTAGGATGCGTCTTGGGTGATGCATTGCTCAGAGATCAAGTGTGGGTCGAGGAAACCCACCGATTCTCGCCATTGTCGGGCATTTTTCATCACGTATCTATACAAAAGCAATGAGTTGTGATATTTATCGGTATTACGTGAATGTAGAACTTGATTGTACACACTTACAGTGTCCAGCATCATAGAAGTGAGGCGTCGAGGGCATTTGGTTGAATAGGTCGAATAAGTCTTCGAAGCCCGCAACGAACTAGCCCGGCTTGTGGAAGAAATGCTCCTTCGTGTATTTGACAGTGATGCTAGTATCGTACCCTTCTCTTTGGTCTTCTACATGTACCAAACATGCAAAGACTGGCAACCTACTCCAGCGTGGGCTAATACTGTGTTGGGGACCAATGGATTTCCAAGGGAGCATTTCTCAGACTTGGGAGGCGCCTTAATGTTCTTCAATTTTGAATTGGCCTTAACGACTTGCCCACTACACATCTTCCCGTGAGATGACTCAGGAACCGATACGGTGACACATTTTTCTTGTTCTTCGGCGTCTTCTCCACGGGAACCGATGAGGCGACCTTCTAAAGCGAAGGTTGAGGTGGAGTCATCGAGGGTCCTATTGGAGAGGCATGGTTGTGTCGAGGTCATGGCGCTGCAGTGTCCAGGGTGATGTCCTTTTTGGGCCACTAGTAAAAGTGTACATGGCATCCCCTAGTGTTCTGATGTTTTCATTCGGGTGAATCTCCAGCGGGACGGCTATGAAATTGTCATGTACCATGTCCACCTGGACCCTAGCGTAACCCTACGCCAGCTGGGCTCCATGCAGCGATGTCCCTTCCTGGCATGGATATGCCATCCCCCGCCCAACCTCAATAAAAATGGACCCAACCAGCATTTGGAGCTTGCAGGGTGTTGGCTCCTACAAAACGATACACAATTAGTTAAGGCGTCCTATAGGTCTATCTTTGGAGCATTCCGGAGATGTACATTACCTTGATGTCACCGATAGGTAATTGGACGTCGCCATGTTCAGAATTTGGCGTGGACGCGATGCTACTCCGATGTTGAGGACTAACTCCCAAAATAACGGGGGCGGCTTGCGAATGGTTGAGGAGTTGATTCATTTGATCCTACAATCTTGTAATGTATCCTTGAAATTTTGCAGTAAGCTTCGCATTAATCTTCTCTACCAACCGGTCCTCGCGCTCGGCCTTGGATCTTTTCCTACTCCTATACGTCTCAGAGTCGTCTGGGAATCCCTCCCTCCAAGGTACGTAAACCCCAAGGCCTCGCGTGTGACCCAGGTGCTCCTTGTTTTCCAGGGACATGGATAGTATATCCTTCTCCCTGACTGTTTTGAAAGAGCCTTGGGAAGATTTGGTAGTCAATGCTTGCTGCAAGAATCCTTCTCCCTCACTACTTTGAAGGAGCCTTGGGAAGATTTGGTAGTCAATGCTTGCTGCAAGAGGCCATCATGTTATTTTAGATACAATAAAGTTATAGACTTATTAACAACTAGGTAGTTCAACATATTTACCAGACCTTGGGACACTTCCTCTTCTACCGGGTTTGTGAAAGATATGTTGCCCGAAGACGTGGCTGATGCCCTCGCTCTTAACCAGTTTCGGGCGCGCTTGTCTATGATCCCAGCAAATGGCCGAGGGCCTCCCGCCGGACTGCATTCTCATCCTCCGCCATCCTTGGCGTGGTTTTACCCGCGTACCCAGCGATGCCGAGTTTGTGGGGTGAGTGTTTTGTGCCTGGAGAGCCTCGTGCGCTGCACTTTGCTCCTAAAATTCGGCCGTCATCTTCATCCGCACAAAGACGTTCCATATATCCCACGACAAGAATTTATACTTAGTGAAGGGCGTCTGACCTGTGTTCACGTACTTTATGACAAACGTGCTCTTGAAGGTCTTCAACGCATGTCCCTGAAGGGATACGGGTAGGCTACGATAGCGATAAATCAAAATTTCTACCACGTAAACCAGGAAGCCAAGCAAGAAGATGATCACAGATCGTTACCACTAGACGCATAGAGCAGCGGAAGAAACGTCGGAGCAGCCTGATTCGACGAAGAGCGCGTTGATGTACTGGTCGTAGTCGATCATCCAGCGTCCTCGTGAGTTGATCGTCTCCTCCAGCACCTCTGCAGTTCCTTGCGAAGATCGCGGATCGTCCTTAAGCGCAACAACGTAGAAGCGCCTCTATGGTATCCACACGTCCAGGGAAGGAACAACCGTGACGCGGTGTCTTTGGCGACCATCGCCACGGGAGGCTCTCAAGAAGATGGCGGCTAGGGTTTCGGTAGGGCAATTCACGTCTACTCTCTGTCCCCAACAGCCTCATGCATCTCCTTATATAGTGCCCTGTGATGGATCCTATCCAAACACGTTTACGAATCGTATTCGTACTGGTTTGTTCCAACCCGTTAAGTGTGTGACCCGTTAGGTTCATGTGTAGTTCGGTTGTGACTCGGAAACCCTTTCCGCCACGAGTAAATAGCGGTTCCTAGCGAGGACATAACGATTCCCGAATACACACAAATTATATCGAGCGAACCTTAATGCAATATGATCTCGACCAGGTCCTCATCACTTACGACGGGTCCTATCTCTATCTGACGGTTCGTATTTGATCACGACCAACTCGTAACTCCTTACGACTTGGTTTCGACCACTCTGTAATTATGTTCGACTAGTCTCGACTTGCTTGTATCTCCATCGACCGGTCCGAGTCGGGTCGAACCGAGCACCTCTCATGTATTCTCCCTTTGCCTCACGATATCTGGTTGAACTCGGGTGAGATATTGTGTCATCCATGGACTATTCAATACTTTCTCGATCGAGTATCGATAACCTTATGTGGTGAACTCTTGACCACGATGCTATGGCCATGCACTTTCTTTATCCGACCACTTGAGGGCGGAGATATCTCTCCTGTTATGTTAGGAGGGGCAAATCCCATATCCGATCAGTCACATCCCTCTGCATGTTTCATAGCATACCCGAAAGCTACCTTTATAACTACCCAGTTACGAGTAGCGGTTGGCAACCCCTAAGAGTGCTATTACACATGTAGGAAACCATGCTGATCTCAAGTCTAAGGATTATACATCATCATTGCTTAAGACCAACTAACGACACATAGAATCATAACAATCTCAATAGTGTCTCAAGGTGGGTCTTATCCAACACCATGTTCTCTGACACGTGTCCACATTATTGATTTGATATCCCTATATCCATGACCGGTGAAACGTGGTCATCAATCAATACATGCGCTGGTCGTAGAGTCACTAGTGTTCCGACCAGTGACTTTCGACCAGGGATATTTTTAGAACGACATCATCATAAGTTAAAAAGAGCTTCACCAACAAGTCACATACTCGTTAATCTTCATGACTGATGATTCATTCATGGAACAATGTAACATATTATCAAATATTGTGAACATAATGAAATATAATCATCTCTATGATTGCCTCTAGGGCATATTTCCAACAGTCCCATCGTGAGCAATGCCTACCGTTCCACACGTGCCTGGTCCGCTTCTGGGATAGTGAACGAGCTTGAAATATCAGTTCGCAGCTAGCCTCTCTTTACGTCCGTCAGAGACTTCCAGCTTGGTGTGGTGATGCGGACCCGTTCCCTTCCAAGTATCCCGCAGATGGTGCGGAATCTTGTCATTCTTTGCTTTTTGGGACTCGAGAGGGACCCTCAAAGATCTTGACCTCCGTGATGGTCATTCGGCCCGCAAGCAATTTCGATATTCCTCTGCCATCTCGCTTACGTACCACTTTCCTCAGAGATCTAGACGCATTCAGCGACATCGATGACGACAGCGAAGATGGTGCAGACACCATCTCGTTTACTTGCTATCTATATGAGTTATATACGCAATGAACTAAAATTTTAGAATTCAAAACGCTGAGAGTTTAAATAAAATGGATTGCAAGTTGATATCCATTAGGTATTTTCAAAGATAATTTCCCTTGGAAACATATTTTATACAGAAAAATAGAAGTTACCCAACCAATGAACTAAAATTGTCTTGTAAATAGATTAACTGTAACATTCCAACTGTATAAACAGGGTTTGTTCAAGTATAATTATATGTGTAGAAATTAAAACTTTTTCTCACATCTTGAAAACCCCTAATCTCTCCTGTGATTCTGGTCCAAGAGTTGTGTAATCCAAAAACACAAAGCTCTTGTTGACCAAAAGTCAAACTCCTTTTCCAATTATCTTAAATCTTGTGCCAAACATTTGAAAATATTTTTCCTTGGTCCTAAAGTTGATGTGGGACCCCTCTGAAAAATATCATGAGTTATAACACTTGTTGATAAATTTTGGAGGTAAACCAAATCCTTGAACAACCTTCATGAATTTCCTGAGAAAAATGCATTGCATAATAACCTCTGCAAATTTTATGCAAGGTTAATCTCATTGTCAGCAAGCTCCAGTTAAAATTTCATAAATTTTGGAGCTCAATTGCTATTCCAAACAACCCTGCAAAATCTCAGCTGTTGAAACTAAACTTAAAAGCTTGGTATTGTTCCTTGGGCTAGCCACTTTGCAAAGTTGGTCGGCCCAACCATGTCTGCACTTCACACAGACCTCCTCTCCACCTTGATCGGTGTAGCCGTTGGATTAACATCCAACCACCACGACCTCCTCCTCGGCTTCTTGCAGCCAAGTCCTCCCACTCACATGAGGTCATCGCCCTTGGATCAACGATCCATGGCCATGACCTCCCCTCGCGCTCAAACTACTCAGACCTCCCCTTTTTCACTCACTTGAGGTCGTAGCCATTGGATCCAATCCAAAGGCCACGACCTCCTCTGCAAACCATCGCTGCGTGGATCTTCCACCTTGTTGAGTGTAACATCCCAAATGTACAATCTGGGTTTATTCAAGTATAATTATATGTGTAGAAATTAAAACTTTTTCCCACATCTTGAAAACCCCTAAATTCTCATGTAGTTCTGGTCCAAGAGTTGTGTAATCCAAAAACACAAAGCTCTTGTTGACCCAAAAGTCAAACTCAATTTCCATTTATCTCAAATCTTGTGCTAAACATTTGGAAAATATTTTCCTTGGTCCTAAAACTGATGTGGGACCCCTCTGAAAAATATCACAAGTTGTAAAACTGGTTTGATAAATTTTGGAGGTAAACCAATTCCTTGAACAGCCTTCATGAATTTCCTGAGAAAAGTGCATTGCATAATAACCTCTGGAAATTTTATGTAAGGTTAATCTCTATGTCAGCAAGCTCCAGTTAAAATTTCATGGATTTTGGAGTTCATTTGCTATCTCAAATAATTCTGCTAAGTCTCAACTGTTAAAAAACTAAATTTAAAAGCCTACACTATTCCTTGGGCTGAGCCGCATTCAAACCTGGTCAAGCCCAACCCCATCTGACCTCCTTTCCCACCTTGATGAGGTCGTAGCCGTTGGATCCCATCCAACCGCCACGACCTCCCCCTCAACCAACGCACCCTGGACCTCCCCTTCGAGGTCCTCTTGACCTTGTGGACCTCCTCTGTTTGTCTTGTGCACCAGTCCTCCGCAGTCAACACCGCGAGGACCTCCCCTTTTTGTCATCATGCGCACCTGACCTTCGTTGCACTCACTCGAGGTCATAGCCGTTGGATCAAAGATCCATGGCCATGACCTCCCCTCGCTATCAAACCACCCAGACCTCCCCCTCCACCTTGATCAGGTCGTAGGTCGTAGCCGTTGGATTCAATCCAAAGGCCACGACCTCCTCTGTGAAACATCACAGTGAAGACCTCCCCACCTTATTGAGGTCATTGCCCTTGGATCCAAGATCCATGGCCCTGACCTCCCCTCACTGTTAAAACAAGCAAACCTCCCACCTAACCCAGGTCGTAGCCGTTGGATCAGATCCAACAGCCCACGACCTCCCCCCTCAAAATATCCGGCGCACAAGACCTCCCCTATCTCATGTTGTGCACCGTGGGATTAAAAATCCACGGTCACGACCTCCTCCTTGTCTTATGCACATCAGACCTCCTCGCGCACGTGAGGTCGTTGCCCTTAGATCTAGATCTAATGGCCATGACCTCCCTTGTTTGTTCATAAGCTCAAGACCTCCCTTGCGCCACGCGCAAGGCATCGATTCCCCTTTCTTGGTCAAGACCGTTGGATCAAAATCCAAAGGTCTTGACCCCCCTCGCTTTTATGCAACACCTCGAGACCTCCCTTTTGGTTGTGTGCCCTTGGATTTGAATCCTAAGGCCATGACCTCCCCTCATGTTCTAAGGCCGTGTGCGTTAAGTCCTCCTCGAGGTCCGTGCCTTTGTTGGATTGAAATCAATGCCTTGGACCTCCTGTCCCCTTTTCCACGTGCGCAGTCGCGTTATGGAAATCGGAGGGCCACGACCTCCCTTTCCAAATCGGGTGGCTGTGACCTCCTCCCTTCCATTTTGAACCTTACTGTTTCAAATCAAATCGAGGTCATGTCCTCCTCGGGTTCTTATCCAACGGTTGGGAGGCATGCCTGTTCTTCTCCTAGCTCTGGCGCGCACGCGCCATGGCAGTGAGGAGGTCAGTGGCATGTCTTGTCCAACGGCTCTATGCCTGTGCGCATTTAATGCGTGTCAGTGCCTTTCCGCCCTAGCCCATGCTCTGACCTACCTACTCTGTCCCATCCATCTTGTCCAACTCCATGGACCTTCCGTGGACCTCCCTTGGGCTAAGCTCACCATGAGCTTAACCCGTGGTCCAGGACCTCTTTTTGCCCTAGCTATAAAACCCCCCACTATTGCCCTTGGCTTCTTTTACACACCATTGAGCTTGGCCTTGCCTGCGCTAGGCTGAGCATCTCCTCCACTGACCTACCCTTTTTGGCCACCATTGTTGAAGTCCTTGGAGCTCCTCGGTGGCAGTGCTTCAGTGGCTCCCTCTTCAACCTCTTGTTCACTTTGTGCTCCCCAGACCTCCTGGAGTTAACCCTAACCCCATTTGGGTTGACATTTTCAGAAGAGGCCTAACTTGGAGCTTGGAGTTGGCCGTGGAGCAACCCTTCTTCCCCAACTCCGGTCCTCCACGTCCCCAACCTCCTCAGCACCTCCGCGACCTCCAGGTAACCCTCTGGTAGTCCGTGAATCTTGGCACTGCATGTATGTTGTTGCGGAGCTTAGCTGCAGCTTGAATGTTATTGCTGCGGAGCTCATTATCGCTGTTTGTGTTTTGGCCGTGTGTTTTGCGCCGCCAATCTCTGACTCGTCGCCGTTCAGAGGCCACCCTCGCCGAATGGGAATGGTCTGGCGTGTCGCAAGAACACTATTGCGCTGCGTTGGTGTCCTGGATGGCGCCGGTGAGGTCCTCATCGCGGCGTCGAGCCTTGGTAGCCTCTCGGGATTTTGTCGGACGACCATGGCACCGTGCCTTTGTCGTTAAGACAAAGACCTCCCCATTTTGGCTAATCACCTCCAATCATTGTAGCTTTTAATGTGTCCTTAGTCTTTGCGTGCGAGGTCTTGTGCCGTCCATCTTAGGTCTCGGCCGGGGACCTCCTCGGGGCCATCTTAGCCATCTTGGACCTCCCTCGGGGTCCTCTTTGCAAAGACCACCCCCGGTCTTTTGTAAGGACAACCCCTAGGACCTCCTCCTTGCGATCTTGACCGCTAGGACCTCCTTGTGGGAGATCTTAGCCGTTAAGGTCCTCCGGTGTTGATCTCCACCGTGTAGGACCTCCCAGAGGTCCTCTCAACCTTTGTGGACCTCCTCGGGTAAATCTTAGCCGCCCGGACCTCCCGGTGGAAATCGAGCCGCTTAGGACCTCCTTTGTTAGATCTTGGCCGTCGGGACCACCCCAAGTGGATCTGAACCGCCCGGGACCTCTTTGTTGTTGTCTTGACCGTTAAGGTCCTCCACAGGACAATCTAGACCATTAAGGTCCTCCTTGGAAAATCTGGACCGTCCAGGACCTCCCTCGAGAGGTCCTGACCGTGTAGATCTTCCTTGGGGAGATCTTGATAGTTTAGATCTTCCTTTGGAAGATCTCAGCCGCTCAGGACCTCCCTCGTTTGATCTGAACCGTCCCGGTCCTCCCTCATGTGTTGTGGTTCGTTGGATGCGATATCAGCGGCCACGACCTCCCCTCCGTTCTTGGCGTGGCGTGGGGGAGGACATGGACCGTTGGATCCAAGATCAACGGCCCATGTTCTCTGGACTGCTTGCGTAGCGTCTTGGCGTTTTCCTCTGGAGGTCTTGGGCTGTTGGATTTAGATCAACGGTTCACGTCCTCCCCTCTGTTTTGGAAGTTTAGAAATTCCAGTAAGCACTTATTTATAAACTGAAAAAGGTAGGAACTTTAAAAATACATAACTAATTCAATTTCAATCCAAATAGGGTGAATCAAATTTTGTTAGCTCTGGCTTGACCTGGACTTTAATCTAAAAATGGTTAAGAGCCCAGTTCAGCTCCAGAACACAGTTTTGCAAATAGATTTTAAAACTAACTTCAAATATACACCCAAACTAATGTTTAACTTGTAAAATACACAACTAATGCTCTGTAGAATCTTTTTGAGTGATTCCAACTTTGTTGGTTTCCTCTATTAGTGAACTCACTAAGAAAATTAGTTTTAAGCATGTTGCTGTTATAAAAAGGAGGACTTGAGCATTATAATTTTGTTCAAGTTCTTGTTTTTGAAAAATTATAGAAAATGCATAATAGCTCCAAATGAGATGAACTCAATTGTGTTATTCATCTCATGAGGTGCTGGTTTTACAGTAAAAATCTCAGTATCACCACCATTCTAGAAAATGTTGCCTCATAATTAAATTAGTGAATAGTGCAGTTTGGTATTTTTAGGGCTGAGCAGAATTGTTTTGCTCATAACTTTTGCATTAAGAATCCAAATCAATTGGTTCTTGTTGCAAAATTTCCTAAAAATCACCCTCTTGCTTCTGTAGAAAATTCAGAGAATTTGGAGTTCGTTTGCTGTGCTGTCTTTGTTGTTTTTCGTCGTTCTTATCGGTTCTTTATTGCTTTTCCGTTAGGTTTCGACATTTGTGGTGATCCCGAGAGTGACCCTCCGCAACAAAGTGACCAGCAACAAGGCAAGCAGTTTGATCATATCCCCTCTAACGTCCCATTACTTTAAAGGTTAATATGTTGTTTTACTTCTATGTATACATGCTACTTTGTGTTAAATGTCGCTAGCAATCCTATAGTTGCATAATCTGTAGGAATTGTTTATCCTCTACTACCATGAGCCTAGGTTATTTGCTGTGGTGGGAGCTCGTTGGATGAGCTCCTATCACTTAGTAGTTTCGATTTAAATTGCTTAGACATGCTTAGTTTTCGGTAGAAATGGGCGATCATCGACTTAGTCGATGGTCTTGATCACTCAAAATTGATTATTACTCCTATATGTCCGGCACTTGTGCTTTGATTAATTTGTAAAATCAAAAAAACTGAAAATAAAAGATTAATTTAGACTTGGGCATATTGGATGGATGGCGTGGTTTTTGGATGTGGTGGTATGCCTAGGTCCCTAAGGACCGAGTACTTGGGTCACTAAGCCAAGCGATTTTGCGTGCTAACCACACGAGGGGCATATGGAACCCCTCTTGACTAAGTACTTTGGGCGGTGTTAATTGGGGTCGCTCGGTTGGTGTGTTTTAAAGATAAAATGTGTGTGTGATGTGGGAGGGGAGCATTAGCTTCCGGGAAGGTTGTGTGATGTCTCCTTCTCCCCGTGGGTTGTGCGACTCAGAATTAGCATTGTCCATTGGAAATGTCTCGTAGGACTTAGCCGTGCCGGCATACCAAAGGTAGTGTGCCTAATGGAAAGGCGGTCGGCGTGTGGATGCAGTGGTACACCTGCAGGATAAAACTATTGAATAGCCTCGTCCTAGGTTATGGACATGCTTGGTAAGGTCGTTCAAGACTAGACTACAACCTTTAATTAAAACTTGACATGGTTGGTATGAGCGGGAGTTCACGCTATTGTTGTGGTGACTTGGGTTGGTCACTTCGGGTTGTTCTTGTTGTTGTTACCATGTTATTTATCTCGTTGTTATTTCAACAATTAAAAATGCTTTGTCAAATTGCTTTCAATCTACTATATTATTGCAAATGAAAACTTGCTGTGTGCTTAAGTGAGTCCAAAGCCTCATCCACTTAAATAAAGCTTGCATATAGCTAAATTATAGTTCTGTTATCTTACGTCGGTCTTGCGAGTACAATAAACAATTTATTGTACTCATTTGCTTTGCTTAACAACTTTGTTGCAGAGGAGGTAGAGCCCAAAGGGCTTTACTTTTTGTAATTTGTCTTGGTGGTTGGGAGAGCGACTAGCTTGGCGGTCCGGTCGATTGCCTTGTGGGCTAAAGGCACCTTTGGTTGGCTCTTACTTTGGGCCATCTTTATGGCACTTTTGCTTCATTGTGTATCTTTGTAGTTTTGTTGTTATTTGGCCGAAGGCCCTCTTTTGTAATAACCTATTCCTTATTAATATTAACTTCGGTTTGTTGCTTATGTACTATGTGTTGTATGGAATTGATACATTCTTTTGTTGTGAGGTATGTATCTTGCATTCAGGAAGTATACATCTCTCGAGACTGGTTTATTTGGTTGATAATACTAGGGTCAATTGGATGACTAAGTATTATGAGCTTAATAAACGTCGGGGTCTCTAAAAGTTGGTATCGAGCTATCTTGACCGTAGTCTTATAAGCTTAGTCACCTTTAGGATATTTTGAAAACCTAATTTCAAAGTGTCAAATGAGTTTTGAAAGCTTAAGGAAATTCTCAGATTTTACTCCTTATCTATCTTAGCTTTCTCTTCTCATCTCACTCTAATTTGAGTTTTAAAAGTTGTTTTCCTCTCTTCCTTCTACAAAATAGTTGTTATCGATTAATGGGGTTTGGGGAATCAATGAGTTTGGCAAATTGAAGTGTTAGCTGCCCATTTACAAGGTTTTGAAGCTTGGAATGGCCAATTTATTTGGAAGCTTGGATGCAAAATCTGGACAGCAAGCGTCAATTTCGGACAGCAAGCTCAAAGGTTCTAAATAGGGTAGAAAATGAGAGGTTAAATCAACAAAAACTTGTGGGAATAAAAGGGTAAGATGTGATACTAGTTAGCTAAGTATCTAACATTTATTTTGTTAATTTAACCCTGCTCTTTAGTAGCATTAGACCTTACCTTATGATCTGATTTTGATCTCCTCAATCAATTACTCGTTCATTCAATGAATTGGTTGTGTTGGGAAGTTGAGCCTTGGTTTTGGTGTTTTCCTCGCGGTTTTGGAGTCTTTTAGAAGCTTTTAAAGTGCATTCCTTGCTGTTTTGTTTCCTCTTTATTATGATGTCTTTGGCTTCTTTCATTCTTCTTGCTTCATTTAGTTGCATGTATTACCATCTAATCTATTATTAACTCGGTAGGGTTCTATACCACCTGTTTTGTTAGCTCTCGGTTAGGGTGGTATTTCATCCCCCTAATCATTGGCTTCTCCTTTCTCGTTCTTTAGCTTCTAATCTTCAGGTTTCCTTGCTAACCTATCTCTTCGAACAGGATGTCTGGACTAGGTCAACAAGCTGGTTGGGATGAAAATCTCCCTGGCTCCAACTGTCCGGACAAGACTCGTAAACGCCTCCGCCCTAGAGTGTGTTTCAATTGTGGCGAGGAGGGCCACTATGCGTCCGCTGCTTACGAGGAACAAAGAACGCCACCAGTTTGCTTTAGTTGTGGTGAAGGAGGGCATTTCGGCGAAAATTGCGGACTAGGAAGAATCAAGGTCTGTCGGCGTTGTGGCGAGGAAGGACACTACTGACAATCGAGTGTATACCTTGTCCAAACTGTGATGAAGACCATTTACCGAAGATTGTCCAATCGCCAAAGTTACTTGTTTCCTTTGCGAGGGAAGCGATCACTATCCCAAGGAGTGTAGCTTGAACCTGGTGATTGCCAAGTCATTGGGCCGCAATGATCGTTTCTTCGGTCATCTGCAAGCATTGCAATCGCCAATGCCTCCAAACCAGAGAAGTTCTTGGGTGATTTGTCTGAGGAGCTGAGAGACAAATTACCAGTCTATACCTTCCCCGACTTTCAGCTTGTGGCTGAAAATCCTGTTGTTGTTGTGGGCAGAAAGAGAAAGTCAGAGGATCGTCGCAAGTGTCAAGAGAGGACTCAAGGTGACTCCAGCAAGGTCGCCGGTGTCACTTGTCTCTTCTGCAATCTCAAGGGCCACTATGCTAATAATTGTCCTAAGAAGCTTGCAGCAACCCTCGTCGCTTCATGAGTAGTGCCTCCATCACGTGCACTGCGAGTCGACAAAAGGTGGTCCCCGCAAATCGATCTGGGATCACTTGTTTCTTTTGTAGCAAGAAAGGGCACTCGCCAACAATTGCCCTTTGAAGCGACAAAAGATCGTTTGTAATCGATCGACTCCATCTCAACCGAGAAAGCTCGAGGCACGGCGTCGTGTTAGGTGCGCTTCGCTAACTCTTGCCCGGATATTATTTTATTCGATTCAGAGGCGCCTCATTCCTTGTATCTCCATCTTTTATCCTTTGTTGGTGATCCTAATTTCACTCTTTTATCCGGTGCTCGGCACCACCCGGTTTCAAAAGGTCTTCTAATCTACCCCGAACCCCTAAGAAAATGATGATGCCATCTGGGTTGTCATCGATCGTTTGACTAAAGTGGCATAATTCCTTCCTGATACTTCTAAGGGCATCACATACCTGTTGTTGCCTCAAACCTTCGTGACCTAAATGGCCATAATCCTTTGTTAGATAGCTAGCTGCGGAGGGATGACTCCGTATGGCTAGTTAGCAGGCTGAGATCCCGTTGTTAGTGGAATTAACCAAATAAATCGCTCCGGAATTAACCAGACAAGTTGTTCCGGAATTAACCAGACAAATCGTTCCACAAATTAACAACGGCCATGCACCACCAACCAGACAAAAAGCTCTCAGTCTGTCAAAACTGACCTTCGTGTAGATTTTCTAACGGATCTTTACATATCTCGCATCGTAAATTTGCATGGGGTGCCGAAAATGATCGTGTCAGATCATGGTGCACTGTTCACTTCTCGATTTTGGCATAGCCTACAATAGGCTATGGGAGCTCGTCTTTCCTTCAGTTCAACTTACCATCCTCAAATTGATGGTTAGACCAAAAGGGCCACCTGATGTTCCATGTGTCCCAGTTGAAGAAGTGCCTCTGTGTTCCAACCAAGGAAACTCCGTTGGGAACTCTTGATGTGCAAGAGGTTGGGTCAGAATCGTGACCTAACGAGAAGCAATGCAATAAAGCGAATTAAATAAGATCCGACTCGACAAGAAACAAAATTGGGAACAATATGCGATAAGTAAAGCGTTGATTGGGTGAGCGAGTTTGAGAATTAGATCCAAGTACAACAAAAGATTATAAATGGATAAAGAATCGTAAAGGAAGGTTCGTATCTTTGAAGAAGTTAAACGAAGATCTGGGTATCGTGTCCTCAAGATCCCAAAAGTTCATTGGTCGAACCATTCCGTGGATGAAGCTACTTGGAAGCGGGAAAATCGCTTGCATACGGATTGCCCCTCTTTCTTCCCCGTCTGAACCAAATCTCGGGACGAGATTTCTGTAAGGGGGGGAGATTTTGTAACATCCCAAATGTACAATCTGGGTTTATTCAAGTATAATTATATGTGTAGAAATTAAAACTTTTTCCCACATCTTGAAAACCCCTAAATTCTCATGTAGTTCTGGTCCAAGAGTTGTGTAATCCAAAAACACAAAGCTCTTGTTGACCCAAAAGTCAAACTCAATTTCCATTTATCTCAAATCTTGTGCTAAACATTTGGAAAATATTTTCCTTGGTCCTAAAACTGATGTGGGACCCCTCTGAAAAATATCACAAGTTGTAAAACTGGTTTGATAAATTTTGGAGGTAAACCAATTCCTTGAACAGCCTTCATGAATTTCCTGAGAAAAGTGCATTGCATAATAACCTCTGGAAATTTTATGTAAGGTTAATCTCTATGTCAGCAAGCTCCAGTTAAAATTTCATGGATTTTGGAGTTCATTTGCTATCTCAAATAATTCTGCTAAGTCTCAAGCTGTTAAAAACTAAATTTAAAAGCCTACACTATTCCTTGGGCTGAGCCGCATTCAAACCTGGTCAAGCCCAACCCCATCTGACCTCCTTTCCCACCTTGATGAGGTCGTAGCCGTTGGATCCCATCCAACCGCCACGACCTCCCCCTCAACCAACGCACCCTGGACCTCCCCTTCGAGGTCCTCTTGACCTGTGGACCTCCTCTGTTTGTCTTGTGCACAGTCCTCCTTGATCCAACACCGCGAGACCTCCTTTTGTCATCATCTTTTTGACCTTCGTTGCACTCACTCGAGGTCATAGCCGTTGGATCAAAGATCCATGGCCATGACCTCCCCTCGCTATCAAACCACCCAGACCTCCCCCTCCACCTTGATCAGGTCGTGAGGTCGAGGCCGTTGGATTCAATCCAAGCGCCACGACCTCCTCTGTGAAACATCACAGTGAAGACCTCCCCACCTTATTGAGGTCATTGCCCTTGGATCCAAGATCCATGGCCCTGACCTCCCCTCACTGTTAAAACAAGCAAACCTCCCACCTAACCCAGGTCGTAGCCGTTGGATCAGATCCAACAGCCCACGACCTCCCCTCAAAATATCCGGCAAGACAAGACCTCCCTATCTCATGTTGTGCACCGTGGGATTAAAAATTCACGGTCACGACCTCCTCCTTGTCTTATGCACATCAGACCTCCTCGCGCACGTGAGGTCGTTGCCCTTAGATCTAGATCTAATGGCCATGACCTCCCTTGTTTGTTGCGCAAGCTCAAGACCTCCCTTGCGCCACGCAAGGCATCCAATTCTCCCTTTCTTGGTCAAGCACCGTTGGATCAAAATCCAAGGTCTTGACCCCCTCGCTTCTTGCAACACCTCGACCTCCCTTTTGGTTGTGTGCCCTTGGATTTGAATCCTAAGGCCATGACCTCCCCTCATGTTCTAAGGCCGTGTGCGTTAAGTCCTCCTGGAGGTCCGCCTTTGTTGGATTGAAATCAGCGCCTGGACCTCTGTCCCCTTTTCCACGTCATGTAGTCGCGTTATGGAAATCGGAGGGCCACGACCTCCCTTTCCAAATCGGGTGGCTGTGACCTCCTCCCTTCCATTTTGAACCTTACCGTTTCAAATCAAATCCGAGGGTCATGTCCTCCTCGGGTTCTTATCCAGCGGTTGGGAGGCATGCCTGTTCTTCTCCTAGCTCTGGCGCCAGACGCGCCATGGCGATGAGGTCGATGGCATGTCTTGTCCAACGACTCTATGCCTATCGCATTTAATGCGTGTCGATGCCTTTCGCCCTAGCCCATGCTCGACCTACCTACTGTCCCATCCATCTTGTCCAACTCCATGGACCTTCCGTGGACCTCCCTTGGGCTAAGCTCACCATGAGCTTAACCCGTGGTCGAGACCTCTTTTGCCCTAGCTATAAAACCCCCACTGTTGCCCTTGGCTTCTTTTACACACCATTGAGCTTGGCCTTGCCTGCGCTAGGCTGAGCATCTCCTCCTTGACCTACCCTTTTGGCCGCCATTGTTGAAGTCCTTGGAGCTCCTCGGTGGCGGTGCTTGATGGCTCCCTCTTCAACCTCTTGTTCACTTTGTGCTCCCCAGACCTCCTGGAGTTAACCCTAACCCCATTTGGGTTGACATTTTCAGAAGAGGCCTAACTTGGAGCTTGGAGTTGGCCGTGGAGCAACCCTTCTTCCCCAACTCCGGTCCTCCACGTCCCCAACCTCCTCGGCACCTCCACGACCTCCGGGTAACCCTCCGGTAGTCCGTGAATCTTGCTTTGCATGTATGTTGTTGCGGAGCTTAGCTGCAGCTTGAATGTTATTGCGGAGCTCATTATCGCTGTTTGTGTTTTGGCCGTGTGTCTTTGCGCCGCCAATCTACGGCTCGTCGCCGTTCAGGGCCACCCCCGCAGCCGGGAATGGTCCTGGCGTGTGCGCAACACTATTGCGCACACGTTGGTGTCCTTGGATGGCGCCGGTGAGGTCCTCATCGCCGGCGTCGAGCCTTGGTAGCCTCTCGGGATTTTGTCGGACGACCATGGCACCGTGCCTTTGTCGTTAAGACAAAGACCTCCCCCATTTTTGGCTAATCACCTCCAATCATTGTAGCTTTTAATGTGTCCTTAGTGCTGCGTGCGAGGTCTTGTGCCGTCCATCTTAGGTCTACGGCCAGGACCTCCTCGGGGCCATCTTAGCCATCTTGGACCTCCCCTCGGGGTCCTCTTTGCAAAAGACCACCCGGTCTTTTGTAAGGACAACCCTAGGACCTCCCTCCTTGCGATCTTGACCGCTAGGACCTCCTTGTGGGAGATCTTAGCCGTTAAGGTCCTCCGGTGTTGATCTCCACCGTGTAGGACCTCCCAGAGGTCCTCTCAACCTTTGTGGACCTCCTCGGGTAAATCTTAGCCGCCTGACCTCCCGGTGGAAATCTGGCCAGCTTAGGACCTCCTTTGTTAGATCTTGGCCGTCGGGACCACCCCAAGTGGATCTGAACCGCCCGGGACCTCTTTGTTGTTGTCTTGACCGTTAAGGTCCTCCACGGGACAATCTAGACCATTAAGGTCCTCCTTGGAAAATCTGGACCGTCCGGGACCTCCTCGAGAGGTCCTGACCGTGTAGATCTTCCTTGGGGAGATCTTGATAGTTTAGATCTTTCTTTGGAAGATCTCAGCCGCTCAGGACCTCCCTCGTTTGATCTGAACCGTCCCGTTCCTCCCTCATGTGTTGTGGTTCGTTGGATGCAGTATCAACGGCCACGACCTCCCCTCCGTTGCGCGCAGCGTGGCAGGGAGGACATGGACCGTTGGATCCAAGATCAACGGCCCATATTCTCTGGACCTGCGCAGGCGCGTGCGCGTTTTCCTCTGGAGGTCTTGGGCCGTTGGATTTAGATCAACGGTTCACGTCCTCCCCTCTGTTTTGGAAGTTTAGAAATTCCAGTAAGCACTTATTTACAAACTGAAAAAGGTAGGAACTTTAAAAATACATAACTAATTCAATTTCAATCCAAATAGGGTGAATCAAATTTTGTTAGCTCTGGCTTGACCTGGACTTTAATCTAAAAATGGTTAAGAGCCCAGTTCAGCTCCAGAACACAGTTTTGCAAATAGATTTTAAAACTAACTTCAAATATACACCCAAACTAATGTTTAACTTGTAAAATACACAACTAATGCTCTGTAGAATCTTTTTGAGTGATTCCAACTTTGTTGGTTTCCTCTATTAGTGAACTCACTAGGAAAATTAGTTTTAAGCATGTTGCTGTTATAAAAAGGAGGACTTGAGCATTATAATTTTGTTCAAGTTCTTGTTTTTGAAAAATTATAGAAAATGCATAATAGCTCCAAATGAGATGAACTCAATTGTGTTATTCATCTCATGAGGTGCTGGTTTTACAGTAAAAATCTCAGTATCACCACCATTCTAGAAAATGTTGCCTCATAATTAAATTAGTGAATAGTGCAGTTTGGTATTTTTAGGGCTGAGCAGAATTGTTTTGCTCATAACTTTTGGATTAAGAATCCAAATCAATTGGTTCTTATTGCAAAATTTCCTAAAAATCACCCTCTTGCTGCTGTAGAAAATTCAGGGAATTTGGAGTTCGTTTGCTGTGCTGTCTTTGTTGTTTTTCGTCGTTCTTATCGGTTCTTTATTGATTTTCCGTTAGATTTCGACATTTGTGGTGATCCCGAGAGTGACCCTCCGCAACAAAGTGACCAGCAACAAGGCAAGCAGTTTGATCATATCCCCTCTAACGTCCCATTACTTTAAAGGTTAATATGTTGTTTTACTTCTATGTATGCATGCTACTTTGTGTTAAATGTCGCTAGCAATCCTATAGTTGCATAATCTGTAGGAATTGTTTATCCTCTACTACCATGAGCCTAGGTTATTTGCTGTGGTGGGAGCTCGTTGGATGAGCTCAGGTCCCAGGATCGAAACCTGGCTCTGATACCACTTTGTAAGACCCGGGATTAACACTCCCGAATCCTCTGTGCATTTAGAACTAGTCCCATGATCGTTAGCTAGTTCACACAAGAAACAAATATGGTAACAAAATCATATCACAACTTTATTAATAAATAACAACAGAGTTGATTACAAAGGAGGCTTACATGCTAACAATAAAATAAACACAATGAAGCAAAGGAGTAGTAGGGTCTGTTAACCGCCACGAGGCAATCAAGCTGGGAAGCGGCCTAGTCGTCGAGATCCACACCGGTAGCAAAGTCATTCTCCTCTGAAATTATTTGCATTAAGCAAGAATGAGCACAACTACCGTGCTACTTAAGTTACACCAATCAAATAACAGAATGACATGCATATATGGATATTTCAAAGGAAAGCTTAATATGGTTGAATTTGCATAAAACAGCATTTTCTTTAAATACTTGTACTAAGTTCCAAAGCAGTTATTCCATAACTAAAATTCATTTTATAAATCAATTTTATAGTCAGATAACATTCACACATGAATGGTGAAGGATACCCTCCTATCACAAGGCTTCCCGCCCAATTCCCATTTGGATAAACCAGTTGACAAAGTCTTTTTAAAACAAATTCCAAGTCTAACTTTGAGTGGCTTTGCTAGCATGTCCAAGACCGCGGACACGGCTATTCGAATAGTTTTACACTCTGCAGAGGTTGTACACTTTACCCACATGACATGATTCCTCTAGTTTGTTCGGCATCCGTCAATGCCACCTCTCACTGCCGAAGGTAAGAAGTCTAGAGTCCATGACAAGGCCTTTACAATGCGCCATCCCACCGCAGTCCACCCCCGTTAAGGTTTCGCATCCCTCCTTGGATAGAAATCGCGAGTTTGTAGGGCCCCTCTTACGCCGATGGGACTAACGAGGTCATAACACGACCGACCATCCGAGATGGACCCACACAATCCATGGATCGACCGCGATGGCACTTTGCAAATTAGTCGGCCGAGTTACGCCCATACAGGACATGTGGTTGCGCGATATGGCATAGCCCATTATAGGCATAGCAAAGGCAGCTCGAGGCGGTCCTCAATTGACAGGCGACTTTCCACAAAACCCATGGGCCTCAACCCTACCCAGTTAAGCCCGTGCATTGACATGCACCGTCCAAACAACCATTTAAGCCCAAGTACA
The DNA here is from genome assembly GCA_036346405.1 of Phyllostachys edulis. NCBI lineage: Eukaryota > Viridiplantae > Streptophyta > Magnoliopsida > Poales > Poaceae > Phyllostachys > Phyllostachys edulis. The sequence continues at coordinate 78,110,144 of CM070550.1, read as the reverse complement.
AACCATCATTTTATTTCACTTTTCAAGATCATTTATAAATTTCCATAACACACCAATGCCATGGATACAATTTAAGCGATATTTGATTTTTGGCTAAAATTCCCCAAATCAACATTTTTGGTCTAAGCATGTCTTAGCAACATTTTGAGATGATCCTAGTTCACACTATTGCACCAACTAGGTTTTATCTAGGTTGACAAGGTATATGATTCAATTAACAAATTTGGCCATACAAAGGATTTAGGAATATCTATGAACTTAAAACAGGCATTTAAATTACTGAATATAAATAAGCATGCAATAATAATTTAAAAGCAGAATTTAAATAATTTAAAATAATGGGTGCAATATGGTCAAGAATGTAACTTGCCTTGCTTGGTGATGTTGTTTTCCTTAACAGGTCACCTAGTACTCACGAACACTCTCTCCAAGTTGTTTGTGTGTACAACCACGATGATCATACAGTCAAAATCAATCCTCTTATATGGTCTCCAACTACGCTGGCCGACTCTCAAAGTCGTCAAATCTATCTGTGAAGCGATCCAAACTCAAGCGAAATTCAAATAACAAATCAAAAAGGCAAATCAAATTAACTCAAAACTAAATAATTCTATTTTATTTAGTTTTATAATAGTTTTATAAAATTTTAGAAACTTGAATCACTCAAAATGGTGTTGGGATTTAAAAGATATGAATTTTACAAGTTTTAATCCTAAATCTGAAATTTAAATGAATTTCTAAATACAAACAAGATTCAAATGAAGCACAATTTAAATAATTTTGGTTTAGTTAACTAGATCTTCAATTTATATGAATTTAGAAATTTGGAACACTTAATTTGGAGTTAGGAATCAAAAGATATGGATTTTCTGGGTTTAAATCTTAAATGAGCAATTTAAACCATTTTGATTTCAAAAGACAATTTAAATTAACTCTAAAACAAGTATTTATATTTTCTTTAGCTAAAACATAATTTTGTATGATTTTATAAATTTGACTCCTAAAATTGGAGTTGAGATTCGAATGATATGGATTTTATTAATTTTAACCTAAATTTGAAATTTAAATGAATTCTAAATTCTAAAACAAAACTAACCTGAACTCCAAATGGAATAATTATATTTTATTCAGTTAGACAATAATTTTATAAGATTTTATAAATTGGATTCACTCAAATTGGAGTTAGCAGTCAAAAGATGTGAATTTTATAAATTTAAAACCTAAATCTATTATTTAAACAATTTCCCGAATTATTTTTCTAAAGGAAAAGCTAATTATTGCGCAAGGTGACATCAGCAGCTGATTTTCGGAATTTAAAAGAATAAAAACGAATTCCGACATGTGGGGCCTACGTGTCATAGACACGGTGTATGTGAACTTGGTGCACGCGGCTTTTGTGCTCGGGGTGGGTGTTTGACGTGGTGTGGCTTGTGCCACCCGTGCGCCACGCGGGTGCCACGCCGACGAAAACGGTGAGGTGGCGCCGACGTGGACGCCATGTGGCGGTGCCACCTCAGCAACGACCGGCGGCGGCTCGGGTCACCTCGGCGGTGGCGAGCGGTGGCGCTCCGGCGGGTGTGAGTGGTGCCACAAGGAAGAGGGGACGTCGGGGAGTCAAGGGCGCCACCTGTGGCGAGAGGGGGGAGGCGGCGGGGCGGAGAAGGCGGCGGCGGTCGGGTCGTGGTGGCGAGGCGTTCGGGTGGAGCTCGGGTCGGGAGGATGCGCGACGGGATGGCGTCGTTGATGCGATGCGAGGATATACGGGCGGCGGGAGGCGAAAGTCGGCGCGGAATCGGAAGAGAGACAGCGGCGCAAAGAACCAGTTCTCACCGATTGAGAGGGAGAGGGGTGTGGGTGAGGAGAGATGGAGATGGAGGAGGCGCCGGGGCTCCTATTTATAGCGCGGAGGACTCGGGGAGGAGATCGTCTTGGCCTTGGTCATGGCGGTCGTGGCGGTTCTTGTGTGGCCGGAACGGCCACGAAGAGGGGAAAGCGTGGGGGTGAGGCGGTGGAGGTCGTGTGGGCAGCAGCGTGTGGTCTTGTGAGACCTTGAGGAAGGAAGTCGTGGTATTGCGGAGCTTTGGGGGCGAAAATGGCGGTTGCTTTGACCGTGCGAGGAGAAGAAGGTGGGGAGGAAGAAGCTTGGCGGGCCGTCCAGTTGCAAAAGGCGCCAAGATGGCATAGGGTGGCGATGGGAGCGTGGTGGCCGTCGGATTTAGATCCGACGGTTGGAGGGAGGGGGAGGGGAAATGAGGAAGATGGGGGTGCGGGCGGGCCGTTTGGGCCAAAAGGTGGCCGGCGCGTGCGCATGGGGGGATGGGCCGGAGGAGGTTTAGGCCCAAAAGAGTTTTAGGGTTTTCAATTCTTTTTGCCATTTAAATAATCCGATTAAATCAAAATAGCTCTAGAAAATAACAAATAAATTCTAAAAATTATAGAAAAATTCACATAAATTGCTAGAGTTATATTGGACTTAAAAAAAATATTTCCAACTTAAAGTTGGCTTTTAATTTTGCAAATAAATTATTTTGGCTTTAAAATATTTAGGAAAAAGCTTTTAAAACTCCAGAAAATTCTCAAAATTAATTTAGTTTTTATTTTTCAACTTTAACTCAAATATAACTTTAAAAACTTTAATAAATTTTATTTTTGACTTTTAAAACTTCAGAAATTCAAATAAAGCAAATAAACTCTTTCAAATTTCAGGAAATTCAATAAAATGATAATTTTAATAAACATTAAATTGGTAACAGAACTTTGGGCTGTTACACTATCACTTAGTAGTTTCGATTTAAATTGCTTAGACATGCTTAGTTTTTGGTAGAAATGGGCGATCATCGACTTAGACGATGGTCTTGATCACTCAAAACTGATTATTACTCCTATATGTCCGGCACTTGTGCTTTGATTAATTTGTAAAATCAAAAAAACTGAAAATAAAAGATTGATTTAGACTTGGGCATATTGGATGGATGGCGTGGTTTTTGGATGTGGTGGTATGCCTGGGTCCCTAAGGACCAAGTACTTGGGTCACTAAGCCAAGCGATTTTGCGTGCTAACCACACGAGGGGCATATGGAACCCCTCTTGACTAAGTACTTTGGGCGGTGTTAATTGGGGTCGCTCGGTTGGTGTGTTTTGAAAGATAAAATGTGTGTGTGATGTGGGAGGGGAGCATTAGCTTCCGGGAAGGTTGTGTGATGTCTCCTTCTCCCGTGGGTTGTGCGACTCGAATTAGCATTGTCCATTGGAAATGTCTCGTAGGACTTAGCCGTCTTGCGGCATACCAAAGGTAGTGTGCCTAATGGAAAGGCGGTCGGCGTGTGGGTGCAGTGGTACACCTGCAGGATAAAACTATTGAATAGCCTCGCCCTAGGTTATGGACATGCTTGGTAAGGTCGTTCAAGACTAGACTACAACCTTTAATTAAAACTTGACATGGTTGGTATGAGCAGGGAGTTCACGCTATTGTTGTGGTGACTTGGGTTGGTCACTTCGGGTTGTTCTTGTTGTTGTTACCATGTTATTTATCTCGTTGTTATTTCAACAATTAAAAATGCTTTGTCAAATTGCTTTCAATCTACTATATTATTGCAAATGAAAACTTCTTTGTGTGCTTAAGTGAGTCCAAAGCCTCATCCACTTAAATAAAGCTTGCATATAGCTAAATTATAGTTACGTTATCTTACCGTCGGTCTTGCGAGTACAATAAACAATTTATTGTACTCATTTGCTTCTTAACAACTTTGTTGCAGAGGAGGTAGAGCCCAAAGGGCTTTACTTTTAATGATTTGTCTTGGTGGTTGGGAGAAAGCGACTAGCTTGGCGGTCCGGTCGATTGCCTTGTGGGCTAAAGGCACCTTTGGTTGGCTCTTACTTTGGGCCATCTTTATGGCACTTTTTGCTTCATTGTGTATCTTTGTAGTTTTGTTGTTATTTGGCGAAGGCCCTCTTTTGTAATAACCTATTCCTTATTAATATTAACCACGGTTTGTTGCTTATGTACTATGTGTTGTATGGAATTGATACATTCTTTTGTTGTGAGGTATGTATACTGCATTCTGGGAAGTATACATCTCTCGAGACTGGGTTTATTTGGTTGATAATACTAGGGTCAATTGGATGACTAAGTATTATGAGCTTAATAAACGTCGGGGTTTCACATTGAGGTCATCGCCCTTGGATCAAAAATCCATGGCCATGACCTCCCCTCACTGTTAAACTAAGCAAACCTCCCACCTAACCGAGGTCGTAGCCGTTGGATCAGATCCAACAGCCCACGACCTCCCTCCGCTGCAATTCATCGCAGCCCAGGACCTCCCCCATCTCATGTTGTGCACCGTTGGATTTAAAATCCACGGTCACGACCTCCTCCTTACCTCGTGCGCATCAGACTCTCCTCAAGACGTGAGGTCGTTGCCCTTAGATCTAAATCTAATGGCCATGACCTCCCTTGTGTGTTGCGCAAGCTCAGGACCTCCCCTGTCTAGATCACCACCGTTGGATCAAAATCCAAAGGTCTTGACCTCCCTTGCGCTTCACGCAAAGCCTCTGACCGTCCTTTTTGGTTGTGTGCCCTTGGATTTGAATCCTAAGGCCATGACCTCCCCCCTCATGTTCTTAAAGGCCGTGTGCGGTTAAGTCCTCACAGGAGGTCCGCACCGTTGGATTGAGATCCAACGCTTTGGACCTCCTGTCCCATTTTCCCACGTGCGCATACACATTAAGGAAATCGTGAGGCCATGACCTCCCCATCCTTGATCGTGTGGCTGGGACTTCCTCCCAGTCATTTAGGCGTAACGGTTCAAAAATTACATCCGAGGGCCAGGACCTCCCCATCCACTCAATCCAACGGTGGATGTGAGGTCCTGTTCTTCTTCTACCTTGGGCACGCATGCAGGCCATGGCAGTGGGCAAAGTCAGAGCCCTGTCATTTCCAACGGCTCTGCCCTGCAAGCATTAAATGCATGTCAGCCCTTTCTGCACCTAGGCCACACCCTGTCTCAACCTACCCTGTCCCATCAATCGTGTCCAAGCTCTGGACCTCCCCATGGGCTAAGCTCACCATGAGCTTAACCCATGGTCAGACCTCTGTGCCATTGGTATAAGTTCCTCGAGCTCCCCTTTGGCTTCTTTTACACACTTGGAGCTTGCCATGCCGTGCTTGGTGAGCTCCTACCTCCTTGACCTCCCTCTTGGCCATGGTTGTCGAGAAGCTTGGAGCCCTTGGTGAAGGCTTGCTCCAGTGGCTCCCTCTCAACCTCTTGCTCAATTAAGCTCCCCCAAAATCTCCTAAGTTGAACCTAACTCATTGTTAGGTTGACCTTTTCAGGAGGGGCTAGTGGAGCTTGAAGCTTGGAGTTGGAGCTTGGGCTTGAAGCAGCGGAGCTTCCCATCTTCAACTCAGGCCATCGCCATCCTCGACCTCCCCGGCATCGTTAGGACCTCCAGGTACTCCCTGATAGTCCTAGGCGCTGATGTCGCGGAGCTTTTGTTTGGGCACCCGCTTGAATGTCGCTGCGGAGCTTTTCTTTTTCAAATACGTCTTTTTGGCCGTGCTTGTCGTCGTGGTCATCTCGGCTCGCCCGGCGTTTAAAACCACCGCCGCCGTCGAGTGATCGGTGTGCGCATAACGCTATTGCGCACATTGGTGCCATTGGTTCTTCCGGCGAGGTACGATCGCCGGCATTAGCCACGTCTTTGCGGGGAAGGTTTTGTCGAAGCAGGGCGCCCAAAGGCGTGCCATTAAGGCGAGATCCTCCCCTTCAATGTGCTAATCATTGGCCAATCTCATTAATCATTGGTTTCACCATTCTTGTTCTTAACCTGTCCCTTTTGCGCGCATTTAAGATCCCTTGCGCGGACCTCCTTGTTATCTGCGGCGCATTAACTATGTCGTGCGTGCGGCCAAATGGCGTGGTCGCGAGCTCTGGGACGTCCATGACCTCCTCACGAGGAGATATGGGCGTCCAAGACCTCCCCTGCGATCGTGGCCGTCCGGACCTCCACGGAGGTCTGTGATGTTTAGACCTCGCGTGGACCTCCCTCGAGGTCATCTCTGCCGCTTATGTCCTCCTGTGTTGATCGCGGCCGTTGAGGACCTCCCTCCGTGTTGTGGCCCGTTGGATGTGCCATCAGCGGCCACGACCTCCCTCACTCGCACATGCTGGCGCTGCTAGGAGGTCCATGACCTCTGGACCTCTTGAGCACGTGTGTCTTTGTTCACTGGGAGGTGCGAGCCGTTAGATCTAAGATCGTGGCTCACGTCCTCCCTTGTATTTCTGGTTTTAGAACTTCAAGTGAACTGTTATTTTAGCCAATGAAAAAGGTAATAACTTCAAAATTTCATATCTAATTCATTCTAAATCCAAATGAGGTCATTCAAATTGTGTTAGCTCTGTCTTGAACTTGACTTTAATCCTAAAATGATTGTAAGTTGAGTTCAGCTTCAGAGCACAGTTTTGCCATTAGATTTTAAAACTCACTTTAAATATACACTCAAATTAATGCTTAACTTGTAAAATACATAACTAATGCTCTGTAGATTATTTTTGAGTGAGACCAACTTTGTTGGTTTCCTCTATTAATGAACTCCCTGTGAAAATTAGTTTTGCGCATGTTGCTGTTATAAAAATGAGGACTTGTGCATTATAATTTTGTTCAAGTTCTTGTTTTTGAAAAGTTGTAGCAGGTGCACAATAGCTCCAAATGAGGTGAACTCAATTGTGTTATTCATCTCATGAGGTGCTGGTTTTACAGTAAAAATCTCAGTATCACCACCACTCTAGAAAATGTTGCCTCATAATTAAATTAGTGAATAGTGCAGTTTGGTGTTTTAGGGGCTGAGCAGAATTATTTTGCTCATAACTTTTGCATTGAGAATCCAAAGCAATTGGTTCTTGTTGCAAAATTCCCTAAAAATCATCCTCCTACTTCTGTAGAAATTTCAGAGTATTTGGAGTTCGTTTGCTGTGCTGTCCTTGATTACTTTCGTCGTTCTTATCGGTTCTTTATCGCTTTTCCGTTAGGTTTCGACATTTGTGGTAATCCCGAGAGTGACCCTCTGCCACAACTTGAGCAAGATCAGCAAGGCAAGTAGTTTGATCATATCCCCTCTAACGTCCCCTTACTTTAAAGGTTAATATATTGTTTTACTTCTATGTATGCATGCTACTTTGTGTTAAATGTCGCTAGTAATCCTATAGTTGCATAATCTGTAGGAATTGTTTATCCTCTACTACCATGAGCCTAGGTTATTTGCTGTGGTTTGAGCTCGTTGGATGAGCTCTTATCACTTAGTAGTTGTGTTCTCTACTGCTTAGACATGCTTAGTAACGGTAGTAATGGGCGATCATCGACTTAGTCGATGGTCTTGATCACTCAAAACTGATTATTACTCCTATATGTCCAGCACTTGTGCTTTGATTAATTTGTAAAATCAAAAACTGAAAATAAAAGATGGATTTAGACTTGGGCATATTGGATGGATGGTGTGGTTTTGGATGTGGTGGTATGCTGAGTCAACAAGGACCGAATTCTTGCGCCATTGATCCAAGCAATTATGCGTGCTAACCACACGAGGGGATATGGGACCTCTCTTGACTAAGTACTTTGGGCGGTGCTAATTGGGGTCGTCGGTTGGTGTGTTTTAAAGATAAAATGTGTGTGTGTGTGGTGTGGGAATGGAGCAATGGCAGGCCGGTTAGGCTGTCCATTTGGTCCTTATCCCCGTGGGTTGTGCGGGTCAAAATTAGCACTGTCCATTGGAAATGTCTCGTAGGACTTAGCCGTGCGGCATACCAAAGGTAGTGTGCTTAAAGGAAAGGCGGTCGGCGTGTGGGTACATTGGTACACCCTCGCAGGATAAAACTATTGAATAGCCTCGTCCTAGGTTATGGACACGCTTGGTTATTTCCGTAAGAATTAGACTACAACCTTTAATTAAAACTTGACATGGTTGGTATGAGCGGGAGTTCATGCTATTGTTGTGGTGACTTGGGTTAGTCACTTCGAGTTGATCTTGTTGTTGTTACTATGTTATTATCTCGTTGTTATTTCAAAAATTAAAATGCTTTGCCAAATTGCCTTCAATCTATTATGTCATTGCAAATGAAACTTGCTTTATGCTAAAATGAGTCCAAAGCCTCATCCACTTAAATAAAGCTTGCATGTAGCTATTTATAGTTCGTTATCTCACACGTAAGTCTTGCGGAGTACTTTATGTACTCATCGCCTGTGGTTGTGGCATTTTGTGGCTTTTGTTGCAGAGGAAGAAGGTGAGCTCAAGAGCCTCACTTTTGTGCCATGTGTTGCGGCTTCTTGACGACTAGCTTGGCGGTCGGTCGAGATGCCTAGGGGTTAAGGCACACCGATTGGCTTTGTGTTATAGCCATCTTTATGGCACTTTTGCTTCATTGTTATCTTTGTAGTACTTGTTGTTATTTGGCCGAAGGCCCTCTTTTGTAATAACCTATTCCTTATTAATATTAACTTCGGTTTGTTGCATATGTACTATGTGTTGTATGGAATTGATACATTCTTTTGTTGTGAGGTATGTATCTGCATTCGGGAGTATACATCTCTCGAGCTGGTTTATTTGGTTGATAATACTAGGGTCAATTGGATGACTAAGTATTATGAGCTTAATAAATCCGGTGCTCTAAAAGTTGGTATCGAGCCGTTCGACCGTAATAACGCAAGCTTGGTCGTCTTTAGGATATTTTGAAAACCTAATTTCAAAGTATCAAATGAGTTTTGAAAGCTTAAGAAAATTCTCGGATTTTACTCCTCATCTATCTTAGCTTTCTCTTCTCATCTCACTCTAATTTATGTTTTAAAAGTTGTTTTCGTCTCTTCCCTTCTACAAAATAGTTGTTATCGATTAATTGGGTTTTGGATAACTTATGAGAGTCCTAAATTTGAAATCTTGGCTGCCTTTTGGTGAAGAATAGAAGTGTTTGGAGCCGAAATACAAATCTGGAATTTTTGGACAGCCAACAAATATTTCAGGGCAGCAAGCACAAGTCAGGAATTAGGGTAGAAAATGAGAGGTTAAATCAACAAAAATTTGTGGGAATAAAAGGGTAAGATGTGATACTAGTTAGCTAAGTATCTAACACTTATTTCGCTGCATTAACCTTGCTCTCTAATAGTTTTAGATCTCATCTTACAATCTGATTTTTAATCTTCTCGATCAATTACTCGTTCATTCAATACGGGTTAGTTGAGTTGAGAAGTTGAGCCTTCTTTTGGTGTTTCTTGGCTGTTTTAGAGTCTTTTAGAAGCTTCTAAAGTTGATTTACTCGCTGTTTTGGCTTTCGTTTAGGGTGATATTCCATTCCCCTAGTCGATCGCTTTTGCTTCTTTTAAAGGCTTTGTTTTTCGAGTCTAGTTGCTAACCAAAATTTCTTGTAACAGGATGGCGGACGCACTCGTAGCGGCCAAGGCCAGTCAGCTGGTCCGGACGAGGAGCTTCCTCCTCCTCCGACCATGGCCGAGGTTCTTCTTCAGATCGAGCGCAACCGCGCGGATGATAGGAGAGTTCTACTGGACGTCATCGCGCAACACCACGCCTTAACGGAGCTTGAGGATGCGGGCAAGGAACGCCCATCGCCCACGTGGAGGACTCGCGGAGTTTCTTCGTACTCGGCCCCTACCTTTTCTCGGTCGAGGACCCGCTCGATCTGGACGATTGGCCGTTTGGTTGAGCGAAGCTCGGCATCATGTGATGCGAGAGCACGAGAAGGCGCTGTTTGCATCGCACCGGCTTGAGGTGTAGCTTTGTCATGGTGGGAGAATTTTCTCGCCATGCAGCCCATGAACCACACCGTTTCTTGGGAGGAGTTTCGTCTTGCCTTCCGTCGGGCTCACATCCTGCCGCTTGATGGAGATCAAGAAGTAGGAGTTTCTTGCACTCAAGCAAGGCGAGCTTCATCATGGAGTATGTCTCGAGTTTAACCATCTAGCTCGTTATGCTCCCGAGGATGTGGCCTTGATATGGCTAAGGTGCCAAGTTCAGCGTGGCTTATGCGAGGAGTGAAGGACAAGCTATCCATTGTCGACTTTCACGATTTCCAGACCTTGGTCGACAAGGCCATCGTCGCTGAGCATGCGGCTCGAGAGCTTATGGACTCCCGCAAGCGCAAGTGGGAGGCCCATAAGTCATCGAGGCGATTCCTCCGTCCCCGCTTGGGCGATCTCGAGGGTACCGGCCCCATCTTGGCACCCCGAGGTTACCTGTTCCTCATTCCTCGTAGGCCGTGTCTCAGTCACGTGCACCTGCGAGTCAGCAGAGTGGCCCCCGCAACCCAGCTGCCGGGGTCACATACTTCTCTTGCAACCAGAAGGGCCATTATGCAAATAATTGCCCTAAGAAGACAGGAGCAGCCCCTCGTCCTAATGGAGGACGCGGGCCAAGAGGTGGTGCATCTCGGGACGGAAGATCGTCCGGCTACCCAAGGCGTGGGTAGTGGTCGCGTCAATGCCGTCACCGCAGAGGAGGCTCGGGGAGGCACCCGGCGTCGTGCTAGGTACACTTTACGTTAACTCTCACCTGCGCCATTGTCTTGTTTGATTCAGGAGCATCTCATTCCTTTGTTTACGAGTCTTTTGTTGCTGTTGGAGAGCTTCTTTTCTCTCCATTGTCGGTCCCTTCTCATTCGCTCTCTGGTTGGAGTTGCGAGCTGAATCTGAGTGTAGGATGTTCCTATCGAGATCGAAGGGGTAGGGTTCTTAGCAAACCTTATCCTTCTCCATTCAGCGAGTCTTGATGTGATTCTTGGCATGGATTGGTTGTCCCAGCACATGGGGCAAATCGATTGCGCCAGGAAGCTCATCTCTCTATCTAGTCCTCCGTGAAAGGTTAAGCTTTTAGCGAAGTTGCTAGGTCCGCATCTCTTGGCGCTTGAAGCGAAGCCGCTCTAGATATTAGCGAAGTCCCAACAGTTTGTGACTTCGTTGATGTCTTTCCCGCAGATCTTCCAGGGATGCCACCCGTTCGAGACCTCGAGTTTGTCATTGAGTTGGCTCCCGGTACCGCCCCTATCTCAAAGAGGCCTTATCGGATGCCACCGAGCGAGTTGGTGGAGTTGAAGAAGCGATTAAGTGAGCTGCAAGAGAAGGGTTTCATCCACCTAGCTCATCTCCTTGGGGTTGTCCGGCAATCTTCGTAAAGAAGAAGGATGGTACTTTACGCATGTCGTTGATTACCGCCCACTTAATGAAGTGACGGTAAAGAACAAGTATCCATTGCCCGCATCGACGATCTCTTGATCAATTGCTTGGAGCTCGAGTTTTCTCCAAGATTGATTTGAGAGTGGGATATCATCGAGTTCGGATTCGTAGGAGGATATTCCAAAACGGCGTTCTCTACTCGCCACGGCTTATGCGAGTACCTTTGTCATGTCATTCGCTTAACCAATGCTCTGCCTTGTTCATGAACCTCATGAATTCGGTGTTTATGGAGTATTTGGATAAGTTTGTCGTGGTTTTCATCGATGATATCCTTATCTACTCCAAGAACGATGAGGAACATGCCGAGCATCTGAAGCTTGTGTTAGGCAAGCTGCGTGAGCACCACCAGACTGAAGTTGACAAGTGTGCATTCGGTTGAAGGAAGTGTCTTTCTTAGGCCCGCGTTCTTTCGGCGAGGCGAGCCGTTGACCCTAGCAAGGTCGCGATGTTCTTTCATGGAGTCACCGCGGTCACCGATGTACGGAGTTTTCTCGGTTTAGCGGGATATTATCGTCGCTTTATCGAGAACTTCTCCAAGATCATGGCCGATGACGGAGTTGCTCAAGAAGGACAAGAAGTTCGTGTGGTCCGCTGAGTGTGAGAAAGTTTCCAAATACTCAAAAGCGTTTGACCACCGCTCCCGTTCTTGTTCTTCCCGATATCCATCGGCTTCGATATCTTTTGCGATGCTTCTCGTCGAGGCCTCGGCTGTGTCCTTATGCAAGAAGGCAAGGTAGTGGCCTATGCATCAAGGCAATTGAGACCTCATGAACTCAACTACCCTACTCATGACTTGGAGTTAGCTGCTGTGATTCATGCACTTAAGATCTGGAGACATTACCTAATCGGTAATCGTTGTGAAGTGTATTCGGATCACAAAAGCTTAAAGTACTTGTTCACACAGCCTGACCTGAACCTCAGGCAAAGGAGATGGTTGGAGTTGATCAAGGACTATGATATGGGTATTCACTACCATCCGGGCAAGGCTAATGTTGTTGCCGATGCGCTTAGTCGCAAAGCGCATTGCAATGCCTTGTTGTCCAGGGAGCTTCAGCCCGCTCTTCTGGAAGAATTTCAGCGTCTCAACTTGAGTTTTGTTGAGCATGGTTCTCTCGCTGCCTTGGTTGTGCAACCAACCTTGGTGGATCGGATCAAGTCCGCTCGTGATCGGATGTTGGAGTGAGCCACATTAAGGCAAATGTCAAGAACGGAACAACCAAGTGCTTTTCTGAGGATGAGCATGGTGTTGTGAGGTTCGGGCAACGCCTTGTGGTTCCAAAGGACATGGAGTTGCGGAATTTGATCCTCCGCGAAGCCCATGATTCGCCTTTATCCATTCATCCCGGGGCCACAAAGATGTATCAAGATCTCCGCCGGAGATTTTGGTGGACCCGAATAAAGAGGAGATTGCGAGTTCGTTGTCGCGAGTGCGACGTGTGTCGTCGTGTCAAGGCCGAGCATCAGCGTCCTGCAGGACTGCTTCAGCCTTTGCCGGTTCCTGAGTGGAAGTGGGATTCGATCGGAATGGATTTTATCACCGGTCTACCCAGGTCGCCGAAGGGAAATGATGCCATTTGGGTCGTCATTGATCGGTTGACTAAAGTGGCTCATTTTCTTCCAGTCAAGACCAAGATTCGTACCGATCGCCTAGCTGAGCTCTATGTCTCTAGGATTGTGAGCTTACATGGCGTACCTAAGATGATCGTTTCTGATCGTGGCTCCATCATCACTTCCCATTTCTGGCATAACCTGCAAAAGGCTATGGGAACCCGTCTTACCTTTAGCACAGCATTTCACCCCCAAACTGATGGTCAGACCGAGAGGGTCAACCAAGTTTTGGAAGATATGCTTCGTGCTTGTGTTCTTTCCTATGGGAAGCATTGGGAGAAATGCTTGCCATTCGCCGAAGTTTTCTTATAACAACGACTTCAAAGGCCGGTCTCGGCATGGCACCTTCGAGGCCTTATGCGGAGAAAGTGTAGAACCCGTTGAACTGGTCGAGACCGGTGAAAGACCTCTCTTTGGCCGGACTCAATCAATGAGGCCGAGCGCCAAGTCCGGCTTATTCGTGGCGTTTGCGCACGTACTCAATCGAGCAAAAGAGCTATGCGGATCGCCGTCGGCGTGAGTTGCGTTTTGAGCCTAATGACTTTGTTTATCTCAAAGTCTCTCCTTTGAAGGGCCATCAACGTTTGACGTCGGGGCAAGTTGGCTCCTCAATATGTCGGTCCCTACCGCGTTATCGAGAAGAAGGAGCTGTTGCCTATAAGTTGGAATTGCCACCTGCACTTGAGGGAGTACATGATGTGTTCCATGTGTCCCGGCTTAAGAAGTGCCTCCGTGTTCCAAGCGAGGAAGCTCCGTTGGAAACTCTCGATGTCGGGAAGATTTGACCTATCGCGAGCATCCTGCTCGCAGACTCGATGAGTCCGAACGAAGGACAAGGAATAAGACCATCAAGTTCCTTAAAGTTCAATTGGTCGAACCATTACGAGGATGAGGCTACTTGGGAAAGAGAAGATCGTCTGCGGCGGACTATCCATCTTTCTTTATCGAGTGAGCCAAATCTCGGGACGAGATTTTTGTAAGGGGAGATTTTGTAACATCCCAATCTGTATAAACAGGGTTTGTTCAAGTATAATTATATGTGTAGAAATTAAAACTTTTCTCACATCTTGAAAACCCCTAATCTCTCTGTGATTCGGTCCAAGAGTTGTGTAATCCAAAACACAAAGCTCTTGTTGACCAAAAGTCAAACTCCTTTTCCAATTATCTTAAATCTTGTGCCAAACATTTGGAAATATTTTTCCTTGGTCCTAAAGTTGATGTGGGACCCTCTGAAAAATATCATGAGTTATAACACTTGTTGATAAATTTTGGAGGTAAACCAAATCCTTGAACAACCTTCATGAATTTCCTGAGAAAAATGCATTGCATAATAACCTCTGGAAATTTTATGCAAGGTTAATCTCATTGTCAGCAAGCTCCAGTTAAAATTTCATAAATTTTGGAGCTCAATTGCTATTCAAACAACCCTGCAAAATCTCATTTGTTGAAACTAAACTTAAAAGCTTGATCTGTTCCTTGGGCTAGCCACTTTGCAAAGCTGGTCCGGCCCAACCATGTCTCGCACTTGGTGAGACCTCCTCTCCACCTTGATCAGTCGTAGCCGTTGGATTAATATCCAACCGCCACGACCTCCTCCTCAGCTAACGACCAAGTCCTCCCCACTCACATGAGGTCATCGCCTTGGATCAACGATCCATGGCCATGACCTCCCCTCGCGCTCAAACTACTCAGACCTCCCTTTTCACTCACTTGAGGTCGAGCCGTTGGATCCAATCCAAAGGCCACGACCTCCTCTGCAAACCATCGCTGCGTGGATCTTCCACCTTGTTGAGGTCATCGCCCTTGGATCAAAAATCCATGACCTCCCCTCACTGTTAAACTATGCAAACCTCCCACCTAACCGAGGTCGTAGCCGTTGGATCAGATCCAACAGCCCACGACCTCCCTCCGCTGCAATTCATCGCAGCCCAGGACCTCCCCCATCTCATGTTGTGCACCGTTGGATTTAAAATCCACGGTCACGACCTCCTCCTTACCTCGTGCGCATCAGACCTCCTCGCGCACATGAGGTCGTTGCCCTTAGATCTAAATCTAATGGCCATGACCTCCCTTGTGTGTTGTGCAAGCTCAGGATCTCCCCTGTCTGGATCACCACCGTTGGATCAAAATCCAAAGGTCTTGACCTCCCTCGCGCTTCACGCAAAGCCTCTGACCGTCCTTTTTGGTTGTGTGCCCTTGGATTTGAATCCTAAGGCCATGACCTCCCCCTCATGTTCTTAAAGGCCGTGTGCGGTTAAGTCCTCACAGGAGGTCCGCATCGTTGGATTGAGATCCAACGCTTTGGACCTCCTGTCCCATTTTCCCACGTGCGCATACACATTAAGGAAATCGTGAGGCCATGACCTCCCCATCCTTGATCGTGTGGCTGGGACTTCCTCCCAGTCATTTAGGCGTAACGGTTCAAAAATTACATCCGAGGGCCAGGACCTCCCCATCCACTCGATCCAACGGTGGATGTGAGGTCCTGTTCTTCTTCTACCTTGGGCAGCGTGCGGCAGCCGTGGCGATGGGCAAAGTCGAGCCTGTCATTTCCAACGGCTCTGCCCTGCAAGCATTAAATGCATGTCAGCCCTTTCTGCACCTAGGCCACGCCCTGTCTCAACCTACCCTATCCCATCAATCGTGTCCAAGCTCTGGACCTCCCCATGGGCTAAGCTCACCATGAGCTTAACCCATGGTGCAGGACCTCTGTGCCATTGGTATAAGTTCCCTCGAGCTCCCCTTTGGCTTCTTTTACACACTTGGAGCTTGCCATGCAGGTGCTTGGTGAGCTCCTACCTCCTTGACCTCCCCTCTTGGCCGTTGTCGAGAAGCTTGGAGCCCTTGGTGAAGGCTTGCTCGGTGGCTCCCTCTCAACCTCTTGCTCAATTAAGCTCCCCAAAATCTCTCGAGTTGAACCTAACTCATTGTTAGGTTGACCTTTTCTGGAGGGGCTAGTGGAGCTTGAAGCTTGGAGTTGGAGCTTGGGCTTGAAGCAGCGGAGCTTCCCATCTTCTCCAACTCGGGCCATCGCCATCCTCGACCTCCCGGCATCGTTAGGACCTCCGTGTACTCCCCGATAGTCCTAGCGCTGGGCACCCGCATGTATGATGTCACGGAGCTTTTGTTTGGGCACCGCTTGAATGTCGCCATGAGCTTTTCTTTTTCAACACGTCTTTTTGGCCGTGCTTGTCGTCGTGGTCATCTCGGCTCGCTTGGCGTTTAAGGCCGCCGCCGCCGCCGAGAGTGATCGGTGTGTGCATAACGCTATTGCGCACATTGGTGCCATTGGTTCTCGCTTGGCGAGGTCCGCATCGCCGGCATTAGCCACGTCTTTGCGGGAAGGTTTTGTCGAACGGGCGCCCAGTAGCGTGCGTTAAGACGAAGATCCTCCCCTTCAATGTGCTAATCATTGGCCAATCTCATTAATCATTGGTTTCGCCATTCTCGCTCTTAACCCCGCCCCTTTGCGCGCATTTAAGATCCCTTGCGTCACGGACCTCCTTGTTATCCCGCCGCATTAACTATGTGCGTGCGGCGGCAGAAGCTGCGTGGTCGCGAGCTCTGGGACGTCCATGACCTCCTCTCGAGGAGATATGGGCGCCCAAGACCTCCCCCTTGCGATCGTGGCCGTCCAGACCTCCTGGAGGTCTGTGATGTTTAGACCTCGCGTGGACCTCCTCGAGGTCATCTCTGCCGCTTATGTCCTCCTGTGTTGATCGCGGCCTCGCTGAGGACCTCCTCCCTGTTAGGCCCGTTGGATGTGCCATCAACGGCCACGACCTCCCTCACTCGCACACATGCTGGCTGCTAGGAGGTCCATGACCTCTGGACCTCTTGAGCACGTGTGTCTTTGTTCACTGGGAGGTCTGAGCCGTTAGATCTAAGATCTGTGGCTCACGTCCTCCCTTGTATTCTGGTTTTAGAACTTCAAGTGAACTGTTATTTTAGCCAAGCTGAAAAAGGTAATAACTTCAAAATTTCATATCTAATTCATTCTAAATCCAAATGAGGTCATTCAAATTGTGTTAGCTCTGTCTTGAACTTGACTTTAATCCTAAAATGATTGTAAGTTGAGTTCAGCTTCAGAGCACAGTTTTGCCATTAGATTTTAAAACTCACTTTAAATATACACTCAAATTAATGCTTAACTTGTAAAATACATAACTAATGCTCTGTAGATTATTTTTGAGTGAGACCAACTTTGTTGGTTTCCTTCATTAATGAACTCCCTGTGAAAATTAGTTTTGCGCATGTTGCTATTATAAAAATGAGGACTTGTGCATTATAATTTTGTTCAAGTTCTTGTTTTTGAAAAGTTGTAGCAGGTGCACAATAGCTCCAAATGAGGTGAACTCAATTGTGTTATTCATCTCATGAGGTGCTGGTTTTACAGTAAAAATCTCAGTATCACCACCGCTCTAGAAAATGTTGCCTCATAATTAAATTAGTGAATAGTGCAGTTTGGTGTTTTAGGGGCTGAGCAGAATTGTTTTGCTCATAACTTTTGCATTGAGAATCCAAAGCAATTGGTTCTTGTTGCCAAATTCCCTAAAAATCATCCTCCTACTGCTGTAGAAATTTCAGAGTATTTGGAGTTCGTTTGCTGTGCTGTCCTTGATTACTTTCGTCGTTCTTATCGGTTCTTTATCGCTTTTCCGTTAGGTTTCGACATTTGTGGTAATCCCGAGAGTGACCCTCTGCCACAACTTGAGCAAGATCAGCAAGGCAAGCAGTTTGATCATATCCCCTCTAACGTCCCCTTACTTTAAAGGTTAATATATTGTTTTACTTCTATGTATGCATGCTACTTTGTGTTAAATGTCGCTAGTAATCCTATAGTTGCATAATCTGTAGGAATTGTTTATCCTCTACTACCATGAGCCTAGGTTATTTGCTGTGGTTTGAGCTCGTTGGATGAGCTCTTATCACTTAGTAGTTGCGTTCTCTACTGCTTAGACATGCTTAGTAACGGTAGTAATGGGCGATCATCGACTTAGTCGATGGTCTTGATCACTCAAAACTGATTATTACTCCTATATGTCCAGCACTTGTGCTTTAATTAATTTGTAAAATCAAAAACTGAAAATAAAAGATGGATTTAGACTTGGGCATATTGGATGGATGGTGTGGTTTTTGGATGTGGTGGTATGCCTGAGTCAACAAGGACCGAATTCTTGCGCCATTGATCCAAGCAATTATGCGTGCTAACCACACGAGGGGGATATGGGACCTCTCTTGACTAAGTACTTTGGGCGGTGCTAATTGGGGTCGATCAGTTGGTGTGTTTTAAAGATAAAATGTGTGTGTGTGTGGTGTGGGAATAGAGCAGTGGTAGGCCGGTTAGGCTGTCCATTGGGTCCTTATCCCTGTGGGTTGTCTTGGTCAAAATTAGCATTGTCCATTGGAAATGTCTCAGAGGACTTAGCCGTGCTTAAGCATACCAAAGGTAGTGTGCTTAAAGGAAAGGCGGTCTGACGTGTGGGTACATTGGTACACCCCTGCAGGGATAAAACTATTCGAATAGCCTCGTCCTAGGTTATGGACACACTTGGTTATTTCCCGTAAGAATTAGACTACAACCTTTAATTAAAACTTGACATGGTTGGTATGAACGGGGAGTTCATGCAATTGTTGTGGTGACTTGGGTTAGTCACTTCCAGGTTGATCTTGTTGTTGTTACTATGTTATTATCTCGTTGTTATTTCAACAATTAAAATGCTTTGCCAAATTGCCTTCAATCTATTATGTCATTGCAAATGAAACTTGCTTTATGCTAAAATGAGTCCAAAGCCTCATCCACTTAAATAAAGCTTGCATGTAGCTATTTATAGTTCTGTTATCTCACACGTAAGTCTTATGGAGTACTTTATGTACTCATCCGCCGTGGTTGTGGCATTTTTGTGGCTTTTGTTGCAGAGGAAGAAGGTGAGCTCCAAGAGCCTCACTTTTGTGCCATGTGTTGCAGCTTCTTCGACGACTAGCTTGGCGGTCCGGTCAGATGCCTAGGGGTTAAGGCACACTGATTGGCTTTGTGTTATAGCCATCTTTATGGCACTTTTGCTTCCGCTGTTATCTTTGTAGTACTTGTTATTATTTGGCCTGAAGGCCCCTCTTTTGTAATAACCTATTCCTTATTAATATTAACTTCTGGTTTGTTGCTTATGTACTATGTGTTGTATGGAATTGATACATTCTTTTGTTGTGAGGTATGTATCTTGCATTGCGGGAGTATACATCTCTCGAGACTGGGTTTATTTGGTTGATAATACTAGGGTCAATTGGATGACTAAGTATTATGAGCTTAATAAATCCAGGTGCTCACATTAACTATATAAACAAATAGAAGTTACCCAACCAATGAACTAAAAACATAATAATGCAAAATATAACATCTCAACTTATGCTTTCAGCCAACAGAAGATCTTCAATGCAAAAAGATCACAGAATTGAACACTTCAATCTATAAGCCAACAAAACACTAATAAACTCAACGTAATTCTTCCAAGTCATCTAAAGAGAATAATATGCTTAACACATTCATCAAGAGAACATAAAAAATTAGCATAAAGCTTAGATATAAGATGATGTTGAGTGCTCTCAGAAGGCAAGTTGCAAAAGAATTAATCTTTGTCATCTCAGCCCTTTAGATTATACTCTTCACAAATTGAATAAGATAACAGGCTATCAGGTTTGAGCTCTAAATAAACCTTGCCTAACTGACAAAAGAAACCTCATGCAAAGAGTTAAAGCTTGAACTTTCTGTCAGAGGATAACAAGAAAAAGATTACAGAATTCACTACTTCAATCCAAAAGCTAGCAGATTATTAATGAACTCAAGAGAAGACCATAAACAGATCACATAATTCACTACTTCAATCTAAAAGCCAATAGATTATTAATTCAATAGGCAGCCCAAAATAGATCACAGAACTCACAGAGTTCAACCAAAGACCTTTGGCCAGAAGAACCAACAGCAACCAAACTATCCAAGCGATCAAGTTAAGAACAACAAGATAACAGAACATCTAGAGAGTAATATGCCAGTAGCAAGAAGTTCTATTAGAGCTCAATCTAATCAAGTTATCATACCAATTTCAGTATAAGACCATCAAAATCACAGAGCAGTATATCAAGCCCACATAATTCACTTTTCTATATCTCACAGTGTATGAATCGATTTAGAACAGCACACACATATATATAATCAAAGTGAACTACAATTGAACAAAATAATACTCACAGAGTCGGCGATATTCCAAACCACCGTGATGAACAAGACAAGGATTGTTCTTCAGCATGGAGGAGGAGGCCGAGCGGCGTGGCTCTAGCGTGGAGGAGGAGGCCGAGTGTCACGGCTCGGGGTAGGAGGCCGTCGGGGAGGAGGCTTTGGGCGGTGGCGGTGCTCAGGTGGGGAGGGGAACGGGCGAGTGACGAGAGTAAGGGCGCAAACCCTAGTGGTTTCCTACTAATAAGTGGATATCACAGACGGTTCTATTATGGAACCGTCTGTGACATTTGCAATATCACAGACGGTTATTGTTAAGAACCATTTGGGAAGTATCGCAGATGGTTTTTAACAATAACCGTCTATGACATCTGCGTTTGTCATAGACGGGTTCTTGTTAAGAACCGTTTATGAATTATCACAGACTGTTCTATTTATAAACCGTTTATGATAATTACGTATCATAGATGGTTCTAGGCATTGCTACATATCACAGACGGTTCTTAACAATAACCGTCTGTGATAAGTACAACACAGACGGTTCCAAAGGAACCGTCTGTGATGAGGCATCCAATATAGCCTATTTTGTAGTAGTGTGAGTAGAGTTGTGAGACAAGTGTAACTAGATGAGAAGAGAAGGGGCTGCAGTTCAGTTGGTTCATTGGGCTTTTGTAGTGGTGAGGTTTGGCATGCCACCATATAGGTAATTTTTTTAGTATTAAAATTTAGGCAAATCGCCATTCGAAATGGCGATAGGGACCCCGCAAGTTCCTATCATCATTCCAAATGGTGACACAGCCTCCCCTATAAAAGAACCCCAAAATTAAGGCAATATTAACTTTTATTCAGAAAAAAGAGAAAGAGGGGAGGGAATGGAGAGGAGCTAAGAGGAGTAAAGGGGAGGAGCTAGCGAAGCGCTGCCCGTCCAGTCGTCCACCTTGTAGGTATTTTTTTAACTGAATAGATTACATAGTTTTAGATGTATGGTTACGTAGTGTAGTATGTTGTAGTACATCCTTTTTAGTATGTGTAGTTTAGTTTTAGATATGTGGTTAATCGTGTAAATCTTATTTATGGTGCAATACGTAGATATGTTGGACGTAGTCAATTTCAACATTTACTATGGTCAAGGGACTGTTCTGCAGGGTCCCGAGGGGGTTAGTTTGTGTTCGTTCCAATCGGCGACCGTAAGCCTAACAAGACCAGAGCACTAGATATGGGGCACTATGATCCAGTGGTTGTTCTACACATTCGAGTTGGACCATGTTGTGTACGATCTGAAATTAGGTTGCCTTACCAACCGAGCACCACAGGGCATATAATGGGAGTTAGTGTAGCTCAAGGGAACAAGGTCATGGAAATCATATGTACGTAGGGCGAGGGAGCAAGGGTGGGATTTGGCCCTTCTGGCCTAGACATATGCGAAGACCATTCCTGCATCTACGGCTAAACAAGGGGTAGTTGGTGGTGATGCCGAAGAAGTTCGGGATTCTAGCCACAGCGCGACACACACAATGGCCGAAGGTCGGTGAGTTTATGATGTTGCCGATGAACACGAGGTTGAAGAGGCTCCTCTGGTTCAAGAAGCTAGTGGGATTGCTGATGAAGGTGACGAGATTGAAGCTCTAGTTCAAAGGATTGCGCTCGAAGACCAGGACTATGAGGCATTATCAGAAGATGAAGGTTTGGATGACAAGGATGGTGGGGAACATCAGGCAATTCCATCCGAGTGGAGCACATACCAATTTGACAACCTCGTTGTGGACTAAAGATCTTGTGTACCATGGTAGTACCACCAGAATGAGGTTAGGCAAGGAGCCATGTACAAATGCAAGGAGATTGTGTAGGAAACTGTCAAATTCTGGGTCTTGTCGCTGCGGTGTACATTCCCAGAAGAGAAGTCTAACCCAAGGTGCTACGACGTGAGGTGTGAGATAGCAGGATGCCCTTGGTGAGAGCACACATTCCTTCCTAAGTGGGACACGTACTTGAAATGCTCTATAGTAATCTCTCGCACATATGTCGCCTCTGAATCAATGCAATCCCACAAGAACTTGTCATCAGGCTTCATCGCGAACATCATGTACGACGAGATCGTAGATAACTTGGATTTCGAGCTATGATCCATCATTTGGGCAATTGAGTCAAGGTTTTAGTACATAATCAGCTATGCTAAGGCATGGAGAGCAAAGTAGAAGGTATTAGAAGCAAGGTTCGGTATATTTCGATGGCTCCTACCACAACATGCCCAGTCAACTCTGATTCATACAGGACAGGAATCCTGGTACCCATGTCGACCTTCAAGATGACACATATTTGCGATGGGTTGAGAATAGGGTACTGAAGCGGGCATTCTTCGCCTTTGGTGTAGGAATCAATGCATTCAGGCATTGTAGTCTGATCTTGTGCGTGGATGGCACGTTCCTAACTGGGAAGTACAAGGGGCAGATACTTACTGCAATTGCGACAGACGGAAACAATCAAGTTCTTGTCGTGGCCTTTGCATTCCTTGAAAGCGAGAACACGGACAGTTGGTTGTGGTTTCTAAGGAACGTTAAGGTTTTTGTTGTACAAGGCCGTTGTTGATGACAAGATTTGGCATCTATAATGGTCTTTGCGGAACAGGAGGTCCTGGCCTCGAAAAAAAAAATCTTAAAGAGGTCCTAGATGGTTTCTTCAAAGATCTCTTGGGAGGTCCTGGCTTCAAAAGACCTAACCTCTGGGAAGTCCTGGCTTCAAAGACCTCCTAAGAGGTCCTGGAAGACCTCTTCAAAGACCTCCTGGGAGGTCCTGGCTTCAAACGACCTGACCTCCTGGGAGGTCCTGGCTTCAAAAGACCTCCCAAGAGATCCTGGACAACTTATTCAAAGATCTCTTGGAGGTCCAGACTTCAAAGACCACCTAAGAGGTCCTGGAAGACCGCTTCAAAGACCTCCTGGGAGGTCCTGGCTTCAGAATGATACTACCAGAGGCTAACTAGCGGAACTACCGTTTAAAGCGGTATGACCGTGCATCTCTGAGTGGTAGTACTGTGTCTTTATTCGGACCGTCCGGCGTGAAGGTTTCTTTTGGGCGTCAACTTCTCAAGAATGGCCACGTGGCTTAATCGAGTCGCCGGGACCTTCTCTCCGAGCGCATCGAGCCGCCAGACCTCTTTGGAGGTGCTCGCGCGGTCTCCTCAGGAGTAGCCATGTGGCCTCATCATGGCCACTCAGGACCTCCTTCAAGGCGCATCAGGGCCGTTCAGGGCCTCCTCTGGGGCGCTCACACGGCCTCATCAAGATCTCCTCAAGAGCTGCCATGTGGTTCCATCAGGGCCGCTCAGCTCCTCTAGGGTGTATCAGGGCCGTTCAGGGTCCTCAGGAGCGCTCACGCGGCCTCATCAAGATCTTCTCAGGAGCGGCCACATGGCTTCATCATGGCCGCTCAGGACCTCCTTGGATGTAACGTCCCGTTTTCTTTTAAGTCCTTGCCAAGTTTTCAAAATAAAAGTAACCATTTGGCTTTATTGAGAATCCAAAGCTTAACTTCGAGATTTTTGAACTGAGAGTTCAATTGGAATTAATCAAACCTTAACTAAGTCGTTGTTGGTGTTCCTTGCTGGTGGTGGCTCTCTGTGGTGTCTTTGCCGCCCTCGGGTTGTGGTGCTCCGAAGCCTTTCTGTGTGCCCCTGGTTCGCCTCTTCTCTCTCTCTTAACTTCCCTTGTTGGTTTGAATCTCTTTGAGATCCCGACCTCTCTCACATCTCCCCTCTGTTCGAAACCTCTCCCTTGCTTGGGGTTTTCCTGTCAAGGACCCAGCTCGGGTTTTGTGTTTCAAAAACCTCTTTGGCCCCCCCAAGCCACGCTTGGTTTTGTTTCTTTCAGACCTCCCCTTGTTGAGATCTAGCCGCTCAGACCTCCCCTTGTTGAGATCTAGCCGCTCAGACCTCCCCTTGTTGAGATCTAGCCGCTCAGACCTCCCCTTGTTGAGATCTAGCCGCCAGACCTCCCTTGTTGAGATCTAACCGCTCAGACCTCCCTTGTTGAGATCTAGCCGCTCAGACCTCCCTTGTTGAGATCTAGCCGCTCAGACCTCCCTTGTTAGGATCGGCCTTTAGGACCTCCTCTCTGGAGATCTTAGCCGTCCAGGTTCTCCTTTAGTGGGATCCAAAGGTTCCGACCTCCTTAGGTCCAAGACCTCCTCCTCGGCCCTTGCTGGTCCTTTGTAAAGACCACCCTCCTAACCTTGAATATTCCTGTTGGTCAGGACCTCCCTGCGCCCTTTGATCCGGACCGTGAGGTCCTCCCCTTTGAGATCTTGACCGTTAGATCTCCCTTTTGGAGATCTACTCGTCAAGACCTCCCTGCGCCCTTTGATCCGGACCGTTGAGGTCCTCCCCTTTGAGATCTTGACCGTTAGATCTCCCTTTTGGAGATCTACTCGTCAGGACCTCCCTGCGCCCTTTGATCCGGACCGTTGAGGTCCTCCCTTGAGATCTTGACCGTTAGATCTCCTTTTGGAGATCTACTCGTCAGACCTCCTGCACCCTTTGATCCGGACCGTTGAGGTCCTCCCTTTGAGATCTTGACCGTTAGATCTCCCTTTTGGAGATCTACTCGTCAGACCTCCTGCGCCCTTTGATCCGGACCGTTGAGGTCCTCCCCTTTGAGATCTTGACCGTTAGATCTCCCTTTTGGAGATCTACTCGTCGGGACCTCCTCGCCCTTTGATCCGGACCGTTGAGGTCCTCCCCTTGAAATCTTGACCCTTAGACCTCCCTTGTGCAGGTCCGAGTGTCAGGGCCTCCTCGTTGTGAGCTTTGAGGACCTCTTGTCCAGGACCTCTTCTTGAGTCCTTGGACCTCCTGTCCAGGACCTCCCCCTTTGAGTGTCTTGGACCTCTTGCCCAGGACCTCGCGGTGGTCTTTGGCGGGAATGACCCTTTTGCGGTGGGGCCACCTCTTTGACCAGTGGTGCACCCTTTTTGACTGGCCCCACTTGCCAGCCCCTCTTCACCTTGTAATTATTGCTCTTGCCTCAGAACTCTGTGCGCATTTAATAGGTGTCGGGTCACATTAAATGCAGTCACATCTGAGGTACTTTATTTCAATTCTTTTGGGCAAGCCCTGCCCTAGTTATCCCGATTGCCTACACGTCATTAAACCTTTTTCTTGGTACACTCCACCAACTCCGGCTATATATAGCCTGGGAGGGCAGGCCTTTGTAATCTTTTGCTCATTTCTTCCTTCCCTGCCTCCTCTGCTCGGTTCTTCCTTGCGCAAGACCCTCCCCAAGAGCTCTTTGAGGCGGTGTTAAGCCTCTTGGTTTCCTTTTGGCTGAGTTGGTTTGAGTTCCTTTTTGGTTCTTTTGTTGTTCTCTGGCTTAGTGTGGTTTTGCTTATTTGGTTCTCTTGCGAACGTGTAGATCACGAGTTCGAGGAAATCTTGGACCCGGCTCTTGCTGCAGAAGGCTCTCCACTGCTTGACCAAGGCAAGCCACAGACCTCCTTTTGATCATCTTGAACCAAGTTTTGCAAATGTATTTCGGTTTAAATTATCATGCATGGCTAGGTTTATAAGAAAATGGTTTGGGCCGTAGTTACTTGCCTACTTGCTGTTATGCCTCCTTTATACCTTGTCTCCATCATGTTGTCATGTTCACCTTGTGAGCCTTAGGGTGGATAATTTAGTTGGTGTTCTTTGTTATTTGCCAACATGGGGGCCGTAGGTCTTATATAGCCTCGCTTAGAAAACGTGGTTTGAGCGTATCATGCTTCATCTCTAATAATCTTGACTAATAAGTTATGAAATGTGTGGTTGGTGCCATTGTTGAGCAAAGCTATGGCGGGATGCCTAAGTCGTGTGTCGTGTGGTGTGAGACCACTTGGTTAAAAATTTGTGTGCCAGGTGGGTGGTCTTTTGGCATGGGCTAATACAATTGTTTTGCTAAGGCAAGAAGGCAGGGAGTGAGTAGTGGGTGCTGTGCACACTGGTTTGTGGAAGTCTTGCCTTAGCACAATTAAGGACTTCACTTTGTGTCTGTCGAACTGGGCCAATTAGTGCAACCACAAGATCATTTTATGGGAATGGTCTGGGCTGAATAATTAGCAATGAGATGGCTTGGGGCTGTTTTGGTTGGCGTGTGATTCGTTGGCGCAAGAGGGGCACCCCATAACCTGTGGATTTCTAGACCCTTTGGAGGGATTCGAAACCTTAGCGGGCAGCCCTAGTCGGTTCAAAGCTTTGTAAAGGCCTTGCCGCGCTCTCTAGACTGCTCACCTTAGGAAGTGAGCAAGGGTGACCGGAACCCATCCCGCTAGAGAGATCGTGGATTGTGGGTAAAGTTGTACACCTCTGCAGAGTAAAAGATCTATTCGAATAGCCACGTCCTTGGTCATGGACATGCTCAGTGAAATGGTGCAAGGGGTAGATGTTTCAAAAGCTTGTGCCCTTTGGACACTTCAGCGAGATGCTTTGGCTTTGCCTCGAAGAGACCTTGGCGGCTCAGAGGGGTCAAGGTTGGCTCGGGTAGTGGTCGAGGTTGGTTGGACCTCTAGAATGGGTGTTCGAGTGGGTTTTGGGTGAGGACACAGCCTTTGGTGTGATCAGACCTCCCTAATTTTTGGTTGTGGCCGTGAGTTGGTGCTCACACCACCTTTTATTAAAACATCAAAAGTATTATGTATTATGGTTTTACCTTCTTTGCCTTTCAATCTATTATTGCTATTATTGTCAAATTTGGCTTTTGCATAAACTAACCATACAGCTCTCCATTGGTAAGTCCTTGCATGAATATTATTGCATCTTTGCTCTCTGTGACTTCTTGAGTACATTCCAAGTACTCATGGCTTAAGCCCCTGTGTCAAAGCATTATGAGGATGACCAAGTGTAGAGGCGGTCTGAGACCTCTTCGAGGAGGAGTTCTTCGACGACTAAGATGCCTAGGGCGTCCTCCACCCGACGACTGTGGTGCTTGTTGGATGGCTTCTGCGTGTTTTGGTGTTTGAACCCTAGAGCTCCTTATGCATGATTGTAAGTCCTCGTTGGTTTTGTAAGCCCTCATGGCAGACCTCTTGTTAACAAGCTTGACCATAAGGTCCTATTATATAAAGTTTAATTTATGCGCTTCATCTTTGTTTGACCTCGTGGTTGTGGTATTGGCTTGTGTTCTTGTGCGAGCTAGCTCTGATTGTCCGGGACTAGCTCGGATGCACAGGGTAGGACCACCGGGAGGTCCACTGGGACTTAGCTTTGGGAGGTCCTGGGACCTCTCTTGGTGATGTGCTGGAGGTGCTCACAGGCGGTGGCGCCACGACCTCGGGAGGTCCTCAAGACCTCTGGGAGGTCGATGGCGGCCAAGACCTCGGGAGGTCATAAGACCTCTGGGAGGTCTGTGAGCACCTCCTCGGTAAAGCTCCATGCGGTGCTACCACATCCTTCCGTGGTGACTTCGTAGCGCAAAAAAAAATGGTCCTCCCGGACCTCTTGCGGTACATCACGGGGTGGGTCGTCACAGTTGGTATCAAGAGCCTAGGTCGGTTGTAGGACGTGGCCATAGGTAGAAAGGTCGATTTAGTTTTTATCCAAAAGTTATTTTCTAAAGCAAGTCAACTTAAAATTTGTTTAGTAGTTCTTTCCTTGTGCTGGTTCTATGCTGCCCTTATCCTGCTTAAAATCTTTTCTTGTCTTGTTCTACTCTCATCTTAACTCCTCCTTAGTTCCCTTATCTTATCTCTGCTGGAACCTTGATTTTGAATCTAACTTGACTTCCTTGCCTTTATAACTTCAATAGGGCCAACTGTAGAAAGGTTAGGATTAGTGGTCCTATTCTGAGTCTCGCTTAGCTTGGGTCTTGAAGACCTCTGTTTTGAAGCTTCTGTTGCCTCTTTTGGCCTCCTGGCCTTTTTGGTTCTCTCTTGGGTTAACCAAGTCACCCCTAATAGCTGCCCTATCTTTATTTCTCTGTATCCTCTTACCCTTTATGCTTTCCTTCTTACCTATTAAACCTTTAGAGTTTTGTCCAGATGGTGCAGACTCGGCAGTCCACAAGTCAGGGTGAGCCCCAGGCAGTTGCCTCCACCCCACCTCCTCTAGTGGCGACAGCAGCACCCGGGTTTTAGGCGGGTTTATGGCGGACAAGCTCGGATGATGAGCTCTATGATGCGAATATGAACAGATTATGGCTCAACAAAGCCGGACCACCAATGCTTTACTTGCCATGATGAGTCGAGAATAGTCAGTCAGTGGAGGCCACCACCTCCACCCCGGCTCACCCTCAATCAAGTTTGTCGAGTTCATGAAGACACGCCCGGCTACATTTTCGAGCTCTCCGAGCCTTTAGATGAGATGATTGGCTGAGATCAACAGAGAAGAAGTTGGATATTGCTCGCGTGTAAAGACAGGGAGAAGGTTTTGTTTGCCTCACATCAAGCTGGAAGGACTTGCGGTGAGTGGTGGGACACATTTGTGCCTCACATCTTGACCCCAGGAGGATCACTTGGGCAGAGTTCTCTGCAGCTTTTTCGCCACTCCCATGTCCACGATGGGAAGGTAGAGATGAAAAAGGAAGAGTTTAGAGAGCTCAAGCAAGCAAAGCATGTCGATGAAGTGAGTATCTCACTAAGTTCACTCAATTGTCGCGTTATGCTCGCGAAGATGTGGCTACGGATGATGCGCGACAGAAGCGCTTTAAGCGAGGCCTCCATCCCAGCTTAAAAGTTCAAGTTGTGGGCAACGATTATCCTGATTTCCAGCATATGGTGAACAAGGCAATGCTCATTGAGGAATCCCGAAGA
Organism: Phyllostachys edulis; assembly: GCA_036346405.1. Classification (NCBI taxonomy): domain Eukaryota; kingdom Viridiplantae; phylum Streptophyta; class Magnoliopsida; order Poales; family Poaceae; genus Phyllostachys; species Phyllostachys edulis. Next base: position 78,081,302 of record CM070550.1, on the reverse strand, counting down.
GAACTCTCTGAGTCCTACAAGAGAAAGGTGCCACCCTCCGGTGCTCAGCAAAGACCTCCCCAGCGCCACAAAGCTTTTGTGCAGTACCAACCCAAGCGCCAAGGACCTCCTGGACCTTCCAGGACCTCTGCCAAGACCTCCTTGATTGTCCTCGCTCGTGCGCATCCTTGGCAGCACCAAGACAACCCCAACGACCTCCACAGCAGCTGGGATCACCTGCTTCAAGTGTCACCAAGTGGGGCATTTTGCTAATCAATGCCCACTAAAGTCAGAGCCAACCACCAAGACCTCTACTTCAGGACCTCCCTCGGCCAAGACCCCTCAGGCCGCAGGACCTCCTCAAGCCAGAACCTCCCAAACTTTTGGAAGGGGCCGTGTGAACCATGTGGCAGTGGAAGAAGCACAGACCTCCTCAGACGTGGTACTAGGTATGTTCCTAGTAAATTCAGTGCCAGCTGCCAGCTGTAGTTTTATTTGACTCTGGAGCTTCCCATTCGTTTATTTCTCGGAGTTTTCTTTGCAAAGCACCGGTTTGAGTTGTTGCTCTTAAGTCTACCTTGTTGGTTCAATCCCGACTCGAGAACTAAGCACGAACCGGGGTTGTCCACAAGTGAAAATGGTCATAGAAGGAGTAGAATTTCTAGCCAACCTTATCCTTTTGGACACGAGGTCCCTAGATGTGATTTTGGGCATGGGTGGCTAGCTAACCACCATGCCATGTTGGATTGTAGTGGCAAAAGTATCTCTTTGACCAGCCCTAGTGGTGCCATTGTGAAGTTTTCGCCACCTCGGAAAAACTCCAAGGAGCCCTATCTTGTAGTGTTCAAGTTCAAGTTTTGGAGGATGTCCTGTTGTTAAAGAATTTGTGGATGTGTTCCTGATGAGCTCCTGTGAATGCCCCAGACAGAGACCTTGAGTTTGTCATAAACCTTGTCCTGTGGACCTCCCCATCTCCAAAAGGCCCTCTGATTGCATGTTGATGATCATGTGGAGTTGAAGCGGTTGGAAGACTTGCGAGCAAGGGTTTTATTAGACCTAGCTCCTCACCTTGGGGAGCCCCAGTGATTTTGTGCCTAAAAAGGATGGCACTCAAAGGATGTGTGTGGACTCTGAGCTCTCAATGATGTCACCATCAAGAACAAGTATCCTTTGCCAAGAATTGATGATTTATTTGATCAATTGAAGGGGGCTGTTGTGTTTTCCAAGATAGATTTGAGAACAGGATACCACCAACTTAAGATTCGCAAGGAAGACATCCCTAAGACAGCTTTTTTCAACTAGGTATGGGTTATTTGAATTCTTTGTTATGTCTTTTGGGCTGACCAATGCCCTGCCTATTTCATGAATTTGATGAACCGAGTGTTCATGGAGTACCTAGACAAGTTTGTCATTGTCTTTATTGACGACATTCTAGTGTACTCCAAGAGTGAAGAGGAGCATACAAGCCATCTCTTTTGGTTTTGGAAAAGCCGAGAGCTCATCGACTCTTTGCCAAATTTAGTAAGTGTGAGTTTTGGCTAAAAGAAGTGGTCTTTTTGGGGCATGTTTTGTCAAAAGAAGGAGTGTCTGTCAACCCTAGTAAGGTTCAAGATGTGCTCAATTGGGAACCCCTAGGACCGTGCCTCAAGTTCAAGTTTTCTTGGCATGGCGGTTATTCTGAAGGTTTATTGAAGGCTTCTCCGGATTGCAAAACCTCTCACTCATTTGTTAAAGAAAGAAAAGAAGTTCCTTTGGACCTCAGATTGTGAACAGAGCTTCCAAGAGCTCAAGAGAAAGTTGACCTCTGCCCCAGTTTTGGTTCTTCCAGATGTCAGGAAAGATTTCGAAGTTTATTGTGATGCATCAAAGCAAGGACTTGGCTGTGTTCTAATGCAGGACAGAAAAGTGGTAGCTTACGCTTCAAGATAGTTGAAGCCTCATGAAGCAAACTACCCTACTCATGACCTAGAGTTGGCTGCTGTGGTTCATGCCTTAAAAATTTGGCGCCATTACCTCATTGGTAATAGGTGTGAAATTTACACTGACCACAAAAGCCTAAAGTACATCTTTACACAAGCAGATTTGAATTTGAGGCAGAGAAGGTGGCTTGAGCTTATTAAGGACTACAATGTGGGAATTCACTACCACCCAGGCAAGGCCAATGTGGTGGCAGATGCTTTGAGCAGAAAAGTTTATGTCAATACTTTGATGGTTAAGGAGAGCCAACCTGCCTTGTATGAAGAATTCTTGAAGCTTAGACTTGAGTTAGTGGAAGAAGGGTTTTTGGCAACTCTTGAAGTGCAACCTACCTTGCAAAAACATATCAAGGCAGCCCAAGATGGAGATGCTAGCATCCAAGAGATCAAGACCAACATAAGAGAAGGGAAGGCTACAAGGTTTTCTATGGATGACCTAGGTGCGGTCTGGTTTGATAAGAGGCTCTGTGTGCCCAATAACACGGAGCTCAAAGGTATAATACTTAAAGAAGCCCATGAAGCTTTGTATTCTATACATCCAGGAGTTACAAAAATGTACCAAGATGTGAAGGAATTGTACTGGTGGCTGAAAATGAAGAAGGAGATAGCAGATTTTGTGGCCAAATGTGACACTTGCCAAAAGGTTAAAGCAGTGCACCAAAGACCTGGAGGACTTTTAGTGCCCTTACCCATACCCGAGTGGAAGTGGGAAGAAATCGGCATGGATTTTATTCTTGGTTTACCTCGACTCAAGCTGGTTTTGATTCTATTTGGGTCATAGTGGATAGATTAACAAAAATGGCTCACTTTATTCCTGTGAAGACTACTTATTCTGGAGACAAGCTAGCCGAAATCTACATGGCAAAAGTGGTGTGCCTTCATGGTGTTCCAAAGAAGATAGTCTCAGACAGAGGATCTCAATTCACCTCCAAGTTTTGGCAAAAGCTACATGATGCCTTGGGCACCGACCTCAACTTTAGTACAGCATACCACCCTCAAACAGATGGCCAAACTGAGAGAGTTAACCAAGTCCTTGAGGACATGCTGAGAGCTTGTGCTCTAGAAAGACAATCTAGTTGGGACAAGATGTTACCATATGCGGAATTTTCCTATAATAACAGCTACCAAGCGAGTCTCCAAATGTCCCCTTTTGAAGCTATTTATGGGAGAAAATCGGGTGAAGGCCAAGTTCTTGGCCCGGACCTGCTGAAAGAAGCCGAGGATCAAGTGAGATCAATTAGGGAGAAGTTAAAGGCGGTTCAAACTAGGCAAAAGAGCTACGCAGATGTTAGGCGTCGAGACCTAACTTTTGTCCCAGAGACCGAGTCTACCTCAAAGTTTCACCTCTCAAAGGTATGCAATGTTCAGAGTTAGTGGGAAGCTTGCTCCAAGATTTATTGGACCCTTTCAGATCCTTGCAGAAGGGTGAAGTAGCCTACCAGCTTGGACCTCCCTCCTCACTTCTTTGGAGTTCACAATGTGTTCCATGTGTCACAGCTTGAAGAAATGCTTGCGAATGCCAGAGGACCAAATGCCTTTAGAAGCTGTGGACCTCCAAGAAGACCTCACTTACAGAGAGCACCCCATCAAGATTTTGGACGTGTTAGAGAGAGTTACCAGGAGCAAGACCACCAAGCTGTGCAAGGTGCAATGGAGCAACCACTCCGAAGCCGAGGCAACATGGGAACGAGAAGAGGACCTCAGGAAGGAGTTCCCCCACCTATTCCCTAGCTCAGCCTGAATCTCAGGGTCGAGATTCCCTTAAGGGGTGAAGGTTTGTAACGTCCCGTTTTCTTTTAAGTCCTTGCCAAGTTTTCAAAATAAAAGTAACCATTTGGCTTTATTGAGAATCCAAAGCTTAACCTGAGATTTTTGAATCTGGAGAGTTCAATTGGAATTAATCAAACCTTAACTAAGTCGTTGTTGGTGTTCCTTCTGTGGTGGTGGCTCTCTGTGGTGTCTTTGCCGCCTCGGGTTGTGGTGCTCAAGCCTTCGTGTGCCCCTGGTTCGCCTCTTCTCTCTCTCTTAACTTCCTTGTTGGTTTGAATCTCTTTGAGATCCCGACTCTCTCACATCTCCCCTCTGTTCAAACCTCTCCCTTGCTTGGGGTTTTCTGTCAAGGACCCGGCTCGGGTTTGTGTTTCAAAACCTCTTGGCCCCCCAAGCCACGCTTGGTTTTGTTTCTTCAGACCTCCTTGTTGAGATCTAGCCGCTCAGACCTCCCTTGTTGAGATCTAGCTTTCAGACCTCCCTTGTTGAGATCTAGCCTCAGACCTCCCTTGTTGAGATCTAGCAGCTCAGACCTCCCTTGTTGAGATCTAGCCGCTCAGACCTCCCTTGTTGAGATCTAGCCGCTCAGACCTCCCTTGTTGAGATCTAGCCGCTCGACCTCCCTTGTTAGATCGGCCTTTAGGACCTCCTCTCTGGAGATCTTAGCCGTCCTGTGTTCTCCTTTAGTGGGATCCAAAGGTTCCGACCTCCTTAGGTCCAAGACCTCCTCCTCGGCCCTTCTTGGTCTTTTGTAAAGACCACCCTCCTAACCTTGAATATTCTGTTGGTCGGGACCTCCTGCGCCCTTTGATCCGGACCGTGAGGTCCTCCCTTGATATCTTGACCGTTAGATCTCCTTTTGGAGATCTACTCGTCAGACCTCCTGCGCCCTTTGATCCGGACTGCTGAGGTCCTCCCTTTGAGATCTTGGACCGTTAGATCTCCTTTTGAGATCTACTCGTCGGGACCTCCTGCGCCCTTTGATCCGGACCGTTGAGGTCCTCCCTTGAGATCTTGACCGTTAGATCTCCTTTTGGAGATCTACTCGTCAGACCTCCTCACGCCTTTGATCCCGGACCGTTGAGGTCCTCCCTTGAGATCTTGACCGCTAGATCTCCCTTTTGGAGATCTACTCGTCAGACCTCCTGCGCCCTTTGATCCGGACCGTTGAGGTCCTCCCTTGAGATCTTGACCGTTAGATCTCCCTTTTGGAGATCTACTCGTCGGGACCTCCTGCGCCCTTTGATCCGGACCGCTGAGGTCCTCCCTTGAAATCTTGACCCTTAGACCTCCCTTGTGCGGTCCGAGTGTCGAGGCCTCCTCGTTGTGAGCTTTGAGGACCTCTTGTCCAGACCTCTTCTTGAGTCCTTGGACCTCTGCCCAGACCTCCCCTTTGAGTGTCTTGGACCTCTTGCCCAGACCTCGCGGTGGTCTTTGGCGGGAATGACCCTTTGCGGTGGGGCCACCTCTTTGACCATGGTGCACCCTTTTTGGTAGCCCCACTTGCGGCCCCTCTTCACCTTGTAATTATTGTCTTGCCTCAGAACTCTGTGCGCATTTAATAGGTGTCGGGTCACATTAAATGCAGTCACATCTGAGGTACTTTATTTCAATTCTTTTGGGCAAGCCCTGCCCTAGTTATCCCGATTGCCTACACGTCATTAAACCTTTTTCTTGGTACACTCCACCAACTCCGGCTATATATAGCCTGGGAGGGCAGGCCTTTGTAATCTTTTGCTCATTTCTTCCTTCCCTGCCTCCTCTGCTCGGTTCTTCCTTGCGCAAGACCCTCCCCAGGAGCTCTTTGAGGCGGTGTTAAGCCTCTTGGTTTCCTTTTGGCTGAGTTGGTTTGAGTTCCTTTTGGTTCTTTTGTTGTTCTCTCGGCTTAGTGTGGTTTTGCTTATTTGGTCTCTCTTGCTAACGTGTAGATCACGAAGTTCGAGGAAATCTTGGACCCGGCTCTTCTTTGCAGAAGGCTCTCCACCGCTTGACCAAGGCAAGCAATGACCTCCTTTTGATCATCTTGAACCAAGTTTTGCAAATGTATTTCGGTTTAAATTATCATGCATGGCTAGGTTTATAAGAAAATAGTTTGGGCCGTAGTTACTTGCCTACTTGCTGTTATGCCTCCTTTATACCTTGTCTCCATCATGTTGTCATGTTCACCTTGTGAGCCTTAGGGTGGATAATTTAGTTGGTGTTCTTTGTTATTTGCCAACATGGGGGCCGTAGGTCTTATATAGCCTCGCTTAGAAAACGTGGTTTGAGCGTATCATGCTTCATCTCTAATAATCTTGACTAATAAGTTATGAAATGTGTGGTTGGTGCCATTGTTGAGCAGCTATGGCGGGATACCTAAGTCTGGTCGATCGTGGTGTGAGACCACTTGGTTAAAATTTGTGTGCCAGGTGGGTGGTCTTTTGGCATGGGCTAATACAATTGTTTTGCTAAGGCAAGAAGGCAGGAGTGAGTAGTGGTGTCTTTGTGCACCTTTGGTTTGTGGAAGTCTTGCCTTAGCACAATTAAGGACTTCACTTTGTGTTCTGTTTAATCGGGCCAATTAGTGCAACCACAAGATCATTTTATGGGAATGGTCAGGCTGAATAATTAGCAATGAGATGGCTTGGGGCTGTTTTGGTTGAGCGTGTGATTAGATTTGGCGCAAGAGGGGCACCCCATAACCCTGTGGATTTCTAGACCTTTGGAGGGATTATGAAACCTTAGCAGGCAGCCCTAGTCGGTTCAAAGCTTTGTAAAGGCCTTGCTGCTCTCTAGGCTGCTCACCTTAGGAAGTGAGCAAGGGTAACGGAACCCATCCCGCTAGAGAGATCGTGGATTGTGGGTAAAGTTGTACACCTCTGCAGAGTAAAAGATCTATTCAATAGCCACGTCCTTGGTCATGGACATACTCGGTGAAATGGTGCAAGGGTAGATGTTTCAAAAGCTTGTGCCATGGACACTTCCGCGAGATGCTTTGGCTTTGCCTCAAGAGACCTTGGCCGGCTCCAGAGGGGTCAAGGTTGGCTCTGTAGTGGTCCAGGGGTTGGTTCGGACCTCTGGAATGGGTGTTTCGAGTGGGTTTTGGGTGAGGACTGCCTTGGTGTGATCTGACCTCCCCAATTTTTGGTTGTGGCCGTGAGTTGGTGCTCACACCACCTTTTATTAAAACATCAAAAGTATTATGTATTATGGTTTTACCTTGTCGCCTTTCAATCTATTATTGCTATTATTGTCAAATTTGGCTTTATGAAACTAACCATACTGACTCTCCATTGGTAAGTCCTTGCATGAATATTATTGCATCTTTGCTCTCTGTGACTTGCCGAGTACATTCCAAGTACTCATGGCTTAAGCCCCATGTCAAAGCAGATTATGAGGATGACCAAGTGTGATAAAGTCTGAGACCTCTTCGAGGAGGAGTTCTTCGACGACTAAGATGCCTAGGACGTCCTCCACCCGACAGCCTGTGGTGCTTGTTGGATGGCTTCTGCGTGTTTTGGTGTTTGAGCCCTAGAGCTCCTTGTCGCCAGTTGTAAGTCCTCGTTGGTTTTGTAAGCCCTCGGTGGCAAGTGCACCTCTTGTTAACAAGCTTGACCATAAGGTCCTATTATATAAAGTTTAATTTATGCGCTTCATCTTTGTTTGACCTCATGGTTGTGGTATTGGCTTGTGTTCTTGTGCGAGCTAGCTCGATTGTCCCAGGACTAGCTCAGATGCAGGCGGGACCACCGGGAGGTCCCTGGGACATAGCTTCGGGAGGTCCCGCCGACCTCTCTTGGTGATGTGCTGGAGGTGCTAACGAAAGGCGGTGGCGGCCACGACCTCCGGGAGGTCCTCAAGACCTCCTGGGAGGTCATGGTGGCCAAGACCTCCGGGAGGTCCATAAGACCTCTGGGAGGTCCCGCACCTCGTCGGTAAAGCTCCATGCGGTGCTACCACATCCTTCCGTGGTGACTTCGCAGCGCAAAAAAAAATGGTCCTCCCGGACCTGTTGCGGTACATCACGGGGTGGGTCGTCACATTGGAGCACCTACGCGGCTTGATCAAAGCTGTCCAGGATCTCCTTGGAGCACTTACGCAGCTTAATCAGAGCCGCTCAGGATCTCTTTGAAGTGTTCACGTGGCTTTATCAAAGCCGTTTAGGACCTCCTTGAAGTGTCCACGTGGCGTCATCGGAGCGGTTCAGGACCTCCTTGGGACACTTATGCGGCATCATCAGGAGTGTCCAGGACCTCCTCAGGAGAGGCCACGTGGCTTCATCGTGACCTTCCAGGACCTCCTTAGGAGCTGATGTGGTTTAATCAGAGCCGTACACGATCTCCTCAGGAGTGCCATGTGAGACCCCGGTATATTTATTAGGCTCATAATACTTAGTCACCCAATTGACCCTAGTATTATCAACCAAATAAATCCGGTCTCGAGAGATGTATACTCCCCAGAATGCAGTATACATACCTCACAACAAAAGAATGTACCAATTCCATACAACACATAGTACATAAGCCACAAACCGAAGTTAATATTAAAAAGGAAAATAGCTATTTAAAAGAGAGGCCCTTAGGCCAAATAGCAACAATTAAAAAGATAACAATGAAGCAAAAGTGCCATAAAGATGGCTATAACACAAAGCCAATCGGTGTGCCTTAACCCCTAGGCATCTCGACCGACCGCCACTAGTCGTCGAAGAAAGCGCAACACGTGGCACGTAAGTAAGGCTCTTGGAGCTCACCTCAAATCCTCTGCAACAAATTTGTTAAGCAAAGCAAATGAGTACAATAACTTGTTTATTGTACTCGCAAGACCGACGTAAGATAATGTAACTATAATTTAGCTACATGCAAGCTTCATTTAAGTGGATGAGGCTTTGGACTCATTTTAGCATAAAGCAAGTTTCATTTGTAATAACATAATAGATTGAAGGCAATTTGATAAAGCATTTGTAATTGTTGAAATAACAACGAGATAATAACATAATATCAACAACAAGAACATCACCGAAGTGACTAACCCAAGTCACCACAACAATAGTATGAACATCCATTCATACCAACCCATCAAGTTTTAATTAAATGGTTGAGTCTAGTTCTTACGGGCGTTTCGAGCGTGTCCATAACCTAGGACGAGGCTATTCAATAGTTTTAACCTGCAGGGTGTACCAATGTACCACACGCCTGCATCGCCTTTCCTTTAGGCACACTACCTTTGGTGTGCGCACGGCTAAGTCCTACGAGACATTTCCAATGGACGATGCTAATTACGAGCCAAGAACCCACGGGACAAGACACATTAGACAGCCTAACCGGTCTGCCAATGCTCCCTCCCAACACCACACACACAGATTTTATTAAAACATACCCACCAACCAGCTCATAATTAACACCTCCCAAAGTACTTAGTCAAGAGAGGTCCCATATCCCCCTCGTGTGGTTAGCACGCAACATTGCTCAGAACGGTGGCGCAAGTAACTCGGTCCTTAATGACTCATGCATACTACCACATTCCAAAAACCACCCCATCCATCCAATATGCCCAAGTCTAAATCAATCCTTTATTTTCAGTTTTTGACTTCACAAATTAATCAAAGCACAAGTGCTGGACATATAGGAGGAATAATTATACTTGTGTGATCAAGACCATCGACTAAGTCGATGATCGCCCATTACTACCGATAGCTAAGCATGTCTAAGCAGTAGGGAACGCAACTACTAAGTGATAAGAGCTCATCCAACGAGCTCAAATCACAGCAAATAACCTAGGCTCGTTGGTAGTAGAGGATAAACACTCCTACAGATTATGCAACTATAGGATTACTAGCGACCTTTAACACAAAGTAGCATGCATACATAGAAGTAAAACAACATATTAACCTTTAAAGTAATGGGACGCTAGAGGGGATATGATCAAACTGCTTGCCTTGTTGCTGGTCAATTTGTTGCGGAGGGTCGCTCGGGATCACCACAAATGTCGAACCCTAACGGAAAAAGCAATAAAGAACCGATAAGAACGATTTAAAAGCAACAAAGACAACACAGCAACAGAACTCCAAATCCTCTGAAATTTCTACTGCAGCAAGAGGAGGATTTTTAGGAATTTAGCAACAAGAACCAATGGATTTGGATTCTCAATGCAAAAGTTATGAGCAAAACAACTCTGCTCAGCCCTAAAAATACCAAACTGCACTATTCACTAATTTAATTATGAGGCAACATTTTCTAGAAAAGTGGTGAGGCTGAAACTTTTACTGTAAAACCAGCACCTCATGAGATGAATAACACAATTGAGTTCATCTCATTTGGAGCTATTATGCAATTTCTATAATTTTTCAAAAACAAGAACTTGAACAAAATTATAATGCACAAGTCCTCATTTTTCTAACAGCAACAAGCTCAACACTAATTTTCACAGTGAGTTCATTACTAGAGGAAACCAACAAAGTTGGTCTCACTTAAAAAGAATCTACAGAGCATTAGTTATGAATTTTACAAGTTAAGCATTAATTTGAATGTATATTTAAAGTTAGTTTTTAAAACCTAGTGGCTAACAGTGCTCTGGGACTGAACACAACTTGCAATCATTTTTGGATTAAAGTCAAGTTCAAGATAGAGCTAACACAATTTGAATGACCTCATTTGGAATTAAAATGAGAAAGATATGAAATTCTAAAGTTTATACCTTATTTCAGTTCATACTTAAGAATTTACTAACATTTCTATAACTCACAGAGACATGGGAGGTCGTGAGCCACAGATCACAGATCTAACGGCTCAGACCTCCCCGGAGGACAACACACACGCAGATGGGAGATCCAGAGGTCCTGGACCTCCTAACCACGCACATGCGCGAGGTGAGGGGGAGGTCGTGGCCATAGATGGGAGATCCAACGGACCACAACAGGGAAGGGAGGTCCGGAACGGACCAGGTCTAAAGGGGAGGTCCTCATGGTGAGATGACCTCGAGGAGGTCCCAGAGGAGGTCCTCAACGCCACAGACCTCCAGGGAGGTCTGGACGGCCCAGATTGTGCCAAGGAGGTCTTGGGCGCTCCAGATCTCCTCGGAGGAGGTCTGGACGTCCAGAGCTCGCAACCACGTGCTTGCGCACGCACGTGCTTGGACAAGAGGTTAATGCGCGCAGGACCACGAGGAGGTCCGCGCGCGCGGGAGGTCTTAACTGCGCACAATAAATGGTGGATTTAAGGCAGTTAAGACGCCAATGATTGCGTAGATTGAGCAATGATTAGCACCATTAACGCCAGATCTCTGCCCTAAAACGACACGACACGCCGGGGCCCCGACAAAATCCCGAGCTTGAAGAAATGGTCTCGCCATGATGTAGAGCCCGCGGTGAGGTTCAATGGTACCGCGGTCCGCGATAACCATGCGCCAACGGACCTCCTCTCAACGGCGGCGACGGCCTTAATCGCGGCGAGCCGAGAGGACAGAGACGACCTTCACGGCCAAAATACGAAAATGCAAAAGCAGCTCAGCGCGACAATCAAGCTTGTGCCCAACATAAGCTCCGCAACATGCATTCACGCGGTGCAAAGACTAAAGGACTACCGGGAATTACCGGAGGTCCTAAAGATGTCGAAGAGGTTGAGGATGGTGCTTTGGGAGTTGGGGAAGATGGAGAGCTCCACCGCTTCAAGTCCAAATTCCAAACTCAAGCCTCGGCTCCAAGCTCCACTAGCCCCTCTGAAAAGGTCAACCTAACAATGAGTTAGGTTTAACTCCAGAGATTTGGGGAGCTCAATGGAGCAAGAGTTTGAGAGGGAGCCACCGAGCAAGCCTTCACCACCAAGGGCTTCAAGCTTCTCAACAATGGCGGCCAAGTGTGGAGGTCGGTGAAAGAGTAAGCTCAAAAGGCACGGTGCAAGCTAAGGCTTGAAGGGTGCCAAAGAAGCTACGGAGGAACCCAATGGGGCTTTATACTAGGGCACAGGAGGTCATGGACCATGGCTAAGCTCCTTGTGAGCTTGGCCCATGGCACGGTCTTGGAGTGGACAAGACTTGGGGGCGACAAGGGGCAGGCTCGGCCGACCATTGAGGCGGAAGTCGACTGCATTAAATGCGGTCAAGAAAGAGTCATTGAGCAGTACCTCCTGCGCCGGACATGCATTAAATGCACTCGCCGAAGCTTGCCCGCGCCAGAGGAAGGAGAAGAACAGGAGGTCCTATGGGCGTTGGATAAGACCTCGAGGAGGTCCCGCCATCGGATCCTATTTTTGAACCGTTACGTTTTAAGTGGCTGGGAGGAGGTCCCAGCCACACGATCAAACGTGGGGAGGTCATGGCCTCACGATTTCACTTCACGTGAAAACGCACGTGAGGAAATGGACAGGAGGTCCAAAGCGTTGGATTTCAATCCAGCGTGCGGACCTCTGTGAGGTCTTAACCGCACCCAATTTTAAGAAACCGAGGGGGAGGTCATGGCCTTAGATTTTCGATCCAAGGGCTATGACCTCAACAAGGCGGGAGGACCTTGCTGTGAGGTTTTTCAGAGGAGGTCGTGAAGTTCAACACACAGGGGAGGTCATGACCGTGGATCTTTGATCCAGCGGCTATGACCTGATGAGGTGGGGAGGTCTTATCTGAGAACGTTTGAGGAGGAGGTCGTGGCTGTTGGATGTAAATCCAACGGCTACGACCTCAACTAAGTGCAAAGAGAGGTCTTAGCGGCCAGGTAACGCGGGGGGGGGAGGTCCTCGCGGGTTTACATGGGAGGTCTAGCGCCACGCTGACCCGAGGAGGTCCACGAGGTCAAGAGGACCTCAAGGGGAGGTCCCGGTCTTGTTGGTTGAGGGGAGGTCGTGGCGGTTGGATTGGATCCAACGGCCACGACCTCATCAAGGTGGGAAAGGAGGTCGATGGGGTTGAAATTTGGACCAGTTTGAGTACTGGCCGGCCCAAGGACAAGGCTCTGCTTTTAAATTAAATTTTCTAACAAATGAGTCTTTCTGTAATTGTTTGAGGTAGCAATTGAACTCCAAATTTCATGAAATTTTTACAGAGCTCACGACATTAAGATGAACCTCCAAAATTTATCAAACTAGTTTTACAACTCGTGATATTTTCAGAGGGTCCCACATTAGTTTTTGGACCAAGGAAAATATTTCCAATTGTTTGGCCCAAGGTTTGAGATAATTGGAAAATGAGTTTGACTTTTGGTCAACAAGAGCTTTGTGTTTTTGGATTACACAACTCTTGGACAAGAATTCCATGAGATTTTAGGGTTTTTCAAGATGTGAGAAAAAGTTTTAATTTCTACACATATAATTATACTTGAATAACCCTGCTTATACATTTGGGATGTTACAAAATCTCTCCCCTTACAAAAATCTCGCCCCGAGATTTGGCTCACTCGATAAAGAAAGATGGATAGTCCGCACGCAGCGATCTTCTCTTTCCCAAGTAGCCTCATCCTCGTAATGGTTTGACCACCGAACTTTAAGGAACTTGATGGTCTTATTCCTTGTCCTTCGTTCGGACTCATCGAGCACGCGAATAGGGTGCTCGCGATAGGTCAAATCTTCACCGACATCGAGGGTTTCAACGGAGCTTCCTCGGTTGGAACACGGAGGCACTTCTTTATTTGGGACACATGGAACACATCATGTACCCCGCAAGTGCGGTGGCAACTCCAACTTATAGGCAACAGCTCCTTCTTCTCGATAATGCGGTAGGGACCGACATATCGAGGAGCCAACTTGCCCTTGACGCCGAAACGTTGATGGCCCTTCAAAGGAGAGACTTTGAGATACACAAAGTCATTAGGCTCAAAACGTAACTCACGTCGACGACGATCCGCATAGCTCTTTTGCCTGGATTGAGCTGTGCGCAAACGCTCACGAACAAGATGGACTTGGCGCTCGGCCTCATTAATTGAGTCCGGGCCAAAGAGAGGTCTCTCACCGGTCTCTGACCAGTTCAACGGGGTCCTACACTTTCTCCCGTATAAGGCCTCAAAAGGTGCCATGCCGAGACTGGCCTGAAAGCTGTTGTTATAAGAAAACTCGGCGAATGACAAGCATTTCTCCCAATGCTTCCCATAGGAAAGGACACAAGCACGAAGCATGTCTTCCAAAACTTGGTTGACCCTCTCGGTCTGACCATCAGTTTGGGGATGATATGCCGTGCTAAAGGTAAGACGGGTTCCCATGGCCTCTTGCAAACTATGCCAAAAGCGAGAGGTGAAAAGAGAACCACGATCCGAGACGATCGTCTTGGGCACACCGTGCAAGCACACGATGCGAGAGACATAGAGGTCGGCCAATTGACCAACAGAAATCTTAGCCCGCACAGGCAAGAAATGCGCTACTTTAGTCAACCGATCAATGACGACCCAAATGGAATCTTTCCCCTTTGGGGTTCGGCGCATCGGTGATAAAGTCCATGCCGACGGAATCCCACTTCCATTCCCAAGACAGCAAGGGTCAAGCAATCTCGCTGACGCCGATGCTCGGCCTTGACACGGCGACATCGTACGCCGACTCTAAGAACGAACTTTGCAATCTCCCTCTTCATTCGGGTCCACCAAAATCTCTGGCGGAGATCTTGATACATCTTTGTGGCCCCGGATGAATGGATAATGGCGAATCATGGGCTTCATGAGGATCAAATTCGCAGCTCCATGTCCTTTGGAACCACAAGGCGTTGTTCGAACCTCACGACACCATGCTCATCCTCGAGAAGCACTTGGTCGCTCCGTTCTTGACATTTGCCTTAATGTGGCTCACTCCATCATCCGATCGCCGAGCGGACTTGATCCGATCCACCAAGGTTGGTTGCACAACCAAGGCGGTGAGAGAACCATGCTCAACTAAACCCAAGTTGAGACGCTGAAACTCTTCCGTAAGAGCGGGTGAAGCTCCTCGACAACAAGGCATTGCAATGCGCTTATGATTAAGCGCATCGGCAAACGACATTAGCCTTGCCCGATGGTAGTGAATACCCATATCATAGTCCTTGATCAACTCCAACCATCTCCTTTGCCCGAGGTTCAGTGCCGGTGAACAAATACTTAAGGCTCTTGTGATCCGAATACACTTCACAACGATTACCGATTAGGTAATGTCGCCAAATCTTAAGTGCATGAATCACAGAAGCCAACTCCAAATCATGAGTAGGGTAGTTGAGTTCATGAGGTCTCAATTGCCTTGAGGCATAGGCCACTACCTTGCCTTCTTGCATAAGGACACAACCGAGGCCTCGACGAGAAGCATCGCAAAAGATATCGGCTTCGATGGATATCAGGAAGAACAAGAACAGGAGCGGTGGTCAAACGCCTCTTGAGTATTTGGAAACTTTCCTCACACTCGGCGGACCACACGAACTTCTTGTCCTTCTTGAGCAACTCCGTCATCGGCTTCGCGATTTTGGAGAAGTTCTCGATAAAGCGCCGATAATATCCCGCTAAACCGAGAAAACTCCGCACATCGGTGACCGGCAGTCGACTCCATGAAAGAACATCGCTGACCTTGTTAGGATCAACGGCCACGCCTCTGCTGAAAGAATATGGCCTAAGAAAGCCACCCTCAACTGAATCGCGACTTGTGAACTTGGCAGACAAATTTGGTGCTCACGTAGCTTGCCTAACACAAGTCTGCAGATGCTCGGCATGCTCTTCCTCGCTCTTGGAATAGATAAGAATATCATCGATGAAGACCACGACGAACTTATCCAAGTACTCCATGAATACCGAATTCATGAGGTTCATGAACAAGGCAGAGCATTGGTTGTCGAATGACATGACAAAGGTACTCATACAAGCCAGTGGCGTAGTAGAGAACGCCGTCTTGGGAATATCCTCGGGCGAATCTGAACTCGATGATACCCCACTCAGATCAATCTTGGAGAAAACTCGGGCTCCAGTTAATTGATCGAAGAGATCGTCAATGCGGGGCAATGGATACTTGTTCTTTACCGTCACTTCATTAAGTGGGCGGTAATCAACGCACATGCGTAAAGTACCGTCCTTCTTCTTAACGAAGATAGCTGGACAACCCCACGGAGATGAGCTAGGGCGAATGAAACCCTTCTCTTGCAGCTCGCTTAACTGCTTCTTCAACTCTACCAACTCGTTCGGTGGCATCCGATAAGGCCTCTTTGAGATAGGGGCGTGCAGGAGCCAACTCAATGACAAACTCGAGGTCTCGAACGGGTGGCATCCCAGAAGATCAGCGGAAAGACATCAACAAAGTCACAAACTGTTGGGACTTCGCTAATATCTCGAGCGGCTTCGCTTCAAGTGCGAAGAGATGAGGATCTAGCGACCCATGAGAAACGAACTCGCCACGGAGGGACTAGATAAGGAGATGAGCTTCTGGCGCAATCGATTTGTCCCATGTCCGAGACAACCAATCCATACCAAGAATTACATCAAGACTCATTGAATGGAGAAGGATAAGGTTCACTAAGAACCCTACGCCTTCGATCTCGATAGGACATCCCTACACTCAGATTCACTCTCAACTCCGAACCAGAGAGCGAATGAGTAAGCGGGACTAACAATGGAGAGAAAAGAAGCTCTCCGACAAAGAAAGAAAAGACTCGTAAACAAAGGAATGAGAAGCTCTGAATCAAACAAAACGAAGAGCGTGGTGAGAGTTAACGAAAGTGTACCTAGCACGACGCCGGGTGCTTCCCGAGCCTCCTCTGCGGTGATGGCGTTGACGCGACCACTACCCACGCCTTGGGTAGCCGGACGATCTTCGGTCTGAAGTGCACCACCTCGACCGCGTCCTCCATTAGGACGAGGGTCGCTCTGTCTTCTTTGGGCATTGGTTCGCATAATGCCCTTTCGTTGCATGAGAAACATGTGACCCCGGCAGTTGGGTTGCGGGGGCCGCTCTGCTGACTCGCAGTGCACGGATCGACACGGCTGCGAAGGACGAGGACGAGGCGAGGTGACCTCGGGCGCCAAGAGTGAGAATGGTACCCCGAGATCGCCCAAGCGGGACGGAGGAATCGCCCTAGATGACTTATGGGCCTCCCACTTGCGCTGCGAGAGTCCATAAGCTCTCGAGCCGCATGCTCACGACGATGGCCTTGTCGACCAAGGACCGAAAATCAGGAAAGTCGACAATGGATAGCTTGTCCTTCTCCTCGGACAAGCCACGCTGAACTTGGCCTCGCTTGGCCATATCAAGCCACATCCTCGGGAGCATAACGAGCTAGATGGTTGAACTCAGATACATACTCCATGATCGAAGCTACGCCTTGCTTGAGCGCAAGAAACTCCCCTTCTTGATCTCCATCAAGCCGGGCAGGATGTGAGCTCGACGGAAGGCAAGACGAACTCCTCCCAAGAGACGGTATGGTCCACGGGCTGCATGGCGAGATAGTTCTCCCACCATGACAAAGCTGCACCCTCCAACCGGTGCGATCGCGAACAGCGCCTTCTCGTTCTCGCATCTGCGTGATGCGGCTTACGCCCACCGACGGCCAATCGTCCGCATCCAAAGGGTCCTCGACCGGGAAAAGGTGGGGGCTGAGTACGAAGAAACTCCGCGAGTCCTCCACGCGCCGATGGGCATTCCTCGCCCGGATCCTCAAGCTCCGGAAAGTGCAAGAGTGTTGCGCGATGACGCCCAAGAGAACTCTCCGTCATCCGCGTTGCGCCGATCTCAAGAAGAACCTCGGCCATGGTCGGAGGAGGAGGAAGCTCCTCGTCCGGACCGGTGATCGCCTTGGCCGCTACGAAAAGGCCCGCCATCCTGTTACAATGAATTTTTGGTTAGCAACTAGACCGAAAACAAAGCCTTAAGGTAAGCAAAAGCGATCGACTAGGGAATGGAATATCACCCTAACGAAGGCCAAAATCAGCGGTTATTTAAACTTTAAAAAGCTTCTAAAAGACTCTAAAACAGCAAAGGAACACCAAACGGAAGGCTCAACTTCTCAACTCAACTAACCCGTATTGAATGAACGAGTAATTGACCGAGAAGGTTAAAAATCAGATTGTAAGATGAGATCTAAAACTATTAGAGAGCAAGGTTATTGCAGCGAAATAAGTGTTAGATACTTAGCTAACTAGTATCACATCTTACCCTTTTCATTCCCACAAGTTTTAGTTGAATTAACCTCTCATTATCTATCCTAATTAGAAACCTTTGAGATTGCTGTCCGAAATTTGATGCTTGCTGTCCAGATTTAAGATCAAGCTCCTCGTCAATCACCGACTCGAACTTCAAAACCTTGTAGTGGGCAGCTCACACTTAAATTTGCCAATCTCATTGGTTCTCCCAAAACCCTAATTAGTCGATAACAACTATTGTGTAGAAGGAAGAGAGGAAAACAACTTTTAAAACTCAAATTAGAGTGAGATGAGAAGAGAAAGCTAAGATAGGTAAGGAGTAAAATCCGAGAATTACTTAAGCTTTCAAAACTCATTTATACTTTGAAAATAGGTTTTCAAAATATCCTAAAGACCAAGCTTGCGTTACTACGGTCATAACGGCTCGATACCAACTTTTGTGAGACCTAGATATTTATTAGGCTCATAATACTTAGTCACCCAATTGACCCTAGTATTATCAACCAAATAAACTGTCTCGAGAGATGTATACTCCCGAATGCAAGATACATACCTCACAACAAAAGAATGTACCAATTCCATACAACACATAGTACATAAGCCACAAACCGAAGTTAATATTAAAAGGAAAATAGCTATTACAAAAGAGAGGCCCTTAGGCCAAATAGCAACAATTAAAAAGATAACAATGAAGCAAAAGTGCCATAAAGATGGCTATAACACAAAGCCAATCGGTGTGCCTTAACCCTAGGCATCTCGACCGACCGCTTGACTAGTCGTCGAAGAAAGCGCAACACGTGGCACGTAAGTAAGGCTCTTGGAGCTCACCTCCGCCCTCTCTGCAACAAATTTGTTAAGAAGCAAATGAGTACAATAACTTGTTTATTGTACTCGCAAGACTGACGTGTAAGATAATGTAACTATAATTTAGCTACATGCAAGCTTCATTTAAGTGGATGAGGCTTTGGACTCATTTTAGCATAAAGCAAGTTTCATTTGTAATAACATAATAGATTGAAGGCAATTTGATAAAGCATTTGTAATTGTTGAAATAACAACGAGATAATAACATAATATCAACAACAAGAACATCCCGAAGTGACTAACCCAAGTCACCACAACAATAGTATGAACATCCATTCATACCAACCCATCAAGTTTTAATTAAATGGTTGAGTCTAGTTCTTACTAGGCGTTTCGAGCGTGTCCATAACCTAGGACGAGGCTATTCGAATAGTTTTAACCCTGCAGGGGTGTACCAATGTACCCACACGCCAGACCGCCTTTCCTTTAGGCACACTACCTTTGGTGTGCCGGCACGGCTAAGTCCTACGAGACATTTCCAATGGACGATGCTAATTACGAGTCAGAACCCACGGGGACAAGACACATTAGACAGCCTAACCGGTCTGCCAATGCTCCCTCCCAACACCACACACACAGATTTTATTAAAACATACCCACCAACCAGCTCATAATTAACACCTCCCAAAGTACTTAGTCAAGAGAGGTCCCATATTCCCCTCGTGTGGTTAGCACGCAACATTGCTCAGAACGGTGGCGCAAGTAACTCGGTCCTTAATGACTCAGGCATACTACCACATTCCAAAAACCACCCCATCCATCCAATATGCCCAAGTCTAAATCAATCCTTTATTTTCAGTTTTGACTTCACAATTAATCAAAGCACAAGTGCTGGACATATAGGAGGAATAATTATACTTGTGTGATCAAGACCATCGACTAAGTCGATGATCGCCCATACTACCGATAGCTAAGCATGTCTAAGCAGAGGGAACGAACTACTAAGTGATAAGAGCTCATCCAAAGAGCTCAAATCACAGCAAATAACCTAGGCTCGTTGGTAGTAGAGGATAAACACTCCTACAGATTATGCAACTATAGGATTACTAGCGACCTTTAACACAAAGTAGCATGCATACATAGAAGTAAAACAACATATTAACCTTTAAAGTAATGGGACGCTAGAGGATATGATCAAACTGCTTGCCTTGTTGCTGGTCAATTTGTTGCGGAGGGTCGTTCAGCGGGATCACCACAAATGTCGAACCCTAACGGAAAAAGCAATAAAGAACCGATAAGAACGATTTAAAAGCAACAAAGACAACACAGCAACAGAACTCCAAATCCTCTGAAATTTCTACTGCAGCAAGAGGAGGATTTTAGGAATTTAGCAACAAGAACCAATGGATTTGGATTCTCAATGCAAAAGTTATGAGCAAAACAACTCTGCTCAGCCCTAAAAATACCAAACTGCACTATTCACTAATTTAATTATGAGGCAACATTTTCTAGAAAAGTGGTGAGGCTGAAACTTTTACTGTAAAACCAGCACCTCATGAGATGAATAACACAATTGAGTTCATCTCATTTGGAGCTATTATGCAATTTCTATAATTTTTCAAAAACAAGAACTTGAACAAAATTATAATGCACAAGTCCTCATTTTTCTAACAGCAACAAGCTCAACACTAATTTTCACAGTGAGTTCATTATTAGAGGAAACCAACAAAGTTGGTCTCACTTAAAAAGAATCTACAGAGCATTAGTTATGAATTTTACAAGTTAAGCATTAATTTGAATGTATATTTAAAGTTAGTTTTAAAACCTAGTGGCTAACAGTGCTCTGGGACTGAACTCAACTTGCAATCATTTTTGGATTAAAGTCAAGTTCAAGATAGAGCTAACACAATTTGAATGACCTCATTTGGAATTAAAATGAGAAAGATATGAAATTCTAAAGTTTATACCTTATTTCAGTTCATACTTAAGAATTTACTAACATTTCTATAACTCACAGAGACATGGGAGGTCGTGAGCCACAGATCACAGATCTAACGGCTCAGACCTCCCCGGAGGACAACACACACGCAGATGGGAGGTCCAGAGGTCTCGACCTCCTAACCACGCACATGCGCGAGGTGAGGGGAGGTCGTGGCCATAGATGGGAGATCCAACGGACCACAACAGGGAAGGGAGGTCCGGAACGGACCAGTCTAAAGGGAGGTCCTCATGGTGAGATGACCTCGAGGAGGTCCCAGAGGAGGTCCTCAACGCCATGCACCTCCGTGGAGGTCAGGACGGCCCAGACAGCCAAGGAGGTCTTGGGCGCTCGGATCTCCTGAGGAGGTCCGACGCCCGAGCTCGCAACCACGTGCTTGCGCACGCACGCGTGCTTGGACAAGAGGTTAATGCGCGCAGACCACGAGGAGGTCTGCTGGAGGTCTTAGCTGCGCACAATAAATGGTGGATTTAAGGCGTTAAGACGCCAATGATTGCGTAGATTGAGCAATGATTTGCACCATTAACGCCAGATCTCGTCCTAAAACGACACGACACGCCGGACGCCCCGACAAAATCCCGAGCTTGAAGAAATGGTCTCGCCGGCGATGTAGAGCCCGCCGGTGAGGTCAATGGTACCGCGGTCGCGATAACCATGCGCACTCCAACGGACCTCCTCTCAACGGCGGCGACGGCCTTAATCGCGGCGAGCCGGAGAGGACGAGACGACCTTCACGGCCAAAATACGAAAATGCAAAAGCAGCTCATGCGACAATCAAGCTTGTGCCCAACATAAGCTCGCAACATGCATTCACGCTGGTGCCAAAGACTAAAGGACTACCGGGGGAATTACGGAGGTCCTAAAGATGTCGAAGAGGTTGAGGATGGTGCCGGCCGGAGTTGGGGAAGATGGAGAGCTCCACCGCTCAAGTCCAAATTCCAAACCCAAGCTCCACTAGCCCCTCTGAAAAGGTCAACCTAACAATGAGTTAGGTTTAACTCGAGAGATTTGGGGAGCTCAATGGAGCAAGAGTTTGAGAGGAGCCACTTTGGAGCAAGCCTTCACCACCAAGGGCTTCAAGCTTCTCAACAATGGCGGCCAAGTGTGGAGGTCGGTGAAAGAGTAAGCTCAAAAAGGCACGGTGCAAGCTAAGGCTTGGAAGGGTGCCAAAGAAGCTACGGAGGAACCCAATGGGGCTTTATACTAGGGCACAGAGGTCATGGACCACTTGGCTAAGCTCCTTGTGAGCTTGGCCCATGGCACGGTCTTGGAGTGGACAAGACTTGGGGGCGATAAGGGCAGGCTCTGGTGACCATTGAGGTGAAAGTCGACCAGCATTAAATCTTTGGTCGAGAAAGAGTCATTGAGCAGTACCTCTGCGCCGGACATGCATTAAATGCCTCGCCGAAGCTTGCCCCGCCAGAGGAAGGAGAAGAACAGGAGGTCCTATGGGCGTTGGATAAGACCTCGAGGAGGTCCCGCCATCGGATCCTATTTTTGAACCGTTCGTTTTAAGTGGCCGGGAGGAGGTCCCACCACACGATCAAACGTGGGAGGTCATGGCCTCACGATTTCACTTCACGTGAAAACGCACGTGAGGAAATGGACAGAGGCCCAAAGCGTTGGATTTCAATCAACAGTGCGGACCTCTGTGAGGTCTTAACCGCACCCAATTTTAAGAAACCGAGGGGAGGTCATGGCCTTAGATTTTCGATCCAAGGGCTATGACCTCAACAAGGCGGGAGGACCTTCTTTGTGAGGTTTTTCAGAGGAGGTCGTGAAGTTCAACACATGGGAGGTCATGACCGTGGATCTTTGATCCAGCGGCTATGACCTGATGAGGTGGGGAGGTCTTATCTGAGAACGTTTGAGGAGGAGGTCGTGGCTGTTGGATGTAAATCCAACGGCTACGACCTCAACTAAGTGCAAAGAGAGGTCTTAGCGGCCAGGTAACGCGGGGAGGGGGGGGAGGTCCTCGCGGGTTTACCGCGGGGGAGGTCTAGCGCTCACGTTGACCCGAGGAGGTCCACGAGGTCAAGAGGACCTCGAAGGGGAGGTCCTGGGTGCGCTGGTTGAGGGGGAGGTCGTGGCGGTTGGATTGGATCCAACGGCTACGACCTCATCAAGGTGGGAAAGGAGGTCGATGGGGTTGGGTGGACCCCGGGTTGAGTACCGGCTCAGCCCAAGGGACAGTGCCCTGTTTTAAATTAAATTTTCTAACAACTTGAGTCTTTACGGAAATTGTTTGAGGTAGCAATTGAACTCCAAATTTCATGATTTTTATACAGAGCTCGTGACATTAAGATGAACCTCCAAAATTTATCAAACTAGTTTTACAACTCGTGATATTTTCAGAGGGGTCCCACATTAGTTTTTGGACCAAGGGAAAATATTTCCAATTGTTTGGCCCAAGGTTTGAGATAATTGGAAAATGAGTTTGACTTTTGGTCAACAAGAGCTTTGTGTTTTTGGATTACACAACTCTTGGACAAGAATTCCATGAGATTTTAGGGTTTTTCAAGATGTGAGAAAAAGTTTTAATTTCTACACATATAATTATACTTGAATAACCCTGTTTATACATTTGGGATGTTACATGCCATGTGGCCTCATTAGGGCTGTTTAGGACCTCCTTGGGAGCGCTCATGCGGCTTCGTCAAGACTTCTTCAAAAGAGCTACGTGGCTTAATCACGGCCGATTAGGACCTCCTCCAGAGTACTACGTGGCTTCATCAAGACCGTTCAACACCTCATGTGAGGACCTCCTCAGGACCTCCCCTGTGGACCTCCTGTGATGACTTCCTTAGGACCTCCTATGAGGACTTCCTTAGGACCTCCCATGTGGGCCTCCCACGAGGACCTCCTCAAGGCCTCGCGCGTGGACCTCTCGTGTGGATCTTCCGCGAGGATCTCCTCAGGACCTTCTGCAAGGAACTTTTTCAAGACATTCCATGAAGACCTCCCGCCAGAGCCTCCAGGACGTGATAGAATAGGAAAGATTTGCTAGTTATAGAAAATATAACCGAGTCATATCTGTGTAATCTTGTTCGGTTAAGAGTCCTGAGCTCCCACGGCTAAGACCTGCCGCCCTTTAAGTAGGAGAGGGCCATGGCCGATTGAGAGAATCAACCAATCAATCAATACAAATCGCGTCTACTTTTTATCGTAGCTTCCTGTAGTCCTGTTCTTTTCCAACCTCTCCTTGCTTGCTGCTCGGCTGGGTCTCAAGATCAGGCTAGAGCAAATCACCACCGTGTTGTACCACGACTAGCTCCGCCTAGGTGGTGCATGTTGGTGCCAAGATCTGGAGCATCCAATTGCTGTCGTGATCCTTGTGTTGTGTGCAACAGCTGTCCAAACGTATGCATCATACATGATCAGCATGCAGGCCTATTGAGTGCAATAACTCAGCTACAACAAGGGAAATACGAGCCACTTCCATGGATGGATCTATAGAGTAGGTGGTGCATGAGGCACATGGGTGCAAACTTTTACAAGTAGTTTCACAACACGGATTTGACGATGAACCTTTTCAAGCGGCTGTGTAACCAGAACTAGCAGAGAAAGTTCGATGCAGTCTGGAAAACTCTGGATGAGTGGACATGGACGCACAGAAGGGAGGAAGTGAAAAAGTCCACTACAAGCATTGACAATTTCCCCAAGGAACTGATGAGGACACCGACCCTAAGGATGCAACCACTGCTTCGACCTGCTGCACTGCATCCTCTACTTCAACAACATCCTCTCCAATAGGACTTTCAGCTACTGCAACACCATATTACCCAATTGGATCGCGCTACGTCTACATGCCATGGTGCTACGTCTACATGCCATGGTACTATGTTTACATGTCATGGTGCTACTGCATGTGCTAATCAGGAGTTCAAGCTGGATACATTTTGGTCAGATCAGTTCGGAATCAGCCTGACAGCACTGACTTCAAATGCCCATAACTTTCACATACGGCGTCCGTTGGAGGTCCACGAGTACTCGATGGAAAGCTGATTTCATCCTCTTTCCAACGGATCTAGACTCACCTCCAAATTCCTTCTGGACTGATTGCAATCATCAAAATAAAGCGTTATATCACTTGTTTGGGCCAAACTGGGTTTTGTAATCATACTGAACTTGGCCCATCTGCCGGCGGCCCACCTGGGGCGTGGTTACTGTTCATGTGAACAGTACCCACGACCTTTAGTACCACCCCGCTAGTTCTTTTCCATGTGTGGCTCCCCCTCCCCTGTATAAGGAGGCTACACCCCTTTAGTTTTCCTTGGGTTTTTCTTAAGAGTTTATTCTGCTTAGCAGTCTCGCCGCACGTTCGGTTGGGGTTCCTAACTTTATGAGCTTAAAGATTTATTCGCAATATAATTAAAGATTGCATCTTCTACTCTCTTGCCTGTGTTCTCAATTCGCTTGCAGGAGATAGCCTTCTTAGTGAGGTCAACCGCGTTCGGCACGGTTGATAACCAACGGAGCAGTGGTGTAGTGATTGCGAGGGGTTCGATCTGTTTTGCTCGGGGCCTTTGGATCATCAACATCGAGTTCTCCACAATCGACTTATCAGTACCTTTCGGAAGATCGGGCCACCGTCACATCAGTTGGTATCAAAGCAAAGGTTGCCCGTTAGGTAATCACAAATTTTCCCTTTTAGATTAGTTTATGTTCATCGTCCTAAAACCCTAGAAAATTAGCCCCACAAAAATTTTTGTTCGTTGTGTTCTTCCGCTGTCCCATCACCGTTTGAGCCATTGCAATTTATCTTTTTAGTTTACTTTGTTGAATTGTCGTTGCATCGTCGAGTCTTAGTGCTGGGTTTTTTTTTTGTCTAGATTGGTCTAGTTTTAGGGTTTCTTGTCGATCGTCTGGTCTGTCTGCCCCTGCCGCATACATCAGTTGGTTCATCATCAGGGCTACTACCGCTGTCAACCATAAGAGTTTCCCTCGGACCTTGCCTCGCCGATCCTGGCGCGCTCAACACAAACCAACCGAGGGCACAACACAAAGATAATAAAAATCGTGCAAAGACGATCCCATCTCTTCTTTGTTGCGTCGCCGCGGCTTGCTCGCCGCCAGAACGCCGCCGCCGCGCTTGCCGCCGACGCCGGTTGCTGCCGCCATATACCGCATCAGAAGGCCGCGCCGCCGCCGTGGCGCCGCCTCCGCCATCTTCCCGGTCACGCTCTACCGCCACGCTTGCCGACGCCGCCTTGCTACCTCCGCCGATCTCAAGATCGCCCGAAAGCCGCTTGTGCGCCCGGCCGCTTCGCCCGAAGCCGCCGCCGTCAACGTCGGACCGCTATCGTCAAGGCGCCGCCGCGCGCCTCCACCGCTCGCGCCACCTCCGACCAAGTTGCCATCGCTTGCGCCGCCCGGCGTCGCGCGCCGCCGCCAGTTACCGCCGAACAACCGCCCCGCCGCCAAGACGCCGCCAAGACGCGCCGCTTTATGCGGCGCCACCATCTTGGGCCGCCACCACCACCTCCGGCTCGATCGCCGCCGCCAGCACGCCGCCTCCGCCACCGCAGCCGCCTCGCCGCCACTGCCGAGCGCGCCCGAGTCACCGCCCTCGAGCCAAGTTGGGAACGAAGCTCATTTTTTTCCTTTTTGTTGATCGGTTCCAGCAGTTTTTGATTCCAGAGGCTTCTTTAAGCTCTTTGACGTTGTAAAGAAAAAAAAAGGAAAGAGCTGAGAGAAAAAAAAGATAAAGAAAGAAAAGAAAGGAGGAAAAAAAAGAAAAAAAAAGACAGAGAAGAAAAAAAAATCAGAGAGCTGCCTCTTGTCGAGACTTATTTCTTTGATCAGTTTGGCTTTTTCATCCATTGCTCGTTGGCGTTGATTGTTCAGTTTGGCCTGTCGCTGTTACTACTAGTTGTTCTTGCGAGTTGCTCTAGCTAGACTTGGTTTAGACTAGGACCAGCACTTTTGACTAGTACTTTGAACTGCTTTTCAACTTTGCATACTGAGTTGATTATTGCTGATCCTTGCTACCATATTGAAGCCTTCCAAGCCCCACCTACTCTTGATCGTAACAGGTCCCTCTGCAATCGAACCCACGCCGACACGGTATCACTTAACCACCATCGGGTCAGTACCACCCATCTTGCATTGGTAAGAACACTTGTAAGAGTGTGGTAAGACGCTTGAGAGTGTGTGATTCCACTTTCCACCACCTAGTAGTTGATAGGATAATACCTTTGTGTTGTCTTTTGTTTTCTACTAACCATGACAGAGACGTCGATGAGAAAGAGTGCGTTATAAAGGAGAGCTCATGACGCTCTTGGATGAACAACGCACTACCATTAATGAGGACATCGACAGGAAGCTTCAAGCCACGATGGATACATTGCAGTGCTCCATCAACGATAGCATTGCAGCACTCACTACACGCCTTGAAAGAATGGTGAATCGGCCACCAAACAATGGACGCGAGTATGATCACGATGCAAGCCAAGACCTTGAGGAAGGAGATGATAATGAGAGACAAAACCGCAATGCCGGCGCTACTCTTGCTGCCCAAGATGCACGTCAACGACACCGCCTACATCACAACCGTCACGGTATGGGAGGTAATAATTTTCAGCACCACAATGCTCGTGCTAATGATGACCCATTTGCTAAAGTTAAATTTACCATACCATCTTTTGCGGGTGTTTATGATGCTGAAATTTATTTAGATTGGGAGATGACAGTTGAACAAAAATTTAATGCCCATCTAGTTCCTGAAGTGCATAGAGTCAGGCAAGCTACTAGTGAATTTAAAGATTTTGCTATCATTTGGTGGAATCAATTCGTTAATTCTGGCTTAACACCTGATACATGGGATAGATTGAAGGTAGCTATGCGTACTAGATTTGTTTCTCCTGCTTTTAAATGTGATATGCTTAAGAAATTGCAGCGCTTAGACCAAGGTAATAGATCTGTCGAGGAATATTATCAAGAACTACAAATAGGCATGCTGCGTTGTAATGTTGTCGAGGATGAGGAGGATAAGATGGCTCGCTTTTATGGGGGATTAAGGCATGAAATTCAGGACATAATTGATTACAAGGACTATAATGATATCAATAGGTTGTTCCAAATTTTGCTTGTTTGGCGTAAAAGGAATTGCGTGGTACACAACAAAGGACCAGAGCAACTTTGAAGTACATCTACATCGAGATCGATGCCGAGGCAAGCCAACACAACCCCACCTCCTGTCTTTGGTTGCTGCCCCTCTCGCGAGTAGGGCGCGTTCAGAAGACCGCCACCATCGTCACACGAGCACCCGAGACGAGCAAATCTACTAGTGTGCGAGCACCAAAGACAAAGCTCTTCATCGGTTGCTTCCACGGTCGACGACGGCATTATGTGCCACCGCTAAAGGGATGGGCCACTTCATGGGAGATTGCCCAAGTCGTGGCGTACATTGCATGCATTTACGGTGGTTATGTAAGTGCTAGTGATGTTGAGGATGAATATGCTTTTGCCGCTAACCTTGCAGGTAATGATGATGATCATGAGGCAGATAGCGACGATGGGGAAGTCTTAGGTGCCGCTGCTACAGAGCATTATAGGACCCTAATTGTGCAGCGAGTATTGAGCACTCAAAGGGAGCAAACGGAGAAGCTACAACGCCATAATTTGTTTCAGATGTTCCTCATCATCAAGGATTGTCGTGTTCGTGTCATAATTTATGGCGGGAGCAGTAATAACTTGGTGAATTCAGGGTTGGTCAAGAAGCTTGGCTTGACCACACGTGCGCATCCTCACCCATACCACATTCAGTGGTTCAACAACAATGTAAGGTGAAGGTAACACAATCATGAGAGTGCATTTTTCCATTGGTTCCTATCATGATGTTGCTGATTTCGATGTAGTGCCTATGCAAGCCTCGCTCACTTTTATTAGGTCGTCCTCGAATTTGATACCGATGCAACTCATCATGGTAGAAGTAATAAGTACTCTCTTATGCACAAAGGAAAGAAAATAACTTTGCTACCTTTGACACCTGCTGAAATTGTGAAATGTGATAAAGAGCTAGCAGAAAATGAGAAGAAAGAACTTGAACATGAATCTGAAAATCAGCGAGTAGTGAAGAATGTTTTCCCACCTAAGAAAGAGAGGTTGGCACCTAGTTCTAGGACTAAGGGAATTAAATTAAAAGGTTGTGTCATGCTTGCAACCAACTCTAATCTTGCTGAACTATCCCTGGGACTGCCACATATTAGAGGGATTGAGCACCAAATTGATTTAATTTCGGGAGCGACTTTGCCAAACTGTGTGGTGTACAAAGATACATTAGAAGATATTTCTTTGCCTCCTGTTGCTACTAATCTTTTGCAGGAAAGTGATGACTTGGAGAAAACAAATGAGTCGAGGACGACTCAAATTCAAGAAAGGGAGGATGATGAGGACACCGACCCTAAGGATGCAACCACTGCTTCGACCTGCTGCATTGCATCCTCTACTTCAACAACATCCTCTCCAATAGGACTTTCGGTTACTGCAACACCATATTATCCAATTGGATCGTGCTACATCTACATGCCATGGTGCTACGTCTACATGCCATGGTACTATGTTTACATGTCATGGTGCTACTGCATGTGCCAATCAGGAGTTCAAGCTGGATATATTTTGGTCAGATCAGTTCGGAATCAGCCTAACAGCACTGACTTCAAACGCCCATAACTTTCACATACAGCGTCTATTGGAGGTCCACGAGTACTTGATGGAAAGCTGATTTCGTCCTCTTTCCAATGGATCCAGCCTCACCTCCAAATTCCTTCTGGACTGATTGCAATCATCAAAATAAGGCGTCATATCACTTGTTTGGGCCAAACTGGGCTTTGTAATCATACTGAACTTGGCCCATCTGCCGGCGGCCCACCCGGGGCGTGGTTACTGTTCATGTGAACAGTACCCCCACGACCTTTAGTACCACCCCGCTAGTTCTTTTCCATGTGTGGCTCCCCCTCCCCTATATAAGGAGGCCATACCCCTTTAGTTTTCCTTGGGTTTTTCTTAAGAGTTTATTCTGCTTAGCAGTCTCGCCGCACGTTCGGTTGAGGAACCCCAACTTTATGGGGGAAATATCCTGTGCACATGAGCTGAACCGTGCACATATGCACATAGAGCATCCCAGCCTTCCAATCCAAAATCGACGGCCAGGATCGATCGCGTCGCTCCCCCCGTCCCACCTCCTGCATTTTTGCGGATAAGCCCCCACGCGACGCGAAATGGCGTTTGTCTCTCCCCTGATCCACATTCTAGGGTTACTCGATTCCGCCCCCCCCCCCACCGGCGATTCCGCCCCCCCACCGCAGGCCGCCCCTTCGTCTCCACCACAGCGGCCGCTTGTCTCATGATGCTCAAGGCCGCTCCGCCTCGAGGCCCCGAGGCTGCGATTTGGTCCTCCCTCCCCGAGCCTTCGTCCCTGCTCGCCTCCCTCTTCATCCTCGCGCCTCGGCCCCGAAGCCTCCCCTGCGCCCGCCCCGAACGACCCCTTCGTCTCAAGCGCCCGCCCGAGGCTCCTCTGCGCTCCGGCCCGAGGCTCCCCTGCGCCTCGGCCCGAACAAGCCCTGCACGACGTCCCTGCACCGCCATTGAAGCTGCTCAATACTGGTATGTGATTCTTGATTTTTTTCTTGACATGGTTAGGCCAGACTAAAAGAACCATTTGTGATGATTTTTCTTGATTATGCTTGACATGGTTAGGCCAGACTGAAAGAAATTTGAAGATAGTTAGGCCATACATCACATTAATTCTTGAGTTTTCTGTTGTAACCATGGGATGAGATATGTTAAATTAACAATTACAAACAAGTGCAGATTCAACCTTTGTGATATATGTGATGTCTGGCATAGAGATATGTGATTGATTAATGTGAGCAAGATTCAACAAATATTGACATGGGATGAGATTTTCCGGTTGGGATAAACCACTGATGTCAGACATGGTTTATGACATGTGATTGATTTTCCGGTTGGGAGGCAGTACGAAGTTCATGAAGAAGAAGGAAGTGTCGGGGCCTTGTGGGGGACTACAGCTTGTGCCATGCCCTAAATGTGGTCAGAAGATGATTTGGGCAGTGTCTGGGAGCTCGAAGAATCGCGGAAAAGAGTATTACAAATGTCCTAACAACAACGGCGTAAGAGCTACGTTTACAAGATAGATGTTTGAATTTCCTCCTGCCCACTTATGTCTAATTACCTTTCTATGTTTTTGTGCAGAAGAATTATGCAGGCTGCGACACTTTCATGTGGAAAGATTAGTATGAGACACATCTGGCTGCCTTGCAGTTGGAACAGGATATAAAAGAGGAACGATGTGTCATATTCGGCAATGCCCACCGAACATATCTAACAGCTCCCAATGTTGACGACCATGTCTTGGCACATTTAGCTGAAATGAACAAGTTGTTGGACAAGATTAACAAGTCAATTCTTAAATCGGCTGCGGCGGATGAGAAGTTCAAAATGGTTCTTGTTGCATGTTTAGTGTTCTTTTTAGGAATTTTCGTTGCGAAGAATGTCATTTAAATGTGTTTGTGAACTGTACTGTGAAGTATGTGTGAAATATAAGTGGATGTTTAGTGTTTGTTCAGTGGATGTTTCGTGTTTGTTCAGTGGATGTTTAGTGAACTGTACTGTGGAGTATGACTGAAATATAAATAACGTATGAATGACTGCCTTCCTGGTTTGTTCAGTGGATGTTTAGTGTTCTAATTTAACTTGTTAAGTGGATGTTTAGTGTTCTAATCCATCAGATTGTATGAATGACTAGCTTGTTCAGTGGCTTGTCCAAAGGCAGTTTCGATGCTTTCGGGACAGTCCAGTCCGTATGACTTCTGAGTTGTTACCAAATTTCGACATCAGACTGATGTATGAATGATCGGCTTGTTCAAGGGCAAACCGTCAAAGGCAAGACCGTAATGAAATTAGCAATTTGCTTATAGTTAACCATGCTACCGAGGAATGAGTTTGACAGCCGCCAGATGAGAGTACAAGACCGAATGAAATTAGCAATTTGCTTATAAGCAATTGAGCTAGCGGACAATGAAGCAAATGAGTTAGCGCATAATAGAAGCTATGTACAAGCCCTACCATAAACAAATTTTCGAGGGCAGATGAGATCCTTATCTCCACCCGGTGCAGATCGAGTTTGACACTCGCAAATGATCCTTATATGAGAAATTCCCGATTACATTTATAGCCCGCCTTCCCTGAAAGCGGTGGTAAGTTGCAGACAACCTTTGTGCATTGTACCTACAAATTATATGATAACAACTTCTATGAACATATCCACCCCCATCGACAACAATCACAGATATAAATCCCATAATAACTATCGGGATATTTTCCCGCTTGTTCGTTGGCTTGTCCAAAGGTATGAATGATCGGCTTGTTCAAATGGCTTGTCCAAAGGCAGTTTTGATGCTCTCGGGACAGTCCAGTCGAGTATGACTTCCTGAGTTGTTACCAAATTCTTGAGAACATTTGTCCTGAGACAGGAAGGCATATGAATCTGTCCAAACTGTGATTTCTTGAGAACATTTGTCCTGAGACAGGTACAGTATGAGGACCATTAGACGAAACTCCTGAAATGGTAGCAGTAATATAACATTTGTCCTGAGACAGGTACAGTATGAAATGGCATTAGATGAAACTGCATTGAATCTGAGACAGGTACAGTATCAGGACCATGCACAACAAAGGTCAAAATCAGAAATTCCAAATAGGAGTAGTCAGTATCAGGGAAGCCGGAATACCCAGCCGCACTGCCTGAGTTCTTGCATCTATTCCATTCTAGCCACGGTTACTTGTAACCATGATCAAAGCTCAGAAATTGCATGCATGGGCCACAATTACTATATCAGCCTTGGGGTGTCAATTGGATACATTCCATACATAGCTTTGTACCCATTCTCATCTGGACAGGTTGCATACATAACATCAATGGATCCTGAAGAGATGGCTACATTCCATACATTTGTACCCATTCTCTGGTTATGTGTACAGTATCAGGAAGGCATATGAAATGGCAGCAGGAATATAACATTTGAATCTGAGACAGGTACAGTATCAAGAAGGGATATGAATCTATCAAACTGTGATTTCTTGAGAACATTTGTCCCTCCATGTTTGACTGTTAGAGCGACATCACCGGCAAAGAAGTTATATTCTTGAGAACATTTGTCATCTGCATCAGATGTCTCTCCTTCCCTCCATGTTTCAGCCTGTTAGAGCCTGACATCAGCTTGGCTGTTTGGCAATCAAATGTAATACACAAAAGTATGTCATTCTCCAGGAATTATATAATGATGCATGAAACAACATATGTTCTGAGAGCAGTTGACAAGTTTCTTAAACAGCCAAACCGAATAACATATTACAACAAGAGTTGTCCCAGCAAAATCCTACAAGAGTTGTAGCATTGACCAAACACATTACAAGTCCATACAACATATTACAACAATTGAATACTTAATTGCTTGCATTGATTCCAAACTACTGAACTTCAACAAAGCGAATATTACAACCACCTCCTTTGCAACCACCTACAAAGCAAATATGAATACTGAACATGTTAGATAATGAGTACTAGAAGCAAATATCAATGGAATGCTATACAATGAGTACAAGGCATACCAGAATTCCGTATGGGCATGATTATTTTGCTTCCTTCCTTAAAGGGCAGTTGCGGCTGTCGTGGGTGCCGATCTCATTGCATGTCCTACACATGCGAGCGGCCTTTCCCTTAGGCTTTTGTTTGTTCTCCCCAGGCCGATTCCTCTTGCATTTCCCTCTAGTGAGATTGTTTGTTGGTGGCAATATATCGATCTGATCAGGGATGCCACACCCAAGATACGCTTCAACCTCCTCCACTCTACTTTGCTGTCGGGCAGGAATTTCCTGGTTTATCTCATGCATAAACTTTTTAAGTTTCCCTCTAGCATTCTGCATGTGAGGAAGTGAAGGACTAGCTCGATGTATCAAATCTTCCAAGTCCTTTCGCATCTCAGAAGCCAACTTTTTAATTTCTTCCTCTGCGGGATCTTTGGGCTTCTCCTCAAGGACATTGCCATTCTCATCAAATACAATCTCCCTCTTGCAGTTAGCAGTCCACCTTTTCAAAACATAATGACTAGGAAGCTCATTCAGCAATGCACCTCGTAAAACAAGGATAATGTGGCGGCAAGGAATTCCATGAGTGCCAAACAACATGCACGAGCATTGCGCAATCATGGTGTTAGTGTCACATGTGACTTTTCTAACCTTCTTGCCTTCCTCATTCACATTTGTTATTTTAAGATCGCATATTGTCTTTGTGCTCTCAACAACACAGCTTGTCCCTAGCAACAATAACCTCCATACAAACTTTGCGAACACCTTATGTGTGAAAACTTCGCTCCCATGCAACTCTATTGGCCATGGTGTCTTCAATTGAGGCTTCATGTGAAAGGTGGCATTGTCTTCTCTTTGTTCATTGACCGCAATGTCGAAGCGGATCCAGAACTCAACCAAAGCATGTTTGTAACCTATAAATCGATTGAAAAAAGAATTGGCACTCTCAGACCTTGAAGTTGTTCTAAGGATTCCTGCCAGGGGTATGTCCATAAAATAAGCCGGTACCCAAGATGCCCTAATACTATAACGACCAGCCAACCACTCATTATCTTCCAAATGGAACTCTGAAATAATATTAGCCCATCGCGACTCGAATTCTTCCGAGTTTCGAGGATACACACATGAATTGACACGATCGTAAAAGATCTGGTTATCCCTCAAATCTGGCCTAATCTTTGTTGGGAGTTTGTTCAATATGTGCCACATGCATAATCTGTGCGTTGTATTAGGGAATACGTCTTGAATTGCCTTCTTCATGGCCGCATCTTCATCAGTTATTATAAGCCTAGGTGCAGCACCTCCCATGCATCTTACGAACGTACGGAACAACCATTTGAACGTTTCAATCGTCTGATCAAGCAGCAATGCAGCCCGAATAGAACAGATCCCCCATGGTTATTCACTCCCATGAATGGTGCAAATATCATGTCATATTGGTTTGTATTATATGTTGTATCAAATGAGAGCAACTCCCCAAAATGAACATAATTCTTTCTGCTAGTTGCATCCGCCCAAAACACATGGACCAACCTACCCTTGCCGTCAATGACATAGTCAAAATAAAATGCAGCATTGTTCTCGTTCCTTCTAGCTAGATTATCAAGGAACATCTGAGCATCTGATGACTTTATACTCTCTCTCAAAGTGCGGTGATAATTTTGCAAATCCCTCCTTGTGCATCCAACATTCTGAAACCCACCCTCACTAACATGAAGATATCTAAATGCCCCAGATGTCCCAATGCTAGCTTGATGGCATGCGAACAATGTCGTCTTAGCCTTCTCATTTACTTGTCTATTAGAACGTATCAAGTGTTGCTTACTAGGTGAGACAAAACCATGGTTATGCACTTCCACAAATGTCTCTAACCTGAAATTATTGTCCTTAGTCCGTTTGATACCAAACATGGCCTCACACCCACACCTAGTCAATTTAGACTCATATGACCTCTTCGTTTTGACCTCCAACTTGTCCTTACATTTTTCTTCCTTCCAACCACGTCTGGCACAATAATACCGCCTCCATTGCACAGCACCGTTTGCGATCGTCCGTTGCCCAATACGAACGGAGAAGCCAGCTACATGCGCATATGCTTTTAAAACTCGAGGGCTGCATCCTCATCTTCAAAAATCATTCCCATGGCAGGCGTCAGGTTGTCATTAACTACCGGTGTAGACAACGAACCCTGCAGCGGTTTGGATGAGTTAGCATGACATCGACATTACTCATTCAATTTTAAAAATTTCAAATCATCATACACTCACACAGAACGGAATGCTTGCATATCGTGGTGTTTTTACAAACTACTAGAACGAGAGAGTGAGCATCGACCATTTCGGGACATGGCAACGCTAGTGGGCGTACGGAGCTACTCACATCTTCCGTGGAATCCATGCCGCACTTGGGCTGCTGTAACCGAAAGAGGAATGAATCAATTACCACAACAGTCCTCCATCCCATCTCAATTGATTCCAACAAATAAGCTCACCTCAGCGTAGGAGCTCTGGAGGGCGGCGCGGTGAGGACCAGGGCAGCAGGAGGGCGGTGCGGCGAGGCAGGAGGCTCCCCCAACAGATCCCGTTGAGGAGAATGGGGGGGGACGCGGGGGCTCGGGACGTGCGGACAAGACGCAGGAGCTCCCCAGACCCACGGACGACGTGGAGGAGAATGGGAGGGCAGCTGCAAGGGCGGCAGGCGAGGGCGAGGACCCGGACCAGGCACTCGCAGAGGGCGGCGCAATGAGACCAGCCAACCTAGCTAGCTAGTGCGGGCGGCCAGGCGGGACTAGCTGGTCGCGGACTGCGGGCAAGGCTGGCGAGGAGCGAGGACCTGACGGCCCTCCGTGAGGAGGGTGGCGCGATGAGACCGAGCCAACCCTAGCTAGCTGGTGCAGGCACCCAAGGGAGAGAAGATTTCACAGCGTCTTGGTGTTTTTACAAATTCTCGCTCCCAGCGCTCGCCCATTGTCCACTGTCCATCGATTTTGGATTGGAAGGCTGGGATGCTCTATGTGCATATGTGCACGGTTCAGCTCATGTGCACAGGATATTTCCCCAACTTTATGAGCTTAAAGATTTATTCACAATATAATTAAAGATTGCATCTTCTACTCTCTTGCATGTGTTCTCGATTCACTTGCAGGAGATAGCCTTCTTGGCGAGGTCAACCTCGTTCGGCACGGTTGATAACCAACGGAGCAGTGGTGTAGTGATTGCGAGGGGTTCGATCTATTTTGGTCGGAGCCTTTGGATCATCAACGTCGAGTTCTCCACAATCGACTTATCAGTACCTTTCGGAAGATTGGGCCACCGTCACATCAGGAACTGCCAAAGTTACCCACAGATGGTCCTAGTTTGACGAGAAAGACAGGGGGGACAGGTGAAATACTTGTCGGACTAGATTTAGCACAATCCTAAGGTGAAGTGGTCATTGCTACATGACAAGGATGGTGCTCGATACGGTGTCATGACAACGAATCTAGTTGAGGTATACAATTGGGTCATACGCGGCGCGAGGTGCCTCCCTTTGGTTGGTATTGTGTAGGCAATTTTGTGTGGTGCCACAAAGTACTTTATTGACCGAAGCAATATCGTGTCGCTCACTATGTCAAATGACAGAGTACTATAATCCGCCATGATTACCAAGTACATGGATGAGAAGAGCAAGAAGGGAGAGATGCATAGGGCATTCCAGATGGACACACGGGAGCTTCGCTTCGAGGTACTTTTCAGGGAGAAAGGACGTCGCGAGATGAACCACTAGGTGATCATCCATGAGTGCACGCTTGGCTACGCTTGTTGCATATACACTTGCAACAAGCCACTTCTTCTGCATAAGCCATGCTCACATGTGATGGTCACCAATTAGCGACATGATCTTGTCGCCAATTCAATTGGTGACTTCAATCTCTGCCAGAAATTTCGCATGTCCGTTTAATGATGACATGAATTGGTGACTTCAATCTCTGCCAGACATTTCGCATGTCTGCTTAATGATGACATGGCCATTTCGCCATTTGGAATGGCGATAAAAGCGTGTCGACAATCTAGTGTCGATCTTACGAATGATTGTTTGGGGGCTTCCTATGAAATAGATTCACACAGAAAGAGATACAGAGATTTATACAGGTTTAGGCCTTCTCCTGGGAGAATAATAACCCTACTCATGTGTTCTTTTATTCAGTATGCTTATTACAATCGAGAAGAAATCACTCAAAGTAAGACTCAATGATCCCTTACGGCTAACCCCGATCGCCCCATCCCCCTGTCCATTGACTTCAGCCCTTATATAGCGTGTGAAGGGCTGGCAGTTACTCCATACCAAGAGGCACCTCAATGCCTGATGAAATGCACACATTGATGGTAGTTATTGTCAGAGGAAACTGCACCTCATGTCATCTGGTAGTTACATCAAGGACATGGGCATAATACGTACAATTATTCTAGAGAATAACTACATACACTAACTGCTCTGTATTGAACACAACGTATAAGAGTCCCTAATCGATTGGGCCCATATATATGTAGGCTTTATCTATTATAGGGTGGTCATAGTCGACCTGGTCGTAGAAAGCCTTACGACTACAATGTGGTCGTAGAAAGGCTTACGACCATAGACTGGTTGTAGAAAGGCTTACAACTAGGGGTGATTGTAGAAAGGCTTATGACCACTCAGTTAAGATCCTCCCTTATGAACAATAAGAGGTACACTTATGAGTAATATGAAGATACTACTATCTATAATGGCAATTATAGATGAACATTTAATTGAGGATTATTATATCCTCAACATCTAGCACCCCAACTTCAAGTGAAAATAACTTACTTGGAGAGGAGGTCATAGAATAGTGGTTAGAAGCAAAGTCTTTTCGACTGGTATTTCATTTGACAAGAAATTGACTAGGTCAAGAAGGTAATTTTACTTGAGTTAAAAAGATATAATCGCTTTTTTCGAATGGACAGATACCAACTGGCTCTCACAGATCTGTCCGTTGGAACAGTTCCCGAAGGGATGTCAACTGTTGACTTCCCTCGATTTTTAACTCAGACCCATGGCTATAAAATTCTACTGCGGGCGTGACTTAGGATTTTTACTTTCCCAATTTGCTTTAACTGCTCTTGAGCTCTTGTTCTCTCCACCGCCAACCAAGTCGCAATCTTTCTCCAAATTCTTCTAAATCACAATCAATCTCACTCGGAATAGATGGCCAGGACCATTTCCAAATGGGAGAAATCGGAGATAGATACGGAGAAGATGACGGCTCTCGTCGTGGCCGAGAAGATCCTGAAGCTAGCTTATGTGAAGTGGATCAATGCTGAGGAATAGCATTGCCCCTCGGGTGAGGAGAGCACGATTCCAGTATTCCAGTCATACTATGAATTTAGCTTTCGATTGCCCGTTCATCCATTCTTCATGGTCGTACTCCAGCACTTTGTTGTGGAATCGGTGAACTTGGTTCCCAATTCCATCACAATGCTGAGCGTATTCGTTTACCTGTGCGAAGCCTATCTGGGAATCCTTCTAGATTTGGATCTCTTTTGGTACTACTACAGATGAGCAAGCACAGCGGAATCGCAAGTAGCTGTGGTCTGAAGCTCCACGACGGAAAGTTGAGGGAGTACATTCATATGTTCACCCGGTCGTCATGGCCGGGATGGAAGAAGTGGTGGTTCTACTGGAGGGTGTCCAAGGAAGACAATCTATTCTTCACGGGGAAGCCCGCAGAGAAGAGTGTATCTTAGCACTCGACTTCGAGCGACCTCAACCGGATTACCCCCTACATTGATTCAAGCCATCAAAGACTTGAAAGAAGAGGGGCTAAGGGGATGGCACGTGGTGAGGGAATTCATTAGGCGCCATATTAGTCCTCTGAAGGATCAAGTACATCCTATGTGGATGTACTCGGGGACTAATGACCCAACCAGGGACTATGAAGCAGGTAAAGAAGCAATCAACTTAACCCTCTTTATAAATTATGAGTGTTATTGTTGATTATATCTTTGTACCTGTAGACCTCTCACAGAAACAAATTGGCACTCAGGTCAAACTCATCTGTGAGAAGGCTCCGACGCCCCTGTTAGGAGCTCCTTGAATTCTAACGGTCGTGTCCGTAGAAGAAAGGAGTGAACGCCTAAAGGTAATCAAAATTTAATTTCATCTTTAGGGTTCAGCAGTCGTAAGATTCAACCATTGAGCAATATTTATTTTTTGACCTTTGCAAAAAGTAGGCATGGCAGACCGTCAAGACGACCGAGAGATCAAATTGAGGTATGTCGAAGAAGGGTCAGAGGAAGACAGAGTTCCTCTGGCCAAAATGTGTCGCCTAGTGAAGGCCATTGATAAGAAGGGTGAGGGCTCAAGCTCCGCCCCTCCTCCGATCACTCCCATTGGACAATTCTTTGTAGACATGATCACTGTAGAAGAAAGGTGTGTGGTCGAAGAACTAAGGCACAAAGCCCCCAAAGCCAAGGTACCTTTCTACTATGACAGCAAGACATTTTCAATTTTTGCTTCTCATGGCTTTGTCAAGCAACTAGAAAAGGAGAACTGGAAAAGCTTTGTATCTTTTTGAATGATACCTCTGCAACAGCAGAGTTTGTGGCCGAGGGGAGTGTTGTCCCTCAAGTGGTCGAAACAAGTTTCAACCATCAAGAGGGTTAGGCAGCTCAAGGAGTAGTGGCTCTCGATCAAGATCTACGACCAGACGTGGCCGTAGAAATCCCAACTCTTCAACAAGACTTTCGACCAGACATGGTCGAAAAAGCCTCGGCCTCTCAAGCTTGTGGCACTGAAAGCCTTCTAGAGGCTGAAGATGTCACGAGAGTTGAGGTGGCCGAAGAGAAGAAGAAAAACAAATCATCCTTGGGGAAGGTTTCTTCTGGATTCAAGATTGTGTCCAGAAAGAGAAGGTATGTAAAATTAAAAGCGTAAAAATAGCATTTACCGTTTATTTCTATAGTTTGACATGTTTTCTTTTCTCCTTGTTGTTTTATTCCTGCTTCTCCAGCCCCTAGGGATGCTTCTGTTGAGAGGCCCACAGTTGCCTCACCTACAACTGTGGAAGCAATAGCTTCTTGTACAGTCGTAGAGACGGCAGCGGAGGTAGTCGAGGAATCGACCCCTATCCCTACGGTGGTAATGGAGGAAGTAGTTGCCACTAAAGCAGCTACGATCATTGAGGTGGTCATAGAAGCATAAGCGAAGATGGTGGAAGATCTGGTTGCTATGGTGATCAAGCCGGTTATTGAGGATATCAATAATCGGACAAGGGACTTGGTCCTACGGTCACCAGTGGTGTCCAGTCAAGATGGAGGAGGAATCTCTTACTGTCGTGCTGGGAAGGAGGTCATAGTGGACGTCCCTATTGGTCCTCAAGGAGGAGCCACTTCTGCTGCTGACAACGATGAAGAAGAAGAAGAAGACGAAGACTTCTTCGACCTCTTCCCTGAGTTCTTTAGCCCACCAACTATCAGATCTTCTTCATTCAGGTCTCGTGACCGAGTTCCACACCCTAAGGACATTCCAAGTAGGGGGCATATTTTTTATAACGAGCATCTTCAAAAAATATGGTGGGGCCAAGTCGACGAACTTGAAGAACTACAAGATTTCGAGTTTGTGTATGCCAAATTTGCATGGTCAACCATCAGCGTAAGTACTCGATGCAAAATATTTTTATATTTAGATTTTCCCCTTTCTTACTGTATTTTTTTTCAGAGAGCTCTCGAACAAATTTCCACCGTTGGTGGATACCACAGGAAACTTGTATTGTTGAAGAAGTAGCAGGCTCAGCTCTACCAACTAGTAGTAAAATCGTAAGTATTTGGAGGTCTTTTTTTTTTCTTTTCGACCACTCATTGAATACTCATGTCTACTTTAACCTTTGGAGGTCTAGAAGTGACGAAAGAACCTTGATTTCTGCCCTCAACTATGTAAAAGCCAAGGCGCAAAAATTAAGGGACGAAAAAGAAGTCCTGTTGGAGAATCTTCAGGAGGCAAATTCTATAGCTTGCGAGTTCTAGAATAAAATAAATAGTAAGTTTTTCACTTAGTACTATTCATTTTCATTGACCTTCTTCTCTTTCTCTATTTTTTTCTTCTCTTTACAAAAAGAGGTCAATATGGGTAAACTCCAAACCAAGGTTGGCTCGAAGGCCTTAGTGATCAACGAGCTCACCCGTATTACCAAAGAAAAAGACAAGAGCATAAAGGCATGGGAGGAGCAATGCGCGAAGGATGCTACCTCTCATGATGACGAGATCATGAAGCTTGATTCTCCTTTAGTAGGTAAGAATTCTTTACCTACGACCAGCTTCATTTACTGATCTTTTTAAGAAGTGTTTTTTTATAACTGGTCGTACTCTATTTTTAGAGCAACCAGATGAAATAAAACGACTTCAGGAAGATCAACTCGTGGTCATGAGGAAATGAAGTCTACGAAGATTAATTATCAAGGCAACATTTCACTCTTGAACAATGTACTTGGTGATCTTGGTGCTAGGGAAGTCTCTCCTCTTGAAGACACCATG
Organism: Phyllostachys edulis; assembly: GCA_036346405.1. NCBI lineage: Eukaryota > Viridiplantae > Streptophyta > Magnoliopsida > Poales > Poaceae > Phyllostachys > Phyllostachys edulis. The sequence goes on along the minus strand of CM070550.1, from coordinate 78,039,605 downwards.
GTCGACCATACGAGCACCATTGGACAACAAGTCGGGACTCTCTAGGAGTAAGTTAAGTTACAACTCTGAAGACCAACCAAGCCGACTCGATAAGAGAGGCGATCGAAGATGCAATAAGTTATGCCTTGGCAAAACTTAAGGTTTACGACCGTAATCTCAACCTTCAACCAATCGAAGCTGACTTCGACTTCCCTGAAGCAAAGGCAGCACAGCTGATCGAAGAAATGCAGTCGGTTGGCAAGAAAGTCACGGAGGAGATGCAAATAGGATCTCCTTCATTAGAGTAGTTTGTAATAGGGCATACAATTGTAAAAAAACAATTTCTTGTTTATGAATATAAGTCTTCATTTTCCTGCAAATTGTCTCTTCGAGCAGTTAGAAACTCATAAGACAATAAACAGAAATAAGAATTGAACCTTTAAAACTTAAGAATTGAAGTCATGTTTATAACTTTATCTTAGCCCCCGACTATTTGCTTAGTTTAATTATATAAACTACGTAAATAGTGAGAAAAAGGTTTGCTTAAACAAGTTGTCCGAACTTTGTTGTCGATCTCGATTGTTATGTACTGGTAGTAAGAGTTAGGAACAGATCGACACTAGAAAGTTCCTTCTAATGGGTAGGACCATGTGCAGAAAGGAAAGACTTCGACTAGGCGAGTTGCTTTCTCCGACCAGGTTAATCAAACTGAGGGCATCAACATTAGTCGGACAAAATATAAAAGAGTGCTTAAAAATTTTGTTTGATCTTTCTTAATGTACTCAATTGTATTGTACTGGTAGAAAGAGTTAGAAACAACGCGACGCTAGGAAGTTCCTTCTAGTGGGCAAGAGGAAAAAGTCCATATTACACCCCTGAACTTTGGCGAGAGTCCAAAAAACACCCTGAACTACAAAACCGTTTGGTTTACACCCTCGAACTGCCAATACCAGATCAAGTTACACCCTGTGTTGGTTTTGGACATGTTGGCAGCCACGTCACTAGTTTTTGCTTACATGGCATATGAATTAGCAGCAGATAAAAGGAATGGACTAGATCTCTCTCTCTCTCTCGTCTCCCATCACATCTTCTCCCTCTCTGGTCCCCGGTGATGGACCGACAGCCGTCCCTCAAGCCCTGCTGCAACCGATGGCCCCCCTCCCACTCCTCGACCTCGCTGTCTCCTCCCTCCCCCACCGCGACCTCCCCTCCCACCTCAGGCCCCTCCTCGAATCCACCCGCTTCCTCTCCCTACCCCTCCCGTGCTCGTGCTTGCTCCCGCCTAGCCGAGCCCTCCTCCTCCTCAAGCCCCCGCCCCTCCCCACCTGCGCCCGCGCCCAGCCCCTCCTCCACGCCCACGACGACCGCCCCACTCCTACCTCTCTCGTGCCGTGACTTGCCGTGTAGAGGTGGCCCAGCGGCGCGCTCCTTGAGGCCCTTAAGAAGTCACTCCTCAACTCGCTCGCAGCGCTCAAGAAGCCCGCGCTGGCGCTCCTCCTCGCCGGTGTGTTGCTCGCCGCTGCCGAGCCCCATCCGCGCCATAGCGACCACCTGGACGCCATGACCCAGGAGTTGTAGGGCCTCCTACCTCTGTGCCTTCCTGGTTCCCGGTCACCGATCCTGTAACATCCCAATTTTCTGAGCTTTAAAAATCCTTTGAATAGTTGGTAGAAAGAAAATTCACCATTTGGATTTATTTGAATTAATTCAAAAGCTTAATATTGGACTTTGAGTAACAAAACAATTTAATATGACTAAAGTCAACATGAACAATGGCCAAAACTATTTTATTTGGATTCTATGTGCTTGGATATATTTTCTAGAATTTTCTAGAATTTTTCCAAGTTCATTTGCTAATTTCTATTGCTTATTTGAATTATCAGTATTTTCTAAAATAGAAAAGGTATTTTAATTCTCAAAACAGTCTTTGGGCCTAAACTCTTTCCTTTTCTCGTCGGCCCGGCCAAAGATGCAGCCCAGAGTCGACGCTGCGCTGTCCTTCTCGCCTCGTGTGGCCCCCACTGATCGATCTCTCTCTCCCTCTCTCCACACGCTCCGCTTCAACCTCCACCGTTCGATCAAGTTTGGACGGTCCGATGGCGTCGTGCCATGCGGCCGGTCCGAACGTCACCTTGTTTGTGAGCCGTCCGATCAGGGTTGGACGGCCAGATCTTCGCCCGCGCGCGCGCACGCCTCACCCGCGCCTTTTTCCACTCGCGCCCGCCCGAGCCTCAGCCGTTGTCAAGTGGGTCCCACCCCCGTTCTGTTCTTCATCTCCGAAAACGTCGCGGAGTTTGTTTGCGCTGCCGCACGGCCGTTTGGGCGTCCGTGCCCTAGATGCTCCTGAGCCGCCGCCTATATAAAGGGAGGAAGCCCTCGCCCTCCGCTCCCTTTCCGCCGCCGCCTCCTCGTCAGCGCCTAACCCTAGCCACCGCAGGAGCTGTAGATCCAATCTCCGCCGCCGCCTACTCCGACGAGCAATTCCGCCGCACCCGAAGCCGCCGGAGCCTCAATGCCTACACCATCGTCATCGCGCGAGCGAGAAGAACCTCGGAGTCACCTTTGTTTCGTTGGAGGAGCCCTCTATCGCCATTGCCGTCGAGCCTGAAGCCTCCCCGCCGCTTCGACGTCGCCGCCGGTCGCCACAGTTGTCCTCAAGCACCCGTGAGCTCACCCCCATGATCCCCTTCGCACCCTCTACCTCCAGACCACCCACCGCCGGCGACTTCGCTGTTCACGAACCATTGGTTCCCTCGCCGCCGCCCTCGCCGCCCACGCCACCCTCCACCTCAACGCTCCGCCTCCGTGGCGCTGTGGCGTGTCACCACGTTAGCGCGCGTCACGCCACACGCGCACGCCCGCCACGCCACCAACCACGCCCCACGCCTCGGTGAACCCGGTCCACGGTGCACCCCGCCACTTACAGTGGGACCCACATGTCATGGGGGCACCTGACAACCAACCCTCGATGATGCCAAGATTGCGCAATAATCCGGTTTTTCTTTTAAAGAATAATTCGAAATTCAAGAATCCAATTTCTAGGGTTTTTTTAGATTCAAACTTCCAAACCCCATAACTTTTGCATCCTAACTCCAAATCAGTCCATTCAAATTTCTAAATTCCTATAAATTCAAGATCTATTTAATGGAAGTTTTATTTATTTTTTGGAGTTGTTTTGCCTCTATTATTTATTTATTTTGTTTGTTTGCTTCGCTTTGTAGTAGACTTCGACGCTTCGGGAAGATTTGAAGAAGAAGGAACACATCAAGACCAAGATCAATTCCTAGACCTATTCCAAGGCAAGTCATGCTTTGACCATGTTGAATCCCAGTTTTCCAAATATTATTTTAATTCAAAGTATTGCATTTTATTTCAAGTAATTATTTAAATGCTCTTGGGATTAGCTATTAAATCCAATCTGTTATGCCTTCCTTGTATAATTGTTATGCCTTGATCCTTTGTCACCCTAGTTGATAATTAGTTGGTAATATTATAGCACCAACGTGGGTTGGTTAGTGCGATTAGATTGCTTAGCCATGCCACAAATCACCTATTCATGTAAAGTGCAATTATTAACTTGACTAAGTGACTATGTAACTTTGTAATAACCTGTGTGTACTATGTGTCTTTGTGGCATGTGTTGCACTTAAATCAACTGGGTGGGAAAAAGGTTTAGACTGAGGCAAGTGGAGGGAACTGACATGGTGGCTATGTGATATGGCTTGTGAATCTGTGTGTCATATTAATCTGTATGCCTTAGTTAGAACAATGGAAGTCTTGCCTCTATCATTTAAGGACTGAACTTTGTGCGCCATTGAACTGAGACCTCCTGTACGACCACATGCCTGTTATGGGACGGGCCTAGCATAGTAAGATACGAATTCTTGGCATTGGTTGCTCAAGCGGTAGGTTAGGCTATGTGAATAGGGTGGAGGTGTGTGCTACCATGTAGTCGCATCGCGGGACAGTTCGCCGCTTCCCTGTCCAACGGTGTGTGTTGTACCATACACTGTGTATGGTTTGGTATGACATAAGCACATCGGGAGCATCTATGTTAAGATGAAGTTTCTGAAATGCTTTGTTACGATTAGTGCTTGCAACACTGGTTGTATCTTGTGGGTAAAGTGTACAAACTCGCAGAGTGTAAACAATCTATTCGAATAGCAGGCGTCATGGTCATGGACAATGCTCGGGGATTTCACACGAGGGGTAGATCTTTAAAATTGTGTGGGAAGGGAGCTGTGTGATCTAAATCATATGGCTATGTGAATAATCTGTTTAGGCTGTGTGTGTCTTTGTGAAATCAAATTGTTAAATTATTATTGTCTATTTGTTTTACTCGCTTTCAATCTATTATTTGTATTCAATCGCAAATGTTGCATTTCGCAAAAGAACCATAAAATTCCATTCCTTGTAATAAGCCCGCATGTATAATCGCATTTACGTGGTGTGACTTGCAGTACGGTGTGTACTCACGCTTGCTTTTAAAATAAATCAAGCGAAGAGGAGGAGTCTTCACCAAAGATTCGAGGAGGAGTTTATCGAAGGTGCCTCGATCGTGAGGTCTTGATCCCGACGGCTGTCTGCGTGGTGAATCGATGGGATGCCGCTATCGTTTCGTTTACTTCACGCTTTATTTCTCTGTTAGCCCTACGTGGCTTAATAATTGTAAACTCGACCATAAGGTCAAACCATTATTTATTAATCAAACTATTCGTTTATGTTACTATTCGCTTGTGTGGATCGATATTCATCTTTGTTGACACTGTGTGCACTAGCATGATCCTGGGCTAGTGCATTAAACACAGAGGGTCCAGAATTGTAATTTTGAGTCCCGACAGATCCAGCGCCGCTCCTTCGCCCGGCCGCCTCCGGCCGACCTCTCCCTTCGGTGCCTCTTCCCTCTTGCTGCCATGGAGGTAAGCTACCCCCTCCCCATCCGGGCCTGGAGGTACACTGCCCCCTCCCCTGCGCTCCTACGGCGGCAGTGGCGGCGGATCTAGAGATGCCGCGGACTCCGGGGGTGACGGCTGCTGCAGCAGCATCCTCAGCCTCTTCCTCGCCGGGTGGGCGGCCCGCGTCGCTGCGGACCCCCAGTTCTCATTGAAGGTCCTCATGGAGGAGCTCGTTGGCATCACCACCTGTGTGCTCAGCGACATGGCCTCCCGCCCCAACTTCGAGGCCACATGTTCGAGGCCGGTGCTTCTGCATGTGTGGCGGGGCCAGGAGGAGCGGCACTAGCTGGGAGGAGTTGGCGCCAGTGGGGGTCGTCGATGGGGGCACCGCCGCAGCGGTGATGGAAGTGGGGGAAGGCGAGGGTGATACGACCACTGCCTCGCGGTGGTGGAAGCTACGGTGGCATCCACACGCAGCCACAGGCAAGCCAGCTTCTAGCTACGGCAGTCCACGTCTCAGCAGATCGTGGAGGACGGCTGCGACACGCCGTGCTGGCCGTCGGGGAAGGACATCAGCAACTTGCTATTCCGGACAGGTCGACGTACTACCAGGACATCTTCCAGATCACCCGCGGCCTGCCGCTGTCGATCGTCGTCCTCGCCGGCGTCCTGCGGTCCAAGGAGCTACCGCATGAGTGGGACGGTGATGGCGCGAAATGGCTGGCGGTGAGGGGGATCCAAGAACAAAGAACGGCCGGTGGGTCATGTCGCTGGCCTTCGACGACCTGCCGCACCGCCTCAAGTCGTGCTTCCTCTACTTCACGACGATGCGTTGTGATGTGCAGGCGACGCGGTGTTTTAAGTGGGCGCTAACGTGGCAAAACGGGCCAACATGGATGCCAGTTAGGACCAAAACCAGCTAGTTTTGTCCCGAGGGGGTCGAGTGACATGGTTTTCAGAATTGGAGGGTGTAAACCAAACAGTTTTGTAGTTCACGGTGTTTTTTGGACTCTCGCCAAAGTTCAGGGGTGTAATATGGACTTTTTCCTAAGCAAGACCACGTGTGGAGAGGGAAGACTTCGACTAGGTGGTGTTACTTCCTCCGACCAAGTTAAACGAATCGAGTTCACCAAAAGTAATCAAACAAATTATAAAAGCTTACCTTACTTAGAGAATTCTTCATAAGAAATGAAAATGTAAACTAAGTAAAAAATAGCTTGCTATAAATTTTTTTCAACCACATTTTGTTGAACTTAGTTTCTTTGTGTTGGCATCAAAAGTTAGGAACAAGTCGACGCTAGGAAATTCCTTCTAGTGGGTAGGACCACGTGTAGAGAGAAAAGACTTCGACTAGGTGATGTTACCTTCCTTCAACTAGTGTAAAGATAACCAAGTGTAAAAATGATCGAAAAAATCATCGAAGCGTTGCTCAATGTAAGACAATAAAGATGGGAGAAAGAATAAACTTTATTGAAGATGTAAGAGGTTACACATAGAATTCGGCCTCGATCCATTTTGTGAACGTATCAATAGCCACAAAAAGGAACTCGAAACCGCTCAGTGCTTCTGGAAACAGTCCTAGGATATCGAGACCCTAGGTTGCAAAAGGCTAAGAAAGAGGTATGGTTTGTAATGATTGATCCGGTTGGTGCACTTGTCTGCTATGAAATTGTCATTGTACACATTTATTAACAAGATCTTTAGCATCATGGAGGGCCATTGGCCAGTAGAAACCTTGTCGAAAGGCTTTTCTGACTAGCGTTCTGTAGGAAGCATGAGTTCCACAGATGCCTCCATGTATCTCTTGAAGGAATTATAATCCTTCTCTTCTGCAATATGCATCGCATGGGAACCCCTTGCGTTCCTCACTCGTAGAGGACTCCTTCGACCAAAGTATACATTTTGGCCTTACGGGATAAACGATCAGCTTCAAGATCGTTAATGGGCACTGTGCCCTTCTGAATATACTCATAGATGGGGTTCATCCAAGTATCTTCGTATTCTAGGGAGGCTATCTCAATGGGAGATGTCTCTGGTGTTTCGACCAGGGACGGCTTCTGGAGCTGTTCGAAGAAGACTCCTTTTGGTGCTTGTGATCGGGAAGAAGCTATTCGAGCTAACTGGTCAGCGAGGAAATTACCCTTTCGAGGGATATATTGCAAATCGAAACCAAAAAAAATGCTCTTCAAGCTTTCTGACTTCCGATAAGTACCAAGACATGGTCGTATTGGAGTATTGGTACTCTTTTTCGACCATATTCACGACTAGGTGAGAGTCTCCTCTCACGAGTAGTCGTCAAATCCCGAGCACTTTTGCCGCTCGTATGCCAGCCAATAAACCTTCGTATTCTTCCATATTGTTAGTAGCAGGAAAGTTTAACTGAATAGTATACTTTAAGGTTTCTCTTGTAGGAGATTCTGGAACCACCCTAGCCCCCGAGCGACTTCATGTGAGTGACCCATCAAAGTACATTGTCCACTGGTCGTGGGATCCATACTGGGGATCCTAAACAGGTTTAGGATTTGTCCATTCGGCAACAAAGTCTGCCAACATCTGGGATTTAATGGCCGTTCGGGACATAAAATGGAGGTCGAACACTCCAAGTTCAATTGACTATTTTGCCATACGCCCCGCTGCTTCCTTGTTCTAGAGGACCTCTCCTGAGGGAAACTCAGATGACACAATTATCTTGTGCGCCTGAAAGTAATGCCTCAGTTTCCTCGAAGACATAAGGAGGGCATATAAAAGTTTTTGGACCAGAGGGTATCACTCCTTAGGCCTGTGAAAAACTTCACTAACATAGTGAATTGGTCGTTAGATATTTTCACGTTCTACAACCAGTACTACGCTCACTGCTTGTGGCATAGCAGCTAGATATATTAGGAGTGTCTCTTTTGATTTCGGAGAAACTAGTGATGAGGACATCAAACCTCTAGATATGACCACTACTCCACGTCATGATACAAGGAAGGTCTCCACATCATTTTGTCTCCAAGTCAAGCAAGAGTTCTAGTGGGACACGTTCTGGAATCTAATTCGGCCTCCGGAGATAGCACTGACTTCAAACGTGTATAGAATTCGCATAGAGACTTCGTTTGAGGTGTTTGAGGACATGATGGAAATCTTATCTCATCCTATTTCCAATGGATCTAGCCCCACCTCCAAATTCCTTCTGTGCGCAACGCAATCGACAAAACAATCTGGCGCTATTTCTGAGCCCGAGACAAAAGGGTGTTGCACCACCTACACTTTGGCCTATGGGCCTTGTAACCCTAGGGGTGTGCGCCCACCCCCTTAGCCATCACCCTCATATATTCTCATGTGTGCGGCACTTTAGAATTCATATTTTGTTCAGTTAAAAGTTAGCAACATTGCAACTGCGTGTATTGGCTTGTGTCGACTAGACCAACCATAATACCACTTCAGAATCTTACCTTATTGAGTACTTCAATCCTATTTGCAATTTCATATTACTTATTATCTTGTTCTTGCGTGTTCTTCGATTGCATGCAAGAATAGACCTTCATGGCTAGGTCGATCGTGCTTCTAGCAAGGTTGATAACAATCACGGAGTTAGTTCAGCGATTGCCAAGCATATTGTTCGTATACTATTAGCAGCCGAATCATGAGAGTCATCTCCACCAAATCGAATTATCCTTCTCATTGAAAGATCAAGACACCCATTGTCGCATTAGGTGGTATCAGAGCACAAGTTGATCGGTGAGAATTTTCTTTACCTACATTCCACAAAAGCCATGAAAAAAAAGGGTTAGTTCATCTTGTCCAAACCAATCTACGCCATGCAATTTTATTTTCAGTAATTTGCATCATTGAATTTTTGTTGCATTGTCATGTCAAGTTGTTGATTTCTAGTTCTAGTTGGAGTCTAGTTTGTTCTTTGTCGAGTTTGCATCTGTGTGCTTTGTTCCAGCCACAAGGTCTTCATCATGTCGCAGCCGTGACAATTGAAGCTCCCGCCCCCGCTTCCATCTTGCTGCCACGGCCACCTGAGCACTCCCTGCAGCGGCCACCAAAGCCGCTACCGCCGCTGCCGCGGCAACCCAAGGCACCTCCACTGCCTCTCCCTGCCGCAGCCACCAAAGCCGCCGCCACCGCTTCCTCATGCTGTTGGGGCACCCGACGCGCCAGGCTGCCGTTGCCATCTTGCTACCGTGGCGACCACAACACTCTATCGTCGCTGCTTCTTGCTTGTTGCGACAACCACAGAGCGCCTGCCACTCACTGCCATGGCAGCCAACGCACCTCCTGCTGCCACTGCTTCTCACTATTGCGGCAGCCGACGCACCCTACCGTCGCTGCTTTCTTGCCACCACGGTAACCACATCCTCTGCCGCAGCCACCTTGGCTCCTACCACCGTCGCTCCTTGGTAGGAATAAAAGGAAACCCTAGTGCTGATTTGGTTTCAGAGAGTAGCAAGTTTAAAAGGAAAGAGTTGGATTCGGTTTCGAGAGAAGAAAGAGATTCAGTTTCCAACCCTAACCTATTCAGTTTCAAATTCTATCCTAATTCAGTTTTTCAAGGAAAAAAGAGAAGAAAAAGGAAAGCAATATTCGGAAGTTACTGTAGCAATCCAAAAATGAAAGGGTTCGCTTCCAGTAGTTTTCTAAGGTATTAAAAAAAAGGAGAAGGACAAAAAAAAAAGAGAAGAAAAACAGAAAGAAAAAATATACCTCAGGGAATTGCATCTCTCTGTTAGTAGTGCTCCTTTAACACTTTGCTTCATAGGCTTTGATTAGCAAGCTTTGATTAGGCTAGGATCAGCAATATTGACTAGTACCTTGAGCAATTTTTCAACTTGCATTTACTAATTTGATTATTGCTAACCCTTGCTACCATATTAAAGCCTATCCTAACTCCACTTTCTACCATTGTACAGGTACTAGTTGCTTGCAATCGCTTTGTCAATCTTTAGAAATCATTTGACGCCAACACTAGTTGCCGGTCACGCCTGTTTGCTTGGTAAGAACTGGTAAGAACGTGGTATGAGCTTGAGTGTGAGCGACTTTGAGCCTCCAGATCCTATTAGTTCATAGGAACATATACTTGTGATTTGTTTCCTTATTTTCCACTAACTATGGCAGGTTCACGGGATGATTACAAGATAGATCCACGTCTTCTTTGATCCATTGAACGGGAGCGCAAGAAAGTCCGCGAGAAAGATGCAAGCTTGAGACAAGATTCTCAACCACAGGAGGCACATGATCGTGATAGTACGTCAAATAAAACTAAACTCACTTTACCTTCTTTTGCTAGGAAATATGATCCTAATGCTTATCTCACATGTGAATTAGTCGTACATCAATTATTTGCATGCCATGAATTTCCTGATCATCAGAAAGCTAGGGCTGTTACCCGTGAGTTTACTCATTTTGCATCGGTTTGGTGGAATGAATATTGTCATAATAGTCAGGACATACCTAGAACATGGGTTGATATGAAGAGAATTATGAGAGCTAGATTTACACCAAGATATTTTGCTTATAATTTGCTGCAAGAATTACAATGTTTAGAACAAGGCAGTAACACCGTAGAGGAGTACTATCAAGAATTGCAAACTGCCTGGTCTCGTTGTGGTTTATAAGAAATTGAAGATGCTAAGATAACTAGATTTTTAGGAGGATTAAACCGTCAAATTCAGGATAAACTTGTTTATAAACCTCCAATTGTCACTCGCTTGTTTCGTCTTGCTTGTAAAGCTGAAAAGGAAGTACATGAATGACAATCCAAGATTAGTTGTGCACTTTCGTCTACTACACCTGCACGTGTACATAAAACAAACAAGCACACGGTACACACCTCCGCATCAAGATCATCTTCGGTTTTTTTTTCTGCTGTTGCAACTACTATGGTTGTCGCCCCCCTGGTGTGGGCATCACTCTGTCTCGCTGTCTTGCATCATTGGCTCGCTCATGGGTAATTGAGCTGGAGCAAGAAAAAGAAGGAAAAGCTTGTGACAGCTCACCACCTTCAGTACCAACATCATCTGAGTCAAACCTACAAGGTAATACCAAAGGTACTTATTTGAATACTCAACCTGAGATCAATACCCATGATTTCATGTCTAGTATCATTGAACAAAGGGAAAATAAGATTATAGTAGGAACTATTGCATCACATGAGGTGAAAGAACCTAGTGCTGATGTAACAGCCCAAAGTTCTTTTACCAATTTTAAATTAATTAAAGTTATTATTTTGTTGGACTTTCTGAAATTTGAAAGAGTTTAATTGCTTTATTTGAATTTCTAAAGTTTTAAAAATCAAAAATAAAATTTATTAAAGTTCTTAAAGTTTTATTTGAGTTAAAGTTGAAAAATAAAATTTTAATTAATTTCTAAAATTTCCTTGAATTTTAAAAGCTTTTTCCTAAATATTTTAAAGCTAAAATAATTTATTTGCAAAATTAAAAGCCAACTTTAAGTTGGAAATAATTTTATTAAGTCCAAAATAAATCTAGGAATTTCTGTGAATTTTTCTAGAATTTTTGGATTTATTTTGCTATCTTCTAAAGCTTATTTGAATTAACCGGAATATTTAAATTGCTAAATCTATTTAAATCTCAAAACTGCTAGTGGTCGAATCTCTTGGCCTTTTCCTGTCATCCGTGTGTGGCCCAACACATGCTGCCCTCTCTCAAGCAATGACCACTCAAGGCTAACTGTCGGATCTAACTGATGGCTCACCACATGCCTTGACTCTCTCTCTCTCTCACCCGAGCCGGCCCACCTGCTAGCCATTGCCCTCTCCCTTGCAAGTGGGCTCGCCCATGTTCTCTTCAACCCGCTTCTTCCTCCTCCAAGAATCGCCATGGCGCTGTGGAAGCTCACAACCGCCTCCTCGCTTCGCCTCGCGCGCAGCGTGTAAGACCAGCGCCCTCAACCGCCTCCACTCCCCCACGTTTCCCCTCTCCCCGCGCGCCGGTTCACCCACACGCCACAACCGCCGCGGCCACCACGACACCCACGCACGATCTCCCCCTTCGGCCGCGCCCTCGTGCTATAAAAGGGAGCACGAGGAGCCCCTCATCTCGCTCAATCCTTCCCCCTCATTCACACTCCCTCTCTCCCTCTCAATCGACGGGAATTTGAGTTTCCTTGTGCGCCGCCGCGAGGCCTTTCTTCTCCGATTCCGGCGCCGACGTCGCCTCCTCACCACCGCCGTCGGTACCATCGACACCGCCGCCTCCTCGCCGTCCCGGTGCGTGCCTCAACCTCGCCGGAGACCCACCGGGAGCAGGCCCCACACCGCCGATCTCGCGCCGCTATTTCCCTCGCCGCCGTTTGTTCTGTTGTGCTCGCGGCCGCTGTGGTGAGCAACACGTTCCCCATCTCCCCTCGCCGCTTGAGCCCCTCGGAGAGTCGCCATGGCAAGATAGCGCCGGCGAAGCCCACGCCGAGCGCCACCGCCGCTTGCCGACGTGGTGCGCCGCCGTGGACGCCACCTCATGCCACGTGGGCGCCACCTTAGCGTCGGATCCAATGTGGATCCGACGTGGCACCCAAACCGCACCACATCACCACCACCCCCCTGAGCCAAAATCCCGTGGGCCTGGTCCATGGGGACCGTGTCTACGACACGTGGGGCCCACCGGTCAGAATTTAGTTTATTTATTTAAATTCCGAAAACCTCAGGGCTGATGTCAGCATTGCGCAATAAATAGTTTTTCCTTTAGAAAAATAAATCAGGAAATTGTTTAAATTGCAGATTTAGGTTTAAACTTGTAAAATTCATATCTTTTTCATCCAAACTCCAAATTGCGTGATTCAAATTGCTAAAATCTTAGAAAATTATTATATAGCTAAATAAAATAAAATTATTTCATTTGGAGTTATTTTAAATTATCTTTTTGAATTTATTTGAATTTCATTTGAATTTGTCGTACTTTCGCGTATAGACTTCGACGATTCCAGAGTGTTAGATCCTTCGGAGGATTTAGAGAGTCAAGACTTCAACGAAGGCAAGTTATACCCTTGACCATATTGCTCCCAGTATTTTAAAGCTATTTAATTCAGTTTTTAAATTATTAATTGCATGCTTACTTTTATTAAATTATTTCAAGTCCCTGTTTAAATACTTAGATATTCCAATTTCTATTGTATGGCCAATTTGATTATTGAAATGTCATTCCCTTGTCACCAATAGATAAAGTATTATGGAAAATATTCACATGCTTAGCAAATACTTAGACCATGTTTATGAATTTTGGGAGATTTAGCCAAATCTTTTCAAATTGGTTTAAAGTTGAACCTATGGTATTGTTCTACCATAGGGAATTTGTAAAGGTGGTTTTCACTAAAATAAAATCAAAAATGGTTTGGACTTGGGCGAAACGGATGAATGGTGGGTGCAGGTTTATGCACGGGTTTAATCTGGTTAGGATTAAAGCCCAAGGTTTGATTTGAAAGACGCCCAAATCAATTAAGGACCGGCCTTTGAGTGTTCCTTTGCTATGCCTATAATGGGCTATGCCTCACCGTACAACCACATGTCTCCAGAATGGGGCGTGGGATCTGGCTGATTAATTTGTGGAGTTCCATCGCAGTTTATCCTATCTGTACGTGGGTGGTCTTTCATGGCTTGTCTTTCATGACTATTTTATTCCCACCTAGTGCAAGAGGGGGCCCTGAACCTGCGGATGGTTAGTCCAAAGGGGGCAAAACCTTAGCGAGGCTGGACTGCGGTGGAATGATGCATTGTAAAGGCCTTGTCATGAAATCTAGACCTCTTACCTTAGGCAGTGAGAGGTGGCATTGACGGATGCCGAACAAACTAGAGGAATCATGTCATGTGGGTAAAGTGTACAATCTCTGCAGAGTGTAAAACTATTTGAATAGCCGCGTCCGCGGTCATGGGCATGCTAGCAAAGCTACTCTGAGTTAGACTTGTTTTTGGTTTTTAAAAGTGTTTTCAACAGATGTTTTCAGGATAGTTAGTCCTGTGGGAAAATTGGGCGGTTAGCCATTGTGACAGGAGGGTATCCTTCACCATTCAAATATGGAGGTTATCCACACTATAAAATTGTCATTTAAAATCTGATTTTAGATATAGTATAAAAATGGCCTTGGAAATTAATACGATTATTTAAACTTGAAAATGCTGCTTTATGCAAATAAACCCTACCAATACCCCTTGTTTACTTTATGCATGCATTCAATCTGTTACTTGACGGGTGTAACTTACGAGCACGGTAGTAGTGCTCACTCTTGTTGAATAATCTTTATTCAGGAGAAGACCTCTATCCAGACGGTGAGGACATTGATGCTTAGGCTGCGCCCCTAGACGATTGCCTGTGGCGAATCGTTGGGTCTACTACTACTGTTCTGCTTCCACTGTGTTTTACTTTATTTGGCCTCAGGCCCTTCGTAATAAACTCTGATTTACTATTAATGCAATGCGAGATATGTTTATGATATCATTTTTGTAAATGTGTACACCAGAAATCCTGGACTGGTGTATGAACATAGAGGATTCGGGATCCTTTGTTCCCGGGTTCGACAGCTGAGAAGGCAGATATTAATTTCTGTAATACCCCAACTTGCTATCAGAGAGAGAGCAAGAGAGTAATTGAATTAGAGAAAGAATTTGAAGGTTTTAGAGGGTGTTTTTTTGCGTTTTTGGGAACTCAGGCCTTAGGCTATTGGCTTGCATCTTTGGCCCAAGGGAAACCGGCCCAGGAAGGGGGGAGGGGCAGCCAAACCCTAACCCATTCCCCCCCATGCGCCACTCCCCCCCCCCCCCTCATTTGTCCAGCCACCACCCCCCTTCCTCCCCCTTTCCAGCCACTGCCCCTTCAGCTCCCCTCCCGTGCAATCTTCATCAATTCGTTGATCGGAGTATCAAACGACATCCGATTAGGCTCAAACTTGGTCAGTGTGTTCTTGACTTGTTTCTCTTATATTTTTACAGTTGGATTGAGGATTAGTTGAGAGGATCACCTAGTTGGAGAGGGGTTTTGTCAGTTTGGACTACTGCAGTTTTAACTCAAAGCAGTTTTGGTAGATCATTTGTTTGAGTGGAGAAACGATCACGGATTGGGCTGAAATTTTTATAGCTTGTATAGAACATGTGTAAATACACTCCTACCAATGTTCATTCAATAATGGTCTGTGGTTTGTGAGATCTGAGTAAATAACTAAAGGGAACAGAATTATAGTTTCAGGTATCAGATTGGTTTTCTGTTGGTCTGGTCGCGCTGTAGTTTTAGGTTCTGTAATTTCAAAATTTGGTCTAGCCATCTCCTAAATATTTGTGGGTGACATCTTTAGCTTTCCATAGAATCTTGGATCAGGTCGTTTGGATGAACGGAGCATGAGTTATAAAAATTTTAGTTCTGTTGTGCGGAGGCTCTATCGGGATTCTGACGAGTTGTATTAATCGGATGATAAGAATTAGTTAATGACATAATTAGAGGATCTCACCAACATAAATATTGTAGGTTATTGCATAAGGTTTCCAGATAGCTAAAGAACGTAATTTTTGGATACATGTACTGAAAGTTATGAATGTTTAGGTTCTGCTGTCCAGATTATCTGCCAGATTCTGGCTGTCTTATTAAGCTGTTTAGTAAATATAGTGAATGACAAAATTAGGGAATCTTACCAGCTAGATTAAGGTGGGTAATTCAGTAATATTTCCATAAAATCTAAGATCACCATTTTTTGGTAAACAGAAGAAAGATATGATTTTTAGAAGTTGACTGCCCTGTTTTGGGACAGAACGATGTTCATGGGAAACAATGTTTTGGGTTGCGCTAGGAAGCGTAGAGAGTTATGTAATGTTTTTATTTATCGCTACATGCTCTAAGATGTCTCCTTAAGTGTGGATATTAATTGTTCAGGAAGGGGTGTGAATCCGGGAATAGCATCCTCTTCTCGTCATCCTACTCCATATGGTTGAGGCAAGTACATTAGTGGGCAGAAAATTGTTAATGCTTGGCCCATGTGGTTTCTTATTCATAGTCGTATAGTGGTTGTTATATGCTCAAGCTGATTATTACTCATTGAACATGCTTTGCGGTGGTGAATTCTTGTTCTTTGTTTTACAATTGTTGTTACATGCATATGTTGATCAAGTGTATTGGCTAATGTGCATCATTACAATATCCTTGAGTCTTGGTCTGCTTGGTAGCCAAGTATTGATAAATTTGAGGCCCCCATCATGTTTTAGACGGGTATGAGGTCCCCACACTCGTGGAGTGTGGGCTTGAGGTCCCTGTGCTAGAAGGAACATGCATGGGTATGCTTCAACGGATGCATACTCCACATTACCGGTAAATGCAAAGAGAAAAGTTTACATGGGAAGGGCAAGAAATAAAGCTTGATGCACACTACCATGTTAAACACCATGATCGCTAATTTTGAATCTTAAGTTTAATTGGAAGAACCTGCTAGAGAACGATATTTATCGTTATGATCGTTTTCACCCTTTGAGGTGTATTTGTTTTATTGTAATAGAGTTTGGTGGTGACTCTTTGGTAAATTTTAAGTTTATATTTTAAAGTTTGATACATTATTATCTTACTCAAATATCTGTTAGTTGTTTGATAATTCCTTTAATGGTCAAAATACAGAGGAGACTCTGTCGAAATAACGAGAAAACTTAGCCTAGCATTGCTTTACGTTTTTTTAGTAGCATTCCAAGCTCATGTTTGCTAGGGTGTTACAATTTCCTCGATACATAATCTGATATTATTAATAATTTGCATGAATCCTATGATAATGTGATTGATTTGCGTACTGAATTGAGTGCACCATGTGATAACATTATTGATTTGCCTACTAACTTGAGTGCACCATGTTATAAAATAACTGCATTGTCTGCTATTTTTAGTGTTTCATGTGATGAGTCAATCGCATATAATGATCATGTGGAATTGGTTAGACATAAAAAAGTTTTGACTAGAATTTCTTCTGCTGATTCTTTATGCTACATTATGTTGGATCCACCTATGAAATTGTCACATGCTATGGAGTAAGTTTCTGCAATTGCATGTTTGAAATCCTTGTTTAGTGCTTACACCCCTGGATATAAGTTTAATTTGATTGGAGATTATGGTGTAGACAATCAATTTCTTGTATATCGAATATACATAACTTGTGATCATATGCATGAATTGAAGCTTGCTATTTTGAACAACAATTCTTGTGTGCCGAATCATGTTCCTTATAAGATAAAAATAAAATTTAGTGAGCATCCAATACCTATGTGTTCATCTCTTATTGCACCATCTAGTATTGACAATCTGAATAATGATGTTGAAGTATGGAAGAACTTACACATCTTTTCACCTTTGCTAGATGAATTTGTTATTGCTCAACTGAAATCTGATTATATGAATGACTTGTGCACTTTTAAATCAATTGTTGTGCTGGTCATTAACTTACAAAAGTTGAGGACAATTTTCTTTCATAATAGGGCGATGAATAACTCTACTATACACTTCACTTATACTTGCAAATTGAGTTACAAACTGAACGCTATGAGAAAATGAACCTTCGCTGATTTGATGCATGCACACTCACCTTTAATTTACAAAGCTTTCTCTATTTCTTTGCCACATGTTGTTGCTAACATTTTGCAGAAAGATGAGCATGAGCTGCTACAAGTTTTAAGCTTTTCTCGGAGCTGGATGATGAGCATGAGTCCATGATGACTCAAATGCAAGGAGGGGAGGATGATGAGGACATCAACCCTCCGGATATGATCGCTACTCCACGTCATGTTACAAGGAAGGTCCCCACATCATTTTGGATCCAAGTCAAGCTAGAGTTCCAGTGGGACATGTTCTGGAATCCAATTCGGCCTCTAGAGATAGCACCGACTTCAAACGTGTATAGAATTCGCATACTGACTCTGTTTGAGGTGTTTGAGGACATGATGGAAAGCTTATCTCCTCTTATTTCCAAAGGATCCAGCCCCATCTCCAAATTTCTTCTGTGTGCGCCACAATCGCCAAAATAATCCAACGCTGTTTCTAAGCCCGAGAAAAAGGGTGTTGTGCCACCTACACTTGGGCCCATGGGCCTTGTAAACCTAGGGGCATGTGCCCACCCCCCTAGCCATCACCCTCATATATTCTCATGTCTGCAACACTTTAGAATTCGGATTTTGTTTAGTTAAAAGTTAGGTACATTGCAACTTCGTGTATTAGCTTGTGTCGACTAGACCAACCATAATACCACTTCAAAATCCCACCTTATTGAGTACTTCAATACTATTTGCAATTTCGGATTGCTTATTATCTTGTTCTTGTGTGTTCTTCGATTGCATGCAGGAATAGACCTTCGTGGTCAGGTCGATCGTGCTTCTAGCAAGGTTGATAACAATCATGGAATTGGTTCAGCGATTGCTAGGCATATTGGTCGTATATGATTGGTAGCCAAATTGTGAGAGCCGTCTCCACCAAATCGAATTATCCTTCTCCAGCGATTGTTAGGCATATTGGTCGTATATGATTGGTAGCCAAATCGTGAGAGTCATCTCCACCAAATCGAATTATCCTTCTCATCGAAAGATCAAGACACAATCACGGAGTTGGTTCAGCGATTGCCAGGCATATTGGTTGCATATGATTGGTAGCCAAATCATGAGAGTCGTCTCCACTAAATCGAATTATCCTTCTCATCGAAAGATCGAGACACCCATTGTCGCATCAACTAGAACAGGAGCACTCGTAATATATCTCTTGACATCCTCGAAGGCATTGTTTGTCTCCTCTGACCATTCGAAGCCCTCGTGTTTCTTTGGAAGTTTAAATAAATGAAGTCATTTTTCTCCCAATCGTGCAACGAAACGAATTAAATCCGCCATGTACCTTGTGAGTTTTTGGACTTCTTTCTTCGTGGTTGGAGGGCGCATTTGTTTAATAGATCTTATCTTTTTAGGGTTTGCTTCGATTCCTCGTGTAGAGACAAGGAATCCAAGCAACTTTTCCGAAGAGACTCCTAACACACATTTATCAGGATTGAGTTTCAAATGGTATTTTCTCAGGTTGTCGAATCTTTCTTGCAGGTTGGAAATATGATTAAGGCACTTGATACTTTTTACGACTAAATCATCAACATAGACTTCCAAATTTAGGCCTAGCTGAGGAGAAAAAGTTGTTTACATCAAGCATTGAAAAGAAATGCCAGTATTTTTTAGACCAAATAGCATTTTCACATAGCAAAATATTCCAAAAGGTGTAATAAATGCAGTCTTTTCTTCATCATCTAGGCACATACTTATCTGATAATAACCAAAGTATGCATCTAGAAAACTTAATATTTCACAACCAGTGGTTGAATCAACCAATTGATCAATACGAGGAAGAGGAAAATCATCTTTTAGACAAACTTTATTAAGACTAGTAAAGTCTACACACATACGCTACTTACGATTGGACTTTCTAACCATTACAGGGTTAGCCAACCACTCTGGACAGTCGACTCCTCTTATAAAGCCTGCTTTAAGCAATTTGTCCAACTCAGATCTGATGGCATCTCATCGATCAGGTGTGAATCTCTGTAATTTCTGTTTTACGGGTTTCTTGTCAGGTTGTAGAGCTAGTATGTGCTCGATCACCTCCCTAGGGACTCTGGGCATGTCGGATTCTTGTCACGCGAAGACATCTACGTTTGCTCGGAGGAAGGTGACGATGGCGTTTTCCTATGTAGAATCGGAAGTGACTCCGATGCGAACGGTCTTCGAAGTTTCCTCTGCATTCAGTGGAACCTCTTTAACTTGATCGCTTGGCTTTGGTGCAACTTTAGGCTTTGACTGTTTGGTCGAATGTTGCCCCTTGCTTGCTTCTCGAGTTGATATTTGGCCAACCATCTCGTGGGACTTGCGGTCGCATGTAAGCGTCATCTTTTTATCACAGCAGACTATGATTACCCCTTTGGGACCCAGCATCTTAAGACATTGATAACCGTAATGAGCAGCCATTAGAAGTCGTGTCAGAGTTGGTTGACCGAGTATGGCATTATATGTTGTGTCGAAATCGACCATGTCAATGGAGATTTTCTCTGTCCCAAAATTGTTTGGAGAACCAAATGTTACAGAAAGAGACACTTAGCCAATAGGTTTGGCCGAGGACCCCGGTATGATCCCATGAAACGAGTATCATACTGGTTTTACCTTTGCTCTGGGAACATGCATTTCGTCCAGGGTACTCGTAAAGAGTATGTTTAGTGAACTCCCACCATCAACTAACACACGATTCACTTGATAGCTGTTGATGGTGGGCTCAACCACGATCGGAAATCGACCAGGTCGAGTAGGAAGGATCGGATAGTTACCTTTCTCAAAAAGAGATGGTGACTTCCGACCACTTCGGTACTTTACTGACAAGAGAAAGGTCGATGGAGTTTATCTCACACTCAACAGCCTTGAGCTATCGTTTTGACTCGAATGCCAAAGATCCTCCATAGATGTGATAAATGGTGTGCTCTGGATCTCGAAACGGCATCTCCTTATCGTCATCTGACTGCTTTTGATCACCTGTTTGTCCTACCTCTTTGAGCGTAGGAAATGTTCATTTGCTGATGTAGTAATCTTTGAGTTTTCGTTGAAAAACTTGGTAATTGCGAAGAACATGTCCTTCCTTTTTGTGGAAATGACACCACCTAAGCTTGTCATTCTTGTTCGTGGCGTTTGCCTTTGCTTCGGTTGGAGTATGGTTTGGAACTTCGAGGCTCCTTATCGCTCACGGCTAAGACCTCCTTAGAGTTCTTGACTTGAGGCTTTTTTCCTTTAGTCTTGCTCTTGAATTTCTTTGCTTTTTTGTCCTTCTTCTTGCTACTTTCGTCTGCTTCTTGAGTGCCTTTATCATCTCGATCAATGGTACGATTTCACTCAACCGCTTTTGCAGCAGTTGCATAGCGGACGACCATCTTAAAAAGCTCAGTGGCGGTAAGAGGAGGATTTAAAGTGATATCCTCTGTGATTCTTCGACTGCGGACTCATTGTTTAAATGCTCTGATGACAAAGGAGTTAGAAACCTCAGGAATTGAGTTCCGAACGTGACTGAAGCGTATGATAAACTGGCGTAGGGTCTCATGAGAATTCTGTTGCATTCTGTGCAGGTCATCATCCTTTCGGGGATGGTTGTAAGTACCCTGCAAGTTAGCCAACAGTAGATCACAAAGATGTTGCCAGGAGTAGATCGACTCCTGTTGCTGATTTAACAACCACGAACGAGTAGGTCCTTCAAGCACAGTAGGAAGGTAGTCAGCCAGTACGTGCTCTCCTCCTCTTACTGCTCTGACAGCCATAGTGTAGATTTGAAGAAACTCAATGGGATTTTGTGACCCATCAAATTTCTCCATATTCGCTGGTTGAAATCATAGTTGCCAGCAGACTGCTCAAAGGTCGAGCGAAAACGCCCGACATCCGGTAATAATATCATAATGCCTACTTTGTGAAAAAGAAGGGTTAAAATCACCATGTGATCGTACGTGACGATACCCAGTGGCAGGTGGACCTAACCTATCATAGGTTTCAGTCCTACGAGGGTAATACTCATATTCCATCTGTTGTTGTAAATTCCTCAAAAGAAGTGGTGAACGACCACTTTCTCTAGGGACTTGTTGATCACTGGCCGTTCATAGGACTCTCCTCGGAGGCTCGGACTGGAGTCATGGTTGGAAGATCGACCAAACCTATTGCCTCAATGTTCTCTATGAGGAGAGTCATTTGAATGACTAGCGTTTGACGGAGTAGTTCCAGTATGACTTCCAGAATGGTGTTGCCGAGTCTGCTCAAGCCTGACCATTGTATCCCGAAGTCTTTGTGCGATCTCTCCAGCAAATAGGTCGTAGCCTAGTGCTTGTCCAAGCTCTTGAGTCGAGTTTTCTATCAAGTCATTTATGCACTGAAGTTCTTAAGCTTCCTCTGACCTGTATTGGATGCGTCCAGGTAAAGTTCTCTAGGCTACTATTCTTCTCCTTCGAGTGGTCTCGAGATCATCCACATATGAGTCTGTCAGAGCATGCCTTAATGGAGTGCGATCATTTCTATCATTTCGGCTACGCTCATGAAGGTGGTGATCCTGTTCATCACCAGAGGAGTCCTCGCCATCACCGCAAGAGCTCGAAACAAGTGTACGATGGGAAGCATACCCAGTCCTGCCTCTTGGAGAGATATTAGGATCAGAGGAGAGGACAAAAACCTCCTAGATGCTATTATTCGGACTTGCGACTGAGTCCTCCTGACTCGAGGTGTGGTCGAGAGACAGCTGTTGGAAATATGCCCTAAAGGCAATCATAGAGATGATTATATTTCATTATGTTCATAATATTTGATAATATGTTATCATGTTCCTTGAACGAATCATTGGTTATGAAGATTAACAAGTATGTGACTTGTTTGTGAAACTCTTAACTTATATGATGTCGTTCTAAATGCATCCCTGGTTGGATGTCAATGGTCGGAACACTATTGACTCTATCGACCAGCACATTGTATTGATTGATGACCATGTTTAACCAGTCATGGGTATAGAGATATCGAATCAATAATGTGAACACATGTTAGAGAACATGGGGTTGGATTGACCCACCTTGAGATACTATTGAGATTGTTATGATTCTACGTGTCGTTAGTTGGTCTCAAGCAATGATGATGTATAATCCTTAGACCTGAGATCAGCATGGTTTCCTACATGTGTAATAGCACTCTTAGGGGTTGCCAATCGCTACTCGTAACCGGGTAGTTATAAAGGTAGCTTTCGGGTATGCTATGAAACATGCGGAGAAATGTGACTGGTCGGATATGGGATTTGTCCCTCCTAACATAACAGGAGAGATGTCTCTGGGGCCCTCGTTGTGGTCGGATAAAGAAAGTGCATGGCCATGCCACTAGTGGTCGAAGTGTTCGACCATGTGAAGTTATCCAACACTCTATCGAGAAAGTATTAATAGTCCATGGATGACACAATATCTCACCTAGAGTTCAACCAGACATCGTGAGGCAAAGGGAATATACACGAGTAGGTCGCTTAGTTCAATTAGTTACAGACTGGACGTATGGAGATACAAGCTAGTCCTAAACTGGTCGAACGTAATTACAGAGTGGTCGAAACCTGGTCGTAAGGAGTTACGAACTGGTCATGACCAAATACGAACTGGTCATATAAAGATAGGACCTGGTCGTACAGCATATTGCATTAAGGTTCATCCGATATAATTTATGTGCATTCAGGAATCGTTATGTCCTGCTAGGAACCGCTAATGACTCATGGTCGGAAAGGGTTTCCGAGTCACAACCGATTATGCATGAACCTATAGGGTCACACACTTAACGGGTTGGAACAAACCAGTACGGATACGATTTATCAAACGTGTTCGGATAGGATCCGTCACAAGCACTTTATAAGGAGATGCATGAGGCTGTTGTGAAGATGTGAACGTAATAGACGAGACACACAAAAGTCGTGAGTTGAGTTGTTCCACCAAAACCCTAGCTGCCTTCTTCCTGAGAGCTCTGCCGTGCGACTAGGTGCTAGCACACTGGTGTACATTTGTTCCTTCCCTGGATGTGTGGATACCGTAGAGGCGCTACTGCGGTTGCTGTTGCGCTTGAGGATGATCCACGATCTTCATAAGGAACTGCAGAGGTCGCTGGAGGAGACGATCGACTATGACCACTACATCGACGCGCTCTACGTTGGACCAAGCTGCCCCAACTCTTCTTCCACTGCTCTGCATGTCTGGTGGTAACGATCTGTGATTATCTACTTTCTTGGCTTCCTGGTTTACGTGGTATAAAATTTTCATTTGTTGCTATTGTAGCCTACCCGTACCCCAACAACAGCGTCTCACGACTTGCAATAATCGCCTGTAGGAAGGGGAATTTTGGGTTATAACTGTCTCCAGTCGAAGGTGAACCCTGCGACGGTGTGGTCGAACTAACAGGAGAAGCGGGCTTGACCTGGCCCCTTGTGGGGGTAACTGAAGGGTGATGGTTACCAAATGTAGGTTGAGTCCCGAAATGATGGATTCCAGGACTTGTTGTGTTAGATCGGATGACCTTAGGCGAGGTTGGACATTTGGAGGGGCAGCCCTTGTCATATTCTGTACCCAACTTGGTACGATCCTGACCCTGGTAGGATGGACCCTTGCCCCTTGAGGAATCTGACTCCTCATCAGGGTGTAATATTGTGGGGGAGAAAGATCCCTCATCAACCTTGTCTGTGGCATAGTCTCCTGGGTCTGATGAAAGATCTCTGGAGGCAGCATTGCCGTTGGATGAAATAATGCTCTGCTCGTACTCGTAGCAGGCATCCATGTCAAGTTTTGTGTAGTCTGCCAAATCGAACCAATTCTCCTCGCTCCACTCTCCTGCCATGAAAGCACCAGAGTAGGAAAAACGAAGAAAACTTATCGAAAAGGAAGAACTGGAAGATCCCCACGGATGGCGCCAACTGTCGACGATCTAGTGTCGATCTTACGAATGATTGTTTGGGGGGCTTCCTATGAAATAGATTCACACAGAAAGAGACACAGGGATTTATACAGGTTCAAGCCTTCTCCTGGAAAAATAATAACTATACTCTCGTGTTCTTGTATTCAATATGCTTGTTACAATCGGGAAGAAATCACTCAAAGTAAGACTCAATGATCCCTTATGGCTAACCCCGATCGCCCCGTCCCCCTGTCCATTGACTTCAGCCCATACATAGCATGTGAAGGGCTGACAGTTACTCCATACCAAGCGGCACCTCAATGCCTAATGAAATACACACGTTGATGGTAGTTATTGTCAAAGGAAACTACACCCCACGTCGACTAGCAGGTACATCAAGGATAGGGGCATAATACATACAATTATTCTAAAGAATAACTGTGTACACTAACTACTCTGTATTGAACACAGCGTACAAGAGTCCTTAATCAATTGGGCTCACATGTCTGTAGGCTTTATCGATTACAGGGTGGTCGTAGCCGATCTGGTCGTAGAAAGGCTTACGACCACTCAGTTAAGCTCCTCTCTTATAAACAATAAGTGGTATACTTATGACTAATATGAAGATACTATTATCTATAATGGAAATTATAGATGAACAATTAATTGAGGATTATTATATCATCCACAACGCTCATTTTTTAAATTTATTAAACGGTCATTTATTTATGTCATTCTATTTAAAAATATATTACTAAAAAATTCATAAAAGATAAATTCGAACCCGTAATGCAACAAGCAGCAACTCAGTCTTTACACTTCATTACAGAACATGCGAACAACAGAGCAAATCTCTAGTGCGCGCTCATTTCTATTGGGAAACTATGGGCTTGGCCCAGAAGCCGGCCCATATATGGGCTCCCCATCTCAAACCCTAGCAGGGCCTCTAGCCTATAAATAGGGGGTGCTATTCATTGTAAACGATTGATCAATTGAAGAAGGAATAAAGAGAAGCAAGAAGCCCCCTATATCTCTGTGTTCAATCTACTATTATGTCCTTATGTTCTTGCATTGTTCTTACGATTATGAGTTTGTCTACGAGGTAATCGTTCGGACTGGACTCGCCAGCGACGGTTTCTCAACACGTTATCAACACGATCGACTCTCCTCAGAACGAAAGGTAACCGTCGATGAACGATGCTCGTAGATTGAATCGTTTACTTTCTAGATTGCTTTCAATTCTGCAAATTCGCTTTCTAGATTAGTTTTCTACAGTGCAAATCCGCTCTAATCTACCGCGAGCCGACTTGAAGTCGCCGGCACAATGTCAATCGGCAGATTGCATGAAATAATGGATGTCGATTGTACCGTAGATTGAAAATTGTGGATTCGTTCTAAACTACCGCGAGCTGACTTGAAGTCGTCGGCTAAGCCAATCGGTAATTGCATGAACAATAATTGTGCCTCATGAACAGCACATCGCATCGCATGAACAGTAAAAGAAAAAATGGTCACCGGCGTGCGACGCCGCCCCGCACGACCCTCCCCGGCCTAGAGCCACTCCACCGCAGACTGGCGCCGCCTCCGCAAGGGCTCCAAGTCGGTGACACCCACGCTGACCATGAAGCCAGCACGGCCACGGCAACGCCCGAACCAAAGAAAAAAAGGGGGGGAGAGAGGGAGATGACTCCGGCGCCGCTTCCGCCCCGCACGGTGCCGGCGCTTGGAGCCACCACCCAGCTTGCACTTGGAGCGTCACCCGAGCCACGCCTGAAGCGCCCGCCGACCCTCCCGTAGAGCCGCCACCGCCGGCATCCACTCGGTCCGCACCGTTGCATGGCACGGACCCCGTCGCACCACGCTCCGCCCCGCTGACCACGCCGCCTTGAAGGCGCCGCCTACCACCATCTTTGCCTCGGCGCCGCTTACCCGCCGATCGTGCCACTCGAAGGCACCGCCCCACCACTCGCCGCCAAGACACCGCTCGCCCGCGCTTGAAGGCCGCGCCGCCTCTAGCCACGGCCGCGCGTGCGTGCCGCCGCCTCCGCGCAAGGCGCCGCGCCACCATGGCACCCTTGGAGGGAGCTCCGGCCTGCAACCGCCTCCCACACACCATGGGCACTGGCGCTTTGAGCTCACGGTGCTAAGGGAAACCCTAGCACCGACCTTAGTACATCACGGTTGGGCACCAATTGGGCCATGAACGCCGGCCCATGAGGCCAGCCCAAAGTTTTTTTTAGAAAAAAGGAAGGTGGCCTAGCGGTTGAAAACCGAAGAAAAAAAGAAAAAAAGGGATGTGTGGAAAAAATCCCAAAAATTTTGCAATAAGAACCCTTGCAGTTCTGATAATTACACAAAAATTTTCACTGAACTGAGATTTCGCGTTTTAACCCCTCGAAATAGCAGAATTCGTTGAAAATTTATTTTCCAGCAGAAAAGGGCCTCGAGAATTCAAATTTTGAATCAATTTTTGCATTTGAAGCATGTTTAACTTTGTTATTATTATTTATATGCAATTTATTTATTGTATTTGCTGTTTTGATTATTTTTTATTGTTTAAATTACTTTTAATCACTGAAAATAGCAGTAAATCATGAAAATGCATAGAAAAATACGAGAACACGAACCAGGAGTTCGAAGAACATTATGAGAATGTTGCAACCATTTTATGTAAATCACCAGTAGTAATCTTATGAACTCTTTGCATGAATATGAAGTTGACTGGCATCCCGAACCAAGAGTTCGAAGAACTGACCCAGCATGGCCAGAATTTGTACAAGTCTTCAACTCTGTGAAAACGTAATCACAGATGAGTAGAAGATTGAGAAGACTTTCTCTACCTTTCACCCAAATACGGTGTAATCCGCACGCAACTATTGTCAAGACAGCTACAAGAAGTATGCAGCATTAATTGACACCATGCAAGTTGCGGAAGCTCAAGATGATGTTCTACAGAAGAACTACATCTCACAGCCACCTAGTAGCAATGTTGGCCATGAAGCCAATGTTAGCAGCTACAGGGTGATAAAGCCTCTCACGAAGGAAAGGGGCAAGAAGGGTAAGGTCGTGAGTCGCACATTATTGATGCTTTCCTGTCTAAGAAAAGGGCAAAGGATAGCATGAGGCACACCTCACCATTACAGGCGCGGAAGATCCACACCCATTAGTTGCACTCATGGATGTGGACAACCTACTAGCAGCCCCCATTATCCCTCCTTTAGACATCGCAGCGTCTACAGCCGTAGTTGCCCAAGAGGAGAAGATCGCCATGGAGCAAATTGAGGCAGATGTTTTTGAATACTTCACCGATTCGATCTAGTGCATGCATTGCACTTGCATCTTTTATAGTAACTTGCAATTCGTAATTGAAGCAAAACATTGAATTATTTTTTAATAATGGTTGTAAGCTCCAGGAGAGCAAAGCATTAAATTCTTATTATGAGTCCTGCAAGGCTTATTTTCTCGTATTTATAATAACAAGTTATGTTCTGGTATCTGAAGTATTTTATTTATGTGTTGCTTGCTTTCTGCTGCATATTAATAAAGTATGTTATATCAGAACGTGTGTGGCGCCCTATTTGTAGGAAGTGTGCTTAGCCGGTAGCAGCACAATGAATACCACCTTGAGAGAGACGAAAATCTTTCAGTCGATCAGCAAGAATGTTGGTAGCCTTATGACAATCGCAACCAGCGATACTTGTATAATAGGCTCAGGAAGGGCCTCAATTATACCCCTAATGGGAATAACTTTGGTCATTGAAGAAGCCTTGTTGTACCTAGAATTGACTAGAACTCTCAAGGATATTCACGTAAACGGTTTCCACATAGAGACTGAAGAAGAGTATGGTAAGAAATATCTGCTCATTATAAAGCGTGAAGAAAGTAGAAAAATGGTATCATAACGACTTCTTTCATTTGAAACTAGGATATACTACACTAATATTAAGGCATCTGTAGCCTATACTGCCCTGAAAACCGTATTTAGAAGCTCTGAACATTTTCTATATCTAGCATGATAGATAATGCCACCTAGGTCTGAGAATGATGAGAAATATAATTAACAATTCACAGGGACATAATGTCAATGTAAAGAATTTTCCGAATTAGGAAGATTTTGTGTGCCCTGCATATGCCACCGGGAATTTAATTACTAAACCTTCTACTATGAAAGCGAAGGATGAAGTCCCAACATTTCTGGACCGTATCCAGGGAGTTTTTTTTGCGGTCTTATACAACCCCTGTAAGGACCATTTAGGTATTTTATGGTGCTCATCAATGCTTCCTCAAAATAGTCGCATGTATGTTTATTGTCTACGGGAAACTAGGCTTTTGCAAAGCTAAATCTCGCAGATAATTAAAATCAGAAATAATTTCCCTGATCATCATGTGAAGTCCACCAGAATGGACAACGTTGGAGAATTTACTCCAAAGGCATTTGATGATTATAGTATGGCAATGGGAATTAAAGTTGAGCATTCTGTACCACATGTCCACACCCAGAATGAACTAGCAGAGGCATTAACTACAAGGATTAAATTTATTGCATGACCACCTTCGAAGAATTGTAATTTACCAACTACATGTTGGGGACACGCAGTCCTGCTCGTAGCAACTCTCATCAATTTTAGACCACCAGCATATAACATCCATTCACCTTTGCAACTAGCGTAAGGGTAAGCACAGAAAATTTCTCATCTTTAAAGGTTTGGTTGCAAGGTTTATGTACCTATACCATCACCACAACGAACGGCAATGGGCCTTCTCCGAAAGTTTGGGATATACTCTGGTTATGTGACAGCATCCATAATCAGGTATTTTGACCCTATGATGAGAGATTTGCATACTACCCGATTCGCTGATAATATATTAGATGAGTCTATTTTCCCGTCATTAGGGGGAGAAAATCAACCCCTTGATGAAAATATCACGAAATAGATAAGTACATAAGATAATTGAAGTCCAGAAGATAATTGAAATCCATGCACATGACCTGCGCACTAGTAAAGCAAATAGAGAAGTCTAGAAGACAATTGAAGTCCAGAACACAATTGCAGTCCAGAAGATAATTGATTTGCAAGCATTAGCAAATCATCCGCCTAACCACTTTAGTAATTTGAAGAGCGTGACCAAGTCGCAAATGCCTATACGCAATGCACCGGAGTGGGTTGAAATACCGATGAAGGTATCCCTAATCCCGTCCTAAGGCCTCTGAAATGATGAGAATTCCAGTCCCTCGAATCCGAAGTAACCAGGGACGCCTAATGAAAAAGGATAAGAAGGACTTGACACAGCCGATCACCGAAGTGCCCCAGAACCAGAAGGGGAGCCAGTTAAGACCTGGCACCAGTATGGCACCTTCAGAAAAAGGCATACCAAAATTGAACATCCCCATGAAGCGAGATACGAGCATAGATATGTGCGCACACATCGGAGCTGGAAAACTAAAGGGACTTGCCCTCGTAATTGAAAGCAACGACAAGCAAGTAGAAGCATTAGAAAAATTACCCCTTGAAGAAATAGCTATAAACTTTGTCACCTCGGGAGAATCTATGAATAAGACAACAGCCAATGTCGACATTGATTTTGCAAAAAAAATTGCCACGATCATCGATCTTGATCCAGAGCCTGTATCGCTCGCTGAATGAAAGAAAAGATCTGATTGGGAAGATTGGAAGAAGGCAATAGAAGCATAATTATTATCTCTAAATAAAAGACAAGGTGTTTAGGCCTGTAAGCCGTTCGCCTCCCCATGTGCACCTTGTAGGGCATAAGTGGGTATTTGTTCGAAAGAGAAATGAAAATAATGAAGTAAAGCAAGGCTTATTGCATGAGGTTTCACTCAACATCCCATAGTTGTTTATGAAGAAACCTATTGTAACATCCCCAAGTTAATTAATGATAATTAGTATAAATCTTATCAGCACGCATGACTTTTTGGAAACATTTGCATCATATATTGCACTTGGAAAATCTCAATTAAAGTTTAAACCTACAACTCAAATAGAAGCTCCAAAAGAAAACAAGAACAAAAACTCATGTTAATCTTCTAGAAATAATTTATTCAAATAATAGAATAATTATCATGATTTAATATAATTTTTCCAAAATTTTTGGAACTTAATTTGACCCAAAGAAAATTCAAACTCAAATCAATACCCTATTCCAAGTTTGAATTTAAACTAAGCAAATAAATCATGAAAAGTAATGTTTAATAATTTTTATGAACACTAGGATGTCCCAGGAGTCCCTCTTATTAATTTTGGAATTTTAAAATTTTTATTTCTATATTTAAAGCCTCAGTCAAATCCTTTTGTTATTTGGTCAAACTGATTTCAAACTCGGGCTCATTACTATTTGACCGACCCGCACCCAACCAAACCTGGTTTGACCCAACCGCACCAACCCGACTCAACCCAACCAACTTGCGTGCGGACCGTCCATTTTAGATCTGACGATCCAGATCCAATCATCCAAACCGGCCGCACCCATTCTGTCTCAGTCGCTGGCCGGTGGGCCCGCCTCGCCCGCGCGCCCTTCTTCTACCTCGGGCAGGGGCGTACAGAGCTTCGGTTCCACGCGGCGCCCATGCTCTGCCGCACCTCCGTTTGTGCTACGAAACACCATGAGCCACCGCCCACGACAGCCAGTCCCAGGACTTCGCCCTCTCACACCGCTTCCCTCGCCGTCCTCCTTCTCGCTCAAAACCGGCTCTACCCCTCTCTGTCGCTCACTTCTCTTCCCGGCCGAGGAAGAGAAGGAGGCTCTAGCTCCACCTATTCTCGGTAAGCTTCGCCCGTGACCTCTCCAACCTCCTTTATCTTCCTCACCGCATCCATTTTTAATGGTTTGAGCCCATGGTTTTAGGTGAAGCATCCGGGACGCGGGCGTGTCTTCTTCATCACCGGTGCACGCTCTATAACGCTCTGCCACGCCATTTGTGCTCCGATGAGTCTCGGGCCCTCCCTCTTTGTCCCTCGGCTCCGCATCGTCATGATGAACTTACCTGCACAGTTAATTGCCTTTTGGTGCAGCCCTGAGGGAGATGGGTCTCTTCTTCTCCAACCGCGGTGAACCACCGCCGCCGAGCAATTCGTCTTCTCCGGTGAGCCTCCTCCCTTAGCTTTGCATCCGTTAGGTTCCAGGGGTTGTACTTGTTCTTCTCTGACCTCCTTGCCCCTCCTCTTTGCAAGGTCTAGCTTGTCGCTGTGAAGCTCTGTGGACGCGCCGCCGCCGCCCGTGTTTCGGCCACCGTAGTGCCTCTCCGCCCTAATGGAGCTCGGATTCACGTTCCTAGAGGCGAGGCGACACTGATGCGCACCTCCCCGAGTCTCCTCGGCCACCGGGGTAGCCAGTCCTCGAGAGCCGCCCCGTCATCTCCTCCTCCGGCCACCGCACGCTCTCCTCCGACGACCATTGGACCTCGTGTCACCCTAGGTGAGCTCGCCTTCTCCTTGCACATCCATTCATGCCGACGCCGAGTCCGGAGCCCCATCGCTGCGCCGGGCGGCGAAGCGCGCCATCACAAGATGCTTGCGAGAGCACATGGAATGCTCGGACAATCACTGTTCACGCCATTAATTAATAAAATCCAAGATTAATTAGCGCTAATGATTGCTTAGTTACTTAATGGCTGTCCTAAAAGAATTGATAAGTCTATTACATGTGGGCCCAAGGCCATTAGTGCACAGTCCTGCCCCGGTGAACCCGTGGACCAAGCTCTTGGCTTTCGGTGAACTGTGCTTGTAAACCAAGTCTATGACTAGTGGGTCCCACTTGTCGGTTTAACCAGAAATCAAATGGAAAATGAAAAATGATACTATACGATGGACCCACCTGTCATGGGCGTTGGAGGTAAATCTCGGTACAAAAAGTACCAAATGCTTATAAAAAATTCCGAAATGATTAATTTATGCACTCAAAAATTGAATAACTTCTAAAATGCAGAACTATTTCATTTTAACTCCAAAAACAGTGAAACCAAATTTGTTATTTTTAATTTTAAATGAACTATATATGAAAATAGGTTTCAACCTTGTCACTGTCTCATAAAATATAGTTATTGGAGATTGATCCAAAACTAAATTTATTTGTACACTAGAAAATGCTTTTAACTTTAAAAATTCATAACTATCTCATCTTAACTCCAAAATGGATGAAACTAGTTTTGATAATTTTCATTTTAAGTAAAATTTATTTTAAAATAGGTTTCAAACATATCTATATAGCAGAGAATATAGTTTTGTAAAATAATCCATAACTCTATTATTTTTACAATAGAAAGCAGTGATAACTTTAAAAATGTATAACTAATTCATAAAAACTCCAAATGAGGTAAACTCAACTATTTTGGTCTTATAAAATTATTCTCTATTTATCTATGTAATCCTTTTTCCCACTACTACTCTACAAATTTTGACCAAATAATTTAATTATATGAACAAGAATCTTGGATCTATTTAATTTGGATTTTCCGAAAACTGAGATTCAAACCTCCATAACTTTCACATACTAAATCCAAATGGAATGAATCTTTAACCTCATTCATCTAAAATCATGACCTACCCACTGTATAAATTTCATGCATTTTTGAGCATTTTGAATTTTTGACTTATTTGGTGTTAATTACGATATCACTCTTTCAATAGATTTCTCGACGATACGAACGTATACATGAGTGTAACCTGAGATTGAACAAGTGGTACAGCAAAGGTGCGAGCACCCTCCTCTTGATCATATTGCTCCTACTGATTTTAAAATGTTTTGTATGGGTTTTAATCTCGTCTTTGCATGCTATTTTGAAGTGTATGTTCATGGGTAGAAGTAGTTAATATCCTACTTGCTGCATTGGCCTTCCTTTGAATGTTGATTACCCTGTTCCTTGAATGATTAAGGTTATATGTTATATGGGTTTGTTTGCTAATTTGTAGAACGATGTTGTGGATATCATGGGGATATACCCACGATCTTATGATGATGAGACAATTGGCAATGGCATTGAGGGTTTGTGGAATCACCCATTTTCGGCGTTGCTCCAGTTCTGTCAGGCCTCTAGCGGTCTGGCCAGCCATGGTGGCGGTCAGACCGGCCATGCCTTGTGTGGTTTTTCTGGAATGGTGGCTGGCGGTCAGACCGGCCAGGGTGACGGTCAAATCGGCCAGTGGAGCGGTTTGACCGGCT
Organism: Phyllostachys edulis; assembly: GCA_036346405.1. Classification (NCBI taxonomy): domain Eukaryota; kingdom Viridiplantae; phylum Streptophyta; class Magnoliopsida; order Poales; family Poaceae; genus Phyllostachys; species Phyllostachys edulis. Next base: position 78,006,152 of record CM070550.1, on the reverse strand, counting down.
TTGCCTGAGCGGTCAGACCGGCCACTTTAATGACTAACTCACATAATGTTTCGACTGCTTCTGGTGGTGGTGTGTCTAAGGTTTGGGTTCTCAAGTATTTGCTCTCTAACCCTTTGGGATCCAAGACTTGGACACCTTGCCTTTCTCATGTGTAGGTACCGAGAACGCGGGTTGGAGAACATGGACTTAAGAGGTTCTGGTTTTTCTTGCTACATCACCTGATCGGGACACTTGATGGCTCTCCACCCCCAATGATGGCCTCCAAGAGGCATGTGCTTTCATGATCAGCATCTTCACATGTTTTGGTGAGCTATCTTATACCTTCATGCATTTACTTTCATGATTATTTTTTATTGGCATGTTGTGCTTGTCTTTGTGCTCACTTGTATCATATTGGCATGTATCACTCTTATGATATCCTTCTTCATGCCTTTACCAGTACCTTGCTTATATATCCAAGTATTATATTGTTGTTCATTGTTTCTATGGTTATGTGAGCTTGGTTTTGTCATCATGAGCTTGTGCTGTCTTGTACCCTTATTATCTTGCTAATGTTGATTCTTGCTTATGTATCCATGTATTAAACTGTTGTTCATTGCTTCCATGGGTATATAAGCTTGGTCTTGTCTTCATGAGCCTGTGCTATTTGTACATGATTTATCTTGCTCATGTTGATGTTTGCTGTATGTATCCACATGTTCACTTTATATCCATGTTAGCATACATCATTCATGATTTGCTCTTAAAATGCTTTATGCTTACATGGTTTTTGTGCCATACGGTTAATTGTGGATGCATGAGTCTTGCCATAGCTTTCACTAGCATGCTTTATCTATGACTGTACATATGATGTGTGATTTGCTATGTGCTTATTTGCTTGCTCCTATGCCTTATTATGGATTAAGGATAGTTTGAGCTTTATCATATCTTGGATAGCATGTGCTGCAATTGATTTGTCTATTTCCATGCTCATGTCTTAAATTGTTGATTATATGCTTTTATGAGCTTTGGATCATTTGCTACTATCCTTGCTAGTCATGTGTCTTGGTACTGTTTTCTCTAGATATTGTTTCACTAACCCAGTACCAAGGCATAGACTTTTTCTGTCTCTGTGGTGTAGTCTTTCATTTGAGAAGAAGAACATGTGGTCCAACAAGTGGTATCACCTCAAGCTGTTGGTTCTTCTTTATTTGTGCATTTAATGCTGGCTATCACTTCTTGGAGACGAAGGAATTTGAGATGAGGATGATGGGTGAGCGCAACTACCTTCTGAAGCTTCATGGAATGGATCTTCATCCATCATGACTACATCTTACTGCCAAGCAGTGCGACTCAGGTTCGAGCTTCTATACCTTACTTTTATGTATGGTATCCCTAGTCTACCTTGCATACCATCTGGGTTGTGTCAGGTGTTGGGCTTGTCGAGTTCAGGGTAGATAGGAGGCTCTGTCTTAGCACGTGTCTTTTCTAGGCACTCTTCTTATCCCATGTTTTCTAGGATGCACTTCTCTCACAGCCTAGGTCGAACTTGTCTCCCAATCACTAGTCTTAGCAGGCTTTGAGCTGCTTGTAAGCTTTTTGGTGTTGGTGTTTCGCTCTCTAGCTTTTCGAGTTACTTTTCCTAGATATCGTGTGGTGTTTGAAGTCTTTGTGCTAGTTTTTGTGGAGTCCAAAGCACAATTGGCAGATCTCCTCTCAAAGCTTTCTTGACCCAACAAGGTTTGCCACCTTGAGATGCAAGTTAGGGATAATTTATCCCTATGGGTTGGTTTGAGGGGAAGTTGGTTCTTTTCTGGACTTTCTTGGTTCTTTTCTAAACTTTCCTTGTTCATTTGAGCTTTTGTGGATCTTTTCTGATACCTTCTTCAAGTGGTATCTTCTTCGGATCTTTTTCATCCTTTTTTAACTTTTTAGGCTTTTACATCTTTTGTGCATCTCATTGTACCATATTGCATTCATATGAAAATCCAAAAAGATGCATTGTAATATAAGCTTTACTGCTCATCTTTTAAATTGATGAAGCTTTGCTTATTACCCTCTTGAGCTTTAGTATTTCAATTCTTGCTCAAGATTGTGTCTAGTTCTTTGACTTGCTAGAATTATCATGCTTTTACATGTGCAACAATGTCTTTGCTAATTGAGCTAGAACTTTAATATAACTTGAACTGAAAATTGTAATTTGTGGATCTTTTAGCTAGTTTCTCAATTAGTGATCCTTTTGTGACATTGGCGCTGTCAAAATTGCTTTGTTAGCTCTGGAATCTAGAATTGATCATCTTTGAGCTTTCATTTCTTTAAAGAATCAAAAACAGCCCTTGTGCAAAATGAAAAATGATCTCTTTTGTGCGAAAAAACTGATCTCACCAATCTTTTCTCATGAGACGGCTTGCCATTGTACTAGGCATGAACTCAGGGGGAGTTTTGGATGATCTAGACCACTCTTTTAAGCTTTTGTTGCTTGGGATGGTCGTGGCAAGGCTTGAGATCTAGCACATGGCTAAGAAAACAAACTGTCAAAATTGGTTGAAGCTTAGTAAGAGATTGTGGATGGCTCCTAGTCCAGGATCTTCTTTACTAAGATAGACCTTTTATCAACTTGAATATTCATTGCAAATGAAAGACAGTTGAAATTTGGGCTTTTGACAAAAACTTGAGCAAAATGATTCATTTCAGGTCTTTTGTCTCCTAGATGGCCTTTGCTAGCTTTTTGATCTCACATTGTCATTCTGACATAGCCATTATCACTTTAGGATACCTGTTGTTGAACTTGGTAATTTTGAAGCATTGTTTACTTTAATCCAGCAACATGTGGTATTTACAGCTCATTAGCCTAGCTTTGCTATATATGTCTTAACATGATCTTGCTAGCTTTGTCAGGCTTGTTGTATCTTGGGTAATGGTAGAAATGCTAGCCTGTTCAATTGAGTAATCTCCAAAGCTTCTTTTACCTAAAAATTGAAAAATCAAAACAAAAATGAAGTCACCCCATTGCATTTCATGCATGCTCTTTCTTTTGCTTCTTCCTTTCTTATGCATCTGTCTTCTCTGGATGAGAGGAAGGTATGATTCCTTGATGAATCCATTGTCAAAGGGGGAGAAGATATAGCAAAAATGTAATGTTAATAAAGAGCTTGTTGGTTATGGGGGAGAAGTTTTGTAAGGGGGGAGAAGTTAGGAGCTTTTTGGAGAGAATTGGAGAAATTTAAAATTTAAAATTCTCTCTTGAAAAATGATGATCATAGTGAGGGGGAGCATTCATATTGCATTCTTTTGGTCTTATTGCCTTTTCTGAACTTGAATTGCAAATCTTGAAGCCTCACAATAATCTAAGGTCAAATAGGACAATTGTTCTTTCATATGGACCTTAAGTGAGATTTTTGTCGATTCTCTGGAATTGGAAGCTTTCTTACTTTCTTTTGCTGTATCTCACTTGCCCATACTATTTTGAAGCCAGCTTGGTCATTTCCATTACTTTCTCTTGCTAATGGACCAAGTTGTGCATTTGCGCGAAAACGTCGAGTATTTTATTTTTTAAACCTCAAACTTACATTTTCTGAGAGATTGCCAATGTGTTCATCAAGGAGGAGATTGTGGATATCATGGGGATATGCCCACGATCTTAGGATGATGAGACAATTGGCAATGGCGATGAGGGTTTGCGAAATCACCCGTTTTCGGCGTTGCTCCAGTTCTGTCAGGCCTCTGGCGGTCTGACCGGCCATGGTGGCGGTCAGACCGGCCATGCCTTGTGTGGTTTTTCTGGAATGGTGGCTAGCGGTCAGACCGGCCAGTGGAACGGTTTGACCGGTTTTGCCTGAGCGGTCAGACCGGCCACTTTAATGACTTTGGATTTTGGAGTTAGGCCAAAAATAGAGGGTGTAAGCAAGTGAGAGGGTTCTTCTACACTTGGTCCCATAATTTTTGGAGCTTCCAGTGAAAAGTTCTATTCAATTGAAAATTCCAGAGAGGTTCGGATTTCCAGGGGTGGAATTTTGGCTAAGTCCCAATGTGGCGGTCAGACCGGCCAGTGGGCGGTTCGACCGCCAAGGGTGACGGTCTGACCGGTTGTGGCTTATTTCGGCGGCCCGCATGGTGGTGTTTTGTGTTTTGTTAGGTCAAGTTCAGGGTTATCATTGCATATGTGTTGCATGATGCATGTTTTGGCTAACGTGGGTCAAGTTGTGAAGAACTTGTTCCCGAAAATGGTTTCTTGGTCTATTGCTGTGTAGGTTGCTTGCGGGTCTATGACGGTCAATGGCGAGGTGGATCGGGACTAAGCTTGGAGAGCTGAGGTCCAGAACAATCAAGGATGACGGGTGAGGTCAGAGGACTCAAGCGGGGCGCAGGATGGACAAGGATGACCGAACGGGCAGTTCGATGCGACTAGTTGGATCAAGCGGCGCGGGAGTCATTGCAAGTGCTCAGTGGTGCCGCTGGGATCCGGACGGGAGAGACGTGACGACATGGAGCCGTTGATCAACCTACACGTGGCGAAGCAGGCGAGTGCTTCGCGCAAATGGACTCGGCCTTTTGGAGAAGGGTCGAGAAGGGGTATTTTGGTAATTTCACCAAATACCGCCTTGGTGACCTTTTGGCTAAACCGCGGCGCGGGTTGGCGCATGGTGAAGCGGTTTAGGTCAATCGATGATGAAGACGGCGCTTTGAGATGTGTGCGTGTGTTAACCCATTGTGTGTTAGGGTTTAATGGGTGCTCTAATAGAATATACCCTAGATGCTTAGCCTCCACTATAAATATGGGTGTTGTGGGCTGCTTGAGGGTTGCTGAAGCCAAGGGAGAAGCCAGCCAAACCCCATTGGTGAGATGCCCTATTTTGTCTTAGGGTTATGAAGAGAAAGGGGAGAGCTAGGCTCTAGGGTTTGGATTGAGAGTGTGTGCTCACGTGGTGAGCTTTGTCCTCCATGTGGAGTGGCTGTAAACAACATTCATCTTCTCAAATCAATCCAAGGAAGATTGCAACAAGATGAGTTCTTATTTGTTCTTCTTCTCTATTTTGTGATTTTGGGACTTTCTTCGATCCGCAGGTTTTTGATTAGTTTCTTGCGTAGATCTAGCTTGCTGTGACATGTGGGAACCTATCTAGGATCATCTAGATCATCAATCAACCACGAGCAAGCTTTTGGATCTAAGTTTCGTTTTTGCCCGGTTTTGAACCCACCTTCGCTCATATTGAAAAAGGTAAGGACTTTGGCTTGGATCTGGACGATCGTTGCTTGGAATAGGTTCCTGATATCCTTAGGAAGGTGTGTCTTAAGTTTGGTCAAGTTTCATCGTGTAGATCAAAAGTTAGGTCGTTTTGAGTTTCAGTTTTCGGGTTGTTCCTTCTGTTCTGGACGAAACCGGTCAGACCGATTTTTATACGCCGGTCGGACCGCCTGACCAAATTAAGTTTGGTTGTTTTTCTCTGTTCTTCAGCCAGTCGGTCAGACCGCTGGTGATAGCGATCAGACCGCTCTGCCTCTGTAATTTGAGGTCTTTTGATTCAATGCTTTGGGGTTTGGATTGAATTCAATACAAGTTATCCGCTGCACTTGTACTTTGATCTTCATAGCTTCCATAGCTATTGGAGTGAATTTGTGTTGAATTCGATCTTTGTGAAAAAGTGAGTGTGCTCCTATTCACCCCCCCCCCTCTAGTCGCCTTTCCGGTCATACAGATGATTAGTCGTGCTAGTAGTTGTAGTCGATAACGGTTGATGGAGCTAGTCCATCGGCCGATGGATCGAATCGAATCATAATGAAATTTGAGGATTATATGGATTTGATTATGTTGAATTTGAGAAAAATATCCAGATCTTCGTATCTGAATTTTATGAATTTGTTGATGGGTTGTTGTTGTGTGTTGGACTTGGACGGGTGATAGGGTGATGAAGGGGTGGTCTCGGATTCATGTAGCCCCGTCTGGGTATTTGAGGACCGGTCTATGGTGTGATGAACCAAGTCTTACGTACAACCACACGCCGGGTTTATGGGCGATGGCTTGGCTTAATAATCTGTTGTGTGTTGGCTATCAAAACACAATTGGGTTGACAACTTTTATTATTATTGTTTAATTGTTGGGTTGTCAATCTGGTGGGGACATGTTATATTTTTCTTTCTTGCCCTTAAGGGTCTCTTGTTGATAGAGACTTACTTACACAATGAGGTTCCCCTGTGGTTCAGGCAACTGTACTGTCTGCCATGGGACTGTCCTTGGGTGGTTTGATAGTTAATACATGACATTGTAATGGTCTCGTTATGATATCTTAGTCACACTCCTACGAAAGAGTGCATGACGACATTACAAGGTATTCATATCGTGTGGGTAAAGCTGTACAACTCTGCAGAGTCAAATAAATCTATTCAAATAGCTGTGTCCCCGGTTATGGACATCACTTGTAGGAAAGCATGCACGGTTAGCTTATGGGAAATTAAGTTTGGGTTATGGTTAAAAATGTTATGTCTTTATGTTAGTTTGTCCAGATCTGAAATGTTATCTCGAACGGGATGTTCGCTTGTTAATTTTGTTATTGAATGAATTGTGTCACGAATGGGATATTCGTGTGTGGATTATATTTGTATATTATATTGTTGATGATCATTGCTTACTGTTATACAATGTTTTATAAATGTTTTAAAAATGACAATTTGAATCTATACTGTTTATCTAATTGCAAAACTTGCTTTATGCTGAAAATTGACTAGTGTAGTAGCCTTCCTTTGATACTTATATGCATCCTTATTTTTCTTGAAAAGTCTCGCGAGTACAACTTTGTACTTAAAAATTGTCCATTTATTCATGTGAGAAGTCATTCAAATTGGGTAAAGTACTTCAGACGCTACGACTTTAATCCCAGTTGGTTGCTTGTGGGATTGTGGGCATGCCAACTTGGTTATTCTCTTTTTATTTTAAGTTTGTCTTCCACTGCGATTTATCATTTGATAATTACTTTTGGCCGATTGGCCCTCTTATGCAAACTTGTACATTATGTTTCTATTAAATGATGTTGTATTTACGATTTTATTATTCTTGTATATTGTGTATGGATGTGAATGCAATGTTGTGATTGGATATGTGCATGTTAGTCACTGATCCTTGGGAGCTAACATGAGACACCTATCCCGGCACTCGGAATCGTTTTCGTTTCATGTTAAGTTTTGTGCTCTTTCAGTGTAATTACTTAGCTTGAAACGGATCCGATCTTGGGATCCTCAAACCTATTCCCGGTCATAGGCGGAACCACCCTTTAGATATTTAATCTCAATGGCAGTAGACTTGAAGTTAAAAGTGAAATTGATGGATGTGGTAACAGGATACCTTTATGGAATATTAGATTCGGACAATTATATGAAGATACCTGAATGTATCCTCGTCCCAAACCAAGACAGAGCAAATAGAAATTTGTATAGTGTGAAACTCAGAAAGTCACTGTACGAAGTTAAGCAATCAGGTAGGATGTGGTATAATCGCTTGAAGCGACTTTCTATGCAAGAAAGGCTACACGAACAATGAGAATTACCCCTGTGTATTTATATGATGATCCCAGGATGGATTTTGTATAATCTCAGTGTATGAAAATAATCTGAATATCATTGGAACCCTGAAAGGTATTAAGAAAGCAAACTCTTACTTGGAGTTAGCACAGAAAATTTCATATAACATCCATTCACCTCTGCAACTAGCACAAGGGTCAGCACAGAAAATTTCTCATCTTTAAAGGTTTGGTTGCAAGGTTTATGTACCTATACCATCACCACAACGAACTGCAATGGGCCTTCTCCGAAAGTCTGGGATATACTCTGGCTATATGACAGCATCCATAATCAGGTATTTTGACCCTATGATGAGAGATTTGCATACCACCCGATTCGCTGATAATATATAAGATGAGGCTATTTTCCCATCATTAGGGGGGAGGAAATCAACCCCTTGATGAAAATGTCGCGAAATAGAGAAGTACATAAGATAATTGAAGTCCAGAAGATAATTGAAGTCCAAAAGATAATTGAAATCCATGCACATGACCCGCGCACTAGTAAAGCAAATAGAGAAGTCTAGAAGACAATTGAAGTCTAGAAGACAATTGCAGTCCAGAAGATAATTGATTTGCAAGCATTAGCAAATCATCTGCCTGACCACTTTAGTGATTTGAAGAGCGTGACCAAGTCGCAAATACATGTACGCAATGCACCGGAGAGGGTTGAAATACCGATGAAGGTATCCCTAATGCCGTCCTAAGGCCTCTGAAAGGATGAGAACTCCGGTCCCTCAAATCCGAAGTAACTAGGGACGCGTGATGAAAAAGGATAAGAAGGACTTGACACAGCCGATCACCGAAGTGCCTCAAAACCAAAAGGGGAGCCAGTTGAGACCTGGCACCAGTATGGCATCTTCAGAAAAAGGCATACCAGAATTGAACATCCCCATGAAGCGAGATACGAGTATGGATATGTGCGCACATATTGGAGCTGAAAAACTACATGGACTTGCCCTCATAATTGAAAGCAACGACAAGCAAGTAGAAGCATTAGAAAAATTTCCCCTTGAAGAAATAGCTATAAACTTTGTGACCTCGGAAGAATCTATGAATAAGACAACAGCCAATGGCGACATTAATTTCGCAAAGAAAATTGTCACGATCATCGATCTTGATCCAGAGCCTGTATCGCTCGCTGAATGAAAGAAAAGATCTGATTGGGAAGATTGAAAGAAGGCAATAGAAGCATAATTATTATCTCTAAATAAAAGAAATGTGTTTAGGCCTGTAAGCCGTTCGCCTCCTGTTTAGGCCTGTAAGCCGTTCGCCTCCCCATGTGCACCCTGTAGGGCATAAGTGGGTATTTGTTCAAAAGAGAAATAAAAATAATGAAATAAAGCAAGGCTTGTTGCATAAGGTTTCACTCAACATCCCGGAGTTGTTTATGAAGAAACCTATTCCCGGTCATAGGCGGAACCACCCTTTAGATATTTAATCTCAATGGCAGTAAACTTGAAGTTAAAAGTGAAATTGATGGATGTGGTAACAGGATACCTTTATGGAATATTGGATTCGGAAAATTATATGAAGATACCTGAATGTATCCTCGTCCCGAACCAAGACAGTGCAAATAGAAATTTGTATAGTGTGAAACTCAAAAAGTCACTGTACGAAGTTCAGCAATCAGGTAGGATATGGTATAATCGCTTGAAGCGACTTTCTATGTAAGAAAGGCTACACGAATAATGAGAATTACCCCTGTGTATTTATATGATGATCCTAAGATGGATTTTATATAATCTCAGTGTATAAAAATGATCTGAATATCATTGGAACCCTGAAAGGTATTAAGAAAGCAAACTCTTACTTGGAGTCAGAGTTTGAAATAAAAGATTTGGGTAAAACCAAATATTGCCTAGGCTTGCAGCTTGAGCATACCTCTGAAGGGATTTTAGAGCATCAGTCAACCTACACTCAGAAGGTATTAGAAAGATTTGATTTTGAAAGGCATACCCTTTGAAATTGCCAATGGTCAGGAGATCTTTTCAGCAAGACAAAGACTCGTACAGACCTAAAGAAGAGGGGGAGGAAGTCATGGGACCGAAATTCCCATACTTGAGCGCAGTAGGAGCACTCATGTATTTAGCAAACTGTACTAGATCGGCCATTACATTTGTCGTTAACCTACCAGTAACATATAGTGCAGAACCTACCAAAAGCATTGGCAGGGGATGAAGAACATCTTCCGATACCTCAAAGGAAGCAAAGAACTTGGTTTGTTCTACAGAAAGAACTAAGACCTGAATATGAATGGCTATGCAGATGCCGGGTACCTGTAAAACCCGCATACAGCCAAGTCGCAAACAAGCTATATATTCATATGTGGTGGAACTGGAATTTCATGGAAATCGTCTAAACAATGTCTTGTATCAACTTCGACAAACCACTCGGAAATAATAGCACTGTATGAGGCCTCACGAAAATATGCTTGGCCCCAGAAGCCGGCCCATATGTGTGCTCCCCATCTCAAACCCTAGCAGGGTCTCTAGCCTATAAATAGGGAGTGCTATTCATTGTAAACGATTGATCGATTGAAGAAGGAATAAAGAGAAGCAAGAAGCCCTCTATATCTCTGTATTCAATCTACTATTTTGTTCTTATGTTCTTGTATTGTTCTTATGATTTTAAGTTTGTCTACGAGACAATCGTTCGGACTGAACTCGTCAGCGACGGTTCCTCAACAATTTCAACCGTTGAGCAGGAGCAGCAGCTCAGCCCAATGCAGCAAACGCATCATCCCCTGTTCTCGCTCCTTGGATCCTGAACCTTTTCGTGCATGCACATGACATGCTTTCCCCTGCCCCAACCAAAGCACCCAAAAGTCGGATGGATGCATACGTAAAAATCGTTGCCCGTGAGTAGCATTTCACTTTTATGATTGCCATCTAGATGTGCAAGGACAGGCACTAACTGGCACGAGCACATGGTGCTGAATCAGTCGTGAATCGTGACTGACGACGAGAGGCAGCCATGTTGAGGCACGCGATTGGCAGAGGAGCGCGCGGCGGGGGGGGCCTCGCCTCTCGTCTTAACCTGAATTCCTTGAACCAAAACTCACACTCCATTAAAAGGCGCAGCATGTACTCGGCGTACGCACACGCGCCCCACCGCGCTCGCGTGCCTTCGTCTGTTTGACGTGGTGTAAAGGCGAAAACAACAGGTGAAATGCTGGTGCTCCTCTCGAGCCGTCGTCGAGCTCGGCGAGACGCCGGGCAGGCAGCTGCCGCTTTTCGGATCATTCCCGGTACATCTTTGGAAGTTCACCATTCAAAAACACTTGCATGACATCTCCAAGACATCAAATTTAGAATTGGAGATTCGGATTGAAATCCACTAGGTGAATTTAAGGAAGATATGCTACAAAGAAAGCTAGATAAATCTTAATAAGATTAGAATTTCCACTTCTCTTTAGAGTAAGATTCCTAATTCATTTTGAAGAATGACTATATAAAGTTATGATGTGTGGCCATAGAGACCCAATCAAACAAGAAGCAACCACACAAGATACTCATCCAAATTAAAGGACGCACGGGTGATTAGATACTATGTTATTCTTTAGCACTAGATTCTTGTATAGGGCAATAATTTAATGTCCTAAAATGTTCAAGAGGGCTGTGAGAGCGACAATCCCATGTACTCTTTTGAGATCGTGTTTAAGAAATTTGTGGCCGGTTTTGCAAAATCTCTCTCTCGTCGTGGTTGCTTCCTCACCGTTATTTCGGTTCTGTCTACGAGATTGATCTACTTCGTTCTTGATATCGTGTACGGTCGTGCCGTACCTCACAAACTTTGATCCGATCCTAGGGCTACTATGCATAAGAAGGGGTATCAGCGTATAACAAGTGGTATCAAATCCAAGACCAGATTAATCTATTTTGTGAGAAGGTTGGCAAAGTATCAAGTGGCACAAAATCAATATCGATGTCGACGATGTGGAGTCAAGTAGAGAAATTTGATGGCAAAGAAAATTTCAAATTTCTGCGTGTGGCAATGTGTAGTAAAGGATGTCATTGTTCAACAAGGGTTAATCGATACTTTTGAAGAGGACAAACCAAAAAAGACATATGATGAAGGCTGAAAGGTGATGGAATTGATGGATGTCAGTACAACCCGTTTATGTCTCTCTGATGAGGTAAAGTACTTGGTTATCAAAGAAAATTCACTGAAGAAATTATAGAGTAACTTAGAAGAATTGTATATGACGAAGTCGCTAACAAACCGATGGGTGCTGAAGCGGCAACTATACAGGTTGCGCATGTAGCAAGGCATACAGTTCGTTAACCATCTCAATATCTTCAACAAACTTGTCAAGCAGGTGACTAGTATGGATGAAAAAAATCTAGGAGAACGACAAGGTCGTCATACTGGCATCATCTCTACCACCACCATGGGAGCAATTTGTCTATGGTTTAGTATCGATCTTATGAATGAATGCTAGGGGCTTTCCTGGAGCGAAGAAACCACATAAAAAGGGACACGGGGATTTTATACAGGTTCGGCCCTTCTCCTTAGATAATAGTAACCCTACTCCTGTGTTGCTATATTGATTATGTTTTACAACAAAGAAGAAATCACTAGAACTAGGGCTTAATGACTTCTGTCTGCTGATCCTATCGCTACCTGTCTTGTGTTCGTTGTCCTCTGTTCACTAGCTTTACTCCTTAAATAGCACATGAAGGGGTTGCAGTTATCCCGTGTCAAGAGGCGTCTCACTGTTTGATGAAATGCGCACATTTAGTGACGGTTACTGTCAAAGACTAACCCTTCTACGTCACCTTACAGTTATGTCAGAAACAGAGGTTTAATACGTGTCGTTATCCTATTATCCTGGAAAATAACAATACATATTAACTACTGTGTGTATTAAACATAGCGCATAAGTGTCACTAGTTGATTGAGCCCACATGTCTGTAGGCTTTGTTGACCATAGGGTGGTCGTAGTTGGCCTAGTCGTAGTAAAGCTTACGACTATGAAGTAATCGTAGTAAGGCTTACGATTATGAGGTGGTCGTAGGAAATCTTATGACCACTAGGTAGTCGTAGAAAAACTTACGACCATATAGAGTGGTCGTAAAATGGTTTACGACCACTCGGCTAAGTTTCTCTCTTATTAATGATAAGGGGTATCCTCATGAATAACACAAAAATATTGCTATCTATAATAACAATTATAGATAAACAATTTAATTAATTGAAGATTATTAGATCCTCGTCACAATTAGTGATAAATATTCTCATCGGAAAAAGCACTCTCAACTTCAATAAGACAGTTGCATATCTACCGAAGGTAGAGTCATTGAAAAAGCCATCGAAATCTTCATTCTAAGGTGATCAAGCATTGGTTGCCGTAGATGTTGCAGACAAAAGCAAAAGTCATAGAAAGAAGAAGGACAAGAGTAAGGGTACACATGTATGCTATCTATTTGACGAGGAAAGTCATATGATAAAAGACCGTCCAAGTTTGAGGAAAATGAAGGGTACATGCTTAGTGATGGGAGCAAAAGATGATTCAGACGTACTAGTCGTCAGTCAATCAGGTAATTCTCGTGAATGGATATTAGATTCAGGTTGTTGCTTCTATATATGTTTGGCGGGGGAGATATTTGACAAAGGATCTCTATACCCGACTGATAGAACTATTTACTTAGTAGATTGTAAGGAGTATGCAGTCACTGAGGTAGGAACAATTACATTAGAAATATATGATGGAGTACATCACACACTGATGGAAGTTCTGTATATTCTTGGCTTAAAAAAGAATCTAATATCTGTGTGGTCACTTGAACTTAAAGGTTGTGAGGTATCACATCGAGGTGGTGTCATTTGAGTTACTTGCACATGACAGGTAATAATGAAAAGTATATGGAGTAATGGAGGATATCAGATGATAAGTAAACCTAAAGAAAGAACAACATATGGGAAGTTTGATAAAAATCCTGTCGAGGAGAAGGAAACCATTTTGTCAATGGTAGGTACTCAGATCTCATATGTATATGTGAAACTACAAAGATGGTTGCAAACTCTAGCAGTCGCAGAGGCGAATGTGCGAGTTGTTGGAAGAAGGAAAACATGGTGTGACCAACCACGCGATACTGACGAGCAGATGGAGCTCGAAGGCGGTACAAACCCATGGTATGGAGGACTATAGGAACAGTAGGTGTGGTTAACCAAACTACACAATAAAAGAGCTCTCAGGTGGAGAGTCCGAGCGACCAAACCCGCCTACCAACGCGCACCATTGCGGTGATGTGCATGAGCCCATGTGGTGGGGCACTTCTAAAGACGGGAGGGGAAAACAAAAAAAGGCGGAGCCGACTTGGAGCGAGTTCTTGGAGGATCATGGCGACTTCAATAGATAAGAGTCAAGGTGTAGATTGTTGAGTCTAGTGACTCATATCATAATCTATTAGGACTTGGATAGGTGTGCTATAAGGAAATCTAGATAAATCCTAATAGAATTAGTATTCCTACTTCTCTTTAAAGTACGATTCCTACTTCACTTTAAAGAATAACTAGGAGGACTATATAAACCTATGAGGTGTGGCCATAGGACCCAAGCAAACAAGAATCAACCAAGCAAGGTACTCACCAAAGTAAAGAGCGCACGAGAGGATTAAAGGTTCTTTAGCACTAAATTCTTATACAGGGCAAAGATCTGAGGGTCATAAAAGGTTCGAGATGGTCGTAAGAGAATGACAACCCCTTGTACTCTTTTGAGGTCGTGCTTAAAGAATTTGCGGTCGGCTTCGCCAAATGTTTATCTCTCGTTGTGGTTGTTTCGTTACCGTTATTTCGGTTCTCTCAATGAGATTGATCTATTTCGCTCTTGATATCGTGCACGTATGTGTTGTATCTCACAAACTCATCTGATCCAAACTAGGGGCTGCTGTTCATATGGAGGGGTACAAGTGTTTAACAATAACCCTTTATACTTTTTTTTTTGGTAACTTAAGTCATAACGCTTTATACTTAAAACTGACGAGCTGACGAGGCCTGTGTGCATCTCATTCTGATTTTCCATCTGCTGACATCGCTACCGAAGTTGCTCATTGTTTACTCTTATCCCTTCATTTTCTTACACAAAATAATGATAGTGATTCTCATTCCTAGTTCCCCTACCATTAGTACTAGTAGAATTATGTACGTACAAAACGAGAGAATGTTTCACTGTCAACGAAAGCGAGACTTTGATGAAATAATTGCGCCTAATGAGAGCATAACCAACGACGGATGGTCCTGTTTTAAAGGCTTTCATCAGTGCTAGAGGTAGGTGTGTGCTGATTTTTTCCTAGTTGTAAGCTTAAATCGGCATCATGATCTCAATAACGCAAACAGGGTAGACTTTATACATGCATGCATGGCCATAATACTAGTACAAGGACATGTACATCAACGCAAACCAGGCCGAAAGTGATCGCATATACTTGGGAACTTGCACAAAGTTTATGAGAAATTATCTTAGCCTTTGGTGACTTCCCGTGTTTAATCTTACCCATAATTTACACGATTTTTTTTTCCAAACAAAAACAAACAGTTTTATCCTTGAGCTACACCTTCTTCTCTAATCAAAATTTTACAAAGAAATTGGCACTGTAGCAAACACTTGAACTACTGCAAATATTAGAATGGACACTTCAGAGTGGCAAATATGCAATTGTTCCAAGCACCAAAACCCCAGTTCTCACCATAATCGAAAATGCTACACATACAACCATATAGGATACGACGGTTGTAACTCTAATAATAATGATAATAATCATATAGCAGTGCTAAGACCCAAGTAGTAAGCACCAGACACTTCACGGTTCCATGCCGCCGCCGCCGAGCATAACTTACTTGTAATTAGCGACTCTTGCCAGAGCCAGCGAATGCCAGTGGGTTAATAGGTGATGCCGCCCGTGATGACGAGCTTGCTACGTCTAGCAATGTGTCCGGCATCGAGGTGCTTGAAAGCCATCGAAAATGGACAAGTTTGTCATGCATGCATCGAGCAGAGCAAACAAGGTGGCCGGCGTCGCTATGCAGCGAAAAAAGTGGAAGCTGGTCGACGTCGTCGAGCCGTCGACAAGATTTTGCTCACCGGAGGATGATCAACACAGCGGCTCGTCGCTGCAGATCTGGGTGGAGGAGCCTCGATATTACTTTGATCTCTGATTTGCAGACATAGGACTGAGCCTGTTTCTTTATGCGCAGGACGGAAGATGCACCAGCCAGCTCCTGCACTTGCATGAGAAGGACGCTGTCAAATTTACACACTTGTATTTCTCCTCCGTTTCGCTATATGTTCCGCTATATTTGTCTATGACCTTGTATGATCTTGAAAGTATCCATTTCAATATATTTATCTATTGAGAGTCTTATTGCATTCCTTTCACTCTCTACCCCTTACTTAAATATTTTAGAAAAAAATTAAGAGTTGGTGTGTTATGCTATTTAATAGGAGTATGTAGGGTCATTTTCTATTAATTATTTCTTAGATTTAGTGTTTTCTTAGCGCGCGTGTGTGTATAGTATAGTGGGTTGTGGATAAATACAGTGAAACGGAGGGAGTACGATGGATCAATCCAAAGATGCCTTATACAAATATCAAAGGCCATTGAGCACCCAATGGACTTGGCACTTCAATAATCATCATTAAAAACCCCAGGCCCCATGACGTGTCGGGTAAGAGCGTGTCATTATACTCACCGCTAAAAAATCTCCTCTCCTCCCCTCTAATCCAATTTGGTGATGAACCGACACGGACGGATCAATTCATGAGCCGAGGCCTTCGGGGCCTGGCCCGCGGTGGGAGTCTTGTAGCTAAGCCCCACGTAGGCCCATCGGTGCACGAATGCACCTGGTCCACATGGATCATGCGCAGCGCCCGTGGCAAACAAGCGCGACTCGTGGCACGGGGGTGAGCGTATCGGGAGTCACTTATTAGTTATCACTAGTAAGTGCCCGTGCATTGCAACTGAGTACCAAAAGAGAGTGAAACACAATTTCATATGTATACTTAATATATTAGCATACATTTTCCTCAAAAAAAATATTGGCATTCAAAAGCAACTTATATCAAGAAAACACCATTATAATAATGGTATAAGCGTTGTCGAATCATAAAAAGGAGGGATAAAAACAACTAAATTTATTTTTGCATCATAAAGCACTGAAGGCTAAATCTCATGCATGGCGGGGAAGAAAAGTGCAAATTATAAACTATCCTTGCTTTACCCAATAGTAAAGAGGACATGTTTTCCTTATTCATCTTCAATTCATTTATTTCTTTTCCATTGCTACTTCTGCCAAGTATCTCAAAGACGTTTCTCAACTCCTTGCACAATTGTTACGCTGCAATGGAATTCCAAAAAAACACGTAAATGTTATTCTAAGAGGCTATATGTTAGACTAAACTAGGTATTTGAGTTAGCACCTAACCGTTGCTCCAATCAAATACTAACACATGTTTTGATTCAAAGATCAACAACTTCAAAGATCAATAACACCTCAAGTTGAAGACTTTATTAGTCTTATAGGGAGCTCATTCGCCTAAGAATTAACATGGGAGCTTAATCTCATAGACTTACAAGAAAACTTTAGAAAGAGATAGGGAGAATAGAACAAGATATTCAACAAAACATCCTACAACAACCCTCAATGATGAGTTGATCACCTTCTAGTTTAGCTAGGGGTAAACAACTTATGTGTAGTGTATTGCTTGCATCCACCACTTGATCTACAAAACCGAAGGAAAATTTTGATAAATTATTTCCTTGTCCAAAAGTAAAACTAGTAGGCAGAGGTGTCCACTATTAAATACTAAGATTGATACTATAAACTTTTGAAGAATGCTTCTTTCATTAGCAAAATTGGAGTGCTTATCAAAAGCATCTAGCATTTTTCACCACAATATCATGTATCACATATTGTAGATGTTTATCCAGATGAATTTTTTCCTGAGTCAAAACCAGAACAAATATACCAGTTATCATATGCCATATCACGCAAAGTCAAACACGTACCACAAGAAAATTTCATTGGGATTAACAGTTGGCTAGGTAGCTAGATGTAATCTAAATTCCACAACGAACCACTAAAATGACCACATCCTTGTAATTAGCACAAATCTGAGCACTCACATTTCAAGTTAAGACAATAGTGCATGCAGATTTGTATTTTTTTTTTCTTAACAACCAAATCTTTATGCTGTAATTTAATGTCTATGTGTAAGGTCATATAACAAAGAGCTATAATTTTTAAACTAACGAGCCTCGGCGTTTGTAACATCCCAAAAATTGCCTAAATACGAAAATATAGGATTTTTAAAAACTTTTTATGTAATAACTATTGCCATCCTTTTGCCTGCATTTTCGAAGAATTATTTGGTTTTACATTTTCTCTTTTGCCAGCACAAGTGGTGTATTGCAGGAAACCCTAATTATAGAAACCCTAAATGTGGAAACCCTAGAAACATAAATTTCATGGGCAAGAATAAACTTAAAAGCATTGCTCTTCTAAATATTACATGTAGTGTACACCCTAAGGATCAAAAGTATAGAATTTAAAACCTAATTCCCTAAATGTTCAAAAGCCCAAAGTAGAATTCTTAGCAAAAACCAGAATTTATCTGCCACCACATGAAAATCTCCTAAAAGCAAATACCAGAATTTTAGCAAGCCTAAAATTTTGTCCTTTTTCCCAATTTTCCTTAACCCATTCCTTTCTTCCTCTTACTGTTCCACCGGCCGAACCTTTTTTGGGCCTGAGGTTGCAACCGCACCATCACCTCTGGTCAAAGCCAGCCCAAGTGCCCAACACTCTGGCCATATTCTCCTTCCCGGTGGCATCAACAATCCTCTCGGTGTCAACCATCCCCAGAACTCGATCGCCACGTGGCAAGCATGCAATGCGGCGCTGTCGCTCGCCGTCGATCGGGCGTACTGTGCTACCCTCTCACGTCCACTCCTCGCCCATGCCATCCCTAGACCATGCTGTGGCTTTGCGCCGAGCGCATTGTCGCCCTCGGGCAATCTCCACTCTCCCGGCTATAAGTAGCACTCCGTTGCTACCCTGCGACCTCCCTTCGCCACACCATACACTCCTTCCACCTCCTCTCTTCTTCGATCGAGCCCAAGCGCAAGGTAAAACACCAGTGCCCATTTCAACCAAAGCACTGCATCATCGTCGTCAGCACTCTAGTGGCTCCAATGCTTCTCTACCCCCATCACCTTATGTTCCAAACTTCCCTCATTGTTTTCCCTAAGTCAATTTGATATTTCATTCGCAGGATCTCGCCGCAATTCGTTTCTTCCTCATCTCCAGCCAGTTGAGCCAAAACCGCCGAATCGTCTGCTCCGGTGAGCATCTTCTCAATCTGCTCCTCCTTAACCATCTACTTACCCACTTGAATGTATCCTGAGGGTTGATTGCTACTCATTTTACTCAGGCCATCACCGCCGCTTGGAGCTTCTCTCGCCGCCACTGTCCACCGTCGCCAGACCATTTTCGGCTAGCTCGTCCCCTCCGTGTCATACCGGTATGTTCCTGGTGGCCACTAGATGCTCATGCTCACTTTAGTTGCGCGGAAGCGTTGCCAGAGCATCAAATGCCTCAGAGACCCGATTGTCGCCGCTGCTTATTAGCGTTGTGCCGCTGGTAGCAGTAGAATCGTCTAGGCCTAAGCATTCCATTTCTACCCTTAGCTGGCGCCGTTGTGTCCCCAGTCACCGGCGGCGAGCGTGAGTCAAGAGCTCCTTGGAGCTCTCTGTTCTGTCCGATTAAGACAAGGGCTATAGCTAGGAGGTTAATTGCTAAATCAATGTCTTAAGCGTGAGATCCGGTATTAGTTAACCACATGCATTTACGTTCTGATTTCCGCACTGAGCCGTTCATGTGCGAGCCCGGGCACATTAAGTACAAAGTGGACTCTGGTCCGTAGGCTAGGTACTATGCTGATGGACTAATAGTCCATGAGCTATTCAAATGGACCATGTGACTGACATCGGGGCCCACTCATCAGAAATAGTTTTCTTTAGGAAAATAAATGGAAATAAGAATTAAAAACAGCCGGGTCCACTTGTCATTCACTAAATGTTTGCGGATGGAAAATAAATGAAAAAGGAAAGTAAATATCCGCGGCCCCACCTGTCAGTGAGAGTATCCTCTCTCCTCTATTTATTTCAGAGATTTAAATTAGGGTTTGAACTTCGGAGAGCCCGTTCTCACTCGTTTCAACTCCGAATCGAGTGATTTTTTTTCTAAATTTACCTAAATTCAAATTCTATTCAACCAAACCGGAAAC
This sequence comes from Phyllostachys edulis, assembly GCA_036346405.1. Lineage (NCBI taxonomy): Eukaryota > Viridiplantae > Streptophyta > Magnoliopsida > Poales > Poaceae > Phyllostachys > Phyllostachys edulis. Next base: position 77,986,334 of record CM070550.1, on the reverse strand, counting down.
ACTCATTTTGGAGTTCATTTGAATTTGTTAATGCAATTTGAATTCTTTTGGTGCTTATTCGATTTTGGTTAATTTTTGCGTATATAGAAGTTGAAGCCCCCGAAGACCCTCAAGTCAATCGAGAACAAGATCAATAGCATCTTGAGCAAGGCGAGTCTCCTTTGACCATTATGTACCTATGATTTTCAAATACTGTTTTCAGTTTTAAAAGTATTATGCATTGCTATTTCACATAAAATGATGAGTTAAATTTGTAGGTTATTAGTTAAAACCTAAAATTGTTAATGTCTTCCTTTGATAATTGTTATCATATACCTTTGTAACCCTAGCGTAATAATTCTATAATATTGAATACAACATTGTGGAATGGTTAAACGCAGTAGAACTGCTTATACATGCTTTTCGGTCTTGGTCACACATTGGGAGGAAAAACCATGGTTACCTTTATGCTTTACTTGGAAAATGTATGACATTAGGTAATATCAGTATTTGGAAAATAAAATAAAATGTTGAAAACTCGTTTTAGACTTGGGCGGGTGGTAAGATTAGGCGGGTGCAACTAGAGCACAAGAACTTGTATTGTGGTAAGTTCCGCCCAAGTCATATTAAGGACCAGCACTTGTGACTATCCAAACTGAACAATACCGTATAACCACATGTCTGATTATGGGAAAGACCTAGCCAACTAATTTACCGAGTCCACGCATTAAGCACTCGTAGGCTGTAGTTATAGGTGTCTCCTAATTATGGTAAATGAACTTCCATATTTTGGGTCGTACAGCATGGTAAATGAACCTCCATGTCTGTTGGGGCTTACACTGGGTGATGGTAAATGAACCTCTACGTTCGAGCAGGTTATCCCCCACAATGGTGAGCTCTAGGCCAATGGTAAATGAACTTCCATGACTTGGGGTTAAGCTCATCGTGCAAGCTGACGTAAGGATAAGGTATTGTAAAAGTTTTGTGATAATGTCTTAGTCGCACACCTTCGGAGGTGTGTGAGCGAACATTATAATTAAGCTGATTATCTCGTGTGGGTCAAGTTGTACAACCTCTGCAGAGTATAAAACTATTCGAATAGCTATGCCCACGGTCAAGGGCAGGCAAGGTACATTTTCACATGGTAGATTTTGGTTTTGATTTCAAAAGAGTATATTTTGGGAAACCGAGAGCAGTGCGGACTCTCGGGTAGTTTTTTGGCAGCTAGAGCCAGTTGGGCAACTAGAGCCCTATCCTTTGAAACTTGGCAACTAGAGCCTTGATACTATTGGTCGGTAGCTAGAACCTCCACTAGAGATATAACTAGTGTAATTATTGAAACTAATTTTTTTTTGTCAAAAGTGCTCTATGAAAAATGTTTAAACTTAAAATACTGCTTTGTGCAAAAGAACCCTATAAGACTCATTTGTTTAAGCTATGCATATGCGTCTTTCTCAAGACTCGCGGAGTACCTTATGTACTCACGTGCTACACTCTAAACAAATCTCGGAAGCCTTCAATGATGCTGAGGACGACTACGACTACTACACTCACGTGCTACACTCTAAACAAATCTCAGAAGCCTTCAATTATACTGAGGACAACTACGACTACTAAGCCTGCGGGTACGACAAGGGACATCCGGAGTACTAGGTTGCACTCCCCAGTCGAATGCCGATGGGCAGTTTCATGGGCCATCACTCAGAGTTTAACTTTTGATGTTTCCGTTGTTGTAAGACTCAAGGTCTTTTGACCTCTTTTATAATAAATGGACTTAAGGCCAATACCTTGTCATTACTTTTATGCTATTCATGATTCGAACTTGTTATCAACAATGAATTGTATGCACTAGCTACTGATCTAGGGACTAGTGCAGAAAATACAGAGGGTTCCGGATTCGGAAATCTGGGGTCTCGATAACGATGAACACAAACACAAGATATGCTGGTGATATGGTGGGCATGTAGAGGTCATATTGAATAAACTTCGGTAGATAAGAAGATTAAACACTCGTTTTTATCCTTCTTTTACCCAAAATAAGTAGTCTTGTTAACTGAAGGACATAAGAGGTGTACAATGTCAGACCTAGCTGATAAAACACTTCCTTAATCCATTTTTATCAACATTTATTGTAACAAACAAAATTGAACTCGAAATCCATGTAAACTTCCCCTTTTGAAGTTTGTACCTTCGTTCATGGCTAAAGTTTGCACTATATAGCATAATAATTATAAGGCCACACTGCATACAACATCATTCTACAAAATCATGACATGGTATAAACTTGTATAAGGTAAATAAATATAAAATAAGCTATAAACTTGGAAAAAAATATTTATAAGGTAAATTATCCCTATATATAAAAGTTGCATAGATAACATGCATCTGACCAACGAGCCACATAGAACCTTTTAAGTAGTATAGTCAGGTGCCCGTTCGTTGCAGTAGGATCCCAAACCTTAGGTAAATAAAAATTCTTTGGCACAAATATCAAGCAAGTCAACTATTCAAAAGGTGCTAATACCACATTTCCATGTTAGCAAACAACAACTAAGAGTGTGCCTTAACTTCCTTGTTGCCTCGAGTATGTGCAGCAGCTATGGCTTCGGGGTGATGCGAGGTGAAACCAAAATAGAAGTTCTGCCAACATGAAATTAATTAGCTAAACCCATTCAAGACCACATCAATATTACTTGAAAAAATGTATATGTGAAGTTATGCCACTTGTTATTGCAGAAGACCTTTCAGTTTGCATTAGAAAAGGCACATGCATTACCAGTTCTCTAATCCACATTTTGCAGCAATAAACGGCATGGGCAAAACAGGTCAGAAATAGGGGAACTAAAGGATAGATGTTGATTATTCATGTTACACTGGCTAAAACAATGACTTTGTGAAAAGCATTTAACAAAAAAAAACAAATTTCTTCTAGCGATGACGCTATGGACCAACTATATTTAGATAAATTTAAAATACATATATGATACTACACAGTACAATTTACCATACAAGACCAGCATTGCATCAATGGGGGAAGTAAATCCACATGCCAAGTTATAACCTTTAGTACCACTCAAACAAAATGAAACAAAACTACTGGTGGATGGAATGAATGTTACACATATTGAGAAAGCGGCAAGGCCTGTTGCAAAGCACTACAATAAAAAGATTTGTTGTGCAGTATCAATGCCTATTTCAAAGCACTTAAGCTCAAAACATCATGCCTATGATATAATGCACAAATCAAAAGATTTAACTCCAAAAAAAAACTTTGATGTGTAGTTCTAATGGTTACACAAGCAAAAAGAAAAAAGGAGATGATATAGAAAGTAAAATTCGAAAGACATACATCAACAATATCTCTTCTTGCTAGGAAGAAAGCACATTGTGCAGCTTGGTTATCTACCTAAGATGCAGCAAGATGGCCTATTCTTGCTCAGAGGCCCTATTGTATTGTAAAAGAATTATACTATGAAGACACTTAGAGATCTTCTTTGTACTATAGGAACTATCCTAGCAAAGCAAAAATGTGATTGAAGCCTGAAAGATTTCACGTGAGTGTTTTGATTCATTCAGCTCTGGTCGTGCATTACACAATGCTCAAAGTTTGGAAAATATAAAGTACCTTCAATAGTTTGTGACAAAAGGGAACATCAATTAATTTTTCAGTACTGTAAAATTCATAGTAAGCAATACTAGTATCCAGAATACCAGGAACCTTTCATAATTACCTGAAGAATTGTAGCAACAGCGGAGAATGAGTTTGGACCAAAACTATGTTAAGACAACGGCACTACAATCCCACATGGCTTCATTGAAGAAAAATCAATCATGCATGCACCATGGGATCTAGAGTAAAATGCTATCAAGGTATAAGAAAGTAACAGAACAGCGAAAGCATAAGCCCAATCTTCCATGATGTCAAAGAATAAAATGAATAAACTTGGCAATGTTTATCATTCAAATTCACTATCACTTAAATAATTAAATTGAAAAGATACTTTAGGTACGGATCACAGAGTGAGGCCATTAAATATGCTTATAGGTGTTTAGAGAAGAAAGGAAAGTTTGTTGCGCCACCAGCTAACCTTTTCTCTCCAATGCTCTATTGTAAAATGTACCTTGTTAACAATGGTCCATTCAATTTCAAGAGGAAAAACATTAGTGTGTCCACCAAAAAAGAAACCCATAATACTTAGAATTTGGTTTGAACTTTTAGTGTACCCACCAAACATTAAGCCACACCATGGGGACAGCACAAGCGGCGCTGCCTGAGCAGCACTGCCAGATGTCATGGACGAGAGCTCTCGTCGGACTCATAATCTACATGAACTATCCAGATAGCTAATCCATGAGTAGCATTCAACAGCTCAAAACCAGTGCTAGCGGCAAATCAAGACTGGTTTAAACATCAAGAATTCTTACCTTTTGAAACAAAAATCCTTACTAAGTCGCTTAATCGAGCCATTTCACGAAAGCGGTTTTACATGAACCAGTAGCCTATGTCTGAAACAATATATTAGCATATACCAATCTCAAATGTGTTTCTTGCCCAAAAAAATCTTGAAGAATTATGTGCGAAGCGAAATAGAACACACAAAATATATAGAAACGGAAATAGAGATGAAATCGAAGTGGAAATGCTTAAATAGATGGGAGGAATCCAAGAACTGGGAGATATCTCAGGAAATACAGAAGGGGACACTACAAGAAATCTGCTAAACTATGACAAAATTTCTATGACAACTAGGTAAATCGTCATTATCTGCCCATATTCTATGACGTTTTTCGGCAGCAGCGTCATAAAGAGCACCCCGGGGCTGGGACCCTACTTGTAGTGATGAAAAATCTCAAAATCATCACTAACTCCCAAACCTCAAATTGTCATAAACAGGGTGTTTAGCATTGTGACGCCATTGCTTTGTCATAGTTACACAGGTGACAATCTCATATCGTCATAATCCTCTTGGAGTTTTTTTTTGGATAAAGTTACACAGGTGACAAGCTGGTTTGTTGCCGCTGGTTTGTTGCCACTGTGGACGCACAAAAGTGGGACCCACATGTCAGAAAGTGGTGCAAAATGTAATGTGGCATGCGCAAATAAAAACCAGCTCCCAGGCTTCGAACCGGGGACCTGTTGCATCGCAAGCTGCTGCAACACCACTGCACCATCGAGAGGAATTCGTTGGAATCGTATGTGAATATCTAGATAAGCTATTACATGTGAGGCAGGGACTTACAAAGAAAAACCAGTAGCACGGTGGCGGCCACTGTGCTTGAACGGCTGAGCAAAGGGGATGGCTGCGACTCCTGTCGGCGACGGCTGCGACTCCCGCTGACGACGGCTGCTACTCCCACTGGCGACAGCTCCGCCTCCCGCCGGCGAGGGCTGCTCGTCCCATGCTCGTTGCGCCACTGCCACAGCTCTGTGGCACAGTCACAGCTGCTACGACGGTCAGCCGCCACACAGGCCGACACCCAGATCTAGCCAGACATAGGCCATTCTCAATTGTAGTCTTCAATTGAAGGTAAGGATGCCCTCCATTATCCTTTTGTTGCTTCTTAGTGGCTCAGGTTTGGTTAAATAATAGTGCTATTGTAGATTTTGTGCATTTTTAGCTGGTCCATGGTTTAACTTGAGTATATGCCACTGAATTACCAATTTGAGAGCTTAGAATACACTTAATTTTACAAGCCGTTTGGTCATTGCAAAATATTTATGTTTTGTGAAGTTGAACAGTATGAAGATGTGAATAGCATGGACAATAATTTTGATTAAGGTTTACTTGTTTGAATGGCTGATAGATGGGCAATAAATTTGATTAATTTGTACTTATTTGAATGTCTAACAGATGAACAGATCTTGGATTAAATCCAGACAGTTTAGCACTGCACATATCAATGGGGTGAAAGAGTTCATGCAATTTGTTAGTGCCCGATTTGATGAGAATGCTGAAATACTTTGCCCATGTCGTGTATGTTGAATCGGGCTCATAGACCTCAAGGAGTTCTGGAGGATCACATATATATTCATTGGATGTCAAGCACATACAATAGGTGGATCCATCATGGAGAACCATTGGATGATGGAATTCATGAAAATGCACCGCATGAGAATGAACCATTCAATATTATGGAACATGATGTTGAAGAGGATGTTGGTTTGAACGAGGAGGACGACGATGATGATAGAATTCCAGATATGGTAGAGGAGTTATACACAGCTGAAGAACAAGGTGGACAGAATTCAATGTTTGGAAGTGTAATAGTAGAGTTGCAGCGCCAGCTTTATCCTAGATGTGCTCATTTTTCAAGATTTACATTTGTTGTGAAGTTACTTCATATCAAGTCATTCTATCGAATCAGTAATGTTGCATTCACTACATTGTTGAAGCTGTTGTCTTCAGCGTTCCCAGCTTGCTTTCTTCCCATATCTTACAATGAAGAAAAGAACTTTATCCATGCATTAGGACTTGGATATGATTCAATCCATGTTTGCAAGAATAATTGTGTCTTATTTTGAAAGGAGTATGCCAACAATGATGAGTGCCCAGTATGTGGTGAATCTAGATGGAAAGATGCAGAAGGAAGGAAGCAGATTCTTGTGAAGGTATTGCGGCATTTTCGATTGATTCCAAGGCTGAAGAGGATGTTTGCTTCCAAAAATAAAGTGGAGGAGGCACAATGGCACAAGCTAAAGCGGCAACCTGTGGACAATGAACTCAGCCATCCTGTTGATGGTGAGGCATGGAAAGACTTCGACAGAAAATATGGGTGGTTTGCAAAAGATACAAGGAACATGAGACTTGGCCTTGCTACAGATGGTTTCAATCCATTTGGCAACATGAGCTCCTCCTATAGCATGTGGTCAGTATTTGTCGTGCCTTACAACGGGCCACCCTGGGCATGTATGGAACAGTCCAACTTCATGATGGCCCAACTGATCCCAGGTCCAAAATGTCCAAGAAAGGATCTTGATGTGTTCTTGGAGCCTCTCATCAAAGAGTTGCTGGAGCTTTGGAAGGGTGTTCGTACTTATGATGCATGTAGTGCTAGTATGTTTGATCTACATGCTGCAATTTTATGGTGCATTCATGATTATCTAGCATTGGGCACCTTGTCAGGACGAACAACAAAAGGTTATTATGCATGTGTGCGTTGTGACAAAGATCCTTGCTCAAAGAAATTAAGGCACAAGATATGTTACATTGGCCATCGTCGTTTCCTTCTAAGGGATCATTCGTGGAGAAAAAGGAAAGAATTTAATGGTGAGAATGAAACTCGTGCGAAGCCTTGGGAACTTAGTATAGAGGAGCTGCTACAACAACTGGACAATGTAAGAGATGTTAGACCAGGAAAGCATCCGCAAAGCGGTAATAAGAGAAAGCGGCAAGCCGATGGTCAAGTTTACACTCGAAGATTTTGTTTGTTTGACTTGCCATATTGGTTGAGTCTGAAGCTGCGGCACAATCTTGATGTAATGCACATTGAAAAAAAAAATATGTGACTACCTGCTTAGTACATTTCTCAACATTGATGGGAAGACAAAGGACACAGTCAGTGCTAGGCTAGATTTGGAAGACATGGGCATAAGATCTTTTTTACACTTGTAGTATGAAGGAGATTCATACAGTATCCCTAAAGCCCTATATCAAATGAAAAAAAAGACCAAAAGCATAATTTTTTTGAATTTATAAGAGAGGTGAAATTTCCAGATGGATATGCTTCTAACTTAGCAAAATGTATTATTGTGGATGGATGCAAGGTGCTAGGATTAAAAACTCATGATTTTCATATTCTTCTACAAAGAATTTTACCTGCTGCCCTACGAGCAATCATGAGTAAGGAGATATATGAAGCAATTGCTGAATTGGAAAATTTCTTTCAGCAATTATGTTGCAAAACTCTAAAGCTAGATGTTCTGCATAAATTGAACGTTCAAATCCCAATCATTTTGTGCAAGCTTGAGAAAAAATTTCCACCAACTTTCTTTGATGTTATGGTGCACTTGGCTGCTCATTTACCTGATGAAGCAATCCTAAGAGGCCCAGTGCAATATGGCTGGATGTACCCAGTGGAAAGAAGGCTATGTACACTGAAGCATTTTGTGAGGAATAGGGCTAGACCTGAAGGATCCATTGCAGAAGCATATGTTGCTAATGAGTGTTTATCTTTTTGCTCAAGGTACTTGAATGATGTGGAGACATGATTCAATCAAGAGGGCAGGAATAGAGAGTGTGTTGACTTAAAAGAAGGTGACCTCTCTGTTTTTCAGCATGTTGTTGATTTAATTGGAGCCTCGAGGATGACATATCTTGAAGGTGATTATAACAAGATGGTTTGGTATGTGCTCAACAATTGTGCTGAGGTTCAGCCATTTATGGAGTATGTGATCCCTTCTAACACTTTTGACTTTTGTTTCAGATATAATATATTATTTATCTCTAATTTCTAAAGCCACTATGCAGGTTATGCAGACAAGAGTTAGAGAAAGAAGGTAGTCATGATGTGGAAAAAAGGCTAGAGCATGAATTTGCCACATGGTTTAAGAAGCATGTGAGTTTTCTTTGTGATTTTGGATGGAACTCTGATCAGGTGTATAGGTTATCATCATGCTGACATTTTCGTTGTCCAGATGGCAAGACTGTGTTATGTGGAGGGAGTAGAGGTCAGTGATGACCTATATTCATGGGCATGCCAACCAGATATGCGAGTGAGATTATATTCAGCGTGTATTGTTTATGGTGTTCAATATCACACGATTGACCGTGAAAAAAAAATAGAAAGACTCAGAACAGTGGAGTCATGGTTCAAGGTACACATAATGGTGAGCATATTTATTTTTATGGTTGTCTGCAAGACATTATCGAGTTGCAGTATAACTCAAGCCAAGACGTCCGTCGAACAGTTGTTTTATTTCGTTGTGGCTGGTTTGATCTTGATGGCAAGAAGACAAGATTGAAAGATGATGGATATTTCAAAAGCATCAACACTGCAAGTTACTAGTACAAAGGAGATCCTTTTATTCTAGCCGCATAATCAACAAAGGTATTTTACTTGCAGGACACAAAGTTTGGTGGAGACTGGAGAGTTGTTCAAAAGTTTGAGTATAGGCATTTGTGGAGTGTCACCGAAGCAGAAACTTAGAAGGAACTTACATACCAAGATGATGACTGTACACAATGTCCAGTACAAGAAAATGAACATATTTCTAAAAATTTACATGCTGATGATGGAGAGTGTCATACTGTCCCTGTTAGTGTCGTTGAAAATACTCGCAACCAAGTGGATGATGTCAATTGTGAGTTTGATGAAGACAACAAAACTTACATGCAGTACTATAGTGATAATGAAGATCGCGCAATTCCTGAGATAGATAGCGATGAGGAGTAGTTTGTGATCTGTTAGTTTATTGTAATGTGGACATAGATATGTAAGATTAATGTTAATTTGGCACTTTGTTGTATTTTCTTATGTTAATTTGGCTTGTGTAAGATTCATCTTATTTATGGCATGTGTAAGATTCATCTTATTTATGGCTTTAGACTATCTTATGTTAATCTGTAACCTGTGTGTGTTCAAGTCTGAAACTTGAAACTTGTAGCATGATGCCTAGATTTTGTGACGATTTTGTGACGATTTCCACATTTACGTCACAGATTCTGTGCCAGCCTGAAAATTTTTGATAGACTCACATGGTAAACATATCGGCAACGTATCACGTGCACAAGACCAATTCTGTGGACATATGGAAAAAAACAAATTCTGTGGACATACAGAAGATGAACTCAGTTGGTAATCCTGCCAATTCAAATTCCTACTAACAAGCAAAAAAGTGCAACAACAAGCATTTTGAATTTTTCATCTGCAGCAGTAGATTTCCTGATTGACTTGTTGATCTAATCCAATGAGGTATTCATCACAGCTAGATGATCCAATTGTGAATGTCATGGGGACATGCTCATGATCTTAGGTGATGAGACAATTGGCAATAGTGTTGAAGGTTTGTTGAAATCTGGAGTTTTCAACAAGTGTCAGGAAAATCGGTAGTACCGGAGTGAAAGGAGTGGTACTACTGCCGAGCGGTAATACCGTAAGTATAGAGCGGTACTACCGCAAGTCACTTGGTCCGAAAGTGTATTGGACGATCAGATCTTGATCGAACGGTCCATATCGAGCGGAACGTTCGGACCATCCAAACAGTGCCCAGATCGTACGGCTAAGACACGCGGTCCGAACGGCCAAATCAATCTGGAGCGTCAATGTGGTAGGGCGTGCGGTTCTAAGGTTTTTTTAGCGTTTCGGAGGAGCGGTATGACCACGCATTGTATGGCGGTACTATCGCATCATGGTTGTACCGTTGGTTTCATGGTGGTACGGAAAAACCAGAACGCATGTTTTGGAGTGTGGATTTTCTCCTGGGGCGGTATGACCGCACTTTGGTGGGCGGTACTACCGCATATCGGTGTGGCCGCTTGAGAGCGGTATGGAATTTCCAGAGGAGATGTTTTCGGAGATTTTGTGTTTCTCCGAGGAGCGGTAAGACCGCAGTGTTTTGTGCGGTATTACCGTAGGGTGGTAGTACCGGGGTTTATATGGCGGTGTTACCGCTTATGTGTTGATTGTCGATTCTCTTGGAGAATTTGATTTGGGTTAGGTCAAGTTCATGTTTATCATTGCATAGATGTTGCATGATACATGTTTTGGCTAATGTGGGTCAAGTTGTGAAGAACTTATTCCCGGAGACGATTTCTTGGTCTGTTACTGTGCAGGTGGCTTGCAGGTCGATGACGGTCAACGGCGAGAATGATCGGGACTAAGCTTGGAGAGCTGAGATCCAAAACGATCGAGGATATCGGGTGAGGTCAGGAGACTCAAGCGAGGCGCAGAATGGACAAGGATGACCGAACCGGCGGTTTGGTGCAACTGGTTGGATCAAGCGGCGCGGAGGTCGGTGCAAGTGCCTCGGTGGTTCCGGTGGGATCCGGACGGGAGAGATTTGCTGACATGATGAGAGCCGTTGATCAACCTACATGTGGCGAAGCATGGGATTGCTTCACCAAGATTGGACTTGGTCTTCGGAAAAAGATCAAGAAGGGGTATTTTGGTAATTTCACCAAATACCGCCTTGGTAACCTTGGGCAAAATCGCGGCGCAGGACGACGTAAGGAGAAGTGGTTTAGGTCAAGTGAAGATGAAGACGGCGCTTTAAAATACGTGCGTGAGTTAAACCCGTTTGTTAGTGGGCTTAATGGGTGCCCAATGGGTATAGTCTTCTAGAAGCTAGCCTCCACTATAAATAGGAGAGGGTGCTGTCCAGCAGCCCTCAAGCACTTCATTGAGAAAAACCCTAGTTTGTTTTAGGGCTTTGGAGAGAAGGAAAGAGAGGTTAGGGTTCTAGGGATTGATTGATCGTGTGCTCATGTATTGAGTTTTGTCCTCTAGGATGGAGTGGCTGTAAACATCAATTCTCAACCTCAAATCAATCCAAGCAAGTTCCCAAAGATGAGTCTTGTTTGTTCTTTCCTTCTATTTTGATGATTTGGAGTTTTTGATGTTCCATCGTTTTTCTCTTGCATCTTTGTGGTGTTCTAGCTTGCTGTGACATGTGGGAGTGCATCTAAGTCCATCTTCATCATTCTTTACCCACGAGCAAGATTTAGATCATATTTTGCTTTTTGACTCGGTTTTGAAGCAAACTTCGTTCAAATGGAAAAAGGTTGAAACTTTGATGTGGATCTTCTCAATCTTTGATTGGAATAGGTTCTCAATCTCCTAGAGAAGTTATGTTTCAAGTTTCATAGACTTTGGCCGAGTGAATCAAAAGTTGTGCCGATTTTGGATTTCATCTTCACGCTGCTCCAGGACAATCGGTAGTACCGCTCCATGCACTGCGGTAGTACCGCAATGAGGTAGTACCGCACTTACAACGGCGGTAGTACCGATTTCTGGGTCTTTGACACATCTGTGTGTTTTTGGTCAGTGATCTTTGTTGCTGTGCTTTGGGGGTATGATTAGGATTTAATACAAGGTTTCTACTATACTTGTTCATTGATCTTCATAGCTCTCATAGCTATTGGAGTGATTTGTGAATTGAATCTAATCGAAGCAAAAAACTGTTAAAGCTCCTATTCGCCCCCCACCCTCTAGGCGCCTTCCCGGTCCTACAAGTGGTATCTGTGGCGACCCAGCCTGGGGCACCCGAGAGGTCCTCCAAGACCTCCTGGAAAGTCCGCCAGGACCTCCCAGGACATCCCGCAGGGCCTCTCGGTAGAACCGCCAAGACCATCCCAAGAGGTCTGGTAGGACTGCTTAGAGGTCTGGGGTCCTGACCCGAGGAGGTCTGGGGACCTAAGACCTCCCCAAGCACCACACTCTGACCCGAGGGAGGTCCTTGAGGGATCAACCCGAGGAGGTTGTGAGGCTTGGAAAAGCCTCAAGTCCACTGTGATCCGAACCAGTCCCAAGGATCAATGGCTAGTTCACACAGCATACACAAGTGGCAACATACATCAACGCAAACTTTATTAACACAAAAGAATTGATTACGACAGTTTTGCTTACAAACCAACAAGAGCAATATACACAGCAGAACAAAAGTCAGGTCCATCCAATACACCACAGGCAATTGGCTGGAGATCAGCCTAGTCATCTTGAGCTACATCATCCTCAAAGTCTTCTCCTGCTCAATGGTTAATCAAGCAAGAATGAGCACAACAACTGTGCTCGCAAGTCACACCCGTCAAATAACAGAATGACATGCATACATGGATTTCACAAGGGAAAGCTTATATGTTTGATTTGCATAAAGCTATGTTTATTTCCAAATACAAGTAATAAGTTCCAAAGCATATTACAATAATTAGAATTCATTTTCAAAGTCTCATTTTACAGTTGGATAACTTTCATCAATAAGATGGTGAAGGATACCCTCCTGCCACAAGGCTCCCTGCCAAACCCATTTGGATAGAAATCCAAAACCATTTCTAACCAACCATTTTGAAAACATACCAGAGGTCTAACTTTGAGCAGCTTTGCTAGCATGTCCATAACCGCGGACACGGCTATTCGAATAGTTTTACACTCTACAGAGGTGTGCAGCCTTTCTCACAAGAGGTAATCCACTTATACTGTCTACTCACACACTTCCGAAGGTGTGTGACTAAGGGATTACCACAAGACCTTTACAATGCATCATTCCACCGCAATCCACCCTACTCTAAGGTTTCACCCCACCCTACGATGGAATCCCGTAGAGATCAAGGGCCCCCTCTTGAGCCATGTAGGAATAACATAGTCATGAAAGACAGGCCATAAAAGACCACCCACACCCCAGCCGGATCAACCGCGATGGAACTTTGCAAATTAATTAGTCAGGTCCTGCCCATACAGGACATGTGGTTGCACGAAAAGGGCATAGCAAAATACACTCGCAGACCGGTCCTTAACTGACCTGGGCGGCTAACCATGACCCCAGGGCATCGATCAACCATTACAGGCACGATCCCGTACATGGACATGCACCAACCAGACAACCAATTCCGCCCAAGTCTAAACCATTTTCCATTATACCATGCTTTGCCAAAACATTTGTAAAACCTCCATGGCACACCAGTGCCATGGTCATGTGCAAAAATATCCATGACACACCAATGCCATGGTCATTTGCAAACCTTCATGACACACCAATGCCATGGTTCAAAACATTGATAAGTGGTAATTTTTGGCTAAAACTTCCCAAATCAAGATTCTTTATCTATGCATGGCTAAGCTTTATTTTTGAAAAGGTCCTGGCCCATACTATTGCACTAACCAGGTTTTTGCCTAGGGTGACAATCATGTTCGGTTCAAAGGTGACAGTGGCCATACAAAGAATTTAGGCATAGCTACTATCTTAAAGACAGGTATTGAAATACTTAGTAAAGTAAGCATGCATTAACATTTGAAATGGAACATAAATATGTTGAAATAATGGGTGCAACATGGTCAAGGGTGTAACTTGCCTTGCTCAAAGGCTTGGGTGTCTTCTTCTTTGGAGAGCTCTTGCTCCTCAGTGTCTTCACAATCTACACGAAGAAACCAAAGCAACTCAATACAAAGCTCAAATAAGATCCAATGAAACTCCAAAATAAAACCAACAGAGAGACTAGGTGATCAGGAGGAGGTCCAAGGAGCTTGCTGGAGGAGGTCTGAAGCTTAAGGGAGGAGGTCCAGAGAGCTTTGGAGGAGGTCCAAGAGCTGGTCGGTTGAGCCAGAGAGTGAGAAATGAGAAAAGGGTAAAGGGAAAGGACTGCCCAAGCTTTATATAGCCAGAGCTGCTGAAATTTCCAAGGGCTCTCGGGCTCTAAGTAAGTGGAGGAAATAATAGGAGTTGGTAAAAGATAAGACAAAAGGTAGCCCAGTGGTGCCAAAAGGTAGTAGCATTTAATGCAACACAACAGACATTAAATGCTTGGGACTTCCAAGTGCCAAGTACATGGTCAAAGGATAAAGAAAAGTGGGCGTGACTGACAAATAGGGCCAGTCAAAGCCCAAAAAAGGGGGGGGTCCTACGGAGACCTTGAGGAGGTCCCGTAGAGGTCAAGGGAGGTCCTCACCAACAAGGGAGGTCCGGGCATAGGGCCGGAGGTCCTGACCACAAGGTGGCCTCAACCCGCAAGGGAGGTCCTTGCAAAAAGACTGGGAAGGAGGTCCCGTGGACAAGGAGGTCCAGGGGGCTAAGAGGTCTAAGGGACGGGGAGGTCCTGTCGATTAGATCCAAAAAAGGGGAGGTCCTAACGGTTAGATCCTCAAAGGGGAGGTCCTAACAGTCAGATCCACAAAGGGGAGGTCCTGACGGTCAGATCCTCAAAGGGGAGGTCCTGGCGGTCAGATCCTCAAAGGGGAGGTCTTAACGGTCAAGATCTAAACAAGGGAGGTCCTGACGGCTAAGATCTCTAAAGGGGAGGTCTTAACAGTCAAGATCTAAACAAGGCAGGCCCTGACGGCTAAGATCTCCAAAAGGGAGGTCTTAACGATCAAGATCTAAACAAGGGAGGTCCTGACAGCTAAGATCTTCAAAGGGGAGGTCTTAACGGTCAAGATCTAAACAAGGGAGGTGAGCGATAGCGAGATAAGAAGCGGGAGAAGCGGGAGCCATTTGATTTCAATCGAACGGACCAAAGTGATTGGGCCGTTCGGACCATCCAGAGCTAACGCTAGATCTCAGCCATTGAACTGGATCAGGCGGTCCAAAATGGTTGGGACGTCCGAACCGGCCGAACGCCTCTACAGATCGGACCGTCCAACAAAGATCTGAGGGCTCAGAGAGGGTGGGACGTTTGGACCATCTGAATGTCTCAACAAGATCAAACCGTCCAACGCAAATCGAACGGTACACATGCGATAGAGGTCTGGATCAAGTGGAAAGCTCGAACAGACGCGAGGAAGGTCTGAGTGAACCTAGAGGTGGTCCAAATGAACGAGGGGGAGGTCCTAAAGGACACAAGGAGGTCGAAATGAGTTCAAGGAGGTTCAAGGAGCACGGGGAGGTCCAAATAGACATAGAGAGGTTCCAACAGAACAGAGAGTGAGTTCAAATACATGAGGGAGGTTTAGACCTAGGAAGGTCTAAGCCAGAGAAGAATCAAAGTAGGAGGTCTAGTTCTAAGGAGGTCTGGACCAGAGAAGGGCAAAACAAGCATAGAAGGGGAGGGATCACCAAAGCTCCAACAAACCCAACAAACCAAAAGAGAGTTTTAGTTGAAGTTTGATTTAGTCAATTGATATCCATTCTGAAATCTCAAGTTCAAGCTTTGAATTCTCGTCAAAACAAAATGGTTCTTTTTATTTTGAAATATTCAAAAAGGCTCCAAAATCAGGGTGTTACAGTATCAGAGCCCGATTAGCTCTTCTCATAGATCTTAACCAGTCTTAGGAGCCATGGTGTCTGACAAGTATTCCACCAAACCACCTATATTTGATGGAGTCAATTTTGCTTACTAGAAGGCTCGCATGCATGCCTACATCGAGTCTCAAGGGCACGCAATTTGGCTTAAGGTCAAAAATCCTTATGTTGTGCCAGCCAATAACGATGTGATCACTCCAGATGTGGAGGCAAATAGCAAGGCTCGAAACTTCTTGATTCAAGGGCTTAGTCGATCTGAGTTTGAGCGTGTCACTCATTTGAGGTCTGCTCATGAGATCTGGAAGACCCTCTGTGATTACCATGAGGGCTCTACTGCGATCAAGGAAGTGAGACAGAACCAACTCAAGAAAGAATGCTCAAAGATCGAACAAAGGCCTGGTGAATCTTTGGATGAGTTGTGGGGAAGATTCTCAAAAATCCTTCATGACTTACGTGCTGTGGATCTTATGTTCACTGAATCTGAAAATACACGTCAGCTCTAGGGTGCTCTTGATGTGAAAGTCTGGGGGATGAAAATCACTTCCATCAATGACAACATTGTCATGAGTGAGCTTACCATGGATAAGCTCTACTTGAGATTGAAGACGCATGAGATTGACTTCATCTCGCGTCTCCCCAAGACAGAGTCGATGACTTTAGTGGTTGACCCATCTAAGGGTAGTTCTTCTGATTCTTTGGATTTTGGCTCGTCTGGGTTTTCATTGTCCACTTTACACTCTTTGAGCGATGAGCAGCTAGAGAAGCTACCTGAGGATGACTTAGCCATCCTATCCACAAAATTCACGAGAGCCTACAACAAGGTGAGGAGCAGAAGGAGAGGTAGCCATGTTACCTGCTTTGAGTGTAATGAGCCAAACCACATTTGGGCCAAATGCCCTAAGCTGAAGGGTAAGGAGGAGAAGGACTTCTAGAGGCATCCTCAAGCTCGGGATACGAAAGCCAAGAAGCCTAACTACAGGAAGTTCATCAACCGGGTCCTTGCTGCTCTTGAGAATGTTGATATGAGCGATGTGGACTCGGGGACGGAGGACGACGATGATGATTCCCATGGCAAGAAGAAGGCCCAGGACTTCACCGGCATGTGCTTCATGGCTAAGGACAGCCACGACGTCGATTCCTCCAACGACGACGATCCCTTCAGTGATCTAGATGAGGTATGCCCCTCACCAGATGAGATGAAACGTGCTTTAGTTGTTGCTGAACAAAATCTGAAAAGACACGCTAAAATGATTAAGAGACAGGATATCATGATTGATAACTTAAACCTAGAAGTGGTTAGGCTCAAATCCATTAATCCTACTGATGATTGTGATTCTTGCTCTAGCTTGCATGATGAATTGACCAAACTGAAATCTGCTCATTCCTCTATTGCAAATCAACTTAAAGATGCTCTAGATGAACTAGAATCTCTCAAATCTAGTCCTGCTTGCATGGATGCTATTGCTCTAGATGTGACTGCTGTAGATGTTATTCCTTCACCTTGCTCAAATTGTGCTTTGCTTGAATTGAAGTTGGATAGTGCTACAAAAGAATTGCTGAAATTTTATGCTAGTCACACTTGTTCCCATTGTGAGGATAATAAAATTAAAATGAAAAAAATGACTGAAATGGTTCTTCATTCTAAGACTGCGTCATGTGAAAATTGTTATAAACTCACAGTTGAGAATGATGCTTTGCATAAGACTCTAGAGGAGAAATCTAAAATTGAACAATTCATATCCATGATTGCTTCTAAGAAAGTTGTTGATTCTGCTTCTTATGCTTTTTGTAATGAAATTGGGACAAATTTAGATGAGATACAAGAGGCGTTTAGAGTCAAATTCAAAGAGCAAGTGAGTAGGATTGAGAATGATTCATGTGTGTCTTGTGAGGTTTTAAAGGTTGAGGTAGCTCTTGTTAAAGAAAAGCTTGCTAGGACAATCAAGTCGAATAGATGTGTCACCTGTAAGGACCTAGCCAAAGAAAATGATTACCTCAAAAAGACTCTTGAGAGATTTTCTAGTGGGAAG
This sequence comes from Phyllostachys edulis, assembly GCA_036346405.1. Lineage (NCBI taxonomy): Eukaryota > Viridiplantae > Streptophyta > Magnoliopsida > Poales > Poaceae > Phyllostachys > Phyllostachys edulis. Next base: position 77,968,439 of record CM070550.1, on the reverse strand, counting down.
AAGAACCTTAACATGATCCTTGAATCTAAGGTGAGTGTGAAGAATAGTGGCCTAGGATTTAATTCTTTAGAGAATTCTAAGAATCACCCACCTAAGGTTGTGAGAGCTGTTAAGAGTGGCTTGTTTGAGGTAGAACCCCCTAAGCCATCTAAGATAGTCTTTAGATCTGTAGGTTTTGCCCAAACCCTTTCTAGCAAGAAAGATGCTTATATTTCAGAAGGTCAGACCTCTCAAAAGGTCAAGTATCATTACACTTTCTGCAAGAAGGATGGCCACTTAGTTGAGTTCTGCTTCCGTAGAGCTAAGAGTGAGAGGAAGGAGAGAGTGTGTGCTTTGAGGTCCATTAGAGGAGTTCCTTCACCTGCGAGTGTCTCTAGAGCTAGGCAGTCTGTCTTTCCTGCTAGACATAGGCCTAGGTTTATAGATGACTTCTTTGACTCTTTTGGGAGCTCTAGGCAGCATGTTGGGTTAGGATTTCGTGAGGAGGGACCACGGGTAGCACCTAGATAGGGGGAGTACCGATCTTTTGGTAGGTCGATTCGGAGAGGTCTAGGTGGTTCTCGCGTGCATTCTTATTATTATCCCTCTAACCATTTTATTGCCACTTCTACTGCTATTCCTAAGCATTGTGTGACTCAGTACTGGATTCCCAAGTCTTTTATCACTAACCCCAGTACTGAGGCACAGATGTTCCCTACTTATGCCCTATAGGTCCGTCGTGCGAGGAAGGAGGACATATGGCTTGTTGACTCTGAGTGTTCTCGACACATGACTACAGATTCTAGATGGTTCTCCTCCCTCACACGTGCATCCGGCAACGAGTTGATCACATTTGGGGATGCTTCATCGATCTGCGTGATGACCAAGGGCATAGTGCGCGTCAACAACAACTTCATGCTTAAGGACGTCGCTTTGGTAAGTAAGCTGAGGTATAATTTGCTATCTGTTTCTCAGCTTTCTTGATGAGGGTCTAGAAGTGAGGTTAATGAGTGGTGAGTGTAGAGTACTAGACTCCTCGGGTGAGCGTGTCTTTGGGATCTCTAGGTTTGAGAGAATCTTTAGTGCTGATTTCAGTATCTCTTCTTCTTCTAGCCCTAGGTCTCTTATGGTTTCAGACTCTCATGATCTAGTGTTGTGGCACCGTAGGCTTGGACATATAGGCTTCGACCATTTGACCAGAATCAGTAGCAAAGATTTGATTAGAGGTTTGCCTAAACTTAAGAATGTGAGAGACCTTGTGTGCACTCCCTGTAGACATGGTAAGATGGTTTCTGCTTCTCATCCACCTCTTACTTTAGTGATGGTGATGGACTGGTCACTCTTGCACTTAGACACGGTTGGCCCCTCTAGAGTTCAGTCTGCAGGAGGGAAGTGGTATGTGCTTGTGATTGTGGATGACTTCTCCAGGTATTCATGGATATATTTTCTGGTTTCTAAGGATGAGGCTTTTGGCTGTTTTAGAGAGTTGGCCCTTAGACTAGCTGTTGACCTTCCTGGAGCTTTGAGGACCATTAGAAGTGACAATAGCACAGAATTCAAGAACTCTTCCTTTGCCACTTTCTGCTCTGAGAGAGGTCTTGAGCACCAGTTCTCTTCATCTAGAGTTCCCCAACAGAATGGGGTTGTAGAGAGGAAGAATAGGACCCTTGTAGAGATGGCTAGGACCATGCTAGATGAGCATAGCACACCTAGGAGGTTTTGGGCTGAGGCGATTTCTACTGCTTGTTATGTGTCCAACAGGGTGTTCTTGAGATCTGTCATAGAAAAGACTTCTTTTGAACTTAGATTTGGTCATAGGCCTAAAGTCGCTCATTTCAAGATTTTTGGTTGCAAGTGCTTCATTCTTAAACATGGCAACTTGGACAAATTTGAATCAAGATATTATGATGGCATTTTTCTTGGATATCCTGCTCATTCTTGTGGCTATCGTGTATTTAATTTGGATACTAACAAAATTGTTGAGACTTGTGAAGTCACTTTTGATGAGGCTAGTCCTGGTACTAAACCCGATGCTGCAGGTACATAGGTTCCTGATATTCGAGAAAGCATCTTCGTCGATGATGACTCTGACATAGAGGATGAAGGTTCGATTCATTCTCCAGTCATCTCTGAGATGGTTGGAGAGCATGCTTCTACTTCTCCAGCTTCAGCTGAGTAGCCTCCTCCTATTTTCACCGGCGATTCGAGTGGCTCTGCTTCTACCTCCACAGCCCATGAGGTAGAGGCCACATCTGCACCAGGACATCCTCTTCATATTCAGCAACAACACCCAACTGAGCAGATGATTGGGGATCTCCATGAGCGAGTTACTCACTCCAGGTTTATCTCTCCAGATTCTCATGTGCATTCTGCTTTTGTTGCGTCTTTTGAACCCGAGATGTCAACCATGCTTCATCTGATTCCTCTTGGGTTAATGCCATGCATGAAGAGCTTGAAAATTTTGAAATAAATCAAGTCTGGACCTGAGTTGAACCTCCACCTAATCACAATGTAATTGGAACAAAATGGATTTTCAAAAATAAGCAAAGTAAGGATGGGTTGGTAGTTCGCAACAAGGCTAGGCTTGTAGCTCAAGGATATTCCCAGGTAGAAGGCTTAGACTTTGAAGAGACATTTGTTCCTGTAGCTAGATTAGAAGTCATTCGCATATTGCTAGCTTTCGCGACATCTAAGGCTTTAAGCTTTTTCAAATGGATGTCAAGAGTGCTTTCCTTAACGGTTTCATAGAAGAAGAGGTCTATGTCAAGCAACCCCCTGGTTTTGAAAATCCCAAATTCTCAAACCATGTGTTTAAGCTCTCCAAAACCTTGTATGGATTGAAACAAGCCCCTAGAGCTTGGTATGATAGGCTTAAGAGTTTCTTGCTTAAAAATGATTTCAAAATAGGAATGGTAGATAAAACCTTGTTCACTCTCAGGCATGGCAGTGATTTCTTACTGGTTCAAATTTATGTGGATGACATCATATTCGGTGGTTCTTCTCATGCTTTGGTGTCCAGATTTTCAGATTCTATGAGCAGGGAATTCGAGATGAGCATGATGGGCGAACTGACTTTCTTCCTTGTTCTTCAAGTCAAGCAACTCAAAGAAGGTACCTTCATTCATCAAAACAAGTACACAAAGGACCTTCTTCGGCGTTTCGACATGGGAAACAACAAGCCAATGTCTACTCCCATTGCCACTTCTACCGTGCTGGATCCTACAGAGGATGGAGAGCCCGTGGACCAGAAGGAGTACCGCAGCATGATTAGCTCTCTCCTCTACCTCACGGCGTCGAGGCCGGACATACAATTTGTTGTGTGCCTGTGCACTCAATTTCAGGCTTCCCCTCGTGCCTCACATCGTCAAGCAGTGCGTCGCATCTTCAGGTACCTCTAGGACACTCTTGATTTTGGACTCTGGTATTCTTCTGATTCTGCTCTCTCCATTTGGGCTTTTTCTGATGCTGATTTTACAGGGTGTAGAGTGGATAGGAAGAGTACTTCTAGCACTTATCATTTCTTAGACATCTCTCTTATCTCTTGGTCTTCTAGGAAGTAGTCCTCTGTTGCACAATCCACTGCCGAGGCAGAGTATGTAGCTGCAGCCAGTAGTTGCTCTCAGGTTCTCTAGATCTTGTCTACTTTGCGGGATTATGGGTTGTTTTTGGATAGTGTTCCTCTTTTCTGTGACAACATTAGCGTCATAAACATTGCCAAAAGCCGAGTGTAGCACTCTAGGACCAAGCACATTGACATTCGATATCATTTCCTTAGAAACCATGTAGAGAAGGGTGATGTTGTGCTTCACTTTGTAGAGTCTGAGCAGCAGGTTGCGGATATTTTCACTAAGGCTCTTGATTCCTCTCGTTTTGCTTCTTTGCCAGGAGAGTTGGGGGTTATTAGTCCTCTTGGCCTATTTTGAGGGGGAGTTTGATCTTTTGCATTCATTGTAGCATATTGCATTTTAAAATCAGCATCTTGCATTGTAATATAAGATCACGAAGCCTTGAGTATTATCCTTGTGTGACTTGATTTCATGTTTTATACCTTGCCATGTCTTGTGCTAGTTTGCTAAATTGATCATAGCTTTTCATCTGTAGCTTAGCTTTTGCCATACTAGCTCTATTAAATGTGAAAAACTTGAATTAAATCATGACTTGTTGGATCTTGTGACTAGTTTTGCCATACTGATCCTCTCATGATTCATGCCATGTCAAATAGGCTAAGTTGAGTCTTGAATCTAATTTAAGTTTTAGATTGAGCTATGCTAGTTCCTAATTCAAAAAAAATGAAAAATAATTTCTTCTGTGCGAAAAAACTGATCTCACCAATTCTTTCTCATGAGACGGCTTGCTATTGCACTAGGCATGAACTCAGGGGGAGTTTTGAATGACCTAGACCACTCTCTTAAGCTTCTTTCTTTGGATGGTCGCGGCATCGCTTGAGATCTAGCATAAGGCTAAGACAACAATTTGTGAAAATTGGTTGAAGCTTAGGAGACAGTTGTGGATGGCTCCTAGTCTAGGACTTGCTTTGCTAAGATAAAACCAAAAATCAATTTTAGCAAGTGCTAAGTTTGCTTATTTCCAAGTGCTTGAACAAAAATAATTCATCTTTGAACTCATAGCGCTCTAAATTGGCTCAATTTAGCTTCTTGGTTCCATTTAGTTTATTGACATGGCTTGACTCATTTTTGGATACCTTTGTCTAAACTATGATCTTGAACACCTTGTCATACTAAACGACCATTTAATCTCAGATTATTGCTCATTTGGCGTTGGCTTTGCTATATATGATTTGCCATGATATGAAATAGCTACTTCACATAATATGGCTTGGTGTAATACTTGTAGAGTCCTCTTGGATAATTTTCATGGTTCCCTTTGCTAAAAATAAATAAATTGCAGCCATTCCATTTGATTCATGCTCTATCTTCTTCCATGCACCTTGATAAATCCATTGTCAAAGGGGGAGAAAGATTGGTAAAAATGTTGTGTATTAGAGCTTTTTGATCAAATAGGGAGAAAATGAAATTTTCAAGAAAAATGATGATTATAGTGAGGGGGAGCATCTCATTTGCATTCTTGTGATATTTTTGCCATTTCTGAACTTGATTTGCAAATCTTGGATCCTCACCATGATCAAGGTCAAATTGAACAATTGTTCTTTCATATGGACCTTAAGTGAGATTTTTGTCACTTCTCTGGAAATTGAAGCTTTCTTGCCTTCTTTTGTCGTGTCTCACTTGCTGAAACTATTCTGAAGCCAACTTGGTCGTTTTCATGGCTTTCTCTTGCTTATGGACCAAGTTGAGCCTTTGCGCGAAAATATCAAGTATTTTCATTTTCAAACCTTAAACTTACATTTTTGGGATATTGCCAATGTGTTCATCAAGGGGGAGATTGTGGATGTCATGGGGACATGCTCATGATCTTAGGTGATGAGACAATTGGCAATAGTGTTGAAGGTTTGTTGAAATCTGGAGTTTTCAGCAAGTGTCAGAAAAATTGGTAGTACCGGAGTGAAAGGAGTGGTACTACCGCCGAGCGGTAATACCACATCTAACACCCCGATTCTCGGAATCGGGATGTTAATATTTAATTTGGCTATATATTAAAATTTTGACTATGTTTTAAAATTTTTCCGGGGTTTAATCAAAATGTTGCTTTGAAGATCAAATTGAATTAATTAAAAGGTTGCATTTTATTAAACCAAATTGTTTGAAAGACTATGTTAAAAAAATATTATTAAAATTAAAATTAATTGTATTGATCTCTTATTTTCACATGCATTTCAAAGATCATACCATGATGCATGCATTAGTATCGTCGTTTTATTTTCCAACTCGACCAACCGCAGGCTAAACGCCTGCGTGTTCCATCTTTTCCGGTCAGTTCCCTTTTTCCTTCCCTGCTAACTCCCTTCGCTTCTTTCCTTCAAATCTCATCCAAAAACTCAAAACCAAGCCATGCATGTCATACCACCGCGATCGTTATCGTATGACCAACCCAATTCCACAATTCAATTTCGCATGCATGACAGTTTGAGCGAATTCGTGAAAAGAGAAAAAGAAATAGCAGATAAAACAACTGCGTGTTTATTCTTTTCCCTAACTTCTCTCTTCGCAATCACAACCAAAAATCAAGAATCCGACGATGCATGTTATACCGTTGCGATTGTTGTCTCGAGAGCTTTGCAATTTGGCGGTTAGTTTGCACATACAAGGTCGTTGGAGTGAGCCGGAGAAAAGAGGAAGAACCGTACTGCTATTCTTCTTCTGAGAAAATAGGAATTTCAAAGATTTTTAGAGAGCATCACACTCTGGAAAAATTCCTGAAAATTTTACCTAAGCATCATCATTATATCAGGAACCTTCCATAAAAATTTCGTGATTTTTAGAGCTAGGCAACTATGTCTAAAAAATTCTTTCCCCAAAATTGAACACTGTTCATTCGAAAATTGTACTACCAACCGAACCACTCTCTTGACATCCATTCATTTGTTTATTCTCCTCTCTGCCAACACTATTCTCACCTCTATTGTTTATTCATCCAACGAGCATAGCCACAGAGCCATCTCAAAATACTATAACCTCACTAATATTTAATTCCTTTCTTCAGCATTATTTTTCTTTCCCTCCCGTCATGCAAAGCAAACCTGTGCCATTGCTCTGCTCTTGCCCCAGCCGAAAGCCATCCCATCCACTGCCTTTCCACGCCATTGCTTCTCCCCAACAGAAAGAACACCATTCCTTCTCATGAACACTAGCTCATCATCCCATCTTCTCTCTTTCCATTCCCAATCCAAAACTGAAAATCAGCCCTTGCATGTCACACCTTCGGGTTCCTCATCTCATGAGCATCCCATCCATGTGTTTAGATTTTGCATGCAAGTTGATTTGAATGTTTGGCAAGAGGAGAGGGGGAGCTGCCAGGAAATGACGCACTGTGCTGTGCTAGTGCACAGTCCGGCCGTTGTGGCTACGGCTAGGTGCGGCACTTGGAGTGGCAGCAGCTCCCAACAGCCCAGTGCACAGGCGGCGCATGCATGCAGGAGGAATTGCAGCGGCCGTGTAGCTCCAGCAGCATGCAGCATGCAAGCAGCCTGGAGGAGTAGCAGCAACCACGGGTAGCATCGTTAGAGACCAGGCAAGGTGGTGGCGGCGCAGCAAGGGTGCTGGGGAGGCCCGGCGTGGTGCAGCTGGTGGCGCGGCCAGCACATGCATGCAGCAGCGAAGGCGAGGCCGAGGCGCTGCATTGCAGCAGCGGCGACGGCGACGGTGATGGCGGAGGATGGCGCGGCCCAAGCCCGATGGCAGTGCGAACCTACGGCTCCATGCGGTCGGGGATGCGACGGTGCTGAGGCGGCACCATGGGGCGTGGACAGCACGCTGTGCGACGCGATGGTAGGGAGCAGCGGTGTCTGTGCGGAGGCGCAGCCAGCACAAGCATGGCGCAGAGAAGCATGCAGCAGCGGCATGCGGCCAGGCTCGACGGCATCGGCTTGGCCGTAGCTTGTTCGTTGGTAGCAGCTTGGCGCCGAGGCGAAGGAGCCAGCGGCCGGTGCACGCATGCAGTGGCAAGGCGCCATGGGCTGAGCAAGGAGGTGGACGCGGACGAGTTCGGCAACGACTACGGCGGATGCGGATGAGAGGCCGAGTGGAAGCGAAAACGGCGACGGCTACGGCGGACGTGGATGGGGTGCCGAGAAGACGACGCCGGTGGCGATTTGCACACCTAGTGTTGCGGTAAAATCTTTAGTGTTCTTTTTGTTACTGCGTTATGCTTTTAGTCGTGCATGTTGCATATAAGTCATGAGCATAGCATCTATTTATGCATGTTTTAATTATAAAAATAATTTGGTTTCTTAAGACCGGTATAATTCTCCGTTTATGTCTTATTTATGCATAGGCATGTTCTTGTGATGTATGTCGGTAGATACGAATAATTTTATCGTCATAGCGGAATATGTATCTTTTTGATCGTTGGATGCTGGATTAAATATATGAGTTGATTACTTGATCGGATGATATTATTTTGAAGTTGAATGGATGTTAGTGGTAATCTTTGGATAATACTTTAATTGGAGATTTTTCCTCATGTTGGATTAGTAATTTTTAGAGATAGGACGCATAATGATTTTTATGATTTATTACTTAATGAATAACTTATATGATAATTAAGGAAATATGGATGTTGAATCGGATGATTTATTTAATCATGAGCAAATTGGTTGGATGCCTTAAGTAATAGTTATGTAAGTCATTTGTGCTAGAATTTGGAGAAGGTAGCGATTGATTATTTGATTGCGGATAAAATTTTGGATTGCTATATAATTAGTTGGTAAGTCCCATGTGCCGAGTCGATGGAATTGTACTCTCTATTGGATTAGTAGCTAAATGATTATTAGTCGATCGTAGAGGCATACATGTGATTGTATTAGTAGTTGTTATACACGGCTAGTCCGGTGAAATGGATATAAGTTGATTTATTAGTGAACTATTAAATGTTGGATGTGCTATTAAATTGTAAAGCCCTTTATGTGTCGATAAGTTGAATAAATCTCAATTGGTGGAAATTTTGGTGTATACGCATGTGATTTGCCGAGGCAAGACTAGTAGAACTAGATAGTTAGTATTAGCTTAAATAGCATATTGGAGAATGATTGATGGATTTAGTCATGGTCATATGCCCATATGTCGGTGGATTTCGTATAATATCTGGATAGGTTGTATAGTTGGAGTATCGTGAGTTCGGGCATCACTCGATGGATTGACTACCTCGATAATGCCTTAGTGAAGGTTAGTACAAGATTTAGATCAAGGTATGCGAATATGATCGGAGAATACTATGCATGCGAGTGGATTCAACACCAGAGAATTGGTTAAGTCAATTATTATGAGAACATTAGATTTGCCAATAGATGTTTTCCTTTAGGAATTAAATAGAATAGAAAATAATATTTGTAGGCCTCATTTGTCATGACAGAGGCTAGGTTAGCATGTGTACAAAAATTATTAAATGATTTGGAAAAATTCGGAATACAATTATTTTTGCACTAAAAATGCTTTTAACTTTAAAAATTCATAACTATTTCATAAAAACTCCAAATAGGATGAACCAAGTTATTTTGGTATTATATTAATATTCTCTATCCATTCATATAATCTTCATCCTCACCACTTCTCTGCAAATTTTGGCCAAATAATTAAATTAAGTGAACAGTAACCGAATTGAATTAAATTGGAATTTCCTGAAAACTGATTTTCAAACCTTCATAACTCTCACATACTAAGTCCAACTGGAATAATTCTTTCACCTAAATTCATATAAAATCATCATCTAGATACTGTAGAAAATTCAAGTATTTTTGAGCACTTTCAATTTTTCGGCTTTTCTCGATGTTTATTCGATATCGTCTTTCTATAGATTCCGAGTTGCCGGAAGTAAGTGAGTACGTAACCGAGAGTGAGAAAGTGAACTCCCAGCAAGGCAAGCATCATTTGAACTTTCTTTTTGCATCATATTTGATCCCAGTTTTGTTAAGTTAGTGCAATGATAATTGCTAGCATGCTATTTTCGATAATGTCGCTATTTTTGTGATGAATAGTTAGATACATCCTATTACTTTGTCATTGTGGTTATCCATGAATTACTCCAGTACTGAAATGCTTAAGATAGGATTGTGTGAAGTATATATTGTTCGGTTTGCTTAGCCATGCAAGTCTAGAATCAGTAGTTGATTGTCGGAATAACCCGACAATTATGGGATAAACACAACTATCTTTATATACTTTTGTTTCAGATCTTCGTATCTATTTTATGAGTCAAATTTTATCATTTTAAATGAGCTTTTGGTCTGGAAAAGTGATGGTTAGTGATGGTGCCTTTGTGCGAGATTGGGTAAGTGGTTGGCTTGTGCGGACAATTAAGGACCGAACTTTGGGTACCTACGGTTCAAGCAAAACTCGTGCTATCACACGCGTGTATGGGCACTGCTTAGTTAAGTAAGGGGTTGGTATTGTTGAGTTGATGACTGGTGGTGTGAGGGCGTATCGTGTTCCATCGCATATCGTTCCATAAGGGTGCCGATTGCAATTCTTTATTGTGAGGGTGAGCCCTCTTTAAACTTTATTAATTGGGTTGGCATTTCGGCACAACTTGCGTCTGTTTAGTTGTAGGTGGGTAGCCTACACTTAAACGGGATTACGTCGCGTATGGGTGAGTCAACTCAATGATATCAACTTGTTGAAAAATGCTAAGTCTTGGTTTACCGACCAAAGATACCATAGGAAGTATGCTATATTCGGAGGCATCTGGAGGCTTACGGGCTAATCAAGTCGTGTGGGTAAGTAGTACACCTGCAGGGTATAAATCTATTCGAATAGCCGTGTCCGCGGTTATGGACGACCGCTTGAGTTTGTGGCTGCTTATTGTTAGACTTGGAATTAAAATTGTGGTTATAACTTGGTATTCGTCATGAATGGGATGTTCATGCTTGCTGTTGTATCAAAGTGGATAGTCACTTTGTTATTTGTATGATTTATTTGTTATTCAATTTACTACTTATTCACATGCTTTACTTCTACTTCAAATCTGATTTTGAAATGGCACTTGAAAAACTAGTATGTGTAGGTTGTAAATTGTTGCGTCTCTTTTGCAAAACTAAGCCAATATGAGCCATCCTTTGGAACAACCTCTAGCATAACTAATTTTTATTTGTGTAAGACTTGCGAGTACCTTTGTACTCAACCCGGTTGCTGCAATTTCAGGTGAGGAAGACTTTGAGCTCGTTAGTGTCGATTTAGGTGACATTGACGAGTAGTGCTATCATTTAACTCCCAGTCGGTTGCCGATGGGTTATGGGGCATACCATGCTGGATGTTTTGGTTTATTTACTTGCTTCCGCTGTTACTTTATGATCTTATTTGAATTTGGCCGGTCGGCCACTTGTAATAGTTGTAGACTTAAACTATTATGTTGTATGTCTCTTGGACTATTGTGTATGAATGTTGTATGGATATGATCAATGCTATATGTGAGTTTGGGGCATGTTGGTCGCTGATCTTGGGAGCCAACATGACCTCATGCTCGCTGTTCGTGGCTTCCTATTTAACTCACTAAATGTAGTGCTTGACTTGTTGGAGAACCGACAATCATGTAGTGCTCGCAGAGGAGCAGCGCGCATGATCGTCGGGGCTCTAGTTTGTAGTTAAGCCTTTCACTGAGATTGAGTTAAGTTGGAATCCATTTACTTGAGGCCCTAGAGTTATGTCCTTAAGACCATGCTTAGTATCGGTCTTACGGAGATAACCCGGGGGTCCTCACACCACAAGTATAGAGCGGTACTACCACAAGTCACTTGGTCTGAAAGTGTATTGGATGGTCAAATCTTGATCGGACGGTCCATATCGAGTGGAACATTCAAACCGTCTGAACAGTGCCCAGATCGGACGGCTAAGACACGCGGTCCGAACGGCCAAATCAATCTAGAGCGTCCATGTGGCAGGGCATTCGGTTCTAAGGTTTTTGAGCGTTTCGGAGGAGCATTATGACCGCGCATTGTATGGCGGTACTACCGCATCATGGTTGTACCGTTGGTTTCATGGCGGTAGGGAAAAACCAGAACGCATGTTTTGGAGTGTGGATTTTCTCCTAGGGCGGTATGACCACACTTTGGTTGGCGGTACTACCACATATCGGTGTGACCGCTTGAGAGCGGTATGGAATTTCGAAAGGAGATGTTTTGGGAGATTTTGGGTTTCTCCGAGGAGCGGTAAGACCACAGTGTTTTGCACGGTATTACCGTAGGGTGGTAGTACCAGGGTTTATATGACGGTGTTACTACTTATGTGCTGATTGTCGATTCTCTTGGAGAATTTGATTTGGGTTAGGTTAAGTTCATGTTTATCATTGCAGAGATGTTGCATGATGCAAGTTTTGGCTAACGTGAGTCAAGTTGTGAAGAACTTGTTCCCGGAGACGATTTCTTGGTCTGTTGTTGTGCAGGTGGCTTGCAGGTCGATGACGGTCAACGGCGAAGATGATCGGGACTAAGCTTGGAGAGTTGAGGTCCAGAACGATCGAGGATGCCACGTGAGGTTAGGAGACTCAAGCGGGGCGCAAAATGGACAAGGATGACCGAACGGGCGGTTCGGTGCGATTGGTTGGATCAAGCGGCGCGGAGGTCGGTGCAAGTGCCTAGGTGGTTCCGGTGGGATCTGAACAGGAGAGACTTGCCGATATGATGAGAGCCATTGATCAACCTACATGTGGCGAAGCATGAGATTGCTTCACCAAGATTGGACTTGGTCTTCAGGGAAAGATCAAGAAGGGGTATTTTGGTAATTTCACCAAATACCGCCTTCGTGACCTTGGGCAAAACTGCGGCGCAAGACGACGCAAGGAGAAGCGGTTTAGGTCAAGTGAAGATGAAGACGGCGCTTTAAAATGCGTACGTGAGTTAAACCCGTTTGTTAGTGGGCTTAACGGGTGCCCAACGGGTATAGTCTTCTAGAAGCTAGCCTCCACTATAAATAGGAGAGGGTGTTGTCCAGCACCTCAAGCACTTCATTGAGAAAAACCCTAGTTTGTTTTAGGGCTTTGGAGAGAAGGAAAGAGAGGTTAGGGTTCTAGGGATTAATTGATCGTGTGCTCATGTATTGAGTTTTGTCCTCCGGGATGGAGTGGCTGTAAACATCAATCCTCAACCTCAAATCAATCCAAGCAAGTTCTCAAAGATGAGTCTCTTTTGTTCTTGCCTTCTATTTTGATGATTTGGAGTTTTTGATGTTCCATCACTTTTCTCTTGAATCTTTGTGGTGTTCTAGCTTGCTGTGACATGTGGGAGTGCATCTAAGTCTATCTTGATCATTCTTTACCCACGAGCAAGATTTAGATCATATTTTGCTTTTTGACTCGGTTTTGAAGCAAACTTCGTTCAAATGGAAAAAGGTTGAAACTTTGACATGGATCTTCTCAATCTTTGATTGGAATAGGTTTTCAACCTCCTAGAGAAGTTATGTTTCAAGTTTCATAGAATTTGGCCGAGTGAATCAAAAGTTGTGCTGATTTTGGATTTCATCTTCGCGCTTCTCCAGGACAATCGGTAGTACCGCTCCATGCACTGCGGTAGTAACGCAATGCGGTAGTACTGCACTTACAATGTCGATAGTACCAATTTCCGGGTCTTTGACACGTCTGTGTGTTTTTGGTCAGTGATTTTGTTGCTGTGCTTTGGGGGTATAATTAGGATTCAATACAAGGTTTCCACTATACTTGGTCATTGATCTTCATAACTCTCATAGCTATTGGAGTGATTTGTGAATTGAATCTAATCGAAGTGAAAAACTGTTAAAGCTCCTATTCACCCCCCCCCCTAGGCGCCTTCCCGGTCCTACACCAATACATATTGGTCAACATGGAAAACGACTTCCTTCCCACTGCTCAACTTCACAGTACAATCCTCCCTTCTCTCCTGTTCCACGAGAACCATCCCACTCAAATGTCTCATGTACTGGTCTCTCTACGTGAAAGTGTCGCACCCGCCCGAATATATCTGGACCAAACAAAAGTAGCCAGTTTCATCATGACAATTCATCAAGTGTCACCGCCTAGTAATACAAAAAACCAACAAAATCATGAGAAAAGGGAGTTTCTTACACCCTCGTTTCTTGGGTATTTGTAGTACTCTCTTCCTCTATTCTTTGAACTCCCGGAGACGGCCTAGATCATCTTCGCGTGGCACTTAGGGCATGGCAAGAGAGGTAGGCCACCGCTAGGCGCCGTCGCTGTTGCGGAACACTCGGAGTACGCCTCCACGCGATCCTTCTTCTTCTCCATGGCTCTCAAGGGCGATGACGCTTCAGGTCGCCAGTTTCGAGGAGTGGAGGGCCAAACCCTAGAATCGATTTGGGGGAGTGCAAGCCCAAACCCTAGAATCGATTTGGGGAGAGGAGCACTGGTGGGAACGCGAAGGAGTTGTACGGACCACAACGGGAGGCGGTGAGCCTAGACGAGCGGAGCCGCCACACTCGCCTCGGGCGATTTGGGGAGCGAGAGTAGAGTAGAAGGGGGGAAGAAACGCAAAAGACCAACGCGGGCGACACCGACGATGAAGAAGATGACCATGGTGTGGCGAGGTGGTTGAGCTAGATCAAATGGCGAATCGATTCACACTTGAGTCCGAGTCGAAACAGTGCTTAGCTCGGGCAGTCCGAACGGCATCGGTGATGTGAGCCGTGCGATCAGCAACATACGATCCAGATGCGTTGGGCCGTTTGGACCATCCGAACGGCACTAGTGATGCGAGCCGTGCGATCAGCAACGGACGGTCCAGATGCGTTGGACCGTTCGAATCATCCGAACGGCACTGGTGATGCGAGCCGTGCGATCAGCAATGGACGGTCCAGATGCGTTGGGCCGTTTGGACCGTCCGAACGGCACCGGTGATGCGACCCGTGCGATCAGCAACGGACAGTCCAAATGCATTGGGCCGTCCGGACCGTCTGAACTGCTCCGGCAATGTGAGCAGTGCGATTAGCATCGAACGGTTTGCACGAAAAGGCGCGGTGAGATGATCCAATCGGACCATAATATGGTTTGGGTTCAGATTAGGTTTAGTTTGACCGAAATACCAAAATGTTTGACCGGCCGATTTAAAATAGAAGAAAATTTTGATAAATAATGAAAAATTTTGTGGGGGTTCTGAATATCAAATAGGACTTAGGAAAATTAGTTTTTAGCACTGTTCAAACTAAAATTTGTCATAAATAAATTATTTTCAAAAATGTAAAAGAGAAATGGTTTGAATTTTGGTGAGGTCAAAATAACTTCTAAAAATTTTTGAAAATAATATTAATTCATTATAAATAATCTAGTATTTAAATAAATTATTTCCAACTATTTTTAATAAATATTTTGTTTGCATTCAAAACAAAGCTTGAATTCGAATTGATCAAACACCATGGTTATCACCTACACATAGTAAATATACCATAAACAACTAGAAATAATAGGAAATCATAAACCTGGTAAAACATGATGCAATCATTAAACAACATTGTAGTACACAAGCATATACCATGAATGTAGGGCTGCCATAAATCTTTTTTGCATATATCCTCCTTGGACAATTTTTTTGACATGCAAATGGCTCTGAATCGTTTTGTCACTATGTTGTTTGTTCATCTCTGAGAGACCATGTGGTCGTGACTCCAGGTGAGTGATGAGTAATTGACAAAGTTTAGGATAGTCGAGTTTGGGTTGAGTGGTTCGGAGTCGAGTCGTTGCATGGCTTAATCAGCTCTGTCGGACTTGGTCAAACTTGGTCGTATGGGATTAGGATGCATATTCTTTGTTTCGACAGGTTTGGACTTCATCAATGGTAAATATGATGGTATTGACGCTTTCATGTATCGAGCGGTGCTATTTGATGTGTTTCTTGTCTGTGTGGCTGCAGGACGTCGAGGCGGAGTCGTGGCTGCACACGGTGGACCGGACTAGGCGCAGGTGGCGCTGAGGTCAGAACGGTCGGGATGTGTCGAAGACGACGTAGACTCGAGGTGGTTGCGAGGCGTGCGAGGCAAGGAGCGCGGAAGCTTCCCGAAAGGTGCACGAAGGGTGAATCGAAATTGTGTGGTCGCACAAGCGGAGCGAGCCGTTGGACCTAGCGGGCGTAATAGGGTGGAGACCCGTTAGTATGTGGGCTATAAAAAGGATGGAGGGGCTGCATGCCCTCTAGAGCACTTGAAAAGGGAATTAGGGTTTGCTAGAGTAAAAGGAGTCTTTAGTGGTTGTTTTGGCTTTAGGCTTTAGTGGTTGAGGGTTGTTGGTGGAGGCAGAGGTGTGCTCCCTGCTTGTCCCCTTCGTAGCTTTCCAGAGTGTGTTCATCCCTCCTCAAGCATGTATGGGTGTGTTCTTGAGGTTTGAGAGTGGGAGAGGATGAGATGAAAGCTTGTAATCATTCCTCTTGTATCAATCATGTATCTCTCTTCCTTTAGATCAATATGAGATGGTGTTTGTTTCATATTTGAGCTCTCTGTCATTTTTCCTTCGATGACCTCTTTTGGAGATTTCTTGATTTCTTGGTTTTGAGTTCTTGCTTACTGGGATTGGCCAAAATGGGTTGCTCTGTGATGGGTTAGTGCTTCAAGATCGTTTGATCAAGTTTCCCTAGAGTAAACTTAATTTTATTCTCAGATTTCCTTTTTAAGTTCCCTTGTTCATGGTTTGCATTTCTAGGGTTTGAGGCTGTTCTCGATTCCCTTCACGAGATGGCATAAAACTTGGCATGAGAGGTCCAGAGGCTATTGCTAACCTATCCTCAAAGTTTCATAGCCAAATGATCAAAGATGAAATGGGAAATTGAGTTTTTGGGCAACCCTCTGTACTTTTCAGGTTTTTGCCAAATTCTAAATCTCTTGCTTCTAATTTTGAATTCTTTGTTTTCCAAGCCCTCCTTGCTATTTGATTTTTAGTGGTGATCCTCTGGGACTAAAAGATTGGAAGCAAACCTTTGTTTTCTTTTATCTTGTCTGTAGTAAGTTCTCCATTCCTGTTTTCAGCCCCTTCCAGCTGCTATTTTCAGCCACTTCTTGCTGCAGATTTCAGCCTCTATTTGCTGCTGTTTTCAGCCCCTTCCAGCTTCTGTTTTCAGCCACTTCTTGCTGCAGATTTCAGCCTCTATTTGCTGCTGTTTTCAGCCCCTTCCAGCTGCAGTTTTCAGCCGAAATTGCTGCTGTGTACATCATCTTTTTTGCTGCAGTTTTCAGCAGTCAAAATCATCAATTTTAGTGCAGTTTTCAGCAGTCAAAAGCTAGCTTTTTGGGTGCAGCTCTGCTATTTAATGTCGAGCAGTTTATGCCAACAAGTAGCTCTTGCTTGCGCCTTTTTGCTCGATTCTAGTCGCTCCTTCTTGATAGCTTTGTAGCTATTGGAGAGGAATTGTTTCGTGAGTATTTTGGGGAGCAAATTTTAAAGTCGACATTCACCCCCTCGATCGCCATTTCGGTCCAACAATTGGTATCGAGCGAGTTAGCTCTTTTCAATAGATCTTAACCGGTCTCAAGAGCCATGGTGATGGACAAGTACTCGACCAAGCCGCCTGTTTTCGATGGCATCGACACCCTTCCGAAGAGCCGAATGGAGACATACATCCAGCTTAGGGTATGCCATCCGCGGAAGGTCAAGGTACGATTCGTTGTTCCCGCCGATGAGAACATCAATGCCGGAACATGGCTGATGTTGAGGCAAATGCAAAGGCAAGGAACATCATCATCCGTGGTTTGAGTCGAGCGAGTTTGATCAAGATATCTCACCTGTCGTCCGCCTCGACATCCGGGTGACCTCGACGATACCATGAGGGCACCACCAGATCAAGACGGTTCGACAGATCGGTTCAAGCGAATACAACAAATTCGAGATGCTTCTTTGGTGAGTCCTCGACGAGTGCTTTTCGCGATTTCACAAAATCTTGAGCAACCTCCGAGCGGTCGGTCTCACATACCCCGACTTCGGACAACGCTCGTCGATGCTCACCAAGACTCGACCTGCGTGTTTGGGAGATGAAAGTGACCACCATCAAAGACACGACAGACCTCTCGACCGACTCTTGACGCGCAGTACTCGCGCCTCAAGACTCACAAGATTGACGTTGTCTCTCGTCGGTCGAAGTCACGATCGATGGCCTTGGTCACCGATCCGTTTCTTCTTCCGGCTTTCTCGATTCTTCTTGCGGTTTCTCCTTGTCGCTTCTGTGACATAAGCGATGATCGCTAGAGCGACTTGCAGATGATCACTAGCCCTCCTAGCCGAAGGTTTTCCCATGCCTACAAGGGTAGGAGAGACAAAAGAGAGGAGGACCGTGATTTGCTTTGAGTGTGGTGGCCCCAACCACATTCGGGCAAACTGCCCCAAGCTCGAGAAGGGCAAGAACGACTACGGCGGTTCGGGCAAGAACGACTACACCGACAAAACCGCAACAAGAAGCCTCCAGCTCAGACGCCAAGAAAGAAGAATTTCCGCAACTTTGGCAAAGCCAAGAAGCTCTTCCAGCGTCCTCACCGCTGACGACCTCGACCTCGCCGAGGTGGAAGGATGGAGCGACGATGACGGGACGGGTGACCAAGAGCCCAAGGATGGCGGCGACGACTTCTCTGGCATGTGCTTCATGGCCCTCGAGGGCGAACTCAGCGACAGCGAGCTGTACTCCGACTCGGATGAGATATGTCCCACCTACGACCAGCTCAATCATGCTTTTCTTAAGCTAGGAGGTTTTCATGCTAAAGCTAAGGCTAGGTGTGCTGAGTTAGAGAAGGAAATAGATAGTGTCACTAGAGATTATTGCTCTTACATCCGCCTCTTCTAGTGATGATTGTGATACATGCTCGCTTTTGTTTGGTTGATATGGAGAAGTTAAGGACCTCACATGATAGTGTGTCCTCCAAACTTGATAGTGTTAAGGTGGAGAATGTTAGTCTGCTTGCTGAGTTAGAGTTGAGTAGGATGGCTGTTACCCTACTTACTACTGATGAGACTACTTCTCCCACCTCATGTGAGGGTAAGGACATTGCTGCTAGAGGACCTTATGCCATGCTCCTTGATCTGCCCGAGTCTTGTGAAAATTGCAATAACTTGAAGATGAACTTAAAACGGGCAGATCATAAAATTGCTGAACTACAAGCTCCTTTACTTGAGCCGATTGATTCATGCTTGAACTGTCCTAAGTTAACTGCTGAACTTGAAGCTGTCTCCAAACAGTTTCAAGATATGATTGATCATGAAAGGAAGTTGGCTCAGTTTGCTTCTAAGGACCCTGTTAGCTCACCATGCATTAAGTGTAACAAACTAAAATCTGACTTGATTGCTTTGGATGAGAAATGTGTGAAGCTAACTAAGGACCTTCTAGAGAAGCCACATTGTGCTTGTAATATGATTGTGGAGAAGGGGGAGAAGCCCGTGGTAAGGTTGAGACGCTTAGCGACGTGAACCAACTGGCTAGCAAGAGGATCTGTCCCTTGAGTCGGTGGCGTGCACAAGCCATTCTTCCCTCTCTTCTTTGGTTCTTCTTTTGCTCCCTTACCTTCTGTCTCTTCTTCCCCTGCTCTTCTTGCACCTCTCTCTTTCGGGAGTGTCAATACCTTATGAACACTCTCGAGAGATTTGTAGGAGGCAAGAAGAAGCTCAATCTTATTCTAGACCAATCTAAGATCTGCAGATTTAATCAAGGTCTAGGATATGATTTTTATGAGGACATAAGGAAGCATCCACCTGCCGTGCTTAGACCCATAGCACCAGGTGTGATCGAGGTCGAGCCCAGATCCGATGAGGTCAAATTCAAATCGGCGGGCTTTGTCCAGGGATCTCTCGACAAGAAGGTGATTCCACCTGTTGCTTCGGCCTCTCTGAAGGCGAAGCCTTTTCGTGCTACTTCCACCTCTCAGAAGGTGAAGTACCACTGCACCTTCTGTCAGAAGGATGGGCACTCGATCGAGAGATGCTTCAGGCGCGCCAGGATTGCGCGTAGAGACCGTGCAGAGGCACTTAGGCGTATTCAGGGTCAGCCCCAGATCCTGAGTGTACCTAAGACTAGCACGAGGTCCAGGTTTGCTTTTGACAATTTTGGGCAGCATCGAGGACTTGGTTTTTCTGAGTCTTCTGGTTTTCGTCCTTGTGCTGCTCCGGGTCGTGACTTCCGTCGTCCTGAGGATACATCTCACTTCCCGCCGAGACAGATTACCTGGCGTGACTCGCATGTTGCCGGTGTTCGACTCGCTCTCCCATAGCGATCGAGACCCATAGCGCCTTCAGTCCGCTCATAGACCTTCTGCTTCCTTGAGTCACGGAGAGCGTAGGGTAGATAGAGGTCATTCGTGCTTGACTACTTCATCGCTTCCACGTGTTACTCAAGATTGGGTGCCAAAATCACTCTGATTTACCCTAGATCGAGACTTTACTCTGCTTGACTCAGTTATTTGGGTAGGGAAGGAGAAGGTTTGGCTTGTAGACTCGGTTGTTCTCGTCATATGACCGGAGACTCCGTTGGTTCTCCTCCCTAGCCCGCGCTCCGGTGATGAGACGATCACCGGAGACGCTTCGTCGGGCGCGTCATCGCCAAAGGTCTTGTCGCGATAATGCTTCTTTTATTCTTAAGGATGTTGCCTTGGTTAGTAAGGCAAAGTACAATTTGCTTTCCGCTTCTCACTTACCGATGACGGTTTCGAGGTGAGCTTCAAGAAAACGCTTGCAAAATTCTTGACTCTTGGGTAGTCCGTTTATGGATTTCTCGTTATGGGAGGATCTTTCGTGCTGATTTTTTCGATTCTTCGGTGATCCTCTCCGGTGTTTGGTTGCTTCGAGTCCCGCGATCTCTCTTTACGGCATAGGAGACTTGGTCACATTGATTTGACCATTTGACCCGAAGTTAGCGACCATGATCTCATTCGTGGTCCGTCAAACTCAAGATGGTCAAAGATCTTGTTTGCACTCCTCGCCAAGACGGCAAGATGGTTGCCGCTTCTCATCCTTCGGTCCGATTATTATGACCGATGTCTGGGACATTGCTCCACATGGACACAGTTGGACCAATTTCGAGTCTTGATCGGCAGGAGGGAAGTGGTATGTTCTTGTTGTGGTCGATGACTTCTCGAGGTATTCTTGGGTGTTTTCTTAGCGTCAAAGGATGAGACGTTTTCACTTTTCCGAGGTCTTTTAGTAGGCTTTCGTTGAGCTTCCGGTGCCTTACGAGCGATCCGCAAATGACAATGGCACGGAGTTCAAGAATTCCTACTTTGAGAGTTTCTGTGGTGAGGCAGTGTAGAGCACCGTTCTCTTCTCCACACGCCCCACAACAAAATGGCGCTAGGAGAGGAAGAACCGTACCTTGGTCGAGATGGCGAGACGATGCTTGATGAGTACTCTACACCGGAAGTTTTGGGTGAGGCTATAGCTACGCGTGCCATGTCTCAAATCGAGTATTTCTTAGGGCACACTTGCAATCAAGACTTCTTATGAGTCGAGATACGGGCGAAAGCCAGCGTCTCTCATTTTCGTGTGTTTGGTTGCAAGTGCTTTATTCGAAGTCCGGGAACCTAGACAAGTTTGAGTCACGTTCTGTGATGGTATCTTTCTAGGCTACTCGACTTCTTGGCGGCTTATAGGGTCTGAGGCATGAGTCTAGCAAGTTGGTAGAGACCTGCGAGGTGACCTTTGACGAGGCCAGTCCGGGGACTAGGCCAGATATCTTAGGTTCTTTAGAGCAGTCCGAGACCATCTTTGTGGATGATGAGGACGAGGGAGACGATGGTTGTTTACGATCGGCTCCTCTTCCTCCCCTTGAGATGCCTTCTTCCCAAACACCTCAAGGTGATCGCCTTGCCTTCCGTTTCCTCCGGAGCTAGTGGCTCTGTCCCGCCTCGTCTGCACACGAGGTAGAGGCCACTTCTTCTTCTCATCCAGGACTTCCCGACATATCCGGAAAAGGCATCCTTGAGCAGATTATTGGCGACCTTTTGAGCGTGTCACACGCTCTAAGTCCGCTTTTCTCAATTCATCTCCATTCGCCTTTGTTACCTCCTTTGAGCCCAAGGACGTTTGTCACGCCCTTTTCGATGAGTCTTGGGTCAATGCCATGCATGAGGAATTAGAGAACTTTGAGAGAAACAAGGTCAGTCGCTTGTTGAGCCCCCACGAGGCCACAATATCATTGGAACCAAGTGGGTGTTCAAGAACAAGCAGAGTGAGGATGGGGTAGTCATCCAAAACAAGGCTAGATTGGTAGCTCGGGGTTTTCCTGGTTGAGGGTCTAGACTTGAGGAGACCTTTGCCCTCAGAGCTCGACTTGAAGCCATTAGAATCGCTTGCCTTTGCAGCTTCTAAGGGTTTCAAGCTTTACCAGATGGACGTGAAGAGTGCCTTCCTCAATGGCCTTATTGAGGAGGAAGTCTACGTCAAACTGACCTCGTGTTTCGAGAACCCCAAATACCCTAACCATGTCTTCAAGCTTTCAAAAGTTGTATGGACTTAATGAGGCTCCCGAGCTTGGTATGAGAGGCTTAAGTCCTACTTGTTGAGTCATGGGTTTGAAATGGGTAAAGTAGACAAGACCTTGTTTATCCGTAGGATTGGTAGTGACTTTCGTCGTCCAAATCTATGTCGATGACATCATCTTTGGCAGCTCTTCTCATGCTCTGGTTTCACAGTTCTCGGATGTCATGAGCACCGAGTTTGAGATGAGCATGATGGGTGAGTTGACATTCTTTCTTGGCTTCCAAATCAAGCAGACTCGGGAGGGTACTTTTCTTCATCAGGGCAAGTACACTCGTGATCTCCTGAGACGCTTCGATATGAGTGATGGTAAGCCTGTGTCGACTCCCATGGCTTCTACAGCCTATCTTGACCCAGATGAGGATGGCGAGCCGGTTGATCAAAAGGAGTATCGCAGCATGATTGGCTCCCTCTTGTACCTCACTGCCTCAAGACCAGACATACATTTCTCTGTGTGTTTATGCGCTCGTTTTCAGGCTTCTCCTCGCGTTTCTCACCGCCAGGCGGTGAAGCGCATCTTCGACACCGCGAGCTACCATTGACTATGGTATCTGGTACTCTTCTTCATCTGTCTTTCCTTGAGAGCCTTCTCGGATCGCACTTCACCGGTCAGAGGATAGATAGGAAGAGCACTTCCGGCACCTGCCAATTTCTTGGCACTTCTCTTGTTTCCTGGTCTTCGAGGAAGCAGTCCGGTGTTGCATGACCCACCGCAGAGGCGAGCACGTTCTTTGCGCCGATTCTTTGTCAGAGCCAAGTGCTCGATGGCTTCGACCTGCGGGACTTTGGGTTAGTTATCGATAGTGTTCCACTCTTTTGTGATAACACTTCTGCGATTAACATTGCCAAGAACCCAAAGCAAAGATTCGGACCAAGCACATCGATATCCGCTTCCACTTCCTTAGAGA
Organism: Phyllostachys edulis; assembly: GCA_036346405.1. NCBI lineage: Eukaryota > Viridiplantae > Streptophyta > Magnoliopsida > Poales > Poaceae > Phyllostachys > Phyllostachys edulis. The sequence continues at coordinate 77,945,508 of CM070550.1, read as the reverse complement.
CCATGTAGAGAAGGGCGATATAATGCTCGGTTTGCCAGGAGAGTGACCACCGGTTGGTCGACATTTTCACCAAGCCATTGGATAGTTCGAGGTTTTCACTCCAAGGAGAGCTTGGGGTGGTTTGTCCTTATGGATTTGTAGTGAGGGGAGCTTTGGGTTTTCTTGCTCTACTATCTTATTTATGCTCTAGCTCCTTGCTGTTGCATTGCATTTTGGGTGCATTTGGGATTAGTCCTCCTAGCATAGATTAGAGTGCTTCTTTTGTCTAGTTGTTTAGATTTTGCTCTTATCTTGTGATTCTAGGATCTTCGCTTATTAGTCATTACTTATCTCACTAGGTTGAGCTCACTCACTTCTTGAAGGTTCTAGCGAGGTTGGGCCACCCCTCGGACAGGCAGTGCGTGTTTGCTCCTAGGTGTGTTAAGTGGGCAGTTGATAGTCCTAGAGTCATATGGGGTAGATGAGAGTCAGTCTGAGCCATAGTATTCTCTATATCTTATCTATGCTTTAAGGACTGCCTGTTTTATGTTTTCTTTGGGAGCTTCTGGAGCTTTATATTGACTTAACTCAACTTGAACTAAAAGTTGCATCTAATATTGAGGGGAGCTCGATCTTCTGCATTTCTAGCATTCTGCATTGTAATATAACTACATTGAGCCTTGATTATTATCCTGCTATAACATGTTTACAATGCTTTACACCTTGCCATGACTTGTGCTTATTTGCTAGATTTATCATGACTTCATATGTGTAGCCTAGCTTTTGCCATGATAAGTTAATTAAAATTGCTCAACTTAAACTAAAACTTGTCATGTTAGCACTCGAGATTAGTCTTTCTTGAGCTATCCTTTTATGATTCATGCCATGTCAAATAAATTTGGGTAGAGTGTTGAATCTATATTGAGCCTTAGATTGAGCCGTTTTAGTCTCTTGACGATGCATGAGTTAGTACAACTTGTTAAAAGGCAAAAAAATCTCTTTTGTGCGAAAAAAACTGATCTCACCAACTCTCTCCTATGAGACGGCTTGCCATTGCACTTGGCATGAACTTAGGGGGAGTTTTGGGTGACCTAGACTATCTTCTTAAGCTTCTCGCTTGGAGTAGTCGCATAAGGCTTGAGACCTAGCACATGATAAAACAAAAATCTGGTTGGCAACCATCATGAATTTCAAGAGAAAATATGTTTTATGTGTTCAATTTGCTTAAAGCTACAAAAAGTATCAAGTACTTAACCAATGTTTCATTCTTGAGCATAGCTCTCTATTTTGTCTCAATAGTAGTTCCTTGTTCCGCTTAGCTTATTGACATGGCCTGCATCATCCTTGGATATCTCTAGTTAGACTTTGCTTATTGATGACTTGACATGCTCATAAAATGCATTACATTTCAGATCGTCATCTATGTGTTCTAGCTAGGATATACATATCTTGTCATGATCTAGATAGCCTTTTTATTGAGTTATGGCTTGGTGTATTACATTATGGTCATTCTGGATAATTTTCATGGCTCTAAATGCTTAGAATAATCAAACTTCGCCATTTCATCCGTTGTCATGTCATTTTCTCCTTTGCTTTCTTGATGTGTTATTGCCAAAAGGGGAGAATAGTGGTAGAAAAAGCCTTTTTTTTGGAGCTTTGAGGAAAACTTGTTCTTTCGGTTCGCTCCTTGTGTGTCGACATGGTCAGTAGCATCATTTCTCTTTCCTTTGGACCATGTTTGACTTCCTTCTTGCATTTCAAACTCATCTTTGCGCTTTTTCGGGGTTTGTCAATATACTCATCAAGGGGGAGATTGAGAGACCATGTGGTCGTGACTCCATGTGAGTGATGAGTAATTGACAAAGTTTAGGATAGTCGAGTTTGGGTTGAGTGGTTCGGAGTCGAGTCGTTGCATGGCGCAATCGGGCTCTGTCGGACTTGGTCAAACTTGGTTGTATGGGATTAGGATGCATATTCTTTGTTTCGACAGGTTTGGACTTCATCAATGGTAAATATGATGGTATTGACGCTTTCATGTATCGGCGGTGCTATTTGATGTGTTTCTTGTGTGTGGTCGCTGGACGCCGAGGCGGAGTCGTGGCGGCTGCACACGGTGGACCGGACTAAGGCGCAGTGGCGCCGAGGTCGAACGGTCGGGATGTGTCAAGACGACGAGACTCGAGGTGGTTGCGAGGCGGCGAGGCAAGGAGCGCTGAAGCTTCGAAAGGGTGCGAAGGGCTTAATCGGAAATTCGTGGCCGCACAAGCGGGAGCGGGCTTCGTTGGACCTAGCGGGCGTAATAGGGTGGAGACCCGTTAGCTGTGGGCTATAAAAAGGATGGAGGGGCTGCATGCCCTCTAGAGCACTTGAAAAGGGAATTAGGGTTTGCTAGAGTAAAAGGAGTCTTTAGTGGTTGTTTTGGCTTTAGGCTTTAGTGGTTGAGGGTTGTTGGTGGAGGCAGAGGTGTGCTCCCTGCTTGTCCCCTTCGTAGCTTTCCAGAGTGTGTTCATCCCTCCTCAAGCATGTATGGGTGTGTTCTTGAGGTTTGAGAGTGGGAGAGGATGAGATGAAAGCTTGTAATCATTCCTCTTGTATCAATCATGTATCTCTCTTCCTTTAGATCAATATGAGATGGTGTTTGTTTCATATTTGAGCTCTCTGTCATTTTTCCTTCGATGACCTCTTTTGGAGATTTCTTGATTTCTTGGTTTTGAGTTCTTGCTTACTGGGATTGGCCAAAATGGGTTGCTCTGTGATGGGTTAGTGCTTCAAGATCGTTTGATCAAGTTTCCCTAGAGTAAACTTAATTTTATTCTCAGATTTCCTTTTTAAGTTCCCTGCTCATGGTTTGCATTTCTAGGGTTTGAGGCTGTTCTCGATTCCTTCACGAGATGGCATAAAACTTGGCATGAGAGGTCCAGAGGCTATTGCTAACCTATCCTCAAAGTTTCATAGCCAAATGATCAAAGATGAAATGGGAAATTGAGTTTTGGGCAACCCTCTCAGACTTTTCGTGTTTTTGTCCAAATTCTAAATCTCTTGCTTCTAAGTTTGAATTTTTTGTTTTCCAAGCCCTCCTTGCTATTTGATTTTTAGTGGTGATCCTCTGGGACTAAAAGATTGGAAGCAAACCTTTGTTTTCTTTTATCTTGTCTTTAGTAAGTTCTCCATTCCTGTTTTCAGCCCCTTCCAGCTGTTGTTTTCAGCCACTTCTTGCTGCAGATTTTAGCCTCTATTTGTTGCTGTTTTCAGCCCCTTCCCATTGCAGTTTTCAGCGAAATTGCTCTGTGTACATCATCTTTTGCTGCAGTTTTCAGCAGTCAAAATCATCAATTTTAGTGCAGTTTTCAGCAAGTCAAAAGCTAGCTTTTTGGGTGCAGCTCGCTATTTAATGTCGTGCAGTTTATGCCAACAAGTAGCTACTGTTTGCGATCTTTTTGCTCGATTCTAGTCGCTCCTTCTTGATAGCTTTGTAGCTATTGGAGAGGAATTGTTTCGTGAGTATTTTGGGGGAGCAAATTTTAAAGTCGACATTCACCCCCCCTCTGTTGCCATTTCGGTCCAACAATCTCAAACTTCCCTTTTATTGCATGCTGCCTCAAAATGAGCTTGAACGAATGTCTATCAGGAAATGTGTCTCCCACCTTAATTTGAGGGTCATTTCTATCATACACAGTCTGTGGTGCAAAGCAAGCATCCATTGTGGCATTGTCATCTGGAACTGAGAGAGGTTCATGGTCTGGTACATCCACATCTGCTTCATCATCATGGTGCACATCCTCCTACTCTGGGACCTCTGTTGTTGCCTCATTGTCTTCAGGGTCATCCTCATCAGGGTCTCTGTCAGGCTGCTCTTCCAACCAAGATGCTGCATTTTGTACCAAAGGGTGTTCTGTACATAGTTGTAAAGGGGTGTTTTCATTCACTGCCTGACTCTCATACACTTCTGGAATCACCACCACTAGTGCTCTATCATGTGGAAAATGCCTCTCACTCAATTCTGGACTATCTCTCACTGCTGCTCTGTCATGTGGAAAGAGGCTCTCACTCACTTCTGGACTCTCTGTCACTTCCACTGTTGCACTGTCATGCGTGAAGTTGCTCTCATTCACTCCCTGGCTCTGATTCACTACCTGACTCTCATTCACTACCTGACTCTCATTGACTTCGCACTTGCCAACTGACATGAATAGCTTCACTTCCTTCTTCGCACTATTCTTAATGAAAACCTCCATTAGAAGCGCATCACTGGCCGCTCTAACCAAGGTAGACTCCCTCCCAACATACCAAAATGTTGCCTCCTCATCCTTGCGCCCAAGAGTAGTACGGTTCCACAAACCTCAACAAATCCACAAGTGAGATCTCATCGATTCCATATCCAATCTCAAAATTACGCCCTTTTTGTACTCTTTTTCGCCATCCTTGCATGTGAGGTAAGATTGGACGAAAGTTCTACACTATATATTGTCTTTGGATCCTCCCCGCAATGCTTAAAAAATAAAATTTTACACTGTTAAAAATTGAGACTCACATTCGGCTATCATTGCTGTCACATTCCACGGCCACACTGACATGTATGCTCTCACATTCGGCACAAATCCATATAGCCCCAAATCCATACAGCCCCAAATCTATACAGCCCCAAATCCATCGAGACTAATATGCGTACAACAAAAAAGGAAGGCAATAAAACATATTCTTTGCTTACCCATGAGCCACTCCAGACGGATCCATCCCATGAGCAACTCCAGACGGATCCATGCCTCCTCAATCCTCCCACTACATGCTCTACACTACGCAAGAAAGTAGGGTTAGATTTGTTGCCGCAATTGCAAACCAAAACACCAAATTGGTGGATGGAGGTAGGAGATCTCACCTGTGGGAACTCCAACACGCTGCCCTGCTTCCTTCCTGAGGCGGGCGTTCACGGGAGGAGGGCGCTGCCTGAGGCGGTCCAACGAATGCAAGAAGGGGAGGAAGAGGAGCGAGTCACGAGGGGAGGTGAGTGCGAACATGGACGAACAGGGATTCACAAAACCTAATTTCTTTGGGTCAATTTGGAGATTTCACATGCTTGGTAACGGCGAAGCCAGGGCAGCTCACGGGAGTGGCATTGGGCCGAACGGAGTGAGGCGTTGATGGTATTAAAATGAACCGGTACATTTCGGTGGTATTAAAACGAACCTCCATTTTCTGTGTGGTACCAAACCAATTTTGCCATTAGAATTTGAAAGAGAAGCCGTACAACAAGCTAAGGTATATATATATATATATATATATATATATATATATATATATATATATATATATATATATATATATATATATATATATATATATATATATCCTTCATATATATGGTACAAATGGCCAAATTGCAACGGTCTTGCATAGCATATATATGAACATGGATCTCTGTGTTCTATAGTTTGAAAAGTAATTATGATGGTTTCATTGACTGTAGAAGAGAAGTTGCATAAAAGTCGAGATGAGTTCTATATGACATTTAGGTCATTAACTTTTTCTGTATATTAAAATGAATTCATTCATAAATTTATACAAATTTTAGCATCACATATCATATTAATTTACTTTGAAAAATATTATTCACGAGTTTCATAATTCACTAACTTAATTTTTTTAGTGAAATATATTGGGCACTAGGGGCAAAACTGCGAACTGCACCCACAATCCCGCCCAAATATTTGTTGTGCGCCACAACCCACCCCGCCAGCCACCCAATTTTTTGTGAAATGTCTATTTTGTCCAAACTGGTCACTGGACCTCCCCAACCGAGTGGAGGGTATTTTCATAAACATCACGCGCGCGGCGCAGACCCCTTCATATTCCTAGCCGAATCCCCTCCTCAAATCCTCTCCCCCAAATCCCCTCTCCCCAAACCCTAGTCGATCCATCGCCCACCCCAAATCCCCTCCTCCAGCAAGACGACGGCACTCGGTGGGGTGACGGCAAGGGCTGGGCGACGGCAACGACAAGGGGAAGGGCGACGATGACATCCATCTCCCTTCATCCATGCTGAGGCGGAAGGTGCTAGCGAGAAAAAAGAAGTTGGCCAGTAAGTTCCATCTCCCTTCATCCAGTCAGTGAGGGTTCGCATGGATAGGCCGGACCGGCAGAGGTGGGTGATGCCGGGGCAGGGGAGCACGTCCACGGCCCCGGCAGAGGCACGTTAGGGAGCCGGCATTAGGGCGGCGAGGGCAGCGGCGGTGGACCCGGCTGCCTCGCATGCTAAAGTTCTTGTAAATTTGTTACTTCCATTGGGCATTACATGCTAGAGTTCCATAGTAATCTTGCTGCAATTTAATTAGTTGCATACCAGTAACTTTGTAGTATCAAAATTCCAATCTTACGCTTATTTTCTTACTCATGTAAAGAAGCACCACTTACTGAATATGACAAAAAGAGGGCTCAAACTCTGATGAGGAACAATCAAGTGTTGCAAGGACTTGGCATCACTGCATTAGCATCAATTCTTACAAATACACTTCTAGACAGCAAGGGTAGTAGTCGCAAAGACTCTGGATCTGAGTATGACCCTCAAGAAAACGAGGATGAGGACACTGAACTAGAGGAACTCGATAAGGTGCTCATTCTTGTTCTGTGCCTCTCTCTCTCTTGTGTTGGGGGTTTGGGGGGCTGGGAGAGGCTGCTCATGTGGTGTCCTTGCACTGTTGCAGTGTTATTTATCATATATTCAGTTTGTAGTTTGATTAATGTGCTACTAATTCTTGTTGTATTCTGCCAATGAGGCCTGGTAGGTTTCTAAGAAGAGATCTAGACAGAGCGAAAACAATTCTGCCAGGATGCCTCCAGGAGGGACTGTACCACCAAAGAGGGTGCTGGCACCAGAAGACAAGAGAGTTCTCAATAACTCAAGAAGTTTCCCTTGGTACGAGTTCAGATCCAAAAGAACAGGCCACTCAAAGCCCTCCTACTGCCACACATGATTCTTTAGTACCTACCCAATCCGAGGAGCACATTCAAATGTACTATGATGAAGGCAAGTGATTGTGCACAACCCTTTAAGAAATGCAGATATGCTTTACACTAACTTTATGAAATTCATATTTTCAGATGCACCAGATGTCAGTCAACAATCAAATAAGAAGGGAAGAAATAAGGGCAGAGATCTTGATAGGACATCAAGAGCATTAAGTTGTAAGATTCCAATCTAAATTTTCTAAGGGAAGAAACGGCCCAAGGCACCTATGCAAGCTGCAAAGCTTGCATCAGAGGGTGGGATCATACTAAGGCAGCATATACCAGTCCTTCCACATTGGAAAGAGTACAAGAATGATTAGTCTCACCTTACGGACTACATTGGGAAAGTTGCAGTAAGTATATCAACTCTTGGCCAAAAGTGAAATCCCTTTCTGTTTTCCTTGTTCTGTTGGTTCTCGTTGTATTCACATGTCTCTTGTGTAATGTGTATACTCTTTCTTAGGGTCAATTTACCATGGACACCAACTCAAAGGCAGTCACATATGCATGTGCTTATTTGCTCAAGTGTGGACAACGGCAGATGAGATACAGGCTTAAAAAGCGCTACTTTCATGGTGTACCAGCAAATCAAGTGAGAACCACTAGCTCGTCAAGCAAATGGTGATGAGCAATGGAGAGCTTGAGTGCAGATGTGGTCCAACCTAAAGCACATGGTATGAAAGTAATTGGTTCATTTGCTTAGTTATCTGTTACTTGGCGTGTTTTACACTAATCTGTCTTTCTATAGGACCATTGCGAGAAAAACAAACTGAACTGTGAGAAAGTTCAGTTTCAGCAGCAGACCGACTCTCGTTCCTACATTGCACACTGTTATGCTGTTGTAAGTACTTAAAGAAATGATGTTCTTATAGATTTGTTATGAAACCCTTCCATACCATGTTGGAAGTTTACAGTTTGCAATGATTTGAACATTTCAGAAGTAAGAGAAATATAAAGATGTAGAGCTATCGAGACCCCGAGTAAGCAACCTCAGGACCCTCTGTGTATTCTGAACTAGTCCCATAATCAGTAGCTAGCTCACACAGTTGCAACATTGGTGTAATCATATCCATACAACATACTATAGATGAAACAGATAAATTAACATTATTTAGCAAAAAGACCTTATGGTCAAGTCTTACAACGTTTGCCACGCAGGGCTTAACAACAAAAGGTAGCTTGCAGCGGAAATCAAACATCTAGTGGAGGTCACCCAATATGCCCACAGGCAATCGAGTGGAGGACGCGACCTAATTCGCATAGTCTTCAAAGTAGTCTTCTTCGTAGAACTCGGTGCTTCCTGGTTCTTCTTCGGTGACTAATCAACCAAAGGGCATAAAGTCGTGAGTACTTTGAATGTACTCAGCAAGTCGCAGAGAAATGTATGCAAGTAATATTCATTCAAAGCTTGCCAAGGATAGCTTTATGGCTATTTTGCAGAAAGCAATATTAACAGTAATTACAGTAATTAGATTGAAAAGCAGAATTTAAAAGATTAATACATAAGTAATCAATTTTCCTTGAAATGACTAGTGAATACCCCGTTCACTTCCCAACCATCAACCACAACCATCTACTAGATTCGACCAACCCATTCCAACATTTTGATAAAAGTCTACCCCTTGCGTGAAATCACCAAGCAAGTTCATAACCGGGGACACGACTATTCGAATAGTTTTACACTCTGCAGAGGTTGTACAGCTTGACCCACAAGACACAAATTCTCTAGTTTGCTTGACATATATCTATGCCACCGCTCACTACCTTAGGTAAGCAGTCTAGAGTACGTGACAAGGCATTTACAATGCTCTATTTTAACTCAGATCTGCCCGCTGAGGTTTCGCCATTCTGGGCCCCCTCTTGCGCCGCTTATCAACCCTTGACAGAACCGAACCAAAACATTGCTAATTAGTCGACCAGGTCTATCCCAGTCTAGACATGTGGTTGTACGATATGGCCCAGATCAATGGTTCAAGGCTAAGTCCTTAGTTGGCTGCTCAGACGAGACTTTCTGCATTCCAAATGTGCTTTTCGTACCCACCTTTTCCACCACCCACTCGTCCGAGCATACATCATTTCGGTTCAACCCGGCCAAATGACCACCCTAGTCATGGCACAACATCTTTTATCAATAGTGGCTCCGTCCCGGTTCCATATTTCCTTTAGTTAAATTCAATCATTCTTTGAGTATGTGATCGTGAATCTATCGTATAACTAAAGCATTGGCTAAGCATAATACGATACCCATGTTGGTAGTACAATCCTGTCCAACTAATAATTAACCATCCTAGGGTGTCCAAGGATTTATGTCATTCAAGGATACATGTCGTTCACAATTTATCAATGAGGCATAATGACAATTAGGTAATTAATTATTCCTGAAACCATTTATTATAAACTTAGCAATGCATGTTCATAGCAAACAATATACTTTTATAAATTGGGTTCAACATGATCAAAGGCCTACGACTTGCCTTCGTTGAAGAGTTAATGTGCTTCGGTCATCGGGTCCACAAATTCGTCCGAAACGCCGGAATCTATACATGCGAACAAAGCTAAATAAATAAAACAACTCCAAATAAAATTCAAATAATTACCAAATAAATACTACTAGGAAGATAAAGAATTTAGATAATTTTATAATTTTGAATCACTCGAATCGGAGTTCGAATGAGGAAGTTATGGCCTCCAGAAGTGGGAAAAACACAAGAAATAATAGAATTAGGGGTTTTTCCAATTTTCTGAATTATTTTTGTAAGGGAATCGGTTTAATTGCCACGCGGGCGCCACTGGACTGCCACGCGGGCAAAACGATGATGTGGCGCCATGCGGCGCTGATGTGGCGCCACCTAAGCACTGCCACATGCGCACCGAAGCGGCAGCGCACGGGAGTCGAGGGCTCGCCGATGAACGGCCGGGTCTTGGCCGGCGGTGAGGGCACCCAGAGGAAGAGGGGCTCACGGCGAGCTTGGTGCGCTGGGCCTCGATAACGCGGCGTCACGGGAAAGTCGTCGGCAGGGAGGAAGAAGCGGCGGCGATGGCGGGTGAAGGTGAACTTGGTGCTCCGGCCGGCTCTTGGGGACGAGGAAGCGCGCACGGGGTGGCCCCGGGTCTTGTGAACCTGGAGGTGAGGTCGGAGGCGGCGGAGGAAGTCAGGTGGCAGCACTAGTGGCGGTGGAGTGAAGCTCGGTGGCGGCGGCGAAAACTCGAATCGCGGCCGGGCTAGGGCGAGGGAGAGAGGGGGGTAGAGGGGAAATGGAGAGGAGCAAGAGGCGCGTCCGGTGCGCGCATTTATAGGGCGTGGGGAGGGCTAAGGGAGAGGGTGGCGGTATGAGTGTCGGCGGTTCAGCGGCGGAGCTTCGGGTCCGAAGGCCAGGGTCGGGGGGTGGTGCGTGCAAGTGGGCGGTGGTCGTGGCAGAGGACGCCACCTTTAATGCGCACGAGGGGGTGGGGCAGGGAGTTGGCGGAAGACACAGCGCTGGCGTGGATGCCGCTCCCACTTGGCACGGCGTTGTACCGGCTCGGCGAAGAAGACAACCAAGTGGGCGAGGCGGCTGACAGGGCAGCCCCACATGGCAGAGAGAGTGGCGAGAGGCGCGAGCAGGCTGGTGCGTCGGGCCACGCGAGAGAGAAGGGGGATGGGGCACGCTGGGCCGCGCGAGAGAAAAAGGAGAACGGACCGAACGAATTCGGCCCAAAAGGTTTAGGGAGATTTAAATAGGTTTTTGATTAAACAAAATACCATAAAATGAAAAAGCTTTTTAGAAAATAGTTAAAGCCATCCAAAAATTCTAGGAAAATTCACATAAGTCCCTTGAATTAAATGGAACTTAATAAAAATACTTTTAACTATACTTTAGCTTTTAATTTTGTAAATAAAATAGATTTTAATTTCGGGGCAAAGGAAAAACCATTTCTAATTTCCAGAAAACTCTAATAAACCAATTTTAATTTAATTAAAGTTTGATTAATTCAAATTAAATGGTCCTTCTCCCTAGCTTTAGCAATTCAATAAAACCAAAGGGTTACTTTTAAATTTTTGAAAATTTTCAATAACTCAGGAAAATTGGGATGTTACAAGAGCCCACTGCAATTGACCTCTTCAAAGAGTGCCATAATAGCAAGAAACTTGGTTTTAGTGAGCCAGTGAAGAAAGCAATTGTTAGTCACCACTTGTTCATTTCTTTTGTACATAAGTATACTATAAATAATAACACTTTTCACATGTAATCCATCTATTGCTAGGCTAATATAGAAGCCCTCGTGGCTCAACCGGTGGAAGATGGACAAGAATCAAAGTCTCCTACTGCAGCTGTTTCTGAAGTGCTCGGTGAGTCAACCAAATTCCTTGAACGTATGGGTCTTGAAACACCCTCACAGAAAAGCTCGAGACGAGGCGTTTCTTCGCGTGTGGAAGAGCTTGAAGTTGAACTTCACATTGAGAAGCAAGGAGCATCCCAACTTCGAGACCAACTTGAAGCTCAGCAGCAAGACTTGGATGCCTTGAAGAAGAAAGCGAGAAGAATCCGGGCGACTAGGAGAAGAGCTTAGAAGAGATTGGCTTTTTGAAGGATAAGATTGTAGATACTGATGCCCTCCTTCATCGTTTGCTGAACTGCAATCAGGGTCAGGTGAACCCTACTCCCTAAACTGATGTAGTTTGTGGTTTGATGGCACTGCGATCTGGGATACTGTTATTTTGTGAACTATGTTGGAGTTGGGAGTTGTGATGGCTGATGTGAACTTGATGCTGGTTGTTGTGTCCCAAGTCCTAGTACCTCGGACAATGATGCTGGATGCGTGTAACCTGGGAACAATGTGCTGGATGTTGCTATTATGACATGACATGACATGAACTTATTGTGTATCCTTGTAATGTTTTTGTCTGTATGGATGTGCTGGGCCAAACACAACGGTTTGGTCTGTAGATGTTAAATTAGAAAATTGGTTTGTGAATTGTCAAAGGGCTTGGCCTAGATAAAACTGAGCCAAAATGATTTTAGCTCAACAATATATTGCGCCTTTCAAAACGGCCCAGCTCGAACCCTGATTGGGCAATCAAAATGGGCTACACCCAAAAAAATTTGGGCCTGCAACTTGGGCTAACCTAAAATAAGTTGGGCCTACAAAATGGCCAACGACCACAAATTGACTCAGCGGACGATGGAATCAAAATGGGCCTTGTAGAAATTATGACAAAAATTTACATGGGCCTAACTCACATTATGACGTTAGACATCGTCACAAACCAACAGCCACGTCAGATACCACGTGGCCCGACCAGGCTACCAATGGCAATAAGAATCTGACGTGGCAGCGTCATAAAATTCGTGACGACAATGGTTTTGTCACTAAGTCTGTGACGATTTCGCTACTTTCGTCACAAAAACCAATCAGCGACGCACTATAGGTGACGATCAATTTTTCGTCATGGGAGCGTCACAGATCCCATACTGTGACAAAAAAATACAGATCTGTGACGAATTCTGATTGTCACTGTTCAGCGGATTTCTTGTAGTGGGATCCAACGAGAATGGGGACACACTTGCCGCCAAGCCGACCTTACGTAGTGACCTTGCTATGTCGACTGATGCCATTGGGATCGTGTCAATGATAGTCGGCTGCTGGAACACATGGTCCGTCGAGGGGATAACAAAAAATCTTGAACAAATAAAGGAAAAGAAATATACTCAGAAGTAAGTTCGGAGCATGCACCAAACTCAATGTCGTGCTGCTAGTGGGGGCAGTGCCCTAGCTCGACGGGCAATGAGAAGGGGGAGGAAGCCGAGGATGGGCGAAGGACTGTCAACGACAGTGCCGATTTCCACGAGGCACGTGAAGCGGTAAAGGAGAGGGGATCACAAGAGAGTCTACACCACTGTCGAACGAAAAGAGGGAGGGAACCGAGGACTTGGGGGGAGCATCGGCAACGCCACCATTTTTTGCGAGGCGTTTGTCTCTCCCATCGTATCTCCTTGTTGCTTCATGGTTTCGTGCAGAGAAAAAGACGCATGTGGAAATTTTGAGGTGAATCGAGCGAGGGAACAGCGACAGAGGTGGTAGAGAGGTGGTGTCAGGCTGCGGATTTTGCGAGAGGTCTGATGCGAGGGTGGTACCGTCGGCTACCACCCTGCACCACGGCTGCTCGTGCTACCATGACCGTTCCCAATCCCAATGCATATGCACCGGTGGCGACTACATTAGCCGTCACTACTTTGCCGTCTCTGCCTCCATGCGATTGTGCACCCTTGCAGAAATGGCGATCGATCATTGCGACCATTTGTGGGGATGCGGGGAGAGGGGGCACGCAGGCGCGGGTGGGCAAGTACGACGAGCGATGACGTTGAAGAGCATAGTGTTGCGAGGGGAGGACATGGTTGCGAGGGTCACGAGTGCAGCATTGCAGGGGACACATGGATGTGAGAGTGTAACCACACGGCGGGGATGGCCAACAAGGTGGTGTTGTGGAGAGGATGGATGCAAGGGTAGCGAATGCATCGCTAACTTCGGCGGCAGAGACGGGGGCCCGGGAAGAGAGGGCATGGAGGGCGAGCTTGGAAGTGTTCGCATGGAAAACGATGTTAAGACAACGGCACTACAATCCCTCATGGCTTCATTGAAGAAAAATCAATCATGCATGTACCATGGGATCTAGAATAAAATGCTATCAAGGTATAAGAAAGTAACAGAACAGCGGAAGCATAAGCCCAATCTTCCGTGACGTCAAAGAATAAAATGAATAAACTTGGCAATGTTTATCATTCAAATTCACTATCGCTAAAATAATTAAATTGAAAAGATACTTTAGGTATGGATCACAGAGTGAGGCCCTTAAATATGCTTATAGGTGTTTAGAGAAGAAAGAAAAGTTTGTTGCGCTGCCAGCTAAGCTTTTCTCTCCAATGCTCAAGCAACTCCCTATTACTACGTACTGTTTGCCCTTATTATTTTACAGTGTTTTAGATGAAACATACATGCACAATCTAACTCCCCAAGTCAGTACCAAGGTTAGGCCTCGTCTTTCTATCCCAACTACATTGGATATACCGAAGGCCCCATATATAAGAAGAAAAGTGAGAATTTTTTTGGATTTCAAGAACTATTGTAAAATGTACCTTGTTAACAATGATCCATTCAATTTCAGGAGGAAAAACATTAGTGTGCCCACCAAAAAAGAAACCCATAATACTCAAAATTTGGTTTGAACTTTTAGTGTGCCCACCAAACATTAAGCCACACCATGGGGATAGCACAAGCGGCACTGCCTGAGCAGCACTGCTAGATGTCACGGACGAGAGCTCTCGTCAGACTCACAATCTACATGAACTATCTAGATAGCTAATCCATGAGTAGCATTCAACAGCTCAAAGCCGGTGCTAGCGGCAAATCAACACTGGTTTAAATATCAAGAATGCTTACCTTTTGAAAAAAAAATCCTGACTAAGCTGCTTAACTGAGCCATTCTGTTGAGAAGTTGTTTGGTGAACCAGTAGCCTATGTCTGAAACAATAGATTAGCATATACCGATCTCAAATGTGTTTCTTGCCCAAAAAAATCTTGAAGAATTATGTGCGAAGCGAAATAGAACACACAAAATATATATAAACGGAAATAGAGATGAAATCGAAGCAGAAATGCTTAAACAGATGGGAGGAATCCAAGAACTAGGAGATATCTCAGGAAATACAGAAGGGGATCCGACGAGAATGGGGACACACTTGTCGCCAAGCCGACCTTACGTGGTGACCTTGCTATGTCGACTGATGCCATTAGGATCGTCTCAGTGATAGTCAGCTGCTGGAACACATGGTCCATCGAGGGGATAACAAAAAATCTGGAACAAATAAAGGAAAAGAAATATATTCAGAAGTAAGTTTGGAGCACGCACCAAACTCGATGTCGTGCTGCTAGTGGGGGTGGCGCCCTAGCTCGACGGGAAATGAGAAGGGGGAGGAAGCCGAGGATGGGCGAAGGACCGTCAGCGACAGTGGCGATTTCCACAAGGCACGTGAAGCGGTAAAGGAGAGGGGATCACAAGAGAGTCTACACCACTGTCGAACGAAAAGAGGGAGGGAACCGAGGATGTGCGGGGGAGCATCGGCAACGCCACCATTTTTTGCGAGGCGTTTGTCTCTCCCATCGTATCTCCTTGTTGCTTCATGGTTTCGTGTAGAGAAAAAGACGCATGTGGAAATTGCGAGGCAGATCGAGCAAGGGAACGGCGACGGAGGTGGTAGGAGGCGGTGTCAGGCTACGGGTTCTGCGGGAGGTCTGATGCGAGGGTTGTACCGTCGGCTACCACCCCGTACTACGGCTGTTCATGCTACCTTGACTGTTCCCAATCCCAACGCATTTGCACAGGCAGTGACCGCATTAGTCGTCGCTACTTTGCCGTCACCGCCTCCGTGCGGTTGTGCACCCTTGCAGAAATGGTGATCGATCTTTGTGACCATTTGTGGGGATGCGGGGAGAGGAGGCACGCAGGCTCGTGTGGGTGAGTGCGACGAGCGAGGGCGTTGGAGAGCACAGTGTTGTGAGGGTTGCAAGTGCAGCATCGTAGGGGACACGCGGATGTGAGACGGTAATGACACGGCGGGGATGGCCAGCAAGGTGGTGTTGTGGAGAGGATGGATGCAATGGCAGCGAGCGCATCGCTGACTTCAGCGGCGAAGACAGGGGCCCAAGAAGAGAGGGCATGGACGGCGAGCTTGGAAACATTCGGAAGGAAATCGAGAGAGCGGGGTCGTGGGGACGAGGTCACCGATAGTTTCATGAGATAAGGTCGAGGCCACGACAGTTTTCACGAGGAGTTGCGTGGAGCAGCGGACGATCCTCACGTGAGGGTGGGACGATTCCTCCCGCTACGCGGGGTAAACCCCTTCTTTTATTCGTTAAGATAAGATAAGAATTGACCCTAGATCCAGATCCTCAGACATCGCAGAGATCCCTATGTGAACAAAGATCGCAATGTAATCAGAAGAGAGTAAAATATGTATTGTTGTGCTTTTATCATAGCAATACATCTAGACCTTCGATTTCCGATCGGACAGTGGAGATCACTCCTAATGTCATGCCACTGTAAATCTTCTGCATTGATAGCTTCAATGCAGAGGATCCCAATCCCCCAAAATGGTGTTAATTAATTAGCAATACACTGGTCGGTGCCTCCGGGCTCCGGGGCCAACTCCTAGATGGCTGATGCGGAAGCAAAAGAATGTTTTTACTGGAAAGAAATTCCACAGTTAGTGAAGCCTTCAATCACAATCCAACGAGCATGGTTTTGCCTGTAAGCTCATCGAACGGCCGGCTCATGCATGAGTTGAGTATCACTAGTAAACCCATGGATGTATATTTGCTAAATCACGAACACCCGTGAGCTCCTCAAGTCACGGACAGCCTTTTCAGGCCATCAGATCAAGGCTAGACAACACCTGGTCCATCGGATCGGAATCCACACCACTACCTGGTTGTCCGTGACTTCAACTTTCGCCTTGTCCCCTGTTCCCGATTCGAAAAAGGAAAACGTCTATTTTACAACATGAACTTTTCGAAAAGTCTAAAAATTAACCATAAACTACAAAATCAGACACATGTCAACCTCCAACTCTCAAAACCATTCAGTTTACCCCGTGAGACGAAAACCATCCTCCCACCCTCCTCCACATATGCCTCCTTCCTACCGCCCCCACCTCCGCCCGGACTCCCCACGTCGTCCCCTCCCCGTGCATCTCCTCTCCCCCTCTTCTCCTCTTTCTTTTCCTTCACTTTTCTCTTTTCTTTTCTTCTTCCTCCTCGAGCACCTCCTTCCTCCTCCTCCCGAGCACCGGCAGCGAGCCTCCACCGTCTCTAGCTGGGAACTGCACCACCACCTCCCCCAGCTACGAGCCACGCCACCCCCTCTACCGGGATTTGGGGGATTCCCTCCCTCCCATCGCTTTCTCACTCCCAAAGTCGTCATGCTCCTCCGAGCAGCTGGAACAGCGCGGCGACAAGGCTACTGGGCGCGGAGAAGATGGGCAAGGCTCTGGCGGGCTCCGGTGGGTTGGAAGTGAACTTAACGCGTACATCGCATGTTCCTAAGGGTGGAAATTCCATTTTGGTGGTCGAGAGAAACAAAGGCGGCACTGAGAGAGCTGCCGATAGCGACGACCATGGCGGCTCGGTGGTGGTGGTCCACAGTGGACAAGGAGGTCGAAGGAGGTGTGGGTTAGCTCCAGCGCGACGAGGCGCACCTCGTGACGTGGTTGTCTTGGGGAGTACATGACGGAGATGACAAGTTGTTGGGAGCAAAGAAAGGGGTGGCAGCGTGGCTCGATGTCGCCGGCTCTACGCCGAACTTACAAGGTGAGGAAGGCACTATTAGGAGAGCGAACCACTGCCCTCTACCACCTCCACGGCCGCCCTCTTCCTCCATCCACCGATCTTGTCTCCGGCAAGAGAGAGAGAGAGAGAGAGAGAGAGAGAGAGAGAGAGAAGAGGGACCTCTAGAGGAGTAAACAATGGGATGGAAGGAGTCATGTGGTCTTCGCGTGTGTTGTCCAAGGCTCTTTGTGTGTATAGCAGTGCCGCTCAAACAGAAGACGGAAGCGGCGGTAGGACAACGTGCGCAGGCAACGGATGAAGGAGAGAGGCAGCTGTGTGGGGAAGGAAATGGGGAAGGAAAAGAAAGAAGGAAATGTGGCATCCACGTTAGCCAAACTATTTTGGATTGGGCCACGTCAGATAAAATCACCCTAGTTTGGGTTGAGAGGATAAACTGAATGGTTTTGAGAATTAAAGATCGGTGGTTGTCCGGTTTTTATAGTTCATTTCCGGACTTTTTCTTCGAAAAATGCCAACGAGCAGCAAAGCGTTGCAGAACTTCCTGAGCTCCACTGCCGCCGACCCACTCCCACCACTGGCGTTCGTGCCCCGTACGCGGCCGCCATTACCTGTTCCCAACGCCGGCACACACTGTCGTGTATGTCGTTGTGTCGTTTCCCCTTCCGTGGACACGCACGCCGCCGCAAAAACATAACTAATTCCCCCTGGGCAACCGCTGCTCGCCGCCCACCATCACCGAAGACGCAGCCGAGGTTGCCTCCGCTCCCGGCGCTAGTGACTTGTCCTCCCCCGTGGGCGACCACATGCAAGCTCCAATCTCTAGTTAAAAGGGAAAAGTTTTGAGTTGAAAATTTCAGATTAATTGAAAGTTTTTCCAAATCAAAAGTTTTTCAGATCATTTGAAAGTTTTCGAACCAAAAGTTTTTATGAATCATTGAAAAGTTTTTTGATATGCACTGGGGAGGGGCGCATGTGAGTTGCTCTTCTCGCGGACGCCCTTAGGATAGTCTCACCCTATTTTCAGTAACATATGCACCGTGTTGTTTGTTGCTCATGCGCCTATCTACAAAACTCTACTAGATGGTCATGAGTAGTAGGGGACTAGGGGGGCTCACGATACGGCATGCCTGACCTAGCAGTTCTCTGTTGTTCTGAACTTTCAGTCCAAGCCTCCCTTCAGCAATCAGCATTGCAGTGGCTTATTAAAAGCGCTCTTATATTTTTATTTTTTGATGTAACAATTAATTAAAAGTTACACATTCTGTTCAAGAATGTATGATGATTTGGACATCATCACGGTCTCTAATATGCAACCTTGATCATTACTTTTTATTGATTATGTTAGTAAAAAGATTACAAAATTACTATATTATGAAAATTTCATCCATTACAAATTTAATGATGTTATTCTCTCGTCATCAATTTAAATAGTTTTTAATATATTATTAGTCGATGTTAGAGAAGTTTGACCGTATGTTTTTTTCTCTCTCAGAAACCCTTATTAGAACTATAACAAAAAAAACTTACTATAATTAATAAACATTTTCCTAACTAAATAGATTTCATGGTGCAAAACTGCCCATCACAGCAACCGCGAAGTGACACTAGCTAGAAAGGAATCCAGACCGCTAATCCATCCTTCTAATAAATCATATATCTAGTAAGTAGGCGTACCCAGGTCCTGACATCTCTTACTCTAGTTCTTGTCTTATGTGCCTCTCAAAACCATCTAACCGACTAAATTAAATCCCCCGTACGCCTGGCTTTTACAGGGACATGCATGCACACAACACCCTATTTAAAAACAATGCAAATAGACCGGAGAAAATTAACGAAGCTTATGATTGAAGTTAGAATGCTAATTATTATCACCACATTGCATGGCGAGATGTCGCACTCGGGCTAAAAACAGCGACAGTTTGGTTTATTTTGGACTTGCGACCATCTGCACTGTTGCTTCTTCTATTCCAACTCCCAGGAGAGGGAGAGGCCGGGAGTGATTCTTCTATCAAAGAGATTTGTTTGATCCATCCCCTCTCTACGAATAGTCGTGGTACTAGTGGCAGAAGGCGACGCTAATTTTTGTATCTGAAGATTTTTCGAATCAAAGTGCATACGTACGTCCCTTAGTATTGGTCGAAGATGATGTGGACGAATGACGGGGACCAGGGTGCATGATGATTTAGTATTGGTCGATACAGTTCATGTGAGTACGTACGTACGTCCCTTAGTATGTCCCTTTTTTTTAGAGGGAGAGCTTTGATCTATGATCCAATGGTGGTATTCTATCAAGAGTTCATGATATCTAGATCTATTAATCTGTACATACTGCGGCCTTCATTTTATATGACAAGCCATTTTAGCCTCTTTTTACTTGCTTTAGTCGTGCTCTAAATAAATGCTTCTCTTATTCCATGTCGTCGATCATTCGGATCCCGTGGATTAGAAATCAGTTTTTTAAGGAAAAGATGAAAGCCATTCTACATCCCAATATATGTGCTGTTTAATATTCTGGTGCTTTCTGGTAATTTCTCACTTTGAGAAAAGAATAAACGGAAAAAAAAAAAGAAGTGGGACCCACCTATCGGTGGGAGAGAGGGAAGTGATAAGGCTAGGACATAGTCTCCGGCCCGTTTGGTTGGTTGCTTGCACTATTACAGAAAAAGTCTTCACAGACGGTTCAAAAACGTCATCACAGACGATTTCGTGAGCCGTCTGAGTTTATGATTCAGTAATAACATGAGGTCATCACAGACAGTTTTCGAACCATCTGTGATGCAGACTATCACAGACGGTTATTAACTCAAAACCGTCTGTGATAGCTGATGTATCACAGACGGTATGTCCTAAGGAACCGTCTGTGATATTCTTTTGTATTGCTAAATCTATTTCTATTTATTGGCTAGTCTTAGGAAATGCTAGCCATGCCCTCTGAAACAAGCTGAAATACAACAAGTACGTGTATACATCCAATTTACATTCATTTTAGAAACAAGCACATCCAATTGACATTCATTTCAGAAACAAGCACATGATCCAATTCACATTCATTTCAGAAACAAGCGCGTCCAATTCACAAATCAATTAACTAAAATTAATCATTCATGTACATTTATACACATGTATCATTAAGTTCAATCTTATCCCAATCAAGTTCAATATACATTGTGAAACTTCCCATCTGGATTTATGACCTCACGGTTCAAGAATGCTGCAAACTGTCCTCGAATGTTTATGAGCTGGTCCTATTCCAACGCAGTTGTATCGATGCTCACAACTTGTCGCTTGGAAGATTAAATTCGTGCATATATAAATTGATAAGTATGAAATAATTATTATAAGATCGACAAACCTGAAGATCATTGGTCATCACAGAACCGAAGAGTAGTTCCATGTTGTGGCAAATATAGTATCCATAGAGGTTGCAGGCCGGCGGCTACTAGTGGTACTGCAAAAATAGAATTGGTTAGTTCGAGAGGCGTTACTACGAAGTGTTATATAGGATTAATGTGTAGTAGTGAATACCAGAAAATTTAGATCGTATCGTAGAATCATTTCCTTGCAATTCCCTCCTTTAGCAAAGTACACGGCGAATGACCTATGTGATTCCAAGAAGTTAGCCTTAGCCATTACAAAGGAAGGAAAGACTACAATAGAGTTATCTGTGGAGGAAATGTGTTTACACGTCGATTAATTGTCGGACAATTGTGAAGTCCTGTGTGGCCCTCTTTAGGGAATCTAGGTATATTACCATATTCTGTTTTGGTATAATTACAATTAGAATCTAGTGGAACCTACACAGGTATGTCGCCAAGGTTATTAAACCTAAGTTCATGTTGCTTATAAAGTACAAATCAACAAATATAGCCACTAGTGCAGTACTTACTCCTGGTTGTAGGGCAAAAGTATGAATTCCTTGTTGCGGTGAGCCAGCAATGACTCCGTCATGTAATCCTCGATGAATTTTGCATTCTCCATGATGGTTTGCAAAAAGACCAAGTGTGGGTTGAGGAAACCTACCGGTGAATTCCTTAATTCAACTTCAAAAATCAATCACACACACACACACAAGCAAGGGGTTATATATAACATTTATCGGTATTACACGAATGTTGACCGTAATTGTACACACTTACAGTGTCCAGCATCGCATGAGTGAGGCATCGAGGGCGTTGAGGTTGAAGAGAAAGAACAAGTACTTGAAGGTCACCGTGAAGACATAGTCTTGTACCACGTGGTTAAGATGATCCTTCTTGAGCTTGATGTTGACACTCGAGCGTCGTTGTCCATCCGTCTTGTTGGTCTGTTCCATGTACCATGTATGTAATCTCGTGCAAGAGAATCCTAGGGTACGGTCGGGCTCTACCGTCTCAACCAACGGCTCGTCTAGCACGAATTTTTGAGCCAACGGCAAGAAGGGGATATCAGAATAGGAGTCGACCATCTTCGATTTGCCCTTGCTTCCTCGCTTTTTAGAGGTTGACTTCATGAGAGTCGACCGAGCATGAGGTGTAGATGTATCTGATGCACCGGGCCCTTGCCGCTTCGGTGCAGATAACTCTGGTGTAGGTAGCTCCCGTGGACTTGACACTGTTGCAGGACATTCCCGTGAAGTTGACACCGAAGCAAGTAGCTCCAGACAGATGTCCCTCTTGTGCCACTGGATGAATATTCCAATGGCTTGCCCTAGAGTCATGACCTCGTCGTTTTGGGGAATCTACAGTGGGACGACCATGAAATTGGCATAAACACCGTCCACATTCACTTTTGCGAAACCTGGCGTTGGATTTACACCGTGCACCAAAGCCCCGATACCGGATGGATACACCTAGCCCCAAGCAGTATCTAGGACAATGGAGGGAAATCTGACTTGGAGCTTGCACTTCATAGCTACCTACATAACGATACAAAATTAACTACTCCAATAGGCCTATCAATGGATCGAGCATTCCAGAGATAATAATTATTACCAGGATGTCATCGACAAGAAAGGGTTAGGGTTGGACGCGTAGATACTCAGAAGTTTGGGGGGCCTAGCTAGCACAGTAGGGGCAGGGGCTTGCAATTGATTTTCCCTAAGTATTTCCTCAAGGCTCTCCATCTACTATCGTGTCTCATGATGAATTCAGTAATCTCATCTCTGAGGGATTCACAAATCTCCTCTCGTAGCTTTGCATTGCACTCGGTTTTGGCTCTCTTCCTACTCCAGTACGCTTCAGAGTCCTCTGGGAATCCATATTTCCATGGAACATAAAGACCAAGGCCTCTCGTGCGACCCGGGTACTCATTATTTCCCAGGGCCGAGGAGAGTATATCTCTCTCCCTGACTGCCTAGAATTAGCCTTGAAAAGATTGTGCACGCAGTGTTTCCTGCAATAGCCTGATATGTCATTTCACTTCCTATGAAGTTATGGAGTAATTACAAACTAGGTAGTTCGATATCTTACCAGGCGTAGGGATACTTCCTCGTTTGCGGGGTTTGGAAAGGAGATGGCCCCCGAAGACAGGGTAGATAACCTCACTCTTAGCCAGTTTTGGGTGCGCCCATCAGGGTTCCCGACAAATGGTTGGGAGGCATTCAAACGGTTTGCCTGCTGGTCTTGATCCCTCCATTGCGGGATTTTACCTGCATACCCAGTGGTGCCGAGTCTGTGGGGGTGCGAGTTTTTTGTTTGGAGGGTCCTGTGCGCCGCACTTTCGCTCCTAAAATCATCTGTTGTCTTCTTCGCTACAAAGTCTTTCCAGAACTCTTCCAAGAACGGATACTTGTGGAAGGGCCTCAAATTCTTCTCCATGTAGTTCTTGACAAGCGTGCTCTTGAAGTTCTTCCATGCTTTGCATGCCTGTAGCAATGTGTGTCGTCGCACGGTGTCCTGGTGTTGTTCCGTGATCTCGAACGATTGAAAAATATCCATCAGCAGCTCACCTTTCTGAGCTTTGGTCAACTCCTTCCATGAATCGTAGGTGATGTTGACCCGTTCTCGTGCAACTATTTCGACCATTCTCCGGAATGCGGACACTGCTCAGTGAGGATTGATAGGGGTCACAGACTCATAGACCTCTGTGATGGTAAATCGGCCCTCGGGCCTTTTCGATAATCCCCTACCGCGCTTGGATATTCTAGAGAACGACGCATCAGACACATGAGGCGACGATGACGAAGAATGAGTGGAAGACATCTTCACAAAAAATAGAAGTTCTAACACGCATGAACATATTATCATAAGATTCGATCTCTGTGTGTATGGGTATACACACTAATTAATAAATAATTGGGATATGTAGGGAAGAAATTAGGACCAATAGAATGACATAATTGACATATAAACATGTAAATCCTCTAAGTCATTTAAAAGAAATAATATGCTCAACACAAACACATGTGAACAAATGAAATCAGCATAAGTCGGCAACTCGGTATCGATTACCTTTGGGCATCGAGGAGAAGGAAGAGCAGGGAGCAGTACCGGAGCAGCAGGGTAGCGTCGAAGGGGAGACGCACCAGGCTTAGGGAGGAGGCGGCGTCCAGGACAACAGCGATGGGCTCGAGGAAGGAGGTGTGTCAGGCTCGAGGAGGAGGCGGCATCGAGGACAGTGGCGACAGGCTCGGGGGAGGAGTCGCGCCGGGCTTGAGGAGGAGGGGGCGACAATAGGCTCGGGGGAGGAGGGAGAGTTGAGAAACTTAATCGTTTGAGTGGGGGACGCGGGCAAACCCTAGAGTCCGAATATAATAGGGTTGGATATCACAGACGGTTCTAAAGTAGAACCGTCTGTGATAAATAATATCACAGACGGTTCCAATAAATAACCCTCTGTCATATATTATCACAGATGGTTTGTAGATGAAACCGGCTGTGATATTCTTTTGTATTGGTAAATCTAGTTCTTTTTATTGGCTAGCCTCAGGAAATACTAGCCATGCCCTCTGAAACAAGCAAAAACATAACAAGTATATGTATACATCCAATTCATATTCATTTTAGAAACAAGCACATCAATTTCACAGTACAAATCAATTAACTCAAATTAACTAAAATTAACCATTCAGAATACATATACACACACTGTTCAATCTTTAAAAATTAGCCCTTCATGATGATCGACGCGTATGTAGCTAGTTTCGTCACGTTGTTCTTCCTCGACCCTTATGCCGTTTCCGAAAGGAAGCAACTAGTCAAATTGATTGTATTCTTCCTCGTTCACTACATTCTCAACTCCGATAATCCTCCTTTTTCTATGAAGAACTACATGGCGCTTTTTATTTGCCTGGTCAGTTACAAAGAAGACTTGAACAACTTGGCTAACGAGTACGATTGGTTCGTCTTCGTATCTGGCACGTTCGAGGTCCACAGGTAATGACGTCGTACTTGTCGACCATCACCTGTAGGAGATGGACCCAACGGCACCGAAACAGGGGGATCTTGAAAAGCTCATAGTCGAGCTCCCATATCTCCTGTATGAGCCCATAGTAGGAGCTCCTCAGCCCATCAATACTAAACACATCTATGCAGACCCCGCTGTTCTGATTAGTTCTCTTTATATCCTGAGTCTACATATAGAATGTGTACCCATTTATATCATATCCTTACCATGTCACAACTGTAAATGTTGGCCCTTTTTCCAACTATGTCAGCATATCACTTGACGAGCTACTAGTGAGTCGCTCCTTCAACCATCGGTTGAACCAACTGTTGTGTTGTCTCGTGATCCAAACATCCAGTCGCTCCAGATTCTGTTGCCGAAGCACGTCCTTATGCTGGTCGATATACGAGGACACTTCAGTCATGTGTTACAAGACCGTGAAATGGGCTTGAGCATATGCATCAATATCTAGAGTGGTTGTTTTCTTTTCGATGGTCCCGATACCCTTGATGTTGGAATTAATACGGGCTAGGCCCAATTTTAATTCTAATTAATTTTTGGAAAATCTTAAAGGCCCATGTGCACGTGCTAAAACTGTTTAGTCCCATATGGAGAGATGAAGGGGAGTTACACCATTTTATAAGGTGGAACATGGTAGCTCCCTTGTGGAATTAGAAAGAGCCAACACACGCACGCGATCGCTCGCCGAGCCGAGCCGAAGCTTGCGTCTTGCTTGCGTGCTTGAGCATGTCGGATGCAAAGCATTTTTCTTTATCTATTCAAAAATCGAAACGCACCGTCTCATAGTAAATGGCATTAACAAACGACTGGTAGTAACGGTTCGGTTACTAGTGAGTAATGGCTGCGGTTAACACTAGTTGATGGTGAATCAATGACGACTGTTTCCTTGGTAATTAAAAACCTTTGGCCTCTTTGTTTTTGGCTATTAAAAAAAGTCTGGAGAACTGGTTCTTCTCTATTCCAATTCCATTCCAATCCTCTCTGCGAAAGACCAAGACAAAACTATACAGTTTTGTTGCTGTCTCTGGTGATCTCCATCCCGGCGAGGCGCATGTACGGCCGCACCGGGAGAGCAGGCCTCCGGAACCCTCGTCCTTGAAGGCTTGCACGAGCGAGGACGAATAAGGTTTTTGGGGAGCGTTTGTGTGAATGCTCGTTGCTTTCTCTTCATCCGATTCTCTGCTCACTACTACAGAAAAGGCCTTTACAGACGGTTCAAAAACGCCATCACGAGCGGTTGCCCGTGAGCCGCCTCGAGTTTATGGGTCAAGAATGCATTAGGTCATCACAGACGGTTTGTAGATGCAACCGCTCGTGATAGTCGACTACCACAGCACGGTTCAGATGAAACTGTCATGATAGTCGACTACCACGCACGGCCTATAGATGAAACCGCTCGTGATGATCGATCACCACGCATACGTAGATGAAACCGTCAGTGATATTAGATTACAGACGATGCGTCAGATGAAACCGCTCGCGATAGTCGACTACCGCATGCGATGCGTCAGATGAAACCGTCAGTGATATCACTGACGGTTTCATCTACTGCATCGCTCGGTGGTAGTCGACTATCACGAGCATTTTCATCTGCACTGCCTGCGGGTAGTCTTTGCATTGCTAAATCTATTTTCATTTATTGGCTAGCCTCAGAAATGCTAGCCATGCCCTCTCAAACACATCCAATTCTCATTCATTTCGTAGCACATCAAAATTGCATTCATTTCGTAAACAAGCACATCCAATTCACAAATCAATTAACTAAAATTAACCATTAATGTACATTAATTTACACACATGTACCATTATGTTCAATCTATCCCAATCAAGTTCAATCGCTACACCGTGGAAACTCCCATTTGGATTTATGACCGTCTGCTCAGAATGACGCAA
Organism: Phyllostachys edulis; assembly: GCA_036346405.1. Classification (NCBI taxonomy): domain Eukaryota; kingdom Viridiplantae; phylum Streptophyta; class Magnoliopsida; order Poales; family Poaceae; genus Phyllostachys; species Phyllostachys edulis. The sequence continues at coordinate 77,918,928 of CM070550.1, read as the reverse complement.
GGTGTGATCGAATTTTTATGAGCTCGCTCTGTTCCAACGCAGTTTCAGCGATGGTCGCAACCTGGTCGATATGAAGGTTAAATTCGGGCTTATATAAATTGGTAAGTATATATGAAATAATTGTTGAAAGATTGACAAACCGGAGAACATTGGTGATCACGGAACCGATGAGTAGTTGCATGTTGTGGCAAACATAGTATCCACAGACGCTATGTCGCGGCCGTTACCGGTGGCACTACAAAATAGAATTGGTTAGTTTGAGAGGCATTGCTACGAAGTGTTATATAGGATTAATGTGTACTAACTAGCAAGTACCGGGAATTTTTGATCATGTCCCAGCGTCCTTCCCTTCATATTCCATCCTTTAGCATGTAACACGTCGAACACCCTACGTGACTCCAAGAAGTTAGCCTTAGCCATTGCAAAGGAAGGAAAGACTACAATAGAGTTTCTATGGAGGAAATGTGTTTACCTGATGATTAAACTCGAGATAGTTGTGAAGTTGTCAAGAGACCTCTCAGAGGGAATCTAGGTATATTACGATTTCGCCAGATAATTACAATTAGAATCCAATGGTACCTACACAGGTATGTCAGCATGGTCATTAAACCTAAGTTCGTGTTGCTTATAAAGTACAAATCAACAAGTATAGCCAGTAGTGCAACACTACTTACTTCTGGTTGTAGGGCAAAAGTATGAATTCCTTGTTGCGGTGAGCCATGAAAAATCTATAACGTAATTCTCGATTTAATGTTGCATTCGCCATGATGCTTTGCTCGGAGACAATGTGTGGGTCGAGGAAACCTACCGGTGATTTCCTTCTTTCGCTTCACAGATCATGTATCTATTATACAAAAGCTAGGAGTTATATATAACATTTATCGATATTACACTAACATTGACCGTGATTGTACACACTTACAAGTGTCCAAAGATCGTATGAGTGAGACGCCGAGCCTGCCGAGGTTGAAGAAAGCGAACAAGTCGTCAAAGGTCACCGTGAAGACAGCGTCTTGATACACGTGGTTAAAATGATCCTCCTTGAACTTGACGGTGACACCCGAGCGCCGTTGATCAACCGGCTTGTTGGATGCTCCATGTACCATGTATGCAATTCCGCAATCCAAATCCTAGGGTAGGGCTGTTTAACTTCTCGAGCAACGGCTCGCGCCTAGCTTGTATTTCCGCCAACGGCAAGAAGGGGATATCGGGAGAGGACTCGATCGCCTTCGATTTGCCCTTGCCCTTGCTGCCTCGCTTTGTATAGGTCGACTTCACAAGAGACGATCGAGCACGAGGTGTAGATGCATGTGATGCACCACTTTTGCCGTGTCGGTCTTGAGTAGCTTCTTGGGTCGGTGTTGGAAATATGCCCTAGAGGCAATCATAGAGATGATTACATTTCATTATGTTCATGACATTGATAATGTGTTATCTTGTTCCTAGAATAATATTGTTAATATTTATTATCAAGTATGTGACTTGGTTGTGAAACTCTATATTTACGCAATAATTATTCTTATACGATCCTCGGTCGTAAACATATGAGGACACATATGAATAGACTAGCATATGTATTGGTTGATGACTATGTTTCACGAGTCATAGATATGGAGATATCAAACCAATAATATGGACACATGTTAGAGAACATGATGTTGGATAAGACCCACCTTGAGGCACTATTGAGATTGTTATGAATCTATGTGTCATTAGTTGGTCTCAAGCAATGATGATGTATAATCCTTAGACACGAGATCAAGATGGTTTCCTACATATGTAAGAGCACGCTTAGGGGTTGCCAAACGCTACACCGTGAATCGGGTAGTTATAAAGGTAGCTTTCTGTATGCTCTAAAACATGGAGAGGAATGTGACTGGTGGGATATGGATTTGCCCTCCTAACATAACAGAGAGATGTCTCTGGGCCCCTTGCAGATCGGATAAAGAAAGTGCATGGCCATGCCACTAGTAGTCGAAGTGTTCACCACATAAGGTTATCTCGATACTCGATCGAGAAAGTATTGAGCAGTCCATGGATGACACAACATCTCACCCGAGTTCAACCAGATATCGTGAGGCAAAGGGAGAATACATGAGAAGGTCACTTAGTTCGACCACCACCGATCGATCGTATGGAGATACAAGCAAGTCGAGATCGGTCGAACGTAATCACAGAGTGGTCGAAACCAAGTCGTAAGGAGTTACGAGTTGGTCGTGATCAAATACGAATCGGTCAGATAGAGATAGGACACAGTCGTAAGTGATGAGGACACTGGTCGATATCATATTGCATTAAGGTTCGTCCGATATAATTTGTGTGTTTTAGGAATCGATATGTTCTCGCTAGGAGCCACTACGACTCGTGATCGGAAACGGTTTCCGAATCACAACCGAACTACACATGAACCTACAGGGTCACACACTTAACGGGTTGGAACAAACCAGTACGAATACGATTCGTAAACGTGTCCGGATAGGATCCGTCACGAGCACTATATAAGGAGGTGCATGAGGCTATTGGGAGAGGGCGTGAAAACACCACCGAAACCCTAGCCGCCATCTCCTTGAGAGCTCCACCGTGCGACTTGGTGCTGGCACACCGACGTTCGGTTGTTCCTTCCCTGGACGTGTGGATACCGTAGAGGCGCTACTACGATTGTTGCGCTTGAGGACGATCCGCGATCTTCACAAGGAACCGCAGACGTTGCTGGAGGAGACGATCGGCTCGTGAGGACATTGGACGATCGACTACGACCACTACATCGACGCGCTCTTCGTTGGACCTGGCTGCTCCAACCCTTCTTCCGCTGTTCTGCGCGTCTGGTGGTAACGATCTATGATCATCTACTTGCTTGGCATCCTGGTTCGCATGGTAGAAATTTTTGTTTGTAGCTATCGTAGCCTACCCCGTGACCCAACAGTGGTATCAGAGCTATCCTGCGTAGTTTTTGATCTGGATCGATCGCATATACTTGATATGTGGTAGTAGTAGATTGGATCTATTACTGGTCGATTTTGGTAACCTAGATCAGTTCATATAGATGGAACGACCTAGACCCTGGTCGATAAGATCGATCGGTTTCTCGGTGGTAGTAGATGGGTTTACGAGGAGGTATGAACTATAAGGACCAAATGGTTTATTGCACTTGTCCACGCACTGCATCGCATATCACTCCTACGGCCGAATTCGCCATCGGAGTATGCCGCAGTATGTGGTCGTATCAAGGCATTGATCGGATTGGTTTGGAATAGGGCTAATTTGATTAACCCGATGATTTCCAAGGCTCGGATACGTGAATAAGATTCATGTTTCGGAAAAAGTTTTCGAGCGCGCTGCCCCTTTGAACCCCGCCCGCTAACCGGCTAAGCGGGACCGCCGTGGCCGGGTATTCGCATCGCAAGACTATAGGTAGTGTGTGCTCATGTCATCCGTTAGAATTGGATTACGTGCATAACTTGTTTTTGCAGGATTGATGTGAATAGTATGACCCATACTGTTTCATGTATGAGATGCATGTATGTTGTAATATTCATGACTGCGTGTCATGTTAATTGCTGACCAAGGTCTGTCTATAATTGTATAACGGCTCTGCGTGTCGACTTGTGATGCTTCTTTACTCCTTGTGTTTCATTACTAGTGCTATTAGAAATAATGGCTTAGTAGGAGTGCTTGGAGGAGTCCACCACTTGAAGACATGGTGAGCAGGATGCATGGCGATGGAGATTACCATGAAGAAGGGTCATACTATATCACAATGCAATTTGATTGTCTGTGAATGCCTTTACATTCTGTTCATTTATTTCTATGCATGTTATTTTGCTTTAATTGCTTTTAACATGATAGAAGTAAAATTCCCTCACTTAATATTAAGTTAAATTGATGCCCTCCCAAATATGCCGCACCATCAAAAGTCATGTATTTTAATGGTAGGTCTTGCCAAAGCAGAGTGCCATTAACTCTCCTTGACTAGATGGGTTTGTGTCGATACACTTACGCTACCGGCATTGGTTCAACTTAACAAGGTTATCATAACAGTTGTGGACCTTGGGGCATAAAGGTTGGGTTAGAAGCATACAGATGCTGCCCAACAACAAGAGTCATATAGTGGATATGATTAGCAAAGGTTGCTTACCGTTTTCACTAGTCTTCTAGCAGTGAAGCCAAAGCTCACTAGTTGATTAATGATTATGGATCTTGAATCATTAAATGTCATAAGAGGGATATGGTGTTTAGTGGGAGTATCTTTATTAAATTGTTTAATAGAAGTTACTTTAATGAACATATGTCTTAGTTTTGCATATATTTTTGTTGTAGATCATGGCACCAATCGTCAGACCTACATCCAGCTTTTGCTTTACGCTCGATACTTGAAAAGGAAAAACTTAATGGAACAAATTTTATGGATTGGTCCCGAACTCGAGAATTGTTCTCGTGCAAGATAAAGGAACATGTTCTAGAAGAACCAATTCCAGATGTGCCTCTGTAAAGTGTCATTGCTTTGCTATTAAAACTGCCTATAAAAAGGCATGTGATGAGTCCCTTGATGTTAGCTGTCTCATGCTTGCTGCTATGAACTTAGACCTTCAGAAGCAGTTTGAGAACATAGAGGCCTACGATATGATCGTAGCGCTCAAAGGCATGTTTGAGACACAAGCAAGAACTGAGAGATTTGAGATCTCAAAGAACTTGTTTGGATGTAAGCTAGCTGAGGGTGGTTCGGTGAGCCCTCATGTAATCAAAATGGTTGGTTACACACAGAGCTTGGAAAACTTGGTTTTCCACTTAGCCAAGAATTGGCTACAGATTTGATTCTTGCTTCGCTTCCTGAAAGCTATGGCCAGTTCATTTTGAACTTCCATATGAACGGCTTAGACAAGAATCTCACCGAACTGCATATGATGCTTAAGACAAAGAGAGGGCAAGATAAGAAATGCAACAATCATGTGATGATGGTGCAAAAGAGTACAAGCTTCAAGAAGAAGGCTAAGACTTGGGTCAAGAAAAGGGCAAGGCTAAAGTTTTGATGAGATCCAAACCGACAAACCTAAACCCAAGACTAAGTCCGCCCGACTCAAGAGAATGAATGCTTTACCGCAAAGAACTAGGCCAATGGAAGAGGAACCGCAAGAAATACCGGCCGATCAAAAAAGAATGGTGGGACTAAAACTTCCACTAGTGTATTAATGTTATAGAAGTTTTTCTTCTCGACTCTTCCGTTAACTCATAGGTATTTGATAACGGATCGGTTGCTCATATTTGCAATTCGATGCGAGTCTAACAAGAAGTAGGATGATTGCAAGGGCGAGATGGATCTTCGCGTCGGGAATAAAGCAAAGGTTGCCGCATTAGCCGCGGGACTATGCCACTACTTTTGCCTTCGTGATTTATTATGGAATTGAATAATTGTTATTACGCTCCACCATTAGTAGAACATTATCTCGCCTCATGTTTGATGGCGAGAGGGTTATAAGTTCATTATAGAGAACAATGGTTGTTCTATATTTTTGAATGAAGTGTTTTATGGCTATGCACCTATTTTGAATGGGTTGTTTATTTTAAATCTTGATGATGCATCAGTCTATAATATTAATGCTAAAAGGCTTCGGCCTAATGAAATAAATTCCACTTTTATTTGGCATTGTCGTTTGGGTCACATAAGTGAGAAACGCATGAAAAAGCTCCATAATGATGGAACTTTGAACTCATTTGATTTAGAATCATTTGAAACATGCAAGTCTTGCCTGGTCGGAAAGATGACCAAGACGCCTTTCACTGGTCGTAGTGAAAGGGCGCACGACCAGTTGGAACTCGTACATACTGATGTATGTGGACCAATAAGCATGACAGCCAGAGGTGGTTTTCAGTATTTCATTACTTTCACCGATGACTATAGTAGATATGGTTATATCTACTTAATGAGGCACAAGTCGGAATCCTTTGAAAAGTTCAAGGAGTTTCGAATGAAGTCTGTAATCAACTTGGCAAGACAATCAAATCTTTACGATCCGATCGTGGAGGTGAGTTTTAAGCCATGAGTTTGGTAATCATTTGAAACAATGTGGAATTGTTCCTGACTTACACCACCGGCACTCCACAATGGAATGGGGTGTCCGAGCGGCGAACAGACCTTGTTAGACATGGTTCGATCAATGATGAGCCAATCGGATCTCGCCATTGTATTTTTGGGGTTATGCTCTAGAAACCGCCGCTTTCATTTTAAATAAGGTACCATCTAAATCAAGAGATAAGACACCATATGAGATATGGACCGAAAAGTCCTAGTTTGTCTTTTTCTAAGGATTTGGGGATGTGATGTCTATGTTAAACGCTTGACGCCCGATAAGCTCACACCCAAATCGATAAATGCTTTTTATAGGATATCCTAGGGAAACCAAAGGATATTATTTCTACAACCGAAGAAGACAAAGTTTTTGTTGTCTAAATGGTGTCTTTTGGAGAAAGAGTTTCTTTCAAAAGGAGTCATGGGAGAAAGGTGCGACTCGAAGAAATTAGGAAACATCTGAAAGTGTTTCAACTCCTCTTGAACCTCTCTTGGATGAACAAATTGTTGTTGAACTCAGAGATAAGGCACCAAACCCACGAGATCTAAAAGGCGCGTCAATTGCCTACAAGGTATGGGCATGACGATTATTATTGAATAATGGTGAGCCTAAGACTTATGAGGAAGCGATGATGGACCCAGACTCGAGAAATGGCTTGGAGCCATGAAACCAAATAGATTCCATGAGAGAAAATCAGGTTTGAACACGGTCGATCCACTTGATGGTGTCAAAACCATTGAGTGCAAATGGATCTATAAGAAAAAGATTGATATGGATGGAAATGTTCACATTCATAAGGCTCGACTAGTCGCAAAAGGTTTTCGACAAGTTCAAGGAGTTGACTACGATGAGACTTTCTCACCAAGAGGCGATGCTTAAATCTGTTAGGATCATTCTAGCAATTGTCGCATATTTCGACTATGAGATATGGCAAATGGATGTCAAAACAGCTTTCCTTAATGGAAACCTAGATGAGGATGTGTACATGACACAACCTCAAGGTTTTGTCGATCCAAACAATGCTAGTAAAGTATGCAAACTTCAAAAGTCCATTTATGGGTTGAAGCAAGCATCTCGGAGTTAGAATATACGTTTTGATGAGGAGATCAAAAGGTTTGGTTTCACAAGAACAAAGAAGAACCTTGTGTTTACATGAAGGTTAGTGGGAGCGCACTTGTTATTCTCGATCTTGTATGTAGATGACATACTCTTGGTCGGAATGACATTCCAATGTTAGAATTGTTAAATCTTCATTAAGAAAAAGTTTCTCAATGAAAGATTTAGGAGATGCAAGATATATCTTGGGAATAAGGATCTATAGAGATAGATCTAAGAGGCTAATTGATTAAGCCAGAAATGTACATAGACAAAGTGTTGAATCGGTTCAACATGCAAAATTCCAAGAGAGGATTCTTGCCCATGGCATATGGCATTAATCTTATAAGAATCAGTGTCCTACGACCATTGATGAGCGAGACAAAATGAGTGATATTCCATATGCTTCGGCCATTGGATCTATCATGTACGCCATGATATGTACACGACCAAATGTATCATATGCTCTAAGTGTTACGAGCAGATACCAAGCTGATCCCGGTGAAGGTCACTGGACAGCTGTGAAAAACATTCTTAAGTACTTAAGAAGGACTAAGGATGTGTTCCTAGTTTATGGCGGTGATGAAGAGCTCGTTGTAAATGGTTACACCGATGCGAGCTTTCAAACCGACAAAGATGATTATCGTCATAATCTGGTTTTGTATTCATTTTGAATGGAGGAGCAAAGTGAGTCGAAAAGTTCCAAGCAAGAGACGATTGTTGATTCCACGACAGAGGTCGAGTACATTGCGCTTCAAGTCGCAAAAGAAGGTGTTTGGATAAGGAATTTCATTATGAATTGGGAATGGTTCCGAGTGCCTCGAGCCCAATGGATCTCTATTGTGACAACAATGGAGCCATTGCTCAAGCTAAGGAGCCTAGATCCCATCGAAGTCCAAACACATACTCAAAGCGTTATCATCTTATCCGCGAATTGGTGGATAGAGGAGATGTTAAGATATGCAAAGTTCATACGGATTTAAATATTGTCGATCCGCTGACAAAGCCTCTCACACGACCAAAGCATGAGGCACACACAAGAGCTATCAGATTAGATACCTAAAATGATTGACTCTAGTGCAAGTGGGAGACTGTTGGAAATATGCCCTAGAGGCAATCATAGAGATGATTACATTTCATTATGTTCATGACATTGATAATGTGTTATCTTGTTCCTAGAATAATATTGTTAATATTTATTATCAAGTATGTGACTTGGTTGTGAAACTCTATATTTCGCAATAATTATTCTTATACGATCCTCGGTCGTAAACATATGAGGACACATATGAATAGACTAGCATATGTATTGGTTGATGACTATGTTTCACGAGTCATAGATATGGAGATATCAAACCAATAATATGGACACATGTTAGAGAACATGATGTTGGATAAGACCCACCTTGAGGCACTATTGAGATTGTTATGAATCTATGTGTCATTAGTTGGTCTCAAGCAATGATGATGTATAATCCTTAGACCGAGATCAAGATGGTTTCCTACATGTGTAAGAGCACGCTTAGGGGTTGCCAAACGCTACACCGTGAATCGGGTAGTTATAAAGGTAGCTTTGGGTATGCTCTAAAACATGGAGAGGAATGTGACCGGTGGGATATGGATTTGCCCTCCTAACATAACAGAGAGATGTCTCTCGCCCCTCATTGTGATCGGATAAAGAAAGTGCATGGCCATGCCACTAGTAGTCAAGTGTTCACCACATAAGGTTATCTCGATACTCGATCGAGAAAGTATTGAACAGTCCATGGATGACACAACATCTCATCCGGAGTTCAACCAGATATCGTGAGGCAAAGGAGAATACATGAGTAGGTCATTAGTTCGACCGACACCGATCGATCGTATGGAGATACAAGCAAGTCGAGATCGGTCGAACGTAATCACAGAGTGGTCGAAACCAAGTCGTAAGGAGTTACGAGTTGGTCGTGATCAAATACGAATCGGTCATATAGAGATAGGACTCGGTCGTAAGTGATGAGGACCTGGTCGATATCATATTGCATTAAGGTTCGTCGATATAATTTGTGTGTTTTCGAATCGATATGTTCTGCTAGGAGCCACTACGACTCGTGATCGGAAACGGTTTCCGAATCACAACCGAACTACACATGAACCTACAGGGTCACAAACTTAACGGGTTGAACAAACCAAGACGAATACGATTCAGAACGTGTCCGGATAGGATCCGTCACGAGCACTATATAAGGAGGTGCATGAGGCTATTGGGAGAGGGCGTGAAAACACCACCGAAACCCTAGCCGCCATCTCCTTGAGAGCTCCACCGCGGCGATTTGGTGCCGCACACCGACGTTCGGTTGTTCCTTCCTGGGACGTGTGGATACCGAGAGGCGCATTACGATTGTTGCGCTGAGGACGATCCGCGATCTTCACAAGGACCGCAGACGTTGCCGGAGGAGACGATCGACTTGTGAGGACATTGATGATCGACACGACCACTACATCGACGCGCTCTTCGCTGGACTGGCCGCTCCAACCCTTCTTCCGCTGCTCGTGGTTCCGTGGTAACGATCTATGATCATCTACTTGCATGGCTTCCTGGTTTTGCGTGGTAGAAATTTTTTGTAGCTATCGTAGCCTACCACGTGTCCCAATAGTCAGGTCCCGTGGACTTGATCCCGTTGCAAGACATTCTCGTGAAGTTGACACCGGAGCAGGTAGCTCCAGGCAGATGTCCTCCTTGGGCCACTGGATGAATGTTCCAACGGCTTGCCCTAGAGTCATGACCTCATCGTTTGGGGGAATTTTCAGTGGGACGGCCTCGAAATTGGCACAAACACCGCCCACATTCACTTTTATAAACCCGACGCTAGATTTGCACGTGCACCAAAGCTCCGATATCGGATGGATACACTGCCCCAAGCAAAGATCTAGGGCAACAGAGACATATCTCACTTAGAGCTTGCACTTCAGAGCCACCCACGTACATAACGGTACAAAATTAGCTACTCCAACAGCCTATCAATGGATTGAGCATTCCGGAGATAATAATTATTATCTGGATGTCATCGACGGAAAATCATCATCACCTATTGTGGTAGGGTTAGGGTTGGACGCGACTACTCGGATGTTTGGGGGGCTAGCGGTATAGTAGGGAAGGGCTTCCAACCGACTTGGCATTTGCAATCCCCTAATCCTTTCCTCAAAGGTCTCTTTCGCTTTTGCTCGAACGCACTAATCCTTTCCTCAAAGGATTGAGTGACCTCTGTGTGACTTTTTCACCGACCTCCGCTCGATTTTTTCAAAGGAGCTCATCTCTCGAGGGATGCACGAAGATCCTCTCGTAGCTTTGCATCGTGCTCGGCTTTGGCTCTCCTCCTACTCCGCACGATCCAGAGTCCGCTTGGAACCATTGTTCCCATGTAACAAAAACACAGGCTCCTGGCGTGCGACGGATGCTCACTTTGCTTCCTAGGGCCACAGAGAGTATATCTTTCTCCCTATCCGCTCGAATGAGCTTTGGGAAGATTGTGCACTCGGCGTTATCGCAATATAGCCCGACATGTCATGTCACTTCCTATGAAGTTATGGAGTAATTACAAACTAGGTAGTTCGATATCTTACAGCGCTGGGACACTTCCGGTCTTCGGGTTTGGAAAGTACACTTCAGAGGCCTAATAGATAACCTCGCAAATAACCAATATCGGGCGCGCACATCGCTGATCTCGAAATAGCAGGAGAGATTCAAACCGCTTGTTCGCTGTTCTCGATCCCTCCATATCGGGCTTTACCCGCATACCAGCCGTGCCGAGTCCGTGGGGTGCTTGTTTTTGTCCGAGGGCCGTGTCGCCGTGACTTTCACTCTTAAATTCATCTCTGTCTTCTTCGCCACAAACTCGCCCAGACTCTTCCAAGAATAGATACTTGTGGAAGGGCGGGCAGATCCTTCTCCACGTAGTTCTTGACAGCGTGTCTTGAAGTTCTTCCACGCTTTGCACGCCAGAGCAACGCGTGTCGCCGCACGCGAGTCTAGGAGTTCTCTGGGATCTCGAACGATGCGAGAATTTTTGCCAAGACCTAGCGAGTTTTCGATGGTCCGCACCACCTTCCACTTAATCGTAGGTGATCTTGAACCGTTCCCGTGCAACTATTCCGACCATTCTCTGGAATACGGACGCTGCTCTGCGAGGATTGATAGGGGTCCCAAACTGATCGACCTCCGTGATGGTAAATCGGCCCGTGGGCCTTTTCGATATTCCTCTTCTTCTATCGCGGTTGGATATTGTTCCAGAGGATGGTGCATCATCAGACACATGAGGCGGCGCTGACTCAGAATGAGCGGAAGACATCTTCACAAGAAATAGAACATCATGTGAACAAATGAAATCAAGATAAAGCTAAGATTTAACATTTTGATATTGCTATCGATGTAGAGTAAGCATTCCAATTAGAGCTCAAGTACAAACCCGATTATCAAAACAATTTCAGTACAAGACTATTATCATCACAGAGCATTCATCTCAAGCCCACCATACCACATTGCAATGTATTCCAATAGCAGTATCAAAACAAATACCATATGAATAACTGACTAGAACAAATACAAATTCCTAAAACAAGTACAATTATCATGAAGGACCATGACAGATTATTGATAGAAATAGTTAGGAAAGGGCGGGAGTCGATCGGAACTCGGCATTGGTTACCTTTGGGCCGAGGAGAAGGACGAGCAGGAGCAAGACGAGCAGGGAGGGCGGCGAAGGGGAGGCGCGCCGAGCTCTGGGAGGGGAGGAGGCGGCGGCTCGGGGCAGGAGGCACGGTGGGCTCGGGGAGGCGCGCCGGGCAGAGGAGGAGGCTCTGTGGGCTTGGGGAGGCGCACGGCCGAGGAGGAGGCGGCCGACGGATCGGGGAGGAGTCGCGCCGGGCTCGAGGAGGCGGCGGCCGAGGACGGTGGCGACGGGCTCGGGGAGGAGGGAGCGAGAGGAGTTGAGAAACTTAATCGCTTGAGAGTCTTGGCGCGCGCGACAAACCCTAGCTAGAGTCCGAATGTAAATAGGGATGGATATCACGACGGTTCTAAATTAGAACCGCTCAGGATATACCTATCGCTGCACGGTTCTAACTTAGAACCGCTCTCGTGATATGTGATGTATCCTGACGGTTTTAATAAACAACCGTCTGTGATATATGATATCATGCACGGTTCTCACTTAGAACCGCTCGTGATATATGATGTATCACGCACGGTGTTAATAAATAACCGCTCTGTGATATATATGTGAGACGGTTTGTAGTTCAAACCGTCTGTGATATTATTTTGTATTGGTTAATATCTAGATCGATCTGCTTATTGGCTAGCCTCGTAAAATGCTAGCCATGCCCTCTCAAACAAGCGAGTAAAAGAAAACAAGTACATGTATATACATCCAATTCACATTCATTTGAGAAACAATCACATCCATTTCACAAGACAAATCAATTAATTAACTCAAATGAACTAAAATTAACCATTCATCGTAACGCGTATATATACATATACACACATTGTTCAATTAATCTTTAAAATTAGCCCTTCATGATGATCGACGCAGATGTAGCTAGTTTCGTCATGTTCTTCTTCCTCGACCCTTATGCCGCTTCCAAAGGAGGCAACTCATCAAATTGATTGTATTCTTCCTCGCCCACTACATTCTCAACTCCGACAATCCTCCTTTTTCCATGAAGAACTACGTGGCGCTTCTTATTTGCCGGGTCGGTAATGTAGAAGACTTGAACAACTTGGTTAGCCAAGACGTAATGGTTCGCCTTTGTATCCAACACGCTCGAGGTCCACGGTAGTGACGCCAGCACTTGTCGACCTTCACCGTGGGAGATGGACCCAACGGCACCAAATAGGGGATCTTGAAAAGCACGAGTCGAGCTCCCATATCTCCTCTATTTGCCCATAGTAAGAGCTCCTCGGCCCATCGGCATCTTGAATGCATCTATGCGACACCGCTGATTCGTTAGTGCTTTTATATCCCGAGCTGCAGATAGAATGTGTACCCATTTATGTCGATCTCGCCATGTTACAAGCAGTAAATGTTGGCCCTTTTGCCAACCATGTCAAGATATCACTTGACGAGCTCCTAGCAAGTCGCTCCTTCAACCATTGGTTGAACCGCTCATTGTGTTGTCTCGTGATCCAAACATCCGCCGCACCGATTCTCGCTGTCAAGCACGCCCTTGTGCCGGTCGATATCTGAGGACACTTCACCATGTGTTGCAAGACCGTGAAATGGGCTTGAGCATACGATCCATATTTGAAGTGATTGCTTTCCTTCCGATGGTCCCGATACCCTCGAGCCTCCCTCATGGCGAGATCGAGGCACACCTATCGGTTCGACCGAGCCATGTAATCGAGCGAGAACTCAATGACCTCTTGGTTGCATAACCTTCGACGATCTCGCCTAATCGCCGAGATCGATTCCGTACATATGACTTGAGAATTTCCATGAACCTCTCAAACGGGTACATGCTACGAGGAACACGGGCCCGCACATCTTTATCTCCTCACAATATGAACAATGAGATGGACCATGATATCGAAAAACAACGGAGGGAAATACATCTCAAGATCACATAGAGTCGTCACCACCTCGCCCCGCAGAGCATCTAGTCCTTCGGGATCGATGACCTTTCGAGCAATTGTGTTAAAAAATAACTGACCTCATGATTGTCTCTGACCTTGATCGGTAAAATACTTCTAATTGCAACAGGGAGCATTTGTGTCATCAACACATGACAATCATGAGACTTCATGCCAATTAACTTCAAATCTTTTATCGAAACAAGTTTCTTCATGTTGGCGGAGTAACCGGACGAAACTTTCACGCCATGCAAGCACCGGCACAGTTCGGTTCTCTCGGCCTTGGACAGAGTGTAACAAGCAGGGGGAAGGTACGTTCGTCCTTTATCGGTCCTTGTTGGTGCTAACTCAGGTCTGATGTCCATATCAACCAAGTCAAGCCGTGCGTTGACACCATCCTTTGTTTTGTCACGAATGTTCAAGAAGAGACCAATCAAGTCATCACATACATTCTTCTACGTGCATGACGCCGATGCGAAGGTGAACTTCTAGGTGCTCCCAATAAGGTAAGTCCCAAAATATGGATCTCTTCTTCCACATGTTCTTCTTACTTGTCCTCGATTTACATCCCTTTCCAAGCACAACATCTAAATCCTTAACCATATCATAGACCTCTTTTCCGCTTAAATGCCTTTGAGCCGAACTGTCCTCCTTCTCTCCGTCAATTGTTTCTTCATCTGCGGTATGGGTGAGCCCTCCTAAGGAACCTACGATGACGATGTACACGGTTTTGCACGAGTGATTGACCACACACTCTCGGTATCATCTAAGCGGTGAGTATGTGCTTTGGCCCTTTGTACTCGCCCGACAGATTAGCAAGGGCGGGATAATCATTTATGATGCGAACAACAAGGAATGTAAAGTGAAGTTCTCTCGCTTTTACGCATCCCATACCTGCACCCTTCAATCCACAAGATTTTTAGATCTTCCATCAATGGTGCTAGGTACACATCAATATCATTCCTGTGTTGCTTCGCCCTTGGATAAGTATCGACAACAAAATATACTTCCGCTTCATACACAACCAAGGAGGAAGGTTGTAGATATAGAGCGCCACGGGCCAAGTGCTATGTCGGCCGCTCATGTTACCGAAAGGATTCATTCCATCAGTACTCAATCCAAACCTTATATTCCTCGGTTCCACATCAAGTCCGCAAACCTCCTATCGATGTTTCTCCTTTGGGCGGAATCAGCAGGTGTCTTAACTTTCCGTCATTCTTACGCTCCTCGAAAGTGCCAATACAACAGCTTTTGCATTCTTTGGGTTCGCAAAAACCGCTTCAAACGGGAATTACAGAAGATACCACGCCACCTTAGCAGAGGTCCTTCCTTCACCTCGATTCCTCGTCGTCATCGATTGCTTTTTACGCTTGTATCGGGATGCGTTGCACACGGACATACATGCATGTTTGTATACTCGTTACGGTAGAGGATATAGTCGTTCGGATATGCATGTATTCTTTCTACTTCCATTCCCAATGGACAAAGAACCTTTTGGCTTTATAGGTGGTTTTGGGCAACTCGCTTCTCGGAAGCATGTCCGCTAAGAGACCTAATGACTCGTGAAACTCTTATCGACCAACCGCTGCTTGCCTTCAATTTCAGCAGTTCAAGCACGGATGACAACCTTGTGTATTCCGACTTGCGCCGGGAACAAAGGTTTCTTTGAGTCCTCCATCACGCTCGAATTGAACATACTCCCTCTCATCACGCTTCCTTCGCATCGCGAAGCATCCGATCTAGATTGTCATCGTGCAGACTATCCGAATCGAACCACAATCGACATCATTCGGCAAGATATCGTTGACTTCTCAGATAATATGCATATCGTTGACTTCAGATAATATGCTCTTCACCGTGATGGTCCAACATGTATAACCCTTTTTGAAACCCTTCAATCAAGTGTGCTTCGATTTGCGCTCGGTTGTTAAACATCTTGATTCTCGCATCAATGCATGGACAAGACATATATTCACCCCTTATTCAACATATCCTCCTCGGCGGCTCTTGTAAAAGCAAACACGCCATTAATGTACTCTTCACTCACACGGTTCTCTCAGTACATCCAAATTTCGGTCCATCACACGGTTCAGATTGAAAACCCCGAAAATAAATAAAAGGGTGATCACTTTCAAAGCGTATTTTCCGAGGCTTAATTACGATTTTTTCATTTTTACATTTTTCCGGATTTTATTAACTTACATGTGGGCCCTACTTGTCGCTGACTCATTTTTATTTCATGATTTTATTTATAAAATCTATGGCGATCCCACATGTCATAGACTCGTTAGTTTATTAACTAAATGATTAAAAACAAGAGGATTAATTTGAAGCTCAAACTAGGCTTAGGGTGACATCGCATTGCTATATAGTCGTGGTTCTCCGCCTCTAAGGTCTCGCCGAGGCGTAACCGACGGTGATGTCTCATGGAGGCGCTGAAACTAGCGATTTGCGTAAACGCTCAAACTACTCAAATTAAAGGATGCTTATGCTTTAGTATCTCACCTCGATCACGAGGAAGGTGTCAATGAAAGTCGGGAAGGTCCAAGGCGCTGGTGGTCGCCGATCGGTGAACAGAGGCGACGGCGGCAAGCTCCTCGGCGACAATATATAGCTGAAATGGACCAGCCGGCCGGTGAGGTGAGGCGATGTACTCAAACCGACACGAACGGCGATAGACCTATCGTGCGCGAGAGATGGAGATCAAGAAGACTATATCTGCTTGGCGGGAGGCGGAGCTATATATATGTCCGTGATGAGTTAATTATCACGACGATTTTTAACAAAAACCGCTCGTGATATTGGGTAATATCACAGACGGTTCATGTTTGGAACCGCTCGTGAAGTATCACGAGCGATTTAATTAAAACCGCCTCGTGATATTAGGTAATATCACGACGGTTCATGTTTGGAACCGCTCGTGATATGACATCTTCACGCACGGTTTTAGCGCAGAGAATAACACGCACGGTAGGTAAACAAAACCGCTCGAGATTGTGTTTATCTGACGGTTTTGATGAACCGCTCGTGATCGGCGCCCAAGATAGTAGCAATTTCGTAGTAGTGGCTACGCTCTACATCAATCGCACGACTACTACCACAACGCCCACTACGCCATGACGAACGCATTTACCTCATCAAGTCTCCTACTGCTGCTTCTTCCACTGGTGCTGCTTCTTCCACTGGATCTGGGTATGGTTATCTCGCTCTTGTTGCTTGGTTAGCTTTATTATCTGTTGTTGCCTTAAACACTGAGATAGGTATGCTAGTTTCTATCCTTCTAGAAATTCGTATAGCTATAGTGTTCTTGATTACCTGCTTTGTGAAAATGGCTAGAGTAATTTCCATGATTTATCTAGCATATTTCTGGGTTAAAGTAATTCAAAAAATGCTTATATGTTCAACAGTCCAAAAACCTTATTTTAGGCATTTTTCGTCAATTGGCTTTTTCTTTGCGCCAAACCCTCCGAGTTCGATGGTGCAATTACAAGAGGTGGCGCATCAAAATGGTGCTTTGGCTAATCGCCATGAACGTTTTCCATGTGGCAAATGGCAAGCTGAAGGAACACTTACTCCTAACAGAGCAAACGCTCGAGGTCACGATAACCTCTTTAAAGGTGTTGTGGTTAGTGTTCTTGGTGAGAAGTTAGTTGATGCCAGAGTTTTTTTAATCGGGATAATTTTTTTACCGGGGTGGTCCGATACAGTCGAGATTACCGATAATCGGAAAATTTCGGCTGAAAGTTTCAATTTTCTTTTTGAATTTTTCGGATTTTAAATTCAAAAAAGTCAAATTCGAACAAAAATCATCAACTGAGCTAGTTAGCATGGTAGCAAGATTTAGATGGGCTTGTATTACTTCACTCATTCATCAGCTAAACAAAATTCAAGAAATTTGATTTTTTTTGGACAAAATTCATCCAAGTTTCAAATTTCGAAACCGGTTTGAATTTCTATCGCGGGGGGGGGGGGCGATAGAAATGATAATCGACCGATAAAAAAACCCATGGTTGATGCATACATGGTGATTAAAACTAGGAAAGAGATGTGGGATGCACTCGAAGCCAAGTTTGGGGTTTCGGATGCATGCAGTGAATTGTATCTCATGGAGCAATACCATGACTATAGAATGGTTGATAGTCGTTCTGTAGTTGAACAGACTCATGAGATACAATCCATGGCCATAGAACTTGAGCACTTCAAGTGTGTGTTACCGGACAAGTTTGTTGCGGGAGGCATTATTGCCAAGCTTCCTCCTTCTTGGAGGAATTTTGCTACTTCTCTGAAACACAAGAGACAAGAGTTTTCTGTTGAAAATCTCATTGGGTCTCTTGATGTTGAAGAGAAGGCGAGGGCAAAAGATACACACACTAGAGGTAATGAGGGACATTCTAGTGCCAAAGTGGTGCAGAAGAAGAATGGCCAAGCTCAAAAATTCAAAAGCAAGAACAAGACTGCACAAACAACTAGCTTCAAGAAGAAGAAGAAGAAGAACACAAAGGATGGCCTTTGCTTTGTGTGTGGCGAACCTGGTCATTGGGCCAAGGATTGCAACCAATGCAAGGGTGGGAAGAATCAGCAAGGGCAGAATTCCAAGTCTGCTAATATTGTTGTTGATACTACTGAGACGGAAATATCAGGGTATGGTAATTTACCTACTGTTCTTTCCGTATTTCAATCTAACGATTGGTGGATAGACACTGGTGCTAATATACATGTGTGTGCTGATATTTCATTGTTCTTTTCTTACCAGGTCACTCGGGATTCAGCCGTTCTAATGGAGAATGGGTCATATGCCACTGTTCATGGTGTTGGCACGGTCGATCTAAAGTTTACTTCAGGGAAGATTGTGCAACTGAAGAACGTGCATCATGTGTCATCTATCAATAAGAATCTCGTCAGCGGATTTCTTCTGTGTAGACATGGCTTTAGACTGGTATTTGAGTCCAATAAATTTGTAGTGTCCACGTGTGGACAATTTGTTGGTAAAGGCTATGTGTGCGGAGGCTTGTTTCGCCTATCTCTTTCAGATTTGTGTAATAATGTTGTGAACCATGTTTGCAGTGGTAATGAGCCAACCATGTTTGCAGTGGTAATGAGCCTACTATTTGGCATTCACGACTTTGTCACATAAATTTTGGTTGCATGACGCGGTTAGCCAGTTTAGAGTTAATCCCAAAATTCACCCTTACCAAAGGCTCTAAGTGTCAAGTTTGTGTGCAATCAAAGCAGCCTCGTAAGCCTCATAAAGCCGCGGAGGTAAGAAACTTGGCACCATTAGAACTCATACATTCAGATCTGTGTGAGATAAATGGTGTGTTGACAAAAGATGGTAAGAGATATTTCATGACTTTGATTGATGACTCCACTAGGTTCTGCTATGTGTATTTTTTGAAAACTAAAGATGAAGCTTTTCACTACTTTAAAATCTATAAGGTAGAAGCTGAGAACCAACTTGAAAGGAAAATCAAAAGGGTTAGGTCTAATCGTGGCGGCGAGTACTTTTCTAATGAGTTCAATTTATTCTGTGAGGAACATGGTATAATTCATGAGAGGACGCCTCCCTATTCACCCCAGTCAAGCGGGGTTGCTGAAAGAAAGAACTGCACTCTAACTGATTCGGTTAACGCCATGTTAGACACAGCGGGTATTTTTAAAGCAAGGTGGGGGGTATATTGACTTCATGTCATGTCCTAAACAGGATTCCCACAAAAAATAAAGAGAGAACCCTATATGAACAATGGGAGAAGAAAAGACTATCACTTTCATACTTGCGCACTTGTGGTTGTTTGGCGAAAGACAATGTGCCAATTCTCAAAAAGTGTAAGCTTGGACCAAAAACTGTGGATTGTGTCTTTCCAAGCTATGCTCACCACAGCGTTGGATATAGATTTCTAGTGGTGAAATCTGGAATACCTGACGTGCTTGTCAGTACAATTATGGAGTCCAGAGATGAGAGGAAGACAATAAAACTCTAAGGAAGAGTAAAAGACAAAGGACTGCAAAGTCTTTTGGTCCTGATTTCATTGTGTACCTTGTGGATGATACTCCAAGTACCATTTCTGAAGCATATGCTTCTCCAGATGCAGAATACTAGAAGGAAGCAGTCCGTAGTGAAATGGATTCCATTATCGCTAATGGAACTTGGGAGATCACTAAGCGTCCTTATGGTTGTAAACCTCAGAGGATGTAAGTGGGTGTTCAAAAGAAGCTTAGGCCCGATGGTACTATCGAGAAGTACAAGGCACGGCCAGGCCAAGGGTTATACCCAAAAGGAAGGCAAAGATTTCTTTGATACTTATTCACCTGTGGCTAGATTGACCACTATTCGAGTACTACTATCTCTGGCTGCCTCACACGGTCTTCTCATTCATCAGATGGACATTAAGATGGCTTTCCTAAATGGAGAGTTGGACGAGGAAATTTACATAGAACAGCCAGATGGATTTGTAGTAGATGGTCAAGAAGGAAAGGTGTGCAAGTTGTTGAAATCTTTGTATGGTCTTAAACAAGCACCTAAGCAGTGGCATGAAAAGTTCGACAGAATTTTAACATCTGCAGGCTTTATTGTGAATGAAGCTTACAGATGTGTGTATTATCACCATGGTGGGGGCGAAGGAGTCATTCTATGTCTGTATGTTGATGACATACTGATCTTTGGGACCAACCTTAATATGATTAAGGAGGTCAAAAATTTCTTGTCTCAGAATTTTGAGATGAAAGATCTGGGAGTAGCTGATGTTATCTTAAACATCAAGCTTTTGAGAGGTGATGATGGTGGGATTACATTTTTGCAATCCCATTATGTGGAAAAAGTTCTGAGTCGTTTTGGTTATAGCGACTACAAATCCTCTCCAACACCTTATGATCCTAGCGTGTTGCTTAGGAAGAATCGGAGAATAGCCAGAGACCAATTGAAATATTCTCAGATAATTGGTTCACTCATGTATTTAGCTAGCGGTACTAGGCCTAACATCTCGTTTGCTGTGAGCAAACTAAGCCGTTTTGTTTCCAATCTGGGAGATGATCATTGGCATGCTCTTGAGAAGGTAATGCGCTATCTAAAGGGTACTATGAACTATGGCATTCATTATACCAGGTACCCCAGGGTACTGGAGGGTTATAGCGATTCAAACTGGATATCTGATGTTGATGAGATTAAGGCCACAAGTGGGTATGTCTTCATACTTGGAGGTGGCCCTATTTCATGGAAGTCTTGCAAGCAGACCATCTTAACGAGGTCAACAATGGAAGCAGAACTCACAAAGATTAGATATCGCCATTGTTGAAGCTTAATGGCCGTGAGCTCTTGATGGATTTGCAGTAGTTGAAAAACCGGCATCGGCTTATTCGATGAATCGTGACAATTAGACTGTGATCGCCAAAGTGAGCAGTTCTAAGGATAATATGAAGGCATCAAGACATGTGAAGAGAAGACTGAAGTCTGTCAGGAAAATGAGAAACTCCGGAGTAATAGCTTTGGATTATATCCAAACAGCTAAGAATCTGGCAAATCCCTTCACAAAGGGTTTATCACGGAATGTGATAGGCAATGCATCGAGGGAGATGGGTTTGAGACCCATGTGAGTTATACCATAGTGGTAACCCATCCTATGTGATCGGAGATCCCGTGAAGTAGGATTGGCGAAACAAGCTATTAGTTAACTGGGAGGAGAGTACCTTTATAGACCCACTCCATTGGAGATGCAATTCTCTCCTAAATCTGTATGGCAGGTTGATTTTTATCTTAATATGTTATGTGGCTTGTTTAAGCAAAGATGTTGTCCTACAGAACAGTCTTGAAAGAACACACCTATATGAGCCCGACTGCTAGTCACAGTCTATGAAAGAGGGTAATTTATAAGAAGCTCATGAATAGGCCAAGAGTATGACTTATATGCTCCAACCCGTGGGGATGCCTGGCAGCCTAGTATCAGTTAAGGACTTAAGTGAAACTTATTCACACAAAACTGTCAATTCAAGGCTTAGTCTATTGTGCAGTTATGGATAAGTGTAGTTTCCGCTCTAGGTGGATGTTCAACCTTAACCGGTCTCCATCAAAACACTGGTATATTCAAACAATACTGTGGATCAAGGCATTTGACATGTGCCCTTGAGATCTGGTGGGGGATTGTTGGAATTAATACGGGCTAGGCCCAATTTTAATTCTAATTAATTCTTGGAAAATCTCAAAGGCTAATGTGCACGTGCTAAAACTGTTTAGTCCCATATAGAGAGATGAAGGGGAGTTACACCATTTTATAAGGTGGAACATGGTAGCCCCCTTGTGGAATTGGAAAGAGCCAACACACGCGCGCGCGCTCGCTCGCTCGCTCGTCGAGCCATGCGGTGCAGTGCATGTGCACGCGTGCGCAGGCGTGTTGGATGCGGGCGCGTTTTTCTTTATCTATTCGAAAATCGAAACGCACCGACTCGTAGTAAATGGCATTAACAAACGGCTGGTAGTAACGGTTTAGTTACTAGTGAGTAATGGATGCGGTTAACACTGGTTGATGGCGAATCAATGGCGACCGTTTCCTTGGTAATTAAAAGCCTCTGGCCTCTTTGTTTTTGGCTATTAAAAAAAGTCTGGAGAACTGGTTCTTCTCTATTCCAATTCCATTCCAATCCTCTCTGTGAAAGACCAAGACAGAACTATACAGTTTTGTTGCTGTCTCTGGTAATCTCCATCCCGACGAGGCGCGCGTACGGCCGCACCGGGAGAGCAAGCCTCCGAAACCCTCATCCTTGAAGGCTTGCTCGATCGAGGACGAATAAGGTTTTTGGGGAGCGTTTGCGCGACTACTCGTTGCTTTCTCTTCGTCCGATTCTCTGCTACGTTTACATCAACTGTACGACTACTATCACAACGTCCACTACGCCATGATGAACGACGACCTCATCAAGTCTCCTGCTGCTGCTTCTTCCACTGGTGCTGCTGCTACTTCTTCCACTAGATCTGGGTATGGTTATCTCACTCTTGTTGCTTGGTTAGCTTTATTATCTGTTGTTGCCTTGAACACTAAGATAGGTATGCTAGTTTCTATCCTTCTAGAAATTCGTATAGCTATAGTGTTCTTGATTACTTGCTTTGTGAAAATGGTTAGAGTAATTTTCATGATTTATCTAGCATATTTCTGGGTTAAAGTAATTTGAAAAATGCTTGTATGTTCAACACTTGAGCCTCCCCTCATGGTGAGATCGAGACACACATATCGGTTCGACTTGAGCCATGTAATCGACGCAGAACTCAATGACCTCTTCGGTTGCATAACCTTCGACGATGCTGCCCTCTGGTCTAGATCGATTCCGTACATAGGACTTGAGAATTCCCATGAACCTCTCGAACGAGTACATGCTACGTAGGAACACGGGCCCACACATCTTTATCTCCCTCACAATATGAACAATGAGATGGAGCATGACATCAAAAAACGACAGAGGGAAATACATCTTAAGATCACATAGAGTCGTCACCACCTCGTCCTGCAGAGCATCTAGTCCTTCGGGATCTCTGACCGTCTGAGCAATTATGTTAAAGAAATAACACAACCTCATGATTATCTCCCGGATCTTGATCGGCAAAATACTTCTAATTGTAACAGGGAGCATCTGTGTCATCAGCACATGACAATCATAAGACTTCATGCCAATTAACTTCAAATCTTCTATCAAAACAAGTTTCTTCATGTTGACGGAGTAACTGGACGGAACTTTCACACAATGCAAGCATTGACATAGTTCAATTCTCTCGGCCTTGGACAGAGTGTAACAAGCAGGGGGAAGGTACGTTCGTCCTTTATCGGTCTTTCTCGGTGCTAACGCAGGTCTGATGTCCATATCAACCAAGTCAAGCTGTGCGTTGACATCATCCTTTGTTTTATCACGAATGTTCAGTAAGAGACCAATCAAGCTGTCACATACATTTTTCTCTCCGTCGAATTGGTTCTTCATCCTGCGGTATGGGTGAGCCCTCCGAAGGAACCTACAGTGAGCATGTACACGGTTTTGCGCAAGTGCTTCAGCCACGCACTCTCGGTATCATCTAAGCAGTGAGTACAGGCTTTGGCCCCTTTTGTATTCTGGCTAGACAGGTTAGCAAGGGCAGGTTAATCATTTATGGTGCAGAACAACAAGGAGCGTAAAGTGAAGTTCTCTCACTTGTACGCATCCCATACCTGTACCCCTTCAATCCACAGTATTTTTAGATCTTCCATGAATGGTGCTAGGTACACATCAATACCATTCCTAGGTTGCTTCGGCCCTTAGATAAGTATCGACAGCAAAATATACTTTCGCTTCATATACAACC
This sequence comes from Phyllostachys edulis, assembly GCA_036346405.1. NCBI lineage: Eukaryota > Viridiplantae > Streptophyta > Magnoliopsida > Poales > Poaceae > Phyllostachys > Phyllostachys edulis. The sequence continues at coordinate 77,894,849 of CM070550.1, read as the reverse complement.
AAGGAGGAAGGTTGTAGATACAGAGAGTCACAGGCCAAGTACTATGTCGGCTGCTAATGTTACCGAAATGATTCATTCCATCTGTACTAAATCTAAGCCTTACATTCCTCGATTCTGCACCGAAGTCTGCAAACCTCCTATCGATGTTTCTCCACTAGGCATAATCAGCAGGGTGTCTTAGCTTTCCATCATTCTTACGCTCGTTCGAGTGCCAATGCGGTAGTTTTGCATCCTTTGGGTTCGCAAAAAACCGCTTCAAACGGGGAATTACAAGAAGATACCACACCACCTTAGCAGGAGGTCCTTTCTTCACGTCGATTCCCTCGGCGTCATCTGATTGATTTTTACGCTTGTATCAGGATGGGTTGCACATCAGACATACATGCATATTTGCATACTCGTTACGGTAGAGGATACAGTCGTTCGGACATGCATGTATTCTTCCTACTTCCATTTTCAATGGACAAAGAACCTTCTTGGCTTTGTAGGTGGTTTTGGGCAACTCGTTTCCCTCCGGAAGCATGTCCACTAAGAGACCTAACAGCGCTGTGAAACTCTTGTCAGACTAACCGTTGTTTGCCTTCAATTTCAGCAGTTCAAGCACGGATGACAACCTTATGTATTCCGGCTTGCAGCCCGGGAACAAAGATTTCTCTGAGTCCTCCATCAAGCCCCGAAATTTAACATACTCCCTCTCATCACAGTTTCCTTCTGCATCGGGAAGCATCTGATCTAGATTGTCATCGTGCAGCCTATTCAACATATCCTCATCGGCAGCTCTTGTAAAAGCAAACATGCTATTAATGTACTCTTCACTCACACGGTTGCCAGTATACATCCAAATTTCGGTCCATCTCGCCGACGATATAACAATTTGGTGTTAAATATTGAATTAATTAATTAGTATACTATAGATGCAACTTTTGATATGTCATTTGAAATATGTATTTCTAATGAACTGAAAAAAAACACCAATTCACCCTAGGGTCAGGTTGTTCATCACAAACACATTATAGATAGCCCACACCCAACTTCAGATGGCAAGAAGCCAACAGTTGGAAAACAACACAAAAGGCTAGATCTAAACCATTTTTAATTCTCTCTTTACCAATCTAAACTATCTTCAATTCTCTCTTTACCAAGTTAGATCTAGAATATAATGCAAGAAACAAATTAATTACGTACTAACCATCTATAGTCAAGAATAAATTACCAAATCTGCGGTCTCCTTTCACCAAATCGCCTCAAAGCCCGACCTCCAGCAGCAGTAGCAGCGAGAACAAAGCAGAAATTTAAGACAGATCGACCTGTGAGGGTCGGGTCTGCAATAAATGAGATTATCACAGACGGTTTTTTTTTTAACACAAACCATCTGTCAAGAGGATGGGAAGTCATAGACAGTTCATGTTGAAAACCGTCTATGAAGTATCACAGATAGTTCTCAACAAGAACCGTCTGTAATATTACAAAATATCAGAGACGGTTCTTGTTGAGAACCGTCTATGAAGTATTACAGACGGTTTTCAACATGATCCGCATGTGATATTACCTCTTCAAAGATGGTTTTTAGCGCAGAAAGTAACACAGACGGTCGCTAAACTAAAATTGTCTGTGATTGTGTTTAATACATACGGTTTTAGTTAACTGTCTATGATCAAGCATCCAGTATTAGCCTTTTTGTAGTAGTGTTGGTTCGTGTGGCGTGGCAGGAGGCGCCAGCGGCCTGAGCTCTTCGGGGTCAGCCATTAGTTGCAGCTCGTGTCTCACCTGCTCTGATTCTCCTCCTTTAAGTGGCCACCTTCTTCTTCCTTTCGGACTCCAAAAAAATGGCCCGAGCTCTTCGGGGTCGGCCATTAGTTGCAGCCCGTGTCTCACCTGCTCTGATTCTCCTCCTTTAAGTGGCCACCTTCTTCTTCCTTTCGGACTCTGAAAAAATCTGTGAGATTCTTTTTCCCCAAAATTTGGTGTTCTTCTCATTGATCTCCCGATTTGGCTTCGGCTATGGGTGATTGGATCTCCTGCACTGCCATGCATGTCTCGGTACCATCGGTGGTGAGCTCCGGACCTCTCTTTGTGTGCATCCCGCCGGTTCCATTCTGGTGTCATCTCCTCTCTATTGGTGTTGTGTTTGGGAATCAGGAACTTGTGCACTCGGGTGGTTCAGCTTTGGCCAGATGTGGGCTTGATCCTAGTGAGGAAGAAGAACATCCATTCAGTTCCTAGTGATTGGTTTTCTCGGGTGTATTTTGGCCAGTGTATTTCGGTGGTCTTATGCGGCATTCTTGTACCTCGACTTTGCAGTTTCGGTGTGTCCCGGATTGCGAAGACTGACATTGTATCTCCATCAACCTTGTCTGGTATTCACGGTATAGTGAGGCAATTGGTTTTATGAGATAGGGCTTTTTGGCGTGCCTTGTCCGGTTCTTCTCTGTGGATTTGATTGCCATCGGCTTTGTGAGTATTACAGCATTCCGTTTTGATTATCTCTTTGCATTTGTGCTGTTGCAGTAGGAGTTTCATATTGTGATTAATTGATTTGATTCCTCTACTGTAAGATACTGCAAAGTGATGTTGTGGGCTTAGGTTTAACTGCTCGATGATGATTATTGTCTAAATCTGAGATTGATTTGTTAACTAGAATCAGACTTGAGCCACATTGGGTTGCTTACTGTTGTCAATATTGTTTCTGTCAGCTTGGTCCCGATACTTTCTGTTTTCGGCAGTGACTAAATAGAACTTGATCTTTTTTTTGTGTTCTGTGACATCATTGATCTCTGTTATCATATTAATGATGAATCTTATGTCAATTAATGAAGAATATTGACATAAGTAGCAAGACGGCCTCTTGTGCAACTCTACATCTGAGAGCAATAAATAAAATATTAAATCTGATCATTATGCTGATTTTAATTGTCCGTATGATCTATGAGTTAGACATATTATTCTGTTTAAATGAGTTGGAGGATTTACATGTGTATATATTAGTTTTGTCATTTAAATGCTGTTGGAATTATGCTTTTAATTATTGCTAATTATGCTAGAATTAATCTTGAATGTTTGCTAAAATTACTATATTTACAACCTGTACAAGGTTAGGAGGGGCCCCGGCCCCTCCGTTTCATCAACGACTACTCTCCTCGCCGGTGGTGTTGTGTCAATTGCGAACATGTTCCTTGAAAGAGAAGGCTCTCCCTCTGGTGCGAATTTCCAGCCCCATCTACCCCTGCATGAAAATGAAGGGCGATATATGTATGTGATGCTCCACCAGCAAGGATCGGTGCAACCAAACTAGGAGCACTACGGATGGGTAACAACTAAGTGTCACCTCACTAAGCTTCTTTCGCCATCACCTGCCATACATGTGACAAGTGCGCGAGGAGGAGAAACCCACAAGACCATGAGCGCTACCGTGCTCCCATGTACGCACGTCCGCCGATCCAGCGTTCACTTAAAAAGCGTTTGCAAATTTCTACAGCTCACGAGCGGTTGGGTACTTGCAGACATACGATCGAACAACGGCCAGGCGATGGAAGATGGGCAGTGATCAAGACCATAATTATCAATTCTATTTTGATACCGGTTGAAATAGTCAAAACATGTTATACCAGCACCTAAACTGGCACACCATAGCCTCGATCCCGTACCGGCCTCAATATCGATCAATACCGGCCATTCCGGTCATTCCAGTACAGGTAAAAAAAAAATTCAAAATTGAGATGACCACTTGTTTTCAGTTCGAAAGGCCGAGTCCAATACTAGTCCTTCGGTAAGTGAAATTATGCTAGACTGTGGTAAAATGCATAAAATTATGAACTCATGTTGTATTATTTAACTACGTACGACCTTTATATTTATGAAGTAATTGAACGATGTGTTGAAAATATGCCCTAGAGGCAATCATAGAGATGATTATATTTCATTATGTTCATGACATTGGATAATGTGTTATCTTGTTCCTAGAATAATATTGTTAATATTTATTATCAAGTATGTGACTTGGTTGTGAAACTCTATATTTCTGCGATAATTATTCTTATACGATCCCTGGTCGGAAACATATGAGGACACATATGAATAGACTAGCATATGTATTGGTTGATGACTATGTTTCACGAGTCATAGATATGGAGATATCAAACCAATAATATGGACACATGTTAGAGAACATGATGTTGGATTAGACCCACCTTGAGACACTATTGAGATTATTATGATTCTATGTGTCGTTAGTTGGTCTCAAGCAATGATGATGTATAATCCTTAGACCTGAGATCAGCATGGTTTCCTACATGTGTAATAGCACTCTTAGGGGTTGCCAAACGCTACACCGTAACTGGGTAGTTATAAAGGTAGCTTTCGGGTATGCCGTGAAACATGGAGAGGAATGTGACTGGTCGGATATGGGATTTACCCCTCCTAACATAACAGGAGAGATGTCTCTGGACCCCTCGTTGTGATCGGATAAAGAAAGTGTATGGCCATGCCACTAGTAGTCAAAGGTTTTGACCACGTGATGTTATCCGACACTCGATCGAGAAATAATTGAACAGTCCATGGATGACACAACATCTCACCTGGAGTTCAACCAGACATCGTGAGGCAAAGGGAGTATACACGAGTAGGTCACTCAGTTCGATTAGTTACAGACTGGTCGTATGGAGATACGAGCTGGTCGAGAACTGGTCGAACGTAATCACAGAGTGGTCGTAACTCGTCAGAAGGAGTTACTTAATCGGTCGATAGAGATAGGACTCGGTCGTAAGTGATGAGGACCTTGTCGAGATCATATTGCATTAAGGTTCGTCCGATATAATTTGTGTGTATTTGGGAATCGCTATGTTACGCTAGGAGCCGCTTCGACTAGTGAGCGGAAAGGGTTTCGAGTCACAACCGACACGCATGAACCTCTGTGGTCACACACTTAACGGGTTGGAACAAACCAAGACGAATATGATTAAAGAACGTGTTCGGATAGGATCCGTCACGAGCACTATATAAGGAGATGCATGAGGCTGTTGGGAGACACGCGAGAAAGCACTACCAAAACCCTAGCCACCATCTTCCTGAGAGCTCTGCCGTGCGACTTGGTGCTAGCACACCGATGTATGGTTGTTCCTCCACTGGACGTGTGGATATCGTAGAGGCGCTACTACGATTGTTGCGCTTGAGGACGATCCGCGATCTTCACGAGGAACTGTAGAGGTTGCTGGAGGAGACGATTGACTACGACCACTGCATCGACTCGCAAAGACGTTGGATGATCGACTACGACCACTACATCGACGCGCTATACGTTGGACTAGGCTGCTCTAACCCTTCTTCTGCTGCTCTGCGTGTCTGGTGGTAACGATCTATGATCATCTACTTGCTTGGCTTCCTGGTTTGCGTAGTAGAAATTTTTTGTTTGTAGCTATCGTAGCCTACCCCGTGACCCAACAGTGGTATCAGAGCCATCCTGCATAGTTTTTGATCTGGATCGGTCGCATATACTTGATATGTGGTAGTAGTAGATTGGATCTATTATTGGTCGGGTCTGATAATCTAGATCGGTTCATATAGATGGAATGATCTAGGCCATGGTCAATTTGATCGATCGGTTTCTTGGTGGTAGTAGATGGGTTTACGAGGAGGTATGAGCTATAAAGACTAGATGATTAATTGCGCTTGTTCACGACTAGACTGCATATCACTCCTACCGGTCGGAATTCCGCCATCGGAGTTTGCCGCAGTGTGTGGTTGTATCAAAGGCAATAATCAGAGTGGTTCGGAATAGGGTTAATGTGATTAATCTGATGATTTCCAAGGCTCGGATACATGAATAAGATTCATGTTTCGAAAAAAATTTCCAAGCGCCACCCTCGACGAGAGGGCGCCGCCTTCGAACCCCGCCCGCTAATCCCGGCTAAGCGGGACCACCGTCTTTGGGTATTCGACATGCATGGCTATAGGTAGTGTGTGCTCATATCGTCCGATAGAATTGGATTCTGTGCATAACCTGTTTTTGCAGGGATTGATGTGAATAGTATGATCCATAATGGTTCATGTATGAGATGCATGTATGTATGTAATTTCCATGACTTGCGTGTCATGCTTATTGCAGCCTAAGGCTATCTATGTCTTTGTATAACGGCCTACATGTCGACTTGTGATGCTTCTTTACTCCTTGTAATTCATTACTAGCGCTATTAGGAGTAATGGCTTAGTGGGAGTGCTTGGAGGAGTCGACCACTCGGAGACATGGCGAACAGGATGCATGGCGATGGAGATCACCATGGAGAAGGGTCATGCTATATCATAATGCAATTTGATTGTCTGTGAATGCCTTTATATTCCTGTTCATTTATTTCTATACATGTTTTTGCTTTAAATGCTTTTAACATGGTAGAAGTAAAAATCCCTCACATAATATTAGGTTAAATTGATGCCCTCCCAAATGCTGCACCATCCAAAGTTGTGTATTTTAATGGTAGGTCTTGCCATAGCATAATGCCATTAACAATCCTTGACTAGATGGGTTTGTGTCAGACACTTACACGCTAAGCATTGGTTTAACTTAACAAGGTTATCATAACAGTTGTGGACCTTGGGGCATAAGGGTTGGGTGCCGAAGCATAAAGATGCTTCCCAACAACAAGAGTCATATAGAGATATGATTAGCAAAGGGTTGCTTACTATTTTCACTAGTCTTCTAGCAGTGATGCTATAGCTCACTAGTAGATTAATTGATTTTGGATCTTGAATCACTAAAATGTTATAAGAGGGATATGGAATTTAGTGGGAGTATCTTTGTTAAATTGTTTAATAAAAGTTACTTTTCTTTAACATATGTCTTAGTTTTGCATATTTATGTTGTAGATCATGGCACCTACTACTGTACCTACATCCAGTTTTGCATTACGTTCGATACTTGAAAAGGAAAAACTGAATGGAATAAATTTTGCGAATTGGTCCCGCAACCTAAGAATTGTTCTTAGGCAAGGTAAAAAGGAACATGTTCTAGAGGAACCAATTCTAGATTTGCCTACAGAGAATGCTGCTGCTGCTCTTAAAACCGCCTATAAAAAGGCATGTGATGAGTCACTTGATGTTAGCTGTCTCATGCTTGCTGCGATGAACTCAGACCTTCAGAAGCAGTTTGAGAACATAGAAGCCTACGATATGATCGTAGTGCTCAAAGGCATGTTTGAGACACAAGCAAGAACTGAGAGATTTGAGATCTCAAAGAACTTGTTTGGATGTAAGCTAGCTAAGGGTGTTCCGGTGAGCCCTCATGTAATCAAAATGGTTGGTTACACAAAGAGCTTGGAAAAACTTGGTTTTCCACTAAGTCAAGAATTGGCTACAGATTTGATTCTTGCTTCACTTCCTGAAAGCTATGGGCAGTTCATTTTGAACTTCCATATGAACGGCTTAGACAAGAATCTCACTGAACTGCATATGATGCTTAAGACGACAGAGGGCAGCATTAAGAAAAGCAACAATCATGTGATGATGGTGCAAAAGAGTACAAGCTTCAAGAAGAAGGCTAAGACTTGGGTCAAGAAAAAGGGTAAAGCTAAAGTTTCAAATGAGATCAAAACTAATAAGCCTAAGCCCAAGACTAAGTCCGGCCCGACTCAAGAGAATGAATGCTTTTACTGCAAAGAACTAGGCCATTGGAAGAGGAACTGCAAGAAATACCTGGCTGATCAGAAAAGGAATGGTGGGACTAAAAATTCCACTACAGGTATTAATGTTATAGATATTTTTCTTGCTGACTCTTCTGTTAACTCATGGGTATTTGATACCGGATCGGTTGCTCATATCTGCAATTCGATGCAGAGTGTAACAAGGAGTATGAGAATTACAAAGAGTGAGATGGATCTTCGCGTCGGGAATAAAGCAAGAGTTGCTGCATTAGCCGTCGGGACTTTGCCATTACTATTGCCTTCAGGATTTATTATGGAATTGAATAATTGTTATTACGTTCAAGCCATTAGTAGAAACATTATCTCTACCTCATGTTTGATGGCAGAGGATTATAAATTCATTATTGAGAACAATGGTTGTTCTATATTTTTGAATGAAGTGTTTTATGGCTATGTACCTGTTTTGAATGGGTTGTTTATCTTAAATCTTGTTGATGCGTCCATCTATAATATTAATGCGAAAAGGCTTCGGCCTAATGAAACAAATTCCACTTTCATTTGGCATTGTCGTTTAGGTCACATAAGTGAGAAACGCATGAAAAAGCTCTATGATGATGGAATTCTAAACTCATTTGATTTGAAATCATTTGAAACATGCGAGTCTTGCTTGGTCGGAAAGATGACCAAGACACCTTTCACTGGTCGGAGTGAAAGGGCGTCCGACTAGTTGGCACTCATACATACTGATGTGTGTGGACCAATAAGTACGACAGCTAGAGGTGGTGATATTCTTTGTTTCCCTCTTTATCTTTGGATTCTTATCTAATGACCCAGGACGTAATCCTAGGCGTGAGGAGTAAAAATCCAAATTTTTTTGGAATTTTTTCTTACAAATTGGATTTGTTTCATACATTTATCTATGAGAAAATCCGAGGGTCAGAATTCCTTCCAATTCGAAAGTCCTAAATGATCCGAGGGGGCGGAAAGAGAGGGATTCAAACCCTCGGTACAAAAAAATTGTACAACGGATTAGCAATCCGCCGCTTTAGTGTGTGTGTGTGTGTATGAAAATGGTATGGTACTCTTGGGAGTACGTACTCCCACCTCTCATATACCACTTAAATCGTACGATAATACCTCTTTATCTATTTAAGCATATTCCAATAATGATTATAAAATACCCCAAAGTGAGTTCCACAAAAAATTTCATTAAATTCCACTTTTTATAGCAAAATTTGTGTATATACTTCTTTAATATATGAAAAATGGTATATAGCAAAAACAACAAAGGGCTCAAATGAAAAATTTTCAATCAAGTCGCATTGGGGTATCTTATAATTGGTATTTAAGTATACTGAAAATGATAAAGAAGTATAATATATGCGTTTAAGTGGTATATTAGAAATGAGTATATACTCCTAGAGTATGAAATGTGTGTGTGTGTGTATATATATATATATATATATATATATATATATATATATATATATATATATATATATATATATATATATATATATATATATATATACATATACATACATATATACATATATATATATACATACATATATACATATATATACATACATACATATATACATATATACATACATACATATATATATATATATATATACATATACATATATATACATATAATCCGAAACGGTACGTGAAAATGGACTGGTATCGACGTATTTCATATCAAGAGACAAACCAGAATGACCTCCGAAATAGAATTGATAACTATGGTCAAGACCGCTATTTTCCATGGCATTTGCTTGCTTTATTAATGGACGATCTTTCCATGGCGAACTTTGTTTTTATTATTTAATCTATTTTTAAAAATATTTTAAAGATAATCTTTTCCTAATTTTATTTTCAATTCTGACCCTTTTGGCGATGCCACAATACGTGGCATGGCAAAAGCACGTTGTCATAACACGGATCTCGATGTGACAAACAAGTGCTGTCACGTCACTCATCTTGACGTGATAGACTTTAGCCCAAAAACGAACGCGTGTTCGTTCAGAGGGTATCATAACAGGTTTGGCCATACCGTGGTCGATGACGTGACAGTACAGTTTGGTCACACTAGCTACGGGTCATGACGTGACCAAACGGGTCATAATTAGAAATAAAGTTAGGAATAAAATATCTTTAAATATTTTTTAAAAAATATATTAAAAAATAAAGAAAAACTCTTCCATGGCCAGGGCAAGTCAACTGAAAATAACTGCAATGTACCACTGATGAATTGCCATAACTGCATGCCAGCGCCCTGTGTGCTCTGTCGCGGAACAGGGTAGACACTCCTTGATGGCACCTAAAGGCGTCAAGGTATTTTCATCGCAGAAGGTTGAGTACCTTCCAGTGCTTGCACGCCTGCACACTGGGCACGATTGCTTTCATCGCTCATTTGCTTGGGGACGAAGAGCCCATTGGAGGGAAGGAAGGAGGCATTACTTGCATTTGCTCCCTTATTCCTTCACTCCAACCGTCCCAACTCTCACCTAAAATCTCACGACCCTCTCACACGTGCGATGTAGGACATACACCTTTTTGATATACTTATGGAGCGTATATGTTTGCCATTACTACTCATTAGCAACTAGTACAAGCAAGTATTAATTTAGATGGCTACCCACAAGTATTTACTATGTGAAAAGGAAATATAACCAATTGTTCAAGAATAGGATGGCAATTTCCTCCATGGGGTGGGCCCCGCGGGGATTATCCCCATGAGGGACAGGGGTGGGGTTGGGGGCTCGGTTAAAAATTACAAAATTATTTTGTTTATATATTATAGTTTTTTAGTACAAGATGTGTATTTTTTTTATATTTGAACTAAAACTTGAATTTATATATTAAGATATAGATTTTGAAACTATATATTACAAAAAAAAAACATAAGTATTTCTAAGTCAATAGCTAAAGTCATATTAACAAGTAAATTTTAATATTTAAATCATAATTTTCACCCCCACGGGGATCCCCGCAGGGCTCGGCACTTTCTCCCCGCGAAGCCTAATAGGGCTAAGGTGGGGCAGCCTCGGTCAAGCCGCGTCCCGTTGCCACCCCTATTCAAAAAGTACAGTGACAATTGTGTTATGGGTTTCCAACATTGGATACATTTCATATAGGGATTTTTTTTTACAAAAACCCACCTACAAATTAGGGAGTTTGTCAAAACCCCATCCCACATCTCGAATTTCGTCGATCACACACCTACAAGTTTTATGTAGTTGCAAATCCCCACCCAGAGGTGGTTAACTGTTTGACCATTCGATGTGGCGCCTGCATGGCATTCAGTCTGGACCCCTTTATAACAACACCTCCTAATATAACGGGTCATCTTCCCCACCCAAATCCGAAGCACCATTTCTTGCTCGACTCAACGACTCATGGGCGACTCAGCTAGGGTTCAATATGATGGTGACCACGCACTTCGGGTTTGGGAGTGGGAGATGAACCATTAGGGTGTATTGTTATAAAGGGGCTCGTGCTAGAATGTCTCGCAAGCATCACGTCGGGCAATCGGCTGGTCAACTGGCCCTGGTGGGGGATTTGAAATCACATAAAACTTTGCGAGAATATGACCAACAAAATTCGAGATGTGGGTTGGTTTTTGACAAACTCCCCGACTTATAGGTAGGTTTTTGCAAAAATCACTTTCATATATGTATATCTATACACCTGAAAGACCATTTGAAACGAAGGATTTCCGTAGAAACTTTTACGAAATTGATATGTTTTCTCCGTAACTTTTTATTAATTTCATGTGTTCTAAGCAAGTCCTCTTAACGTGCGGATATATGTCTTTTAAGTTTGTGATCATAAAGCTGGTACATCTGCATTTTTTGTGATGGGAAAAGATTGACACTACTACAAAAAGGTTAATATCGGGCGCCATCATCATTTGCGGTTGACCAAAACCGCTCAGATATATGCAATCACGACGGTTTTGGTTTAGAGACCGCCTGCGTATTCTTGGCTGTGCTAAAAACCGCTGCGAAAAGGGTAAATATCACAGACGGTTCATAACTAAAACCGTCTGTGAAGTATCACAGACGGTTCGTTTTTATAACCATCTGTGATAATCGCTACAGCACCCGATGAGTTTCTTCGTTGCCGCCGATGCGTTCTTCGTCACATCAATGCGCCGCCTCGGCTCTGCGTCTCTTCGTCGCATCAATGCCGCTTCGGCTCCCCGATGCGTCTCTTCGTCTCGTGCTCTAAATTTATTCCTTGTTTTATAAAAAGGATCATCCGCCATCGAAGATGATCATCCCCACTTATACAAAAAAATAGAAATGGTCGCTTCTTCGTTTCCTTGTCGCCGGCATTGATGGTCTACCCGCCTTTGTCACGAGCACCTCTCTCCAGACGTTGAACCGGCCGCAGAAGAACACTTGTTTCAATAGTGTCTTCACTCCTCTGTCTCGAGAATTTTGGGAGCGGGTGACGCCACCTTCCGCCATCTTGACATCCTCCTCTGCCGTGTCTTCCGGGTAATCTCCCACTTTCGGCGAGTTTACCGTGTCATCGACGTGGTCCTCCAAAACGACGTTGCACGTCTCCAGGAGGCTTGCCGTCACTTAGACTGCTTAATCGAGGCGGTAGGCGATCGAGTCGACTAGGCCGAGACCCCTCAAGCAAGGGAAGAGAGCCTATGGGCTCAATTCTTCTTGGTTCAACAGTCCGAGGGTCTTCGGGAGACACTCGAACGAGCGCGTCAGCGGGTGGACGCATTTCAGGCTTCGTTCGATCACGAACCGTCCGCCCCCGATGCCGCCGCCTACGAAATATTGAAGACGGAGATAGCAGCCTACCTCCACCACTAGAAAAACTTTCTTTATTTATAGGTTTCTACTTTTTTTTAATCTTTTTGTAGCGGTAGCTCTATTTGTTTGGCCATATATATATATATATATATGAAAATTCCAAAATGAAAAAAAAGTTTGGAGGTGAAGTTACTATATTAATTATATGTTGAATTATTACTATATATACCAAGATTTAAATCGTATGATGATACCTCTTTATCTATTTGTGCATACTCCAATAATGATTATAAGATACCCCAAAGTGAGTTCCATGAAAAATTTCTTTAAATTCCACTTTTTATAGCAAACTTTGTGTATGTACTTCTTTTATATATGAAAAAAGGTATATAGCAAAAAACAAAGGGCTCAAATGAATTTTTTTCAATCAAATCGCATTGGAGTATCTTATAATTGATATTTTAGTATACTTTGGAAATGATAAAAAAAGGTATAATATGTGCGTTTAAGTGGTATATTAGAAGTGAGAGTACATACTCTCGAGTACTGAAAGCTAGTAGAGAGCAGTTTAGTGGAAAAATTAATTAATTAATTAATTATATATATATGTATAGTTAAAGTAAATTTTCAAGAAGATTTAAATGACAAAATTGACATATAAACATGTAATTTCTTCATGTCATGTAAGTTCATATACAAGATAAATATATATACTTGAGAAAAAACCATTTCACAGACGGTTCCATAATGGAACCGTCTGTGATATAGGACATATCACGACGGTTCCATTATGGAACTGTCTCAGGATAATATCACCGACGGTTCCATCATAGAACCGCTCGTGATAAGTTTCTTTATTAGTAGGAGCCCGGCCGCTAGGGTTTGCGCTCGCCCTAACTCTCGTCACTCCCCAGCGCTGCTAGGGTTTGCGCCCGCCCTAACTCTCGTCACTCCCCAGCGCATTTACTCTACCTCGACGCCGTCGCCCGACCACGTCGCTGTCGCCACCGGTTGTGACACCACTCTGAACTGCACAAGACACTCGTACGATAGTAGTCTTGTGCAGTTGAATGGTCGTGCCACAACTATGGTGACGCCACCACCCAAGCCACTGGGCTTGGCCCCGCATGCCGCCTGCGCTGCCATAGCTTGGTTCTCCTGCTTGGCCTCCTGCGCTCGGGCCTTGGCCGGGCTTTGCTTTCCCCATCCTCCCTCTATTCTCCTCAAGATCTGTTAGCTTAATGTTTTTTGTTGAGTTTGATTTTTATGCTTGAGCCTTAAGTTGTGTCCTGATGTTTGTGTGATTTATGTAAGGTGAAGGAGATGGATGTGGGTTGTGCTGGTGGTGGGGTCGCCACCGTGGTTGCACTGTACTGAGGTATCACCCTACCTTACTCCCTTTCTGTCTCTACCCCCTTGCTCTGTGATGAAAATGGCTAGTGCTCTGCGATGATGCCGAGGCTACTACTGAGGGCTATTGGTGTATGTGCATTCTATGCATCTTGCTTAGTTCATCTTTGTGGGTTCGGATGGGGCTTGGGCGCAATTAATTTTTCGATTTGTAAGGTCGTCCTACCATTCCATTCATAATCTCTTCTCTATAAATGAATGCAATGATTGTGCACTTGTGCTGATTGCTGAATGCTGAATGAGTGAATTCAGAAGTGTACGTGTTGTCTGCTATTGAAGTATTCAGAAGTGTCAAGTGTTGTCTCTTTTATTGATATGTATGTGTTGTTGATATGTTATGACTTATTGGGTTGTTGATATGTATGAGCTGTTGATATGTTATATTGTTATGAGTTATGACTTATTCAGAAGTGTAAAGTGTTGTCTGCTATTGATAGTGGAAACTTGCTTGGTGAACCATGGGCTGTTGATATGTATGATTGATGATTTGCAAAAATAGATGTATAAAATGTGTGATATGTATGTTATGACTTATTTGTTGATTTGTCATTTTGCCAAGATGTCATCTGTTGCTTCTCGCCATTCATTTCACATTTGTTTGTGTAACTGTGTTCATGCTGGTCAAGTTCTCCTACCTTGCGTCTTAGGTACGTCCTACCATTCCATTCCTAATCTCTTCTCTATAAAGTCTCCAAGCAGTAGCTGCTTGTGCCTTTAAAAGGCATTATATATATATATATATATATATATATATATATATATATATATATATATATATATATATATATATATATATATATATATCTACCACTTTAAATTCGGCGTCCCATGACATGAGGAAGAGCTGGCAACCACGGGCAACCTCATTGAGCCTGCAAAGAAAGTGACGTGAAGCGTCGGGACATCCAATTACTTAGTTGCTAATACATGATGCCACTTCGGCTAGCGTTAAGAAAGTGGCGTGGCATCATGTATTAGCAACCAAGTAATTAGATGTCCTAACACTTTCCAGGCAACCGTACTTCTTAAATTTGTAGGGGCTCAATGAGGTTGCCCGTGGTTGCTGTCTCCTCTTCCTCATGCTGCGTGGACGACCCCCTGAAAGTGGTTGAGGGACTAGGACAATAGAAATATTATTATTATTATTATTATATATATATATATATATATATATATATGATGCCGGTTTTAAAGGCACAAGCGATCCACCGCTTAGTGGCTTTATAGAAAACGTCATCATAAGCGGTTTGACCACAAACCGTCTCGTGATATATCGAGACATCACAGACGGTTTTGCAAAGGTCAAACCATCTCAATGATAGTATGCATCATAGACGGTTTGTGGCTGATACCGTCTGTGATAGTATGTATCACAGACGGTTTGAAAATCGTCTGTGATAATCTCGTGTCATCACTGACCCATAAACTCAGACGGCTCAAAAAACTATCTGTGATGACGTTTTTGAACTATCTGTTAATGCTTTTTCTGCAGTAGTGTGAAATATTAGGCTCACGCGTGTGTCCTGCCAGACAACCAATTGACAGTAGAAAAAAACAGTAGGGTAAAAGAAAAAGGGAAAAGTCTAAGAGGAAACAAACAAGCTCGGTCCAAAAGGCCGCGAAGGCAAGCACCCCATGTGTGTGCGACTGTGCATGGGTTACCCTCTCTCTCTCTGTCTGCCGTCGAATGTACCGTAGTATATGTGACGGATGTACATCCAAAGTCCTTGATGAGATGCAGGGAGAGCACATGAATTTTCACAGTACCTCGCGTACTGCCAAGAGGTCGTGTCTTAACGAGAACCATTGGTGAGTTAAAGGTGCATGGTGATAAGAAACTTTGATCCTGGTCATCGCATCAGATTTGGACGGATCAGATAAGCCAGTAGATGGCACTCGTATTCCGTATTCACGTTTACACCCTCCTCCTTGTTTCAAAAAACATTTCTACCCTTGTAGACGCATGGGGCTAATGCATTCTCTCTACACCATGCAAATCTAACACCAGCTGGTACTAGACAAAATACTAGATAGTTATTAAGTCCCATTTTGAATGCGAGAATTACAAAGTTTGTGAAATCCTACGAAATTCTTGCTTTCCAAAAAGAATCCGACAAGGTTCAAATGGTGAATACATAGATGAAAGGTCAAAGACCCGAGAAGCAGGAAGCACATGCTATACTTCGGCATACAAGCGCTGCGATGATCTCAACACACTGATGGTCAATGCTCAAGCTGAGATTATTTAGTATTCCCTTTGTTAGACTATGTGGCTAGATCTAGTATATTTTAGTTGATGAATAATTGGCAATGTTAAGTACTGATGATTATTTGAGGCGTGTGGCGTATGTGGACTAATGTCGGTCAAGTTGGGAAAAACTTGTACCGGGAAAAGATGGTGTTTTGGTCTTTGCATGTGCAGGGTGACTCAGAGGCGATCGTGGTCTACGGCGGTGACCGGGAGATGGTTTGGTGCGAAGTCATGGTCCAGAAGGTCGAGGATGCTGGAGGAGGCAATCGGGCTCGAGTTAGGGCGCGTAGAGATCAAAGATAGATGATACGTGTTGGAGCTACGGAGGTGTGATTCGGAACTACGACACGTGATGATTTTGGGGTGTACAAAATTGGTTTTGTAATATGGTTAAAAGCCCACGTATTGGGTCCTAGGAATAGTGGGCCATATGTGGGTGATTATGTGTGAACGCTAGAAGGCCCGTTAGGGGGTTCTAGGTTTATTGTTCACATGTATGAGCTATAGGGTATAAATATGCTGGTGGCGGCAGGGTTTTTGGGAGCCGTGAATATCTTCAGAAAAAAGGTTAGGGCTAGCGGCGGAAGTGTTTTGAGGGTCCTCGATTGGAAGGATTTTTGGACGTCGTTATGTGCTAGCGGTGGCTTGTTCTTCTTGACGTGATTGTGTGCGCAATGTGTTGTTACATCCATCTACTGTTGTGTTGCTACATCCATCAACTCATCGCTGTTGAGGCAGGAAGTTCTGGTCGCTAGCATCGGCGGTTGTTACATGCAGCGAAAACTTATCTAGAGATTTCCCTGTACGTGAGGTCTTTGCATTACGTGAGTTCAGCCGAGTTGATGTGCTTGCGGCTGCATAGTTTTTTGGTTGTGCATGATCAGGTGAGAAGCTTGCAGCGGCTTGTTGTTTTTTCTTGACGTGGATGTGCTAGCAGGACTACAGAAGATTGATTGAAGTAATTGCAGCCATTGCTTTTGGTTGTGTTAAAGAGAAAAGATTGATGTGATCAATGCTTTGGCTGTTGGTTGAGTTAGAAAATACATCAAGCAGCTTTTGTTGGCGTTGAAGAAAAACCGATCTATGAAGTTTTGCTGCCGCCTGCCGAGCGTGACGTGAGGCTTCGGTGGCTGGGGTTTTGTTCACACGTGTGCTGGTCGCTGGCGGCTTGGCTGTGTGCTAGCGGTTGTACAAGGGCTTGATCTTTTCGGCACAGACGCTGCCCACCTGCATGCGTACGGTTGGTGTTTGGCGGCCGTGCGTGATCACCAACTATTCGTGATTCCTTTGATAAGAGATAGTTGCGTTTGATTAATTCTCAGTGCGAACAAAAAATCTCTCATAATCATTCACCCCCTCTCTGATTGTCATTAATGATCCTACACCCTTTTTGTAGCGTTGGACATAATTCCTGTCACATTGGAGTAGGTATGTGTTTCCTTCCACTCTCATTGACAAAGCATGCCGCAAATGCTTTTTAAGTAGCTCATGCGTCGAAGATTGAAGCAAAAGCTGGGACAAAATTCAAACTTATAAGCATAGAACCTCTCGTCTTGTGTTACCTCCGCTCTACTTCAATATTTCCTTTCGAAATTGTACAGAACGTTCATTCTGGTGTATCCCTCGCAAAACAAATTCTATGTATCTCTCGCAAAATAAATTCCCATGTACCACACCAGGGACAGAACTAGAACAAAAATAACCGGGGTTCATCATTTCACCATACATATAACAACATATATAATTTTCAAGAAACACTATATTAAATAGTAATTTATGCGGTAAAAGACTGTAAAAGACCAGAGGTTGGGTTGAACCGGGGTGCATAGCTTTTAGGCTAGGAGGTGCACGCATAGTATATACATGATAATATCTATTATTTTTGCCAGGAGACCCGGTGTCCTGTGACACCGGGTGGGCTCACTCACTTCCACCCCTGTACCACACGTTGAGAGTTGAGAACCGTCACATGTCCCCCAAGGCAGGGGTAGAGCCGCTAGGCCATGCCTCGGGCTAAACTGACTTTTCCTGGTCTAAGCTTTCTATTTCTTTGATTTTTTTTTGCCAATGTGTTCAAAAAGCTCCCATAAACTTTTGGTTCAGCAAAATGACTAAATTAGCAACAACATGGTTCTTTGATGTCAAAAGCACCTCCAGTTACCAGCCTACCCCGGACAAATTGCATGGTCAAAATGCTAGCTAATCATCAGCATTGAGCTATCTATAATAGACTAAAGTCCTCTAATCATCAGCATTGAGCTATCTATAATAGACTAAAGTCCTTAGGGCATATACAATGGTATAGACAACTGTTGTCTATAGTATCTCTCTATGTTATTTATAGACAACACTAAAGACAGCTTTTACAATAGGTTATCATTTTACATGTCTCTATCTCTATAGACAACTCTTTCATGTATAATATGTCTTGTTTCTCGTGTTACAGTCGAATACTACATGAGAGACGGTCTAATTCCCTAGGCTTCCTCTCTCTCATCCACGTCATCTAATGTCCTACGTGACAAGTTTAACAGACAACTAACGTTACACTATTGTATATGCTGTTAGAGCCAGTTTGAAAGACAATAAAATAGTACGGTTTGCGTTTCTTTTTTTTTTTTTACCGTGAGAAAACAAGGCCAAATGAAGAATTTGGGTATAACATTGTGGCGCCGCCGCCGCTTACTAGTTCCAGCATGCCTCGGCTGAGGTTTTCATCGGCTTATAATTGGTACCATCAGACATTGTTTCAAAAATAATTGGTATCAAACATCATCGATGATTGAATATGATGAAGAAACCAGTATCGTGTTTCGTTTATATTACTATTTTAGTTTATCCCTTCACAATCAAGATATCTTCTCCTTAGAAATGTGACTGGATCCCTCACTTAACACATCTAGCTGTTTTCCACCTTTCTGCCAATTTGCTGTTTTTGAAGTTCGTAGAGACCATTCTTCCTGGTCGAACTCACTCAACCTACTGAAAAGCAGTTATTTGCTTGCTATATTTTGCAAGTCCCAACTCTTAGCATACTAAAGGGGTTGTAGGTGACTGAGGTCACATTTTTTATCTATTAAATCTTATGATCTATTGATTTCTATACAAATTTAGGGTTTATCGCACGTTGAATTTTCCTCCCAAATCATGCGGGAACTGAAGTGTTTTATATCAAAATTTCGTGAAATACTTGTATTCCAAACGAATCCTCGGTGACCACAAAAATTTACTTCTCCACCTGTTCCTAGGTAGATGTCATTCTAATATTTTGGACTACGATCAAGTACAAAAGACCATATTGTCCTTAATTAACTCGCTTATTGCTCTTGGATAGAGTAGTAATAACCTTAGGAATAATGAAAGAGAGGTGTATGGAAACGAAAGATAGAAAGTTGCCTCAAAATTGTAGAATGATATGTATTTGATAACAAAATTTGAAATCTAAAATGACGTGTATTTCGAAACGGAAATAGACCAGAGTCAGCAAACGAATAGAGATCAAGATGAGCATCATCAAGCCACGTCTTTGAACAACCATTTCCTCTTGAGGACTCCTCACATTTAACAATGGCAACAAGAACCCTGAAAAAAATATTTACACACCGCCCCACTGAGCCACTCGCCACGCTACGAAGTCCCGAGGCCAAGAACCCCACCCCAAGGAGAGAAAAGGCCAGTGTCCTTAATTAGAGGGAGCGTGAGGCGTGCAGCGTGGTGATAGGCCGCGACTAAGCTCCAACCCTTTGGGAAATGGAGCTGCTGCTGCTCAGTGGATCAGTGGCGCAGCTCCGGGAAGCAGCGGCTACCGAGCAACCGGACCAAGCCAAGCACTAGTCAGCTCTCCTTACTCGTCTAGCTGCTAGCACTAGCGCTCTGTACTAGTAGTAGCATCGAGGCATCGGGCTAGCTAGCTCCTGTATACTTAAGGCCGGCCGTAAGTTGGTAAAGGTGTGAGGTGAAGGCGAGAAGCCCGTGAGCTGCTGCTGCTGCTGCTGCTGCGGTGGGAGGGAGGGAGGAGAGAAAGTTTGGGCGTTTCTTGGGTGCGGCCATGGACGCCTACGAGGCGACCAAGGTGGTGTTCTCCCGGATCCAGGCGCTGGACCCGGACCACGCCGCCAAGATCATGGGGCTCCTGCTCATCCAGGACCACGGCGAGAAGGAGATGATACGCCTCGCCTTCGGCCCCGAGGCGCTGCTCCAGAGCGTCATGGCCAAGGCGCGCAAGGAGCTCGGCGTGCCCCAGGCGTCCCGCCCCGGGACGCCCACTTCCGTGCCCGCCGGGCACCCGTCGTTCATGCTCTCTCGGCAGAACTCCGGCCGCGGCGCCGCGCCGTCGCCGCTGTCGGTGTCCTCGCCGTCGTCGTGGGCCCAGGCGCCGGTGTTCTCGAGGAGCAACAGCATGAGCAATGGCGTCGGAGTGGAGGAGATGGTGGGTGCTGGGGACGAGCTGGTTAGCCCGGTGAACGGCGCGGCGCCCTTCTTTCCCCAGGCCGGGGACGCGCTCCTGGACGACTTCCAGCTGCAGGACCAGCTCGCGTTCCTCAACGACGGAGGCATGAACCCGGCGCACCAGCTCCCGGCGTTTGACGGCGGGGAGTGCCGGAGCCCCGGTCCAGGCGACGGCGGCGGGATGTTCCCGTACGGCCTCGGCTGGGCCAACGGCGGCCCCGGGCACCGCCGGAGCGCGTCGGTGAACGAGCTATGCCTCGGCGGCGGCGGCGGCGACGTCTTCGGGTGGAAGCCGTGCCTGTACTACGCGCGCGGGTTCTGCAAGAACGGCAGCAGCTGCAGGTTTGTCCACGGCGGCCTCCCCGACGATGCTGCCGCGCTCGCCGCTGCCAAGATGGACGCCACCGCCGCTGAACAGCAGCAGTGCCAGGACTTCCTCCTCCGCTCCAAGAGCCAGCGCCTCGGCCCCGTCGCCTTTCCCTTCTCCCCCTCCGGCTCCCTTCCCGGCTCGCCCTCCGCCGCCAGCAAGTGCCTTAGCTTCCTGCTGCATCAACAGCACAACGACAACCAAAGGTACTACCGCCTTTACAACCTCCCAACTCCAACAAGCTTGAAGCATACACTCCAAAGTTCCAACCTTTTTTTCACTTGCGCGCGTGCAGAGCTGCGGCCGCCGCGGCCGCGGCCGCCCTGATGCTGGGCGGCGACGACGAGGCGCACAAGTTCATGGGCCGGCCGCGCCTGGACCGCGCCGACTTCGCCAGCATGATGAACCCGGGGTCGCGCCAGATTTACCTCACCTTCCCGGCCGACAGCACGTTCCGCGAGGAGGACGTCTCCAACTACTTCAGGTATGTGTACAGACATGTTACTGTGATGCTTCTTTCATGGCGGAATCGCTGGAACACGATCTGATGGACGCTTGCTGTTCTTGGCGATGCGCTGCAGCATCTACGGGCCGGTGCACGACGTGCGTATCCCGTACCAGCAGAAGCGCATGTTCGGGTTCGTCACCTTCGTGTACCCGGAGACGGTGAAGCTGATCCTGGCCAAGGGCAACCCGCACTTCATCTGCGACGCCCGCGTGCTTGTCAAGCCCTACAAGGAGAAGGGCAAGGTCCCCGACAAGTACAGGCACGCACGCATGCGCCCCCGGCGCGATCATATTAAGCACTTCGATCGAATTAATCCTTCCGCTTACAGCATCCGTGCATACAGTTAACCTGGTTGCTTAATTTGTTGCTCCTCACTTGGCAGGAAGCTGCAGCAAGGTGACTTCTCCGGCTGCACGACGCCCACCGGGTTAGACGCCAGGGACCCATTCGATCTGCACCAACTCGGTAAAAAAATCGATCTTTAGTCTCTGTACTATGATGTTTGCTTGATCTTTAACGTGGTGTGTTAGAACTAGGTCTGATCGATGACACTTTGTGTGGTGCTTGTCAGGTGCGAGGATGCTGCAGCACTCCAACAGCACGAACGAGCTTCTGCTGCGGCGGAAGCTGGAGGAGGAGCAGCAGGCGGCCGAGCTGCAGCAGGCCGTGGAGCTCCAGAGCCGGCGCCTCATGAGCCTCCAGCTGCTGGACCTCAAGTCTCGCGCAGCAGCCGCAGCCACAACAGCAATGACGCTGCCAACGCCCATCGCCAATGCCTTCACCACTGGCCAGCCCGTCGCTACCACCATGGTCGAGTCGCCGCCCGTGTCTGGTATGCATTACGGTGATCGAACTGTACGTCTACCTGTCAATCAAACTAGTTCTTGCAATTGTTACTGATCGCAGTATCTTGGGCGTTAACAGGTGAGCAACTGAAGGGGAGCAACTGCTTCGCTTCGGAGAGTAAGGCGGTCAACGGAGTTGGCGATAAGGAGGAATCTGCTGGCGAGGCGAGCCCGAACGGCGATAGCGACCAAAGGTGGATTTAACTGCACTAAACACACCATCATCATCATTTTGCTTGCTTATTATTCTCATACTTAGCTTTCATGATCTGATACTCGTATCAAGCTGAAAGGTTGCAACTGTTTCAGTGGCTCAAAGCTTGATCATTGTTTCTGCCATGCATATTGTGCAGTGCGGAGCACAATTTGCCGGACAGCCCGTTTGCTTCCCCAACAAAGTCGGTGGCATTCTCTCACGATGGTTTCACCGCTACCGAGACGGAGATCGCCGCGAGTGGCTGCAATGCATCCCATGTAGGTGTCAGCACCGGCGGTGGTGGCACTAACCATGTCATGCCCTCTGCATCGGACATCCCTTCTCCGAGACCCTACTTCTTCCCCATGTCCGGGTATGATGAATCATTGATGATATGCTACTACTTTTCGCGGCGCTGATTATATTGGACATTTTGTGATCTATGAGTGAAATGATTCGGTGAATGCAATGAGCAGGCTGTCCTCCGATCACGGAGCGATCAGGATGTAAAGTTCTCCGTGATGGAAGTTAGTGATACACCCAGCCTAATCATAGTAAGCACTTAGACCTTCCTTTTATTCCCACTATGCCTCACAAATAATAAGCCTTTCACCTATCTAATTATGCTGTCCTTTCTTTCTTTTTTCTTTTTCTTTTTCTTTTTTTGCTTTCTTTCTCCTCTTTTTGCTATTTGTTGTTATGACAGGAAAAAAAGGAGTGAAATGTGTCAGCATAGTGTTAGCTCCGTTTCTTTTTTTTGCTCCCCCTTTCTAGTGGATAGCTCTATTAAACCACAAGAGAAGAAGATTCCATTAGCCTTGACTAAGAAAAGCAGCATCAGCAGATGCAGTGTTGTGAGATATATAAATATACAAGTAATCCAGTGTTACCTCTAATTATATTAGATAGTACTTAGCAGTTACTACTACTACTACCATCAACACAAATGATGTTACCAAGTTCTTTCATGTACTACTGCAACCACCAGCTCTAGGTTTACTAAATGTGAGTTTAATCCAGAAGGCTAGTACCAGCTACAGATCACATGTTACACTAGTACAACCTGCAAGCTGCAAGGAGATGCATATATTGCAATGGACAAGGGCAGCCCAGAGGCTGGAGAAGAGCACATGGCCATGGCAGTGGTCTCTGAAGTATTTTACTAGTGCAAGATCGCATGCTCCTGCTTGGCCATCTTGTTTTCTATCAAGAGAATAGTGATATCTCACCTCAGTCTGTGGTTGGACTTCGCCCCCCTCGGCAGATGCAGGTCACCAGTACAAAGGATGCCTTTTCTTGTTCTCCTTTAATTCTCATCTTGTTGAATGAATCTACTGTAGTAGTGTTAGTCCACAGCTCTATAGAAACAAACTGAAAGAAAATTATCCAGGTAATTTGCCCCTCTGTTACTCTGCCTCCATGGATGCATATACCTTACAGCTTTCTCCTGTGTTCACTTTAGTTGTAGAGGCAAGTTACATCTGAATCTTTGCACAACGGATGTGATAGATCATAGGAGTAGTTTTAATTAAGCATTGTGCGAGGTGTTCTTTCCAACTGGTGCGCCTTGATGCCAACTTGTTGCATGGTCCATGCGCTGCAAATCTTGAAAGCAAGCTGACATGAATCATACTAGGGATGCACCTTAGGACAAGATAGAGAGTGATTATCGCTACATTTGTCTTATCTTTGCCTGTTAAATAACACCGGATCGATTCTTTAAGCGTGCACATTGGTACCTGATGATCGTGACGTCTTTCAAGTTTTAGACTCGTAAGTACTAACGCGTTCCGTGAGGGAGGTAATCAAGGACCGGCTCAGAGAAGTGAAATAGTAATGACTTGCTAGTAGTAACTTATACCGGAAATAAGTACTAACACGCTTTACGTAAATCATTGCCCGTATCAACGGCAGGGAGACAGACACGTACGTCCTATACACGTACACGCACTGGAGTTGACCGTGCAGTATCTTTTCCATGCCTGTCCATATGCTTCACGCAGTCAAACTTCACTACGTATGTACGCACGTACGTACGAAAGATCAAGCATGGTCTGAGTCGACTGACTGGCACCGGGTATACTTGGGTAAAAAAGGTGGCATGAGAGGTGGGCCCTTGGGAGGGGGACCCACCTGTCAGGCTTAGTCACGCCCATGTGGCCTGTGCCAGTGCGCCCCAGCCTTTATCAAATCTAACAGCGACGGTACGTGCCTTGGTTGGCCCGGTCCTTTGCCCCCCACTCGTACCGATTTTTCGCAGGCAGCATGTGCATGCTGCACACATGCAGTAAGCTGTTGTAGTGCTACGAGTAAACGACAGGCTAGTGCCTGGTAGTACACTTTTTTTTTGACCTTTACTTTTCCTTTTTTTTCTTGGCCTTTTGAAATCAAAATATTGTACGCAACTTTTAGGTTGTGTTATGTGTTTGACGTTGCCACGTGAAATCCGGGAGAGCGGGGTAAGCACGATGCGTGCCATCATCCATGCGCAGTTCTTGACATTTGCTAGTGTGATTGATTACTACTGTACGAGTCAAACGCCACATTTGTAACTTGCACAGTTGTACTACTGAGAATTCCTTTACTAAGCAGTGTTCAGGCACCCGTTTGCCAGCTTAAGTGGCCAAAATTTCCGCAAAGAGAACTTTTGAAAAGGGGAGGCTCGGTCCAAAACTTTCCTGCCAAAGCTTTACACTGTAGACTGCCAAGGCTCATAAACTAAAGCCTGTAAAGTTGCCTGAAGTCCGAACGCGTGCACAGGCAATTGTTAGCCGATGAACAAATGGTGGGTCACGACAAGTAAAAGCAGGGCTCAAACACCAAGGAGCTAGAGAATAAACAAACGCTCCTCCCTACTGCCTGCGAATAAACAAGCAAGGGAACCCCGCCCACGGGCTCACCTCCAAAGCACAAGAGGCTCGATGCAATTTGCTCGATCATCACCTGCATGCAGTGCAGTCAAACCACTCGGTCTATGTTCGTGACATCCTAATTTTTCAGAAGTTTTTTTTTTTTGAGTAGCTTAGCTCTGTGAAAAATTTCACCAAAGTGTATTTAAATTAAAATAAAGTTTAATATAGACTTTCAAAATAAAAATAATTTAATATGATTAATATCAACATCATTTATTGTCAAAATTCTTTTATTTGGATTCTTTGTGCTTGAATATATTTTCTAGATTTTTCTAGAATTTTTTCGAGTGCATTTGCTATTTTCTAATTCCTATTTGGATTTTCAGTAATTTCTAAAAAGAAAAAGCTATTATAAACCTCAGAAAACCTCTTGAGGTCAATTCTTAAATCCTTGGCCAATTTCTGTTCGCGAAGCCCAGCCCAGCCTCGGCCTCTTTCTTCCGCCGTAGCCCAGCCACGCTTGCCTCCTCATCTCGCTGCTACGTCGGACCCGCGTGTCAGGCCGCCACGTTAGTGTCATCTTCAAGCTGGAGTCTCCGCGTCTATGTCCGAGCCGGACTGCCGCCGCACCGCGCCTCTCCCGATTTCTCCCTTCTTTGGCCCTATTTAAAGGCCCCGTCCGTGTCAAAAATCTCTACACCGCCTCCCTCCTTTGAAACCCTAACTCGCCCTTGGAGATTGCGTCGTCTTCTCATCGATTGAAGCCTTTGAAGTCTTCGGCCACCGAAGTTTTCTCCGCTATCTTGCGTCACCGCCAGTGAGCCTTCATCTTTGTCGTCATCAGATTTGAGGTCGCCGTCGCGTGTTCTGCTCGATGCACGCACGATCTTCGCCGGAGAGACCCCGCATCACCTCGCCGCCGTGGTCACCTCCGGTGTCAATGGACCGCGTCACCAGAATCCCCGCCGCATCTCCTTTCTAGTCCGCTGCTTCATCGATGCCGGAGAGCCTCTAGTCGTCGGAACTGTGTTCGCTGGAGCTTGGTCGCTGCTGAGCCACCGTGTGAATCCACTTCAGCACCGGCGTCTACGTGTCACCCACGTGTCGCTCGGCCAACACCGCGTCAGCACTTGTGTGGCAAATTAGAGCTCCAAACCCTAAACCTAGCTTCGGTAGATTCGTTCCACGTGAGCTGTGCCTCTAGCAGGTGGTCCTACTTGTCAGATCCACTGTGCAGTGAAACCGTGAACCCGTAGACCCATGAACCGTTCGCGTCGACTTGGTCCATGGACCTCGGGCTCGCATGTCAGCCACTGTGAGGTTTTTCCGAATTTCTTTTTAATTCCAAATTTTTGTGCTGACATCATGTTGGCGCATTAATTGGATTTTTCAATAGAAAGTTAATTCGAGAAAATCATAAACAGATCATGTTTTTCCTTTTTCTTTAGGTTTAGATCTTCCAAAGGCCATATCTTCTTCATCCGAACTCCGATTGAGTCCATTCAAATTTCTAAATTCATCTAAATTCAAGATATATTTATGTGAGATTTTTATTTAATTTTTAGAGTTTGTTTTCTCTCTGTTTTTTATTTATTTAGTTTATTTACTTTGTTTACGAGTAGACATTGATACTTTGGGAAATTTTGAGCAAAGAGGAGTGCAACAAGATCAAGATAAATCCCAGGATCTATTCCAAGGCAAGTCGTGGTCCTTTGATCATATTGAACCTATGATTTCAAAAGTATATTGTTTTATATAATTGCATGCTATCTTTATACAAATTGTTTTGGGATTAGTTATTACTTGTTGTCATTATGCCTCCATTGATTATTTGAATACCATGAATCCTTTGTCACCCTAGCATGGATAATTTTAGCTGGACATATTTGTATCACCAACATGGGTATTGTGCAGATGCTTAGTCAAGCTTAGTTACGATGGGTTCATTATCACATGTGTCATAATGATTAATCTTGACTTAATGAAATATGAAATCGTAGTGGTTAGCCACTATTGTTAAAATTTGTATACCATGACAGGGTATGTCATTGGTCTTAGTTGAACAAAATGATTTTTGCTCGGGCGAGCGGTTGTGCAGTGAGGGTGTGGATTTACCATGTTGTGAGTTTGTGGTAGACTCGTCTGAGTAACTGGTTAAGGACTTAATCTTGTGCGCCATTGAACTGGGCCTTAATCGTACAACCACATGGCTAGTATGAGACAGACCTGGCTAACTAATTAGCAATGTCTTAATTTCGGTTCTGTCTTGGAAGCGTGAGTCGTGGGATAGACGTATACTCACGATGGTGCAAGAGGGGGGCCCTGCCTGGTCGGAAAGACATTCAGTGCTGAAACCTTAGCAAGCAGAATTGGGTTAAGAATGAGCTTTGTAAAAACCTTATGATGATCACTTAAGTCACATACATAAGAAAGTGTGGTCAGACTCTTTGAGTTGATTAATCTCTTGTGGAAAAAGCTGTACAACCTCTACAGAGTGTTTAAAACTATTCGAATAGTCGTGTCTGCGGTTACGGACGTGCTCGGGGATTTCACACGAGAGGTAGAGTTTCTTTATAAAATGTGTCGGAGTGTGAATGGGAAGTTCACTTGATGAATATAATGTTCGTTCAGTGAATGAGTAATTCACTTGGTGGTTTGTCTTGGGAAGTGAAGGGGAGGGGGGTTCATTGGTTGTTTTAAAGCAATTGTTTATTTACTTATTATTCTTTTCAATTACGCATTTTAATCTATTTATTGTATTTATTTGTCAATGCTGCTTTATGCAAAAGAGCCATACAACTAACCTTTGTTCAAGCCATGCATGAATACTATTTGCATACATTTCCTCACGACTTGCTGAGTGTTTTATGTACTCACGGCTTTACGCCATTGTTGCTCAATTGAAGAATATCAAACTGCTCAAGAGTTCTTCGCCCAGGAGTACCAGGAAGGTTTTGCGGATTAGGATGCGTTCTCCACTTGATTGCCTGTGGGTATGTTGATTGGCTTGTTCAATATTTTTGTTCCGCTGTAAGAGTTTATTTGTTTCTTTAGCCCTATGTGGCAAGTTAAGTAAATGTTGACCATAAGGTTTGATTGGCCTGTTCAAGATTTTCGTCCCGCTGTAAGAGTTTATTTGTTTCTTTAGCCCTGCGTTGCAAGTTAAGTAAACGTTGACTATAAGGTCCTGTTATTATTATTATTATTATTTATTTTGAGATCTTTTTAGTTAAATCGAATAAATGGATGGTATTTCATCACTATTTTCCATGTGAGCTAGCTACTGATCTAGGACTAGTTCAGAATACACAGAGGGTTCCTGAATCGTATTTTTGGGTCCCGACAATGTTCAACTATTTTATTGTGTTTTAATTATCTTTGTCACCTACTTTAGGGCCTGTTTGGTACAGCTCCAACTCCTAGCTTCTTAGTTGGAGTAGTTGGAGCTGTGCCAAACGGGGTTGCTCCAAAAAGTTTTTGGAGTTGGAGCAACCGGGAGCAGAGCAGCCTGTAGTACAAATTTTGGGAGTGGGTAGAACCTTGCTCCAAATAAGGAGCTGTAGACCAACAAAACAAAATACCCATTGAAGTTAGAGTTATTTACCCGCAAATTACCACTGATATACCCCAACCCGCAGCCCCCGAGCTCGAACCCCTTCGCTTCGCGCAGCCCCAACCCCTTCGCTCCCTTTCCCTTTCGCCGCCCCTCAGGCCTTTCGCCTCCCTAGAGCCCCTTCGCCTCCCTCTCCCTTCCGCCGCCCCAGACCTCCCGTTCGCCGCCTCCAGAACCCTAGAGGGCAGTGGTGGCGGCTTCCTCCTCTCCCGGCGTCTTCTTCTCTCATGACCTCCTCCTCCCGACTCATCTCTCACCTCGCCTCGGCCTCCTCGGCCCCCGCCTCTCCCTCCTCGGCGTCGCTGACTTGAGTCCTCCCCATGCCCGTCTCGGCTCGCTTTCGCTCGTCACCCTCCTCCTTCGTGACCTTCTCCGGACGCCCGCCCCGCCGACCTCTTCAACCCGTCCTCTTCGCCCTTGAGTGCGCGCGCCGCCGCCGCCCTCGGCTTCTCGTTCAACCCTCAACGATGGGTGCCGCCCTTGCCGGGAGCGCACCCTCTTCTACATGCCCCATCGCTGGCGTCGCTCTATGGTTGGGCCCCCCGCCAAGGCCAAGCATGTCCTTGCGGTGGGAGCGGTTTATGGGAGGCGCGATCGACGACGACAACATGGACTTGGCGGCCGCCGTCCCCCCGCCGACGGAGGAAGGAGATAAGTTCAAAAGTTTTGTTTTTGAGCAATTATCATTGTAATAGTATGAATTGTGTTGTTTGATTGGGTCCATCGGTGAATTGTGTGCGGCGTCCTGCGTCCTGCGTCCAAAGCGTAGCATGTCGTGATTAGTTATCTTCACCTTCCGGTTTGTACATTGATCCTTTAAGGACTAGGAAGAAGAGTATGAAAGGCGTATTACTGAATTTGTGAACCCAAAAGACTATGACAAACCAATCGAACAACGACGGAAGAACTTCATGTGCAACTGTTCATCGGTTTATTAGCTATACACTTCGAATATCTCAAGAGTTTTTGTGGTGGTCTAAAATTGCGTAGTGGCTTTATGTGTGGGTAAATCTGCAGGAGTGTGTCTGCTTTGGAATATACCATGAAACCATAATGACTTTTCAACATTTTGTTGTAAAATTGTCTTTATACTTTTTGGAAGAACATTTTAATGGCTATGGAATATGGACAAATATGCATGCAAATGATGTTGTTTAGTTTGTATGGTTTGTTAGGCTTGCGAGATAATTTGGTATTTCAAGCGTTTGATTGTAGATGTGTATTCGTATTTTGTGTGCTTTAGGTCATTGATGGCTAGGTCAAGACAAGATGAAGTAAACAAGACAATAGAGATATCCAATGTTGGAATTCTTGTCATCGGTTAGAAGAACGGCGGGATCTATGTGATATTGTTGCTCTTCTTGAAGCCCAGATTTAGTTCGAGTCTTGGATTGGCCCGCCCAAGAGATGATTATCTTATAAATCCATTTGGTGTGACTGTGCATAAGATGCTCACAAATGATTCACTACTACATGAACCGACATCACAGACGGTTCGGAACCGTCATCATAGACGGTTTCCGAACCGTCTATGTTTGTTAGTCTGTGATAACAGGATATTATCACAGACGGTACAAAACCGCTCGTGATAGGAAATATCACGACGGTTTTATTAAAAACCGTCTATGAAGTCAAGTATCGCGCACGGTTTCAACTAAAAACCGTCTGTGATCTGAGAATATCACAGACGGTTCTAAACAAAAACCGTTTGTGATAGGAGAATATCATAGACGGTTCTAAATAAAAACCGTCTGTGATTTCTGAATATCACAGACGGCTTTTGTGTAAAACCGTCTGTGATATTCTCCTATCACGCAGACGGTTTGCAGTTGAAACCGTCTGTAATACTTGCCTTCACAGACCGGTTTTAACACAAAACCGTCTGTGATAGCTCGTACCCCCTTCCCACAAATTGTCTGTTTTTCCTGGCTAGCCTCAGGAATTGCTAGCCATGCCCTCTGAAAACAAGCATTCACAGAAACAGATTCAAGCATTCACGTAAATGATTCAAGCATTCACAAAAGCAGATTCAAGCGACCATGACAACTCAAAGTGATCATTACTCAAAATAAATTACAAAAGATCGTATTTGTTCAAGTATTATCGCTATAGTTACAACTAGATTACAATTGTTTGCATTGAGAGGTTTTAGAGGGGTGATGCTCTGGGTTGGCGACGGAGTGAAACTCTCCGTTGTCGTTAATGATTCTGTGTTGATAAAAGCGCAGAGCTTCCTCGAATGTCCTTGATCTCTTCAACGAGTGAATCACATTGTAAATTCAAGGCTGCCGCTAGCAAGAGTAAAGTGCTAAGATATATATATATTTAAATTTATAATTATGAAATAATTATTTCGAGATTGACAAACCTCGGGATCCTTCTTCCTAGTCAGAAGGATTAGTCGCATATGATAGCGAGCGTAGATTGCACATAACTCATCATCTTTTTTTTGGCGGCCTTCGCAAAAATAGCAAGAGTATAGTCGATTCGAGACGCGTTATTATGAAGTATGATATAGGATTATAGTGTTGTAGCGTCATAGAAAAATCCATCTGTGTGTGTTAGTTAGGCGCTCTTTCCATTGTATATTCCTTTGTTGGCAACATAATTGATGAACGACCTACATGATTCAAAAGGTTATCCTCGGCCATTTCAAGCGAATGAAGACTACAATAGAGTTATGTAAGGAGGAAATGAGCATACCTCTCGAGTATTCCTCTTAGAGTCTTTGAAGTCGTGCTTGTTGCGGTTTAGGGAATCAAGGTATATCACATGGTTCCTCTTGGGTATAATAACTAAAAGGATCGATGGTACCTACTCATGTATGTCGCCATAGTCATTAAACCTAAGTTAAGTCTTTGCGTATAAAGTACAAATGAAATTTGTATAGCAAGTAGTGACACTTACCCCGGTTGTAGGGCACCACTATGTACTTCATGTTAAATCGACGAAGCAATGACCTCGTTATGTATTTCTCGACGAAGGATGAGTCTTGTTGGATGGTTTGCAACGATACCACATGTGGGTCGAGAAACCCACTGGTTCTTTCCATTCCCGGACATTTTTCAGCATGTATCTATACATAAGCAATGAGTTATGATATTTATTGGTATTACATGAATGTAGAATTTGATTGTACGCACTTACAGTGTCCAACATCGTAGAAGCGAGACGTCGAGGCCAACGAGGTTGAATAGTTCAAATAAGTCATTGAAGCCCACGACGAAGTACCTCGTCCTGTTGAAGAAATGCTTGTCCTCGTATCGGCGGTGATTCGATGATCGCACCCTTCTTTTGGGTCCTCGCCAAGTACCGGGCATGCAAAGCGACAAGCATATCCGGCGTGCATTATCTGCGTCGGAGCACAATGGTTTTCGATGATGTAGTTCCGGTATCGCGGACTTCCGGACTTGGGAGGCGCCTTAACGCGTTTGTGGATTTCGATTTGGCCTTAGCGATTGGCGGCGTCTTCTTGTGAGACGACTTCGGGAGCGGATACGACGGCACGCTTTTGTCGTTCCTTCGGCGTCTTCTCCACGGAATCGAAGAGGTGGCCTTATGAGGTGAAACATGAGGTGGAGTCATCGAGGGTCCGTTGGAGAGGAATGGTCGTGTCGGATCGCGATCTTGGGTCGAGCGATGTCCTTCTTGGGCCACTAGATAAAAGAGAGGACGGCATCCCTAGTGTTGTGATCTCTTCGTTCGGGCAAATCTTCACGGACGGACTCGGAAATTGACATGTACCATATCCACGGACCTGGCGTAACCGTGCGCGCCCGGTGGCACCGTCGTCTTGCCCCTTCCTCGTATGGATACACCATCCTGCTGCGACCTCAATACAAAGGACCCATCCATCCTCACTTGGAGCTTCTGGCGTCGGCTCCTACAAAACAATACGCAATTAGGTAAGGCGTCCTATAGGTCTATCTTTGGTGCATTCCATAGATGTCGTTACCTTGATGTCGTCTATCGGTGTCGAGCGTCGTCATGTTCACAATTATCTTGTGACGCGACGCTACTCCGACGTCGAGGAGGCGCCTCCCGAATTAGCGGGCGGCTTGCGACCACGGCTCATGAGTATATCCATTTGACTCGCAATCTTGCCATCTCTACTTGAAATTGGTTAGTAATCATCTGTACCTAGCGGTTGTCGTGCTCGGCCTTGGATCTCTTCCTAGTCTTATACATGCGATGAGTCGTCCGCGAATCCATGACTCCAAGGTATGTTAACCCCAAGGCAGCGTGCGACCGAGGTGCTCCTTGTTTCCCAAGGCCGTAGATAGTATATCATTCTCCACATGCGCACGGAAGGAGCCTTGGGAAGCTTGGGCGATCAAGTCCGCCGCAAGAGGTCATCATGTTATTATAGGCACTATGAAGTTATGGACTTATTAACAACTTAGTAGTTCGACATATTTACCACACGTTGGGACACTTCCTGGTCTGCCGGGTTTGTGAAGGAGATGTTGCCCGAAGACGAGACTTGTGCCCTCACTTTTAACTAGCTTAGGGAACGCGGGTCTGTGACATCAGGAAACGGGTTCTCCTTCTCCGCCGCCCATTCCTCATATTTACCCGCGTACCCAGCGGTGCCGAGTCTGTGCGGGTGAGTGTTTCGTGTCTGGAGAGCTTTGTGCGCCGCACTTTGCTCCTTAAATTCGGTCGTCGTTTTCATAGCCACAAAGGTGTCCCATGCTTCTGCGTCAAGAATTTGTCTTGCTTGTGAAGGCGTTTGACCGTGTTCACGTGCCGTGACAAGAATGCTCTTGAAGGTCCTCCACGATTTACCCATCGTGAGCATCGCCGTCGTCGCCGCACGCGTGCCACATATACGGAATAGTGAACTTCTCGAAAGTTACATCCACGCGCCTTTCACTTCTTTCGTCGAGTCCTTCCACGTTGGTGTGGTGATGAGGACCCGTTCCTTGCAAGTATCCCGCAGATGGTCAGGAATCTCGCCACGATCTCTTGGGACTCAGAGGGACCCCAAAGTCCTTGACCTCCGTGATGACCCGATCGTCCGTAGGCATTTTCGATTGTCCTCTGTCATCTCGCTTAGTGTCATTATAAATCGACGGTGACAATGGCCTCGTCGGCGCCTCTTCCATCATGGCGTCGGTGTCGTGGCGCCTCGTCGGCGCCTCTTCCATCTGTGGCGTCGGTGATGGCGGCGAAGCGGTGCCTCTGCCATCTCGCTTACTTGCTATCTATATAAGTTACATATGCAATAAAATGGATTGCAAGTGTCCCAAATTAACATATACATTTAAACTTAATAATATGCTCAACATGTGCAATATTAGCAAATAATCATAAATAATTCGGCATAAATATGAAACAATTAATCTCGGGAAGAAATACAGAGGTTGACTATAGAGATCAAGATGGCAAATGAAAAGTTGAATGAGCTCATACAGAGTACTAACATTCCTTAATCCACTAGCTTCTCTAAGGAAGCCTACTTCATCGAGGCCGACACCTCGAGTGTGCCATTTGTTTCATGCCGTGGAGGACCGGCATGAAACAAAGGTACACTCAAGTGTGTCGAGATCGACGAAGGAAATGCTAAGCAAAGGTTTAATCTGTAGGGCTCGCCGCCTCCTGCTCCTATTATGTGCTCTCGGAAGGAGAGTAGCTAAAGAACAAGTCTTTGCCATCTCAATCCTATTGTCTATACTCTTCATCGACCACGACACATCTGAGTGTGTCATTTGTTTCATCTTGTGGAGGACGGCATGAAACAAATGGCACACTCAAAGGTGTCAGATCGACGAAGGAAATGCTAAGCAAAGGTTTAATCTGTAGGGCTCGCCGCCTCCCTGCTCCTATTATGTGCTCTCGAAGGAGAGTAGCTAAAGAACAAGTCTTTGCCATCTCAATCCTATTGTCTATACTCTTCATCGACCACGACACCTTTGGAGTGTACCATATGCTTCTTGCCTTGGAGGATTGGTAAGAAGTAAAGGTACACTCAAGTGTGTCAGATCGACAAGGAAATGCTAAGCAAAGGTTTAATCTGTAGGGCTCGCCGCCTCCTGCTCCTATTCTAACACTCCTTAATCAACGAAGCAAAGGTTTAATGCTTCATGTACGTAAGACTAGCCTTTAATGAAGACATAGAAACAAAATAGAATCAAGTAAAACTTTCTTTACGGATTGATGATATTATGTGCTCTCGAGAAGGAGAGTAGCTAAAGAACAAGTCTTTGTCATCTCAATCCTATTGTCTATACTCTTCATTAAATGAATATGATAATATAAATTCAAACTATGAGTTCTAAACAATACTTTGCTTAACGTCAAGCGATCTCAAGCATTAGCAGCAGATTAAACTTCGATCAAGCAGAGGTTGACTACGAGAGATCAAGATGGCAAATGAAAAGTTGAATGAGCTCATACAAACAACTAGAAGAATCACAAACTAGTCAATAGAACTGATCAATTTGCAATAGAACTATGAGCTCAACGAAAGTAACCAATTAACATTACATCATATTGATAGTAGCAAGTAATACAATAGAGCTCAAGTATGAACTAACAATCACATTCAATCTCAATTATAAGGCGAGTTCATCACGAGCATGTCAACAAAGCCCACCGATCTTGTGATCTTTGCATAGATAGAAACTAGTGATACAAATCTTTTGTTCGAGCCTATCTTTGTTCGAGCCTACTTCATCGACCTAACACCTTTGGAGTGTACCATTTGCTTTTGCCTTGGAGGATTGGCAAGAAGCAAAGGTACACTCAAGTGTGTCGAGATCGACGAAGAAAATGCTAAGCAAAGGTTTAATACTTCATGTCAGAAGACTAGCCTTTAATGAAGACATAGAAACAAAATAGAATCAAGTAAAACTTTCTTTACGGATTGATGATATTATGTTCTCTCGGAAGGAGAGTAGCTAAAGAACAAGTCTTTGCCATCTCAATCCTATTGTCTATACTCTTCATTAAATGAATATGATAATATAAATTCAAACTATGAGCTCTAAACAATACTTTGCTTAAGCTGTCAAATGATCTCAAGCTGTTAACGAAAACATATTAAACTTCGGTCAAGCAGAGGTTGACTATAGAGATCAAGATGGCAAATGAAAAGTTGAATGAGCTCATACAGACTACTAGAAGAATCAAAAACTAGTCATTAGATTACCATGGCTGAATACTCTCCATGAGGCGAACATGAAGAATCGAATAACTAGCTTTCAACCAAAAGTAACCAATTAACGATACATCATATTGACGGTAGCAAGTAATACAATAGAGCTCAAGTATGAACTAACTATCACATTCAATCTCGATTATAAAGCGAGTTCATCACAGAGCATGTCAACAAAGCCCACCGATCAATTTACAATGAGCGATGAGCTCAACCGAAAGTAACCAATTAACGAGAGATCATATTGACGATAGTAAGTAATACAATAGAGCTCAAGTATGAACTAACTATCACATTCAATCTCATTATAAGGCGAGTTCATCACGAGCATGTCAACAAAGCCCACGATCAACAAAGCCAAAGCGCCCAGAGGAGCAATACTCACAGAGAGGATGCCGCACAAGAACTCACGGTGCAAGGAGGAGGCCGACACGGGAGGAGGGCGGCTGAGGAGAAAGGCGGTCTGAGAGGAGGAGGACGGCGTGGGGAGAAGGCGGTGCAGAGGAGGAGGCCCACACGGGAGGAGGACGGGCGGCGTCGAGGTCGGAGGCGGCGACGTCGGGGCTTCTGACGAGGTGAGGTGAACGGGCGCCGTGGTCGGGGCGGCACCGAGGTCGGCGCCGAGGTCGGGGTGCGAGAGTCGGGCGGCGGCACCGAGGTTGAAGGCGCCGAGGTCGGGCGCCGAGGTTGGCGGCGGCCGAGGTCGTGGTCGGAGGTGAACTCTGGCGAGCCCTAAACCCTAGAGGAGGCGAGCGGCGTGAGAGCCTAAGGGCGCGGGAGAGGAAGTGACAAGTGAGAGCAAAACCCTAGCGTTTCCGCCTTATAAAAAGTATATCACAGACGGTTTCTAACGAGAACCCGTCGGTGATAATATCCGAGCGGTTCTATAAGCGAACCGTGCGTGATATGGAACGTATCCTGACGGTTTTCACTACAACCGCTCGTGATATGGGCGTATCCTGAGCATGTTTTTAAATAGAACCGTCAGTGATTCCTTTTCCTAAGCGGTTGTACAGCGGAACCGTCTGTGATAACTCTCTTCATTTTCCGCGTGTCTCTTCGTCTTCATTTTCTGCATGCTCTAGCCGTCTCACGATCTGCAGTAGCGGCTTCATCTCTTCATTTTCCAACGTCGCTCTGACTCCCCAAATATCTCTTCGTCTCCGTTCCGCTTTAGAACTTGTTCTATATATAGATGTGTCCCTTCTACAATGTATTTCACACAACCTCCTTGATCCCTTTCTCCACAAAAAGAAATTAATGGTTGCCTCCTCTTCAGACACGCCTTGTCGCGCACCTCTCTCATTTGACGTTGAATCGTCTTTGCGGAAGAACACTATTTCAACAATGTCTTCACTCCTCTGTCCGAGAATTTGCGGGGCGGGTGACGCCACCTTCCGCCGTCTTGACATTCTCCTCCGCCGTGTCTTCCGGGTGATCTCCCACTTTCGGCGAGTTTACCGTGTCGTCGACGTGGTCCTCCAAAACGAAGTTGCACGTCTCCAGGAGGCTTGTCGTCACTTGGACTGCTTAATCGAGGCAGCAGGCGATCGAGTCGACCAGGCCGAGACCCCTCAAGTAAGAGAAGAGAGCCTATGGGCTCAATTCTTCTTAGTTCAACAGTCCGAGGATCTTCGGGACACACTCGAACGAGCGCGTCAGCGGGTGGACGTATTTCAGGCTTCGTTCGATCATGAACCGTCCGCCTCCGACGCCGCCGCCTACGAAGTATTGAAGACGGAGATAGCAGCCTACCTCCGCCACTAGATAGGTTTCTAGTTTTTTAATCTTTTTGTTTAACGCCACGTTGTTTGGCTATATATATGAAAATTCCAAAATGAAAAAAAAAGTTTGGAGGTGAAGTTACTATATCTATTTGCCCATAGTAAGAGCTCCTCTTCCCATCGATACTGAAGTGTGTAGGTATGTTGATCTGGAGCCAGTGGCAGGGGGCCGGCCGGGTTGCTCCACTGCGGTAGTGGCAGAGAGAGGCGGGCCACATTGCGGTAGTCGGCGATGGACCTGAGCCTTGATCTTGGCGATGGGAGGATATCACGAGCGGTTCTTAATTAGAACCGCTCAGTGATAACTAATATCCTGAGCGGTTCTAAATAAGAACCATCGTGATACTACACGACGGTTGTAACGTAAAACCGCTCGTGATTAGGGGATTATCATAGGCGGTTTTGGATAGAAGCATGCGTGATAATTCCTGAGCGGTTCTATTTATCAACCGTCGTGATAGATGACTATCACTGAGCGGTTCTAAAAATACCGTCTGTGATAGTTGTTCCACGCCCGACCGCAGTTCAGTTGGTGACCCAACACGAGCGGTTCCAAAGGAACCGCTGCGTGATGGGGCATCTACTATCTTTGTTTTGTAGTAGTGATTGTTCTGGAGATGCCTTGGTTGAATTTGTTTGATACTTTTATGTATTAGTGATGGGCTTAGTAATTGCAAGACACATTCTTGTGATCGGGAGTGATACCAT
Organism: Phyllostachys edulis; assembly: GCA_036346405.1. Classification (NCBI taxonomy): domain Eukaryota; kingdom Viridiplantae; phylum Streptophyta; class Magnoliopsida; order Poales; family Poaceae; genus Phyllostachys; species Phyllostachys edulis. The sequence continues at coordinate 77,856,292 of CM070550.1, read as the reverse complement.
TTCGATCTTGCAAATGTAAAATAATGGTCGATTGGTTCTTACTCCTTTCATGGACCTAGTGAGTTCTTGTGGTAGGGGTTGAGTGTAATAGAGTAAAACCAAACTCAAGGTCTTCACAAATCATTATAGTTCTAAAGAATCCTTTATGTTTTGTCTATCTGAGTTTATCTTGATGAGATAGCTCAATGTCAATGTCGAGAGGCGGGCAAGCCTTAGAAATTGTAGAAGTCTGCATTAGGTATTTGCCCTTGGATGTTTTTTCTTTTCATTTCGTTCATCCCATTTGATGTAGTGGTTTTCGGACTTGGAGCGAGAGATTCGATTAATAATGATGAGGAGAATTGTGAATGTCATCTCCTTGCCTCTATTATGGTCTTTTGTTATGATACTCATTGAATTATAACTTTTGTTATGAACTTTGTATGTTTATGTATGTTGTATTTAATTTTTTTTTCAAGATTTTTTTTGAATGTGGGCGAAAAACATGGCACTACATGGCTAAAAAATTAAAATAAATAAATAAAAGCACAGCATGATAGAAATCAACTTATTAAATTGTTATAAATTAAGCAATTAAAAAAGGATACAAGTCACAAAACAAGGGTAGTGCAGTCTTTTTACAATGATCCTTATCATTTCTGGAGCTGGATCCAATTTTCTAACCAAACACCAACTCAGACTGCTCCAACTTCTCATAAGAGTGGATCCAAAAGTGAAGCTGGAGTTGGAGCTGAAAAAACTTGGAGCAGAGCTATACCAAACATGCCCTTAATAATGTTAGTATTTACTTAAATGATTTCAATATTTGTTCAAATAATTTAAGTTATTTTGTTATTTGTAATATCGATTTGAGCATTGAAACATTAGCGATGAAATGGTGTATTACCACCACCAAAATCACCCAAATAATTAAAAACAAGTATTAACATAATTAAAACAAGTATTGATGTCACTAAAACAAGTTACAAAGATAATGAAACTATGAGAAATAAAACTAAACAAACGGTATATGGTATTTGTACGTCAACCTAGGTACGAAGGGTAAACAATAATCATATATAAAAACAAATTTAAAAAATTATGGATTTTTTCCTTCATCGATAGGTCTACTAGTAGCCACAGCCTACTGCTAATTTATAGTGTAATAGTAGTACTACTACTACTAGCATCTCGCTATCTCGTAGCTATGTCATGCACAATGGCACTGCCAGCTGCTAACAATAATTGTTGAGGAACCGTCGCTGGCGAGTCTAGTCCGATCGATTATCTCGTAGATGAAGTAGAATCGCATATACAGAGTACAGAAAATAAATGAACACACAGAGATAGGGGGGGAGGGGCTTTCTCTTCTTTATTACTTCTTTCAGCAGCTCTTTACAATGATTTGCGCCCCTATTTATAGACTAAAAGATCCTACTAGGGTTTTGGCTGGGGCACCCATCCCATAGGCCAGCTACTAGGCCAAGCCTATGGTTTCCCAACACTCCCCCTTGGGCACCCATTCCCACATGTTCATGTCTCGTCAAAACTCCACAAAAACCCAGTGGGAAAAAATTGGAGAAAGAGTACATGATACATGTTCTGCTGCGTTGCATGAATTGCCTCGTTAAAACCTTAGCCGATAAACTTCAAGAAAACTCGTCAAGGGAAAAAGAGTATAATCCACCCAATTTCATTTAATCTCTAAGATTTATTCTTTGGGTACTCGATCCTTGTGATCAAGTTTCAATAATGAGTTCGTGAAGATTCTCGCCCTGTATTATGCACTTCTCTAAGTCTCATCATTTCAATTCCACATATGCATCTTTCAAAGCTAGACGTTGGAAGTGACTTAGTGAATAAATCTGCAAGATTTTCACATAACTTAGTATGTAGTACTTTAATCTCATCCAGCCTTTGCAATTCATGAGCATAGAAGAACTTGGGGTTGATATACTTTGTGAGATGACTCTTCACATAACCCATCTGCACTTGTGCAACACAAGCTACATTATCTTCATAGATAATAGTGGGAGTTGGTGCGGTATTCGATCCACATGATTGTTGGATGTGGTGAATCATCCGCCGAAGCTAAGCACATTCTCGTGAGACCTCGTATAGTGCTATGATTTTTGAGTGGTTCGTCAAAGTCGATACAAGACTTTGCTTAGACGATTTCCATAAAATTGCAGTTCCACCACATAAGACTACATAGCCTGTTTGCAACTTGGCTGTATACTGATCCGACAGGTACCCAGCATCCACATAGCCAATCATAGTCAGGTCTTGGATCTTTCTGTAGAATAGACCAAGGTATTTGCTTCCTTAAATGTATTGGAAGATGTCCTTTATTCCCTGCCAATTCCTTTTGGTAGGTTTTGCACTATATCTTGCTAATATGTTCACAACAAATGCAATATCCAGTCTAGTATAGTTTTCTAAATACAAGAGTGCTCCTATTGCACTTAAGGACGAGAATTCCGGTCTTAGGACTTCCTCCCCCTCTTCTCTAGGTCTGTATGGATCCTTGTCTTGCTGCAAAGATCTCCCGAAAATCGACACTTTCGAAGGGTATGCCTTTTCAAAGTTGAACCTTTCTAACACCTTTTGAGTGTAGGTTGATTGATGCACTAATATCCCTTTAGGGACATGCTCAAGCTGTAAACCTAGGCAATATTTGGTTTTACTCAAATCTTTCATTTCGAACTTCGACTCCAGGTAAGAGCTTGCTTTCTAAATATCTTCCAGGGTTCCAATGATATTCAGATCATCTACATACACTGAGATTATACAAAATCCATCCTGACATCGTCGTATAAATACACAGGGACAATCCTCATTGTTCGTGTAGCCTTTCTTGCATAAAAAGTCGCACAAGCGATTATACCACATCTTACCTGATTGCTTAAGTTCGTACAGTGACTTTCTGAGTTTTACACTATACAGATTTCTATTTGCTCGATCTTAGTTTGGGACATGGATACCTTCAGGTACCTTCATATAAATGTCCGAATCCAAGTTTTCATAAAGGTATGCAGTTACCACACCCATCAATTTTATTTCTAAATTCAAGTTCACTGCCATTGAGATTAAATATATAAAGGTAGTTTTGCCCATGACCGGGAAATATGTTTCTTCATAATCAACTCCTGAATGTTGAGTGAAACCTTGTGCAACGAGCCTTGCTTTATATCTTACTACTTCATTATTTTTATTTCTCTTTCGAACAAACACCCACTTATGCCCTATGGGGTGCACATGGGTTGGCGTGCGGCTTACAGGCCCAAAAACATCTCTTTTATTCAGAGATAATAATTTAGTTTCTATTGCTTTCTTCCAATCTTCCCAATTTGATCTTTTCTTACATTCAACGAGCGATGTAGGCTGTCGGGACCCAAAATTACGATTCGGGACCCTCTGTGTTGAATGCACTAGCCCAGGATCATGCTAGTGCACACAGTGTCAACAAAGATGGCAATCGATCCATACAAGCGAATAATAACATAAACGATTAACTTTGATTAACAAATAATGGTTTTGACCTTAAGGTCGAGTTTACAACTATTGAGCCACGCAGGGCTAACAGAGAAAATAAACAAAGAATGAAGCGAAGCGGTAGTGGCACCCCATCGATTCGCCACAGGCAACCGACTGGGACCAAGACCTCATGATCAGGCACCTTCGATGTACTCATCCTCGAATGCTGGTGAAGACTCCTCCTCTGCTTGATTCGTCAAAACAAGCGTGAGTACACAACCGTACTCGCAAGCCACACCACAGAGATGCAAAATATACATGGCTTTTTACAAGGAAAGGCATTCTGTGGCTCTTTTGCATAAATGCAACTTTTGTAATTGAATACAATTAATAGATTGAAAACAGATAAAACAAAGCAGACAATAATAATTTTAACAATTTATTTCACAAAGACGCACACACCTAAGCAGTTATTCACATAGTGGATGATTTAAACCACACTGCTCCTTCCCACACGCTTTTATGAAAATCTACCCCTAGTGTGAAATCCCGAGCATTGTCCATGATCATGACGCGCTATTGAATAGATTAAATTACACTCTGCGAGTTTGTACACTTTACCCACAAGATACAATTAGTGGAGCTAGCACTAATCATAACAAAGCATTTGGATACCTTATCTTACTATGCTAGGCCCGTCTCAAAAGCAGACATGTGGTGCGTGCAGGGGCTCAGTTCAATGACGCACATGGTGAGGTCCTTAATTGACCAAGGCAAGACTTCCACATGCTAATTAAACCACATAGCCACACAGATTATTATTCACACAGATCACACAGATTATTGTCCACACAGATCACACAGTATCCACCACTTGCCTCAGTCCAAATCCTTTTTACCACCCAGTTGATTTAAGTCCCACACATGCCACAAAGACACATAGTACACACAGATTATTATAAGATTGCATATTCACTTAGTCAGATTAATAATTGCAGTCTCACATGAGTAAATGGTTCGTGGCATGGCTAAGCAATCTACTCGTACTAACCAACCCACGTTGGTGCTACAATATTTACCAACTAAATAGCAACTAGGGTGACAAAGGATCGGGGCATAACAATTACACAAGGAAGGCATAACAATTTGGAATTAACTACTACACCCAAAACATTTAAATAGATACTTGAATTAAGATCAGATAATTTGAATTAAAATACTTTTGTAAAACTGGGAAGCAAAATGGTCAAGGGTATAGCTTGCCTTGGAATAAGTTTAGGTCTTGGTCTGGTCTTGAAAGCTCCTTCTTCTTCAACTCTTCCAACAAATCAAAGTCTACTCATAAGCGAAGCACAAAAACAAAATAAATAAATAACAGAGGCAAATAAACTAAAAAAAAAATCTCCATTAGGTAGATCTTGATTTTAGACGAATTTAGAAATTTGAATGGACTGATTTGGAGTTAGGATGCAAAAGATATGAGGTTTCAAAGTTTGAATCTAAAGAAAACCCTAGAAATTGGATTTAATGATTTTCCAAATTATTTCTTAAAAGAAAAACCCGGATTATTGCGCAAGCATGACATCAGCAAAGGATTTCTGGGAATTAAAAGAATTAAAATAAAATCTGACATGTGGGACCCCCATGTCAGAGGCAAGGCTCACGGTGGACTAAGTCCACCGAGTCTTTAGTGCTGGCGGCTCGGGCGCCACGTGGGCGCTCACGTGGCGGCTGACACGGCGCCACGTGGAATGACACGCAGGCACAGAGGCTGAGGTGGCCGGTGACTTGGCGTCCACGTCGGCGGGAACGACAACGGTGGCGGCGGTGGCACGGGACCCAATGGTCACCGGCGCTACGGTGATCGCCGACGAGGGTGGGTGGTACGGGCATGTAGCTGGCACTATTGCGAACCTCAGGGTGTAGGTCCGGGTGGTCGGGGACGACGGTGGTGGCCGGCGACAAGGTCGGAGCGGAGGAGGGCTTCGGGTTTTGTCGGGCGAGCGCTCTGGCGAGGAATTGGCGTCGGGGAGGGGTCCGGGAGGTAGAGGAAGCGATGGCGAACTCGGTGGTGTGCTCCGACGGCGCTTGGCGGCTCTGGCGGCGTGTCGAAGAAATTCCACCGGCGAAAGCCCTAAAGCTCGGTGCGGCGGCGCTAGGGCTCGTGAGGAGGTGTGGGTTGGGGTTTGAGTTGCGAGGGGCGCGATCCGGGGTGCCTTTATAGGGGCCGGAGGCACCAGAGCTGCGTGGCGACGAGGAGGTCGTGTCTTGAGATCGTGGCGGCGATTTGCGGCTTGGGCGCCGTGTCTTGAGAAGAGGGAAGAGGGCGTGGGGTCATGCGGAGGAGGTCGCGAGTCTCGCGCGCACACCCGCGTGAGTCGTGGGTGGTTGGAAGCGGTCCGTTAGCGAGCTCGCCGCCAGCTTCAATGGCGGTTGTCGCGATTTAACGCGGAGAAGAAAGCGGCGAAGACGGCGACAACAGAAGCGGCCCACGCGCCGAGAGAAAAAGGCGGCGCGCATGGCTAAGATCTGATCGTCATTTCGCAATCAACGGTGAGGATTAGCGAACACGTGGAGAGAGACGCAGCGGAGGTCCAAGCGTCCAAATCGATCGGACTGACTCTGAAGGATCGGGCCGAGATGAACAGGGAAATTTGAGGAATTCGCCCAAACACTATTTGGAGATTTAAAATAGGTTTTCTTTTTAGAAAATAGCGAGAATTCAAATAAGCAATGGAAATTAGCAAATGGACTTGGAAAAATTCAGAAAATTCTAGAAAATATATCCAAGCACGAGAGAATCCAAATAAAATAGTTTTGACTATTGTTCATGTTGACTTTAGTCATATTAAATTGTTTTGTTACTCAAAGTTCAATATTAAGCTTTTAAATTAAATTCAAACAAATCCAAATGGTGAATTTTCTCCTACTAACTATTCAAAGGATTTTTAAAGTTTTGAAAATTGGGATGTTACAAACCTCCCCCTTAAAGGAATCTCGTCCCGAGATTCAAAGCTAAACTGGAGAAAAGGCTAGGGAACTCGGCTTTCAACCCTTCTTCACGTTCCCACGTTGCTTCACCTTCGAGTGGTGGCTCCCTTTGCACTTTGCAAAAAGAACTGTCTTTATACGGTCCGGCGTTCTGCGACATCCGAGAATCTTGACCGTTTTGCTCTTTGTAGGTGAGGTCTTCTTTTAGTTCAATTGACTCCAACGGTGCTGTTCTTCGGCACACGAAGACACTTCTTCGGTGTGAGGCGTGAAAGACATTGTGTACCCTGCTAATGATTGTGGCGGCTCTAAGCGATAAGCCACTTCTCCACGGCGTTCCAAAATCTTGAGCAGACCCAACATACTGAGGGCAAGTTTCCCTTTGGCATGGAACCTTTTCACACCTCTCGAGGCGTAACTTCGAAGATATACAAAATCTTCGGCTTGGCGAGATCATGGCGGCGATTATCGGCATAACTCTTACGCCTCGATCGAGCTATCTTTAGTCTCTCTCGATCATGGACACTTGCTCTTCTACTTCTTGAATAATATCCGGACCAAAGATCAGATGCGTTAATTTGTTTCGACCGGTTCAACGGGGTTACGCAAGCACAACCATACAAAGCTTCAAGCGGTGACATTTGCAAAGCGGCTTGATAGCTGTTGTTGTACGAGAATTTCGCATATGGTAAACTCTTATCCCAACGGGTAGAATTTGCTAAAGCACGTGCTCTCAACATATCTTCAATATCTGGTTAACTCTTTGATCCGTCCATCTGTGCAGGGATGATCGTGATACTAAAATTGGTGAGTCCCTAAGGCTTCATGCAAACTCGCCAAAATCGGAGGTGAATTGAGATCCTCGATCGACACTATCTTCTTAGGCACTCCATACAAACCGACAATCTTTGACATATATAGCTCGCTAGACGATCTCTGAGTAAGTGGTTTTGTTGGCAAGAAATGGGCAACTTTAGTCAAGCGATCCACTATTACCCAAATCGAATCGTAATCCGATTGAGTCTTGGGTAAACCGATAATGAAATCCATTCGATTTCTTCCCACTTCCATTCGGAATCTTCAAAGGTTACCAACAGACCTGCTTTGGCCTCGATGCTCTACTTTAACTTTTGACACACGTCGCAAAGCGATGACGAACTCTGCGACATCTCGCTTTAGATTTGGCCACCAAAACTTGTTCTTAACATCCTGATACATCTTGGTACTATCAGGGTGAATCGAATACTTGGAGTCATGGGCCTCCTTCAAAATTAGCTGTCTTAATCCATCAATATCTGGAACGCAGATACGTCCATTGATCCACAGTATGTCCTGATCATCCACTGTGAAGTCCTTGAACTTCCCTTCTGTCATCTTCTTCTTGATGTCGGTGAACTCTGAGTCTTTCGGCTGAGCTTCGCGAATCTGCTTCTCCAAAGTAGACTGCACTTCCAAATTTGCCATGAATCCTTCAGATACTACTTCTAGCCTCAGCTTCTGGAATTCCTCTTGAAGTTCTGAACAAAGCTCTTTCACTTCCAAAGCATTGCAGTGGCTCTTATGGCTCAAAGCGTCGGCAACGACATTGGCTTTACCCGGATGGTAATGGATTCCAAGATTATAATCCTTTATCAACTCTAGCCATCTCCTCTGTCTCATATTCAGATCGTTGAGTGAAAATATATTTCAAGCTCTTATGATCAGTATATACCGCATACGATTCTGGATGAGGTAATGACGCCGAATCTTCAAAGCATGCACTACTGACTAATTCGAGATCATGGGTAGGGTAATTTTCTTCATGCGGTCTTAAGCGCCTTGGCGATAAGCGGCAGCTCTTCCTTCTTGCATCGGGACACATCCTAATCCTTGACTGAAGCATCACAATAGATATCAAAATCCTTGCGAATATCGGCAAAATCAACCTTGAAATTTGAAGTCAAACGCTTCTTCAATTCTTGAAAACTTTCTTCACAAGTGGGGTCCAAGTAAACTTTTCTCTTTCTTCAACAATTGCGTAAGAGGTTTAGCAATCGATGAGAATCCTTCAATGAAAGCAGCGATAATATCCTGCTAATCCCAAAGCTGCGAATCGAGTGGCAGGTCTTGGGTTGTTCCCAATGTAATACATCTTTAACTTCTTTGGGGTCATTGCTACTCCTGCATTTGTCATCACATGACCAAGAAATCCACTTCCTTTTTCGTAAATCGCACTTACTAAACTTAGCATCTGGTGATGCTCTCTCGAGTTTCTCTAGGATTAATCTCAAATGCTCGGCATGTTCTTCTTCGACTTGGAGTAAACCAAAATATCATCGATGAATACAACTACAAACTTGTCCGGATACTCCATGAATACCTTATTCATCATGTTCATGAAGTAGGCGGGGTATTAGTCGGACCAAAGGACATGACTAAGAACTCATAATGTCCGTACAGCGTTGAAAGCGGTCTTAGGTATATCCTTGGGGCAGATCTTCAAGCGATGGTAACTTCGATCGCAGTCGATCTTGAGAACACTCGGCTCCTTCATTTGATCAAGCAGATCATCTATCGGGGCAATGGATACTTATTCTTGATGGTGACTTCATTGAGAGATCGGTAGTCGATGCACATTCTCATGCTTCCATCCTTCTTTTTGACGAACAAGACTGGCGCTCCCCATGGCGACGAACTAGGCCTCACAAAACCTTTCTCCAAGAGTTCTTCTATTTGCTTCTTCATTTCCACTAACTCATCGGCAGGCATCCGATAAGGTCTCTTCGAGATGGGTGTTGTACCTGGCACTAGATCGATGACAAACTCGATGTCACGATCCGGTGGCATCCCTGGTAATTCTTCTGGGAACACATCTGGATATCCTTTGACGACTGGCACATCTTCCAACACGACGGTCTTCAGGCTATTGACTATCAGATGTCCATTACGCACCGAGGTAGCTAGAAACTCCACTTTGTTTCCTTTGGTATCCTCGATTGTCACGGCTCTTCGGCCACAATCTAACACAGCTTTGTGCTTGGTTAACCAATCCATGCCAAGGATGACATCTATGGTTTGGGTGTCTAGAATAATTAGGTTAGCTAGAAACTCAACTCGACTATGAGTAACTTAGCCCTAAACAACCCACATTAGAACTTAGCTCTGCTCCTTAATTGGATTAACAGAGTGCGCTTAAGATGCATAACCTCCAACTTATTCTTAGTTGCAAAATTTCCGAAACAAGCGAATCGAAGCTCGAATCAAAGCAGAGCAGGCAGTCTTGAATTTACTAGAACTTACCCGGTCGACGTCCGGTGCTTCTGAGGCTCCTTCAAAGTGGCGTGGTTAACACGACCTCGACCCCGACCGAGGCGTTCCTCTGGTTGATTGGTTCCTCGAGAAACTCTTTGGTTGTTACTGCTTTGGGGTCTTGGCGAGATGTTGCTCCAAGGTTGAAGCGAATTTGGAGTGATAGCTCCTTCCGAGGACACCGATTAGCAAAATGCCTGGTGACGGCAATGGTAACATACTCTTGGTTCATTCGCGATTGTTGTCCCCGGGGTGGGGTTGGCGGTGTAGGGTTGCGAGGATTCGAACAAAAGGACGAGGTGCTAAAGGCGGTGTAGGTGTTACGAGCGAACTCTGCTGGGTGAAGCGAGTAAAGCTATTTGTGGCACTTCTCTTGCCCTCTGGCATTGCGGTGGTGGCTTCCTATTTGAATCATCCTACGCTTGCGGTGATCTTCAGCTCCTTGCGTTTGTCTGCATGACCAACGCCTTGTTAATCAACTCACGGAAATCCGGAAGGTGTGGGCAAGCGATTGACTTGTAGTCTGAGTTCAAACCCTTCAAGCGGTTACGGCGAGACACATCGATGGCGACATCTTAGGAGCATAGCGAGCTAGTTGAAAAACTTATTTAGGTAGTCGATCAGCGACATACCCCCTTAGCTTGAGGCTTGAGAACTCATCCTTCTTGAGATCCATAATGCCTTTAGGTACATGATATCTTGGCGAAAAGTCTGCGGAGAATTCTTCGGTGATATTCTGCGGTGCTTCATCTTGCTAGCAGGTTCTCCCACCATTCGGCGGCTATGCCCTCCATCGATGAGTGGCATATAACACCTTCTCGTGATCATTGCATTGGGTGATCGGCGGCTTCCTCTCAATCACGCGAAGCCAATCATCGACTTCTCTTGGCATGACATGTCGAGAAAAAGTTGGCGGACGGGTCCTCATGAATTCAACCAACTTGGATGGTCACGATGACCATGGCGGGGGCTCCTCCACGATGATGGTTGTGGTTGTTGTTGTTCATGGCTTGCATCCGGTTCATCATTGTATACATCATCGAGTTTGTTTGCCATAAAGGCTCCAAAGTTCGCAAGTCGAGGGTGGTGCTTGGGGTGGCTTGTCCTGCGAGGATTTGATTATCATCGGATCTTTGGGCGCCGGATCCACTTGCGGCGGTGTGGACGTCTGAACCATCTGGTGAAGTTCCATAGGTTAGAAGGTAGAGAGCGAAGATGAGTTAAGAACTAGGCAGGGGATAGATTGAACCCAACAAACCATGACCCAAGAAACTTGAATGAAATAATCTTCATTAATAGCTTAATAGCATGGTGCAACAAATGCCTAAGGGCCTTTGCGGCTCATACTTGCACAAGGAAAATAAAGCGAACCTAAGCACACAAGCTACCGCCTAAAGGCGACTACGAAAAGAAGCGGCTAAGCGACTAAGCTGAAACTTAAGCGAACTACTTGAAAGCCTCCAAAACCACGGCGCGCTCTCACTGGTGTAGACTCTGAAGTGGTGGCATCCTCGTGGTGGTTTCGATGCCGGATCAGTGCGGCGGGAGGCAGGTGTCTTTGAGTCTGCAGTCTGTTGGCTCCTCCGACTGTGCAACCTCTACTGGATCCTCTAGAATCTCCTCTGGGTCTTCTGGAATCTCCTCAGGATCTTCCTCTTGATCATCCTCGATCTCATGTTGACCGTAGAGAGCTTGCTCTAAGACGGCGATCCTTTCTCGGCTTCTTCCGGGCACGATAGGCGCACCTCGGCTCGGTGGCGGCCATCTCCAGCGACTCCTCTGGCATTTGTGAACCGTGCAAGATGCACCACGGTGGCATTGCCTTCCCGTTGGTAGGCGAGCGTCGAATAGCTCTCTTGAAGCGGCTACGGGATGGTAGCGGAAGGCGGTGTTCTGCGGTTCTTCGCGTAGATGTGGCGAACTTCGGAGAATGGCCAGCGTGACAACTCTGGATTCCTTGCGTGAAGGTGATCCTCCGGTGAGATGTCCAAAGGTTGTTGCCTCTGGTGTTCCTCGGCGAGACCGTCAAAGCGAGACCACACCTCGATCTCGTCCATTGACTATGTACTCGCCCACGGTACATCAGGCGGTCAAAGCCTCCGAGTGTCTGCGGCGGCTTCCATAGCTCTGGCAAGTCCTCCATTGCGATCTCCGAAGGTCGAAGGTGCGGCATCGCCAAGAACGACAAGAGGTAAGAACCACGTTAAAAGCGATGGGGAGAGGAAAGATTACTGACAATAGATGAGTCAAGAGAGATATGAGAGGAGTTAAGCAATTCATTTAGTCTTGCAAGTTAATTTTCTTTTTTAGAAAAATAATTTGGACACTCGAACGGCCAATCTAACTAAGGTCTAGACCTACAGTCAGTATGGCTCTGATACCACTTCTGTCGGGACCCAAAATTACGATTCGGGACCCTCTGTGTTTAATGCACTAGCCCAGGATCATGCTAGTGCACACAGTGTCAACAAAGATGGCAATCGATCCATACAAGCGAATAATAACATAAACGATTAACTTTGATTAACAAATAATGGTTTTGACCTTAAGGTCGAGTTTACAACTATTGAGCCACGCAGGCTAACAGAGAAAATAAGCGTGAATGAAAGCGAAGCGGTAGTGGCACCCCATCGATTCGCCACAGGCAACCGACTGGGACCAAGACCTCATGATCAGGCACCTTCGATGTAGTCATCCTCGAATGCTGGTGAAGACTCCTCCTCTGCTTGATTCGTCAAAACAAGCGTGAGTACACAACCGTACTATAAGCCACACCACAGAGATGCAAAATATACATCTTGGCTTTTTACAAGGAAAGGCATTACGTGGCTCTTTTGCATAAATGCAACTTTTGTAATTGAATACAATTAATAGATTGAAAACAGATAAAACAAATAGACAATAATAATTTTAACAATTTATTTCACAAAGACGCACACAGCCTAAACAGATTATTCACATAGTTGGATGATTTAAACCACACAGCTCCTTCCCACACGGTTTATGAAAAGCTACCCTAGTGTGAAATCCCGAGCATTGTCCATGATCATGACGCGCTATTGAATAGATTAAATTACACTCTGCATAGTTTGTACACTTTACCCACAAGATACAATTAGTGGAGCTAGCACTAATCATAACAAAGCATTTCAGATACCTTATCTTACTATACTAGGCCCGTCTTAAAAGCAGACATGTGGTAAATGCAGGGCTCGAGTTCAATAGCGCACATGGTGAGGTCCTTAATTGACCAAGGCAAGACTTCCACATGCTAATTAAACCACCTGACCACCTGATTATTATTCACACAGATCACACAGATTATTGTCCACACAGATCACACAGTATCCACCATTTGAGCAGTATCCACCACTTGCCTCACCCAAATCCTTTTTACCACCGGTTGATTTAAGTGCCACACATGCCACAAAGACACATAGTACACACAGATTATTATAAGATTGCATATTCACTTAGTCAGATTAATAATTGCAGTCTCACATGAGTAAATGGTTCGTGGCATGGCTAAGCAATCTACTCGTACTAACCAACCCACGTTGGTGCTACAATATTTACCAACTAAATAGCAACTAGGGTGACAAAGGATCAGGGCATAACAATTACACAAGGAAGGCATAACAATTTGGAATTAACTACTACACCCAAAACATTTAAATAGATATTTGAATTAAGATGCAGTAATTTGAATTAAAATACTTTTGTAAAACTGGGAAGCAAAATGGTCAAGGGTATAGCTTGCCTTGGAATAAGTTTAGGTACTGGTCCTGGTCTTGGAAAGCTCCTTCTTCTTCAACTCTTCCAACAGCGTCAAAGTCTACTCGCAAACGAAGCACAAAAATAAAATAAATAAATAATAGAGGCAAAACAACTAAAATAAATAAATAAAAATCTCCATTAGGTAGATCTTGATTTTAGACGAATTTAGAAATTTGAATGGACTGATTTGGAGTTAGGATGCAAAAGATATGAGGTTTCAAAGTTTGAATCTAAAGAAAAACCCTAGAAATTGGATTCTTGATTTTCGAATTATTTCTTAAAAGAAAAACCGGATTATTGCACAAGCATGACATCAGCAAAGGATTTCTGGGAATTAAAAGAATTAAAATAAAATCGACATGTGGGACCCCATGTCGGAGGCAAAACTCACGGTGGACTAAGTCCACCGAGTCTTCAGGTCTAGGCGCTCGGGCGCCACGCGTGGCGCTCACGTGGCGCCGACCTGGCGCCACGCGGAATGACCTGCAGTACGAGGCTGAGGTGGCGGTGACTTGGCGTCCGTCGGCGGGGAACGACAACGGTGGCGGCGGCGACACAGGACCAATGGTCACCGGCGCTCACGGTGATCGCCGGCGAGTGGGTGAATGCAGGCGTGTAGTCGACGCTATTGCGAACCTCGGTGTAGGTCCGGGTGGTCGGGGCAGCGGTGGTGGCCGCGGCGAGGTCGAGCGGAGGAGGCTTGGTTTTGTCGGCGGCGCTCCGCGAGGAATTTTGCGTCGGGGAGGGTCCGGAGGTAGAGGAGGCAATGGCGAACTTCGGTGGTGTGCTCCCCGACAGACGCTGGCGGCTCGGGCGGCGTGTCGAAGAAATTCCACCGTGGCGAAAGCCCTAAAGCTCAATTGCGGTGGCTTGGGGCTCGTGAGGAGGTGTGGGTTGGGGGTTTGAGTTGCGGAGGCGCGATCCGGGGTGCCTTTATAGGGCGGAGGCACCAGGCGGCGTGGCGACAAGGAGGTCGTGTGCGAGATTGTGGCGGCGGTTGCGGCTTGGGCGCCCGCGTGCGCGAGAAGAGGGGAAGAGGGCGTGGGGTCGTGCGGAGGAGGGTGCGAGTCTCGCGCGCACACCCGCGTGAATCGTGGGTGGTTGGAGCGGTCCGTTGGCGAGCTCGCCCGTGGCTTCAATGGCGGTTGTCTTGCGATTTAAGCGTCGGAGAAGAAAGCGGCGAAGACGACGACACTGTAGCGGGCCCACGCGTCAGAGAGAAAGGGCGAGGCGCTCGTGCGGCTAAGATCTGGTCGTCCGCTCGCAATCCAACGGCTGAGGATTAGCGGAGCGTGGAGGAGAGAGCAGCGTGGAGGTCAAGCGTCCAAATCGATCGGACTGACTCACGAAGGATCGGGCCGAGATGAACAGATCTGGTGAGGAATTCGCCCAAACACTATTTGGAGATTTAAAATAGGTTTTCTTTTTAGAAAATAGTAGGAATTCAAATAAGCAATGGAAATTAGCAAATGGACTTGGAAAAATTCTAGAAAATATATCCAAGCACAGAGAATCCAAATAAAATAGTTTTGACTGTTGTTCATGTTGACTTTAGTCATATTAAATTGTTTTGTTACTCAAAGTTCAATATTAAGCTTTTAAATTAAATTCAAACAAATCCAAATGGTGAATTTTCTCCCTACTAACTATTCAAAGGATTTTTAAAGTTTTGAAAATTGGGATGTTACATAGGCTCTGGATCAAGATCGATGACTGTGGCAATTTTCTTTGCAAAATAAATATCGACATTGGTTGTTGTTCTATTCATAGATTTTCCCGTGGGCACGTAGTTTATAGCTATTTTTTCATGAGGCAATTCTTCTAATGCTTCTGCTTGCCCACCGCTACTTCCAATTACGGGGGCAAGTCCCTTTAGTTTTTTAGCTTCGATGTGTGCACACACATCTGTGCTAGTTTCTCCCTCCGTGGGAATATTCAAATCCGATATGCATTTTCCTGAAGGTTTCATACCGGTGCCAGGTCTCAACTGGCTCTCTATCTGGTTTTGGGGAACTTCGGTAATCGGCTGTGTCAAGTTCTTCTTATCCTTTTTCACTAGGTGTCCCCGGTTACTTGTCAAGTCCTTCTTATCCTTTTTCACCAGGCGTCCCCGGTTATTTGGGATTTGAGAGGCCGGAGTTCTCGTCCTTTTCTAAGGCTCTGGATAGGATTAGGGATACCTTCAACTTTCTTCGTAATTTCAACCCTCTCCGGTGCATTCTGGACAGGATTAGGGATACCTTCAACTTTCTTCGGTATTTCAACCCTCTCTGGTGCATTGTGTGCAGGCACATGTGACTTGGTCAAGCTCTTCAAATCACTAAAGTGGTTAGACGGTTGATTCGCTAATGGCTGCAAATCTATTATCTTCTGGACTTCTCTATTTGCTTCACTAGTGCGCGGGTCATGTGCATAGATTCTCGTGGCTTGCCACGTTATTTCCCAATACTTTTCTTCAAGGGGTTGATTTCCTCCCCCTAATGATGGGAAACTATTATCATCAAATATACTATCAGCGAATCGGGCAGTATGCAAATCTCCCGTCATATAGTCCAAATACCTAATTATGGATGTTGTCTCATAACCAACGTATATCCTAGACTTTCGGAGAGGGCCCATTGCAGTACGCTGTGGTAGGGGTATAGGTACATAAACTTTGCACCTAAATTTGCGAATATGAGAAATTTTCATTGCTGACCCTTGCGCTAGTTGCATAGGTGAATAGATATTATATGCCGATGGTCTAAAGTTGATGAAAGTTGATGTATGCAGGACTACGTGTCCCCAACATGTAGTTGATAAATTACAATTCTGTAAAAGTGGTCGGGCAATAATTTTAATCCTTTTAGTTAATACCTTTGCTAGTCCATTCTGAGTGTGGACATGTGGTACGGAATGCTCAACGTTAATTCCCATTGCCATACAATAATCATCAAATGCCTTCAAAGTAAATTCTTCGACGTTGTCCATTCTGATGGACTTCACATGATGATCAGGGAAATTATTATTAATTTTAATTATCTGCGAGATTAGCTTTGCAAAAGCGTGGTTTCTCGTAGACAGTAAACATACGTGCGACCATTTCAAGGAAGCATTGATGAGCACCATAAAATATCTAAATGGCCCCGACAGGGGTTGTATAGGACCACAAATGTCTCCCTGGATACGGTCTATGAATGCAGGGACTTCATCCTTCACTTTTAGAACAGAAGGTCTAGTAATTAATTTCTCGATGGCACATACGGGGCACACAAAATCTTCTTGATTCGTGAAATTCTTTACATCGATATTTTTTTCCTATGAATTGTTAATTATATTTCTCGTCATCCTAAGACCTAAGTGGCCTAATTTATCATGCCAGACACAGAAAAGTTTAGAGCTTCTAAATATGGTTTTTAGGACAGTATAGGTTGCGGGTGCCTTAATATTAGTGTAGTATAGCCCAGTTTTATATGAAGGAAGTTGTTCTAATACCCTTTTTTTTCACTTTTTTCACGCTTTGTAATGAGTAGGTATTTCTTACCATACTCTTTTTCAGCCTCTACGTAGAAACCGTTAGCGTGAATATCTTTGAAACTTAGAAGAGTTCTAGTCGATTCTGGATATAACAAGGTTTCTTTAATGACCAAAGTTGTGCCCATCGAGAGATAATTGTGGCCCTTCCTGAGCATATTATACAAGTACCACTGTTTGTGATTGTCGTAAGACTACCAGCATTCTTATTGATCAACTGAAAGAATTTCATCTATCTCGAGATGGTATTCATTGTGCCGTTATCCGCAAAGCACACTTCCTCCATAGGGCGCCACATGCGTTCTGATACAAAATATTTTAATAATATGAAGTAGGAAGCAATTAACACATAAATAAAATACTTCAAATATCATAACATAACTTGTTATTATAAATACGGGAAGAAAATATAAGCCTTCAGGACTTATCACAAGAATTTAATGCTTTGCTCTCCTAGAGCTTACAACCATTATTCAAAGAATAAATTAATTCAATGTCCGCTCTTCTTGGCTTGAGCATTTGGGTTGACCTTGCGACCCACGACCTTACCCTTCTTGTCCCTCTCTTTTGTGAGAGGCTTCCTCACCTTGTAGCTGCTAGCATTGGCTTCATGGCCAACATTGCTACTAAACGACTATGAGATGTAGTTCTTCCTTAGAAGATCATCTTGAGCTTTTGCAACTTGCAAGATGTCAATCAATTCGGTATACTCCTTGTAGCCGTCTTGACGATAGTTGCGTGCGGATTGCACCGCATTTGGGTGAAAGGTAGAGAGAGTCTTCTCAATCTTCTGCTTATCCGTGATTACGTTACCACAGAGTTGAAGACTGGTACAAATTTTGTACAAGGCAGAATTGTACCCTCCCATGGTCTTGAAGTCAGCAAACCGCAATCGAGTCCATTCCTACTCTATCTAAGGAAGAATGGTGTACTTCAGCTTCTCGAACCGCTTCTTCAGTGCAGTCCACAAAGCTAGCGCGTTCTTCTTTGCCATATACTCATTCTTAAGCGTTAGGTAGAGATGGTGTCTAAGGAAGTGAAGTACCTGATCATTTTATTCAGCAGTGGGATTGGCATTCTTTGTTATGTCAGACCCTATAGTAGCACGGAGCTTTTTGGCCCCAAGTACAATCTCGACGTCGAAGACCCAAGTCAAGTAATTCTGACCATGCTGGGCCAGCTCTTCGAACTCCTGGTTCGTGGTGCTAGTCATCTACATATTTACTGCTGGTAATTTGTATAAAATGGTTGCAAAATTCTCATGATGTTCCCATATTTTTCTATTCATTTTTCATGATTTACTGCTATTTTCAATGATTAAAAGTAATATAAACAATCACAGATAATCAAAATAGTAAATACAATATATAAATTGCATAGAAATAATAATAACAGAGTTAAACATGCTTAAAATGCTCAAAATGATTCAAAAAAGAATTCCCGGGGCCCTTTTTTGCTGGAATATGAATTTTCAGTGAATTCTGCAATTTCCGAGGGCTAAACCGCTAATTTTTAGTTTTGAGAAAAAATTTCGCGTAAATTTAAGAAAAACAGAGGGCTTATTTGCAAAGTTCAGGATTTCCCTTTTCCCTTCTTTTTCCTTTAGGAAATTCTTTGGTAGACCCATCTTTCTTTTATTTCGTCCGCCCAATCGCCAAACCCATTTGCATTTGGCTTAACAGGTATTTCTCGCGCTAGGGTTTCCAACCCTAACACCATGCGTGGTGGCGGCGGCATTCACAGCTGGGGTGCCCGCGTGGAGGCGCCCGGGGCGGCGTCTGCGGCCGGACAACGTGGCGAAGGTCCGTCTTTGGAGGCAATGAAAGAAGACGAGGGGCGCATCGGCAGCGGTGCGGCAGGCATGGGCTGCGTCGGGCGTGCGCGAGGCGTCTTGATCGATGGCGAGTGCGAGCCGGCGACAAGCGCGCTTCGGCATTGTCGTATGGCGTGGTCGTCGCGAGGCCGGCGCGCGGTGCACTGGCAGCGGCGACGGCGCGGCAGGCGCGGTATCGCGAGAGCAACAGCAGCTGCAGAGCGGCTTCGGCATCGGGCGTAGCGGCGTGACAATCGTGGCGTGCATGCGGTGGAGACGGCCGCGACTTCAAGCCGACGGCTCCAGGCGTGGGATCTTGGCGGCGCGTCTTGAGACGACAGCGCGGTGCGGCTTCAGCGCGAGGTGGCTGCGAGCGATGGCGGCGCTGACGTCGCGAGCCGGCCGTGGCCGTGGCGGGGTCTAGCGGCGGCGCGCGCGTCGAGAACTGGCGGCGCGGCGATGTGGGGTCGGGTGGCGTCGGGCTGCGGCTGTGTGGAAGCGGCGGCGGCAACACGCCGTGTGGGGCAGCGTTCGGTGGCGTTAGTCGTCGGTAGCGTCGCGCTGTCAGGGCCGGCAGCGGCGGCATTCGGGGCTGCTTTAGGCCGCCGGCATGTTGGGTGCACAGAGCGGTGCGTGACCATCGAGGCGGCGAGCACATGCGATGAAACTCCGCAGCAGTGGAGTCTTTGGCGGCCGGGCGGCGGTTCTGTGACCGAGCAGCGAAATTCTTTTTTTCTTTCTATGATGCAATCCACAATTCCTCATTTTTCCAATCATTCGATCGACATTGTACCAGTGACTACAAGTCTGCTCGTGAAGATTAGAGGGAATTCACACTGTGAAAACAAAACCAATCTAGAATGCAAAATTATGCAGAATAAAAGCAATCTAGAAAGCAACTCAATGTATCAATGACGAGAATTAAAATCTCTATGTATTACTTTAATACATAGTCAAAGACCATATGTCTTCATGGTCATAACCCCTAAGGCTAACGATCCCTGTGGTCGTAAGGATTCTAGAGGTTACATAATAAGTATTTTGGTTGAATGAGGTCATGTACCCATTTCCCGACCAGATAACTGCTCGTAGAAGCGTTGAACTAGCATTCGGATCTAACTCCAAGTATATTCCTTGCCGTATGATGAATGAAACACATGTCATATTTGTTCCATACTACGCGACGTTTAATGGTCCTAAAACACTAACAACAACCACCCTATGGAGTGAGTGACTCACAGACACTCAACCGTCGAACGGTTGGTACTTTATCAACCGCTGCCTCGCTCAGACCAGTCGCGACACTTCCAACAGGCGTCTCTTCAAGGAATAACTGCCACGTCTTCGACGGTTACTTAAAGATGGAGCGCGGGGCATCGGAGGGCATCGGATTGAAGCACTGCAATCGGCATTAGATTCATATTTCAAGTCTGATTCCACAAGATAGCAAGCATTACGCTCTATGTAATTAGGATTAGTCCACTATCTTATCGAGGACACCCCCTGTAATAGCCAGTTCATAGCAATAAAAGAGCAGTCTCATTCTCTCCCAAGAACTCTTGATCATTTTTCTCTATTTATTTTGTAAGATCGGCGACTTGATCATCGACAATCGACAATTACCTTCTCAATCCGAGTAAGGGAGGCCTACAGGGAGGCTGGAGTCGATCGTGCAATTCAATCTACGAGTGTCGTGCTACGACGATTACCTTTTGATCCGAGCAGATCGTGTTGATAACGTGTTTAAAAACCGTCGCTAACGAGTCTAATCCGATCGATCACCTCATAGATGAAGTAGAATCGCACATACAGAGTGCAGAAAATAAATGAACACAGAGAGATATGGGGGATGTTTCTCTTCTTTATTACTTCTTTCAGCAGCTTTTTACAATAATTAGTACCCTCTATTTATAGATTAAAAGTCCCTTCTATGATTTTAGATGGGTCATCCAACCCTTAGGCCAGCTACTGGACCAAACAAACGGCTTGCCAACAATAATAACCTATCCACCCCTGCGCGAATGCGTGCTCTGTTCAGGACAAGCAGGCTCCCACGGCCACCGGGGCCATGCCTCGCCACGGGCCCACGTGTCACCCTCCTTCCTATCCGTGCCCACAGTGTTTCCCCGCCATGTCGCTAAACAAGGCCGGCACTGTTGAGTTTTGTTTATTTTTCCCGGGCATGCAGCGAGACCATGCAACTAACAAATGCACGCAACTATGCAAGCGTGCATGCATGGTAGGGTAAGACAACTAGACAAGCATAGCGAGGACTGGTCGGTTGCCGTGGATGTGCCGTGCGTGCGCAGCGGGTGCATGTGACGCCCCGTGCTGTGCCCATCTCCCATTTGTAATTGCCCCCCAGATTGCCCCCGCTTAGTTCTGTCCCGCGGCAGAGATCCGGATCTTATACAGTACTACAGAGAGGAGTACACAGCAACAGTATTATGAGTCTATTGTTACAGTACTTTGCAGTAATATGGTGAAAAACGTACTGTGGAAATGATACTGATTTTACTGTGCGTAGAAATACTATAGCCATTTTGCTGGTTAAAATTGTACTTACGGTACTGCACACTGTTGATCTAAAACTGGCGATGAGGAAGACGATCCGCGTCCCCGCGGCAGCGGATCACTGCACACTTTTGTAATACTTGCATGTGGATTAGGATTAGATTAGGATCAACCATCGATCGCCTCACCTTGCTCTCAGTTACTTAAAACGTAATCTGCGATCAGTTCGCTGCAGCGAATCTTCTGCGTGCATGCCCAGCCTGCCGCGCCGCGCCTGGTCGTGTACAGCCTCCTCGCATGCGCGCGCGGCATGCGGATCGTGAGTGTCCTCAGCATTGCTGCAGCACAAGCTAAACAGTGTTTTGCTATAGTATTATAGCTACAGACAGCGGAAACAGCTGGAATACCGGATATACACCTACACCCCCAAAAATTTTAAAAACAGTCGGAAATCAGTTCTTCCTCGAAGCTATAATTCTGCCTGAAAGCCAACTAGCCTAACCTAGCAGCCAGCAGGCCACCACCAAAGGTCCATGCCTCCTCCCAAATACACCGCTGAGACACTGACCACTCCAAATCGACAACAAATCCAATCCTCAATCCTCTCCCGTCTCCTCCCGGCTCGGCTCCTTCGTCCCTAGCCCTAATCTCTCCCCTCAGTCCTCCGGGGAATCAGCTGAGCCCGGTGGGTTGCTGGACGAGGCGAGGCACCGCTACAAGATGGTCGTGGCAGCGCTGCGGGCATCCATCACCTTCGTATCCTCCTGTGCTAAGGTGAGATTAACGTATTGGTCACAAGTAGAATCTTCTAGCTTCTTCTATGCGATTCGGTGAGAAAGAGATTTACAGGGAGAGATGGATTTTAGGTGTTTACTTGCTCTGTAGACTGGGCAAGAAATTGTTGACACAATAACCATGAAAACTCAAATTCTGCTTGAGAAGATGAGGGGTATTTTGGTGTGTTGCTATGTAATGAAGCCAAGAAATTATTGCATGTGGCCATAAAATGATTTGGGTAAACAATGACCACGCAATTTACTCAAAATTTTTTAATTTTGATGCGAGAAAGACATCCTCTTTGGACCACTCCTTCTGTGGCCACCAAATCGCTGCTACATTGATTTGTTAGAGATGTTATTATGGTGTCTTGTACTCTTGTGAAGGAGCCATGGCCTGCCTGGTGATTAAATTTGCTGATTGTGATTTTGTGAAGGACTGAAGGCGTGAAGGTGAAGCCGCAAACTACGAAGACTGAAGCAGACAAGCAGTCAAGCAGGTGAGTTGCTTAGCTTAATTCTTTAAGGCGTTGATGTCACGACCCGGACCTTAGGGAGGTCGCGGGCAGTCCCAGGAGCACCCCGAAGGAAGGTCCTATGACGGCCCGGACCTATGGGAGGTCCCAAAGTCACGACCAGACCCGGGATCACCCAAAGGCACAACCACACGGTCGGACTCGGGAGGTCCCGAACCCTCTGTGCACAACCGAGCTAGTCCCAAGGACCAACATCTAACTCACACAGTGAACAAAAGTGGTAACATCCATCAACGCATCTTTATTAAAATAACAACAGAGTTGATTACAAAAGGGGCCATACAGCCGACAAGAAACAAATACAGCAGAAGACCAAAGTAGTAGACCACACGACTCGCCCAGGCGATCGTGCGAGGGCTTGACCTAGGCGTCTGTTCTTGGGCTCCTCGTGAACCTCCTCTCTGCTCAATAAGAATCAAGCAGAATGAGCACAACAACCGTGCTGCGCAAGTCACACCGTCAAAATGTGATTGGAATGCATGCATATAAGGATATTTCAAAGGAGGTCTTATAGGGTTGTCTTTGCATAAAGCTAAGTTTCTTTTCAAATACTTGTACTAAGTTCCAAAGAAGTTATACAATAACTAAAATTTATTTTCTAAATCTTAGTTTTATAGTCGGATAACATTCATCAATGAGTGGTGAAGGATACCCTCCTATCACAAGGTTACCAGCCCAAAACCTATTTGGATAGACATCCAAAACCAGTTCATAAAGCATTTTGAAAACAAAACCAGAATCTAACTTGGAATAGCTTTGCTAGCATGTCCATGACCATGGACACGGCTATTCGAATAGTTTTACACTCTGCAAAGGTGTACAGCTTTACCCACAAGACATGACTTCTCTAGTTTGTTTGGCATCCGTCGATACCACCGCTCACTGCCGTAGGTAAGTGGTCTAGAGCACGTGCCAAGCCCTTTACAATACGTCATTCCACTGTAGTCCCCCTCGCTAAGGTTTCACCCCCGATGGATAGAAACCCGCCGAGTTCGTAGCCCCCCTCTTGCGCCAGGTGGGAATGAATAAAAGTAGGTCATCAAGACACCCACACAACCAGATGGAACGACCACGGTGGAACGTTGCAAATTAGTTAGCCAGGTCCTGCCCATACTCAGGACATGTGGTTGCACGATAGTGCTAGCAAGTTGCGGCTCGAAGACCGGTCCTTAATTGACTTGGACGACTTGCAACAGAACCCTGGGCCTCGATCATATAAATGACTCGATCTCGTGCATGAACATGCACCCATCCAGACATCCAATTTGCCCAAGTCCAAACCAATTTTTATTTTTGTTTGCTTTCAAAAACATTTACAAACTTCCACGACCACTCACGGTCATGGTTAAAACATTTGACAACATTGGTCTTTTGACAGTAAAACTCCCAAATCAAGATTTTTGGTCTAAGCCTGACTAAGCATAGAGTTTTGAAACATGCCAGTTTATACTACTGTACTGTAACATCCCAAAATTTCCAAAATGCAAAAATATGAGATTTTTAAAACTTTTTGTATGATTATCTGTCGCCATCAGTTTTTGCATGCATTTTTAGATTTATTTGAATTTCTTATATTCTTTTGCTAGCACGAGTGTTAAGAAATAAAAACCAGAAAGGCATAAAATCATAAAGCCGAAAACCCTAAAACATGAACCCTAGAAACATAAAATAATGAAATCAAAATAAACTTAAGGCATGGACCTTTTTAATTATTACGTGTAGTAGAAATCCTAAAATCAAAATCGCAGTCAAAATCTAATTCTCCGATTAAACAAAAGCCCAATTAGAAAATATCAATATATATATCTGTCATTGTATTAGAAATTCTTGAAGCAAATACAAGAATCTTAACAATTATAAGATTATGGTATTTTGCCTTTTTCCCAATTTTTCCTTAGCATTTAGTCCACTGTTACTTTGGTTTGGACCATGATTGACCAAACCATTTCACCTCTCTGTCTCATTGATCGGTAGAGCCTGAGTGAACTCATCCTCCACGTAGCCTCCCCCTTTCCTTGCATGGCCACCACGGCACCACCGCCCATGCCGCCGGCCTCGCCTCCTTGTGAGCTCTGCCCCTCTCATCTTTAAGCGCAGAGCCGCAGCCCCCTTAACCCTTTCCTACCATTTCTCCACCCCTCCATTGTCTCCTTTCCCAGTTCCCCTCCTCACTCATTGGGCAAAATCACCGCGCCGCCAGTTGAGCTCCACACCGCCGCCCCTTCCGGCCCGCCCATCCTTAGCTCTGTGCTGGCCGCCTCCCAGCTTCCCCTTCCCTGGCCTCCACTCCCCCATGCCGCCACACCAACCCCGTCAGACCCACTTCCGGCCTCGGCGTGCCGCCGCCCTCCTCCGCTTGCCGCGGCCGTGCCCCGCGCCATGGCCCGCGCCTTCATTGCCGCACGTCCTTCCCTCCCTCCTGACCTCTGCCGGCCCCGACTGCATCGACAACACCTCCACCGACGCCTTCGCCGCCACTCACTCCGAGCACCGCCACCCTTTCTCTCTTCTCCGCGCACGGCAGCCGCACGGCACCGCCATCGGCCTCCTCGAGCCACAAAGCCTTAGAGAGTGTATTTTTTTTCTCTACAGGTGAGCGTCACTCACTCTCTGTGTGTATAGAACGAATGTCTGGTGGCCGATTCCACTTTGCCCGTATGCGGCGGTCGCAGTCAACCTTCCTCATCGGCGCCAAGCCATGCCCGAGCCGCTCCTGGTTTCCCGTCGGCCTTCACTACCCTATGATGTTTCTCTATGATGCCTCTGTGTATGTGTCTTTCCGGTAGCTATGTATGAAGGTAACAATTCAAATTAGTGGTTGTAATGCTGATAATAGTTGCATAGAGGAGATAAGATGATAATTGAGCATGGTCACAAGTATGTTGTCAGTATCCTGCTAAGGCAAGTCTGAACTAGAGGCCATCTCTCAGTAGCTAGTTAGTGGTATTGTACTGTCAGATCAATGAAATTCTTTTGATACTAGACCCTTTTGATTAACCTTTAAGTTACTCAAACCTAATTGACACTTGATTAAGTGATTTCCAGTAAGAAGATGTGATGATTAGCACCTTAATTTCCAGGAGATGTTCTGTTGTGGGTTTGTGACCAGTAGTCTGAAAATCAGTAAAAAAGATGAATTTTCAGAAATCAGTAGAGAAGATGTTTAGGTGAGAAATCTGAATGTTAGTGTAACCCTCCTTGCTAAACCAAGTTATCCACTTTTGTGAATATCAAATAGGTCATTTAAGTGAATTCACAATTTGAAAGCTGGATTATTAAAGGTTAGTCTGCAAAACAGTAAAATCCATTTGATGTTTTTGAGCAGAGAAGGTCTCCTGTTGCAAACTTGCAATTGGTAGTAGACTTCCACTTAGCTTTTAGACTACATCATTTTGCTGTTAGCTAAGCCAAACTTTGTTAATAGGTTTGCTAAGAAGTTGGAGGTTAATTAAAATAAGCACTAGTATGTTTAACCAAAACAAGCGGTAGAATCTTTTTGTTGGACTTTTAATCGAAATTGTATTCAAAGTTTAACTAAGAGCTCACTAATCTGAAAATCAGTTTGTAAGTTTAATAGTTAATGGATCTATCAAAAAAGCTACAAACCTCTTGTTGATAGCTAAAACCTATTTTTAAGATTTGTTTGGAGGTAATTGGTAACCACTTACAACCAACTAAATAGAAAACAATTAAAAGTCCTTGATCTTAGTAGCAGTAGGGAATCCACACAGTTTGGCCAAGTTAAGGTTTTAGTAAACAAGAAGTTGGTTAACTTCACAAACTCATAACTAATTCATTCTAAATCCAAATTGAGTGAAACCAACTATGTTGGTTTCCATTTCTAATGTACTTTCACATGGCATAAGTGTTAAACATGTTACTACTACAGAAAATTTTAGAATTACAATTAATTACAGAAAAATGATTACTTTTACACTAGAAATTGAAGTAACTTCAAATTTTCATAGAAAATTCATATGAACTCCAGTTGAACTAAAATTTACACATCTAAAATCATAATCTCACTAATATGTAAATCTCATGCGTTTTTGAGCATTTTGGACTTGTCGATTTTATCGGTGTTTATTCGTTATCGTGTTTTCTCTTTAGATTCCGAATTACACGAAGTGAGCGATTACACAACCGAGAGTGAACAAGTGGACTTCCAGCAAGGCAAGCATCCTCTTGCATCATTTTGATCCCAGTTTTGGTAATTTAGTATTTTGAAATGCAATAATAATTGCCTGCATGCTATTTCTGTATATCAATAATTTGTGAGACTAGTTAGCTATATCCTAATCATTGTGGTTTTCCCTTAATTACTCCATACACCTATGCTTAAGTTAGGAATCATGTGTTGATATATTTATTATTTGTGTGAATGCTTAGCCATGCAGGTCAGCAGATACGGTAGATCGATTGATGGGATTAGCCTGTCAATCTTGGGAAACACTAAACATTCATATCTTTATGATTTTGTTCAGGTTTATGAACATGATTTAGATCTGGACAAGTGGTTGCTAGTGAGGGCGCCTTCATGCACGAGATTGGGAACTGTGGTTGTCTTGTCTAGATCATTAAGGACCGAACTTTGGGCTATCATGCCAAGAACTACTCGTACTTCCACATGTTGGATTGGGGCCGGTTTGGTCAAGTAAGGGGGGGGGGGACTTTATTGAATTGGAACACAAGTGGTGTGATGGGCATGTGTGTTTTAACCACATGTTCCTAGGGGGAATCCGATTGCAATATTATATGTGCGGGTGAGCACAATTTTAATTTTATTTCATTGGGTCAGTATTCCTGGCACAACATGCGTGCCCCGGTTAGCAGGTTCTATCAGTAGCTTGTACTAAGTGGGATTCGTCACGCATGGGTGTTTCAACTAAATAAAGTGTCATTGCTAAAAAGTACCAAATCTCGATCTATCCGGCTGACACACCAAAGGAAGTGTGTTATTAACCGGTGGCTTACGGGATGGTCGAGTCATGTGAGTAAATATGTACACCCCTGCAGGGTTTAAAACTATTCGAATAGCCGTGTCCTCGGTTATGGTCAATACTTGGTTTTGATAGACATCATCGTTAGACTCAGAAATAATTTTTTTTTTGGGAATACTTGGTATCGGCATGAACATGGTTGTTCATGCATGTTAATTAGTCAAAGTGGACAACCACTTTGACATTGTTATGTTTGATGATTACTTCACTAATTACTTGTTGTTTTAGTCCAAACTAGTTTATAAAATTAGTAAGTATAGAAGTAAAACTTGGTGCTTTATTCAAAACTAATGCCATTATAACCTTCCCTTTGATCAGCCTTAAGCATATAAAAATTCTAATCCTTTGGTTAGATTCTACTAAACACTTTCTTTTGGTAGTTTTGTTTAAGTCTTGCGAGTACTTTTTGTACTCAGTCAAATTATCCACTTATTTCAGGTAAGATCGTCTCACGAATTGGTTTTAACTATCGTTCCATTTTTGGGCGATAGTAGCAGATGCAACGACTTTAACTCTAGTTGGTCGCTTGTGGGTTTTGGGGCATGCCAATCTGGTATTCTCATTTTATTTTTAAGTTTATCTTCCACTGCGATTTATTTAATTATGTTTAGATTTCGCCAGTCGGCCGTCTTATGAAAAATCGGGCCATAAGGTTCTATTTATCGAAATGGTAATATTGCTTCAAATAATTTTTGCATATTTGATTATGGTTGTGATCCATGTTATTTAGATATGTACATGTTAGTCATTGATCCTTGGGAACTAACATGAGATGCATATTCGAGCAGCACTCTGAGCTAAAATTTCCTGCTACAAACAATGTGGTAGAACATAAGGGTTTACTGGCAGGACTCTAAGTAGCATGTGCGCTCGGGATTCGCAGATTACTAGTGAAAGACGATTCTCAACTAGTAGCGAATCAAGTCGGGAAAGAGTATCAATACTCAAGTACCAAGATGTCGTCTTATCTGGCAGAAGTACAGAAACTGGAAAAACACTTCTTCCGTTTCCAGATCCAACACATTCCTAGAAAAGAAAACTTTCTAGCATACTAGTTGGCACAGATGGCCTCCACTAGGTCACCTATCTTGCCTGGAGTTTTTCTCGAGCAACTTGATTCACCCTCGGTAGTCGAGCTTTCCAAGGATATGGATGTTCCATTGGAGGTCGTACAAATCGATCATAAGAACATGAATGCTCTATAGGTCGTACAGCACGATCACGATAGAGATTGGATGACGTCGATCTACAATTATCTTCAGCATGACATTATTCCTGAAGATTATGTAGAGGCTGATCGTATAGCTCAAAAAGCCAATTCATACACTCTAATCGAAAGTACCTTGTATAAACGAGGATCTCACGGAGTGTTGATGAGATGCATATCTCAAACGGATAGCATTAAGTTGCTATCCGACATTCATGGAAGAGTCTGTGGAGCACATCATTCCTACATAACACTGGTCGGTAAAGCCTTCAGGCAAGGATACTACTAGCCAACTGCCCTTCATGATGCAAAAGAGCTCGTGACGAAGTATGTATAGTGTTAATTTCATAGTCGACAAGTACATCAGCTGGCACAAGCTTTGCAAACTATACCTTTTTCTTGGGCTTTTGCAACCTAGGGACTGGACATTCAGGAACCTTTCCCAAGAGCACCCGGGGGTTTCAAATTCTTTTTTGTCATGATTAACATGTTTACAAAATGGATAGAAGCCGAGCCAGTTGTTAAAACCACAACTGAAGCCGCTAAGAGGTTCCTCACAAAAAACGTCATCACACGATTTGGCATACCCAGTCGTATAATCACATATAACGGTACCCAATTCTCTAGCAAATTTTTTTAGGAATTCTACAAGGATCTAGGTATCAAGATACATTTCGCTTCTTTTGCTCATCTGTAGAGCAATGGAGTAGTCGAGCGAGCCAATGGTACCATAATGCAAGGAGTGAAATGTCCAGTGTTTGACTAGTTAATCAAACGGTCGGGAGCTTGGGTTCAAGAACTTATTTTTGTATTATGGGCCATTCGAACCACGACCAGTCGTGCAACCAGTGAAACTCTATTTTTTCTGGTTTACGGTGCTGAAGCCATGCTTCCTCCGGAAATGAAAATATGTTCTGCTCGAACTGATTTCTTTCAATGAAGACGATCAGATAGAATGAAGACTCGACGACGTCAATTTCCTTGAAGAATGATGAAACCAAGCCCTCATACGATCGGCAGTTTACCAACAAGCCATACGAAGGTACAACAGTCCTAAGGTGCAACCACGCAGCCTAGCTGTAGGTGATCTGGTTCTTTGACGAATTTAGAACCAGGCTAATCGCAATAAACTTTCTTCCAAATGGGAAGGTCCATACTGCTTGTGGTCGAAGTCGATGAGCACGGTTGATCACGACTAGCTATGTCAGACGGGCGTGTTTTGTCAAACTCTTGGAATATTGACTAATTGCGTAAGTTCTTTGTGTAAATGTATTTTCATTCTCATTTTAATTTTTTAATAAAGATGCATTTCCTTTACTTTGTGACGAATGATATTGTTTATATGTCTGTCTAATCATCTGGTTTGCATACTATTGTTGTCTAATTGGTCAGAGAAGACTAAATTCTCTCCGATATCATTTTTTAAGGATCTCTATTACTCTATGGCTACGACATATAAGTCAAACGCTGTAAGGTTCCTAGTCGTGACCATTCAGTCAATGGTTCTCATGTGCGACCAACACTCTTTTCTTAAAAGAAATATACAAGTAAAAGGAGCATAACATAGGAAACTACATATAGTACTTTACATGCTTCAGATTTCGGAGATTACGTTTCTTACCTTCAACATTCTGTTCCACTCTTGTTTTGGCTACTGGTAGAGACACGGAAAACCTCCTAGTCGAAGTCTCTCCTTTTCCGCACGTGGTCATGCCTACTGGAAGGACCTTCCTAGCGACGGTCCATTTCTTACGATCTTCGCTGCCAGTCGGAACTTGAGCAAGAGCACGTTTCACGAAGTGTTTCTCTTAGTCTCTGATTCTTAGCAACCATTATGACAATTTTGGATAAGATATATAAACAAGTTCACTTGTCGTTTTTGCATGATTCCTTATGATCAATACAAGTCTTATACATCTTCCAATCACACAAGGTACAACACAGTATTTCGATTATGGAAAAGATCTAAAACTATTCGAAGACATACGTTGGTTCCGACCACATTGATTTACTAGTGATACTTAGATCATTTTTATGACATAATCAGCATATACTGCTTCTTTAGTAAAGTTCTTCTACTAATACAAGAAGTCAGGGCCTAGAAAATATATAAGTGCTCAGCGAATTTAAGAAGACAAAACAAAGACTTCATTGATGATAAAAGATAAGTTTTATTTACAGCAATCTAAATATTACAATCATCTACTTCTCGGAGCCACCAGATTGGTCGCTGCGCGTTGGAGACCCGACATCCATTTCCTCCACAACCTTGTGTCTGAGAGGTGCCATTTCCTCAAAAACATTGGTTGCTTCATCTCCCGAGCAGTTGAAGTCTTCCTCAACAGTTTGAAGATTTATGGTAGGGTCGGAGACTTTCAGCTTTGCCAAAGCAAAACTGACTCTATTTTTGACAGTTTCAAACAAAGTCTATGCATGGTTCTCCCGAAAAGTCTTAAGCACGCTCCTGAGGTCTTCGAGTTGTTGGTGAAGGTAGTTGATCTTCTCCGTGGGATCTCCTAAGTTGGGCAGTTGCGTTCCTAATCCCATATTGAACACCATCTTGTTGAAAGTTTTGACATTCTCTTCAAGATTTTGTCCAAAAGCTGCCTCCTTACCACGCTCGAACTCAAGAGCGTTTTTTGTTTTCTTCAATACTTGAGTTTGCTCTATACGAGTAAACCAAAGGATGAGTACATGCGACTAGAAAAATGAAGCACACTGGTCGAGTTTACGACTGGTTATCTTCGCTCTTCTTCTCAATAGTCTCAAGGACTTCCTTGTTCCTGGTCGTCAGGTATTCGATCGACCGATCCTTGTTTTAGCATTTTTCTTTAAGCTTGGCAATTATGGCTTCCTTAGCCATAACACGATAAAGAAGGAGAAATTGGTTAACAGAAAAAGAGCCAAATGGTAAAGAAGGAGAGAAGAAGACACTAAGAGGGTACTTACTTTCTAATTCGAAGTTATTTTTCTCCAAGGGCTTTATTCCCTTGGTTAGTCCTCCGACCACAGCGAAATTCTCCACCAAAAGCTACAAAGATAGCAAACTCTTTTTAAGGGAAAGGCTATTAAAAGTGGTCATGGAAGATTACCTGGATTGTCATATTGTTATATTCGGCAAAAATAGAGTCGTGACTCGTCTCTACTTAACGGTCCGAAATTTTTCCCCAAGGTCCGTTAAGATCTTCATGGCTGAAGATCCGGATGTGATGAGCAAAGGTGACTCAGAGAGGGGAATTCCCAGCAGGGGTCGAAACCTGCTGAGATTCCTCAGGAACCTCCACCTCTGCTGGTGGAGTTGGAGTCACCACGGGTTCCTGAGCAGATGATGGCACCACCACCTGCTCGGGGGCTGGCTCGACCTCTTTCTCCTCGGGAGCTTTCTCTTGAAGGGTGCTCTAGTCGAAGTCAAATGAAATACCAGACGATCTACAAAGAAAGAAGAAAAGAAGCTCAATACTCTAAAAACACCAGAGATATGTACTTACATAAGTCCTTCTTTCATGTATCTGTATTTGGTCGTTTTCTTGGTCTTTAGTTTGAAGCGTGTTGAAGCAAAATCCGTCGCGCTCGTCTTTCTTTTCTTCTGTTCAACCAACTTCACCGGTCCTGAACCAGTAGGGCTGGTAGACCCCTTACGTCCTCCGACTGGAGGTCGGAAGAAATATTCTGGAGTAGTTGATCGAGAATAAGATCCCTGACCATCGGGTCGGAGGGTGTAGATTCGTTGACCTTTGAAATAGTTACTCCAGTAGCAACTGGCAGGTCCTGAGCGACCATATTGGGGTCCACGACAACCGC
The DNA here is from genome assembly GCA_036346405.1 of Phyllostachys edulis. Lineage (NCBI taxonomy): Eukaryota > Viridiplantae > Streptophyta > Magnoliopsida > Poales > Poaceae > Phyllostachys > Phyllostachys edulis. Next base: position 77,823,620 of record CM070550.1, on the reverse strand, counting down.
CTAATTAACAATCAAAGTTAGTTAGGTGATAAAAAATCATTCACCTATAATATACATTTCTTTTCGGTTACCTACCTCTATAAGACCACCATCTCGGGTGGTCGTAGGAGTGGTCGGAGTGTCAATCGGCACACAACTTTTAGTGGCCTTAGTGATCCTTAATCCGACTGACTACACATCAAAGAGGATTTATGGTAAACCCATCGAAAAATAATAAAATATACAAATGATGAAAGGTGGTTAATATGTTTACCTTCAGTCTCTTAGCCCTCTTGTTTGCAGAAACAACCGCTAAAATCTAGGGGAAATCAGCCTTGTCGCTAGGCTCCTCGGTGCAAATCATTTTGATCCGGCTTCTGATCTCATCGGGAGAAAGAGCTGTAAGGATAAATGAGAGACATTAGGATCACAAAAGTAAACAGCCAAGATAAGCAAACTAGTCGGAATCTTCCATGACTTACCCTACTTGGGATCTTTGGTCGCGTCTTCACGACCAATGTGCCAGAGCATCGAATGTGCTCGGGAATTTAGGGTGCTAATCCGGCGTTTGGAAAAATCGCTTACTACGTGCTAGGAAGTTAAACCCCTGACACTATGGTGTTGGATGGCTTCAACCCGTCTCCCCACCTTTCCCTCCATCTTCACGGAGGAACGCCACTCTGGATTCTCGACCGCTTTCTTACTAGTATAGTAAAGGCTGCCTTTTTGAGTGACCGTCATGTAGAACCAGCTTTTCTTCCATAACAACCACGAAGAATTTGAGTACATACGAAGGTACTTATCAGCCTTTCTGTCGTGGAGGCGCAAAGTGCACTCTCCAGGCATTCCAGTCGTCTTCCCCGACTTCGCCATCTTGTAGTAGTACTTCAAGAGCTCCAGATCTACGGCAATCCCTAAGTACGCTTTACAGATATAGTCGAAGACACTGAGGTTGGCGATAGCATTGGAAGCAAGATTCACCAATTCGATTCCGTAGTGCTCCAAAATCTTATGAAGGAAGGAGTGAACTGGCAACCTGAATCCGCATTCAATATATGCGAAGAAAACAGGAATTTCCCCATCTTCGTTGCTCGGAGAATGTTCTTCGACCGTTGATCTCCAAGAAATCAGATCCTTGTCAGGAAGCAATCCAATCTTCTCCAAGCTCTCAAGTTTCTTCTTACTCAAATCAGAAACTGACCAGTTGGTGATAAAGTCCGACATGGCTGAGTTTTGGATGAAGGAAGAATGGAGATCGTAGGAGGTTGTAGACAAAATAAGGGACGGAGACAATTTTTTCTCTCAAGAGATGAAAAGGGAAAGTAGGAGGCATAAAAACCCTAAAGCCTTCCGTTAATGGGATTTTATAGCCGCAAATTCTTTAACTACATCAGAGAGTTACCTAAAGTCCAACGGACACAAACCAGAGTCCAACGGATAGGAAAAACCCTTCGGGTTCCAAGGCAGTTTCTCAACTTTAAAGTGAATACAGACCATTTCTTATATCATGGGATCGAATAAGGGTTTGCCCGAAACGACTTCATCGAGAAGAAAGTGTTCACACGACTAATTCATTTAAAGTTTGGGGGCTAGCTGACGAGGATTAAAATATCTATGTATTACTTTGATGTATAAAAGACCATATGTCTTCATGGTCGTAACTCCTAAAATGAAACGACCCACGTGGTCGTAAGGATTCTAGAGGTTATATAATAAGTATCACAGTGGGATGAGGTCTGTACCAGATCCAGAGCCGGATATTTGCTCGTAGAAGCAATGAGGCGGCATTTAGATCTAACTCCAAGTATATTCCTTACAGTGTGGTGAATGGAACACATGTTATCGCTACTAAAGAAAAGGTATTCACAGACGGTTCAGAAATGTCATCACAGACGGTTTCGTGACCCGTCTAAGTTTATGGGTGTAACATCCCAAATTTTCTAAGTTTTTGAAAATTTTGAAAACTTTAAAAACTAACCATTTGGTTTTATTAATTCGCTAAAGCTTAATTTGAAATTTAGAATTTTAAAAGCGGTTTAATTTGAATTAATTAAACTTGAACTAATTGAAGTTGGTTTAGTTGAGTTTCATTGGATTTTAAAGTTGGTTTTTCCTCTTGCCTTATGTTAAAAATAATTATTTGTAAAAATTAAAAGAAATAGTTAAGCTAAAAATATTTTTATTAAGTTCTAAATAATTCAAGGGACTTCTGTGAATTTTTCTAGAATTTTTGGATGTCTTGAGCTATTTTCTAAAAATGCTTTTGCTTTTCTGGTATTTTCTAAAATCAAAAACCTTAGAAAATCCTCCCTTGGCCTTGGGCAATTTCTTGACCCATTTACCTTCCTTTCATGTGACCGCTCCTCCATTTCGATCATGGCCTGTCTCCACTTGATCGTGATCGTCAGATTTGGATCGGACGGCCTGCATCGCCCGCGCCCTTCCCCGTTCTCTCCTCTCTCTCACTACCAGTGGGGCCGCCTATCGGCGCCCAGGTCATCTTCAACCTCCCTTGTTGCCCAGCGCCAGGTCCACCTCGCTGCGATTTCCGCCACCGCGCGCCGCTCCCTCATGACCTAGCCCTACTGTCCCTTTCGGTCCAGCCGTCCCGCCTCCGCCTTGCTCCCGTCGCGCCCGCCCCCCTTCGCTGCTTGCGGTCAGCGGACCCCCACCACTGCCGTTAAAAGGGCGCGCGACACCTCTCCTCCTCCTCCTCCTCCTTCGGCCTCCCGAGCCCTATTTAGCGGCTGCAAGTGGGCTCGCTCTCTCTCTCTTTCCTCTCCTCCCTTCTCTCCCCGCTCTCTTTTGGCCGCGATTTGAGTTTTCGCCGCCGCCGCCAAGTTTCGCTCCGCTGCACCCACCGCCACCGTCAAGCCTTCTCTAGCGCCGTCAACCCCACCCCTGACATCGCCAAGCCGAGGCGCACCCGGTGCACACCTCCCCGACTTCTGGAGCCCGCCGGAGTGCCGCCACCGCGTTCAACCGCCGCCGCCGCCACTTTTTCTCCTCTCCGACGACCCTCCCGTGCCACCGCATCATCAAGACCTTGCGCACCCAACTCCCCGTGAGCTCCTCTTCGCATTGGCGTCCTCACCTTGGCCATGCCGCGTGCATCGCCGGCGACCATCGAATAGCCAGCGCCCGTGGCTCGGGTCGGCGTGGCGAACCACGTGGCGCCAGTCACACCCGATCGTGACCACGTCCCCCTTTCCTGATGTGGCTGCCTCGTCAGCGCCCGCGCGGCATTTCCCGATTTTCCTTTTGAAAAATAATTCCAAAAATCAGGAAAATCCCTTTTTCTTGATTTTTATGCAATTTGCTATCTTCCTTTGGCCATAACTTCTTCATTCGAACTCTAATTCGAGTGATTCAAATTTCTAAATTCATCTAAATTCCTTTTCTTCCTATTAGTATTTATTTGGTATTTATTTGAATTTTATTTGGAGTTGTTTTATTTATTTAGCTTTGTTCGCACGTATAGATTCCGGCATTTCGGAAGATTTCTCGGACAAATTACAAAGCACCTCTACTCTTCAACGAAGGCAAGCCGTAGACCTTTAATCATATTGAACCCATCTTTATAAAAGTATATTGTTTGTTATAAACATGCATTGCTAATTTTATAATAAATGGTTTGGGATTAGTTAATTACCTAATTGCCATTATACCTCCTTGATAAATTGTGAATGACATGTATCCTTGAATGACATAATTCCTTGGACACCATAGGATGGTTAATTACTAGTTGGACATTATTGTACTACCAACATGGGTATCGTGTTTGCTTAGACATGCTTTGGGTAGCGTCGGTCTCGCCATGAATCATTCAATATTAGTTTACCCCAGTATGATGCGTGGCTTGTGTAAGTAGGCGGTGTTCTTTGATTAAAATGAAGTGTGGTCTGTGTGAGACCACGACATTTGTTGTCACCTTAACTAAAATTTGTGGTGCCAGGACTGGGGTGGTCCTCTGGCTGGGTTGAACCCAACAAGGTTGAATTTGACTAAAGGTATTATGGAACCGTGGCAAACCCACTTTGATAAAAGATGTTGTGATTTGGCGAGGTTGAACGAAATTGATTTATACTTGGACGAGTGGGTGGTGGTAAAAGGTGGGTGCGTAAGCACATTTGGAATGCGGAAATGTCTCGTCTAATCAACCAACTAAGGACTTAACCTTGAACCATTGATCTGGGCCTTAGCAGTACAACCACATGTCTAGGCTGGGATAGACTGGTGACTAATTAGCAATGTTTTGGTTCGTTACTGTTTTTGGTTGGGAGCAGCGCAAGAGGGGGCGGATAGAGGCGAAACCTTAGCGAGCAATCGAGTCAAAATAGAACTTTGTAAAAGCCTTATTCGTGCTCTAGGCCTTACCTAAGGTAGTGAGCGGTGGCATAGAATTATGCCGAACAAACTAGAGAATTCGTGTCTTGTGGGTCAAATTGTACAACCTCTGCAGTGTAAAACTATTGAATAGCCGTGTCCCTGTTGTGGACATGCACGGTGATTTCACGCAAGGTAGATTTTCTTGAAATGTTGGAATGGGTTGTTCGAATCTAGTTTTGGTTGTGGTTGTTGGTTGGGTAGTGAACAGGGTGTTCACTAGTTGTTTCAAAGAAACTTGATTACTTATGTATTAATCTTTTAAATTGTGCTTTGCAATCTACTTACTGTATTTAAATGTCAAATATTGCTTTCTTCAAATTAGCCATAAAGCTATCCTTGTCAAGCCTTGCATGAATACTATTCGCATACATTTCTCTGCGACTCGCTGAGTACATTCAAAGTACTCACGGCTTTGCGCCCTCTGTTTAAATCAGCAGAGGAGGGTGAACCAGTGAACTCAGAGCTCTATGGAGAAGAATGTTTTGAAGACTTTGTGAACTAGGTCGCGTCCTCCACTCGATTGCCTATGGGCAGGTCGAATGGCTTCCACGAGTTTGTTTATTTTTCGTTGCAAGTTTACTCTGTTTCCTTTAGCCCTGCATGGCAACCTTTGTAAAACTTGACCATAAGGTCCTTTTGCTATTAAATATTAATTTGTCTACTTCATCTATAGTTTAGGTGTACGGTTTTGATTACACCAATGTTGCAACTGTGTGCACTAGCTACTGATCCAGAGAATAGTGCAGTTATACACAGAGGGTCTTGGATCCGGAGATCCGGGGTCCCTACAATGGGTCAGTGATGACATGAGGTCATCACAAACGGTTTTCAAACCGTCTGTGATGCATACTTTCATAGACGGTTATTAACTGAAACCATCTGTAATGACTTTTATCTATAAAGCCCCAAGCAGTGGCTGCTTGTGCCATTAAAAGCGGCATCATATATATATATATATATATATATATATATATATATATATATATATATATATTAAATAGTCTCTCGGCCACTTTGGGGATCATTCACATGACATGAGAAGGATGAGGCAGTAGCCATGGGCACCTCATTGAGCCCATTCTTGAGCATGTAATTGTCTTTAAACCCAACAAGAACACCAAGCAACCATTCTCACATTTCAAAAGAATTCTCAACTTATTGCTTGGTGTACTGACGCTCTCCTTGCCATGGGCTCAATGAGGTTGCCAGTGGCTCTTGTCTCATCCATCTCATCTTGCGTGGGCGACCCCAAAGTGGTCAGACTATTTAGGAACAATATATATATATATATATATATATATATATATATATATATATATATATATATATATATATATATATGATGTCGGTTTTAATAGCACAAGCTGCCCCAACGCTTTAAGACTTTATAGAGAAGAGATTATGAATGGAATGGTAGTAGACTATTAATATGAACTAATTATCAATTCAATTTTAGCATAAGACTATTAACATCATTACATCACATAGCAAGTGGACTATTAATATGAACTAATTATCAATTCAATTTCACATAAGACTATTAACATCATTACATCACAGAGTAAGGGGACTATTAATATGAACAAATTATCAATTCAATTTCAGCATAAGGCTGTTAACATCATTGAGCAATTCAACAAGACAAGACCAAGGGTGTCCAAACCCACCACACGATAGTAGCCCTCGGCATGCATCATGAGCACTAGCCATTTTCATCCTGAGCAAGGGGGTAGAGGCAGAGGGAGTAAGGTAGGGTGATACCTCGATCTGATGTAACCACGGTGGCGACCCCACCACCAGCACAACCCTCATCCATCTCCTTCATCTTGCATAAATCACACAAACATCAGGACACAACTTAAGGCTCAAGTGTAAAAATCAAACTCAACAAAAGATATTAAGCTAACAGATCTAGAGGAGAATAGAGGGAGGATGGGGAAAGCAAAGCCAGGGGGGCTAGGGCCCGAGCGCAGGAGGTCGAGCAGGAGAACCAAGCCATGGTGTCGCCACACGCGGGGCCAAGCCCAGTGGCTTGGTTGGCGGCATCACCATAGTTGTGGCACGACCTTGAAACTGCATAAGACACTACTATCGTGCGAGTGTCTTGTGCGGTCTGATGGTGTCTGGCTGGCGGCAACAGGTCGAGGCGGCGTCGAGGTGGGGAGGGCAGGCGAGAGTAAGTCGCTAGGGAGTGCCGAGTTAGAGGCGGACGCCAAACCCTAACGGCCGAGGCTCTGAGCGAGAGTAGGTCTTGTTGGGAGTGGCGAGTTAGGCGGCGCAAACCCTAGCGGCGGGCTCCTACTAATAAAGAGACTTATCACGAGCGGTTCTATTATGGAACCGTCGGTGATAATATCCTGAGCACGGTTCCATAATAGAACCGTCTGTGAAATGGTTTTTTCTCAAGTATATTTATCTTGTATATACACTTACATGGCATGAAGAAATTACATGTTTATATGTCAATTTTGTCATTTAAATCTTCTTTGAAAATTTGCTTTAACTATATATATATATATATATATATATATATATATATATATATATATATATATATATATATATATATATATATATATATATATATATAGAGAGAGAGAGAGAGAGAGTAATAATTCAACATATAATTAATATTGTAACTTCACCTCCAAACTAGATTTTTTTTACATTTTGGAATTTTCAACATATAAAAAGTTTTTCTAGTGGCGGAGGTAGGTATATCTCTATCTTCAATACTTTGTGGCGGCGTCGAGGCGGGCGGTTCGTGATCGAGCAAGCCTAAAATGCATCTACCGTGGCGTGCTCGTTCGAGTGTCTCTCGAAGACCCTCGGACTATTGAACCAAGAAGATTTGAGCCCATAGGCTCTCTTACTGCTTAAGGGTCTCGGCACAGTCGACTCGATGCATCGCCGCCTTGATTAGCAGATTCAAGTGGCGTCAAGCCTTACGGTGGCGTGCAGCGTCGTTTTGGAGGACCACGTCAATGACAGCGGTAAACTTCGTCGAAAGTGGAGATCACCGGAAGGCGCGGCAGAGGAGGATGTTAAGGCGGCGGAAGGTGGTATCACTGCTCAGGAAAATTCTCGGACAGAGGAGTGAAGACACTATTGAAACAGTGTTCTTCCACAACACGGGTCAACGTACAGCGAGGTGCTCATACAGTGTGGCCAAGTAGGCTATCAATGCCGGCAACAAGGAAATAGAAGAGGCGACCATTTACATTTTTTATCGGTACTAGATCATCTATATGTGGGGATGATCATCTTCGATGGCGGATGATCCTTTTATAAAACAAGGAATAAATTCGGGCGTGAGGCGAAGAGCGCATCGGGGGGCGGCGGATGTGACGAAGAGCGCGTCGAGGTCGAAGTGGATCGCGACGAAGAGCGCGTCGCGCGAAGAAACTCATCGAGCTTCAATTGGGAGCTGTGGCGATATTATCACAAGCGGTTAAAACAAAAAGCGTATGTGATATGTAGTAATATCCTGAGCGATTATTGTTAGAACCGAAATGCGTGATGTTTCCACGAATGGTTCTCAAATGCGTGATATGTAGAATTATCATAGGCGGTTATTAACATTAACCGTGCGTGATAATTCCTGAGCGATTTAGCTATGAACCATCGTGATATTTCCTCTTCACGAGATGGTTTTAAGCGCAGCGATAACACAGATGGTCTCTAAACCAAAACCGTGCAGTGATTGCATATATCTGAAGTTTTGGTCAACCGTTTGTGATGAGGCGTCCAGTATTAGTCTTTTTGTAGTAGTGTATATTTGCTCCATACCACGCGACGTTTCAAGGTCCTAAGACACTAACAACAACCACCATACGGTTGAAGTCACACAGACACTCAACTGCCGAACGGTTGATACTTCATCAACCAACGCCTTACTCCAACCAGTCACGTCACTTCCAATAGGCGCTTTCTCCAGGAACAACTGCCACATCTTCGACGGTTATTTATAGATGGAGCACAGAGGAACGAGGAGATCAGACTGCATCAGATTGAAGCACGACAATCAGCATTAGATTCATGTTTCAAGTCTGATTCTGCAGTATAGCAAGCATTACGCTTAGTGTCATTAGGATTAGTCCATTGCCTCGTCGAGGGCACCCCCTGTAATAGCCAGTTCATAGCACTAAAGCGCAGTCCCATTCTCTCCCAAGAACTTTTTGCCATTTCCTTTATTTATTTTGTAATATCGGTGACTTGATCGTCGACAGAAGGTCCATACACTATGGTCGAAGCCACTAGACCTGGTTCGGTGTGACTAGCCATGACATACAGACGTGTTTTGTCTAATTCTTGGAACATTGATCAATTGTGTAAGTTTTTTGTATAAATGTATTTTACATTCTGTCAATTTCAATAAAGATTCATCATTTCTTTATTTTCTTCGATGAGTGATATTGTTTATATGTCTATCTGATATCTGGTCACATACTATTATTGTTTAACTGGTAGGAGAAAACACAATCCTCTCTTATATCCTTCAAAAATGATCTTTTTACTCTCTGGCTCAGTCATATTAGTCAAATGCTATAAAGGTCCTAGTCGTGACCATTACGTCAATAGTTCTCACGCGCGACCATACTTTTTTCTCAAAGAAGCATACGAGTAAAAAAAGCATAACACAAATAACTACATATAGTTACTAACATGCTTAAGATTTTGAGGACTACCTTTCTTCATTTCAATATTCTGTTCTACTCTCATTTGGCTACTGGTCGGGACACAGAAAGCCTCCTAGTCAAAATCTCCCCTCTCTGCATGTGGTCCAGCCCACTGGAAGGATTTTCCTAGCGATAGTCCTTTTCTTACGATCTTCGCTGTCAGTCGGACTTGAGTACGAGCATGTTTCGTGAAGTGTTTCTCATGTCTCCAGTTCTTAGCAACTTGTACGACCAATTTTGGATAATACATATAAGCAGGACCACTTATCAATTATGCATACATCTTTGCATGGTTCTTTATCATCAAGCTAAGTCTAGTAACATCTTTCGACCACAAAATGTACTATACAATATTTTTTATTATGAGAATAGATCTAGAGCTAGTCGAAGTCACACACTAGTTCCGACCAAGTTGATTTTCTAGTGCTATTTAGATCTTTTTTACAATATAGTCAGTACATACTTTGTACTATGGTCGTGGCTTTTGCTCTTTTTCTAAGCCTACTGCTTCCTTAGTAAGTTCTTCTACTAACACAAGTAGTCAGAGGCTAGGAAATATATGAGTATTTAAGTGAAGAGATAAAAAAAAGACTTTATTGATGACAAAAGGGTAAGTTTTTACATTCATAATTCTTACATTACAACCATCTACTACTTAGGACCATCATATTGGTCACTGTGGAGACAGAGACTCGACTTCCATTTCTTCTGCAACCTTATTTCTAAGAGGCATCACTTCCTTGAACAACTTGGTGGCTTCTTCACCCGGCGGTTGAAGTCTTCTTCAACAACTTGGATGGGAATAGAGGTCGAATCCTTTAGCTTTGCCAAAGCAAGGCTAACCGTTAACCTGACTTCCTTCATGGTCTCCGCATGATTCTCTCGAGTAGTTTTCAGCAGACTTCGAAGATCTTCGATTGTTGGCCAAGGAAGTTTATGTTCTCCATTGGATCTCCTAGGAGATGCAGTTGAGCTCCCAAGCCCGTGTCAAATAGCATCTCGTTGAAAGCCTTGACCTTCTCTTCAAGATTCTGCCCACAGGCTGCCTCCTTGCTACGCTCAAACTCAAGAGCTTTTTTCTACTCTCTTCAATGCTTGAGTTTGCTCTGCATGAGTAGACCAAATAATAAATACATATAATTAGAAAAGCCAATACACTAGCGAAATCTACGACCGGTTACCTTGACTTTTCTCCTCGATAGTCTCAAGGTCTTCTTTGTGCCTGGCCGTCAGGTATTTGGTCGATTGGTCCTTGTTTTGGCATTCTTCTTGAAGCTTGGGTATTATAGCTTCCTTAGCCATAACCTCTTCTTTAAGCTTCTCCGAATCTATCAAATATGATAAATGGAGAAGTTAATCAATAAAAAAAGAGCCAGATGATAAAGAAGGAGAAAGGAAGACATGAAGATAGTACTTACTTTCTAATTCGGAGTTCTTTTTCTCCAAGAGTTTTATTCATTGGGTCAGTCCTCCGACCACAACGAAGTTCTCCACCAGATGCTACAAAAAGCAGACTCCTTTAAGTTTTGCTAAACTTTAAAGGAAAGGCTGTTAAAATTAGTCTTGGATGCTTACCTGGATCGCCATGTTGTTGTATTCGACGAAAATGGAATCGGAACTCGTCTCTGCTTGACGGTCCGATATTCTTCCCCAAGTCTCATTGAGTTCTTTATCATTGAAGATCCGGGTGCGATGAGGAAAACTGCCAGGGAGAGGAGACTTCCTAGTAGTGGTCAGCACCTACTGGGACTCCTCAGGAACCTCCACCTCCATAGGTGGGGTTGGAGATGCCACGGGTTCCTGAGCAGGCACTGGCTTTGCCACCTACTCGGAGGCTGGCTCGACCTCCTTTTCCTCGGGAACTTTCTCCTAAGAGGTGCTCTGGTCAGAAGCAACCGAAACACCGGATGACCTATAAAGAAAGAAGAAAAAAAGATTAAGACTTCAGAACACCATAAGTGAGTACTTACATAAGTTTTTCTTTTATGTATACATACTTGGTCGTCTTCTTGGTCTTGAGCTTGAAGCGCGCTGGAGCAAAGTCTGTCGCACTTGCCTTCCTTCTTCTCAACCGACTTCACTGGTCCCGAACCGGTAAGGCTGGTTAGACCCCTCGTATCAACCGATTGGAGGTCGAAAGAAATATTCTCGGCTAACTGATCGAGAATAAGATCCCTAACCATCGGGTTAGAGGGTATGGTTTCGTCGACCACTAGAACAGCTACTTCGGTAGCAACTGAGCTACGTGTTCTCTTTTTCTCCCACCTAAATCATAAATATAATTTGATTAGGTGATAAAATTTCCATCTAAAACATATGCTCCATCAGAAATGCTATTCTTACCTCTGGAAGGTCATCATCTTGTGTGGTCATAGAGCAGGAGTCGGTCGAAACAGTAGTCAGAGTAGAGCCATCATTGGACTCTTTTTCCCTCAAGCCGACCGCCTGCATATTAGAGCATAATCATATACTGATCGGAGAACATATAAAAGGTGAAGAAAAAGTTGATATTTACCTTAAGTCTCCTAATCCTCTCTTCTAGAGAGATAGCAGCCAGAATATGGGAGAAAAGCAGCCTTCTTATCAGGCTCCCCAGCGCAGATCATTTTGATCCGCTGTTTGACCTCGTCAGAAGAAAGGGCTTCAAGAGGATAAAGAGATTTCAAGGTTAAAATATAATCAACTAAATAAACCAACTGGTTGGGGTTTTTTTTAGAACTTACCTTCCCTGGAATCCTTGGTCGCTTTGTCATGACCAATATGCCAGAGTAGGGAGTGTGATCGGAGCTTCATTGACTAATCCGGTGTATGGAAAAGTCCCTAACCACGTGCCAAGCAGTTAATCCCTTGGCACTAAGGTCTTGGATGGTCTCAATCACCCTTCCAACTCGTCCTTCTTTCTTCTCGGTGGACCATCAGTGCAGTTTCTCGCTCGCCACCTTGTCGGCGAAGTAGAGTCCATCCTCTGTTGTGATCGTCATGTAGAACCAGTTTTTCTTCCATGACGACCACGAGGACTTTGGGTACATCCAAATGTACTCGCCGGCCTTCCCGTCATGGAATCACAGCGAGCATTCCCTGGGTCCGGCCATCGATATTTTCGACCGCGCCATCTTGTAGAAATACCTGAACGACTTCAGGCTTGGTCGAATCCCTAGGTATGCCTCGCAGAGGTAGATGAAGATGCTGAGGGTGGCAATGGAATTGGGGGCTAGGTTCACCAACTCGACCTCATAATACTCCAGGACCCGTGAGAGGAATTTGTGAACTGGGAACCTGAGCCCGCACTCGATGTAGGTAAGAAAAATACGGATTTCCCCTTTCTCATGGCTCGAAAAGTCTTCTCCAGCCGTGGACCTCCACTTGATCAGTTTCTTTTCGGGAAGCAACCCAATCTCTTCCAAAGCTTTGAGCTTCTTTCCACTTAGGCCAGAAACCAGCCTCTTGGTGATTGAGTCCGACATGATTGGATGTTGGGCGAAGGAATCAAGAGGGTTCAGAGTTCTTGAGTGAGAAGGTGAGAAGAAGTCGAAGGAGATTCTTCGCAAAAAGATGAAAAGGATTGGAGAAAAAACTGAAGGCGTAAAAACCCTAAAGTTGTGCGTACTGGGGATTTTATAGCCACAATTCTTTAATTGCATCCAGGAGTTATCCAAAAGTCCAACGGACAATATTTTTCTAACGAACATAAAACTCTTCGGTTCCCAAGGCAGTTTCTCAACTTTAAAGTGAATATAAACCGTACGTCTTCATGGTCGTAACCCCTAAGACTAACGACCCTTGTGGTCATACGGATTTCAGAAGTTACATAATGTGTACCTTGGTCGGAGGAGGTCATGTGCCTAGTCCCAGACCAAATGAGTGCTCGTAGAAGCGATTAACTGGCATCTGGATCTAACTCCAAGTATATTCCTTACCATATGATGAATGGAACACATGTCGTATTTGTTCTAATACCACGGGACGTTTCATAGTCCTGACACTGACAGTAACCACCATATGATTAGTCTCCTGCTGATATCAACCGCTGAGCAGTTGATACTTTACTAACTGTCGCCTCTCTCCGACCAGACGTGACGTTTCCAACAGGCACCTCTGCTAGAAGTAACTGCCACCACTTCGTTAACTATTTAAAGGAGAACACATGCGGCAGAAGGCAATCCAATAGGAAAGATCAATAGATGATTGGGTTTTCATCTGAAACATTAGCATAGCAATCAGCACACCAAGTGTAATTAGAATTAGTCTACTACCTTATCAAGTGCAGCCCCTGTAAAGGATCTAGTTCATAGCAATAAAGAGCAATCATATTCTCTTCTAAGAACACTTTTCCATTTTCCTCTATTTATTTCGTAAGATTGACGACTCGATCGTCAACACATTCCATACAAGGGCTTGGAGAAACAAGCTCCAAGAAGGACAAAGGGGCGACAAAGAAATGGAGTACTAGGAGCCGCAGCACACAGTCGATATGATCTTAGGTTTATCCTCCTCGTATGAATCAAGACATCATCTGAAGGCTGTGGAGCGGGAAGTGAACCTTGTCGAGTCTCCGATCACCATCAAGCCATCCAAGTGATCGAAAACTGTTATCTCCTTCAGCAAAGAAGACTGTCTCATCCCTTCAACTCGACCAGGTATGTTCCCTATTGTTGTCGAACCTACTATTAATAATTGCGAAGTTAATCCAGTCTTGATAGATGGAGGTAGCTATTTAAACATTTTATTTACAGGAGCATTAGAAGAAAATGCAAATTCTTAGGACAAAAGTAAAGCCTGCGAAATATGTCTTCCATAGCATAGTTCCGGGATCTACAGCCAAACCAATAGGGAAACTTTCCCTACCGGTTACGTTCGGATGGCTAGATAACTTCCAAGTAGAAAGGATTCCATTTGATGTGGTGGATTTCAAAACCGCATACAATAGAATCCTTGGTCGTTCGGCATTAGCAAAATTTCTGATAGCTACGCATTACGGCTATCACAGTTTAAACATGCCAGGACCAAAAGGGGTAATCACAGTTCGAGAGGATAGAAAGATGGCAGACATATGCGATCAGAAATCCCTAGAACTGGTCGATGAACTTTCAACCAGACTAATCCACCCTCCATACAGGTTAAGCACTCGAGACCAAAGATGACCCCAAAACCTTTTGACCAGACTATGGAGGTTCCGCTCGATAAAGACACTTCTCCAGAAAGCGTTAAAATGGTGTCTGGATTAGAAAATGCTAACACATCTACCCAAAAGGTACTAGTTGGGGTAGGACTCGACCCTAAATAGGAAGAGTCACTCATCTCCTCCTTTGAGCAAACTTGGATGTATTCGCCTGGCAGGCATCCGACATGTTTGGAGTCCCTAGGGAGGTGATCGAGCACAGGCTAGCTCTCCTGCCTGACAAAAACCGATCAAGCAAAAGCTAAGGCGCTCTGCACTAGATCGGAAGGAGGTAATCCAGTCAGAGATCGACAAGCTTCTTAAGGTTAGATTTATTCTTGAGGTTGACCACCCAGAGTGGCTCGCCAATCCTGTAATGCTTAGAAAAAGCAACGGGAAATGACGAATGTGTATTTACTTCACAGGTCTTAATAAAACTTGTAGACTCTACTTCCGGGTGTGAGTTGTTAAGTTTTTTGGATGCGTCTTCAGGGTACCACCAGATTAATATGAGTAAAGATGATGAAGAGAAAACTTCCTTCCTTACACCATATGGCACATATTTCTATGTTAAGATGCCATGTGGTCTCAAAAATGTTGGTGCAACTTTTTAGAGGTTGATGGAAAAAAAAACCTTTAATCCTTAGATAGGTCAAAATCTAGAAGCCTACGCTGATGACTTGGTTGTGAAAAGCATCGACACTGGCGGTCATATTTTCTACCTACAAGAGACTTTCTATAACTTAAGAAGGCACAACCTTAAGTTAAATCCAAAAAAGTGTGTGCTCGGAGTTTCTTCTGTAAAGCTTCTAGAATTCCTAGTTTCGGCTAGAGCAATTGAAGCAAACCCAGCAAAAATATCGGCCGTCGAGCAGATGCACCCTCCGACCACAAAGAAATAAGTCCAAAAACTAACCGGATGTATGGCAGCGCTAAGTCGTTTCATAGCACGGTTAGGGGAAAAATGATTACCTTTCTTTAAGCTTCTTCGAAAACATAAAGTTTTGAATGGACTTGACAAGGATCTAATAATCCTCATTTTATCATTTATCTATAATTCTTATTATGGGTAAATATGACGTCATATGGTCCCTGAGTATACCCTATATATTTACAAGGGAGAAGCCAACCAAGTGGTCGTAAGTTCTTCTACGACCACCCCCATAGTCGTAAGTCCTCCTACGACTACCTTATGGTCGTAAGTTCTTATACAATCACTATCTAGTCGTAAGTTATTCTACGACTACCCTATGGTCGTAAGCTCTTCTACGACCAGATCAGCTACGACCACCCTATGATCAACAGAGCCTATAGATGAGTGGGTCCAATTGATTGGGGAATTCAAGCAGTCATTATCTTATTTGTTATTCTACGGAGTGTGACACATAATACTCCATTATCTCTGACAAGTAACTGCCAGACGGCACGGAGGAGTTAATACCCCGGTGATTACTACAAACATGCGTCCGTTCTAGGAACTGATGAGGCGCCACTTCACCTGGAGAAACGGTTACTCCTTCTCCGACTATATAAAGGTGGCGGTCAGAGAGGAACGGGGCAGACAATAGGGAACAAGACAGAAAGCAATCCAGAAGATAGGCACTATCCTCTGTAATAGTCTTTGTCTTTCTCCTGATTGTAGAAAATACACTCAATACTATACACACACAAGAGTAGGGTTGTTATTCTCTCCGGAGAAGGCCTAAACTTGTATAAAAATCCCTATGTCAATCTCTCTGCGTGATTTCATTCTTGGAGACCCCCCAAATCAAATAATCTTTACGTAGGGTCGGTTCTAAAACACCGATAGGACTAAAGAGGCAAACGATACCTTTGAGGAGCTTAAGAAATACCTTACGAGTGCTCCGATCTTAGTATCTCTAAGATTGGGAGAAACACTACTGATATGCATGGCTACAACATCGTAAACGGTCAGAGCTATACAGGTCATTGAGCGTGACAACATCCAACGACCAGTATATTACGTAAGCGAAGTCTTACATGGACCAAAGGAACGATACCCACAGGTACAAAAGTTGCTATATGGTGTCCTTATGGCTTCAAGGAAACTAAGGGATTACTTTCAGGCCCACAGAGTGGTCGTACCTACTGGATATCCCCTTGGTCAAGTTCTAGGAAACAGGGAATCATCAGGACGAATAGAGAAATGGTTGGTCAAGCTTGGGGCGTTCGACCTCCATTTCATCTCAGAAACAGCAATCAAGTCCCAAGCTTTAGCAGAATTCATTGCCGAATGGATGAACCCTAAACCCACCCAAGGGCCCGAGTACGAACACTACGAAGAGTGGACAATGTACTTTGATGATTCCCTGATGCTCAAAGACACAGGGGCTGGAGTTGTCTTGATATCCCCTATTGAAGAACACATAAAGTACGCCATTTAGCTAAACTTTCCAGTTACAAACAATGCGGTAGAATACAAATGTTTATTGGTAGGATTCCGAGCAGCCAGAGTGCTCGGGATTCGTAGATTACCAGTGAAAGATGATTCTCAACTAGTAGCGAATCAAGTTGGGAAAGAGTATCAATGCTTAAGTACCAAGATGTCTCCTTATTTGGCGGAAGTACGAAAACTCGAAAAACACTTTTTCGGTTTCCAGACCCAACATATTCGTAGAAAAGAAAACTTTCTAGCAGACCAGTTGGCACAAATGGGCTCCATAAGTTCACCTATCCCGCTCGGAGTTTTCCTCAAGAAACTCGATTCACCCTCGGTGGTCTAGCATTACAAGGACTTAGATGCTCCACTAGAGGTCGTACAACTCGACCCCAGTAGCGATTGGATGATGTCAATCTACAATTATCTTTAGCATAGCATTATTCCTAAAGATGATGTAGATGCTGATCGTATAGCTCAAAAAACCAAATCATACACTATGATCGAAAGTACCCTTTACAAACAGGGATCTCACAGGGTGTTGATGAGATGCATATATCAAATAGATGGTACTAAGTTATTATCCGACATACATGGAGGAGTCTGTGGAGCACATCATTCCTACATAACTCTAGTTGGTAAAGCCTTCAGGCAACAATACTACTGGCCAACTACCCTTCATGACGCAAAAGAGCTTGTGATGAAGTGTATACAATATCAATTTCATAGTCGACAAGTACATCAGACACAAGCTTTGTAAACAATATCTCTTTCTTGGCCTTTGGGAATAGTCCCAGAATGAAACGACTAGCTTTCTTCTCAAAAGCCTCGATGGCTTCGTTGTGCTTGAGGGAGGCTTCATTGAACTTGGTTGACCAGTCTTCGATCGGCCGGTCTTTTGTCTGGCATCCCTCCTCAAGTGAGGCTATGATGGTTTCCTTAGCCTTAGTTTCTTTTTCAAAATTTTCTAGATCTGTCAAGTACGACAAAGGCGGAAATTTAGAAAAGAACAAAATAGCAAAAAGGGAAGAAGTCAAGAGGTTCTTACTTTTTAGTTCAGAGTTTTTGTTCTCCAAATCAGTTATTCGCTGTGTCAGTCCTCCGACCACAGCAAAATTCACCACCATATGCTATAAAAATAGCAAACTTCTTTAAGTTTTTCAATAAACTTTGAAGAAAGGACTATAAGAGTGGTCGTAGGTGTTTACCTAGATTGCGATATCCGCATATTCGAAGTAGACAGCACTCGGACCCGACTTTAACTGATGATCCAAAATCCTACTCCAAGCCTTGTCGAGCTTCTCATCCTCGAAGATCCAAGGGCAATTGGGGGACTTCTTTAACAACAATGAAATCCTCTCTTGAACGGCCCAGAAGTGGTAGGGACCTACCGGGACTCTTCTTGGACCTGTACCTCCAAAGGCGCGATCGAAGCCGCCACAGGTTCCTGAGCAAACGCTGGTACTGCCACCTGCTCAAGGGCTGGCTCGTCCACCATTTCCTTAGTAGTTTTCTCCTGAGGGGTGCTCTGATCGGAGACGATCGGAACACCAGAGGATCTATGAAGATAGAAGAAAGGAAATTTCAAGATTCTAGAATACCAGAAATATTAAAGGTATGTATTTACATAAGTTTATTTCATACATATATACCTAGTCGTCTTCCTGGTCTTGATCTTGAAGCACCCTCGAGCAAAATCCAAAGTGCTCACCTTTTCTTTTCAATCGATTTTTTCGGTTCCGAACCGGTAGGGCTGGTTAGACCCTTCATGTCCTCCAACTGGAGGTCGGAAGAAATGTCCTCAACCAGTTGGTCGAGGATGAGTTCCTTGACCATCTGGTTAGAGACTATGGCCTCGTCGGCCTCCGAAACAATTGCGTTCGTAGCAACAGCCTAGTCATTCACGATCACACCGAAGTCCACGACCACCGCCTAATTAATAATCAAACTTAGTTAGGTGATAAAAATCCTTCATCTAGAATGTACATTTCTATTCTATTCCCTACCTCCGTGGGACCACCATCCTGATTGGTCACAAGGGCAGAAGTAGTCGGAGGATCAATCGGCTCACAGCTCTCGGTGAGCTCGTTGATCCTCAATCTGACCGATAGCAGGTCAAAGGGGATTTATGATAAACTGATCAAAAAATACATGAATGATGAAAGGCGGTTGTTATTTTTACCTTAAGCCTCTTGGCACTTTCTTCTTCAGAGACAATCACTAAAATCCAGAGAAAATCAGCCTTGTCGTCAGGCTCCCCGGCGTAGATCATTTTGATCCGGTCCCTAACCTCTCCAGGGGAAAGGACGGTAGGAATAAATGAGAGACTTTAAGGTTACAAAAGAAATCAGCCAAAATAAACAAACTGGATGGGATTTTTTAGGACTTACCTTCCGAAGAGTCCTTGCTCGCATCGTCCCGACCAATGTACCAGAGCATGGAATGTGCTCGGGACTTTAGGGGACTAATCTGGTGCATAGAGAAATCCCTCACCATGTGCCAGGAAGTTAAACCCCTGACACTAAGGTGTTGGATGGCTTCAACCCATCTCCCCACCTTTCTCTCCTTCTTCGCGAAGGAGCGCCACTCTGGATTCGTGATTGCCTTTTGCCGACGTAGTAATGGTTGTCTTTCTTGGTGACCGTGATGTAGAACTAGATTTTCTTCCATGACGACAACGAAGACGGAGAGTACATACGGATGTACTCCTTTGCTTTTTTGTTGTGGAGGCGCAAAATGCACTCTCCAGGCGACCTCGTCGATTTCCCCGACTTCACCTTCATCTAGAAGTACTTGAAGAGCTCCAGATCTGGTGCAATCCCCAAGTACGCTTCATAGAGATAGACGAAGATACTGAGATTAGCAATGGAGTTGGGAGTAAGGTTCACCAACTCGACTCCGTAGTGCTCCAAGATCTTGGGGAGGAATGGGTGCACTGTAAGCCTGAATCTGCATTTAATGTATGCGAGGAAAACAGAGATTTCCCCATCTTTGCTGCTCGGAGAATGCTCTCCGACCGCTAATCTCCAAGAAATCAAATTCTTGTCGGGAAGCATTCCCGCTCACTTCCAATGCCTTGAATTTCTTCTTGCTCAAATCTAAGACCAACTATCTAGAAATCGAATCCAACATTCCTAAGTTTTTGAGTGGAGAAGACAAAAGGAGGTCGGAGAAAGTTTTGAGTAAGTAGGTGAAAAGGGATTCAAGGAAAATCCGAGAGCGTAAAAACCCGAAAGCCCTGCGTTGAAGGGATTTTATAGCCGCAACACCTTAACTACAATCGGGAGTTACCCAAAGTCCAATGGACAAAAAACCTATTCGGTTTCCCAAACGGTTCCTCAACTTTAAAGTGAATACAGACCACCTCATTTGTTACGTCATTAAATGAGGGTCTACCCGATATGATTTCATTGGAGAAGGGTTCACACTACACATTCATTTAAAGTTCAGGGGCTAGCTGTAACATCCCAAATTTTCCCTTTTGGCAAAATAATACGTAAATTATTTTCCTTGGAATTTTTGGACTTTTTAGAAGCTTTTCTTTAATTATTTTAAAGCCAAAACAAATTTATTTGCAAAAACTATTACCAAGATTAAGTTGGAAATATTTTATTTAAGTCCAGAATGTCTTTGAGAATTTTTGTGAATTGTCTCATAATTTTTTGATTTTATTTGCTATTTTCTAAAGCCTATTTGAATTTCTAGAATTAAATCAATTGTTAAATCAATTAGAAACTCTCAAACAAATCCTTGGGCCAAATCTTACCCGATCCCTCCTTTTCCTCACGCCAAGCGCTGCCCGCTTGGTTAACCCGCTTCGCGTGCGTTCCTCACCATTCCTCTTCAACCGTTGGATCAAATTTGAGCGGTCCGATTTTAGTGCACGTTCGGACGGTCCGAACGTCACACTCAATGAGGACCATTCGATCTAAAATAAACGGCCCGAGCTAGTGGCTGTCAGGGCAGTTCGAACGTCCCAAGCGATGTGGACCGTCCGATCTAAAGTCAACGGTCAGATCAGTGAGAGGTTCGGACGGTCCGAACATCACAATCCTTGTGGGCCGTCCGATTATAAATGAATGGCCAGATCTTGATGAATCTTTGGACGGTCCGAACATTCAAATCGATTTAGATCGTCCGATCTAAATCCAACGTCCATATGACCACCCGTTACTTTTCCTATTCTATTTCTTTCGTTGACGGGTGGAGCCACTATCTACAGTGCATCGTCCCTGCTCCTTTCTTCCTCCTCGCGACACCGCCATTGTTGATCTTCATCGAAGCTCATAACTTCGCCCGTTACTCCCTCATTTCACCCGCATTGGATGCCATTCAGACCCACGTTCTTTGACGAACTCAAAGCACCCGTTTCTTCCTCATTAAACCCTTCTTAACTCTTTTAAACCTCGCCGCTGCGCTGGCAAGTAATGGCCACACACGTTCTCATCGATTCAACCTCGCCCTCACCCTAAAATACCGTCTGTGAAGGCTAGTATCACAGACAGTTTGGATTAAAAACCGTCCGTGATCCGAGAATATCACAGACGGTTCTAAATAAAACCGCTCGTGATTTGTGAATATCACGAGGCGGCTTTTCTTTAGAACCGCTCGTGATATTCTCCGATCCTGACGATTTGTTTTGATAACCGCTCAGTGATATTCTCGTATCACGCAGGCGGTTTCAGATAAACCGTCTGTGATACTTGCCTTCACGAGCGGTTTTAACAAAAACCGTCTGTGATAGCTCATACCCGACCACAATTTTGCTATTTTCTGGCTAGCTTCAGAATTGCTAGCCATGCCCTCTGAAAACAAGCATGCACAAAAGCAGATTCATTAGAGATAATCAATTATTGACAACTCAAAGTGATCATTACTCAAAATAAATTACAAAAGATCGCATTTGTTCAAGTATTGTCGCTATAGTTACAACCGGATTACAATTGTTTACGATGAGAGGTGTCGGCGGGTGATGCTCTCGGTTGGCGACGGAGTGAAACTCTCCGTTATCGTTAATGATTTCGTGTTGATAAAGGTCGAGCTTCCTCGAATGTCCTTGATCTCTTCCGCAACGAGTGAATCACATTGTAAATCCAAGACATGTAAGCTACCAATTAAGAGTAAAGTGGTAACCTATATATATTTAAATTTATAATTAGGAAATAATTATTTGAGATTGACAAACCTCGGGATCCTTCTTCCTAGCTCTAAGGATTAGTCGCATATGATAGCGGGCGTAGATTGCACATAACTCATCATCTTTTTTTTGTCGGCCTTTGCAAAAATAGAATTACATATATAGGTATAGTCGGTTCGAGACGCGTTATTATGAAGTATGATATAGGATTATCGTGTTGTAAAGACATCTGAAAAATCCATCATGTGTGTTAGTTAGGCGCTCTTTCCACATAACATGATTGATGAGCGACCTACATGATTCAAAAAGTTATCCTCGGCCATTTCAAATGAATGAAGACTACAATAGAGTTATGTAAGGAGGAAATGAGCATACCTCTCGAGTATTCCTCTTAGAATGTGAAGTCGTGCTTGTTGCGGTTTAGGGAATCAAGGTATATCACATGGTTCCTCTTGGGTATAATAACTAAAAGGATCGATTGGTACCTACTCATGTATGTCGCTATAGTCATTAAACCTAAGTTAGGTATTTATTATAAAGTACAAATGAAATTTGTATAGCAAGTAGTGACACTTACCCACGGTTGTAGGGCACCACTATGTACTTCATGTTAAATGCGACGAAGCAATGACCTCGTTATCTATTTCTCGACGAAGGATGAGTCTTGTTGGATGGTTTGCAACGATACCACATGTGGGTCGAGAAACCCACCGTTCTTTCCATTCGAACATTTTTCAAAGATGTATCTATACATAAGCAATGAGTTGTGATATTTATCGGTATTACATGAATGTAGAACTTGATTATGCGCACTTACGATTGTCCAACATAAAAAGCGAGACGTCGAGGCCGGCGAGGTTGAATAGTTCATATAAGTCGTTGAAGCCCACGACGAAGTACCTCGTCCGTTGAAGAAATGCTTGTCCTCGTGTCGGCGGTGATTCGATGATCGCAACCCTTCTTTTGGGTCTTGTCCAAGTACCGTGCATGCAAAGCGACAAGCAAATCCAGCGTGCATTATCTGCGTCGAACTGCGGTTTTCCGATGATGTAGTTCCCGGGTATCGCGGACTTCCCGGACTTCCTCGGTGATGCCGTCATTACTAACTTCATGTGTAATAATCTACTGTTCACCGTGACTGGTCCAACATGTATACCCTTTTTTGAAACCCCTTCGAATCAAGTGCGCTTCTATTTGCGCCGCGTTGTTAAACATCTTCAGATTACCGCAATCAATGCATGGACAGTAAATAAAATTTATCCCCTTCTTTAACATATCACGCTTTCGGTGGCTCTTCTAAAAGCAAGCACGCCATTAATGTACTCTTGACTCACACGGTTCTAATTGTACATCCGGCCGATCCATCTACACTACGCATGTAACAAATTAGTGTCAAAATTGATTAGCGATTAATTTATAGCAAACATAAAGGGTTATAGATCGTTACCCTTGGAGCTCACGAAGAAAATACGATTCCTCTCTTTTCCTTCTCCTCTCTAAGGTGGCGCAATGGGGAGGAGGCGGCGGTGTTAGGCGCTAGGGCAAGGGTCAACCTTCTCCTCTCTAAGTGGCGAACGGATAATTATTGATTATCCGCATGATTGTTGATTAGATACGAGACAAAAGACAAGAGGAAGATCCTAATAACTAGCAAGTTGGTCCGCGCGATTCTTGTGGTATCCGCTTTGATATAATTGAAACAATAAACCACCGTGATGACGTTTCTTCATGGATATAAATGGAGGAAATATAAAATAGATCATTGCACATGTGACTTATCTTGGTGTGTCATAAATTCTTCTTTTTAATCTGTTCTAGAAAACTACTCATGAAATTAGTTCTGATTAAGACTTTCACTTCTTTGCACGTACTTACTCGTTTTGTCTCATCGTTGCACAAAGGAATTACACCAGATTAATTAATGGCTACATGTTTTGCTTTTCATTTTCTAGAATTAGGGTCCATCAAATTGAGAGCTAGATATCGCTTTTGCCTTTTCCCATCAAGTAGTATTAATTGAAACTTAAACCCTATGGTTCTGATTAAGGAATACAACAAAGAAAACAAAACATTAGGGTCTATGTACAGAGTAGCAAAATAAGGAAAATTCACTAATCAATAGAGTGGATAAAGGATAATCAGTATTACTTCATCTGTGCTTAATTAGGGAGGAGCCGCAGTTGGAGGAGCTTAGGCGGGGAAAGTGGCATGGCACTGGGAGGAAGCTAGCTAGCGAGATCTAGGAGCCCAGCAGTTAGGGGGCGGTTGTTATCAAACCAAGACTTGGCGAGGCGATGGCAGAGGCACAGGCGGCGAAGGCGGCGGTGGATCTGGCGGCGGCAAGGCAAAAGGGCGTGGTCGTGCTCAATTTATACGCAGCAGGGATATCACAGACGGTTCTTAATAAAAGACGTCTGTGATAATTAGTTATCACTGAGCGGTTCTAGTTCGAACCGTCTATATAATATCGAGCGATTATTTCACTAAAACCGCCTCGTGATAATCCCCTAATCACAAAGCGGTCCTTATTAAGAAATGCGTGATATTACCTGACGGTTCTATTCTAGAACCGCTGCGTGATTGGGATTATCACAGAGCGATGCGTGAATAGAACCGTCGTGTAATATCCTGAGCGGTTCTATTTACAAACCGTGCGTGATGATGACTATCGCGAGACGGTTCAAAAAATACCGCCTGCGTGATAGGCTTCTCGCTCCACCAAGTCGGTTCAAAAACCCAACACGCATAGTTCCAAAGGAAATGCTGTGATGGGGCGTCTACTATAGCCTGTTTTGTAGTAGTGAATGTATTTGGTTCAATGATCAACTTTGGCCATACAAAGTATTTAGGCATATCTATGAATTTAAAACAGGAATTTAAATTACTGAATATAAATAAGCATGCAATAATAATTTAAAAAGAATTTAAATAATTTAAAATAATGGGTGCAAATATGGTCAAGACTGTAACTTGCCTTGCTCAATTAGTTGCTCTCAAACAGCGTCTCAATCTGACTCTCCGATGTCGTCGAAATCTATACGCGAAATTAAAGCCAAATTCAAACAAAATTCAAATAAATATTCAAATGAACTCCAAATTAAATAATTTTAGTTTAGGTAGCTGGATCTTGAATTTATATGAATTTAGAAATTTCAATCGACGAAATCAGAGTTCGTATGAAGGAAAACGAACCCTGTGTAACATCCCAAATGTATAATCAGGGTTATTCAAGTATAATTATATGTGTAGAAATTAAAACTTTTTCTCACAACTTGAAAACCCTTACAATCTCATGTAATTCTTGTCCAAGAGTTGTGTAAACCAAGAACACAAAGCTCTTGTTGACCAAAAGTCAAATTCATTTTCCAATTACCTCAAATCTTGTGCCAAACAATTGGAAAGTATCTTCCTTGGTCCTAAAACTGAGGTGGGACCCCTCTGAAAAATACCACAAGTTGTAAAACTAGTTTGATAATTTTGGAGGTAAAATGAATCATTGAACAACCTTAATGAATTTCCTGAGAAAAATGCATTGCATAATAACCTCTGGAAAATTTATGTAATGTTAATCATGTTGTCAGCTAGCTCCAGTTAAAATTTCATCAAATTTGGAGTTCATTTGCTAGCCCAAACAATTCTACAAAGTCTCAGCTGTTTAAAAGTTCAACTTCAAAAACCTCCTTTGTTCCTTGGGCTAGCCACGCTCCCAAAACTGGTCCATTCAACCCCTTCGGACCTCCTCAACCAACAAGACCTCGGCCAGACCTCCTCCTCATTTGGAGGTGTCATGTCCTCCCCCCCCCTTGAGGTCACGACCCTTGGATCTAATATCCACGGTCATGACCTCCCTCGCCAAACCACCTGGACCTCCCTTGAGGTCCTCGTGACCTCGTGGACCTCCTCGGGTCAGCGTGGGCACCAGACCTCCTCCTCCTCTTAACTATCGAGACCTCCTTTGTACTCACTTGAGGTCGTGGCCGTTGGATTTACATCCAAAGGCCACGACCTCCTCGGAAAAACCTCACAGCAAGGTCCTCCCGCCTTGTTGAGGTCATAGCCCTTGGATCCAAGATCCATGGCCCTGACCTCCTCCTCTCAACCTAAACTAAACAAACCTCCCACCTAACCAAGGTCGTAGCCGTTGGATCAGATCCAACAGCTCACGACCTCCCTTCGTTGTCAAGCGCTCACAACCTCCCCCGTCTTTTGTTGTGCACCGTTAGATTAAAATCTACGGTCACGACCTCCTTTGTCTCATGCGCACTGACCTCCCAGCAAGACGTGAGATCGTGAGCCCTTAGATCTAAATCTAAAGGCCATGACCTCCCTTGCCTGTTGCGCATCATATCAGACCTCCCCATCAGGTCAGTGCCCTTGGATTTAAATCCAAAGGCCATGACCTCCCCCTCATGTCTTTTTGATCGCGTGCAGTTAAGTCCTCACTTGGAGGTCCGCGACCGTTGGATGGAGATCAACGCTTTGGACCTCTGTCCCTTTTCCTCACGCGTCGTTTGCGCGATTAATGAAATCGGAGGGCCACGACCTCCCTTTCCCAAATCGTGTGGTGGGACCTCCCCCCTGACCACTTAGAACATAACGGTTCAAAAATTGGATCCGATGGTTGCGACCTCCCGTGTCTTATCCAGCGGTCACTAAGACCTCCTGTTCTTCTCCTTCCTCGCACGCGGGCAAACTCGGCGGCGCAATTAATGCGTGTCGACCTTGGGGTACACTTCATGACTCTTTCTTGACCGCATTTAATGCTTGGTCGACTTTTTCTCCTGGTCGGCTCAAACCCGCCATCGTGTCAACTTTAAGTCTTGTCCAATGCCAAGATCGTGCCATGGGCCAAGCTCACAGGAGCTTAGCCGGTGGTCTCGACCTCAATTGCCCTTAGGATAAAACCACCCCATCGTGCCTTTATCTTCCTTTGCACGCCATTGTTCTTTGCTCACCCATCGTGCTTGTGAACTCTAAGCCGCAGAGCTCCTTGGCCGCCATTGTTGGACTTGAAGTTCCTCGGTGGACAAGGGTCTTTGGGGTTTCCACCTTTCTCCTTGCTTCCATTTGTGCCTTCCCTCTGGGACCAAGCCCTAACCTAATTTGTTGGGCACTTTTCAGAGGTGGACAAAGCTGAGCTGGAGCTTGTGTCTTGGCGGTGAAGCTTCACTTTGGCTTCCCAACACCGGTCATCACCTCCACGACCTCCCGAAGCACCTTAGGACCACCGGGTAAGCCTGTTAGTCCTTTAGATCTTTGCACCCTATGAATGATTTTGCGGAGCTTTCTTGCATACGCTTGAATGTCGCATGAGACTTCGCTTTTGCTTTTTCAAGTTTTGGCCGTCTTGGTCAATTTCACCCTCTCGGCTCGCCGACGTTCAAAGCCGCCGTCGCCGTTGAGAGGAGGTCTCTTGAGTGCGCAACATTATTGTGCACTCGGTGGTACCATGGACCTCACCGGCAAGGTCTACATCGCCGGTGAGGACCATCCTCTTAAACTCAAGTCTTGTCGGACAGAGGCGCGGCGTTATTGCCGTTTTTCGGACAAGGATTCGCGGAGTTAATGCACTAATCAGTGCTCGAATCATTGAAATCATGGGGCGTCTTAAGCGCCTTAGATCCATCCTTTAATGCATGCATTTAAGACCTCCGTCTGCGGACCTCCTCGTGGTCCTGCGCGCATGCTCTCTGTCCAAGCAGCGTCTTGCGAGTTAGAAGCGCTGGTGCAGGACGTCCTGACCTCCTCCGAGGAGATCTGGGCGTCAAGACCTCCTTGGCGCAATCTTGGCGTCCAGACCTCCTCGGAGGTGCAGTGATGTGAGACCTCCTCTGGGACCTCCTCGAGGTCATCTCACCATGAGGACCTCCCTTTAGATCTGGTCCGTTCGGACCTTCCTTCCATGTTGTGGTCCGTTGGATCTCCCATCTCGGCCACGACCTCCCTCGCCTCGCGCAAGATGCGTGGTTAGGAGGTCCAGACCTCTGGACCTCCCATGTGCGTGTATGTTGTTCTCTGGGAGGTCTGAGCCGTTAGATCTGTGATCTGTGGCTCATGACCTCCCATGTCTTATGAGTGTTAGAAATGCCATAAATTCTTAATGATAAACTGAAATAAGGTATAAACTTTAGAATTTCATATCTCTTTCATTCTAATTCCAAATGAGGTCATTCAAATTGTGTTAGCTCTATCTTGAACTTGACTTTAATCCAAAAATGATTGTAAGTTGAGTTCAGCTCCAGAGCGCAGTTTGGGCCATAGGTTTTAAAACTCCTTTTAAATATACACTCAAATTAAGGCTTAACTTGTAAAAGACATAACTAATGCTCTATAGATGATTTTTGAGTGAATCCAAGTTTGTTGGGTTCCTCTAATAATGAACTTACTAGGAAAAATAGTTTTGAACATGTTACTGTTTTCAGAAAGAATAATTATGCATTATAATTTTGTTCAAGTTCTTGTCTTTAAAAATTGTAGAAGTTGCAATGTAACTCCAAAAGAGTTGAAACCACTTCCATTAGTCTTAGAATGTCATTACCTATCTACCATAAAAATTTCATGTCCAGAAGACCCCTAGACAATAATTTATGAACAGTAGCCCTTTTTAATTTAATTTGGATTTTTCTGGCCGAATTGAATTGTTTTGATCATATCTTTTGCATCAAGAATCCAAATCGATTGATTCTTGTTGCTAAATTCATGATAAATCTTTATCTTGCTGCTGTAAAAATTTCAAGTCTTTTGGAGAAAGTTTGCTGTTGAGTCCTTTTGAATTCTTTGTTCTTATCGGTTCTTTTTTCGCTCTTTCGTTAGGGTTCGACATTTGTGGTGATCCCGAGAGTGATCCTCAGCAACCAATTGACCACCAGCAACAAGGCAAGCAGTTTGACCATTTCCATCATTGTCCCATTACTTTAAAGCTTAATACTTTGTTTTACTTCTATGTATGCATGCTACTTTGTGTTAAATGTAAGCTAGCAAGCCTATAGTTGCATAATCTGTAGGAATTGTTCATCCTCTACTACCTTGAGCCTAGGTTATTTGCTGTGGTGGGAGCTCGTTGGATGAGCTCTTATCACTTAGTAGTTTCGATGCAATTGCTTAGACATGCTTAGTTATCGGTAGAAATGGGCGATCATCGACTTAGTCGATGGTCTTGATCACTCAAAATGATTATTACTCCTATATGTCCAGCACTTGTGCTTTGATTAATTGTAAAATCAAAAACTGAAAATAAAATATTGATTTAGACTTGGGCATATTGGATGGATGGTGCGGTTTTGGATGTGGTGGTATACAGGTCCCTAAGGACCGAGTACTTGGGTCACTAAGCCAAGCGATTTGGCGTACTAACCACACGAGGGCATATGGAACCCTCTTGACTAAGTACTCTAGGAGGTGTTAATTATGAGCGAGCTCGGTTGGTGTGTTTTCAAAACAAATGTATATGTATAGTGTGGGAGGGAGCATTAGCTTAGGGAAGGTTGTCTCCTTCTCCCGTGGGTTGTGCAGCTCGTAATTAGCATTCATCCTTTGGAAAGGTCTCGTAGGACTTAGCGTGCCAAAGCACACCTTGGAAGTGTGCGTAAAGGAAAGGCGATGCGGCGTGTGGGTGCAGTGGTACACCTGCGCAGGATAAAACTATTGAATAGCCTCGCCCTAGGTTATGGACATGCTTGGTAAGGTCGTTCAAGACTAGACTACAACCTTTAATTAAAACTTGACATGGTTGGTATGAGCGGGAGTTCATGCTATTGTTGTGGTGACTTGGGTTAGTCACTTCGGGTTGTTCTTGTTGTTGTTATTATGTTATTATCGCGTTGTTATTTCAACATTTAAAAATGCTTTGTCAAATTGCCTTCAATCTATTATGTTATTGCAAATAAATATTGCTTTATGCTAAAATGAGTCCAAAGCCTCATCCACTTAAATAAAGCTTGCATGTAGCTATTTATAGTTACTGTTATCACACACGTAAGTCTTGCGGAGTACTTTATGTACTCATCCGCCGGGTTGTGGCAATTTTGTGGCTTTTGTTGCAGAGGAAGAAGGAGAGCTCCAAGAGCCTCTCTTTTGTGCTACGTGTTGCGCTTTCTTGACGACTAGCTTGGCGGTCGGTCGGATGCCTAGGGGTTAAGGCACACCGATTGGCTTTGTGTTATAGCCATCTTTATGGCACTTTTGCTTCATTGTTATCTTTTTGTAATTCTCGCTATTTGGCCTAAGGGCCTCTCTTTTGTAATATCTATTCCATATTAGTGTTAACTTCGGTTTGTTGCTTATGTTCTATGTGTTGTATGGAATTGATACATTCTTTTGTTGTGAGGTATGTATCTTGCATTCAGGAAGTATACATCTCTCGAGACCGGGTTTATTTGGTTGATAATACTAGGGTCAATCGGACGACTAAGTATTATGAGCCTAATAAACGTCGGGGTCTCACACCCTGGGAAGTTTCAAAATCACACGAAATGATGAATTGGAATTTCTTGGAATTATCAGATTTGGAAAATAATTTCCACCGATGACATGTGGGTCCGGTCTCGACACGTAAGCGACACCTGGGCGTGCCATGGGGTGCTGAATGGGCGGCCATGTATGCACAAGAGGGGACGTGGCGCCTAGGTGGCGATGATGTGGCGTAGCCACATCAGCCAGCGGCCGGTGGCGCTACGGCGACCACCTCGCCAGCGCAGTGCGCCGCGGCGAGGGCTACGGAGGGTGCCAAACAAGAGAGGAGGACGTGTGGGTCACGATGCTCACCGTGGTGATGGCGTGGTGCGAAGGAATCGTCGACGGCGAGGGCGACGGCGACAGTGCGGTTCGGTGGTGCGGTGGCGCGGCGCTCCGGTGGCTCTCCAGGTGAACGAATGCGCGCACCAGGTGGCCCGAGTGACGACGATGCTGAAGGTGAGGTCGGGATGGCCGGCAAAGGCTTGACAGAGCCAGAGGAGACGAAGATTCGTGTTTCTGCGGCGTGGAGGAAAACTCGAATTACCAGCGATTGAGAGGGAGAAGGAATGAGGAGCTTGGGGGAATGAATTGAGGAGGACAAGGGGCGCACCATGCCTCCTTTTATAGGAGCGGAGGAGGTCTGGGGAGGAAGATCGTGCGCGCGGGTCCTTCGGCGGCCGTGGCTCGATCCAGCGGATTCGCGCGAGGTGGAGGGGGAAAACATGGGGGAATGAGGCGGTTGGGGGCGCATGATCGTGCGCAACCGTGCAGGGTGGGTCGAGGCGGTTGGGGGCGCCATTACGGAGCTCCGGCTTGGGTGGCAATGGCGGCTGCGGTTGACTCGACCGCGCGGGGAAGAGGCAAGGGAGGAAGAAAATGGCGGGGCCCACTGGCAGTGGGTGCGGAAAAAGGAAAAAGGGAGCGGGCGGTTGGATTACGATCCAACGGTTGTGATAAAAGGCGGGGGCGCACGCGAGTTGGGCCGAATGGGCCGGGGCACGGTGAAGGAAAACGGGCTGAGGAGGAAATCAGCCCAAGCACTGTTTAAAGAATTTCTTCCGATTTTTCTTTTTAATTAATCCGGTTAATTCAAATGAGCTTTAGAAAGTAATAAATAAATTCCAAAAATTCTAGAAAAAATCACATAAATTCCTAGAGTTATTTTGGACTTAATAAAATTATTTCCAACTTAAAGCTGGCTTTTAATTTTACAAATAAATTATTTTGGCTTTAAAATAATTAGGAAAAGCTTTTAAAATTCTAGAAATTTTTTATTTATTTTTAACTTTAACTCAAATAAAACTTCAAAGACTTCAAATACATTTTACTTTTGACTTTTAAAACTTCAGAAATTCAAATAAAGAAATAAAACTCTTTCAAATTTCAGAAGATCCAACAAAATAATAACTTTATTACTTTTAATTTGGTAACATCACTTTGGGATGTTACAAAAGCATCACGATACAAGAGTAAGAATACTGATAAGGTGAAGCAAGGACCTCCTGCTAAGATGTTGTGGTATCTGCCTGTGATCCCACGTTTGAAGCATTTATTTGTGAACCCAAAGGAGGCAAGATTGCTGCGTTGGCACTCGGAGGAGAGTAAGAAAGATGGAAAGCTAAGACACCCTACTGATTCTGCACAGTGGAGAAACTTCGATCGGAGCTTCAAAAAGTTCAGTGCGAAACCGAGGAACATAAGGTTAGGGTTGAGTACAGATGGAATGAATCCTTTCGGTAACATGAGCAGCCGACAAAGCACCTGGCCCGTCAATCTATGTATGTACAACCTTCCTCCTTGGCTGTGTATGAAGAGGAAGTACATTTTGATGTCATTACTTATCCAAGGGCCGAAGCAACCTAGGAATGATATTGATGTGTACCTAGCACCATTGCTGGAAGATCTTGTGATACTGTGGAACGAAGGGGTACAAGTATGGGATGCGTACAAATGAGAGAACTTCACTTTACGCGCCATGTTGTTATGCACCATCAATGATTTTCCTGCCCTTGCTAACCTGTCGGGCTTCAGTACAAAAGGAGCCAAAGCCTGTCCACACTGCTTAGATGGTACGGAGAGTGTATGGCTGAACAACTCGCATAAAACTGTGTATATGCGTCACCGTAGATTCCTTCCTAGGAGTCACCCATACTGCAAGATGAAGAAATAATTCGACGGAAATAAGGAGGACAGTTCAGCTCCAAGGGATTTTAGAGGGAAAGAGGTCTATGATATGGTTAAAGATATCGATGTTGTGCTTGGGAAAGGACGTAAATTAAGAACCCGTCAGAAGAATATCTGGAAGAAGCAGTCAATTTTTTGGGACTTGCCTTATTGAGAGCACTTAGAAGTTCGTCACTGCATCGACATCATGCATGTGGACAAGAATGTATGTGATAGCTTGATTGGTCTCTTACTGAACATTAGTGGCAAAACAAAGGATGGTGTTAACGCATGGCGTGACTTGGTTGATATGAACATAAGGACCGAGTTAGCACCGAAAGTGACTGATAAAGGAAGAACGTACCTTCCCCCGGCTTGCTACACTCTATCCAAGGCTGAGAGAAATGAACTGTGCCAAAGCTTGCATGGTATGAAAGTTCCGTCCGGTTACTCCACTAACATTAAGAAACTTGTTTCCATGGAAGATTTGAAATTAATTGGTATGAAGTCTCATGATTGTCATGTGCTGATGACACAAATGCTTCCTGTTGCAATTAGGAGTATCTTGCCGAACAAGATCTGAGTGGCAATCTTGAGGCTGTGTTATTTCTTTAACTCAATTGCTCAGAAGGTTAACGATCCCCAAGGACTAGATGCTCTGCAGGCCGAGGTGGTGACGACTCTATGTCATCTTGAGATGTATTTCCCTCCGTCAATTTTCGATATCATGGTCCATCTCATTGTTCACCTTGTGAAAGAGATAAAGATATGCGGCCCTGTGTTCCTACGTCATATGTACCCATTCGAGAGGTACATGGGAATTCTCAAGTCGTACGTACGGAATCGATCTCGACCAGAGGGCAGCATCATCGAAGGTTATGCAACCGAAGAGGTTATTAAGTTCTGCGTCGACTACATGGCTCAGGTGGAACCCGTAGGTTTGCCACTATCTCGTCATGAGGGGAGACTGGAGGGTATCGGGACCATCGGAAGGAAATCAATCACTCTCGATCTGGATACATATGCTCAAGCCCATTTCACGGTCTTGCAATACATGAACCAAGTGTCCCCGTACATCGACGAGCACAAATACAAGGTACGCCAACAGAATCCAGACCAGTCGGAGGTTTGGATCATGAGAGAGCACAATCGTCGGTTCAACGAATGGTTAAAGGTGCGATTCACTAGTAGGTCAAGTGATGATATGCTGCTATGGTTGGCAAAAGGGCCAAAATTTATAATTGTAACATGGCAAGGATACGACATAAATGGGTACACATTTTATACGACAGCTTAGGATAGGAAGAGCACAGTCCAGAATAGCGGTATCCGCATAGATGCGTTTCACTAGAAGTTCAATACCACCGGGCCACGTATGTTGAACTCCTACTATGGTTTTGTAGTGGAGATTTGGGAGCTCGACTACATACTTTTCAAGATCCCCCTGTTTCAATGCCATTGGGTTAAACTTCCGCAAGGTGTGAAAGTTGAGAAGTACGGCGTCACTACTGTGGACCTCAAACGTGTCGGATACAAGGACGAACCATTCGTACTAGCTAAGCAAGTTGTTCAAGTTTTTTATGTAACAAACCCGGCAAATAAGAACCGACACGTAGTTCTTCATGGAAAAGGAAGGATTGTCGGAGTTGAGAATGTCGTGGATGAGGAGAGTACAATCAATTTGATGAGTTGGCTCCTTTTGGAGACGGCATCAGGCTCGAGAAAGAACCAAGTGAGTAAGCTAGCTATATGCGCGTCGATTATCATGAAGGGCTATATTTTTATTAAGAATTTACTCCATTATAATTTATTCCATAACATGAGACATGTCAATGTGGACTTGCCATGTGTTATGGACTTGTAATCTCTTATATATTTTGATGTCAACGTGCAATTGTCATGTGTTAATGTGTTATGGACTTGTCATCTTTGATATTGATGTCAATGTGGACTTCATTGTAATGTGGGCTATCAAAATTGGTTTCACTTGATTTGGAGTTGAGTTGAATTAGATATGAATTTTTGAAGTCAAATGAATTGTCTGTGGACTTGTCACCAGGTTCATGTGGATAAATAGAAGTCAAATGAATTATCAGTGGACTTGTCACCAGCTGGTTCATGTGGATAAATAGAATGGTGGTAGCATATCACAGACGGTTCTATTATGGAACCGTCTGTGATTCCTTATCACAGACGGTTCCATAATAGAATTGTCTGTGATAGCCATTTATAAGGAGGGAACCACTAGGGTTTTTGCAACTGAAGCACCCATCCGCCTCTATTCCACTAAAGCCTCCTCCACCGACGGTCGCCTCCGACATCGACGACACCCGGTCGCCCCTGCTTCGTCGCCAACTCTGGGCCATCCTCCCCTGACGGCCGCCTCTGACATCGACGACACCCGGCAGCCCCCTGCTTCGTCACTAGCTCTGGGCCATCCTCCTCTGACTCTAGCCTGACGAGCGGCCGCCTCCCTCCTCCCACGTAGCCCGTCGCCTCCTCTTCCACTAAAGCACTACCTCCTCCACAGCCCATCGCCATCCTCCTCTCCGGCCTATCACCGGCTCCCTCCTCGCGCTGACGGCTCCGACGCCTCCTTGGGTACTCCCTCGCGCTGCCGACTCTAGTTGGTTCACTTTGATTATATATTCTATTTTGTTTCAAGCTCTGTGAGTTATATCAAAGTAAATGTTGTGGGCTTAATTATGCTCTGTGATTTAGATGGTCTAATACTGAAATTGGTAGGATTGCTAGTTCAGTTTTGAGCTCTGTGATTGATATTGAGATATTATTCAAACGGGTGTCAGTGGCCTTGTTTTGGCTTGCTCTGTGATGAAGTTAGACATAATCTGAAAAAATCGGTTTGACAATTTAGTTTAGACTTGAGCTCTAAGAGCATTCTTTAATTTTGTCAATTGATCTAAAACTAGCAGTCTGTTACTTTTGGATTCTAATAGTCTTGCTGCTATTCTGTTAGTCCTTTAAGCTTTTTGCTGATCTTATTTTTAACCATGTTTTATCACTGTCAGTGAATCAAATTATTGAATCAAGATTGTTGGCTAATTGAATTGCTGTTTTGATACTCTGTTATCAGTGAACCTTAGTTTTTGGCAGTCAATATCAGAAGTGTTTTTAGAGCTCAAGGACTAATTTGATATTGTCAAATACAATAAGTGAAGAGCATAGTCTATAGTATTAAGGAGGCAGAGATTGAATTCTTCTGCATCTCTACTTCTGAGAGCAACTATAATTTCCTCAAATCTGAGCAATATGCTGATTTGTTTTATATACATTTGGTATATGTTTACTATTTCAAACCCTTTAAATGACTTGAATGATTTACATTTGATTATGTTGATTTGGTCATTTAAATGCTGTTGGGTAAATGCTATTTTGTCTTATGATTATGCTAGATTTATCTTTGGTTGTTTGCTTAAATCGCTTTCTCTACAACAATCTTATGATTAGGCTTAGAAAGTAAGAGTAAGGTATATGTGTGTCAAATGACAGTAGACCTAATGTTTACAAGACTTGTTCTTTTGCAACTCTCCTTCTGAGAGCACACACTATCATCAACAATCTATGCTTTATGCTGTTTATTCATGTGTTTCGGCTGTGACTCTTTGCCCTTATCCCCTTCACTCTCACAACTCACTATTTTGGTATCTTCTATTTTCTTTACTACGTATTCTATATTTAAGTTCAATGGGTAACTTCTATGTGTTTACAAGGTAACTTATATAGATAGCAAGTAAGCAAGATGGCGTCTGCACCGCCTTCGCCACCAGCATTGACGTCGCCAAAAGCATCTGGATGTCCGACAAAAGTGATACCTAGACGAGAAGGCAGAGGAATATCGAAATTGCCTACAGACCGACTGACCATCACGGAGGTCAGTGCCTCTGGGGTCCCTCTGAGTCCGAAGATAGCAGCGGCGAGATTCCAGACCATCTGTGGGATACTTGCAAGGCAACGGGTCCCTATCACCACACCAAGCTAGAAGTCTCTGACGGACATAGAGAGAGGCTCGCTGTGGATAGAACTTTTAGCCTCGTTTACTATCCCAGAAGCAGACCAAGCACACGTGGAATGATAGACGTTACTCACGATGTGTCACGTGTGGAGGACCTTCAAGAGCATGCTTGTCACGAAGTACGTGAACATGGGTCAGACGCCCTCCACGAAGTATACAATCTTGTCGTGGAAAATATGGGACGCCTTTGTGGCTATGAAGACGACGACCGAATTTCAGGAGCAAAATGCGGCGCAAAAAGTTCTCTAGGCACAAAACACTCACACCCACAGAGACTCGCAGACCATTGGCACGCAGTAAAGCCACGGAATGGGTGGCGGAGGACGAGCGAATGGGCCATTTGTGGGATCACTGAGACGGCGTGCCTAAGTCTGGTTAAAAGCGAGGGCAAAAGTCTCGTCTTCAGGCAGTATCTCTCTCACAAACCCGGCAGACAAGGCAGTGTCCCGACATCTGGTAAATATGTCGAACTACCTAGTTGTTAATAAGTTCATAACTTCATAGTGTCTATAATAACATGATGACCTCTTGCAGCATACATTGACTACCGAATCTTCCCAAGGCTCCTTCCAAGCAGACAGAGAGAAAGATATACTATCTACGGCCATGGGAAACAAGGAGCACCCGGGTCGTACGCAAGGAATGGGGTTTACGTACCTTGGGGTGATGGATTCCGACACGACTCCGATACGTATAGGAGTAGAAAGAGATCGAAGGCTGAGCACAACGCTGTCGGACCCAAGATTAACACCCCAAATCCTCTGTGCATTTCTGAACTAGTCCCATGATCAGTAGCTAGTTCACACAGTAAACAGATATAGTAATATTCATAAATCACACAATTATATTAATAATCAACAGAGTTTATTACAAAAGAGGCTTACAAGCCAACATTAAAGAACACAACGGAAGACGAAGAAGTAGCAGAGTCCAGCTGATCTGCCACAGGCAATCGACTGGGGTAGCGGCCTAGTCATCAAGATCCACACTGGTAGCAAAGTCCTTCTCCTCTGAAATTTATTTGCATAAAGCAAGGATGAGCACAACTACCATGCTCGCAAGTTACACCCAATAACAGAGTTAATGCATGTATGTAACAAAGGATGGCTTATAGGGTTATTTGTGCAAAGGCAATATTCGACAATTTAAATACAATACTAAGTTCAAAAGCTCCAATTTTACAATAACTAAAATTGAGTTTTATCTTAATTAATAAAGCTAGTGTAGGCACCAACCTAACACCAACATAAACACGGGCACCAACCCGGGGCTTCAACCCAAACTTTTCTCATGGACACCCATCCATGTTAAAACTGTTTTACAAAATTATTTTGAAAACAAAAACAAAGTCTAACTTGGAGTGGCTTTGCTAAGCATGTCCATGACCGTGGACACGGCTATTCGAATAGTTTTTAACACTCTGCAAAGGTTGTACAGCTTTACCCACAAGACACAAGTTCTCTAGTCTGTTTGTCATCTATTGATACCACTGCTCACTACCTTAGGTAAGCAGTCTAGAGCACATGACGAGGCCTTTACAAAGCATTATTCCACCGTGGTCCCACCTCGCTAAGGTTTCGTTTCCATTGGGCTAACCACTCGCCGGATTCAAGCCCTCTCTTGCGCCATATGGGAATACATAAAAGCAGGTAATTCTGACACCCACACATCAACATGGCACAACCACGATGAAATTTTGCAAATTAATTAGCCAAGTCTGTCTCATACCAGACTTGTGTAGTACGTTAAGGCATAGCAAAGGAACGCTCGAAGACCGGTCCTTAACTGACTTGGGCAACTTCCAAAAACCCTGGGTCTTAATCCTACCCAAATTAAATCCGTGCATAAACCTGCACCCACCAACAATCCAATTTTGCCCAAGTCCAAACCATTATTTAATTTTATTTCATTTTTCAAAACATTTTTAAACTCCCATGACACACCAATGCCAAGGGTACAATTTTAACAACATTTCATTTTTTGGCTAAAATTCCCAAATCAAATACTTCAGGTCTAAACATAGCTAAGCATAATTTTTCCAAATGGTCCTAGTTCATACTATCGTATCAACTAGGTTTTATCTAGGGTGACAAGGTAGATTTATCTCAATATCAAGATTTGGATGTACAAAGGAAATTAGGAATAACTACAATTTAAAACAAGAATTTAAATTAACTTGAGTATAAATACGCATGCAATGATTTAAAATAGAATTTAAATAATTTTAAATAATGGGATCAACTATCAACTATGATCAAAGGTATAACTTGCCTTGCTTGATTAGTTGCTCTCAAATGGCATCGAATTCTGACTCTCCGAAGTCGTCGAAATCTAAACGTGAAAATAAGCCAAATTAAAAACAAAATTCAAAATAGAATTCAAATGAACTCCAAATTAAATAATTTTAGTTTAGTTAGCTATATATTGAATTTATAAAAATTTAGAAATTTGAATCGATGAAATCGGAGTTTGTATGAAGGAGAACGAACCCCGGAAAGTTTACAATTCACATGAAATGATGAATAAAGGATTTTCTTGGAAATTTGGAATTATTTTTCTAAAAGAAAAATGCTTTACTGCGTCAGCAGCCAGATTCTTTTCGGTTGAAAAGAACGGCCACGTCAGCGCCACGTGGACGGTGACTAGGCGTGGTTGGCTGACGTGGCGCCCATGTGGCACCGAGTAGCAGTGACATGGAGGCGAGGTGGCAGTGCCACGTTGTCTCTAAGTCGGCGATGGCTTGCCGTTGAGATCGCCGGCGCTACGCGCCGCGGTGAGCTCCGGCGAGGTGCGCATCGGAGAGAGGAAGGAACAGCGAACGCGAAGGTTACCTCGGTGGCACAAGGGCGTGGAGGTATCGCTGGCGGCGAGGTCAAAAGGCGGCGGTGAGGTTGGGGCTTGCGGCGGCGCGGCGATTGAGGGGTTCTCCGGCGACGCTAGCGTGAGCACGGGGTCGGCGAAGCCAAATCCGAGGTCGGTGGTGGCGGAGCGGCTTGGACGGCGCCGGAGACGAAGAAGAAAGGGCGCCAGGCCGGAAAACCTCAACTACGAAATACGGCAAAAAGAAAAGGGGAGAGGAGGAGGGATTGAGGGGGAAATGATGTGTGGAGCATTGCGCACTCGGTGCTCCCTTTTATAGGGGCTGGGGAGGGCGAGGGGAGGAGATCGAGCCCGCGAATATCACGGCGGCCGTTTCCAAATTCCGGTGAGAAAGCGCGTGAAGGAAAGGGATTTTGGGCGAGATGAGTGTGGCGAGATAAGGGGTCTTAAATGCGCACGGAACCGCGTAGAGGGGAGGAGGAAATCGCGACGGAGAATGAACTCCCGCGGGCGCTAATGGCGGCTTTAGGCTTGGCTACGCATTGAAGAAGATGGAGGAGGAAGAAGCCGCATGCGGGCCCAGTGTCAGCGAGACAAGAGGGAAGAGAGAGGGAGCAGAAAGAAGCATGCCGTTGGATCTTGATCCAACGGTCACGACTACGCACGGTGGAAAAGGCCGAACGGCCGAGCGGCTGCGGGATTGGGCCAGGGGTGCATAGAAAAAGGAATGGGCTGGATAGGTTTCGGCCCAAGAGGATTTTGGGGATTTAAAATGGTTTATGATTTTAAATAATTTGGTTAAATCAAAGAGGGTTTAGAAAATAGCAAATAAAATCCAACAATTAAGGAAAAATTCACGAAATTCCTTATTTATTTTGGACTTAATAAAATTATTTCCAACTTATATTTGGTAATAGTTTTTGCACATAATTTGTTTTGGCTTTAACATAATTAGGTAAAAGCTTTTAAAATTTCAGAAAATTCCATAAATTAATTAAATTTTTATTTTTCAACTTTAACTCAAATAAAACATCAAAAAAATTAATAAATTTTACTTTTGACTTTTAAAACCTCATAAATTCAAATCAAGCAATAAAACTCTTTCAAATTTCAAAACATCCAACAAAATAATAACTTTATTTATTTTTATTTTGGTAACAGAACTTTGGGATGTTACAGACGCTCGGTTGGAACAGGTGCTTATTGCAAAATTTCAAGGACAAATAACACAATTGCAGGATCAAATGAATCAACTCCTCAGCCAGTCGCAAGCCGCCCCTATTATTTTGGGACCTAGTCCTCCTCAACATCGGAGTAGCATCACGTCCACTCCAAATTCTAAACATGACGACGTCCAATTACCTATCGACGACGTCACGGTAATGTACATCTCTGGAATGCACCAAAGATAGACCTATAGGACTCCTTAGCTAATTGTGTATTGTATTGTAGGAGCCGACGCCCTGCAAGCTCCAGGTGAGGATGGTTGGGTCCATTTCTATTGAAATTTGGGCGGGGATGGTGTATCCATACCAGAAGGAACGCAAAGACGGTGCCCGGTACCGCACAGGATTACGTCAGGGTCTAGGTGGACATGGTACATGACAATTTCATGGCCGTTCCGTTGGAGATTCGCCCAAACGAAGACATCAAAACACTAGGGGATGCCATGCACACTTTTAACCAGTGGCCCAAGAAGGACATCGCCCTGCACCCAGCAGTGCCGTGATCTAGGCACGGCTATTCCTCTCTAACGGGACCTTCGATGACTCCACCTTATCCTTCTCCTCAGAAGGCCACCACATCGGTTCTCGTGGAGAAGACGCAGAAGGAACAAGAAAAGCGTGTCGCCGTATCGATTCCCGAGTCGTCTCACAGGAAGACGTGTAGCGGGCCAGTCATTAAGGCCAAATCGAAATCGATGAACATTAAGGCACCTCCCGTGCCCTCGAAATACTCCATTGGAAGTCCGTTGGCCACCGACACAATACTAGCCAATGCTGGATTAGGTTGTTAGGCTTTGCATGTCTGGTACATGTGGAAGACCAAACAGAAAGGGTGCGATACTAGAATCACCGTCAGATACAAGGATGATCATTTCTTCAACGGGCTGGGCCACTTCGTCGTGGGCTTCAATGACTTATACGACCTATTCAACCTCACTGCCCTCGACGCCTCGCTTATACGATGTTGGACACTGTAAGTGTGTACAATCAAGTTCTACATTCACGTAATACCGATAAATATTACAACTCATTGCTTATGTATAGATACATGATGCAAAAAGCCCGGGATTGGTCCGAACCGGTGGGTTTCCTCGACCAACACGTGGTCTCTATGCAAACCATCGAATAAGACGCATCCTTCGTCGAGAAATACATAACGGCGGCATTGCTTCGTCATAACAACAAGGACTACATAGTGATGCCCTTCAACTAGGGGTAAGTACTTCACTACTTGCTATATAAATTTCATTTGTACTTTATACGCAGCACGAACTTAGGTTTAATGACTATAGCGACATACATGAGTAGGTTCCACTAGATCCTTTTAGTCATTGTACCAAAGAGGAACAAGGTGATATACCTTAATTCCCTAATCAGCAAAAAGCACGACTTCAGCATTCTGAAAGGAATACTCGACAGGTATGCTCATTTCCTCTATACATAACTCTATTGTAGTCTTCCTTCATTTGAAATGGCCGATGATAACTTTTTGGAATCATGTAGGCCATTCATCGCCTATGTTGCCAACGAAGGATTATACAATGGATTGAATGCCACACTAACACACAAGATGCGATTTCCGGTACACGCTACAACACAATAATCATATATCATACTTCGTAATAATGCGTCTCGAACTGACTATATCTATATATGTAATTCTATTTTTGCAGTGTCGCTAGTAAAAACTGATGAGCTATGTGGATTCTACGTTTGCCATCATATGCGGCAAATCATTAGTGCTAAGATGGAGGATATCAAGGTTTGTCAATCTTGAAATAATTATTTTCTAATTATAAATTTAAATATATATGCTTACCACTTTACTTTTGCTAGCGACAAGACATGAACATAGATTTAGATGCACTCGTTGCGAAAGAGATCGTGGACGTTCGAGGGGAGCTCTGCGCCTTCATCAAGACAGACATCATTAACCCCACCGAAGAGCTTCACTCCGTCGCCGACGCAAAGTTTGATCCCGTCGACACCTCTCAACCACCTGTAAACAATTGATTCAATTGTAACTATAGCGACAATACTTGAACAAATTCTTTTGTAATTTATTTTGAGTAATGATCACTTTGAGTTGTCAACAATTGATTATCTGTGATGTATCTGTTTTCTGCATGCTTGTTTTTATAGGGTATGGCTAGTAATTCCTGAGGCTAGCCAAAAATTTAAAAAAAAAGTTACTTATAAAGAACTATTACAGACGGTTTTTCGTTGGTTTGTAAATAGAACCGTCTGTGATATCCTACCTATCACAGACAGTTTTTAATGGAAACTATCTGTGATACTATGCCTTCACAGACGGTTCCAATAAAAAATCGTCTGCGTTATGCCGTATCATAGACGGTTTTTGGACCGTCTGTGATAACCGACTACTATCATAGACATACGAATTCAAACGGTTCAAAAACCGTTTATAATAAGGCTGTATGTAGTAGTCTGTATGTAGTAGTGCATGCCACTAGCGCGTGGACGACGACGGTAAAGTACGAGGTCCGTCGAAACATTTCGACACTACCACGCGGGTGTCAACATTAGGGTTATGAGAGGGTAGAGTCATGCCGTGTTCCCTTCTCCCTCTTAATGCCCCTCACTAATGCACGAAGCCACAAACGTGCAAGAGTATAGGACAAAGTTTTCTTAAGTAGCAGACACGTATCCAACAATTGTTGTTCAATATGAAACGGATTAGACTGTTTGTGCGGGCATATTCTATATACAAAGTTTTCTTAAGTAGCGGGCACACGTATCCAATGGTTGTCGTTCAATATGAATTGGATTAGACTGTTTGTGCGGGT
This sequence comes from Phyllostachys edulis, assembly GCA_036346405.1. Lineage (NCBI taxonomy): Eukaryota > Viridiplantae > Streptophyta > Magnoliopsida > Poales > Poaceae > Phyllostachys > Phyllostachys edulis. The sequence goes on along the minus strand of CM070550.1, from coordinate 77,780,377 downwards.
ATATTCTATATATGAAAATCTTAATTTGAGGTTAAGCTCAGCGTTGCTTCCGTGCGGTCGTGCCTCCGTGCGTGACGCGTGGCCGATCCAACGAGCGATACGCACCAGCCTGAACGCGACACGTGGAGGTCCTACAGACCACACCCGCCTCATCCCCTTAGCCTTGCTGTTCTCCACTTCTCCCTCATCTTCACTCACCGACAAGTTCTCAAGCAATAGAGGAGAGGAGAGAGCAGAGAACGGGTGCTCACCGGCGTTCTTTGATCTTAGCACGCCATACTGCTACTGCACACTCCTCGCCGTGATCGACGTCTGTGTCGTTGTGCTCGACGCCGCCACCACACCATTGCGCCTCCTCGCAAGGAGCCGCGCGTCGCCGGAGCACGTGCGGGTTCTGCGCGCCACAATCGGGGTACACGCGGCGGCGTCCAAGGGCGAACCCACCATGGATGCAGCATGGAGCGAGTAAGACATGAACAGTTATAGACAGCAAAAGGGCGTAGCAGCAAATATAGTAACGTAGGTGGAGTCGTATTTCTTGTAAGAGCGGTCTTGGGGGCAAAAAGCTTATATCACAACGGTAGCACCATAGGGTAAGATGTTAAATGTCCTGCAAAATAAGGAAGGTCTCAAATGTAGCAATAGAAAGTTTTCAATAGAGCAGTGCTAACATAATGTGATGTAACCTATTGGTTTTGTTTAGTCGATACTAATTATGTACAACGTTTTTGTCTGCAGTGATTTTTTTTGGGTGCATGCAATGCAGATATACAATGGATGTAACATGCAACACTACTTTTCACAGTTTCGAAGCTGGCCTGTGCTATGCAAAATATTTGTAAAGCGTAAATGTTTTTTTGGGGTTTCCGTAGAGATTTGCTTAATACTGATTACAGCAAAAGCACAAAAAGTAAATTTTGTTAGTACAAAAACTGGTGTGTAAGTAAAGATGGCAACATATCATGCCAAATTTGATCATAGATCCCAATAAATGTGTAAACCATGAAAGAATCGAGGAGACAATAACCACAAAAACGTTATTGCTGACAAAAGGTAGTGAACATGTAGGGACATAAAAGCATAACCTAGACGTATCCATAAAACATTAAATATGTGGATGGAAGGCACAGGCACAAACTAACTAATCCATTAGGCCCTGCTAGGGATAGCAATTGTGCCCGATTACCCGTGTACCCGCGGGCGAATACCCTAATGGAGGCGGGTATGGGCGTCTTTTTTTGCCCACGGGTATAAAAACGGGCACAATTCCTTACCCATCGGGTAAACGGGCGCGGGTATGGGTAAGCTCCACCCGTACCCGCTTCGCCTGATTACCCGTCATCTATACTGATAGGTGGGACCGTATACACCCTCAGTCAAAAAACTAAAACCCTAGCTCGGTCTCACAAGTTCACACTTCACAGCCCCCAGCCTCCCAGATTCCAGCCGCCACAACTCAGAAGAACCATCGCTCATCCTCCCCCCCCCCACTAGATCTCCTCCCGGCCAACCTCCTCCCGACTGCTACATCGACCCGGAGTACCAGCAGACGGGCAAGCTCGGCGTCAAGTCGGACATCTACTCCCTCGGTGTGCTGCTGCTCCAGGTGGTCACGGCTCGACCGCCCATGGGGCTTACGCACCACATCGAGAAGGCCATTGAGGCCGGCACCTTCGCGTAGATGCTCGACGTTACCGTCAAGGACTGGCCCGTCGAGGAGGCGCTCGGCTTCACCAAGCTCGCTTTCAAGTGCACCAAGATGCAGAGAAGGGACCGGCCGGACCTTGCCACCGTCATACTACCGGAGCTCAACCAGCTGAGGAACCTCGGCCACGCCTACGAGGCTCGAATGGACGGCGGCGGCAATGAGAGGCAGCATACAAGACGCAGAGAGAAGGTCGTCGGCACCGCCAACGGTGGGCGCATCATGGAGAACAGCGGAGAGCTAGCGGCGGCGCGTGCATGGTGGTCCGTACGCCATGTCAGTTAGAGAGTAAGCTTAAGGGAGACGATGAAATTGTTGATATACATGTGTTCTTCTTCTTGTTTTTTTTTGTTTTAAAAAAAAGATGATGGAATCTTGGTGTATGTACAAATCTGTGTATGGGAAACACTAACATGTTTTGATGTGTGATTTGTGATGAATTTATTAGTTGTTGAATGTGTGATGCACTATTGATTTGTGATTTGAAATAAACTTGATGTGTGCATTATTTATGTGTGATGAGTATGCCCACGGGCAATGGGTATCCACGGGTAGTAGTACATTGTTTGCAGGTAAACGGGCATGCCTGCGGGCGATGGGTATGGGCGAGGTTCTTCGCCCATCGTCCTTCGCGGGCATGCCCGTGGGGGGGAATGAGGGTCGCGGGTATGTGTATGGGCGAGGACTACCCGTACCCGCCGCGTCCGATTGCCATCCCTAGGCCCTGCCATGTTCTCCATGTTCTACGATAAAAGTATGACAGATGATGTGTAACAAAATTTAAACGTGATAACTCCAATATGTTATAAAAAAAATGACGCTACTTGGATTAATTAGAGATTGAAAATGCTCAAAGAATGTGGAACCTTTTGAGCATGAAATATTTATGACATAAAAATAACTCACCATTTCTGCACTGATTGTACATAAAAAAAAGTGTAGAGTTGTATATAACTAGAGATGTACTTCAACAGAAAGCAATATTAAGCCATCAAGACAGTAAGGTAGAATATTTCATGCAGCTTGTATTATGGGATGAAAGTGCATCACTTTCTCAAAAGATCCCACTACATAAATAGCGTAGTGTGAGAATTAGTACAATCGTTATTGACATGGTAATATGTAATTAAACCGACCATGACTCGGGGAAAAATGCAATAACAGGTCATTTCGGTGAGAATGTAACAAAGTTGAGACTCGTGCATGTTCAAAACAAAGACAAAAAAATTATACCGATCCAAAATGAGTAGATGTCACCTCAGAAATATGTGTGCTATTATGACCTAAAATACATGAGCTTTACAAATCATCATGAGACTTTTGATATCTTTTATAATATGGAAAAAATCATCAACAAGGTATGAAAGTTCACCTTAATGTCATTCTCAGAGAAGACATCGTGCAAAGTGTGATCTCGAAGGCCTATGAAGTGCTGGAATTCTACATTATGATTTGTTGTTTTCGGTTCAAATAATGAAATCTGATTGAGACTGGCATCTCTTCCTTTGCCAACTTGCATGTATTCATGATGCATAACATTTCCTTCACACATTGTTGAACTAAATCCTGTCATAAAGAGACAGATATTAACATACTATTTCCAAATTTCCCAGAAACAAGCAACACTAGCAAAAAGTTAATAGCATACCAGCAAATATATCCCCGCTAAGATTGATAATCTTAGTTACTTTGCCTACACCACCCCTTGTGAGGTGGAGAAGTCAATTGGAGATATCAGGATGCCCATAATGAAATCAAACTCTGCACAGAAAGATGTTCAGCAAAATAGATCAAGAAAAAAAATTATTTTAAGTTTCTTTACAGACAAAAAAGATATTGAGCAATGATGAATATTATTGTTGAAGAAAGGAACAACACTAAGTAGCCAATTCAACCGAATAAATAGAAATTACCACTGTACTGAAAATCCCCATAAACTTAAGTTAATTACAGAGCTAAGGAATTATAAACATATGAACCTGTAGAAAGAACCATAGTAAAAATGAGTACAATAAATCCACAAAAACATGAAATGCGTACTATATTGTGATAAAGTCATATATCCAAAGTAAGATGAATCACCTCAAAGGACCATTGCTAGTTCCATGTTGAGTAAGAACATACAAGAACAGCTCAATGATCCAATATGCTACATGAAGATTAATATTTTTCGAGACCTTTTAGAATGGTCAACCATACCAAACAGAGAGGCATTATGAACATATAAATACTGCAAAAGCAATCACACCTATAGATTGATCGGGCAGCAATTTTAGGTTTCTATCTGGGGGATCAGCAGTAAACTACTATACTCATAGCAGCATGAAATTTGCATGATCCATTAATGTAAGGTAGCCTTTTTGAACTTGCAGTAACCAAAGAGGGAAAATCAATGAACTAACTACTCTAGCTGATCCTTGTAGAGGAGTCATTGACCATCTAAAACCAGAGTGGCTTCAACCACTCCCTTTGCTGATTGCTGTAAGGTAAAAAAAAAATAGGGGTGCAAAACAACCACATAGAGGGTAGATAAGCAAGCATTTTTGGGAACTATTATAGTATGAAACACAGATATATATATATATATATATATATATATATATATATATATATATATGAAAATAATGTACAATAAATGCTAAAAATTGTATGAACACACCTCTACAATTTTTAGTGTGTCCATGCTCTTTTATGTAAATAATTCTTTATCTTTCTTTTGATAAGATAAAGAGCAAGTTCCTATCACCTGCATTTTGAAAATAGGTGAACTAATTCAAGCAATCTATCACAAAGGCAGAGCTCGTGACTTTAGATTAGCCAAAAAAACAGTCTGGACATACCTGTATAACCTCATGACTTTAGATTAGCAAAACAAATATAGGAATTCATATGTTCTGCTGCTACGAAGTAACGGATGGGCTATGTAGATAGACATTTTACAAAAATGTATACAAATTGTAAAAGAAAAGCGCCATGCAATCACAACACATCAAACATTCCTTTCCTTACTTGTTTGCTGCTACTTTGTTTGGTAAAATAAGATATCGTAGGCCATTCTTCAATTGGCCCTAGATTAGGTTTGGATGGGAAGGAAGCGGGGTGTTAAGTAAACCTTCAAGTGCCTCCTTTCCAATAGTGGGATCAAGATAAGGTTTATCCAGAGTGGTTTCAGACCATGTTGGACCTGCAACATGTAGTTCATCAGGTCTAGGAGCATGTAATATACGACTAACTAACCCGAAAATCAGCAAAGAATTAAGTCAGAAAATCGAACTGTAACGCCCCGTGTCATTACCCCAAGGGTAATCACACTTAGGCATACGGATTACTATTTGTTTACTCGGTAAAACACTGCTCTAACGAATAGTAAGCCTTTACCAGGGTTACGCAGCAGAACAATAAGATAGAAACTGTACCTTTATTCCAGTAATAGCCACGCCAGGCTATGGTTCATAGTACAAGTATTATACAGCTACAAAAGGAGCTTCTCCGCTTCTCTCGCAAGCCCCGAAGTACTGGCCGCCTATTCATCCCACGCATCAAACATAGCGCCCATTTTGCCCTAGTCCTCATAGTATGCGCCTTATCCTCCTGCAATGGCTTTGGTACCTGCATTATCCTTCGCCCCACTCGGGATAGTCCCTGGCCGGACTAGGATCTACAAAGGAGAATACTAACAAGGTTGAGTACACGAGTGTACTCAACAAGCATTAATAGCAAAGAATGCATTGGATGACTATCTCTAGTTGTTATCATATTTTCTAAGTCATCTCATTTCTGAAGATAAGTTATTTAAAACATTAGGTGGCAAATTTTAATACTGAAAACACTACTTGTCACTCGGAGAGAAGAAAGACCCCCCGACGGTTCCCGTAGACTCCAATCCAGGAGACTGGCATGAATTCATGATTTGATATAGCACTGCGCAGGCTTGTACCACTTTACCCATAGTCATTCTGAGCTCTAAATGAGTCGGGTCCCCTGCATTTCCTTTGATGCGGGTTCGAGTTCAGAATACAGAACGTTTTCCAGGTTATGTGATTAAGTCTCCACCCATTACTTTCTATCGGTGCTGATTTAATCACGTTGTTGACCTCATCATACACCAAGTTCCAGTAATGTTGGTTGAGGCAGCTTCTATCCTGCACTCAACACTCCACCTTAGCGATATAGCGCCTTGGATCTCCCACTTCCGGACTTTTCCTACCAGTCCTAGGTTCCTCCATCACACTCACACATAATACTTACCCATTGTGGAGAGCATAGTCACGTAACAAGGTAGCATTTTCTGCCCGCCGAAACGGGAAAATGGTTGGTCTTGAATTCTGACTTGCATCGAGCAAGAGTTTTGTTTGTCCTTATATTATAACCATATGTAAAAAGGGGCCCACCTCTTACCTCATCATCATCATCATTGTCGTCGTCGTCGTCGTCGCGTTCCCCTACCAGGGCCCCCTTTTACCCACATATTAACTCTCATTCCTTTCTTTCTTCCTCATTCTCATTTCTTTCATATTCATCTTAATCATTTTCATCTCAATCATTGATTTAGGTTTTGAGAAAACAATTTTGATGCAATAAACATAATAGTGCAATATACGGTTTACATTTAAATTAACTATGTTTATGTTCAAGAGGATAGCTTGCCTTTGGAGTTGTAGGAACGGTCGATGTGGGCGAATCTTGAATCAGTTACTCCTGTTGGTGCTGGTTTGTCCTCTATAGTAACACGGTAGTACGAATAGTAATATAAGTAAAAACGTAGTTGATTTTGAGTGATATAATAGATACCTAAGTTAGTGACTTCTAACTGTTAGCACAATTTAATTTAAATGAAACTTTCCGAGATCTATACTAAATTAGCACTCCCCCAATATCGTCTTTCTACTGTCTAATCGTGCTAAGGTCGCAAACCCAAGGTTCCTGCTTAACTGATTAAACTAACAGAATTAAATAGCTAAAACTACCTGACTAAATACTCGCGATGCACAAGATTTGCTACACAAGCTAGTTATTCTATTAATAACAAAATTAACGACTACTCGACCTACCTGGCAATTTTAATCCACAAATTAATTTTAGATTGGTTAATTCGACAAGATCCGAGTGAAATTGTTTAACAGCAAGAATTAAACAGCTAACGGCTAACTAATTAATAAAAGCTACTGAATAAACACATTATTGCAACAAATAATTAAAGGCTACACGAATCCTAATTCCTTCCTAATAAAAATTCTAATTTCTAATCTACCCCTAATCTCTCTCTCTCTGTCCCTCTCTCTCCCCCTTACTCACATTCGGCCCAACCCACACACGCACACACACAACCCACACTACTACCTATCTTCTTCCCCCATTTCTCTCAAATCTCACTCCCTCACTCTCAAATCTCTCTCTCCTTCTCAACTGCCGCCGCCAAGGGGGAATCCCACGTCTTGGCCGCTCGCTCTCGCTCTCGCGGCCGGCGTCTCCGACGCCACTGACTTCACTTCTTGCCTTAACCCCTACAGCGCTCTCCCCCAGCTCTTTCCTCTCCTTGCGTGGCTCGGCGCTGCCCAGCACGCCACCGCGACTCGCCCCGGACCCGACGCCGCCTCCTGGTTCCCTCTACGGCCCGGCCCTCTACTCGGCTCGCCCCAACGCCGGTCCAAGCCACTGCCACCGATGCTGCCCTCTCCCGCGAGCCCTTTCCTCCCGGCGCGGCCGAAGACCAGCGCCGCCACTCATGTCCGGCTCTCTCCTAGGCCTAGTGGCACAGGGTTCGCCTGGCACGGCTCGGCCTCTTGGCGCCGGCAGACACCTAAACACCATTCCCTAATCCCTACACTAATCCTTAGCTAGATATGCTCTGGTGGATCCATTGCTAATGGTTGCTATGATGCATGATTGCAGGGCATTGGTGGTGGATCGGGGTGGAGATGGCTACTGGAGGAGCTGCTACTACAGTAAGAGCTCACCTAGAGCTTAATATGACCAAGACTTTACCTGATGAATGAGGATTGAGATGGATTTTGGGTTCAACGGTTGGCAGGGTGGTCGATGGTGCTTGAGTTGGTGGACGACGATGGTGCTGGTTCCGCCGATCGTCCTCCTGCCGTCTTGTCGCCGATCGTCCTCCTGCCATTTTGTCGTCGCCGTGCTCCTGGCGTCTTGTCATCGCCGAGCTCCTGGCGTCTTGTCATCGCCGTGCTCTTGGCTCCCTGCTCATCTCCTGGACGTGGCTTGCTGCGGCTTCTGGACTCGATTGGAGGTGATGGCTATGGAGGTGAGGTAAGGTGACGATGAATGGTTGAATGGAAATGCTGTGAATGAAATGAGGGGGGGGGATGAACTGGTGGCTTGAATCGAGGCGATGGTGGTGTCTTGGGTGAGGCGATGAATGTCTTGCTGCTCATGAACAGGAGGGAATGCACTGGATGGGGTGGATGCGGCTCTGAGACTCGGGAGCTGAATGTGGAGGCTTGCGAGGTGGGAGATGAACTAGAAGGGGGGGAATGAATTTGGGTGGCAATGGGGATGAACTTGAATCCTTGGTGGCGTGTTGCTCTTGCCAAAGTTGGAGGGGGTGAACTCGCTTTGTGGTGTGCTTGCGAATGGGAAGGGGGTGAGCGCTATCTGCTTCTTCGCCGAGGTGCCGAGAAAAGAGGAAGGAGAAGAAGCAAGGGATGCTGGGGGGATGAATCTGGCATTGGTGATGCTACCGGGAAGACTTTGGGGCTGCTGGGAGTTGTTACTTTGACCAGAAGAGAGAAGAAATGCAAGGGTTTGCGAATGGTGGCTGTTGTGAAATGCTATTAATGTGAATACTACGATGCTCAAAATGATAGATGCAATACCCTATTGTAAATGATGCTCCTGATTTACTTATCTAATACGAATGGAAATGCAATTTTATTTATGGCTTAATGCTATTGTGCACTGTTGAATGCGAATGTAAATTTTAATTACTGTCTTGATTCTATTGTTGAATACAAATGATCCCTTGTGTTTGAATGATGAGCTTGAATGAATGATGCAATATGAAATGACAGTTCTACTGACTAGAAATGCGGAAATGAAATGCTCGCAAAATGAAACCCATCTAAACCAACAGGCTCACAACGGATTATCTGCTTAACAACGGTCTTAACTCTATCGTCAGGTTACCGCTAAGCCGAGATTAATTATCGCTAACTAACGATTACTGTTACGTAATTAAGTCTAAGAACGCAGGTTCTCACATGAACTCCATAGGATCTTTTTTAGCATGAAAAATGGAAGTTGTGGATTATGAGATCACACTATACTCTGTGATGCTATGTAAACCTTTTTTTTATAACAAAACTAAAACATTTGCACTGCTAGACAGTAAAGCCTTCAAAAGATTCTTATGTAGCAGCATAACTCATAAATACCTTTGGAGGCTCCAATAATTGTGTCCTCAACTCTACAACATTTTTCCTTAGTTGTCCAAGACGATACTCTACGTAACAATAACAAAGAAATATTATTCCCATATACAATATGCAAGACAAACTTCCATATGGCATTCAGCTGTCCAAGATGGTGTTCTAGGTGACAATAACAAAGGAATACTATTCCTATCAGCATGAATTGTTAAAAGCACGAATCGTATTGATCCAAAATAGCACTGCTGATGATCATCCAAACTGAAGTATTACAGTGTGTTAAATTTGGAGACATAGGGAATTCAAGTTTCATATAATGTTAATTCTTGCAGAATAAATTATTTTGGTGGAAGTGAACAAGATATCATAAAACTGACTGACATATCCCAAATGTATAATTAGGGTTATTCAAGTATAATTATATGTGTAGAAATTAAAACTTTTTCTCACATCTTGAAAACCCCAAATCTCTTATGTAATTCTTGTCCAAGAGTTGTGTAATCCAAAAACACAAAGCTCTTGTTGACCAAAAGTCAAACTCATTTTCCAGTTGTCTAAATCTTGTGCCAAACATTTGGAATATATTTTCCTTGGTCCCAAAACTGATGTGGGACCCCTCTGAAAAATATCACAAGTTGTAAAACTAGTTTGATAAATTTTGGAGGTAAAACAATCCTTTAAACAACCTTAACGAATTTCCTGAGCAAAATGCATTGCATAATAACCTCTGGAAATTTTATGCAAGGTTAATCTCATTGTTAGCAAGCTCCAGTTAAAATTTCATCAAATTTGGAGTACATTTGCTATCTCAAATAATTCTGCTAAGTTTCAGCTGTTAAAAACTAAATTTAAAAGCCTACATTGTTCCTTGGGCTAGCCACTTTGCAAAGTGGTCCAGCCCAACCCCATCGACCTCCTTCCCCACCTTGATGAGGTCGAGCCGTTGGATCCAATCCAAAGGCCACGACCTCCCCTCAACCAACGCACCTGGGGCCTCCCTTGAAGTCCTCTCGGACCGCGTGGACCTCCTCGGGTCAACGTGGGCGCCAGACCTCCTCCGCATGGTCAACACCGCAAAGGCTTTCCCACCTCATCAGTCAGAACCGTTGGATCAAAGATCCACGGTCATGACCTCCCCTGTGTGTTAAATCCCAAAGACCTCCTCACCTTGTCCAGGTCATAGCCCTTGGATTAAGATCCAACCGGCCCTGACCTCCCCTTGTTATCAAACCTCAAAAACCACCTTCCACCTTGGCGAGGTCATAGCTGTTGGATTTACATCCAACCGCTCCTGACCTCCCCTCACGGTTAAGCTAAGCAAACTTCCCACCTACATGAGGTCACAGCCATTGGATCAAAAATCCATGGTCGCGACCTCCTCCTCTTAAGCTAACTATCAGACCTCCCTTTGGTTGTGTGCCCTTGGATTTTAATCCAAAGGCCATGACCTCCCCCTCATGTTTTTAAGCTCATGTGCGGTTAAGACCTCACAGGAGGTCCGCACCGTTGGATTGGAATCCAACGCTTTGGACCTCCTGTCCTATTTTCCCACGTGCGCTTACACATTAAGGAAATCGGAGGCCACGACCTCCCATCCTTGATCGTGTGGTGGGACCTCCTCCCATCCTTTGAGCGTAACGGTTCAAAATTGTCATCCGATGGTTAGGACCTCCCCTGGTCTTATCCAACGGTCATAAGGACCTCCTGTTCTTCTCCTTCCTCGGGCGCGCGCAAGCTCTGGCGATGGAGTTAATGCCCACTTGTCCAATGTGTACTTTTCATGACTCTTTCTTGACCGCATTTAATGCAGTCGACTTTAAAATCTCTCGGGTCGGCTCAGGCTGCACCTTGTCAACCTCATGTCCTTGCCACCCCATGGACCAACAGTGGGCTAAGCTCACCATGGAGCTTAGCCCCACTCATAACCTTCACCACAGGCTATAAGTTACCCCTTGGAATCCTCCCTTGGCTTCCTTTGCACACCATTGCTCTCGGCCTTGCACTTTGTGCGTGGTGAGCTCCTCCTCCACTAGCTCGACCTCCTCACTTTGGCGGTGCCATTGTCAAGGTCCTTGGAGCTTCTCGGTGGTTCGGGAGTTCGGTGGCTCCTTTTCAAACCCTCGCTCCTTTGTTGCTCCCAAAACCTCTTGGAAGTTAACCCTAACTTAATTTGTTTGGGCATTTTTCAGAGGTGGACAAAGTTGAGCTTGGAGCCGGTGCCTTGGGCGTGAAGCTTCATTGTCTTCCCCAACTCCGGTCATCACCTCCACGACCTCCCGGCACCTTAGGACCTCCTGTACTCCTCCTGTTAGTCCTTTAGTCGGCGGCACCCGCTGAATGCATGTTGCGGAGCTTATGTTTGGGCACACGCTTGGTTGTCGCATGAGCTCCTTTTTGCGTTTGCGGTTTTGGCCGTCTTGGCCTTCATTTTGCCCTCTCGGCTCCCGGCGTTCAAGGCCGTCGCCGCGTTGAGGAGGTCCGTTGGAGTGCGCATGGTTATTGCGAACCCGCGGTACCATTGATGTCGCGGCGAGGTGCAGATCGCGGCGATGACCATCTCTTCAAACCGGGTCTTTTCGGACGAAAGCGGTAGCCGTTGTCGTTTTAGGACGAGATTTGCCGAGTTTAATCGCTCATCATGTGCTCAAATCATTGAAATCATTGGGCGTCTTAAATCGTTTAATCCTCACTTTGCGCGTATTTAAGACCTCCCGCGGACCTCCTCGTTGTCCCGCGCATTTATTCCATGTCCGAGCGCGTGGTCGTGAGCTCTGGGGCGTCCATGACCTCCTCCGAGGAGATGCGGGCGCCCAAGACCTCCCTTGCGCGATCGTGGCCGTCAGACCTCCACGGAGGTGCAGTGGCGTTAGGACCTCCCTTAGGACCTCCCTAGGTTATCTCGGCCGTTCATGACCTCCCGGGTAGATCTTGACCGTCAAGGTCCTCCTCGGACGATCTGAACCATCGAGGACCTCCTTGGAACATCTGGACCGTCCGGGACCTCCCTGTGAGGTCTTGACGATGTAGATCTTCCTTAGGGAGATCTTGATAGTTTAGATCTTCCTTTGGAAGATCTCAACCGTTGAGGACCTCCCCCTTTAGATCTGGTCCGTCCCGGACCTCCCCTCATCATTGTGGTCCGTTGGATTCACCTTCAACGGCCATGACCTCCCCCCACCTCGCGCATGTGCGTTGCTAGGAGGTCCAGGACCTCTGGACCTCGTGAGCGCGTGTGTGTTGTTCTCCTGGGAGGTCTTGAGCCGTCAGATCTGAGATCTGTGGCTCATGTCCTCCCCGGCCTGTGTGTTTTTCTTTAGAAATTCCATTGAAGTCTTAATTATAAACAGAATAAGGTATAAACTTTAGAATTTCATATCTTTTTCATTTTACTTCCAATTGAGGTCATTCAAATTGTGTTAGCTCTGTATTGGACTTGACTTTAATCCAAAAATGATTGTAAGTTGAGTTCAGCTCCAGAGCACAGTTTTGCCATTAGGTTTTAAAACTCACTTTAAATATACACTCAAACTAATGCTTAACTTGTAAAATACATAACTAATGCTCTGTAGATTATTTTTGAGTGAGACCAACTTTGTTGGTCTCCTCCATTAATGGTCTTACTATGAACATTAGTTTTGAGCATGATGCTACTAGGAAAATGAGGACTTGTGCATTATAATTTTGTTCAAGTTCTTGTTTTTGAAAAATTATAGAAAGTGCAATATAGCTCCAAATGAGGTGAACTCAATTGTGTTATTCATCTCATGAGGTGCTGGTTTTACAGTAAAAATTTCAGCTTCACTTCTGTTTTATAAAATGTTGCCTCGTAATTAAATTAATGAATAGTGCAGTTTGGTATTTTTTAGGCTGAGCAGAATTGATTTCATCATATCTTTTGCATTAAGAATCCAAATCAATTGGTTCTTGTTGCTAAATTCATGATAAATCATTTTCTTGCTGCTGTAGAAATTTCAGAGAATTTGGAGTTCGTTTGTTGTGCTGTCTTTGTTGTGTTTAAATCGTTCTTATCGGTTCTTTCTCGCCTTTCCGTTAGGTTTCGACATTTGTGGTGATCCCGAGAGTGGCCCTCCGCAACAAATTGACCAGCAACAGCAAGGCAAGCAGTTTGATCATTTCCATCATTGTCCCATTACTTTAAAGCTTAATATATCGTTTTACTTCTATGTATGCATGCTACTTTGTGTTAAATGTAAGCTAGCAAGCCTATAGTTGCATAATCTGTAGGAATTGTTTATCCTCTACTACCATGAGCCTAGGTTATTTGCTGTGGTGGGAGCTCGTTGGATGAGCTCTTATCACTTAGTAGTTACGATTTAAATTGCTTAGACATGCTTAGTAACGATAGAAATGGGCGATCATCGACTTAGTCGATGGTCTTGATCACTCAAAACTGATTATTACTCCTATATGTCCAGCATTTGTGCTTTGATTAATTTGTAAAATCAAAAACTGAAAATAAAAGATTGATTTAGACTTGGGCATATTGGATGGATGGCGTGGTTTTTGGATGTGGTGGTATGCTTGGGTCCCTAAGGACCGAGTACTTGGGTCACTAAGCCAAGCGATTTTGCGTGCTAACCACACGAGGGGCATATGGAACCCCTCTTGACTAAGTACTTTGGGCGGTGTTAATTGGGGTCGCTCGGTTGGTGTGTTTTTAAAGATAAAATGTGTGTGTGATGTGGGAGGGGAGCATTAGCTTCCGGGTAGGTTGTGTGATGTCTCCTTCTCCCGTGGGTTGTGCGACTCAAATTAGCATTGTCCATTGGAAATGTCTCGTAGGACTTAGCCGTGCTTGCAAGCATACCAAAGGTAGTGTGCCTAATGGAAAGGCGGTGCGGCGTGTGGGTACAGTGGTACACCTGCAGGATAAAACTATTGAATAGCCTCGCCCTAGGTTATGGACATGCTTGGTAAGGTCGTTCAAGACTAGACTACAACCTTTAATTAAAACTTGACATGGTTGGTATGAGCGGGAGTTCATGCTATTGTTGTGGTGACTTGGGTTGGTCACTTCGTGTTGTTCTTGTTGTTGTTACCATGTTATTTATCTCGTTGTTATTTCAACAATTAAAAATGCTTTGTCAAATTGCTTTCAATCTACTATATTATTGCAAATAAAAACTTGCTTTGTGCTTAAATGAGTCCAAAGCCTCATCCACTTAAATAAAACTTGCATATAGCTAAATTATAGTTACGTTATCTTACACGTCGGTCTTGCGAGTACAATAAACAAGTTATTGTACTCATTTGCTTTTGCTTAACAACTTTGTTGCAGAGGAGGTAGAGCCCAAAGGGCTTTACTTTTTTGTGAGTGTGCGGTGGTTGGGAGAGCGACTAGCTTGGCGGTCCGGTCGATTGCCTTGTGGGCTAAAGGCACCTTGGTTGGCTCTTATTTTGGGCCATCTTTATGGCACTTTTGCTTCATTGTGTATCTTTGTAGTTTTGTTGTTATTTGGCGTAAGGCCCTCTTTTGTAATAACCTATTCCTTATTAATATTAACTTCGGTTTGTTGCTTATGTACTATGTGTTGTATGGAATTGATACATTCTTTTGTTGTGAGGTATGTATCTTGCATTCAGGAAGTATACATCTCTCGAGACTGGTTTATTTGGTTGATAATACTAGGGTCAATTGGATGACTAAGTATTATGAGCCTAATAAACGCGTCGAGTCTCACAAAAGTTGGTATCGAGCTATCTTGACCGTAGTAACGCAAGCTTGGTCGCTTTTAGGATATTTTGAAAACCTAATTTCAAAGTGTCAAATGAGTTTTGAAAGCTTAAGGAAATTCTCAGATTTTACTCCTTATCTATCTTAGCTTTCTCTTCTCATCTCACTCTAATTGAGTTTTAAAAGTTGTTTTCCTCTCTTCCTTCTACAAAATAGTTGTTATCGATTAATGGGGTTTTGGGGAATCAATGATTTTGGCAAATTGAAGTGTTAGCTGCCCATCTACAAGGTTTTGAAGCTTCGGAATGGACAATTTCATTTGGAAGCTTGGATGCAAAATCTGGACAGCAAGCGTCAATTTCGGACAGCAAGCTCAAAGGTTCCAATTAGGGTAGAGAATGAGAGGTTAAATCAACAAAAACTTGTGGGAATAAAAGGGTAAGATGTGATACTAGTTAGCTAAGTATCTAACACTTATTTCGCTGCATTAACCTTGCTCTCTAATAGTTTTAGATCTCATCTTACAATCTGATTTTTAATCTTCTCGATCAATTACTCGTTCATTCAATACGGGTTAGTTGAGTTGAGAAGTTGAGCCTTCTTTTGGTGTTTCTTGGCTGTTTTAGAGTCTTTTAGAAGCTTCTAAAGTTAATTTACTTGCGGTTTTGGCTTTCGTTTAGGGTGATATTCCATTCCCCTAGTCAATCGCTTTTGCTTCTCTTTAAGGCTTTGATTTTCGAGTTTAGTTGCTAACCGAAATTTCTTGTAACAGATGGCGGATGCACTCAGAGCGGCCAAGGCGATCGGTGGTGGGACGAGCTTCCTCCTCCTCCGACTATGGCCGAGGTTCTTCTTGGATCGGCGCAACGCGCGGATGTGAGAGAGTTCTCTTGGGCGTCATCGCGCGCAACACCACCGCACTTACCGGAGCTTGAGGATCTGGGCAAGGAACGCCCATCGGCAGCGTGGAGGACTTGCGGAGTTTCTTCGTACTCGGCCGCCTACCTTTTCGGTCGAGGACCCGTTGGATGCGGACGATTGGCCGTGCTCGGTGGAGCATAAGCTCGCATCGCGCATGCGAGCACGAGAAGGCGCTGTTCAGATCGCACCGGTGGAGGGTGCGGCTTTGTCATGGTGGGAGAGCTTTCTCGCCATGCGCCCGCAGAACCACACCGTCACTTGGGAGGAGTTTCAGTCGCCTTCCGTCGGGCTCGCATCCTGCCGGCTTGATGGAGATCAAGCGGGAGTTTCTTGCGCTCAAGCAAGGCGCGAGCTTCGATCATGGAGTATGTCTACGAGTTCAACCATTTATCTCGTTATGCTCCCGAGGATGTGGCCTTGATATGGCTAAGGTGCCAAGTTCAGCGTGGCTTGTCCGAGGAGTGAAGGACAAGCTATCCATTGTCGACTTTCACGATTTTCAGACCTTGGTCGACAAGGCCATCGTCGTGAGCATGCGGCTCGAGAGCTTATGGACTCCATAGCGCAAGTGGGAGGCCCATAAGTCATCGAGGCGATTCTTCCGTCCCGCTTGAGGCGATCTCGGGGTACCGGTCTCATTCTTGGCGCCCGAGGTTACTCTTGTTCCTCGTTAAATCGCCGCAGCCGTGTCTCGATCCGTGCACTGTGAGTCGGCGAGCGCCCCGCAACCCGGCTGCTGGGGTCACGTGCTTCTCATGCAACTAGAAGGGCCATTATGCAAATAATTGCCCTAAGAAGATAGGGAGCCCTCGTCCTAATGGAGGCGCGGGCAGTGGTGGTGCATCTCGGGACGGAAGATCGTCCGGCTACCCAAGGCGTGGGTAGTGGTCGCGTCAGCGCCCACCGCAGAGGAGGCTCGGGAGGCACCCGACGCCGTGCTAGGTACACTTTCGTTAACTCTCACCACGCCATTGTCTTGTTTGATTCAGAGCATCTCATTCCTTTGTTTCGAAGTCTTTTCTTTGCTTTGTTGGAGAGCTTCTTTTCTCTCCATTGTCGGTCCCCTTACTCATTCGCTCTCTGGTTCGGAGTTGAGAGCTGAATCTGAGTGTAGGGATGTCCCTATCGAGATCGGCGTAGGTTTCTTAGCAAACCTTATCCTTCTCCATTCAGCGAGTCTTGATGTGATTCTTGGCATGGATTGGTTGTCCCAAAGACATGGGGCAAATCGATTGCGCCAGAAGCTCATCTCTATCTAGTCCTCCGTGAAAGGTTAAGTTCGCCACCGGTCGCTAGATCCGCATCTCTTCGCGCTTGAAGCGAAGCCCGCTCTAGATATTAGCGAAGTCCCAACAGTTTGTGACTTCGTTGATGTCTTTCCATGAATCTTCGGGAATGCCACCCGTTCGAGACCTCGAGTTTGTCATTGAGTTGGCTCCGTGCATCGCCCCTATCTCAAAGAGGCCTTATCGGATGCCACCGAACGAGTTGGTGGAATTGAAGAAGCAGTTAAGTGAGCTGCAAGAGAAGGGTTTCATTCGCCCTAGCTCATCTCCTTGGGGTTGTCCAGCAATCTTCGTAAAGAAGAAGGACGGTACTTTGCGCATGTGCGTTGATTACCGCCCACTTAATGAAGTGACAATAAAGAACAAGTATCCATTGCCCCGCATTGACGATCTCTTCGATCAATTGACTGGAGCTCGAGTTTTCTCCAAGATTGATTTGAGAGTGGGATATCATCAGGTTCGTATTCGGCCTGAGGATATTCCCAAGACAGCGTTCTCTACTCGCTACGGCTTGTGCGAGTACCTTTGTCATGTCATTTGGCTTAACCAATGCTCTGCCATGTTCATGAATCTCATGAATTCGGTATTCATGGAGTATTTGGATAAGTTTGTCGTGGTCTTCATCGATGATATTCTTATCTACTCCAAGAACGATGAGGAACATGCCGAGCATCTGAAGCTTGTGTTAGGCAAGCTACGTGAGCACCATTTGTCGTGAAGTTGACAAGTCGCGATTCAGTTGAAGGAAGTAGCTTTCTTAGGCCACGTTCTTTTAGCGGGAGGCGTAGCCGTTGATCCTAGCAAGGTCAGCGATGTTCTTTCATGGAGTCAACTGCCGGTCACCGATGTGCGGAGTTTTCTCGGTTTAGCGGGATATTATCGCCGCTTTATCGAGAACTTCTCCAAGATCATGGCCGATGACGGAGTTGCTCAAGAAGGACAAGAAGTTCGTGTGGTCATTGGGTGTGAGGAAAGTTTCCAAATACTCAAAAAGCGTTTGACCACCGCTCCCGTTCTTGTTCTTCCCGATATCCATCGAAGCTTCGATATCTTTTGCGATGCTTCTCGTCGAGGCCTCGGTTGTGTCCTTATGCAAGAAGGCAAGGTAGTGGCCTATGCATCAAGGCAATTGAGACCTCATGAGCTTAACTATCCTACCCATGATTTGGAGTTAGCTGCTGTGATTCATGCACTTAAGATCTGGCGACATTACCTAATGGGTAATCGTTGTGAAGTGTATTCGGATCACAAAAGCTTAAAGTACTTGTTCACACAGCCTGACCTGAACCTCAGGCAAAGGAGATGGTTGGAGTTGATCAAGGACTATGATATGGGTATTCACTACCATCGGGCAAGGCTAATGTCGTTGCCGATGCGCTTAGTCGCAGCGCATTGCAATGCCTTGTTGTCCAGGAGCTTGGCCCGCTCTTCGGAAGAATTTCAGCGTTCAACTTGAGTTTAGTTGAGCATGGTTCTCTCGCTGCCTTGGTTGTGCAACCAACCTTGGTGGATCGGATCAAGTCCGCTCGGCGATCGGATGTTGGAGTGAGCCACATTAAGGCAAATGTCAAGAACGGAACAACCAAGTGCTTTTCTCGAGGATGAGCATGGTGTTGTGAGGTTCGAACAACGCTCGTGGTTCCAAAGGACATGGAATTGCGGAATTTAATCCTCCATGAAGCCCATGATTCGCCTTTATCCATTCATCCGGGGCCACAAAGATGTATCAAGATCTTCGCCGAGATTTTGGTGGACCCGAATGAAGAGGGAGATCGCGAAGTTCGTTCGAGTCGACGTATGTCATCGTGTCAAGGCCGAGCATCGGCGTCGGCGGAGATCGACCTCTGCCTATTCCGGAGTGGAAGTGGGATTCGATCGAATGGATTTCATCACCGGTCTACCCACGTCCCGAAGAAGAATGATGCCATTTGGGTCGTCATCGATCGATTGACTAAGGTGGCACATTTCCTTCCGTCAAGACCGAACCGGGTAGGTCTTTTGGCGGAACTCTATATCGCCCGCATCGTGAGTTTGCACGGTGTGTCAAGACGATTGTGTCGGATCGTGGATCCTTTTCACGCCTCGTTTTGGCATAGCTTGCAAGAGGCTATGGGCACCGTCTTACCTTTAGCACGGCATTTCACCCCCAAACTGATGGTCAGACCGAGAGGGTCAACCAAGTTTTGGAAGACATGCTTCGTGCTTGTGTCCTTTCATATGGGAAGCATTGGGAGAAATACTTGCCATTCGCCGAGTTTTCTTATAACAACGACTTTCAGCCGGTCTCGGCATGGCACCATTTGAGGCCTTATGCGGAGAAAGTGTAGAACCTGTTGAAGCTGGTCGAGACCGGTGAGAGACCTCTCTTTGGTCCGGACTCAATCAATGAGGCCGAGCGCCAAGTCCAGCTTATTCGGGAGCGTTTGCGCACAGCTCAATCCAGGCAAAAGAGCTATGCGGATCGCCGTCGACGTGAGTTGCGTTTTGAGCCTAATGACTTTGTTTATCTCAAGGTCTCTCCTTTGAAGGGCCATCAACGTTTCGGCGTCAAGGGCAAGTTGGCTCCTCGATATGTCGGTCCCTACCGCGTTATCGAGAAGAAGGAGCTGTTGCCTATAAGTTGGAGTTGCTACTGCACTTGAGGGGGTACATGATGTTTTTCATGTGTCACAGCTTAAGAAGTGCCTCCGTGTTCCAACTGAGGAAGCTCTGTTGGAAACCCTCGATGTCTAGGAAGATTTGACCTATCGCGAGCACCTGCTCGTGACTCGATGAGTCTAAACGAAGGACAAGGAATAAGACCATCAAGTTCCTTAAAGTTCGATTGGTCGAACCATTACGAGGATGAGGCTACTTGGGAAAGAGAAGATCGTCTGCGTGCGGACTATCCATCTTTCTTTCGAGTGAGCCAAATCTCGGGACGAGATTTTTGTAAGGGGGAGATTTTGTAACATCCCAAATGTATAATTAGGGTTATTCAAGTATAATTATATGTGTAGAAATTAAAACTTTTTCTCACATCTTGAAAACCCCTAATCTCTTATGTAATTCTTGTCCAAGAGTTGTGTAATCCAAAACACAAAGCTCTTGTTGACCAAAAGTCAAACTCATTTTCCAATTGTCTAAATCTTGTGCCAAACATTTGGAATATATTTTCCTTGGTCCCAAAACTGATGTGGGACCCTCTGAAAAATATCACAAGTTGTAAAACTAGTTTGATAAATTTTGGAGGTAAAACAATCCTTTAAACAACCTTAACGAATTTCTGAGCAAAATGCATTGCATAATAACCTCTGGAAATTTTATGCAAGGTTAATCTCATTGTTAGCAAGCTCCAGTTAAAATTTCATCAAATTTGGAGTTCATTTGTTATCTCAAATAATTCTGCTAAGTTTAAATTTGTTAAAAACTAAATTTAAAAGCCTACATTGTTCCTTGGGCTAGCCACTTTGCAAAGTCGGGTTGGTCGCCCAACCCCATCGACCTCCTTCCCCACCTTGATGAGGTCGTGGCCGTTGGATCCAATCCAAAGGCCACGACCTCCCCTCAACCAACGCACCTGTGGCCTCCTTCAAGTCCTCACGGACCGCGTGGACCTCCTCGGGTCAACGTGGGCGCCAGACCTCCTCATGGTCAACACCGCAAAGGCTTTCCCACCTCATCAGTCGTAACTGTTGGATCAAAGATCCACGGTCATGACCTCCACATGTGTTAAATCCCAAAGACCTCCTCACCTTGTCCAGTCATAGCCCTTGGATTAAGATCCAACCGCCCCGACCTCCCTTGTTATCAAACCTCAAAACCACCTTCCACCTTGGCGAGGTCATAGTCATTGGATTTACATCCAACCGCTCGACCTCCCCTCACTGATTAAGCTAAGCAAACTTCCCACCTACATGAGGTCACAACCATTGGATCAAAATCCATGGTCGCGACCTCCTCCTCTTAAGCTAACTATCAGACCTCCCTTTGGTTGTGTGCCCTTGGATTTTAATCCAAAGGCCATGACCTCCCCCTCATGTTTTTAAGCTCATGTGCGGTTAAGACCTCACAGGAGGTCCGCACCATTGGATTGGAATCCAACGCTTTGGACCTCCTGTCCTATTTTCCCACGTGCGCTTACACATTAAGGAAATCGGAGGGCCACGACCTCCCCATCCTTGATCGTGTGGTGGGACCTCCTCCCATCCTTTGGCGTAACGGTTCAAAATTGTCATCCGATGGTTAGGACCTCCCCTGGTCTTATCCAACGGTCATAAGGACCTCCTGTTCTTCTCCTTCCTCGGCGCGCAAGCTCTGGCAGTGGAGTTAATGCCCACTGTCCCTTGTGTACTTTTTCATGACTCTTTCTTGACCAAGATTTAATGCAGTCGACTTTCCTCTCGGGTCACTCAGTTCTGCACCTTGTCAACCTCATGTCCTTGCCACCCCATGGACCAACCCGTGGGCTAAGCTCACCATGGAGCTTAGCCCCACTCATAACCTTCACCACAGGGCTATAAGTTACCCCTTGGAATCCTCCTTGGCTTCCTTTGCACACCATTGCTCTCGGCCTTGCACTTTGTGCGTGGTGAGCTCCTCCTCCACTAATCGACCTCCTCATCGGCGGCTGCCATTGTCAAGGTCCTTGGAGCTTCTCGGTGGTTCAGAGTTCCGGTGGCTCCTTTTCAAACCCTCGCTCCTTTTGCTCCCAAAACCTCTTGGAAGTTAACCCTAACTTAATTTGTTTGGGCATTTTTCAGAGGTGGACAAAGTTGAGCTTGGAGCTGGTGCCTTGGGTCGTGAAGCTTCATTGTCTTCCCCAACTCGGTCATCACCTCCACGACCTCCAAAGACCTTAGGACCTCCGGTACTCCTCCTGTTAGTCCTTTAGTCGCGGCACCCGCTGAATGCATGTTGCGGAGCTTATGTTTGGGCACACGCTTGGTTGTCGCGGAGCTCCTTTTTGCGCTTTTGGTTTTGGCCGCGTCTTGGCCTTCATTTTGCCCTCTCGGCTCGCCCGGCGTTCAAAACGTCGCCGCCGTTGAGGAGGTCCGTTGGGTGCGCATGGTTATTGCGAACCCGCGGTACCATTGATGTCGCGGCGAGGTCTCAGATCGCCGGCGATGACCATCTCTTCAAACCCGGTCTTTGTCGGACGAAACGGGTATGCCGTTGTCGTTTTAGGACAGAGATTTGCCGAGTTTAATGCGCCATCATGTGCTCAAATCATTGAAATCATTGGGCGTCTTAAATGCGTTTAATCCTCACTTTGCGCCAGATTTAAGACCTCCGTTGCGGACCTCCTCGTTGTCATGGCGCATTTATTCCATGTCCGAAGCGCGTGGTCGTGAGCTCTGGGACGCCCATGACCTCCTCAGGAGATCTGGAGCGTCCAAGACCTCCCCTTGCGCGATCGTGGCCGTCCAGACCTCCCTGGAGGTCTGTGACGTTAGGACCTCCCTTAGGACCTCCCCTAGGTTATCTCGGCCGTTCATGACCTCCCCGGGTAGATCTTGACCGTCAAGGTCCTCCCTCGGACGATCTGAACCATCGAGGACCTCCCTTGGAACATCTGGACCGTCCAGGACCTCCCTTGTGAGGTCTTGACGATGTAGATCTTCCTTAGGGAGATCTTGATAGTTTAGATCTTCCTTTGGAAGATCTCAACCGTTGAGGACCTCCCCCTTTAGATCTGGTCCGTCCCGGACCTCCCCTCATCATTGTGGTCCGTTGGATTCACCTTCAACGGCCATGACCTCCCCACCTCGCGCATGTGCGTTGCTAGGAGGTCCGGGACCTCTGGACCTCGTGGCGCTGTGTGTGTTGTTCTCTGGGAGGTCTTGAGCCGTCGAGATCTGAGATCTGTGGCTCATGTCCTCCCACTTTGTGTGTTTTCTTTAGAAATTCCATTGAAGTCTTAATTATAAATGAATAAGGTATAAACTTTAGAATTTCATATCTTTTTCATTTTACTTCCAATTGAGGTCATTCAAATTGTGTTAGCTCTGTATTGGACTTGACTTTAATCCAAAAATGATTGTAAGTTGAGTTCAGCTCCAGAGCACAGTTTTGCCATTAGGTTTTAAAACTCACTTTAAATATACACTCAAACTAATGCTTAACTTGTAAAATACATAACTAATGCTCTGTAGATTATTTTTGAGTGAGACCAACTTTGTTGGTCTCCTTCATTAATGGTCTTACTATGAACATTAGTTTTGAGCATGATGCTACTAGGAAAATGAGGACTTGTGCATTATAATTTTGTTCAAGTTCTTGTTTTTGAAAAATTATAGAAAGTGCAATATAGCTCCAAATGAGGTGAACTCAATTGTGTTATTCATCTCATGAGGTGCTGGTTTTACAGTAAAAATTTCAGCTTCACTTCTGTTTTATAAAATGTTGCCTCGTAATTAAATTAATGAATAGTGCAGTTTGGTATTTTTTAGGCTGAGCAGAATTGATTTCATCATATCTTTTGCATTAAGAATCCAAATCAATTGGTTCTTGTTGCTAAATTCATGATAAATCATTGTCTTGCTTCTGTAGAAATTTCAGAGAATTTGGAGTTCGTTTGTTGTGCTGTCTTTGTTGTGTTTCGTCGTTCTTATCGGTTCTTTCTCGCCTTTCCGTTAGGTTTCGACATTTGTGGTGATCCCGAGAGTGACCCTCCGCAACAAATTGACCAGCAACAGCAAGGCAAGCAGTTTGATCATTTCCATCATTGTCCCATTACTTTAAAGCTTAATATATCGTTTTACTTCTATGTATGCATGCTACTTTGTGTTAAATGTCGCTAGCAAGCCTATAGTTGCATAATCTGTAGGAATTGTTTATCCTCTACTACCATGAGCCTAGGTTATTTGCTGTGGTGGGAGCTCGTTGGATGAGCTCTTATCACTTAGTAGTTACGATTTAAATTGCTTAGACATGCTTAGTAACGATAGAAATGGGCGATCATCGACTTAGTCGATGGTCTTGATCACTCAAAACTGATTATTACTCCTATATGTCCAGCATTTGTGCTTTGATTAATTTGTAAAATCAAAACTGAAAATAAAAGATTGATTTAGACTTGGGTATATTGGATGGATGGCGTGGTTTTTGGATGTGGTGGTATGCTTGGGTCCCTAAGGACCGAGTACTTGGGTCACTAAGCCAAGCGATTTTGCGTGCTAACCACACGAGGGGCATATGGAACCCCTCTTGACTAAGTACTTTGGGCGGTGTTAATTGGGGTCGCTCGGTTGGTGTGTTTTTAAAGATAAAATGTGTGTGTGATGTGGGAGGGGAGCATTAGCTTCCGGGTAGGTTGTGTGATGTCTCCTTCTCCCCGTGGGTTGTGCGACTCAGAATTAGCATTGTCCATTGGAAATGTCTCGTAGGACTTAGCCGTGCCGGCATACCAAAGGTAGTGTGCCTAATGGAAAGGCGGTCTCGACGTGTGGGTGCAGTGGTACACCTGCAGGATAAAACTATTGAATAGCCTCGCCCTAGGTTATGGACATGCTTGGTAAGGTCGTTCAAGACTAGACTACAACCTTTAATTAAAACTTGACATGGTTGGTATGAGCGGGAGTTCATGCTATTGTTGTGGTGACTTGGGTTGGTCACTTCGTGTTGTTCTTGTTGTTGTTACCATGTTATTTATCTCGTTGTTATTTCAACAATTAAAAATACTTTGTCAAATTGCTTTCAATCTACTATATTATTGCAAATGAAAACTTGCTTTGTGCTTAAATGAGTCCAAAGCCTCATCCACTTAAATAAAGCTTGCATATAGCTAAATTATAGTTCTGTTATCTTACCGTCGGTCTTGCAGTACAATAAACAATTTATTGTACTCATTTGCTTTGCTTAACAACTTTGTTGCAGAGGAGGTAGAGCCCAAAGGGCTTTACTTTTGTGAGTTGTGCGGTGGTTGGGAGAGCGACTAGCTTAGCGGTCGGTCGATTGCCTTGTGGGCTAAAGGCACCTTGGTTGGCTCTTATTTTGGGCCATCTTTATGGCACTTTTGCTTCCATTGTGTATCTTTGTAGTTTTGTTGTTATTTGGCCAGAAGGCCCCTCTTTTGTAATAACCTATTCCTTATTAATATTAACTTCTGGTTTGTTGCTTATGTACTATGTATTGTATGGAATTGATACATTCTTTTGTTGTGAGGTATGTATCTTGCATTCAGGAAGTATACATCTCTCGAGACTGGTTTATTTGGTTGATAATACTAGGGTCAATTGGATGACTAAGTATTATGAGCCGAATAAACGTCGGGGTCTCACACTATGCCTTACTAATATTCCACAAACTTATTGTGCAATGAATAGACTATGGTAAACATATTTACTAATACCCTCAACCTCGATCTTTAGAAGATGTTACAAAATTATACCTTCTCAATTAGATCATTGCTGGTAAGAGGGAAAGGCTCCTTGTCCAAGAATCCACAGCCCTTCTTGTAAATAAGCTCCTTCACATTCTTCAAATTCGGAAACCTATTGTTACACAACAGTAAACAAAATTTGAACACCACAAACTACAAATTAATAAAACGATGAATCATGTTTTTTTGTTGAAAAAAGCACTACAATGGAGAAGAATGTTTGCCTTCAGGAACCCATAAGTTACAAACGGTTCTACAATAAGAAGCCTATTCAGAGTTGCCTCAGTGGCCTTCAGGAACACAAAATCTTTCTAATGTGCGAATGCAAGTCGGTAGTGCTGCAATTACACACACCAAACCATGTTAGTAATTGTCAAACACCATCACCAGTCAGAGAAATAAACTTTGCAAGGATAAAAAAGGCGTAAAATTTGCATCCTACTACTATTGAGTACCGAAATCTTGACCTGGGCTGCAAATTACAAAGAGCGACTTGAGTGAGGCTCTCGGTGGGCGGCGACTGCGGACCTTGAGGCGGGTCCTCATCTGCGGAAGTCGAGCTCCTTGTTGCGAAACTCCTGCGAACTCCTCGGGCCGCTTGATGGCGCCCTTACCGTCGTCGCGGTGGCGCTGCCTCTTGGCCGCCCGGCGCTCCCGGTTCTTGATGGCCCAATCCTCGTTCACCTTCTGCTTCTTCAGCATTATCTCTCGCACAAACGGCAGCAGGGGTGGGGCGGGTGGCAAGTGCGGGGTGGGCGCAGGGCATGAAGGAGCGTCGGGGGCTCTGGCGTGTGTGCGAAGGGAGGATCTGGTGGCGAGGGCCGTGGGTGGAAGCGATAAGCGTCGGGGCAAGCGTCTGAAGGAGAGGATGTGCCCAGCGAGGGCTTCGCGGGTGGAAGGGGGGAGGACACGGTAGGAACGGCACTGGCGAAAGGGAGGAGCCGTTTGGGGGCGGTGCGCGCGTGAGGGGCGACGGCGATGCGCAAGCGAGAGGAGATGAGCAAGCAGCGGCGTCAATTGAGGAGAGGAGCTAATTGAGGGGAAGGGCGAGAAGAATCGAGAGGGGACGGGAGGAATCGCTGGACCGCTCGAGCGCACGCGGCCGCTGCTGCCCATGATCGGACGGCTAGGAAACAGAGCTAGCGCTGACGTCGTGATCGAAGGGCGTGAGCCACACGAGACGTAGCGATCGGACAGGTCAGAAATGTGGGTGAACGAGCCTCGTTCAACGAGTGGCAATCCCACCAGCTTTAATAAATAGATAGATATCGTTAAGGATTCAGGATCCCACGGACGTTGGCGTTTTAGCAAAACAGGTAAAAATTATATAGGAATTAGTAAGTGTTCGACCTTGGTGATAACAGTATTTCACTCGTGTGTTCCGAATTTTGTTAAGACGGTGGACCTACCCTGTCAATCATCATTCGTAACGGTTTCCTTGGTACATGTAGCAGCATAGAAGGGAAAATGGAATAAAAATGTTTTGCAGGACGTACCGGCAGGAGATCCCCATGGCGCCGACCAAATTCGAATGGTTATCTGAAAGTAGCAGTGAACAAGGTTAATTAGGTCATGTATAATAGGTTTACATCAGCTATTTATAATCTTTGTTATATAAAATTTAAGTTGATGTAGATAAAAGAGAATAAAGAGAGAAAAATGTGCCGTCTATAATCCTGTAGCCGACTGTAGCATCAAAACCAAGCAAAGCATTAAAAGATTGTGTGTTGTCTATAATTCTGTAGTCATCTGTATTATCACAACCCATTATATAAACTATCTTTAGTGTTATCTACAAATAACATAAAAAATTATTATAGACAGTAACTATCTACATTATTATACATACTCTTAGACCTGCCTACTCACTCACCCGGGTCTATCCGTCTTTAAAACAAACCGAACACAGAAGGCGCACGTCGTAGTAAACGGATCCGGAACTCTCATTAAGAGTGTTTCGCGAGAGGCAAACAGTGCACTGCAGCGGTCCGTAGTAACTATAGGAACAGTGTGATCTACACTGTAGCATGTACGGCCATGGTTGATCTGAACTTCTTTTTCCGATCGAGCGATCCTCTATGTTTATTCTAGATACTCGCACCCATCCACCATCTAACCACCCATCCCATGCTGGCTTGTTTATTTGTTCCGCGTTGCAAGCAGGTCGCTGGTTTCGGGGCAGGATTCAAAACCGGGGCATGGGAGACCGTGCGGCGCGTGTCTGTTTCTGCGCCTGCGCCGCTGCGATCACGACGGGCGGACGGGCTGACGGATTCCTATCGCGGCACGGTGGTGGTTCTTTCGCCAGTTCCTAGCGGCAGCGGAGCGGAGTACTTCGAGTAATAGCATTGTTTTGTTTTCCTTTCCTCGGGGCTGGGGTTTCATGACTTCCGTGCGCCAGCGCCCTTGCCATTTTGGCGTGGTCTCCGGTGTAGCGTGCATGCTACTCGTAGCAGCGCTGTGCTCGTACGACTGCAATATTTGTCGTCCTTCATCCGCGCATCGATGCCTCCGGTCGACGATTTTAGCCGGTTTAAATAAAGCGAAATAATACATTAAAACGATTCAATACTTGGAAATGATCAATTCTAAAAAAAAAATACATAAATCATACTCTACTTAAGAATCGATTCAAAGCATTAAACAACTTATATGAGCATTAAACAACTACATAGAAGAGAGTGCGTTTGAGAGATGATATTATTATTTTGTAGTTTTTTAATGTAACGTAGGTCCTAGTTATCAGTAGAAATCGATTCAATACATTGAAGAAAAATAAGCTCAATTTATAAAATATTTACATAACATAACTTTAAATCGACATCGATTCAATACACTAAAAATGCTCCGACCACGCCCCACTTACATTTTCGTGTTCCACGATGCAAAATCGATGCACGCGTCTGGACTCTCGTCTCCTGCCGGCATTTGTCAAAGTTGGAAACCAGTGCGCACAGGTATTCATACTTCATTTTTCTTTTTGAGAGAGCGAGAGAGTGTTTTTTTCTCTTTATTGATATCGCCAGAGAGAGAGTCTGGGCTAGTTTGATTAGCGTCCTATATCTTGGAAAAAGTGGTGCTTATAAATAGTCTATAATTTTCATTTTTTTTGTAAAAAAACACGCCTCAAGAATGAGAAACAGCAAAACCATCAAATACGCTTCTCTAGTATGTTTTAATCCCCATAACCATTCCTCCTCGACCCAATTCTTCTTCTCCCAAATCCTTTCTACTCAACCTAATTCGGCGGTGGGAGCCGAGCGCGGTGGCGGCGACAGAAGGTAGCGGAGGCGCACGAGGCGGCGGAACTGGGCTAGCAACCGCGGCGGCGGCGGCAAGGTTCGGGCGATGTGGCAGGTGACGAAGCCGGGAGAGGTGGCAGCTGTGGAGGGCGAGAAGGAGGCAGGGCTGAGTAGTGGCGACGAACCGAGCGAGAAGAAAGCGGCGGTGGGAGAATTAGTAGAGAAGACGACGCTGGGGCACCAGAGAATTTCTTTTTAAAATAATATTATTTTAAAAGATATTAACAAAAATAAATAGTCGTCCCAAAAAATTACAAAAATGACTATCTGTGGCTAGACAGGTAGCTATCGCTAGTTGAACTGGCGACAGGGACCCTCTTGCCCCCCCCCCCTCGCCGGGCCAGGTACCTGTCACCAGTTCAACTGGCGACAGCTACCTATCGTCATTTCAACTAGCGACAGGTACCCGAAACCCTATACTAAATGGTCTGTTTGTGTTTTTCATATATTTTCAACGATACGAAATCTGTTAGACTCGCAATAACATTTTGTGATCGTCGTATGTTGTTCTAGTACGGTGAATTTCTAAAGAATTTTGCGAGGACGATTGAGGTATCAATGATTCGTAAGTAGTAAGGTAAGTGATATTGCGATGCGCCCGGGAATTCATACACGGTGGAGAACTTTGGAGAAATGACCTCTTGCATAACATTGGACATGTACATACACTGCATATTATGTAAGAAAACAAATGTGAATTTGTCATTACTATCAAAACTACAACAAATCACACTGATATTACATAACATTCAGCAAAACGTCATAACACTTAATTTGTTTCAAATCAAAATGATAATTCAGAACATTGACAATAACATATTACTACTGTCAGTACTTTCTCATGGTCGCGACCTCAACGTCCCCCATGTGGACTGTCTCGAGTCGGGCGACTAGATGAGGTCCCTGTGGCAACGTCCAGAGTGCCGATGTCTCCTTCGTCTTGAGGATTTCCCGTGGGGCATTTCTTGAAGGTGTGCCCAAACTCCCTACAAATTGAGCACTTCTTCGTACGACGTCCAGCTTCTGCTTTGTCCATGTCGTTCCTAATACTCTGTACCTATCGTCGGCCAACTTTCCCTTGAGCCTATCAATGTCTGCGGCCTAGATTAGTTGCTCTTAGGTCGGATGGCCAGTGAAATAGCCAACCACAGCGTACCATACACCTCCACACTCCAGGTTTGCATCACCGCCTCCTTAGTGAAATAGTCAGAGAGGTACTGGCTGGGATGCTGTGCCACCGTCGAATATGTGGCCATGACATGGGAGCAGCGCCTATGCAGAAGAAGGGGCTTGTTGCAAGTGCATATGCAATTACCGCGGCGTAGCATGTACTCATGGGTGACCCTCTCGCGGTTCGTCCCACAGCGTCCTTTATCCATGCACATTATCTCGAAGCGAAGCTCCCTTGTGCCCATCTTGAATGCCTGGTGCATCTCACCCTTCTTGCTCTTCTCGTCCATGTACTTGGTGACCATGGCGGCGTAGAGTACTCTGTCATTTGCCATGGCGAGCGACACGTTGTTGCTTCTGTCAACAAAGTAGTTCATCGTACCGCGGAGAATTACCTTCATAATACCAACCAAAGGGAGGCACCTTGCGCCGCGTATGACCCAGTTGTATACCTCGGCTCGATCGGTTGTTATGACACCATATCGAGCACCACCCTTGTCATGTAGCAGCGACCACTTCTCCTTAGGCTCGTGCTCAATCTAGTCCGAGAAGCATTTCACCTGCGCCCCCGTCCTCCTCGTCAATCTGGGAGCATCTGTGGATAGTTGTGGCAATGCTTGGGGGCCTAGTCAGTGCTTGGGGCGACTCTTCTAGCTGCCTCCCTTCTGTGCGTCTGGGTCCACTCATCCAGAATCTTCCAGAGTGCTTTGAACTTCAACTGCTGATTCTGGTTGCACAACCATTTGAACAGGTTCATAAAGTCCTTGTTGCGGAACTGCTTGTAGAAGTTTTCACCCAAGTGCCTCATGCACCACCTGCTCTGCAGATCCAGCCATGGAAGTGATACATTCTCCCCTTGTTGCAGCTGAGTTATTGCACGCAGCAAGCCTGCATGCCGATCATGTATGAGACATATGTTAGGACAACCTAGCACAACAGGAATCCTCACATTGCTCAAGAACCACAACCAGTTTATCCACGAACGTGGCTCAAAATCTAGATTATCCATGATCTCACTGTACATGAGGTTGGTGATGAAGCCTGATGACAAGTCCTTGCATTTGTACATAGCTCCTTGCCTGACCTCGCTCTAGTCCTACTCCCACAGCACACGGGAGCCTTCGTTGACGACGAGGTTATCGAACTGGTATGTGTTCCACTCAGATGGAACCGCCTGCTGGTCCACATCATCCTCGTCGTCGGAACCTTCATCTTCAGACAATGCCATGTAGTCCCTGTCGTCGAGATCCATCCTTTGCACTACGGCTTCCACCTCCTCACCCTCGTCAGCAAGACCACTAGTTTGCCTGACTGAAGGAGCTACTTTCGCAGGTTCTTCATCGACAGCATCAGCGACTCCGGGAGCTTCAGCCATTGTGTGTGCCGCGTTGTGGCTGGAGTCCCCGACTTCTTCTTCGACGTCAGCACTCCCTTCTTGTTCAGCTGCGGATGGAGGAGTGGGTTTGGCATATGCCTGGGCCAGAAGGACTGATTTCCACCCTCTCTCCCTCGCCATGCGTACATATGACTGCCATGAATTTTGTCGGGAACCAAAAATACAATTCTGGACCCTCTATGTATACTACACTAGTCTAGGATCATGCTAGTGTACAAAGTGGCAACATCGATGAAGTATCATTTCCATATGCAAAGATGGCTAATAAATAGGCAAATAGCAATAAATATCAGAGTAAAGACCTTAAAGTCAAAGCTTACAATTAATGCATCAGAAAGCGAATAGCTCAATGAAGCTGCAGTGAAACGTAACGGAATAATCTTTAGTAAAGCTCATCCATATGCCCACAGGTAATCGGCTGAGGTAGAGCGACCTAGTTCTCCACAATCCTTGAAGTAGATCTTGTTGACTGACGATTCCTCAACTTCTGTTGATTGATTATAGCAAGCATGAGTACACAACCGTACTCACAAGTCATACCACAGAAAGCAATTTATAGATGATGGCTTATTTCAAGGAATGGCTTCTGTGGTTCTTTTGCAGAAATGCAACATTTGCTATTAAATATGAATAATAGATTGAAAGCATAATGTAAAACAAATAAACAATATTAATTTATCAGTTGTTTTCACAAAGACACATAGCCTAATCAATTTATTTCACACAGCCACATGACTTAAATCACACGGCTGTCCCTTCCCAATTGTTTTATGAAAACTACCCCTCGTGTGAAATCCCTGAGCATGTCCATGACCACGGACACGGCTATTCGAATAGATTGATTAACACTCTGCAGAGTTCGTACACTTTACCCACAAGATACAATTAACTAATCATGTCTGCCATGACTCGCCATACAAAAGTATGCGATTGAGCAATCATAACAAAACCTTTTAGAAACTTCATCTCAAATATTGATACTCTCGATGTGCTTTACCACCAGACTAACCCCACACAGGAAATCAGCCCGACACACACCGTTGGACAGGGAAGCGGCGAACCGTCCCACGATGTGACTACCTGGTAGCTCACACCTCCACCCATGCACGCAGCCTAACCTACTACTTGAGTAATCAATGTCAAGAATTCATAACTTACTAAGTTAGTCTCGTTCCATCAGGCATGTGGTTGTACGAAAGGCCCAGTTCAATGGCGCACAAAGTCAAGTCCTTAATTGACCATGACAAAACCTCCAATTTCTAACTATGTCACACAGATTATTATTCCCATGCACACAGCTCCACCATATCACTTAATGTCCACCACTTGCCTCAGTCTAAATCCTTTACCACCCAGTTGATTAAGTGCAACATATGCCATCAAGAGTAATAGCACACAGTACACATAGTTTTATCACAAAGTTCCATAATCACTTAGTCAAGTTTATATTTGCAACTCACATCAAATGATGACCCGCGGCATGGCTAAGCAACCTGGTCGTATCTAACCAACCCTCGTTGGTGCTATGATAATACCAACTAAATAATGAACCAATCTAGGGTGACAAAAGATTATGACATAACAATAGACAAAGTGGATATAACAAATTGGATTAATAACTACACCCAAAAGCATTTAAATAAATACTTAAAGTAAATGTAATAATTTGATTCAAAGTATTTTGAAATCTGGGTTCAATATGATCAAAGATATAACTTGCCTTGCTATAGCAATGATGATCTTATTTTATCTTCAATCTTCTACTTCCTTGATCTTCAGGTCCTTCGGATGATTCCGGGACTTCAACGTCTAACGGAAAAGAAAGCGCAAAAACAAACAAAATTCAAAAGAGAAATCAAATAAACTCCAAATTGAAATTGAATGGTACTGGAAGATAGATAATGAATTTAGAAACTTGAATGGGTTCAATCGGAATTCAAATGCAGAAGATATGGCTCTCGGAAGATTGGAATTCATATGAAATGATGAAAAAAGAGAGAGAGAGAGAAACTGACATGTGGGGTCTACGGAATATTCCCAGAATATTCTATTTCAGAAATATTGGAAATTGACTAAGTATATGACAGGTGGGACCTACTGATATTTATGAGTTTCTAGAATTAAAATAATTCCAGAAATAAAGTAGAGAAAGTGACATGTGGGACCAATAAGATAAAAGGATTTTCAAGAATTAAATTAATTCCTGAAAAGATTAAAGAGAGTAACCAATGGGCCATGGGTCCACAAACCAAATCCACGATCTAGGGTTTATGGTGCACGGTGAAATGGGTTTGTGGAATAGTGCTGACATGCGGGACCTATGGGTCCTAGACCTGGTTCATGGTGAACCATGCCCATTCGGTTCGATTTCAGGGTTAGGGTTTGTGAACACGTAGGCGTCTACGTGGCACGCTGAGGTGGCAAAGAGTGGCAAGGGCGCTAACATGGTGTTGACAACTGGGCACAGGCACTGTCCTGATTCAAACCTAAAATGCGGGACCTGCTCGCCATAGAGACCAAAGAGAGAGAGCGCAGGCTCACACGGAAGAGAGAGAACGGAGGGAGGTGGCGGCTCGGGAGGATGTCAGCAATGGCGGCCATGGCAACTCTGGCGATGGCGATGGCGATGTTGTGGAGCTTCCGCGAGATCAATGGGCAGCGGCGCTAGGCACAGCGTCTCCGGCGAGATTGAGTGACAGCGAGTGCGGCTAGGCGAGCACGTGAGAACGGCAGAGGAAACTAACATGGCGGTGCTACGATTGGAGGACGGGGACGACGACGCGACTCCGACATGAGTTGGGGCAAGGGAACTGGCGAGGTCGGCGATTGGAGGGGGAGGACGAAGGGTCTCACCGGCGTGACACACCCAACGAAGAACTCGAGGACAGCTTCAATGGCGGAGGAAGAGCGATGATGATCAGCACCGATTACGAACAAGATGAGCGCAGGCGCGGGCGACGACCAACGACGCCCCAGCCATGGCGGCTAAGGCACGAGAGGGCGACGAAGGCGCACTGTGGCTTGAGGCGCTTTGACGGTAGAGATGAAAGGAGACGACTGGCTGGACGTGAAAAAGATGGCTTTCGACGGCGGCGCTTGGCAGCTCTCCGAGTAGCGACGGCTAGGGCACGGCAGCGGCATCACGAGGCGAGGCGGGCGCATCGGTCGATGCTATTTATAGCGTGGGGCGGCGTGTAGGGCACGGAAGCCCAAGATGGCGGGCGTGATCCGAGTCGAACGCAGAGGGCGCGAGTGGTGGCGTTACTGGCAGTGGGGCTGGGCAAAGGTGGCACTACTGCTAGGGTTGGCGACTGAGGTAGGCGGTTGGGCCAAGCGGGCGAGTGGGCCAGACGGTTTAGGTGGGCTGGGTGGCGTTAGGGTTTGGCGGCGGGGACAGCGGGATTGGGCTGGAGGAGAGAGAAGGTGAGGTGGGCCGATCCAATTCGGTCCACGAAGGAAATTGAAATAGAAATTGAATTTCTGATTTAAGAAATCGATGGAAATTCAAAAGAGGTCAAATAAATAGCAAATAAATTCAAAAAAATCCAAGAAAATACACACAAAAAAATCCTTGGTGCTTTAAATTGATGTTTAGATTAGTCAAATTAAATATTTTAAATTTAGGAAATTCCCGATTAAGCTTTATTAATCCAAATAAAATTGGTGAAATTTTCTAGGGACCTAAACTACTTAAAAGATTTTTGAAAAGCCAAATTTTGGGACATTAAAATTTTGCTCCCTTCAGCTGCACTAACTCCCAATATGTGGGCTGTGCTGCCCACGGGGCAAGACAACTCAATCTTAGATCATACACATCACGGTCCACTTAGAATGTGTGGAACAACCACCGCATCACAGCGCCCCATGTACGTTGCTCTGGTCTTGGTAGGGGCACGGTCACCGATTGAAAATAACGCAAATCAATCCCTTTGGGACCCTCCATAATAGTCCCCTAACCATAGTAAATTTTGAAATTGATGACGTCGGACATATTTGACGCGCTGCACCATAAAGAACATTTTCACGATTAACCACATATCTAAAACTAGACTACCCACCAAAAAGTATTATGTATAACATACTGCACTACGTAACCATACATATAAAACTATGTAATCCATTCGGTCAAAAAAATTACCAAAGAGGAGGGCAACCGGACGGGCAAAGCTGCTCCTCCCCTCTACTCCCCTCTCTTCTCTCCTTCTCTTTTTTCTGAATAAAAGTGAGTCCTGTGCCAAATTTTAGGGTTTCAAGAGGTTTTTATAGGGTCACGCTTCCCTATCGCCATTTGAACTAGCGACAGCTACTTGTCGCCATTTCAACTGGCAACAGGGAGATGTCGCCAGTTGAACTGGCGATAGGACCCTTTGCTGGTTGGTGTGTTTGTGATTTTCGTAAATTCTGAACGGTACAAAATATGTTAGCGATACACCAGCTGGAAGGTAAGTTATATTGCGATGCGCTAGAGAATATGCCTCGTCGGGTCACGTCGCTCCACAAAGCTGACTCACGTCGGCTCACGTCGCTGCGCCAAGCTGACTCGTCGAGTCACGTCGCTCCGCAAAGCTGACTCGTCGGGTCACGTCGCTCCGCAAAATAAGGGGGAGTGAAGGCATAGAAAGAGAGTGGTGTGGGGTGTCCCGATGTAGAATCGTACACGTGGTCGCAATTTTCAAGCAAAAAAGAGATATCAAAACACGAGACTAGCATAATAATAGTTATACAGAAATTACTATTTCCATGGGGTGATTGATATTTGGAGGAACAAATATCTACTAACGGCCCCTCTTGGGGCACACCCCGCGTGTCGCCCCTGGCCTCGCCCGGCGATGGTCCGTGTATGTCAAAGGATCAGGCTGCCTTACTACTCGACCGGCGCGAGTAGCCTGAGGTGGTGCGCGAGGGGGGGGTCATACGTCGCTTGGGTCAGTCCTAGCGCACCTTGCAGCTAAGAAGCCCCCATGGAGAACTGGGTGTCACGTTGGTCCATGAAGAAGTCCCCGAGGTGTGCCTCATCGTGCAACAATGAATCATCCTCCCAAGCCGGTAGTTTATTTGTGACCCTGAAGAAGGCGTGCCCCGACGACTCCGCACACTCCTGTCTCGCATACGGGTGGAGCTCAGGACCTACAAGAGAAGATTGTCGTTAGTAACTAGTGGGGTTCGAAATAAAGAAGCATTACGTTACGCACGTAATCATGGCGAAAACCACGAAAAATGATGTTACGCAAGCAAGCAAGGTGGTCGTACCTAGTGGCGCAAAGTTGTGCCCCGATGACTCTGCGTACTCCTGCCCCGCGTGTCGGTGGAGCATAGGACATGCAAGAGAAGATTTCCGTTAGTAACTTTTGTGTTTCGAAATAAAGTAGCGGAAGTGAATGTCTCATGCTCACCTCCAAAATATCCCGCAGTGCTCCCACCACGGTGCCACGATGATATGCCTGCCACGTCCGGGGTAGGAGCCTGTGGCCGTGAGCCACCTCGGCTGACCCCTCGTCCTCGCGCTAGTCGGTCCACCGGGTCCCTCAGCGTGCAACAAGTTGCGATCTGGATGCCTCATCTCGTGGCCTCCATGATCCGCTGCAGGACACCACTGGTGTTGTTGGAAATATGCCCTAGAGGCAATCATAGAGATGATTATATTTCATTATGTTCATAACATTGGATAATGTGTTATCTTGTTCCTAGAATAATATTGTTAATATTTATTATCAAGTATGTGACTTGGTTGTGAAACTCTATATTTCTGCGATAATTATTCTTACACGATCCCTGGTCGTAAACATATGAGGACACATATGAATAGACTAGCATATGTATTGGTTGATGACTATGTTTCACGAGTCATAGATATGGAGATATCAAACCAATAATATGGACACATGTTAGAGAACATGATGTTGGATAAGACCCACCTTGAGGCACTATTGAGATTGTTATGAATCTATGTGTCATTAGTTGGTCTCAAGCAATAATGATGTATAATCCTTAGACCTGAGATCAGCATGGTTTCCTACATGTGTAAGAGCACTCTTAGGGGTTGCCAAACGCTACACAAATGAATCGGGTAGTTATAAAGGTAGCTTCGGGTATGCTCAAACATGGAGAGGAATGTGACCGGTCGGATATGGGATTTGCCCTCCTAACATAACGGGAGAGATGTCTCTGGGCCCCTCGTTGTGATCGGATAAAGAAAGTGCATGGCCATGCCACTAGTAGTCGAAGTGTTCGACCACATAAGGTTATCTGATACTCGATCGAGAAAGTATTGAATAGTCCATGGATGACACAACATCTCACTTGGAGTTCAACCAGATATCGTGAGGCAAAGGGAAAATACATGAGTAGGTCACTTAGTTCGACCGACTCCGGACGGTCGTATGGAGATACAAGCAAGTCGTAGACTGGTCGAACGTAATCACAGAGTGGTCGAAACCAAGTCGTAAGGAGTTACGAGTTGGTCGTGATCAAATATGAACTGGTCGTATAGAGATAGGACCTGGTCGTAAGTGATGAGGACCTGGTCGTATATCATATTGCATTAAGGTTCGTCCGATATAATTTGTGTGTTTTCGGGAATCGATATGTTCTGCTAGGAGCCGCTACGACTCGTGATCGGAAACGGTTTCGAATCTGGCGAACTACACATGAACCTACAAGGTCACACACTTAGCAGGTTGGAACAAACCGAGACGAATCTGATTAAATGGCGTGTCCGGATAGGATCCGTCACGAGCACTATATAAGGAGGTGCATGAGGCTATTGGGACGGATCGAGAAACACCACGAAACCCTAGCCGCCATCTCCTTGAGAGCTCCACATGCGACTTGGTGTTGGCACACCGGCGTTCGGTTATTCCTTCCTGGACATGTGGATACCGAGAGGCGCTACTACGATTGTTGCGCTTGAGGACGATCCGCGATCTTCACAAGGAACCGCAGACGTTCTTTGGAGGAGACGATCGGCTCGTGAGGACATTGGACGATCGACACGACCACTACATCGACGCGCTCTTCGTTGGACTGGCTGCTCCAACCCTTCTTCCATTGTTCTGGCGTCGGTGGTAACGATCTATGATCATCTACTTGCTTGGCATCTGGTTCGCGTGGTAGAAATTTTTGTTTGTAGCTATCGTAGCCTACCCCGTGACCCAACAGTGGTATCAGAGCTATCCTGCGTAGTTTTTGGTCTGGATCGATCGCATATACTTGATATGTGGTAGTAGTAGATTGGATCTATTACTGGTCGATTTTGGTAACCTAGATCAGTTCATGTAGATGGAACGACCTAGACCCTGGTCGATAAGATCGATCGGTTTCTCGGTGGTAGTAGATGGGTTTACGAGGAGGTATGAACTATAAGGACCAAATGGTTTATTGCACTTGTCCATGACCAGACTGCATATCACTCCTACCAGTCAGAATTCCGCCATCGGAGTATGCCGCAGTATGTGGTCGTATCAAGGCATTGATCGGATTGGTTTAGAATAGGGCTAATTTGATTAACCCGATGATTTCCAAGGCTCGGATACGTGAATAAGATTCATGTTTCGGAAAAAGTTTTCGAGCGCCTTTGCCCTTTGAACCCGCAGCGCTAACCGGCTAAGCGGACCGCCGTCTTTGGTATTTGTACCGCACGCTATAGGTAGTGTGTGCTTATGTCGTCCGTTAGAATTGGATTACATGCATAACTTGTTTTTGCAGGATTGATGTGAATAGTATGACCCATCTTGTTTCATGTATGAGATGCATGTATGCTTGTAATTTTCATGACTGCGTGTCATATTAATTGCTGACCCAAGGTCAGTCTATAATTGTATAACGACTGCGTGTCGACTTGTGATGCTTCTTTACTCCTTGTGTTTCATTACTAGTGCTATTAGAAATAATGGCTTAGTAGGAGTGCTTGGAGGAGTCCACCACTTGAAGACATGGTGAACAGGATGCATGGCGATGGAGATTACCATGAAGAAGGGTCATGCTATATCACAATGCAATTTGATTGTCTGTGAATGCCTTTACATTCCTGTTCATTTATTTCTATGCATGTTATTTTTGCTTTAATTGCTTTTAACATGATAGAAGTAAAATTCCCTCACTTAATATTAAGTTAAATTGATGCCCTCCCAAATATGCCGCACCATCAAAAGTCATGTATTTTTAATGGTAGGTCTTGCCAAAGCAGAGTGCTATTAACTCTCCTTGACTAGATGGGTTTGTGTCAGACACTTACGCTGGCGGCATTGGTTCAACTTAACAAGGTTATCATAACGATTGTGGACCTTGGGGCATAAAGGTTGAGTCTTAGAAGCATAGAGATGCTGCCCAACAACAAGAGTCATATAGTAGATATGATTAGCAAAGGTTGCTTACCGTTTTCACTAGTCTTCTAGCAGTGAAGCCAAAGCTCACTAGTTGATTAAATGATTATGGATCTTGAATCATTAAATGTCATAAGAGGGATATGGTGTTTAGTGGGAGTATCTTTATTAAATTGTTTAATAGAAGTTACTTTAATGAACATATGTCTTAGTTTTGCATATATTTTTGTTGTAGATCAT
This sequence comes from Phyllostachys edulis, assembly GCA_036346405.1. Classification (NCBI taxonomy): domain Eukaryota; kingdom Viridiplantae; phylum Streptophyta; class Magnoliopsida; order Poales; family Poaceae; genus Phyllostachys; species Phyllostachys edulis. The sequence continues at coordinate 77,740,591 of CM070550.1, read as the reverse complement.
GGCACCAACTGCTGTACCTACATCCAGTTTTGCTTTACGTTCGATACTTGAAAAGGAAAAACTTAATGGAACAAATTTTGCGGATTGGTCCCGCAACCTGAGAATTGTTCTCAGGCAAGATAAAAAGGAACATGTTCTAGAAGAACCAATTCCGAAGTGCCTACGTAAAATCTTTGCCTTTGCTATTAAAAGCTGTCTATAAAAGGCATGTGATGAGTCCCTTGATGTTAGGCTGTCTCATGCTTGTCGCTATGAACTCGAGACCTTCGAAGCAGTTTGAGAACATAGAGGCCTACGATATGATCGTAGCGCTCAAAGGCATGTTTGAGACACAAGCAAGAACTGAGAGATTTGAGATCTCAAAGAACTTGTTTGGATGTAAGCTAGCTGAGGGTGGTTGGTGAGCCCTCATGTAATCAAAATAGTTGGTTACACACGAGCTTGGAAAAACTTGGTTTTCCATTTAGCCAAGAATTAGCTCTGATTTGATTCTTGCTTCGCTTCACGAAAGCTATGGCAGTTCATTTTGAACTTCCATATGAGCAGCTTAGACAAGAATCTCACCGAACTGCATATGATGCTTAAGACAGCAGAGGGCAGCATTAAGAAATGCAACAATTATGTGATGATGGTGCAAAAGAGTACAAGCTTCAAGAAGAAGGCTAAGACTTGGGTCAAGAAAAAGGGCAAGGCTAAAGTTTTGGATGAGATCCAAACTGACAAACCTAAACCCAAGACTAAGTCTGGCCCGACTCAAGAGAATGAATGCTTTTACTGCAAAGAACTAGGCCCTTTGAAGAGGAGGCGCAAGAAATACCGGCCGATCGAAAAGGAATGGTGGGACTAAAACTTCCACTACGGTATTAATGTTATAGACATTTTTCTTCTTGACTCTTCCGTTAACTCATGGGTATTTGATCCGGATCGGTTGCTCATATATGCAATACGATGCGAGTCTAACAAGAAGTAGGATGATTGCAAGGGCGAGATGGATCTTGGCGTCGGGAATAAAGCAAAGGTTCTTTGCATTAGCCGTCGGGACTATGCCACTACTATTGCCTTGTGATTTATTATGGAATTGAATAATTGTTATTACGTTCCGACCATTAGTAGAAACATTATCTCTCGCCTCATGTTTGATGGCGAGAGGGTTATAAATTCATTATAGAGAACAATGGTTGTTCTATATTTTTGAATGAAGTGTTTTATGGCTATGCACCTATTTTGAATGGGTTGTTTATTTTAAATCTTGATGATGCATCGGTCTATAATATTAATGCTAAAAGGCTTCGCCTAATGAAATAAATTCCACTTTTATTTGGCATTGTCGTTTGGGTCACATAAGTGAAACGCATGAAAAAGCTCCATAATGATGGAACTCTAAACTCATTTGATTTAGAATCATTTGAAACATGCGAGTCTTGCTCGGTGGGAAAGATGACCAAGACGCCTTTCACCGGTCGTAGTGAAAGGGCGTCCACCGATTAGCACTCATACATCTTGATTTGTGTGGACCAATAAGTCACGACACTAGAGGTGGTTTTCAAGATACTTCATTACTTTCACCGATGACTATAGTAGATATGGTTATATCTACTTAATGAGGCACAAGTCGGAATCCTTTGAAAAGTTCAAGGAGTTCCGAATGAAGTCTGAATCAACTTGGCAAGACAATCAAATCTTTACGATCGATCGCGGAGGTGAGTTTTGAGCCATGAGTTTGGTAATCATTTGAAACAATGTGGAATTGTTCCTGACTTACACCACCCGGCACTCCACAATGGAATGGGGTGTCCGAGCGCGTCTTGAGGACCTTGTTGGACATGGTTCGATTAATGATGAGCCAATCGGATCTGCCATTATATTTTTGGGGTTATGCTCTAGAAACTATCGCTTTCATTTTAAATAAGGTACCATCTAAATCAATAGATAAGACACCATATGAGATGTGGTGGGAAAAGTCCTAGTTTGTCTTTTCTAAGGATTTGGGGATGTGATGTCTATGTTAAGCGTTTGACGTCGATAAGCTCACACCCAAATCGGATAAATGCTTCTTTATAGGATATCCTAGGGAAACCAAAGGATATTATTTCTATAACAGGGAAGAGGACAAAGTTTTTGTTGCCGAAATGGTGTCTTTTGGAGAAAGAGTTTCTTTCAAAAGGAGTCGATGGGAGAAAGGTGCAACTCGAAGAAATTCGGAAACATCTGAAAGTGTTTCAACTCCTATTGAACCTCTCTTGGATGAACAAATTGTTGTTGAACACAGAGACAAGGCACCAAACCCACGTAGATCTAAAGGCGCGTCAATTGCCTACAAGATATGGGCATGACATATTATTATTGAATAATGGTGAGCCTAAGACTTATGAGGAAGCGATGATGGACCCGGACTCGAGAAATGGCTTGGAGCCATGAAACCAAATAGATTCCATGAGAGAAAATCGGGTTTGGAACACCGGTCGATCCACTTGATGGTGTCAAAACCATTGAGTGCAAATGGATCTATAAGAAAAAGATTGATATGGATGGAAATGTTCACATTCATAAGGCTCGACTAGTCGCAAAAGGTTTTCGACAAGTTCAAGGAGTTGACTACGATGAGATTTTCTCACCAGTAGCGATGCTTAAATCTGTTCGGATCATTCTAGCAATTGCTGCATATTTCGACTATGAGATATGGCAAATGGATGTCAAAACAGCTTTCCTTAATGGAAACCTAGATGATGATGTGTACATGACACAACCTGAAGGTTTTGTCGATCCAAACAATGCTAGTAAAGTATGCAAACTTCAAAAGTCCATTTATGGATTGAAGCAAGCATCTCGGAGTTGGAATATACGTTTTGATGAGGAGATCAAAAGGTTTGGTTTCTGTAACATCCCAAATGTATAATCAGGGTTATTCAAGTATAATTATATGTGTACAAATTAAAACTTTTTCTCACAACTTGAAAACCCTTACAATCTCATGTAATTCTTGTCCAAGAGTTGTGTAAACCAAGAACACAAAGCTCTTGTTGACCAAAAGTCAAATTCATTTTCCAATTCTCTCAAATCTTGTGCCAAACAATTGGAAAGTATCTTCCTTGGTTCTAAAATTGAGGTGGGACCCCTCTGAAAAATATCACAAGTTGTAAAACTAGTTTGATAATTTTTGGAGGTAAAATGAATCATTGAACAACCTTAATGAAATTCCTGAGAAAAATGCATGGCATAATAACCTCTGGAAAATTTATGTAAGGTTAATCATGTTGTCAGCTAGCTCCAGTTAAAATCTTATGAATTTTGGAGTTCATTTGCTATCTCAAACAATTTTGCAAAGTCTTAGTTGTTAGAAAATTAAATTTAAAACAGGACCTTTGTTCCTTGGGTGAGCCAGTACTCAAACTGGTCGGCCCAACCCCATCGACCTCCTTTCCCACCTTGATGAGGTCGTGGCCGTTGGATCCAATCCAACCGCCACGACCTCCCCTCAACCAAGGCCCCGGGACCTCCCATTCGAGGTCCTCTTGACCTCGTGGACCTCCTCGGGTCAGCGTGGGCATCGAACCTCCCGCCTCATCAGTCATAGCCATTTGGATTCAAGATCCGCGCGCCCGACCTCCCCTCACTGTTAAACTAAGCAAGTCCACATCCCACCTACGTGAGGTCACAGCCATTGGATCAAAAATCCATGGTCACGACCTCCTCTGAAAAACATCACAACAAGGTCCTCCCGCCTTGTTGAGGTCTTAACCCTTGATTAAGATCCAACCGCCCCGACCTCCCATGGTTATCAACCTCAAAAACCACCTTCCACCTTGGCGAGGTCATCATTTGTTGGATTTACATCCAACCGCTCCTGACCTCCCTTTGTACTCACTTGAGGTCGTAGCCGTTGGATTTACATCCAAAGGCCACGACCTCCTCTCAAAAAATATTACAGCAAGGTCCTCCGCCTTGATGAGGTCCATGCCCTTGGATTTGCATCCAAAGGCCATGACCTCCCCTCGATCTCTTATGTTGGCGTGCGATTAAGTCCCAAGCCGGAGGTCCGCACGTTGGATGGAGATCCAACGCTTTGGACCTCTGTCCATTTCCTCACGTCGCGTTTTCACGTTAAGGAGATCGGAGGCCACGACCTCCTCGCCCTTGATCGTGTGGTGGGACCTCCTCCCGGCCACTTAAAACTTAACGGTTCAAAATAGGATCCGATGGTTAGGACCTCTCCGTGTCTTATCCAACGGCCATAAAATCCTCCCTGTTCTTCTCCTTCCTCTGGCGCGGGCAAGCTCGAGCAATGCATTTAATGCAAGTGCGCCATGGAGTATGTATACTTGACTCTTTCTTGACCCGCATTTAATCTTGGTCACTTTAGCCTCTCAGTCAAGCTCTAGCTGCCCCTTGTCAACCTTTATGTCTTGTCCTGCCTTTGGACCGTGCCATGGGCCAAGCTCACCGTGAGCTTAGCCGGTGGTCTCGACCTCAATTGCCCTTAGGATAAAACCACCCCACTTGTGCCTTTATCTTCCTTTACAAGCCATTGTTCTTTGCTCACCCATCGTGCTTGTGAACTTTAAGCCATGAGCTCCTTGGCGCCATTGTTGGACTTGAAGTTCCTCGGTGGACAAGGGTCTTGGGTTTCCCACCTTTCTCCTTGCTTCCATTTGTGCCTTCCTCTGGGATCAAGCCCTAACCTAATTTGTTGGGCATTTTGTTTTCAGAGGTGGTCAAAGTCGGGCTTGAAGTGGAGCTTTGGCCGTGGAGCCCTGTCTTCCCCAACTCCGCCACCACCTCCACGACCTCCCGGCACCTTAGGACCATCGGGTAAGCCCTGTTAGTCCTTTAGATCTTGGCACCCTTATGAATGATCTCGCGGAGCTTTAGTTTGGCATAAGCTTGTTTGTCGCATGAGCTCATTTTTGCTTTTCGGTTTTGCCCGTCTTGGTCACCTCTGTCCTCTCGGCTCGCCGGCGTTCAAAACCGTCTTTGCCGTTGAGAGAAGGTCCGTTGGGTGCGCGTGGTTATTGCGAACCGCGGTACCATTGGACCTCGCCGGCGAGGTCTACATCGCCGGCGAGAACCAAATATTTGAACACGGATTTTGTCGGACGCAACAACCGCGTTGTTGTCGTTTTAGGACAGAGCTTATTTGGGGTTAATCGCCATAAATTGCTAAATCTACGCAATCATTGGGTGGGTCTTGATGTCCTTAAATCCACCATTTATTGCGCCTTTAAGTCCTCCGCGCGGACCTCCTTGTGTCCCACGCGCATTTATGCCTGTCCAAACATGTGCGGCGCTGAGCTCAGGATGTCGGACCTCCTCCAAGGAGATCCGGGCGTCCAAGACCTCCTTGGCGCAATCTTAGCCGTCGAGACCTCCTGGAGGTGCAGTGGCGTTGAGACCTCCTCTGGGACCTCCTCGAGGTCATCTCACCGTTGAGGACCTCCCTTTAATCTGTGGATTCAGGACCTCCCTTCCATGTTGTGGTCCGTTAGATCTTCCATCTACGGCCATGACCTCCCCTTACCTCGCGCATGTGCGTGGTTAGGAGGTCCAGGACCTCTGGACCTCCCATGTGCATGTGTGTTGTTCTCCTGGGAGGTCTGAGCCGTTGGATCTGAGATCTGTGGCTCACAACCTCCCATGTCTTTGTGAGTGTTGAAATGCCAGTAAAGTCTTAATAATAAACAGAATAAGGTATAAACTTTAAAATTTCATATCTTTTTCTTCTTAAATCCAAATGAGGTCATTCAAGTTGTGTTAGATCTATCTTGAACTTGACTTTAATCTAAAAATGATTATAAGTTGAGTTCAGCTCCAGAGCACAGTTAGCCACTAGATTTTAAAACTCACTTTTAAATATACATTCAAATTAATGCTTAGCTTGTAAAATTCATAACTAATGTTCTGTAGGTTATTTTTGAATGAGACCAACTTTGTTAGCTTCCTCTATTAATGAACTCACTGTAAAAATTAGGTTTGAGCATATTGCTGTTATAGAAATAAGGACTTGTGCATTATAATTTTGTTCAAGTTCTTGTTTTTGAAAAATTATAGAAAGTGCAATATAGCTCCAAATGGGATGAACTCAATTGTGTTATTCATCTCATGAGGTGCTGGTTTTGCAGTAAAAATTTCAGCCTCACCACTTTTCTAGAAAATGTTGCCTCATAATTAAATTAGTGAATAGTGCAGTTTGGTATTTTCAGGGCTGAGCAGAATTGTTTTGCTCATAACTTTTGCATTAAGAATCCAAATCCATTGGTTCTTGTTGCTAAATTCCTAAAATCACCCTCTTACTTCTGTAGAAATTTCAGAGAATTTGGAGTTCGTTTGCTGTGCTGTCTTGTTGTTTTTCGTCGTTCTTATCGGTTCTTTATCGTTTTTCCGTTAGGTTTCGACATTTGTGGTGATCCATAAGCGACCCTCCGCAACAAAGTGACCAGCAGCAAGGCAAGCAGTTTGACCATTTCCATCATGTCCCATTACTTTAAAGCTTACTACTTTGTTTTACTTCTATGTATGCATGCTACTTTGTGTTAAATGTCGCTAGCTTTCCTATAGTTGCATAATCTGTAGGAATTGTTATCCTCTACTACCAATGAGCCTAGGTTATTCGCTGTGGTTTGAGCTCGTTGGATGAGCTCTTATCACTTAGTAGTTGCGTTTAAAACTGCTTAGACATGCTTAGCTATCGGTAGTAATGGGCGATCATCGACATAGTCGATGGTCTTGATCACACAAGTATAATTATTCCTCCTATATGTCCAGCACTTGTGCTTTGATTAATTTGTAAAATCAAAACTGAAAATAAAATGTCGATTTAGACTTGGGCATATTGGATGGGTGGTGCGGTTCTTGGAGCGTGGTGGTATGCGGGTCCCTAAGGACCGAGTACTTGGGTCACTAAGCCAAGCGCTTTTGCGTGCTAACCACACGAGGGGATATGGGACCTCTCTTGACTAAGTACTTTGGGAGGTGTTAATTATGAGCTGGTTGGTGGGTATGTTTTAATAAAATCTGTGTGTGTGGTGTTGGGAGGGAGCATTGGCGCACCGGTTAGGCTGTCTAATGTGTCTTGTCCCCGTGGGTTGCGGCTCGTAATTAGCATCGTCCATTGGAAATGTCTCGTAGGACTTAGCCGTGCCGGCATACCAAAGGTAGTGTGCCTAAAGGAAAGGCGGTCTGGCGTGTGGGTACATTGGTACACCCCTGCAGGGATAAAACTATTCGAATAGCCTCGTCCTAGGTTATGGACATGCTTGGTAAGGTCGTTCAAGACTAGTCTCAACCTTTTTAATTAAAACTTGATGGGTTGGTATGAACGGGGAGTTCATGCTATTGTTGTGGTGACTAAGGGTTAGTCACTTCCAGGTTTGTTCTTATTGTTGTTATTATGTTATTATCTCGTTGTTACTTCAACATTTAAAAATGCTTTGCCAAATTGCCTTCAATCTACTATGTTATTGCAAATAAATGTTGCTTTATGCTAAAATGAGTCCAAAGCCTCATCCACTTAAATAAAGCTTGCATGTAGCTATTTATAGTTCTGTTATCTCACACGTAAGTCTTGCGGAGTACTTTATGTACTCATCTGCCCGTGGTTGTGGCAATTTTTTTTTGTGGCTTTTGTTGCAGAGGAAGAAGGAGAGCTCCAAGAGCCTCTCTTTTGTGCTACGTGTTGCGCTTTCTTGACGACTAGCTTGGCGGTCGGTCGAGATGCCTAGGGGTTAAGGCACACCGATTGGCTTTGTGTTATAGCCATCTTTATGGCACTTTTGCTTCATTGTTATCTTTTTATTTGTTGCTATTTGGCCTAAGGGCCTCTTTTGTAATAGCTTTTCCTTATTAATATTAACTTCGGTTTGTTGCTTATGTTCTATGTGTTGTATGGAATTGATACATTCTTTTGGTGTGAGGTATGTATCTTGCATCTCGGGAGTATACATCTCTCGAGACCGGTTTATTTGGTTGATAATACTAGGGTCAATTGGATGACTAAGTATTATGAGCCTAATAAACGTCTGGGTCTCACAAAAGTTGGTATCGAGCCGTTATGACCGTAGTAACACAAGCTTGGTCTTTAAGATATTTTGGAAAACCTATTTTCAAAGTATAAACGAGATTTGAAAGCTTAAGAAAATTCTCAGATTTTACTCCTCATCTACCTTAGCTTTCTCTTCTCATCTCACTCTAATTTGAGTTTTGAAAGTTGTTTTCCTCTCTTCTCTTCTACAAAATAGTCATTATCGATTAATTGGGTTTTGGGTAACATATGAGAGTTCTAAATTGATGTCTTGGCTACCTTCTTGGTGAAGAATAGAAGTATTTGAAGGCTTAAACTCAAATCTGAAAATTCTGGACAGCAAGCAAGCATTTTAGGGCAGCAATGCTTAAGCTAGTAAATGAGGTAGAAAATGAGAGGCTAATCAACTAAAACTTGTGGGAATAAAAGGGTAAGATGTGATACTAGTTAGCTAAGTATCTAACACTTATTTCGCTGCCTTAACCTTGCTCTCTAATAGTTTTAGATCTCATCTTACAATCTGATTTGTAATCTTCCCGATCAATTACTCGCTCATTCAATACGGGTTAGTTGAGTTGAGAAGTTGAACCTTGCTTTTGGTGTTTCTTGGCTGTTTGTAGAGTCTTTTAGAAGCTTTTAAAGTTTAATTACTCGTTGTTTTGGCTTTCGTTTAGGGGATCTTCATTCCCTAGTCGATCGCTTTTGTTTTCTTTAAGGCTTAGTTTTTCGGTCTAGTTGCTAACCAAAATTTCTTTAACAGATGGCGGGACTTTTCGTAGCGGCCAAGGCGATCGGTGGTTCGGACGAGGAGCTTCCTCCTCCCGACCATGGCCGAGGTTCTTCTTCGATAGAGCGCAACCGCTGGATGACCGGAGAGTTCTATCGACATCATCGCGCAACACCACCGCCCTTACCGGAGCTTGAGGATGCGGGCTGGGAATGCCCATCGGCCTCGTGGGGGTCTTCTTGAGTTCTTCGTACTCAGCCCCTACCTTTCTCGGCCCGAGGACCCTTTGGATGCGGACGATTGGCCGTCGGTGGAGCGTAAGCCAGATCGCGCAGATGCTAGGAGCACGAGAAGGCGCTGTTCAGATCGCACTGGCTTGAGGGTGCGGCTTTGTCATGGTGGGAGAACTTTCGCCATGCAGCCCATGGATCACACCGTCTCTTGGGAGGAGTTTCGTCTGCCTTCCGTCGGGCTCACATCCTCGCCGGCTTGATGGAGATCAAGAAGCAGGAGTTTCTTGCGCTCAAGCAAGGCGTAGCTTCGATCATGGAGTATGTGTACGAGTTCAACCATCCGCTCGTTATGCTCGAGGATGTGGCTACCGATATGGCCAAGCGAGCCAAGTTCAGCGGCTTGTCCGAGGAGTGAAGGACAAGCTATCCATTGCCGACTTTCACGATTTTCAGACCTTGGTCGACAAGGCCATCGTCATCGAGCATGCGGCTCGGGAGCTTATGGATTCCCTCAGCGCAAGTGGGAGACCTATAAGACTTCGAGCCCGATTCTTCCCGCCCTCGTTTGAGCGTCTGGGGTACCACTCTCATTCTTGGCGCCCGAGGTCACCTCCGCCTTGTCCCTCGTCCTTCGCAGTCGTGCCCGATCCACGTCGCGCGCCGCACAGTCACAGGTGGCCCCGCAAACCGGCGGCGGGTCACATGCTTCTCATGCAACTGAAGGGCATTATGCGAACCAATGCCCTAAGAAGACAGAGCGACCCTCGCCCTAATGGAGGATGCGGGTCGAGGTGGTGCATCTCAGACGAAGATCGTCCCGGCTACCCAAGGCGTGGGTAGTGGTCGCGTCAACGCCATCACCGCAGAGGAGGCTCGGGGAGGCACCCGACGCCGTACTAGGTACACTTTCGTTAACTCTCACCCGCTCTTGTCTTGTTTGATTCAGAGCATCTCATTCCTTTGTTTACGAAGTCTTTTGCTCTTTGTTGGAGGCTTCTTTCCTCTCCATTGTCGGTCCCGCTTACTCATTCGCTCTCTGGTCGGAGTTGAGAGCCGAGATTGAGTGTAGGGATGTCCCTATCGAGATCGAAGGCGAGGGTTCTTAGCAAACCTTATCCTTCTCCATTCAGCGAGTCTAGATGTGATTCTTGGCATGGATTGGTTGTCTCAAAGACATGGGACAAATCGATTGTGCCAGAAGCTCATCTCTCTGTCTAGTTCTTCGGTGAGCGGGTTTGCTTCTCACCGGTCTGCTAGATCCTCATCTCTTGGCGCTTGAAGCGAAGCCCGCTCAGATATTAGCGAAGTCCCAACAGTTTGTGACTTTGTTGATGTCTTTCCGCTGATCTTCCAGGATGCCACCCGCTCGAGACCTCGAGTTTGTCATCGAGTTGGCTCCTGCACCGCCCCTATCTCAAAGAGGCCTTACGGATGCCACCGAACGAGTTGGTGGAGTTGAAGAAGCAGTTAAGTGAGCTGCAAGAGAAGGGTTTCATTCGCCCTAGCTCATCTCCTTGGGGTTGTCCGGCAATCTTCGTAAAGAAGAAGGGCGGTATTTTACGATGTGCGTTGATTACCGCCCACTTAATGAAGTGATGATAAAGAACAAGTATCCATTGCCCGCATCGACGATCTTTTCGATCAATTGAGTGGAGCTCGAGTTTTCTCCAAGATTGATTTGAGAGTGGGATATCATCAGGTTCGAATTCGGCCTGAGGATATTCCAAAGACGGCGTTCTCTACTCGCTACGGCTTGTACGAGTACACTGTCATGTCGTTCGGCTTAACCAATGCTCCTGCCTTGTTCATGAACCTCATGAATTCGGTATTCATGGAGTATTTGGATAAGTTTGTCGTGGTCTTCATCGATGATATTCTTATCTATTCCAAGAACGATGAGGAACATGATCAAGATCGAGGCTTGTGTTAGGCAAGCTACGTGAGCACCGTATGACTGTGAAGTTCAAACAAGTGTGCATTCTCGTTGAAGGAAGTGGCTTTCTTAGGCCATATTCTTTCAGCAGGAGGCGTAGCCGTTGATCCTAGCAAGGTCAGCGATGTTCTTTCATGGAGTCAGCCTATTTCGGTCACCGATGTGCGGAGTTTTCTCGGTTTAGCGGGATATTATCGTCGCTTTATCGAGAACTTCTCCAAGATCGCAGCCGATGACGGAGTTGCTCAAGAAGGACAAGAAGTTTGTGTGGTCCGCTGAGTGTGAGGAAAGTTTCCAAATACTCAAAAGAGCGTTTGACCACCGCCTGTTCTTGTTCTTCCCGATATCCATCGAAGCTTCGATATCTTTTGCGATGCTTCTCGTCGAGGCCTCGGTTGTGTCCTTATGCAAGAAGGCAAGGTAGTGGCCTATGCATCAAGACAATTGAGACCTCATGAGCTCAACTACCCTACTCATGATTTGGAGTTGGTCTGCTGTGATTCATGCACTTAAGATTTGGCGACATTACCTAATCAGAATCGTTGTAGAAGTGTATTCGGATCACAAGAGCCTCAAGTACTTGTTCACCCAACCCGACTGAACCTCGGGCAAAGGAGATGGTTGGAATTGATCAAGGACTATGATATGGGTATTCACTACCATCGGGCAAGGCTAATGTCGTTGCCGATGCGCTTTAGTCGCAAAGCGCATTGTAATGCCTTAGTGCTCAAGGAGCATTCGCCTCTCTTCTCGAAGCATTCCGGCGTCTCAACTTGGAGATAGTTGAGCATGGATTTCTCGTTGCCATGGTTGTGCAACCAACCTTGGTGGATCGGATCAAGTCCGCTCGTGATGGATTTGGGAGTGAGCCACATTAAGGCAAATGTCAAGGCGGAAACGACCAAGTGCTTTTCTCGAGGATGAGCATGGTGTTGTGAGGTTCGCAACGCCTTGTGGTTCCAAAGGACATGGAGTTGCGGAATTTGATCCTCCATGAAGCCCATGATTCGCCTTTATCCATTCATCCGGGGCCACAAAGATGTATCAAGATCTCCGCCTTTGAGATTTTGGTGGACCCGAATGAAGAGGGAAATCGCGGTTCGTTCTTCGAGTGCGACGTGTGTCGTCGTGTCAAGGCCGAGCATCGGCTCGCCGATCGCTTGACCTTTGCCAATTCTGGGTGGAAGTGGGATTCGATCGAATGGATTTCATCACCGGTCTACCCACATCCTCAAGAAGAATGATGCCATTTGGGTCGTCATCGATCGATTGACTAAGGTGGCACATTTTCTTCCCGTCAAGACTGACCTTCGGGTAGGTCTTTTGGCGGAGCTCTACATCGCCCGCATCGTGAGTTTGCACGGTGTGCCGAAGACGATCGTGTCGGATCGTGGATCCTTTTTCACGTCTCGCTTTTGGCATAGCTTGCAAGAGGCTATGGGCACTCATCTTGTTTTTAGCACAAGATTTCACCTCAAACCGATGGTCGACCGAGAGGGTCAACCAAGTTTTGGAAGACATGCTTCGTGCTTGTGTCCTTTCCTATGGGAAGCATTGGGAGAAATGCTTGCCATTCGCCGAGTTTTCTTATAACAACAGCTTTCAGGCCAGTCTCGGCATGGCACCATTTGAGGCCTTATACGGGAGAAAGTGTAGGACCCCGTTGAACTGGTCAGAGACCGGTGAGAGACCTCTCTTTGGCCCGGACTCAATCAATGAGGCCGAGCGCCAAGTCCAAATTTTATTCGTGGCGTTTGCGCCGTACTCAATCGAGCAAAAGAGCTATGCGGATCGCCGTCGACGTGAGTTACGTTTTGAGCCTAATGACTTTGTTTATCTCAAAGTCTCTCCTTTGAAGGGCCATCAACGTTTCGGCGTCAAGGGCAAGTTGGCTCCTCGATATGTCGGTCCCTACCGCGTTATCGAGAAGAAGGGAGCTGTTGCCTATAAGTTGGAGTTGCCAGCTGCACTTGAGGGGGTACATGATGTTTTTCATGTGTCCCAGCTTAAGAAGTGCCTCCGTGTTCCAACCGAGGAAGCTCGTTGGAAACCCTCGATGTCCGTGAAGATTTGACCTATCGCGAGCACCCCTGTTCGGCGTGCTCGATGAGTCTCGAGCGAAGGACAAGGAATAAGACCATCAAGTTCCTTAAAGTTCAAGTGGTCAAACCATTACGAGGATGAGGCTACTTGGGAAAGAGAAGATCGCTCTGCGTGCGGACTATCCATCTTTCTTTACCGAGTGAGCCAAATCTCGGGACGAGATTTCTGTAAGGGGGGGAGATTTTGTAACATCCCAAATGTATAATCAGGGTTATTCAAGTATAATTATATGTGTACAAATTAAAACTTTTTCTCACAACTTGAAAACCCTTACAATCTCATGTAATTCTTGTCCAAGAGTTGTGTAAACCAAGAACACAAAGCTCTTGTTGACCAAAAGTCAAATTCATTTTCCAATTCTCTCAAATCTTGTGCCAAACAATTGGAAAGTATCTTCCTTGGTCCTAAAACTGAGGTGGGACCCTCTGAAAAAATATCACAAGTTGTAAAACTAGTTTGATAATTTTTGGAGGTAAATGAATCATTGAACAACCTTAATGAAATTCCTGAGAAAAATGCATGGCATAATAACCTCTGGAAAATTTATGTAAGGTTAATCATGTTGTCAGCTAGCTCCAGTTAAAATCTTATGAATTTTGGAGTTCATTTGCTATCTCAAACAATTTTGCAAAGTCTTAGTCTGTTAGAAAATTAAATTTAAAACAGGAGACATTGTTCCTTGGCCGAGCCAGTACTCAAACTGGTCCAGCCCAACCCCATCGACCTCCTTTCCCACCTTGATGAGGTCGAGCCGTTGGATCCAATCCAACCGCCACGACCTCCCCCTCAACCAAGGCCCCCAGGACCTCCCCATTCGAGGTCCTCTTGACCTCGTGGACCTCCTCGGGTCAACGTGGGCATCAGACCTCCCCACCTCATCAGGTCATAGCCGCTGGATTCAAGATCCATGCCCGACCTCCCTCCCTGTTAAACTAAGCAAGTCCACATCCCACCTCACGTGAGGTCACGACCATTGGATCAAAATCCATGGTCACGACCTCCTCAAAAACATCACAACAAGGTCCTCCGCCTTGTTGAGGTCTTGGCCCTTGGATTAAGATCCAACCGCCCGACCTCCCATGGTTATCCAACCTCAAAACCACCTTCCACCTTGGCGAGGTCATCATTTGTTGGATTTACATCCAACCGCCTCTCGACCTCCCTTTGTACTCACTTGAGGTCGTGAGCGTTGGATTTACATCCAAAGGCCACGACCTCCTCTCAAAAATATTACAAAGAAGGTCCTCCCGCTTGATGAGGTCCATGCCCTGGATTTGCATCCAAAGGCCATGACCTCCCCTCGATCTCTTATGTTGGCGTGCGTTAAGTCCCAACTGGAGGTCCGCACTGCTGGATGGAGATCCAACGCTTTGGACCTCTGTCCATTTCCTCACGTCGCGTTTTCACGTTAAGGAGATCGGAGGGCCACGACCTCCTCGCCCTTGATCGTGTGGTGGGACCTCCTCCCACCACTTAAAACTTAACGGTTCAAAATAGGATCCGATGGTTAGGACCTCTCCTGTGTCTTATCCAACGGCCATAAAGTCCTCCCCGTTCTTCTCCTTCCTCCGCGCGGGCAAGCTCGAGCAATGCATTTAATGCAAGTGCGCCATGGAGTATGTATATGACTCTTTGTTGACCCGATTTAATGCAGTCGACTTTAGCCTCTCAGTCAAGCTCTAGCTTCGCCCCTTGTCAACCTTTATGTCTTGTCCTCTGACTTTGGACCGTGCTATGGGCCAAGCTCACCGTGAGCTTAGCCGGTGGTCTACGACCTCAATTGCCCTTAGGATAAAACCACCCCCATTGTGCCTTTATCTTCCTTTACAAGCCATTGTTCTTTGCTCACCCATCTGTGCTTGTGAACTTTAAGCCGCAGAGCTCCTTGGCGCCATTGTTGGACTTGAAGTTCCTCGGTGGACAAGGGTCACCGGGTTTCCCACCTTTCTCCTTGCTTCCATTTGTGCCTTCCCTGGGATCAAGCCCTAACCTAATTTGTTGGGCATTTTGTTTTCAGAGGTGGTCAAAGTCGGGCTTGAAGTGGAGCTTTGGCCGTGGAGCCCTGTCTTCCCCAACTCGCCACCACCTCCACGACCTCCCCAAAGACCTTAGGACCATCGGGTAAGCCCTGTTAGTCCTTTAGATGCCGCACCGCATGAATGATCTCGCGGAGCTTTAGTTTGGCATAAGCTTGTTTGTCGCATGAGCTCATTTTTGCTTTTCGGTTTTGCCGTCTTGGTCACCTCTGTCCTCTCCGGCTCGCCGGCGTTCAAGGCCGTCTTTGCCGTTGAGAGAAGGTCCGTTGGGTGCGCGTGGTTATTGCGAACCCAATGGTACCATTGGACCTCGCCGGCGAGGTCTACATCGCCGGCGAGAACCAAATATTTGAACACGGATTTTGTCGGACGCAACGACCGCGTTGTTGTCGTTTTTAGGAATGAGCTTCATTGGGTTAATGCGCCATAAATGGCTAAATCTCGCAATCATTGGGTGGGTCTTGATGTCCTTAAATCCACCATTTATTGCGCGCCTTTAAGTCCTCCGCAGGACCTCCTTGTGTCCCACGCGCATTTATGCCCTGTCCAAACATGTGCGTCGCGAGCTCGGGATGTCGAGACCTCCTCCAAGGAGATCCGAGCGCCCAAGACCTCCTTGGCGCAATCTTAGCCGTCGCAGACCTCCTCGAGGTTCAGTGGACGTTGAGGACCTCCTCTGGGACCTCCTCGAGGTCATCTCACCGCTGAGGACCTCCTTTTAATCTGGTCCGTTAGGACCTCCTTCCATGTTGTGGTCCGTTAGATCTTCCATCTACGGCCATGACCTCCCTTACCTCGCAAGATGCGTGGTTAGGAGGTCCAGACCTCTGGACCTCCCATGTGCATGTGTGTTGTTCTCTGGGAGGTCTGAGCCGTTGGATCTCGAGATCTGTGGCTCACAACCTCCCATGTCTTTGTGAGTGTTGAAATGCCAAGTAAAGTCTTAATAATAAATGAGAATAAGGTATAAACTTTAAAATTTCATATCTTTTTCTTCTTAAATCCAAATGAGGTCATTCAAGTTGTGTTAGATCTATCTTGAACTTGACTTTAATCTAAAAATGATTATAAGTTGAGTTCAGCTCCAGAGCACAGTTAGCCACTAGATTTTAAAACTCACTTTTAAATATACATTCAAATTAATGCTTAGCTTGTAAAATTCATAACTAATGTTCTGTAGGTTATTTTTGAATGAGACCAACTTTGTTAGCTTCCTCTATTAATGAACTCACTGTAAAAATTAGGTTTGAGCATATTGCTGTTATAGAAATAAGGACTTGTGCATTATAATTTTGTTCAAGTTCTTATTTTTGAAAAATTATAGAAAGTGCAATATAGCTCCAAATGGGATGAACTCAATTGTGTTATTCATCTCATGAGGTGCTGGTTTTGCAGTAAAAATTTCAGCCTCACCACTTTTCTAGAAAATGTTGCCTCATAATTAAATTAGTGAATAGTGCAGTTTGGTATTTTCAGGGGCTGAGCAGAATTGTTTTGCTCATAACTTTTGCATTAAGAATCCAAATCCATTGGTTCTTGTTGCTAAATTCCCTAAAAATCACCCTCTTACTGCTGTAGAAATTTCAGAGAATTTGGAGTTCGTTTGCTGTGCTGTCTTGTTGTTTTTCGTCGTTCTTATCGGTTCTTTATCGTTTTTCCGTTAGGTTTCGACATTTGTGGTGATCCATAAGCGACCCTCCGCAACAAAGTGACCAGCAGCAAGGCAAGCAGTTTGACCATTTCCATCATGTCCCATTACTTTAAAGCTTACTACTTTGTTTTACTTCTATGTATGCATGCTACTTTGTGTTAAATGTCGCTAGCTTTCCTATAGTTGCATAATCTGTAGGAATTGTTATCCTCTACTACCAATGAGCCTAGGTTATTCGCTGTGGTTTGAGCTCGTTGGATGAGCTCTTATCACTTAGTAGTTGCGTTTAAAACTGCTTAGACATGCTTAGCTATCGGTAGTAATGGGCGATCATCGACATAGTCGATGGTCTTGATCACACAAGTATAATTATTCCTCCTATATGTCCAGCACTTGTGCTTTGATTAATTTGTAAAATCAAAACTGAAAATAAAATGTCGATTTAGACTTGGGCATATTGGATGGGTGGTGCGGTTCTTGGAACGTGGTGGTATGCCCGGGTCCCTAAGGACCGAGTACTTGGGTCACTAAGCCAAGCGCTTTGCGTGCTAACCACACGAGGGGATATGGGACCTCTTGACTAAGTACTTTGGGAGGTGTTAATTATGAGCTGGTTGGTGGGTATGTTTTAATAAAATCTGTGTGTGTGGTGTTGGGAGGAGCATTGGCGGCACCGGTTAGGCTGTCTAATGTGTCTTGTCCCCGTGGGTTGCGGCTCGTAATTAGCATCGCCCATTGGAAATGTCTCGTAGGACTTAGCCGTGCAAGCATACCAAAGGTAGTGTGCCTAAAGGAAAGGCGATGCAGCGTGTGGGTACATTGGTACACCCCGCAGGATAAAACTATTCAATAGCCTCGCCCTAGGTTATGGACATGCTTGGTAAGGTCGCTCAAGACTAGTCTCAACCTTTTAATTAAAACTTGATGGGTTGGTATGAACGGGAGTTCATGTTATTGTTGTGGTGACTAAGGGTTAGTCACTTCCGTGTTTGTTCTTATTGTTGTTATTATGTTATTATCTCGTTGTTACTTCAACATTTAAAAATGCTTTGCCAAATTGCCTTCAATCTACTATGTTATTGCAAATAAATGTTGCTTTATGCTAAAATGAATCCAAAGCCTCATCCACTTAAATAAAGCTTGCATGTAGCTATTTATAGTTCTCGTTATCTCACACGTAAGTCTTGCGGAGTACTTTATGTACTCATCCGCGTGGTTGTGGCAATTTTTTTGTGGCTTTTGTTGCAGAGGAAGAAGGAGAGCTCCAAGAGCCTCTCTTTTGTGCTACGTGTTGCAGTTTCTTGACGACTAGCTTGGCGGTCGGTCACGATGCCTAGGGTTAAGGCACACCGATTGGCTTTGTGTTATAGCCATCTTTATGGCACTTTTGCTTCCGCTGTTATCTTTTTATTTGTTGCTATTTGGCCTAAGGGCCTCTCTTTTGTAATAGCTTTTCCTTATTAATATTAACTTCTGGTTTGTTGCTTATGTTCTATGTGTTGTATGGAATTGATACATTCTTTTGGTGTGAGGTATGTATCTTGCATCTGGGAGTATACATCTCTCGAGACCGGTTTATTTGGTTGATAATACTAGGGTCAATTGGATGACTAAGTATTATGAGCCGAATAAACGTCGAGGTCTCTGATTTAAATCAAGAACAAAGAAGAACCTTGTGTTTACATGAAGGTTAGTGGAGCGCACTTGTTATTACGATCTTGTATGTAGATGACATACTCTTTGGTGGAAATGACATTCGATGTTAGAATCTGTTAAATCTTCATTAAGGAAAAGTTTCTCAATGAAAGATTTAGGAGATGCAGCATATATCTTGGGAATAAGGATCTATAGAGATAGATCTAAAAGGCTAATTGGATTAAGCCAAGAAATGTACATAGACAAAGTGTTGAATCGGTTCAACATGCAAAATTCCAAGAGAGGATTCTTGCCCATGGCGCATGGCATTAATCTTAGCAAGAATCGTTGTCTCTGACTGGCGATGAGCGAGACAAAATGAGTGATATTCCATATGCTTCGGCCATTGGATCTATCATGTACGCCATGATATGTACACGACCAGATGTATCATATGCTCTAAGTGTTACGAGCAGATACCAAGCTGATCCCGGTGAATGTCACTGGACAGCCGTAAAAAACATTCTTAAGTACTTAAGAAGGACTAAGGATGTGTTCCTAGTTTATGGCGGTGATGAAGAGCTCATTGTAAATGGTTACACCGATGCAAGCTTTCAAACCGACAAAGATGATTATCGTTCGCAATCTGGTTTTGTATTCATTTTGAATGGAGGAGCAGTGAGCTGGAAAAGTTCCAAGCAAGAAACGGTTGCTGATTCCACGACAGAGGCTGAGTACATTGCGGCTTCTGAAGCTGCAAAAGAAGGTGTTTGGATAAGGAATTTCATTGCTGAATTGGGAATGGTTCCGAGTGCCTCGAGCCCAATGGATCTCTATTGTGACAACAATGGAGCCATTGCTCAAGCTAAGGAGCCTAGATCCCATCAGAAGTCCAAACACATACTCAGGCGTTATCATCTTATCCGCGAATTGGTGGATAGAGGAGATGTTAAGATATGCAAAGTTCATACGGATTTAAATGTTGCTGATCCGTTGACAAAGCCTCTCACTGACCAAAGCATGAGGCACACACAAGAGCTATCCAGATTAGATACCTAAAATGATTGACTCTAGTGCAAGTGGGAGACTGTTGGAAATATGCCCTAGAGGCAATCATAGAGATGATTATATTTCATTATGTTCATAACATTGGATAATGTGTTATCTTGTTCCTAGAATAATATTGTTAATATTTATTATCAAGTATGTGACTTGGTTGTGAAACTCTATATTTCTGCGATAATTATTCTTACACGATCCCTGGTCGTAAACATATGAGGACAAATATGAATAGACTAGCATATGTATTGGTTGATGACTATGTTTCACGAGTCATAGATATGGAGATATCAAACCAATAATATGGACACATGTTAGAGAACATGATGTTGGATAAGACCCACCTTGAGGCACTATTGAGATTGTTATGAATCTATGTGTCATTAGTTGGTCTCAAGCAATGATGATGTATAATCCTTAGACCCGAGATCAAGCATGGTTTCCTACATGTGTAAGAGCACTCTTAGGGGTTGCCAAACGCTACACCGTAATCGGGTAGTTATAAAGGTAGCTTTGGGTATGCTCAAACATGGAGAGGAATGTGATTTGGTGGGATATGGGATTTGCCCTCCTAACATAACAGAGAGATGTCTCTGGGCCCTCGTTGTGATCGGATAAAGAAAGTGCATGGCCATGCCACTAGTAGTCAAGTGTTCGACCACATAAGGTTATCTGATACTCGATCGAGAAAGTATTGAACAGTCCATGGATGACACAACATCTCACCTGGAGTTCAACCAGATATCGTGAGGCAAAGGGAAAATATATGAGTAGGTCACTTAGTTCGACCAGCTACCGACTGGTCGTATGGAGATACAAGCAAGTCGTAGACTGGTCGAACGTAATCACAGAGTGGTCGAAACCAAGTCGTAAGGAGTTATGAGTTGATCGTGATCAAATACGAACTGGTCGTATAGAGATAGGACCTGGTCGTAAGTGATGAGGACCTAGTCGTATATCATATTGCATTAAGGTTCGTCCGATATAATTTG
Organism: Phyllostachys edulis; assembly: GCA_036346405.1. Taxonomy (NCBI): domain Eukaryota; kingdom Viridiplantae; phylum Streptophyta; class Magnoliopsida; order Poales; family Poaceae; genus Phyllostachys; species Phyllostachys edulis. Next base: position 77,720,208 of record CM070550.1, on the reverse strand, counting down.
TGTGTTTTAGGAATCGATATGTTACGCTAGGAGCCGCTTCGACTCGTGATCGGAAACGGTTTCGAATCACAACCGAACTACACATGAACCTCTGAGGTCACACACTTAACGGGTTGGAACAAACCAGTACGAATACGATTCGTAAACGTGTCCGGATAGGATCCGTCACGAGCACTATATAAGGAGGTGCATGAGGCTATTGGGACAGATGCATGAAACACCACCGAAACCCTAGCCGCCATCTCCTTGAGAGCTCCACCGTGCGACTTGGTGCTGGCACACCGACGTTCGGTTGTTCCTTCCCTGGACGTGTGGATACCGTAGAGGCGCTACTACGATTGTTGCGCTTGAGGACGATCCGCGATCTTCACAAGGAACCGCAGACGTTGCTGGAGGAGACGATCGGCTCGTGAGGACATTGGACGATCGACTACGACCACTACATCGACGCGCTCTTCGTTGGACCTGGCTGCTCCAACCCTTCTTCCGCTGTTCTGCGCGTCTGGTGGTAACGATCTATGATCATCTACTTGCTTGGCATCCTGGTTCGCGTGGTAGAAATTTTTGTTTGTAGCTATCGTAGCCTACCCCGTGACCCAACAGGTGTCCCCTGGGGTCATCTGCTGCGTGGAGGCTACCAACTCGAGAACCTCCCGGTGTAGATTCGTCTGCACAAGTAATGAACAAGTTGGAAACATAAATCTGGCAAATTAAATATGAATTAAGGAGCATTCAATATGTACAGAGCAGTAGAAAGCGGAGTCTAGCTGGGTGGGGCATGTGTCGAACATCGCAGCCTCGTGTCATGGTGGGTCGACCATGACCCGAACGCAACGAAGTCTCGTCCGACTAGCGTACCACTCCATGTACTCCTCGTACGTCTCAGGGTCGTAGGGAGCATCCGTACACTGGATGAGTTCGTCGTACGCACCGCTCCAAGCCTCAACCCAAGAGGACATCTTGTCCAACCAGGACATCGTGCCACGTGCTCCCTTCCCAGTGTACCTGTGGACGGCAAGATGATTATTTGGCCGGCACGTAACGCATATTGTACGAAAGAAGTAAAGCGTGAACTTACGCGTGGACGTGTGTCGGCACCCGCATCCCCCCAAGGGGTTGGGACCTCATGTCACAGACCGAACTGGCGCATGACCCGCTGCATCTAGTACTCCTCCACAAAAACATCATGCCCCAAGGCCCTCCGCGTGTAACAGTACACGTAGTCTCGTGTGCACAGGCTCGACAGTCCTTCGGGCGCGCGCGTTCACCTTCTCCTCAGTGTACGGTGTCCAGATGACGCGGTCATCCGTCAGCTGATCGAACATCACAACGTACTCCGAGTAGGACCCTTGCAAAGTGATTGGCGCATAGGTGACCTGTGGAATAGAACACCGAAAACTTAGCACGCGAAATTGTGATTACAATACGAATAATAATAAATGATCATGAAACTAACCCGGCGGTGGCACCACACTATGCCCATGGTCGGCCGGTCCACGTCATCGTCCTAAGCGTACAAGCTGACCGCATACGCTCTCGAGTCCATCTGTGGTCGTCCGATCTGGAAGCGTTCGAAGGACCACAACTACAGAAGTAGCGGGCATCCGAAGATGATGGAGCTATCCTAGGCACAATGGAACGACGCACAAAGGCGCTGACGTCACACATAGCACTCTGGGACCCAAAGCGTGCGGCTAGATCTCGCCCACCAAGCAAGTCCACCACTCACGCGGCGTTCAAACGTAGTGCTTGTCGACGCTATCGCCGTGGAACCCCAGGAACATGACCCACCCAAAAAGCCACAGCAGGTAGGTCTCGAAGTGCTTCCTAATAATGACATCCTATGTATTCTCCGCCATACGCTCGAGTTGCAATAAGACATGTACACGTCAGCAAGGTTCACATATGAATTGATGCGAGAGGACAATAGTTACGAAGACTTACATAGAATTGATAGATCCACTTCAACATCGGCCCGTGCAGGCTGCTGAACTTTGTGTACCCGTTGCCCAGTGGTAGCACATCGTGGAACCTCGCTAGGAGGTCCATGAGCCATGTGGCCGAGATGTCGTCCGCCGCTATAGGGAAGCCAATGCAAGGCAACCCGGCTAGGACGGAGACGTCCTGAATGGTCGGCGCCATCTCCCTGTACGAAAGGTGGAACGTGTGCATCTCTGGCTTCCAGTGGTCAACCAACGCCGTTAGTAGGGCCCGGTCGTATGGAAAACGCCTAGACGTACGACCAGGATCGCGGTCCTGGTCGTCCTCCCATATCGCCTCCACCATCCTCGCTTCCACCATCCTCGCTAGTGGAAGGAGGTCTGCCGCTCTGAACCTACGTCGAAACACTTAAGAACAGACGTGACTACACGCAAAGTAGTCATACTACGATTGAGTGCATGAAGGTCAGAACGACACGTACCTCGGAACCCAGTCTGGGTGCAGCCTCCATGCCCTAATGGGCGTGCGCAGCTGCAACGTGCCAAGCTCAATCAGCGCCTCGTCCTTCAGGGGGAGCACGTACTGAGGCGGCTATGGTGATACGCGTCAATCACCGAGTCAAGCAACTCGTAGTGGCCTACGTCTGCCATACCTACAAATTAAGTGCATGCATTGTAAAGACTATGAAACATGTACAAAAACCAAAATTCATACTTTAAAAATAATTTTCGGCATTAACAGAATATTTATCACACAAAAATGTAAACCAAATTTAGGCTACTCAACAATTTAAACAGATTTGTAATATAGTCTTCCAATTTAGAGGATATTTTAAAATATTTTTCAAGTGCAAATATCAACAATAAACAAAGTTCTTCCTATTTTCCTAGTTTCGTAGTTTAAAATTAATTTTCTACATTAGCAATATAATTACATGCGCAAATGGGAAGCTAAATAAAGCTAGGATTATTTTTTACATATTTCTAATAGGCATCTTCCTATTTCTGCTGATTTATCCTAAATCGTTCGACTGTTATAGCATTCATAACATGTGTACAACGAACTACACTGTACAAAGCTCAAATAATGTAGTACATAATTTGACTACAATTATCTAATCTACTAAATTCTACTCGTTATTCTACTTAATTCTATGTACTTAATTATACTTACTATTTTACTTTATTCTACTCGCTATAGCTTAAATGATGTACTTAATTCTACATAATTTGACATAATGTACAAAGTTTTTTTTTTAAAAAAGTACCTGCAAGATGGCTGTAACTAGCAGAGCTTCGCTACCTTTCTTCTCTTCCTCTCCTCCTTTCTTTTGTTTTTTTTTCTGGAATTAAAATGAGTTTTAGAGGAATTTTTTAGAGATTTTATAGATGGCATCCTGTTACCAGTTCAACTGACGACAGAAAAACTGTTCGACAAAAAGCCATTTTTGTAATTTTTGAAGCAACTATTTATTTTTATAATTATCTTTCAAAATAATATTATTTTTTTTAAAAATTCGGCACCAGACGATAGCGAGAGTGCCTAGGAGCTGGGACGCCAACCAAACACGTCCTTCCTACTCCATTTTGCTATCGTTTCGCTAGTTGAATAGTTCCCAAAAAAAGGGAAAAAGTCTTGGAAACGTTCATGATGTGCAATACAGGCTATACAGCTGGGCAGTAAAATGTGGACTAAAGTAATGGGCTGGAAAAATTAGTCGGCCGGATCTGGTCGACAATTGGGCAACTCCAGCTGTTTCTCACATCTTTGCCCAATACCAATTCATCAGCCCAAAACACCTTAACGACTTTGATGCTCCTCCTTGTCCCGCTTATTTATCTATCTTAATAGAGTTTTTGGTTGTTTCCTACTGTCTGCAATGCTGGAGAAATGGAGAACCAACCTTAACAACTCCCCGGTTGGAACGTGTATTTTGTTTCTTGATTTATTTGGGAATTTGTTTCTTGATTTATGTAGGAATTGAATTCTTTCATGTGAAATTATAAATTTTTCGTTCCAAACATTCCCTCAATTGGCAAAAGATTGGATAAGTTCTTTATTTTTTGGGGCGAGGGAAAAGATGGATGTCAGCTAAAAGTACAAATCAAGGAGGAAAATAAACGCCCATATCTGCGGCAGATGAATTCTGTCACTATATCAAGAAAATGCAGTCAGATCTCGAAAGTTCCCACAAATCCACAAGGGGGCTATTAGTAACTTGGAACACGATGTTTCATACAGCAATGGCATAGTCCTTACATATCACGGCGATTATACAACACTGTTTTTTTTGTTGAAAAAACGGTACATTGTTAGATCTCCACAGCAGTATGAGAACGAGAGAGAGAGAGAAACACTAATCTATAATCAGATACGGGGACGAGAGTACGGAAAAGGAGTACGTGGAACTGGTCGGGTACGGCAAGGCATGGCCAGGGGCGGAGCTAGTAGGGGATACCGGGTATACATCAGCACATCCAAAATTTCGAAAACGCAGCAGAGTTCATATCTTCGCTACTTCATATTTCAGCCTAGCCCAATTGCTAAATCATCAGCCTAGCCGGTCCAAGAGTTCAAGTCCTCTCCAAGCTCTCCTAGTCTTCTGATCTCCCCATTCCCCATCCCTAATCCTCAAGGACCTCAACCCTAATCCCTCCGCACCACTAGCACTCCCCACTTCCCAGACCCTGATTTGGGAACTGGCTTACCGGAAGGGAAGCAGGGCAATAGGTGCGGCCGCAGAGAAGGCGGTCGCCGGAGCACCGCAAGACTAGCAGCAGCGCGCGCGCGTGGGAGCAGCGCCAGACATCACCGGTCGGTTGCGTCGTCGGGCTGGGAGGAGGAGGCGGCGTGGCGTGGGAGGCTGCCGCCGCGGCCGGTTGGACAAGCTGGAGGCAACAGATGCGGAGGCCGAGCTGGTCGCCGGAGCACCGCGCGACGACACAAGCGGCGTGGCTACGTGGGGAGCAGCGCCAGGCGTCACCGGTCGGCCATTGTCGTGGCGCATGGGCCGAAGCGGCAGCTTGGCGGGAGGCTTGCCTGCGGCTCGCCATTGGACAACTGGAGGCAACAGACACGGAGGCCGAGCTGGTCGCCAGAGCACGCGCGCGACGCACCGAGCAGCGCGTTGCAGGGAGTAGGCGCCGATGCGTGTTGTCGCCGGTCGGCCATCGGCGGACACGGCGCGGAGGGCGGCGCCGGCGTTGGCGCTTCCGAGCTGGTCCCCCGACCTTTGCCTCTGGGCGTTGGCGGATGCTCGAAATCCCGAATGGCTTTGACGCCTTGACAACTTGACTTCATTAATATTGAGTACTGTATTGACTTGGACTTGGAAGTTGGAGACTTCAGACTTGGAGTTGGAACTTGGAACTTCTTTTGATCTTTTCTTGGTATGTTTGTCTAGTTGTCTTGATAGTTGATAGATCATTAGAGATTAGACCATATGGTATGCCATATTTGTCTAGTTGTCTTGATAGTTAATAGACCATCAGAATTCAGACCATATGCTATTTAGCTAATGTAGTAAACTAGTAATGTACTAATTTGAAAATCTTGTTATGATATGTCAATGTAGATTGTAAAGATATGAGGAGGAATAAAGACATTCTTTCTTTTTTTCGGGATCGTGAAGTGAAGGCAAAGAATATTTTATCTTCTTCATCACCGGTTGAAGAGGTCCAGGGGGTAGAGGAGACTCAAGAAGGTAGAGGAGGAACTCAAGCAAGTGGGAATCAATTGACTTCTTCTCAGACGGAGAATATTGATGCTGTGATTAATGTTGTGGTTGCTGCCAATGACCAACCTCAACCCTAGCCGAGAAGTGCAGGAGCTTCAAATACACTTTCTGACAGTGAGGAAAACATTTATGATGTTGAGCTTCTTCCACATGATCCAGGGAAAAGGACACCCATCACTAGTTATGATGTCAATGATCAAGATGCAGTTTGGAGAGGATATATTATAAAATGGCCATGCCAACCCTATACATATGATTTTCCTGTCAGGGAAATATCAGGTAATAGACGTCACTTTAGTTTTCAGGAAAAAGTTACATCATTTTGTATAAAATATCGCATTAAAGTTCCCGAGCCTAATAAGAAATATGTTCATTTTGGAAGATCAAAGCAATTTTCCCCAAACAAACAAATGATGATCATTTCAGAAGGGAAGTATATCTTGGCATCACTGATAGTGTTCTTCAAGAGCTTGACAATCGGTTTGACAAAGTTAATATAGAGTTGCTTGTGTGCATGTTTGCCTTGAATTCTCGCAACTCATTTGAAGCCTTTCATAAGGAGAAAGTACTTAACCTTGCAAATTTTTATCCCAATGAGTTTTCAAGTACAGATTTGATGGGACTCTTTTTCCAACTTGATAACTTCATTGATGACATGCGAAGTGATGATAGGTTTAAGGACCTCAACAATCTTGGTGACCTTTCTATTAAGCTTGTTGAAACAAAAAAAAAACATGAAGTTTACAAACTGGTATACTTACTTCTCAAATTGGTATTGCTCCTACCGGTGGCAACAGCGAGTGTTGAAAGAGTATTTTCTGCTATGAGTCTTGTGAAGAACAAGTTGAGAAATAGTATTGGCGATCAATTCTTGAATGATTGTTTAGTCACATTTATTAAGAGGGAAATTTTCTTGAAGGTTAATGAAGATGATGTAATGAAACGTTTTCAAGGCATGAAAACGTGTAACGTAGTATTATAATTTTCTTTGCATAGTTGCATATTTTGAAATTTTCTATTCATGTAAGACTTTATTTGAACTATTTGTATTGTGTTTTTGACAAATTTAGAAGCTTTGTGTTGGATTTACGATGTTATAAAATTATTGTATAAACTATAAAATTGTGAGTGTGAAGTGTGCACCTTCACTATCTAATTTCTAGCTCCGCTATTGGACACGGCAGTGGGTGCCCAAGCTAGAGACCATCCCAGAAGTGGTGGTCGCCGACGCCGCGCCTTGCCTACCTTGCCGCTGTCTCCCAGATTCCCCCATGGTGAGAGCTTCGCGCCCAGAAACTCGTTGCATTTCGTGCTGCTTTTTTGTCGAATCATTCGTCCGTCCGTTTGGGTGCTCTGCGTGTATGCGGTTGTGACGGTGTGGTTGGTTTTGGTGCTGGCAGGCGTCGGAGAAGAAGCAGTCGAATCCAATGCGGGAGATCAAGGTGCAGAAGCTCGTCCTCGACATCTCCGTCGGCGAGAGCAATGATCGCCTCACCCGTGCCTGAATCAATCGCTCACTGTGACTGCAAGTGGTTTCTGCGCTATACCTGGTGATGCGCTTGCGCGTGAGGTTTAATTTAGCTCCGTGCCGAGATCAGTGTGTTGTTCGTAGCTTCAGTGGGGTTCATATCAGTAGTGAGTTTTCCAGTTCGCTTGTAGCAAGCCACTAGTGCTGGGGTAGTTGGGGAAATTTGAAGCCAGCAGTGAATTAGCCCAATTCGCCAATGGTCTACTTCTGTTTGAGGTGGAGTGGTTTGTATACTAGTAGCAGACGCATCAGCTTGCGATACTGATGCTGCTACCATGTGGCCATTGTTGGAACTTAAGCGAGGATCACACACATAATTTTTCTGTAGACATACACTTTCACAGGGGAAGACGATGAACACAGAGAAATGACGATGCTACCGTTGCTAAGTGTTTTTTTCTTCTGATTTCTATTATTCAATTCCTCGTTTCTTCATAAAACAAATGACAGCCGTATGCCACTTATAGAAATGTGGCCGGCTCCTAGCAACCAAATCACATGATAATCTCTTGCCTAACAATCAAATCACTAATTGATCTCTATCTTGCTAATTAAAAGGAAACCCTTCAAACAACCCAAACCGACTAGATAACTGGACCATAGGTGTTGCTGCAACCCCTTTTTTGCGTCAGCCGCATAGGCCCATACGACCGGCCGACCGTGCCGTGACCATGTGTACACTGGTTCTTTGGCACATGAAACACATCTATCATGGCAAGGACTCACAACTAAACATATCAAACGTGGCATATGACAACCTGAACATGTCACAACTTATTATGCAACAAAATTAACTTAATATTCTCCCCCTTAATCTTGTTACTAGAGCAGCACCGGTTCATCGTCGGCATCCGCCTCGATGAGAAGCGCCTGCTCCTCCTTCTTGTGCCATTCGAAAGCAAAATACCCATAGTTATTGCAGTTGTAGCATCTCACTTTAGCCTTATCGAATTTTCGATTCCTGCGGCTTCGGCCACCATTGTCGTTAGAACCACCAGGTTCGCCATCTCTATTTTTTGTTGATTGGGCCTCCCACTTGGCGCACGTTAGGAGAAGATGTTCGTCGTCGTTGTTGCCGCTCATACCGCGTAGTCGCTCCTCAAACGCCTTGAGACGGTCGATCGCTTCTTCCACCATCATTGTCTTCAAGTCCTCAAATTGCTCAATGGTTGAGACAATCTGCAAGTACTTGCGTGGGACGGCGCGAAGAAGCTTCTTCACGACGTAGCTCTTCTCCATCTTATCACCAAGACCGCGAATCTGGTTGACGAGAGTCGTCAATCTCACGATGAAGTCGTCCACCGACTCTGTTTCCTTCATGTGCAAACCCTCGAACTCGCTCTTGAGGGTCTACACATGCGCCTCCTTTATGCGGTCGGTGCCGACGTACAACTTCTTGAGCATATCCCACGTAGCTTTCGTCGTCTCCTTTTTGATGAGTAAGAGGAGTGTCTCCTCCGGGATTGCTTGGAAGATGGCCGCAAGGGCCATCTGATCTTTGCACTCATCAACTTCGTCGGTCATCACAGCTTCCCAAACACCTTGGGCCTTCATAAACACCTTCATCTTGATTTCCCACGTGTCGTAGTTGCTCTTTCTCAATATAGGGTATTGAAGAGAGACAATGCTTCCTCTTCCCAGTACCCTCGACGGACAACCGCTCGACATCACCTCCTCACTGGTGATACCACTTCCCAGAGAGCACGACATGATCTTGGGCATACACGGATCAAGAACTTAGGCTCTGATACCAATTGTTAGAGCGGACTCTAGCCGCATGCCTAGGTCCAACCGGGTTTACTTCCCGGGCCACAGGTCCAAACGAGCTAAACACAACTAAGCTCACGGGCTGCCGCATGCAAGCCCTAGCAACAACCTTATAAATGGTATTGGGTCTTCTCCCTCCAAAAGACTAGTCCAAGGGGTGAAGTCTCCCTCACACTTATAAATTGTGACTTTTTCCTTCCCACAACCAATGTGGGACTATTCCCAACATTCTCCCCCTCACAGATCGGTTGTGTACTTCCGCAACCATAAAGTCCAAAGAGATGTTGACGCCTGGACTCTGATACCAATTGTTGGAACTTAAGCCAGGATCACACACACAATTTTCCCTTGGACACAAACTTTCACAGGGGAGATGATGAACACAGAGAAATGGTGACGCTGCAACTGCTAAGCGTCTTTTCTGATTTCTATTATTCAACTCCTCTTTTCTTCATAAAACAAATGACAGTCATATGCCACTTATAGAGATGTGGCTGGCTCCTATCAACCAAATCACATGACAATCTCTTACCTAACAATCAAATCACTAATTGATCTCTATCTCGCTAATTAAAAGGAAACCCTCCAAACTGACTAGATAACTGGACCATAGGTGCTATTGCAACCCCTTTTTGCGTCAACCGCACAGGCCCATACGGCCAGCCAACCGTGCCGTGACCATGTGCACACCGGTTCTTTGGCAGATGAAACACATCTATCGTGCCAAGGACTCACAACTAAACATATCTAACACATATATCGTGTCAAGGACTCATAACTAAACATATCTAACGTGACATATGACAACCTGAACATATCATAACTTATTATGCAACAAGATTAACTTAATATTGAGAGTCCAGGCGTCTAACATCTCCTTACACTTAATGGTTGCGGAAGTACACAACCGATATGTGAGAAGGAGAATGTTAAGAATAGTCCCACATTGGTTGTGGAAAGAAAAATATAAGTGTGAGGGAGACCTCACCTATTAGACTAGTCTTTTGAGAGGAGAAGACCTAATACCACTTATAAAGTTATTGCTATAGAGCTTACATATGGCAGCCCATGGATTTGGTTGTATTCAGCCCGTTTGGATCTTTGACCCGAAAAGTAAACCCAGTTGGATCTAGACATATGGCCAGAGTCCAATTTAAGAACCATTGTGGTTTGAATCTAATCTATATCTGCTCTTTTTCTTATAGTTGTAGATTGACATTGATTAGCCCAATCTCAATGACCCTATGCAGTCAAAGCGATGATTTCTCTTTGTATTCGTGTTGGCTGTAAACTACAACTTGATTGTCAATCTTGTCATTGACTGCTCAATAGTTCGGAAGTGAAGTCACATCCTTATCTATTTTCCCATTTGACTCAAAAATCGTACCAATGTGGTATTCTCACCGCCAACTAAAAAATGTAAACACATTTTACCACATGTAGGCAACCAACCAACCCACCCACCATTCCACCATTATCCAAGCATGCATCACCTCCTAATGTAGCCAACCAAATATCTCAACAATTTAGCCTAACAGAAACGAGCAATCAAACAACCTACCATTACATCCACTCGACCTAGTTAGATTCAACCTAGATGAACTATACGAACTAGGCTAGAGACATACAGACAACCAAATACACCCTATGGTTTCCATGGTGCTGGAGGCGGCGGGAGTGAGGGGAACATAGGCGGCACAGCAGAGAACATAGTATTCTTGTCCACCCCATGGCCTTCACCCGACAAAGCTACCAATGCTGCGACTAGACCAGCATTGCCCGCTAGGGTTGCTTCCGTGTAGTTGTAGTTCTTGCGGACATCTTTAAAGCCGTCATGACGATCAGGGCCAGCGACCATAGCTCCGATGATGATGTTAGGGTTTCGCTTCTTGGTGTCCCTCCACTTCCACCCTCCTTTGCAACCGTAGTGAACACCGTTCTTGGGGATTGAGGCACCACGGTGATGAACACGCTTAGGGTAGTGGTTTCCAAACCCAACCACATAGCTCATCTTCAAAGGATTTTTGCCTAAGATGTACTCAATCTAACAGAAGTAAATTAGTACCAGGATTTACAACTTGCAACTGCTGGAAACACAACATTCTGATATTTGAACGCTGGAAACCTACCTGAGTCCTTGCAAAACTGCGAAGAACCTCAATCGAGTAGAAATGGGGGCCGCAATACCACCCAGGGGTATCTGCGGCCTCAAGATAGTCACTGAACACAGAAGCAAGGAAAGCAGCGTTGACCACATACTGGAGAGGTCGTGGCTTCCCCTGATTTAACTGTATCAAACCACCTGTAATGCAAGAATATTCAGTAAACCATTCTATGAAATCAATAGCTGATAGTGTGATTTAGTGGGTTGAAGTTCAAACCTTTTGTTCTGTTGAAAGATTTAAAAATTGGAAGGTAAGAGCACATGACAATGCTTGTTTGATTGTGGAATGTCCTCAAGATCTCTTCGTACGGATACCCAGGACTCAGGAAGAGCCTTAACCGGCTCAGAAGAACCTGGAATGCAAGAACAATACACAATAAATAGAGAATGATAGACATGTTAAATCCATTTAATTATTCAATATTTTTTTTATCCTATTTCTATGCTGCAAAGAACACATTTTGGTTGACTTTTAACGATGCATCATTTTTTTAATGAATACCGATGCATCATTTAGCCCTTGGAGGTTAGGAATTGTCCTTCTACACAAAAATGCTACCATGTTGTATGACACATAGTTTGAAACCTATTGTATAGCTTTTTTAATGGAATCCTACTGTATAGCTAATGCAGAGTTTGCTTCGACTGTCACATGGCTCAAAGCCTCAAACAAACAGATTGGAAAAAATAAAACTGATTCATGTCAGACAGCTGGACAGTAAATAATAGTATTTTTATCAGTTGCAGGCATATGCATCTATCTGACAAAAACAAATTGAGTTTCTCAACCAGTTGATCCAAAATGCAGGTTCCATGCTGAAGACTGTTCTTATTATGACAATCCTGTTTTAAGGTCTTCCTAAGATACAAAATAGGACAGCACCGGCAGTGTACCATCAGGACCCTTAGTATATCAACCAAGCAGTGAACCTCTTGCTCTATAATCGTCAATGCCCTACAGTTCAACAATAATTAATACTCAACATACGGCAGAGCAAGTTGACTCCACACTAAATTACTACTGCAGCTAAGCAAGCTGATGTATTATATATAGAAAATTGGTGATTCAACAGATAGTCCTATATTTTAACGGTCAGCATGTTGCCATTAGATATAGAATCTACTTGACAAGCATCAACCAAACTAAATGCCAATGGGTCAACATGGGGGAATGTCTCTTAACATTTAATTAAACAAAGCAAAACTAAAACACTTACCTGTGCACCAGTGAGCTTATTGTCCCAGCTGAACACGCCATGGTCTGGACCACCCCAGAAAGCACCAGCATGCTTTGCAAGCTTGGGGTCTGTTGCCAGATGCAGGTATGATGAATTGCCTGTTGCAAGGTACATCCACGAACCACCCCACACAAACTCATCCCAGTAGCTGGTTGAATTGTAGAACTTTGCAGCATCTGAACCGCCTCCACTATAACTCCCACGATTATCCCTTGCAAACTTGAAGAGAGTGGTAGCACCATGTACCAGCTTCTGTGAGTAAGCCTTGTTGTCCTTGAATACAATGGATGCTGCGGCCAATGCTGCAGCCATCTCAGCAGCAAGATCTGAACAAGCGTGGCATTCTACCACTGGACGTGGGTAGTCCATGTCCTCCGGCCTCATCCAACAATAATGATCATTCGGCTGAGTAGAACCGGGCGATGTTGCACCACTACCCACCTGCGCCCTCCACAAAATTCACATTAACAATGGCGCCCTTGGCAAGAACAGTACTCCCTTTGCATCCATGTTTGCATAGTTCTTTTACCTGTGCAACCACACGGTCAATGGTGTCAGCCGTGGAGTTGAAGGTCTTCAAGAAGTAGTCGACCCCCCACTTGATGGTGTCACGTATATGGCCAAGTTCCCCCGCAGCCTCGTACTTAGCACTGTACTCGATGACGCTCCAGCTGAGGAGGGTCATGGAGAAGGCAGATGGGAAGTTGAACTTGATAGCGTCGCCGGCGTCATAGTACCCTCCGACGAGGCTTCGCCGGACTGCTGGGTCCGACAGTCCGTCCTTCATGCACGAGTTACCACGCCATGGTACATTGTTGTGCTTCGGAAGCTTTCCGGCTGCAGCAAATTTGCACAATGAAGAGATCATCAAAATGTGGTCTTCACATGAGAGGCCACTCCTCAAAATGCAATATGGCCATCTTTACGGATAGATCTGAAGGATAGAAGGGTTTAAAGACAATTGGCCTCTCCCATTTCAGGTATGGAACACAGAATACCTAGCTAATAACGCATAAAAAAATCCCATCTTTGGACCTGGCGTTCCAAGCCATCCGAAGAAACCCCAAATGCTGAAACTTTGCATCCACAGAACCGCCAGAAACACCACCAAAAATCCGATCTTTCCGATTATACCAAGAAAAGCAGCCTGTCAAAAATCGAAACTTCGGAGTTTGGCACAGCTCAAGCGCACAATAACCCCCAAACAAAATTCTAAACTTCCCGAAAAGTAACATCCAAAATCGCCTCAAAATCCACCATTTCTAACCCAGCACCACGCGAACAGATCAAAATCTAATCGTTCCGACAGAGTGGCAACCAAAACCACAAACAGATGGGGAGCAAAACAGCGAGTCACTCACATCTCTGGGCATTGAAGAACATGAGCGCCTTTCGCAGCGCGACGGTGAAGTTGTCGGGGGGCGGCGGCGGGCGGTGGTGCCTGGGGATGGCCTTGGCGATCCCGGCGACGAGCCCCGCGAGCACCGCGGCTGCGACGAACACGCCGACCGTCCAGACGAAGAGCTTGCGGCTGACGACGAGGCACCCGAGGTCTACGTACTCCTTCTTCCTGCGGCCCTGGTCCCCGGGCCCTGCCAGCAGCCAGCTCTGCTGCGTCTCGTCGAGCGTCCGCGACAGCGCCGCCCGGTCCAGGTCTAGGTTCCGGCTCCGGTCGTCGTCCGTCGCCGAGTCGTTGCATATCTCCAGCGACCCGCCCCACGGGTCCCTCCCGTACATGCTCATCTCGACCCCCGCCGCCGCCGCCCACCTGGTGATCCCACCACTCACCCCTCTCACAAATCCCTAGCGATTCTTGCAATGGCACAGAGCACCGACGATGGTTATTGGGATGGAAGGGAAGAAGAAGAAGGGAGGATGAGGCTTTTGGCGTGCGCGGCGGTGTGGGGGAGTCGACTGGCGAGCCGCGGAAGCGGGATCCGTTAGTGTGGCCTTGTGGGGGAGTGGGATATTAGAGATATTGACGGAGATGGGGATGCATGTGTAGTACTTCGGCTGTTTGCTTGTTTGGTAACAGGGTGGAGTACTACTGCTGGTGTTGTAGGGTGGTGTTGGGTCGCATATAGCGATGGATGCTTACGAGATAAGCTTGTTTGTTTGTTCGATCTTGGTCGTTTCGGTCCAGTAAGATGAACAGTTCTAATTGTGTCGTGGGCTGTTGGGTACTCACAGTCACAGTCCAAAGCAAGTTCGGCTGGTTTCTCTGTTTAGTCACAGCCTCAGAGGTGTTCTGTTTGCAATAACAGGTGGAGTATTTCTTTATAAGCATGACGGATTAGTCTCAGCATTATATTATTAGTGCAGTTCTACAACAAACTGGTTCTAGGACATTTCATTCAGAGTTAGGGAATCCCTGGTTAAAGAAAATATCAAAATGGTACTACTGCATTTCAGTAACTGAGATGTACTACTACTTAGTAGGTGTACACGCATGCAAATATAAAGCTCCTTATTGCGTGTAGAATTTGAGTCCTCTCTGCGTGTAGAATTGGAGTCCTCCTCGCGTTTCATGGCCCTTTTCTATCACTCGCGTGCGTCCAGCTGTCCTCCGGATTTCCTTAGCGTAGCTTTGCTTCGCCTCTCCTCCCTTCTTCTTGCTTCGCCTCTCCTCCCTCCTTTTGCCGCTCTCCGCCTGTATCAAGTCTTCTCGACTTCTCCCGTCCTTTCCCCTCCCTTCCCCTTCGTCCAATCCGTCCCCGTCGTTGCTGCTCTTCCCAGCGTCGCCACTCCTCCTCGGCGCCCGCGAAACCCCCTACTCCCCTTGGCAGCGCCGGCCGCCGCACTCACCCCAGCGATTCCATCGAACAGGTGAGCTCCCTTCAATTCCTTCCACGTCATGTCCTATTCTACCACGTAATGACCATTTCCCCTCAATCAATTTTGGTTTCCAGCCGGTGGAGCACCCCCCACGCCATCATCTTCCCCTAAACCGGCAAAACCCACCATCTTCGACGCAGCCCTCCCCTCTGGTGAGACCTGTTCCGATTCCTTGTTTAGGAAGCATCCTCATGCCTTCCTCTCTCATGCCAAGCCATTGATTTCGCCTCTACCTATCCAGGGCGCCTTTGCCACTGAAAGCAGGCCACGCCGCTTGCGACTCCCATCGCTAGCAACTACACCGGTGAGCTCCCTGTGTGTTCCTCATGCTCATGCTTCCCCTATTCTTCCCTCTCCCTCCAAGACCTCCTCCTCCTTCCCATGGCCGACCCACGCCTCGCCACCAGATTAGGCAGGCCGGGCTGTGCCACAACGTCAACCCCTCTGGCCTCCTCTCCCTCTCGGCAATCCATTTTTCCCATCCTCGACTGCCATCTTGACCCCTTCACCGGCATCAGCCCTTGCCCGAGCCGCCCCTGCACTTCCTCTGTTCCTTGCTCTGCTCCCTTCCCTCTATGCTTTCTCCCTGTGACTGAAATGGGGGCCCACCTGTAGGTAACTAGGTAACAATACTATGTTGCAAATGAGCAACTGATGCTAAGAACCACAGGTTAGCCAATTAGATGATTAAGTACATTTTGTTTAGTGGGATGATTAGTGTTTGAGGTAATTACTCGTTTAATAGGATGGTTAGTGTTTGAGGTAATTACTTAATGAAAACTTTCTTACTATAATTTATAATCGTTAGGTTGATTAGTCAGTATAGCATAGTCATCTGATTTCGGAGTAGAACAAAAGTAGCTACAGATGAATAGCTCTTCCCCCAAACATACAGAAATATGCTTTTCAAAAAAAAAACTAGCATGATCTTCGGTAGATTGGACACCACGGCCAGACACTCTGAAAGTATCTACGCCCCTAAAAATTGTTTTGGTAATTAATGATAATATGTGAATATGGGATTAACGCGTTTATTGAGTATTTACAAGGTTAAGTCCCATTGGTGAGTTTGATGACGTAAAGATGCACGCTAAAGGATTCAATGAAGATCTACATGGCTCAAAGACAAGGTACAAGTAGTCTAGGATCCTTTTCTGTTTTATCGGTCTCAGGAGAATTGGTTGGAAGACCAGATTATAGGTTAAATGCCATACTGTTAAGAGGGATCATGACTAGTAGTTTGATAGCATGGTCTTGTGTAATTTGGATCAATTTAGAATCATGCATGCATTTGAATTTGAATTTAATAAGCTCTATGTGCTTTTGTTAGCAAACGGTAGTACCATAGGCTAACTGGTGGTAGTACCGCTTAAAGCAGTATGACCGCGCATTACTTGGAGGTATTACCGTGTTCTGAACGTTTCAGCTAACTGAGCGCTAATGCGGTATGACCAGCTCATCCAGCGGTACTACCGCATTGCGGTCGTTCCGGTTTATAGTTGGCGGTTCGATAAAAACAGGAGAGGTGTTTTTTGGTTCGGAGCTCTCCTTGACAATCGGTAGTACCGCGCCTTGGAAACGGTAGTACCACTCAGTTGTTGTACCGATTCTTATGTGGCGGTACATTTTTTTTCCAGAGAGCACCTCTTTTCAGCGAAATTAGAAACCCTACCATCGGTAGTACCGCTCCTTCATGCGGTATGATCGGATCAAGCGGTAGTACCGCAACTTGGTTGGCAGTCGTACCGCGCGGGAATTTTCTATGGCTATGTTAGAGTAATTAATGCCACTGTTCTAGTTGTTACTGTGCTCTGACATGGGTGCGGTCATACCGCTCCCTATTTGGCGGTCATACCGTATTTTGCTGAAAGTTGGGGATTTCCTCTCCAACAGTCATATTTGTTGGTAGGGGTTATAAATACCCCTCCACCTGCTCAAGGACAGTGTGCTAGTGTTCATTTATCATCCTTAGAGCCTTAAGCATTCACTCAACACCAAAATTCACTTGTGCATTCATTATGATGTGGTTGCGTTCATTCACGTGCATCCTTTCATCCTAGTTGATTCCATTGCACTTGAGCGCCGTCAAGCGAAGGTCATCGATTTGTTACTCTTGGAGTTTTGCCAAACTCCTAGACGGCCTTGGCGGTGGAGCACGGTGATCTCTTCAAGAAGATTGTGAAGAGGCCCGGTGCAAGTTTGTGAGTGGCTTGGAGTTCGCCATCTCCAGAGCGGAGGAATAACTACCATAGTGATCAAGGGAGGCTTAATTCGTGGAGCTGGCTTAATTCGTTCAAGCTTCCTCAACGTGGACTAGTGCAGACCGGCAAGTCTTCGATACATACCACGGGAAAAAGTCCTTTGTCATTGTGATTATTTCTTGTCTATACTTATTCCGCATTTATAATTCTATCATTTATCTTGTGTTGAATTGCTTAGCTAGATTTGTATCTAGTTTAGACATAGTTCTTAATTGGCTTAAATTGTTAAATTATCAAAAAGTTTAAAAACCTCCTATTGACCCCCTCTAGTCGGTTATCCTTGATCCTACAAGTGGTATCAGAGCTTGGTCTCTCATTGATTTAGACTTAACCGTCTAAGAGAGAAAAGGATGGCTAGTGAGGGAATTGCTATAGGAAAGGCTCCCATGTTTGATGGCTCTAATTATGCTTATTGGAAAATTAGAATGTCAATTTATTTAAAGGACATGAGTCTAAGCATTTACAAAATCGTAAATGAGGGTTACGTCATGCCCCTTAATCCACTAGCTCCCACGGATCAAGAGGCACGTAATGCTCATTTAGATGCCCAAGCTATGAATGCTCTCTTTGGTGCTTTGAACACAGATGAGTTCAATAGAGTGAGCAATTTGGAAACCGCTCATGATATTTGGACCACCCTCTCGGAAATCCATGAGGGAACATTCACGGTCAAAGAAGCCAAATTGCATAGGCTTCAGATCAAATATGAGACATTCGTAATGTTGCTTCACGAAAACATCAATGAGATGTATTCAAGACTCAACAACATTGTAAATGAGCTCAAAGGCCTTGGCACTAACCTTCTTGATGTTGATATTGTGCGCAAGATGCTTAGGGCTCTTTTGGACAAGTATGAAATGTTGGTGACGCTATTTCTCAACTCTCCCGAGTTGCCAAGAATGATGCCAACGAGACTTTTGGGCAACCTCATCACCAATGAGTTGTTCAAGAAAGACAAGAAAGAGCTCTTGGAGTCGTCTCCCTCAAAGAAGAAAACTACCGCTTCAAGGCCAAAGCGGAATCACTACAACACAAAAGCCCTATAGAGACGCCTATTTTATGGGTTAAAGATGTTTTCAATCATCTCTACAGCATCGTAGAGCCGTTTTTGTAAAACGTCTCTGGAGCGCCTCCCCACATACCATGTCAAAGATCATAGAGACATGTTGTTAAGCGCGTCTACAATGATATGAGTCGTTTAGATTGCGTCTCTACAAGCTTAGAGACGCTTTCATATATGCATTTCCATATCGTCTCTACTCTTCCTAGTGACGCTTTATTGCGTGCCAATGATATGAGTCGTTTAGATTGCGTCTCTACAAGCTTGGAGACGCTTTCATATATGCATTTCCATATCGTCTCTACTCCCCATAGTGATGCTTTATTGTGTGCCAAGAAAGATATATACGCATTCACAGACATATTTAGATTGAGCTAGAGACGTCATTTTTTATTTCGTTCAGTAGAAATATTATATCGCTAAACAACAATGATTCAGAGGGTATAGTATCACATATTTTCATAAGTTTCAGATCTTAGGTAAAGCCATTTCAAATGTAGAATTACATTGTCGATATATTAATAAACTAGAAGAAAACATAGACACTCGCTATGGAGTGAATCGAGTTAACAACTGAATCTAGCATCCACATACAAAGGTGCAAACACACCGAAAAAAAATTTCTACAAATCCTACAACTGAATCAGGCGATGAGTAGTTAGAGGGCAGCGGCAGCGACGATGTCTTAAGGAACAAACAGCCTAATCCACCTCCAAATAACAGAGCCTAGTACCTGTTCAGTGATAAACTTGTTTATTATGTCTATTCATGTCTCAAAAAGAAATCATGCACGCATGACATAAGAAGGGTTGCATTTATCGAAAACAAAGAAAATACACAATACAAAATTGAAAGCACTTCACAGAAAATGATGATGAGGTACCTAGTACTATGCCAGCTACAGCATATACCTAGTGGCCTTTGGAAGACAAGCTAACCATTTTTTGGTTCCACCCACTGAAGGTAGTAAGGCTTCCCATGTATCCTGTTGTAATTCCAAGTTTCTAATAATAAGATGATCATATATGTGCCGTATATAAGCCTTGAAGATGATCCCGAACCAGCCCATCAGGAAAGATCCCAACTGGTTATGACCAAGCCAACCATGACCGTAAAATTACACCAGCTAGTAGGGGTCTTAAGTAGAAGTTCACAAACACCCTGCCAAACATTACTTATAAACAGTTCAGAATTATTGGTATCAAAGTGACAAATGGCTCTACAAAAAGGCAAGTCAATGATAGCATTTCCCTGATAAAAAAATAGACACAAAATTTCTTAATCATTATGACTTATCTTAAAAACTACATTCCAGTAAAACAAAGCCCAACAAAATGCTATTTTGTCATCGGTGCCATACACATAATTTGTAGTATATTTGCCTATACTCAGAAGTAAGAAGAGGTGAAGTTAACAAGTTTTAGCTTTCAGTATCCAGCCTGATCTCTCCAGTGAAAGCTCCTCCTTTTCCAATCCACACATTCTGAGCAGATACCTCAATGCGATCAGTTAGTGAATTCTTGACCTGATCAATATAAATGAATGGCGGTGCTATCACAACATAAGAATCATCTGTACAAGGTAGAACATGTGAGCCTCACAAGTGTGCAACCAGAGTAGTCTGAAATTCTGAATAGAAGTAGCTACTGCATTGGTGCATGCAACACTACTTGTGTCTTCCACCATGAGAAATTACTTTTTGGTGATAATTTGGGGTCCACAGTGCAAATTCCCGTCTAAACAACCACACATGTTGCTCATGTGGAACATGTAGAAGCTAACAAAGAAGTTTTGTTTTCAGGTGCTGCCTTTGTGGGTTGTGGCCAATTTGGTAACCAACATAAGAGCTTGCTACACATGGAAGGAGTGCTTCCATGCAACATGGTGCTCATACATGATACATATATCCATGTAAGGGCTTAAACTTCTTCATAGACAAGGGCATCAAGCATATCAGAATGGTAATCAGCAGCATTAGGTTTGTAGTACCTTTAAACTTAAGCAGAAGAGACAAACAGGTTGGGATTAGCATTGGATCTACACTTTTGGTGGTATCACGATAGCAGAGCAAATGCAGTAAATAAGTGATAGTGGTAGAAAACATAGCTAGTAGAAACTACATATTCAGAAAGATGTTCGTGCTACATGGAAACAGGCACCATAGATATACATGATATATACCAATTAAATGCACACCCCTAGTGCACATGTCACATCAAAAGGTAAATTAGCATGCATGTAGAAGAAACAAATGAACTTACCTACATCATTTTTTAGTGTAATAGCATTCAAGTCAGATACAAGCTTGCTAATGGTGTCCTTTGTTCCATTCTAAAGTGAGAGACAAGAACAAAATAATTTATAACATATATATCCCAGAAATTTCAAGATATTTGACCAAAAACATTAAGCAACATAACTTAATATAGTTAGCGTAAGCTCCTACAAATGTGAAGCAACCGCATATATGAAAAATAGGAAGGTTCTCTGAGAAAAAAATGTGTGTTCAAATTGGCTAGTCCTAAATATGGCATAAAAATGGAGCTACGGAGATTTCATAGCTTGATTTTGGAATGGTAAAGCATGTCTACATTACTGATATACCATCAAAAGTTGACGACATCCTCATTTTCTCCACTTCCTCCCATCCTCTACCCGCCACCCCAATCACAACTTTAACACATTCACATGGTAACGGCCAACACCCTAGTCTTGCAACCCTTTGGTGATGGTCGCCCTTAGCCAAAGACACTTGGTTAATCTATGGCTAGCCCTAGGATGAAAAAAAAAACACAATGGCTTCTTTATCCCTGGAACACAAGAACTGACAACACTCCTAGCTTCTTAACTTCAGGTGCCTCAAAATCTCAACTTCATGATATTTGATGACTTATGCTGATAATGATATATACCATGTAAACAAGTATACCATCAACTAAAATTGTTTAACTATTGCAGCAGCAGTTGACCTAATGCTCACATAAAACAAGTTCTAACTGCCAAACACCACATAAACATCTCAGTAGTAAAATATCAATCTCCATGGGCACATTTGAAACAACCAGATTAATACAGATTCAATCTGAATTTATAACAGTAAACTAAACAAGAGGCAAACAACCATGGTTAAACCAATAACATAGATAATATGATCAAACCAATGAGGAAAATGCAAAGATGATATTGGAGTATTGGAGTGATTTCAAAGACATAGTTAGATAGTTATTCTTACAAGTATTGGAGTGATTTCAGCAAAGAAAATTGATCAGATATTGCACCTTGCATATCACTGTGGGACAAGTCTCTGGAGAAAGTGTTATATTTTGTTAATGCTAGAGGCTAACAAACAATATATTGAACACTTTAGAGCAGGAATTTAAATCAGGAAAATTCCAAGAAACTTACAAAGATATTACTGTCGATATGGCTCCATCACTTGTACACTTCAATCCACTCCATTTATAGCTTGTTGGTAGACATGGGTCACCCATCCAGTTCTTCTTAATACGGTAGTCAGTTTTAATAGCCATCATAGCATCAGCTGAATACCATAAAAATGAAATAGAAGAAAAGATCACTTTAGCAAAATGTTACAAGAATTTTAGTTGACAGCCCTATCTGTGTTGAATGCATGAATATGATAGTAATTTGATGGTGCTATGTGTCTGTGAGTTATCTATAACGTCTCTCTTTTTTATTCTTTACCTTTGAGAAGCCACATAAAAATATGCATGATATGAGTGATGTACTAGAAATCTCTCTCTATATATAGCCGCCAGTTGGTAGCTCAGTGATCAATGGTCAACCACTAAAAAATTTAAGTGTTACTGGTTTTCATTTAAAATTCTGGGAGATAGTATGGTACAGACACCTTCGAGCTTTAAAAAGTTCTAAGGGAGCGGTCAGCTTGTGTACATAAGATCTTCTGAAGTGGTCATGGTGCCATCATTTGGGACGAAGTAGTATATCTCGAAAGCATTGAGAATGGGTGGTGGCACAGAGGTTTTGGTAGCAACGAGAGGGATATTGTAAAAACCACTTTTAGAGGTGTATATAGAAGTGCTGTTCACACAGTATACTAGGAGAAAAGGCAGGGTGACCGGTTTATCATTCGGCTCCGACAGGTCTCCATTGTAGTATATATTGAACTCACGCAGCTGTTGCTGCTGGAAATCAGTGAAATGCAGGTTGAGGTAGTGAAATCAGTTGACCTAATGCTCACATAAAACAAGTTCTGACTGCCAGACACCACATAAACATCTCAGTAGTAAAATATCAATCTCCATGGGCACATTTGAAACAACCAGATTAATACAGATTCAATCTGAATTTATAACAGTAAACTAAACTAAACAAGAGGCAAACAACCATGGTTAAACCAATAACATAGATAATATGATCAAACCAATGAGGAAAATGCAGCAGTGATATCCCAAAATTCCTGCTGCACAACTACAGCAGCATATGAGCTGACACTCTGACAACCATAGAATAACTAGAATTTGCTGCAGCAAATACATAATAAATTGGATGTTCCTTAACTGTCAACTACCAAGTAAATCGAATCCACCCCAAATGCATCATTTCTTAGCAACAAAAGATGCAAAATTACAGAGCGCCAACACCTAAAATCAATTTGGTGCCTGAGAAGCCCGACTAGCCATCTACTAATTGCACACTCCACCACAATTCCATCAAATTTGCTTAAGGAATCATCCCAGTAAATGCAACTCATGTGAATATATTATACCAAAAGGATGCAGATGTTCTACTGTCCCTTGAACAACAGCTCACAAATAGAGAGTATCATCAAGGAATTTGGAATTTAGTCTTGAAATGAGTAATGACTGGCACATTCACGAATGCTAAGAGACATCCATATTCTATCAATCTGAGATCAAAGAACATAGCAGTGATATTTAAGTGGAACTAAGAGTCACCTCAACATATGCAGCTTGTGATCCAGATGTATATTCATGCCTAGATGTTTGGAAAGTAATCAAGCACACCAATCATCATTGGAAGCAAGCATGCCATCATCACCTACAGCATTAAGCAGAAATGTCATCATCACCGGTGGACAAGGAGGGAGCCGGAGGTGAGGTGGGCGGCGGCCCAAGTCAGCGGAGGCGACGAGGGAGGAGGATGAGCGGGCGCTGGGGAGAAGGGAGGGTGGCGGCGCCGAGTGGGAGGAGGAGGGTGGGCGGCGGAGCCAGCGAGGGAGAAGGAGGAGGTCAACGTCGGGGGAGGAAGCGTCGCGTCAAGGGAGGAGGGAGGAGGAGGAGGAGGTCGGCGTCGGGGGAGGAGGGAGGAGGAGGAGGACCGCGGCAGCGCGGGACGGTGGATGAGGAGGGAGCCAGAGGCGAGGCGGGCGACGGTGCAGGTCAGCGGAGGCGCCGAGGGAGGAAGAGGAGGAGGAGGAGGAGCGGGCACCAGGATGTGGGAGGAGGGAGGGAGGCAGCGCTGGGGCGGGAGGAGGAGGGTGAGCGGCGGAGCCGGCGAGAGGGAGGAGGAGCGGGCACAAGAGGGAGAAGCCGGCGTCGTCGGGGAGAAGAAGGCGCTGGGAGAGAAGTTTTTCAGAAATTTGGGGATAAGTTCGTGGTCCACTAGTATTTGTGGGTTAACGGTTGAGTTGAGTGGGTTAGTGTTTGCTCAATGGGCTGGGTTCTAAATATTGGAACGTATTCTAGAACGTCTCGAGAAACGTCTTTATATGCTATCTGATTCTGGGTATAGAGACGCAATAAAAAGCGTCTAAATAAAAACGTCCCTAGTAGACTATTTTGTTGTAGTGAATCAAGTGATGATGAGGATGAAGAAGAAGACTTCGAAGAGGAGTTTGCTTTTCTTGTGAGAAGAATGAAGAAATTCATGAAGAGATGCTCACATAGAAGCTTCAACTTCGACAAGAACAAGAAAGGGCAATCCTCAAGTGACAACAATCATTGTAGCAACATTCGGTGTTATAATTGTGAAGAGAAAGGGCACATTACTTCTCATTGCCCCGCAAAGAAGAATAACAAGAGCAAGTCATTCAAGAAGAAGGAATATAGTGGCAAGAAGAAGCTCTTCAAGAAGTTTCACAAAGATGGCAAGCATGAAGCCTACATTGGAGAGTGGGATTCCAATGAGGAATCAAGCGACTCCGACACTGATGAGGATGAATCCCCCAAGAAGAAGGGACTCGTTGGCATCGCCATCAAAGAAGCTCTGTCGCTATTCTCCACTCCTACTTGCCTCATGGCAAAAGGAGATAAGGTAAAATCCATTCATAATGATGAAGCAACTTATGATGAATTAATGGATATGCTTAAAGACTTAAATGAATATCTTGGAAAAGAAATATCAAAATATAAGGTCTTGAAGAGAGAGCATATTTCTCTAAAAGATTCTTATGAGGAGCTAAAGAAAGCTCATGACTTGCTTATCCAAGAAAATTCAAACAAGTCTTCCTCTAGTGTAGGAATTACATGTGATATTATTGATGATATGCCTAGTATAGAAATTGCTAAAACTAGTGCATCTATTTCATGTAATGATCCTATTGCTATGTCATGTTGCTCAAGTACTAATGCTGAGCATAATAATGCAACACTTATTGTTGAAAACAATGAGCTAAAAGAGCAAGTGACTAAGCTAAGCAAAAGCTTGGAAAGGTGCTTCAAGGGTAAGGCCACCCTTGACAAGCTTTTGAGTGAGCAAAGGTGCTCATTCAACAAAGAAGGACTTGGGTATGTGCCCAAGAAAGGTAAGAAACCGGTAAACAAGCTCACAAGGTTTGTGAAGCAAAATGGTAAGTATTACCATAAGTACCAGGAATTAGGACACTTGCAACAAGCTTGTCCTATGGGTAATACTACATCCTTTAGTATATATGATTCTTGCTATATGCTTAGGAATACTAAGGATGGTAAAGTAATTGCTAGATTTGTTGGTACTTCAATTTTAGGCGCTAAAAAGAATGCTATTTGGGTGTCTAAATCCTTGGTTACTAACCTCCAAGGATCCAAACAAATTTGGGTACCTAAAAGAACTTGATTCTTATTTTGTAGGTGAACTATAAAACCGGTGGAAAACATTGGGTGCTTGATAGTAGATGTACTCAACACATGACCGGTGATAGGAAGATGTTCACCACATTCGAGAATAGAAAAGGAGTAGACAAGATCACATTTGGTGATAATAGCAAAGGAAAGGTAATAGGATTGGGTAAAATTGCTATCTCAAATGACCTTTCCATTTCCAATGTTTCTTTAGTAGAATCATTAAATTTCAATTTGCTATCCGTTGCTCAAATATGTGATCTTGGACTAATTTGCTCATTCTCAAGTGAAGGTGTTACAATTTCAAATGCAAAAGATAATTCTTTAGTTTTCAAAGGCTTTGGATTTGGAAATCTCTTGTTTAAAAACTTGTTTAATTGCAAAAACCTCATTGGGTTGGCTTTGCCATAGAAGTCTAGCTCATGTTGGGATGATTCAACTTAAAAAGCTTTTCAAACATGATTTAGTTGTTGGCTTGAAAGATGTGAAGTTTGAGAAAAATAGACTTTGTAGTGCTTGTCAAGCTGGTAAACAAGTTACTAATTCTCATCCTTCCAAGAGTATCATGTCAACTTCTAGACCATTGGAACTCTTACATATGGATTTGTTTGGGCCGACAACCTATAAGAGTATCGGGGGTAATAGCTATTGTTTAGTCATCGTGGATAATTACTCTAGATATACATGGGTATTCTTCCTAGATGACAAAGGTGAAACCTCCAGCATTTTTAAAAGTTTTGCAAAAAGAGCTCAAAATGAATTTGATTTCAAAATAAAGAAAATCCATAGTGATAATGGTTCCGAGTTCAAGAATACTAAAGTGAAGACTTTTGTGATGAACATGGAATAAAGCATGAACTTTCCACAACCTACACACCGGAGCAAAATGGAGTTGTAGAAAGGAAAAATCGTACATTAATTAAAATAGCTAGGATAATGCTTGATGAATACAATTCTTCCGATAGTTTTTGGGCGGAAGCTATTAACACTGCTTGTCATGCCATAAATCGTTTTTATTTGCATCGTCTTTTGAAAAAGACTTCCTATAAGCTTATTGTAGGAAGAAAACTGAACATCTCTTATTTTCGTGTATTTGGTTGCAGATGTTATATTTTGAAGAAGGGTATTCGTCTTTCAAAATTTGATAGTCGTTGTGACGTTGGCTTCTTTCTTGGTTATTCTTCAAATAGCAAAGCTTATCGTGTCTTTAATAAAAACTCCGGTTTTGTCGAAGAAAGGCATGATGTGCAATTTGATGAAACTAACGGCTCTCAAGAAGAGCATGGGAATTTGGATGATGTAGGTGATGAAGGATTAAGAAAAGCAATGGAGTATATGCAAATAGGCGATATCAAGCCTGAAGACAATCCATCACCTTCTATTCAAGTTGAAGCTCCTACCTCTTCCGCAAATCAAGTACAAATTGATGAAGAGGATAACAAGGAAGATGATCAACCATCCAACCTACCACCAAGAATCCACAATGCAATTGCAAAGGATCATCCAATAGATCAAATATTGGGTGATGTAAGTAAGGGTGTTCAAACTCGCTCTCGTATCGCTTCTTTTTGTTAACATTACTCTTTTGTCTCTTCCATTGAGCCAAAGCATGTAGAAGAAGCACTTGAAGATCCGGATTGGGTGAATGCAATGTATGAAGAACTCAATAACTTCACCCGAAATGAGGTTTGGACATTGGTGGATCGACCCAAAGAACACAACGTCATTGGTACAAAATGGGTCTTTAGGAACAAGCAAGATGAGAACGGTATGGTTGTTAGAAACAAAGCAAGATTGGTCGCTCAAGGTTATTCACAAATCGAAAGTTTAGATTTTGGTAAAACCTTTGCTCCCGTAGCTAGGCTTGAGTCAATTCGGATATTACTTGCTTTTGCATCATGCTTTGATATTAAATTATTTCAAATGGATGTTAAAAGTGCTTTCTTAAATGGTAAAATATCTGAACTTGTCTTTGTTGAACAATCTCCCGGTTTTGAAGATCCAAAGAATCCAAATCATGTCTATAAACTCTCCAAGACGCTCTATGGTCTTAAACAAGCTCCTAGAGCTTGGTATGAACGCCTTAGAGATTTCTAGTCTCAAAAAGATTCAAAATTGGGAAAATTGATTCAACTCTATTTACTAAAGTTCTAAATGATGATTTTTTTTGTTTGTCAAATTTATGTTGATGATATCATTTTTGGGTCTACTAATCAAGATTTTTGCGAAGAGTTTGGTGATATGATGTCTAAGGAATTTGAAATATCCATGATTGAAGAATTGAGCTATTTCCTTGGACTTCAAATCAAGCAACTCAAAGATGGAACCTTCGTGAGCCAAACCAAGTATGCAAAAGATTTGATCAAGAAATTTGGCATGGAGGATGCAAAACCCATCAAGACTCCCATGGCAACCAATGGTCATTTCGATCTAAATGAGGGAGGTAAATCAGTAGATTTAAAGGTTTATAGGTCTATGATTGGTAGCTTGATTTATCTTACCGCATTTAGGCCCGATATCATGTTTAGTATTTGCTTGTGTGCACATTTTTAAGCAACTCCAAAAGAGTGTCATTTGATGGCCGTTAAAAGAATACTAAGATATTTAAAGAATTCCTCTAGCATTGGCATATGGTACCCCAAAGGTGCTAAATTTGATTTAATTGGATATTCGAATTCCGATTATACGGGTTGTAAAGTGGATAGAAAAAGCACCTCGAGTAGTTGTCAATTATTAGGAAGATCTTTAGTATCATGGTCATCCAAGAAACAAAACTCCGTAGCTTTATCCACCGCCTATAACACCCTGGTTTTCTGAGCTTTTTGAAAATTTTAAAATAAAAAAGAACCATTTGGTTTTGATGAGAGTTCAAAGCTTAACTTGAGATTTTTAGAATTTGGGTGTTTAAAATGACTAAATCAAACTTCAACTAATCCTAAAGCTTTGTTTATTTGGAGTTGTTCGAGCTCTGGAGTAGTCTCTCCCTTTCTCTGTTAGTTCTGTTCTCCTCTTAGCCTAGCTCTTTCTGTCCGACCTCCTTGAGTTTGGACCTCTCCTCGTGTCTAGACTTCCTTTGTGGCCAGACCTCCCTCTTGTTCGGCCATCTCCTTGAGTCCAGGTCTCTTTGTGTCTAGAACCCTCCTATGTGTCTAGACCTCCCTTGTATCTAGACTTCCCTTGTGTCTAAACCTCCTCTTTGTTGGTTTGAATCTCTTCAGGCCTCTTTGTTGGTTTGAATCTCTTCAGATCTCTTTGTTGGTTTGAATCTCTTTTTGGTGTTAAGCCTTCTTTTGATCTAAACTATCTTCTTTGTTTAGGCCTCCTTGTGGTCTAGACCTCCTTCGCCGTTTGAATCTTCCCTTAGTTTTGACCTCCCCTGTGTTGGTTTTGACCATCGAGATCTTCTTCGCTTCCATCTTGGCTGTCAGGACCTCCCTCGAGCTCATCCTGGTCGTCAAGATTTCCTTTCTACTCGTCTGAACTGTTCAGGAACTCCTTTGAGTTCATCTTGACCGGTAAGACCTCCTTTGATCTCATCTTAACCGTCAAGACCCCCCCTTGATCTCCTCTTGACCATCGGGATCTCCTTTGAGTTCATCCTGATCGTCAAGACCTCCTTTGGACCACTTTCTGTGGATCTCCTCCGTTGGATCCCTCTTCCTTTGAAACACATCCGTTCAGACCTCC
Source organism: Phyllostachys edulis (assembly GCA_036346405.1). Classification (NCBI taxonomy): domain Eukaryota; kingdom Viridiplantae; phylum Streptophyta; class Magnoliopsida; order Poales; family Poaceae; genus Phyllostachys; species Phyllostachys edulis. Next base: position 77,690,948 of record CM070550.1, on the reverse strand, counting down.
CTTCGTTTGGATCTGATGGTCCAGACCTCCCTTCGTTTGGATCTGAGGGTCCAGACCTCCCTTCGTTTAGATCTGAGGGTCCAGACCTCCCTTCGTTTGGATCTGAGGGCCCAGACCTCCCCATGGCTTAGACCTCCTTCTAGTCTAAAGACCTCCCCGCGTGGCTCAGCTCTGCGCCTTTGTTTGGAACCACCCGATCTGTATCGAACGGCTTGATCTTGGGGCACGTTCGGCTAGTCCGAAAATCCCATCCTTATTGAGCCACCCGATCTGAATCAGACGGCTCTGTTTCACTATGCCTTTCCCTTGCCCTTTTGACCTCCTTCTCTTCAGGACCTCGTGGTCTATTTGTAAAGACCACCTTTGCGGGATTTCCTCAGGACCTCTTTGTCCTCCCGACCTCTGGTCTTTTTGTAAAGACCACCCTTTGGTCTTTTCGCAAGACCACCCTTGTGGGTCAAGACCTCCCTGTCTGCAGGACCTCTTTATCCTTTAAACCTCCTTGTCCCTTGGACCTCTTAGCCTTTCAGACCTCCTCAAAGATCTCCCTTGATCTCGTAGGACCTCCCTGTCCAGCGAACCTCCTTTATGGTTTTGCAAAGACCACCCTCTGTGGTCTCTTTGCGAAGACCACCCTTTGTCGCCTTTTTGCAAAGACCACCCCTGTGGGTCACGACCTCCCCTTGGGCCGTGACCGCTCCTCTTTGACCAGACTGTTTCCCCAGCTTGACTGGCTCCACATGTCAGTTCTGCTCATCTTTGTTTTTCTCCGCCACATATGCCCTTTGTGCATTTAATGCTGGTTGTGTCACATTAAATGCGGTCACTTACGTGGTCACTTGCGTGGCACCTTGTTCTCTTTCCTTGTTCCCTTCTTTCTCAGCATGTCTTGGTCTGTTGTCCTTCACCAGATCGATTGTGACACCTGCCCTGACTCCTACCTACCTTTGACTATCCGTCTATGAGGTTTTAAGTGACTCTCTTTATAAATAGCTTGAGCAGCCCCTCTCATCACCATATTTCCACACTTATCTCTTTTTGCTCCTGCTCAGTTGCTCTACGTTGAAGCTTCGTCGTCAAGGACTCCGACAGAACCTCCTTCACCGCCTCCTTGCCGTCGGCGATTCCACCGGAGCTTCTGTGACGTCCTCGCCACCACCGCTAGCTAGATTACCATCCAGCTATTGGACCAGCTCCTTCATCTTGTCCTCAAACTCGTTCTCGGCCTTGGTAAGTTCCTTCGTACCTTGTTCTTTCTTTTATTTCTACGACTGCACCGTGTAGTCGTATCCTCCTCAAAACCATCGCGTGGTCTTTTCGCAAAGATAACCCTCTCGGTCTATGTGCAAAGACCACCTCCCTGGTCTTTTGCATAGACCACCTCCTTGGTATTTTTGCAAAGACCACCCTCTTGGCCTTAGCTAGTCTTTTGCAAAGACCACCCATTTCGGCCTTTCTTGCAAAGACCACCCTCCCGTCAGACCTCCTCCGGAGAGCCCTTTTCTGATTCTTCTTGTTTTGTTCTTTGCTATTCGGTTTGATTGGAATTTATTTAGATCTTATTTGGTTGTTATTTGATTCTGCTTTGCTTCATTCTCGTGTAGATTGCGGCGTCTCCAGGGAGCCCGAGCTCTGTGAAGGAATAGATCCTTAAGCTTTCGAGCAAGGCAAGTCATACCCTTGATCATGTTGAGCCCAGTAATTCAAATTAATTAAGTTCGGTTTCAAATGGATGTTGCATGCATATTTCAATTTAATTAATTTAATCCCTGTTTATAACTCTTTAGTTATCCCTAGTACCTTTGCATAACCATACTTGTCATTGAATCAATCACCTTGTCACCATAGATGAAAATCTAGTTGATACAATAGTATGAGCTAGAAATATTGCAAAACTTTATGCTTAGCCAAGCATAGACCAAAATTCTTTGTTTTAGGAAAACTTACTGTCAAGACCACTATTAACAAATGTTTTAGCCATGACACTGAATTGTCATGGAGGTTTTGCAAATGCTTTTGGAAAAGCAAAGGAAAGGAAAATGGTTTGGACTTGGGCGAAATGGTTGCTTGGTTAGTGCATGTGTATGCACGGGATCGTGACATTTTCATGATCGATGCCCAGGGTTTTGTGGTAGTCGCCCAGGTCAGTTAAGGACCGGTCTTCAAGTGTATTTTGCCATGCCACACCGTGCAACCACATGTCTTGGGTGGGGTGGATCTGGCCGACTAATTTGTAAAGTTCCATCGCGATTGTCCCTGTTGATGCGTGAGTGTCTCTCATGACCTACTTTTATGCATTCCCACCTGGCGCAAGAGGGGACTTTTCCGGCGGGTTTGTATCCAATGGAAGCGAAACCTTAGCGGGGGGTGGGGACTGCGGTGGAATGATGCATTGTCAGGGCCTTGTGATAATCTCTTAGTTGCACACCTTTGGAAGTGTGTGGGTGAACAGTATAAGTTGATTATCTCATGTGGGTAAAGTTGTACACCTCTGCAGAGTGAAAATCTATTCGAATAGCTGAGTCCGCGGTCAAGGACATGCTAGCAAAGCTACTCCTAGTTAGATGTTGGTTTTTTTTCAAAAGGTTTTATTAAACTTTTTTAGATCTCTATCCGGGTTTTGGGCGGGGAGCCTTGTGACAGGAGGGTATCCTTCACCACTTGTGATGAATGTTATCCAAACTATAAAACTGATTTGAGAAAAATGAATTTTAGTTATGGTATAACTGCCTTGGAACTTAGTACATGTATTTGAAAGAAACTTGGCTTTATGCAAATCAACCATATTAAGCCTTCCTTTGATATATCCACATATGCATGCCATTCTGTTATCTGACGGGTGTAACTTGCGTGCACAGTTGTATTGCTTACTCTTGCTTGATATTGTTTTTAGCAAGGGAAAGAGAGCTTGAGGTGGCCTACGCAGTGGACCAAGAGGTCCTGGTCAACTAGGATGCGCCCTCCAGCCGATTGCCTGTGGTGTATCGGGTGGCCTGCCTGTTTAACCTTCTGCTGTAATTTGTTTTCTGGCATGTAAGCCCTCTTGTAATCAACTCCTTTGTTATTAATAAAGTACACGTTGGATGTTTGTTACCCTTTGTTGTATCTTTGTCTTGAGCTAGCCACTGATCCTTGGGACTAGTTCGGTTTGCACAGAGGACTTGGAGTCATGCCAAGTCTCACGACCTCCTCGGGCTTGGTCTTTTGACCTCCCCTAGGACAGGTCGTGGCACTTGGGATCACCCCATGTCCCACGCCCACCTTCGGACCTCCGGGTGGTCTTGAAGGACCTTCCGGGTGGTCTTGAGGACCTCCTAGGTTCAGTCGTGTCTGGGTCCTCCTGGGCCCGGTTGCGGCCAGACTTGGAGACCTCTTGGTTTGGCCGTGACAGGACCTCCTAGGTCCTGTTGCAGCTAAGTCTGGAGACATCCTGGTCGGGGCGTTACACCGCCGAAGCCGAATATGTTTTCGCGGGAAGTTGTTGTGCTTAATTGCTATGGATGAGGCAAACATTGATGGATTATGGAATTAAATATGATAAAATGCCTCTTTTTGTGATAATGATAGTACAGTGAAAATAGCTAATAACCCTATTCAACACTCAAGAACCAAGCATATAGATATTCGCCACCATTTTTTGAGAGATCATGTGAGCAAGGGAGACATTGAAATTAGCCACATACGAACCGAAGACCAATTAGCGGATATTTTCACCAAGCCATTAGATGAAGGTCGCTTTTGCAAATTGATGAATGAGTTAAATGTCATAGATTATTCAAATATTGGTTGAACTCTTGCCTCATGCATTTTACTTCCTTTAGTGTTATTTGATCTCTTTTTTTTTACGGGAAAACAGGAAGGGCAGAACCCCTACTGTAACAATATATTAAAAATTATATACAAGGTTTAAGAATTTACAAGAGGTCACCAAAAGAAATTAACCGAAATCTCGCAACCAATGGAGAAAACCATCTCTAAGAAAAGGTTTTACCCTATGGATAACCAGGGCAAAAACCACCTTAAACTCAAACTTCTCGGAAGGGATAGAAACAGTTCCCTGATTAAAAAGGACATTATTACAGTGCAACCAAATACTCCAGCAAGTAAGGATCAGAATCTCCTTGAATAGCTGTGAACCAGGCCTTTGCTTTCTCTCCTGTATGAAATCAGCCACTGGAAGTGATAAGTCCCAATCAAGACCAACCAAGGACCAACAATGCCGACTAAAAGTGCACTCAAAGAATAAATGCTTCGAGGATTCTAGTAGACGCTCAGAGCAAAGCACACAATCAGAATTATCAAGAGGAAACTGCTTGCGACAAAGTAACTCTTTAGTGTTCAGTCTATCCTTCAAAAGCAGCCAAAAGAAGAACTTTTGTTTACTTAAACAAGATGATTTCCAAAGCCAAATGAATGGTAATGGCACAGGGGCTTGACCGAGCAATGAACATACACCTGTTTTGGTGTAAACGACGAAGATCCCCAAATGTACGTCCAAATATCAGGCTGATTAGAGAGTAGCCCTAAAGATACAACTTCATCTTGCAATTCCTGAAGTTGTAAACAAGCCGTTGGAGAAATAGGGAGATGGAAGTGTGAAGCTAAAGACGCATCCTCTAGAAGACTAGCAACCGAAATATCCTTGTGTTTTGAGAAAGAAAACAGATGAGGCTACCTTAGGATCGGAAATCCCAGATTCCAAGTATCTTTCCAGAAAAGACATGAACTGCCATTGAAAACTGAGCAGGAAGAAAGTCCCTTAAAATCCTCAAGCAGATGGAGCAAATCCTTCCACCAAAAAGAACCACATAATCTGTTGGAATTCAGTGCCAAAAGCTACGAGTAAAGACCCTCCAAGTTAAATTCACCCAAGGTAAATCCACTCTGTTGAGAAACTTATGGAGATGCTTCATCAACAGCACTTTATTTAGAATCCGGAGGTTGAGAATCCCGAGCCCACCTTGATTTTTCGGCCGACATACAGATTTCCAAGCTACAAGATAACCACCACGTCGATTGATGTCCGATCCGTGCCAAAGAGCATGTCTACGTAAGCGGTCAATTTGAAGAACAACTTTAGCCGGAATTTTCAAAGTAGCCATGTGATAAACTGCTTGGGAGGAGAAAACCGAATTAACCAACACTAAACAGTCTCCGTAAGACAAAAAAGGAGATAACCTTGAAAGCCTCCTAGTGATTCTATCAATCAGTGGTAAATAGCTCGCAAACTTAGGTTTCAAAGCCCCTAGTGGCAGCCCCAAATAAGTAAAAGGAACTGATCCTACTTGACAGCCAAATGTATTATCTAGATGGAGCAATTTCACTTCATCCACATTAATGGGTATCATGGAAGATTTATGAAAATTAACCTTTAAACCTGTAGAATCAACAAAGGACCGAAGAAGACCTTTGAGGCAAAAAAAGTTGTCGCGCATCCGCAGGCATAAAAACAAGAGTGTCATCTACATATTGAACAATGGGGTAATCTTGGCCATAATCCAACTCCAAGGGGCAAGTGAATAAGCCTAGGTGAAAAGCCCGGTTATTTGATCATTTTATGAAAGCATTTTCAAAATTATTTATTAAAGAATACTATGTTCATAAAAATTATGTTCTTAGATAGACATTAGTCTATTCAATGCATAATGATCCTCAATGATATTTATTTGAGTGCAAAACTAAGGATCATTTGCATAAATTCTCAAATCCAAGAAATTTCCTTGAAGTTCTAGGAAAATCGAAACTACCGGCATGTTAAGCACGGTATGACCACTGAGCGGTATGACCGGCGTTATAACAACGGTATGACCGCAGTGCAGTACTACCGGTGGTCTGTTAGCGGTAGGATTGTATCGGTTTGAGAAGGGGCAGTAACTCCTTGCGGTTACTATTCTCTTGTGCCTCCCCCCACGACGGTTCAACCTTTTTTCGCACCGCTTCACTTCGTCTCGAGTTTTCTCTCTCCAACTCGAAGGTCCTCCAAAATTCTCTTGCAAATCCACTCAAATCTCCGGTGATTCTTCGCTCTTTTGTTGATTCCTGCATCTCTAGGGTTCGCCTCCTTCAATTCATAAGGTAAAACTTCCTTTGATTCTAGTTTTACCGGAATTTTGGAACCCTAGGTCCCCTTTTAGGGATAATTGAGAATGTGGATGATCTAGTTAGTTCTAGTTGGGCAAAATAGCTAATTTGATGTGACATGATGTTTGCGCATCTCTACCATGGATTCAATCCATGAAAAACATCAAAAAATCCAATCTATTGCTTGCCCTAGAACTCGGTCAGGAAAATCGGTACTACCGGTTCTTGAGTGCGGTACGACCACAATGCGATCATATCGGCCATATAACAGTGGTATGACCGATTGTCCTGACAGAAAACTGAACTTTCATTCCTTTCACAATTAATCCTAATTCAATTGATCTTTTGAACTCCTTGTAACCCATCCTATCTTTGTGAAGATGCCTAGGACAAGAATTGCGACTCGAAAGTCGCATGGACAACCTAGAGGAGGGTTTTCTTCATCTCAACCTCAAAGACCTCAACCTCCTACGGCTCCAACTCAGAGAACTCGATCAGTTCGACAAAAGGTCGTGCATGGCAAGGGCAAGGGCAAAAGACCAGCAATAGACACTACTAACGAACACCTCATCACAGACGGTTCGGAACTGTCATCACAGATGGTTTCTGAACCGTTTGTATTTGTTCGTCTATGATAGCAAGCGGTTATCACAGACGGTTCAAAACCGTCTGTGATACTCACTATCATAGACAGTTTTTTGTTGAAACGGTTTCCATTAAAAACTGTCTGTGATACATAGCATATCACAGACGGTTCTATTTAAGAACCGTCTGTGATATGCTACGTATCACAGATGGTTTTTAATGGAAACCATCTGTGATACTAGCCTTCACAGACAGTTTCAACAAAAAACCGTCTGTGATAGTTCATCATCCTAACTACATTTTTGCTGTTTTTTGGCTAGCCTCAGGAATTGCTAGCCATACCCTCTGAAAATAAGCATGCACAAAAACAGATACATCATAGATAATCAATTGTTGACAAACTCAAAATGATCATTACTCAAAATAAATTACAAAAGATCGCATTTGTTCAAGTATTGTCGCTATAGTTACAATTGGATTACAATTGAGTCAATTGTTTGCAGGTGGTTGAGAGGTGTCGGCGGGGTGATGCTTTGGGTCGGTGACGAGTGAAAATCTCCATAAATCGTCAACGATATCGACATGATAAAGGCACGAGCTTCCTCGAATGTTCGTGATCTCATCCTCAACGAGTCCATCCAAATGTATCAACAAGTCCTGTCGCTAGCAAGAGTAAAGTGGTAAGCATATATATTTAAATTTATAATTAGGAAATAATTATTTTGAGATTGACAAACCTCGGGATCCTTCTTCCTAGCTCTAATGATTTGCTGCATATGATAGCAAACGTAGATTGCACATAACTCATCATTTTTTTGCTGGCGGCACTGCAAAAATAGAATTACATATATAGGTATAGTCAGTTCGAGACGCGTTATTATGAAGTATGATATAGGATTATCGTGTTGTAGCGTGCGAAATTTAGATCTGTGTGTTAGATCGTATTTGCTTCCATTGTATATTCCTTCATTGGCAACATAGGCGATGAACGACCTACATGATTCCAAAAAGTTATCCTCGGTCATTTCAAACGAATGAAGACTACAATAGAGTTATGTATGGAGGAAATGAGTATACCTCTCGAGTATTCCTTTCAGAATGCTGAATTTGTGGTTGTTGCGTATTAGGGAATCAAGGTATATCACATGGTTCCTCTTTAGTATAATGACTAAAAGGATCCAATGGTACCTACTCATGTATGTCGCTATAGTCATTAAACCTAAGTTTGTGCTGCGTATAAAGTGCAAATGAAATTTGTATAGCAAGTAGTGACACTTACCCCTCGTTGTAGGGCACCACTATGTACTTCTTATCTACCTGATGAAGCAATGCTGCCGCTATGTATTTCTCGACGAAGGACGGGTCTCCTTCGATGGTTTGCAAAGATACCACATGTTGGTCGAGGAAACCCACTGGTTCTTTCCATTCCTGGACTTTTTTTCCACATGTATCTATACACAAGGAATAAGTTCTGATATTTATCGGTATTGCGTGAATGTAGAACTTGATTGTACACACTTATAGTGTCCAACATCGTAGAAGCGAGGCGGCGAGGCCAACAAGGTTGAATAGGTCATATAAGTCATTGAAGCCCACGACGAAGTGGTTCGTACCGTTGAAGAAATGCTCTTCGTTGTATCTAACGGTGATTCCAGTATCGCACCGCTTCTTTGCGGTCTTCTGGATGTACCAGGCATGCAAAGCGACAAGCATATCGGTAGCGCATCTTGCATGGGAGCACTGCGGTTTTTCGATGATGTAGTTCCGGACATCCTGACTTCTCGGACTTGGGAGGCGCCTATGCGTTCATCGATTTCGATTTGACCTTAACGATTGGCAGCGTCTTCCTGCGAGACGACTCGGGAACCGATACGGCGACACGATTTTGTTGTTCCTTCGGCGTCTTCTCCACGGGAACCGATTAGGCGGCCTTTTGAGGCGAAACATGAGGTGGAGTCATCGAGGGTCCCGTTGGAGAGGAATGGTCGTGTCGGATCGTGGCCTCGCTGGGTCGAGGCGATGTCCTTCTTGGGCCATTGGATAAAAGTGTGCACAACATCCCCTAGTGTTCTGATGTCTTCGTTCGGGCGAATCTTCAGCGGGACGGCCACGAAATTGTCATGTACCATATCCACCTCGACCCTGGTGTAACCTGCGCCCGGTGGGCATCAGGTTGCCTTGCCCTTCACGGTATGGATACACCATCCCTCGCGCAGCCTCAATAGAAAGGGACCCATCCATCCTCACTTGGAGATTGCAGGGCGTCGGCCACTACAAAACGACACACAATTAGCTAAGACGTCCTATAGGTCTATCTTTGGTATATCCCATAGATGTACATTACCTTGATGTCGTCTATCGGTAATTGGACGTCGTCATGTTCAGAATTATGCATGGACGCGATGCTACTCGATGTCGGCGGGCGGCTCCCAAATTAACGAGGCTGACTTGCGGTGGCTCAGAGTTGATTCATTTGATCCTACAATGCTGCTAGCTTTCCTTCAAATTTTTCAGTAATCATCTATACCAACCGGTCCTCGTGCTCGGCCTTGGATCTCTTCCTACTCCTATACATGTAGTAGTCGTCTGCGAATCCATGACTCCAAGGTACATTAACCCCAAGGCCTCGCGTGCGATCCGGGTGCTCCTTGTTTCCCAGGGCCGTAGATAGTATATCCTTCTCCCTGCCTGCTTGGAAGGAGCCTTGGGAATTTTGGGCAGTCAATTCACGCTGCAAGAGGTCATCATGTTATTCTAGACACTATGAAGTTATGGACTTATTAACAACTAGGTAGTTCGACATATTTACCACACATTGGGACACTTCCTGGTCTGTCGGGTTTGTGAAAGAGATGCTACCTGAAGACGAGACTTTTGCCCTCGCTTGTAACCAGCTTCGGGAACGCGGGTCTATGATGTCGACAAATGGCCATTGCGTTCGTCTCCGCCGCCCATTCCTCGTATTTACCGGCGTACTCCAGTGGTGCGAGTCTGTCTTGGTGAGTGTTTCGTGTTTGGAGAGCTTTGTGCGCCGCACTTTGCTCATAAATTAATTTGTCGTCTTCATAGCTACAAAGGCGTCCCATGCTTCCCGCGTCAAGAATCCATACTTCGCGAAGGGCATCTGACCCGTGTTCACGTACTTCGTGACAAGAGTGCTCTTGAAGGTCCTCGACGATTTATCCATCGTGAACATCGCCGTCCGTTCCACGCGTGCCATGTCTGCTTCTGGGATAGTGAGCTTGCTTGAAAGTTCTTTCCACAACGCGCCTCTCTCTTCTTTCGTCAGATCCTTCCACCTTGGTGTGGTGATGGGGACCCGTTCCCTTGCAAGTATCCCGCAGATGGTCCGGAATCTCGCCGCTGATCTCTTGGGACTCAGATGGACCCCAAAGTCACTGACCTCCGTGATGACCAGTCGGCCCACATGCATTTTCGATTGTCCTCTGCCATCTCGCTTCCATATCATCTGCGGCGTCGGTGACGGCGGCCTCGTAGACGCCTCTGCCATCTGCGGCATCGGTGACGATGGCGAAGACGGCACCTCTGCCATCTGCGGCGAAGACGGTGCCTCTGTCATCTCGCTTACTTGCTATCTATATAAGTTACATATGCAATAAAATGGATTGCAAGTGTCCCAAATTAACATATACATATGAAGTATCTCCATGACATTTAAACTGCTGAACATATACCACATGTATATGAATGAAATTGCATAATTAATTCCAGACAAGGCACGAGGGAGGACCAAATTAACATAATCAAATGTAAATCATTCAAGTCATTTAAATTGATTGAAATGCAAAACATGTACCGCATGTATATGAATGAAATTAGCACAGAGCACAAAAATTTGAAATTAATGTGAGCTCTCATATGGTGAGTTGCACAAGAAACAAACTTGGCCATCTCAGCACTAAGGTATATTCTCTTCATAAATTAGATAAGAAAACTAAAATTAAGATACACTCGTAACATTCCAGCATATTTAAATGACCAAATTATCATATACATATTTAAAAAGAAGAATATGCTCAACATATTCATTATAAGAACAACTAAAAACAGCATGAAGCTAAGCAAATAAGATTGCTCAATTGCTCTCAGTTGACTAATTGCATAAGACATAGTCTTTGCAATCTCAGTCCTTTGTAAAAATCTCTTCACCAATCAATTTTGATAATTACAAAACAGATCTTGAGCTTAAACTACAACTTTCTCATATGTCAAGTTATCTCAGAGTAGCGAGTTAAACTTTCGATCAGCAGTTACAATTTAACTATCTTAGTGAAATCAAATCACAAAAACAAACACATAAAGCATTACGTAAGCAGAACATCGATCATATGCCTTCAAGATAATTCACAAATTTATATCAACAATAAGCCTAATTGATGATTGAGAATAGAAATGCAAATATCTCACGAAGATCAATCGGATCACGAGAATATATAAGTGTAATCTTAATTCACTATAACTAAAAGCGAGAAAGTATAAAGGCTACTAATTATAAGCGACCATACAAAGCAATATGACAATATGATTAAGCTCAAGTCATTTCTAATATCTATTTGATTTGATTTTGACTATCATCACGAGCATCAGCAGAACCCATCACGAGCAAGGGAGGGAGGCGGGATAGAGCGAGTAGAGTGGTATACCGGAGGAGGCGCGAGGAATACCAAGGAGGCGCCGGAGCGGAGGAGGAGGCAGTGTGGTGGAGAGGAGGATGGTGATGCTCGTCGAGTGGAGTCGTGTGAGGCTGGCGGTCGTGGGGCTAGAGTCGGAGGAGGCCGCGCGTCGGAGGAGGGAGGCGGCCGGTCGTCGGGCTGGAGTCGGAGTAGGGAGGCGGCCGGTCGTCGGGTTGCAGTTGGAGCAGGGAGGCGGCTGGTCGTCGAGCTGGAGTCGGAGCAGGGAGGCGGCGAGCCCTAGAGGAGGCCAACGAGCGCGCGAGAGCTTAAGGGGCGCGGGAGTAGTGGAAGTGACGAGCAAGAGCAAAAACCCTAGCAGTTCCCTCCTTATAAAAAGCCTATCACAGACGGTTCTATTATAGAACCGTCTGTGATAGCCTGAAATACCTGGTGACAATCTGTGATATCCTGACAAAACCTGGTGACAAGTTCATAACACATTTGACTTCAAAAATTCATATCTAATTCAACTCAACTCCAAATCAAGTGAAACCAATTTTGATACTCCATATTACAATGAACGTCCACATTGATATCAATATCAAAGATGACAAGTCCATAACATATTAACACATGACAATTTCACGTTGACATCAAAATATATGAGAGATTACAAGTCCATAACATATGATGTTATGGAATACATTAATTACAATGGAGTAAATTCTTAATTAAAATATAGCCCTTCATGACGATCGATGCGCATATAGCTAGCTTCCTCACTGGGTTCTTGTGACGACCCACCCCGTGATGTACCGTAAAAGGTCCGGGAGGACCATTTTTTTTTTGCGCTGCGAAGTCACCACGGAAAGATGTGGTAGCACCGCATGGAGCTTAGCAGGTCTGCGGGACCTCCCGGGAGGTCTTGAGGACCTCCTGGAGGTCTTGGCTCGCCATCGACCTCCCGGGGAGGTCTTGAGGACCTCTGGAGGTCGTGGCCGCCACCCGCTTCAGTAGCACCTCCGGGCACATCACTAAGAGAGGTCGGCGGGACCTCGAGCTAAGTCTAGAAGGACCTCCTGGTGGTCCTTGCATGCATCTGAGCTAGTCCCGGGACAAGAGCTAGCCCGCACAAGAACACAAGCCAATACCACAACCACGAGGTCAAACAAAGATGAAGCGGACAAATTAAACTTTATATAATAGGACCTTATGGCCAAGCTTGTTAACAAGAGTGCGCCTTGCGAGGGCTTACAACACCAACGAGTGCCTGGCGGCAACAAGGAGCTTCTAGGGCTCAAACACGGAACACGCAAAAGCCATCCAACAAGCACCACAGTCGTTTCGGGTGGAGGGCGTCCTAAGCGACTTAGTCGTCGAAGAACTCATCCTCGAAGAGGTCTGCCTTTATACACTTGATCATCTTCATAATCTGCTTTGACACAGGGCTTAAGCCATGAGTACTTGGAATGTACTCAAAGAAGTCACTGAGAGAGCAAAGATGCAATAATATTCATGCAAGGACTTACCAATGGAGAGTCTGTATGGTTAGTTTTGCATAAAGCCAAATTTGAACAATAAAAATAGTAATAGATTGAAAAGCAAAGAAGGTAAAACCATAGTACATAATACTTTTGATGTTTAAAAAGGTGGGGTGAGCACCAACTCACAGCCACAACCAAAAAGAAGGAGTTAGGTCACTCCGTGACCAGGTCCTTACCAAAACCCACTCCAGAGCACCCCTCCGGAGGTCCAAACCAACCCCTGGACCACTACCCGAGCCAACCTTGACCCTCTGAGCCGGCCAAGGTCTCTTGAGGCAAAGCCAAGGCATCTCATGGAAAAGTCGATGGCACAAGCTTTTGAAACAGCTACCCCTTGCACCATTTCAGAGCATGTCCATGACGAAGGACTTGGCTATTCGAATAGATCTTTACACTCTGCAGAGGTGTACAACTTTACCCACAATCCACGATCTCTCTAGCGGGGCGGGTTCGGTCACCCTTGCTCACTTCCTAAGGTGGCGGTCTAGAGAAGCCTGCAAGGCCTTTACAAAGCTTTGAGCCGACTCGGGCTGCCCGCTAAGGTTTATAATCCCTCCTGTGGTCTAGAAGTCTGCAGGGTTATGGGGTGCCCCCTCTTGCGCCAACGAATCACACGCTCAACCACAACAGCCCCAAGCCAACCCATTGCTAATTATTCAGCCCAGACCATTCCCATAAAATGATCTTGTGGTTGCACTGTTTGGCCCAGTTCAACAGACACAAAGTGAAGTCCTTAATCGTGCTAAGGCAAGACTTCCACAAACCCAGCTGTGCATAGCACTCACTACTCACTCCCTACCTTCTTGCCTCAGCAAAACCATTTGTATTAACCCATGCCAAAAGACCACCCAGTCTTGGCACAACAGTTTTTAACCAAGTGATCTCACACCACAGTCAACACTGACTTAGGCGTCCTACCATAGTTTGCTCAACAATGGCACCGACCACACATTTCATATTTATTAGTCAAGATTATTAGAGATGAAGCATGATACGTTCGAACCACGTATTCTAAGCAAGGCTATAAAGACCTACGGTCCCCCATGTTGGCAAATAACAAAGAACACCAACTAAATATCCACCCTAAGGCTCACAAGGTGAACATGACAACATGATGGAGACAAGGTATGAAGGAGGCATAACAACAAGTAGGCAAGTAACTACAGCCCAAACCATTTTCATATAAACATAGCCATGCATGATAAAGTAAAACCGAAATACATTTACGAAACTTGGTTCAAGATGATCAAAAGGGGGTTTGTGGCTTGCCTTGGTCAAGCAGTGGAGAGCCTTCTGCAGCAAGAGCTGGGTCCAAGATCTCCTCGAACTCGTGATCTACACGTTCGCAAGAAAACCAAATAAGCAAAACCACACTAAGACAGAGAACTTCAAAAGAACCAAAAAGGAACTCAAACCAACTCAGCCAAAAAGGAAACCAAGAGGCTTAACACAGCCTCAAAGAGCTCCTGGGAAAGGTCTTGCACAAGGAAGGACCGAGCAGGTGAGGCAGGGAAGGAAGAGATGAGCAACAGGTTACAAAGGCTGGCCCGCCCAGGCTTTATATAGCCGGAGTTGGTAGTGTGCACCACAAGGAAAAACTTCGGTGAGGTGTAGGCAATCGGGACAACTAGGGCAAGGCTTGCCCTAAAAGAATTGAATAAAGTACCTCGGATGTGTTGCATTTAATGTGACCCGACACCTATTAAATGCGCCTGAGTTCGAGGCAAGACAATAATTACAAGGTGAAGAGGGTGGCAAGTGGGGCGATCAAAAGGGTGCACCACAAGTCAAAGAGGTGGCCCCACCGCAAGGGTCATCCTGCCAAAGACCCTTTGTGAGGTCTGGGCAAGAGGTCCAAGACACTTTCGAGGGGAGGTCTGGGCGGGGCGTCCAAGGACTCAAGAGGAGGTTACGGACAAGAGGTCCGTAAAGCTTACCACGAGGAGGTCTGGCCGCCAGACACACACAAGGGAGGTCTAAGGGTCAAGATTTCAAGGAGGACCTCAGCGGTCCAGATCAAAGGGTGCGAGGGAGGTCTGACGAGTAGATCTCCAAAAGGAGATCTCGGTCAAGATCTCAAAGGGAGGACCTCGGCGGTCGAGATCAAAGGGTGCGAGGGAGGTCTTGTGAGCAGAATATCTGATTTAGGAGGGTGGTCCTTACAAAAGACCAGCAAGGACCAGGGAGGTGGTCTTTGCAAAACAACCAGGAGGAGGTCCTGGAAACAAAGGCAAACGCGCATCAAAGCGGAACCGTTCGATTGGAATCGGGCGGCAAAGAGGGAAAGGGGACGTTCGGACCAAGCTAACGTGCCCTTAGGATCGGGCCATCCAAACCACATCGGATGGTCCTAAGGTTAAGAAGGCAAGGCCTCAAGCGATAAAGCCACGAGAGTCAAGGATGGGTCCAAGCGCTAAGGAGGTCTTAGACCTAAGGAGGTCGGAACCTTTGGATCCAACTAAGGGAGGACACAGGCGGCTAAGATCTCGAGAGGAGGTCCTAATGGCGAGATCTAACAAAGGGAGGTCGAGCGGCTAGATCTCAACAAGGGAGGTCCGAGCGGCTAGGTCTCAACAAGGGAGGTCTCGCGGCTAGGTCTCAACAAGGAGGTGTCGGCGGTTAGATCTCAACAAGGGGAGGTCTCGAGCGGCTAGATCTCAACAAGGGAGGTGCAGCGGCTAGATCTCAACAAGGGAGGTCGGCGGCTAGATCTCAACAAGGGAGGTGCGAGCGGCTAGATCTCAACAAGGGAGGTCTGAGCGGCTAGATCTCAACAAGGGAGGTCTGCAGGCGGCTAGATCTCAACAAGGGGAGGTCAGGCGGCTAGATCTCAACAAGGGAGGTCTGGCGGCTAGATCTCAACAAGGGAGGTCTTAAAGGATGCGAAGAAGGTCAGAAGGACCTGAGAAAAAGTCCTTGAGGGACGAGAGGGAGGTCTATTTGGACACAAAGGAGGTCCAAATAGCCACGAGGAGGTCTAGGAGGGTCCCAAAGGGGGCTGGGAGGTCGGAGAGACTGCGAGTGCCCAAGAGAACTCGGGGGTTCAGAGAGGCGTGGAGAGGTCCATGGGAGGTCCAAAGAAACAAAACCAAGCGTGGCTTGGAGGGACCAAAGAGGTTTTGAAACACAAAAGCTGATTTGGGTCTTTAACAGGAAAACCCAAAGCAGGGGGAGGTCGAGCAGAGGGGAGATAAGAGAGAGTGCGGATCTCAAAGAGATTCACCCAACAAAGGAAATTAAGAGAGAAGAGACAAACCGAGGACACACAGAGAGGCTCAAGCGACAAGGAACACCAACAAAGAACTTAGTTAAGGTTTAATTAATTCCAATTGAACTCTCCAGATTTCAAAACGTCAGGTTAAGCTTTGGATTCTCAATAAAGCCAAATGGTTACTTTTATTTGAAAACCAGGCAAGAAACTTTAAAGAAAACGGGACGTTACAGTTCTTCCTCGAGCCTGATGCCGTTTTCGAAAGGAGACAACTCGTCAAATTGATTGTATTCTTCCTCGTCCACTACATTCTCAACTTCGACAATCCTCCTTTTTCCATGAAGAACTACGTAGCGCTTCTTATTTGCCAGGTCGGTTACATAGAAGATTTGAACAACTTGGTTAGCGAGTACGAATAGTTCATCTTTGTATCCGACACGTTCGAGGTCCACGGTAGTGACGCCATACTTGTCGACCTTCACCTGTGGGAGATGGACCCAACGGCACCGAAATAGGGGGATCTTGAAAAGCACATAGTCGAGCTCCCATATCTCCTCTATTTGACCATAGTAGGAGCTCCTCGACCCATCAGTCTTGAATGCATCTATCACGGACCGCTGTTGATACAGGATATGCTCTTCCTATCTGATGCTCTTTGTATAAAATGTGTACCCATTTATGTCGTATCCTTACCATGTGACAATTGTAAATTGTGGCCCTTGTGCCAACCATAGCAGCGTATCATCACTTGATGACCTCCCAGTGATTCGCACCTTTAACCATTCGTTGAACCGACGGTTGTGCTCTCTCATGATCCAAACCTCCGACCGGTCTAGATTCTATTGGCGTACCATGTCTTTGTGCTCGTCGATATACAGGGACACTTGGGTCATGTGTTGCAAGACCGTGAAATGGGCTTGAGCGTACGTATTCAGATCGGGAGTGATTGATTTCCTTCTGATGGTCCCAATACCATCCAGTCTCCCCTCATGGCGAGATAGAGGCACACCTATCGGTTCCACCTGAGCCATGTAGTCGACGCAGAACTCAATGACCTCTTCGGTTGCATAACCTTCGATGATGCTACCCTCCGGTCGAGATCGATTCTGTACGTAGGACTTGAGAATTCCCATGTACCTCTCGAACGGGTACATATGACATAGGAACACAGGGCCGCATATCTTTATCTCTTTCACAAGGTGGACAATGAGATGGACCATGATATCGAAAAATGACGAAGGGAAATACATCTCAAGATGACATAGAGTCGTCACCACCTCGGCCTACAGAGCATCTAGTCCTTGGGGATCGATGACCTTCTGAGCAATTGAGTTGAAGAAATAACACAGCCTTAAGATTACCACTCAGACCTTGTTCGGCAAGATACTCCTAATTGCAATAGGAAGCATTTGTGTCATCAACACATGACAATCATGAGACTTCATACCAATTAATTTTAAATCTTACATAGAAACAAGTTTCTTAATGTTAGCGGAGTAACCAGACGGGACTTTCACACCATGCAAGCTCTGGCACAATTCATTTCTCTCAGCCTTGGATAGAGTGTAGCAAAATTTGGGGAAGAATACGTTAAATCTGTATTGGTCTCTTTCGGTGCTAACTTTCGGTCCTTATGTTCATATCAACCAAGTCACGCCGCATGCGTTTACACCATCCTTTGTTTTTCCACTAATGTTCAGTAAGAGACTAATCAAGCTGTCACATACATTCTTCTCTCGTGCATAGCGTCGATGCGATGGTGAACTTCTAATTGCTCGAATAAGGCAAGTCCCAAAAATTGACCGCTTCTTCCGAGATGTTTAGACGGGTTCTTAATTTCGTCCTTCCCAAGCACAACATCGATATCCTTAACCATATCATAGACCTCTTTCCTCTAAAAGCCCTTGGAGCTGAACCGCCCTTCTTATTTCCGTCGAATTGTTTCTTCATCTTGCGGTATGGGTGACTCTGGGAAGGAACCTCGGTGGCGATATATACGATTTTACGAGTTGTTTAGCCATATACTCTCGTAGCATCTAATGATGCAGACGAGCTTTGGCTCCTTTTGTATTGAAGCTGACTGAGTTACCAAAGGCGGGAAAATCATTGATGGTGCGAGAACAACATGGCGCGTAAAGTGAAGTTCTCTCATTTGTACGCATCCCATACCTGTACCCCTTCGTTCCACAGTGTCACAAGATCTTCCAGCAATGGTGCTAGGTACACATCAATATCATTCCCAGGTTGCTTGGCCCTTGGATAAGTAGTGACATCAAAATGTACTTAGCTTCATACACGACCAAGGAGGAAGGTTGTACATACATAGATTCACGGGCCAGGTGCTATGTCGGCTACTCATGTTACCGAAAGGATTCATT
This sequence comes from Phyllostachys edulis, assembly GCA_036346405.1. Classification (NCBI taxonomy): domain Eukaryota; kingdom Viridiplantae; phylum Streptophyta; class Magnoliopsida; order Poales; family Poaceae; genus Phyllostachys; species Phyllostachys edulis. Next base: position 77,672,515 of record CM070550.1, on the reverse strand, counting down.
CCATCCGTACTTGTGACACCCTGATTTTCAGAGCCTTTTTGAAAAATTTTGAAAATAAAAAGAACCATTCTGTTTGGATGAGAATTCAAAGCTTAACTTGAGATTTTCAGAATCTGGGTGTTTAAAATGATTAAACCGAACTTCAACTAACCCTATAGTTTGGTTCTTTTGGTGTTGCTTGAGCTCTCTGGAGCTATCTCTTCCTTTCTCTGCTAGTTCTTCCCTCCTCTTATGCTCAGCCCTTTTCTTTCCAGACCTCCTCTCTAGTTCCCCTTCGGTTATGACCTCTCCTTCGGGTCACAACTACCCCTGAGATGCCCTAAGCTCAGGTTTGTGTTTCAAATATCTTTGATCTCTGAAATCTAAATTTTGGTATTTAACCCCCCCTTCTGGACCTCTCTTGTTTGGGCATTCCATCATGCCCAGATCTCCCTCTTCTTTGGGCCATCTCTTGGAGCCCAGATCCTCCCTGTCTGGAACTCTCTTGCTAGTCTAGACCTCTTGTGTGTCAAGACTACCCTTGTATTTGGACTACCTCTTTGTTGGTTTGAACCTCTTCAAGGTTTAGACCTCCTTGCTGCCTGGACATTTCTTTTATGTCCAGACCCCTCTCTTGCTTGTACGCTCCTTTATGCCCAGACCTCTCTTGTGTTCATTTGGACCTCCCTGGGTCCACTTGAACTTTCCTCTTGTTCATATAGACCTTCTATGCCCACATAAACTTTCCGTGTGTTCCTAAGGACCTCCTTGGTCCTTCATCAGCGATCAAGGACCTCCCGGGTTCATCTGACCGCCCGGACCTCCTCTGGACCACTTTCAGGGATCTCCTCTGTTGGGTTCCTCCCTAAGAAACCCCTCCGTTCAGGCCTTCTTTCGTCTGGATCTAATGGTCCAGATCTCACCTTCGCTTGGATCCAAAGGTCCGAACCTCCTTTGAGTTGTCCTCCTCTGGTCCAGACCTCCTTGGGTCCAGACCTCCCAAGTGCCTGGACCTCTCTGGGTCCAATTCTCCCTCTCGGGTTTTCTCTGGCTTACAACCTCCCCAAGCCTGCGCCACCCTCATGCTCATCTGAGCTCCTTTGGGATCCTGTTGAAGCTTTTCGTGTTTACTTGGCCCTTCCTTCGTTGCTTGTAGCCTTGAAACCTTCTCTGGAGGTTCCCTTCGGCACCAGCCCGGTAGTACCACCCGCACCATGCGGTACTACCACTTCTTCGGACCTCCCCTTACCTTTATTGGACCTCTCCGCGTCCTTCAGGACCTCTCCATGTCCTCTAGGACCTCCCCTTACCTTTATTGGACCTCTCCGCGTCCTTCAGGACCTCTCCATGTCCTCTAGGACCTCCCCTTACCTTATTGGACCTCTCCGTGTCCTACCGGACCTCCCTAGGTCCTCTAGGACCTCCTCCTTGTCTATTTGCATCTCTATTAATTGTGAGTCGTCCGATTTGCATTGGACGGTTTGATCCTAGTGAGACATTTGGATGATCCGAATGTCCCACCCTCCTTGAGCCTTAGATCATTCTGGGCGGTCCGATCGAAATCCAGCGGCCCTGACCTCCTCCTTGTAAATCTAGACCGTTAAGACCTCCCCCTTGGAGATCTTAACCGTCCAGACCTCCTCCTTGTAAATCTGGACCGTTAAGACCCCCCCTTGGAGATCTTAATCGTCCAGACCTCCCTCCTTGAAGATCTGGACCGTTAAGTCCTCCCCCTTGGAGATCTTAACCGTCCAGACCTCCTCCTTGTAAATCTGGACCTTTAAAACCTCCCCCTTGGAGACCTTAACCGTCCAGACCTCCTGACTTGAAGATCTGGCCGTCAAGACCTCTGTGAGCACCCGAATTTATTAAGCTCATAATACTTAGTCATCCAATTGACCCTAGTATTATCAACCAAATAAACCCAGTCTCGAGAGATGTATACTCCCCAGAATGCAGTATACATACCTCACAACAAAAGAATGTATCAATTCCATACAACACATAGTACATAAACAACAAACCAGAAGTTAATATTAATAAGGAATAGGTTATTACAAAAGAGGGGCCTTCTGGCCAAATAACAACAAGAAGAAGTAAGATAACAGCGGAAGCAAAAGTGCCATAAAGATGGCTATAACACAAAGCCAATCAGTGTGCCTTAACCCCTAGGCATCTGATCGGACCGCCAAGCTAGTCGTCGAAGAAGCTGCAACACGTAGCACAAAAGAGAGGCTCTAGCAGCTCCCCTTCTTCCTCTACAACAAAAGCCACAAAAATACCACAACCACGGGCAGATGAGTACATAAAGTACTCCGCAAGACTTACGTGTGAGATAACAGAACTATAAATAGCTACATGCAAGCTTTGTTTAAGTGGATGAGGCTTTGGACTCATTTTAGCATAAAGCAAGTTTCATTTGCAATAACATAATAGATTGAAGGCAATTTGGCAAAGCATTTTAAAATGTTGAAATAACAACGATATAAATAACATAGTAACAACAACAAGAACAACCTGGAAGTGACTAACCCAAGTCACCACAACAATAGCATGAACTCCCCGTTCATACCAACCATGTCAAGTTTTAATTAAAGGTTGTAGTCTAATTCTTACGGAAATAACCAAGCGTGTCCATAACCTAGGGCGAGGCTATTGAATAGTTTTAACCTGCGAGGGTGTACCAATGTACCCACACGTCGGACCGCCTTTCCTTTAAGCACACTACCTTAGGTGTCTTAAGCACGGCTAAGTCCTACGAGACATTTCCAATGGGCGGTGCTAATTCGACCCGCACAACCCACGGGATAAGGACCCAATGGATGACCCTAACCGGCCGCCCTTTGCTCCAATCCCACACCACACACACACACATTTTATCTTTAAAACACACCAACCGAAAGCGACCCCAATTAGCACCGCCCAAAGTACTTAGTCAAGAGAGGTCCCATATCCCCTCGTGTGGTTAGCACGCATAAATGCTTGGATCAATGGCGCAAGAATTAGGTCCTTGTTGACTCGGGCATACCACCACATCCAAAACCACACCATCCATCCAATATGCCCAAGTCTAAATCAATCTTTTATTTTCAGTTTTTGATTTTACAAATTAATCAAAGCACAAGTCTTTGGACATATAGGAGTAATAATCAGTTTTGAGTGATCAAGACCATCGACTAAGTCGATGATCGCCCATTACTACCGATAACTAAGCATGGCTAAGCAATTTAAATCGAAACTACTAAGTGATAAGAGCTCATCCAACGAGCTCCCACCACAGCAGATAACCTAGGCTCATGGTAGTAGAGGACAAACAATTCCTACAGATTATGCAACTATAGGCTTGCTAGCGATATTTTAACACAAAGTAGCATGCATACATACAAGTAAAACAATATATTAAGCTTTAAAGTAATGGGATAATGATGGAAATGATCAAACTGCTTGCCTTGTTGTTGCTGGCCAAGTTGTGGCAGAGGGTCACTCTCGGGATCACCACAAATGTCGAAACCTAACGGAAAAGCGAGAAAGAACCGATAAAACGACGAAAAAACCAAAAGAGCGCAACAGAGAAACTTCTCCGAATGCTATGAAAATTTTACAGCAGCAAGACAATGATTTATCATGAATTTAGCAACAAGAACCAATTGATTTGGATTCTTAATGCAAAAGATATGATGAAATCACCTTTCGATCTAAAAATACCAAACTGCACTATTCACTAATTTAATTATGAGGCAATATTTTCTAGAAAAGAGGTGACGCTGAGATTTTTACTGTAAAACCAGCACCTCATGAGATGAATAACACAATTGAGTTCACCTCATTTGGAGCTATTATGCACTTTCTACAATTTTTCAAAAACAAGAACTTGAACAAAATTATAATGCACAAGTCCTCATTTTTATAACAGCAACATGCTCAAAACTAATTTTCTTAGTGAGTTCATTAGTAGAGGAAACCAACAAAGTTGGTCTCACCCAAAAATAATCTACAGAGCATTAGTTATGTATTTTACAAGTTAAGCATTAATTGAGTGTATATTTAAAGTGAGTTTTAAAATCTAATGGCAAAACTGTGCTCTGAAGCTGAACTCAACTTACAATCATTTTTGGATTAAAGTCAAGTTCAAGACAGAGCTAACACAATTTGAATGACCTCATTTGGATTTAAAACGACAAAGATATGAAATTCTAAAGTTATACCTTATTTCAGGTTTATACTTAGAGTTCCTTGGAATTTCTAAAACCCTAAAGACATGGGAGGTCATAAGCGGCTCAGATCACACGGGGAGGTCCTCAACGGTTGAGATCTTCCAAAGGAAGATCTAAACTATCGAGATCTCCCGAGGAAGATCTACATTGTCGAGGACCTCACGGGGAGGTCTGGGACGGTCTAGATGTTCCAAGGAGGACTTTGATGGTCCAGATCGTCCGAGGAGGACCTTGACAGTCAAGATCTACCCGGGAGGTCATGAGCAGGTGAGATGACCTCGGGGAGGTCCTAAGGGGAGGTCCTAACGTCCACAGACCTCGGGGAGGTCTAGACGGCCACGATCGCGAAGGGGAGGTCTTGGGCGCTCGGATCTCCTCGGAGGAGGTCATGGGCGCCCCGAGCTCACGACCACGTGCTTGCGCGCACGCTGCGTTTCGGACAAGGATAAATGGCGGGACAACGAGGAGGTCCGCGCGCGGGAGGTCTTAATTGCGCGCAAGGGGAGGATTAAATGCAGTTAAGACATGCCAATGATTTCAATGATTTGAGCACATGATTAGTGCATTAAAAGCGACAAATCTCTGTCCTAAAAACGACAACGGCTGCTGCTTTGTCAAACAAAGACCGGGTTCAAAGACATGGTCATCGCCGCGATCTGAGACCTCACCGGCGACATCAATGGTACCGTTGGGTCCGCAATAACCATGCGCACCCAATGGACCTCCTCTCAACGGCGGCGACGGCCTTGAACGCCGGCGAGCCGGAGAGGACAACGAAGGCACCACACGGCAAAATCCAAAATGCAAAAGGAAGCTCATGCGACATTCAAGCGTGTGCAGAATAAAAAGCTCATAACGGCATACATGCAGTGCCCAGCTAAAGGACTATCAGGAGTACAGGAGGTCCTAAGGTCTTTGAGGAGGTCGAGGAAGGAGGACCGTGCCGGGTAGGAAGGGTGCTCCACTGCCAAAGCTTCAGCTCAAGCTCCACTTTGTCCCCTCTGCAAATGCCCAACCAATCAAGTTAGGACTTGGTCCCAGAGGGTAGGGCACAAATGGAAGCAAGGGGAAAGGAGGAAAACTCCAGGACCCTTGTCCAACGAGGAGCTTCAAGCTTCTCAACAATGGCGCCAAGAGAGCCGAGGAGAGAAAGCTCAAATGACACGGTGCAAGCTTAGAGCTTAGAAGTGTGCCAAAGAAGCTAAGGAGGAACCCAATGGGGTTTTATACTTGGGAGAAGCAGCACACAGTGGGGTTAAGCTCATGGTGAGCTTAGCCCATGGCTCGGTTCATGGGGTTGGACAAGACACGAGGTTGACATGGTGACAAAGCTAGGCGGTGAGAGGCGGAAAGTCGACACGCATTTAATGCGGTCAAGAAAGAGTTGTTATAAGGTACACAGTGGGCTGACCTTCGCATTAACTCCTCGCTCAGAACACGCATGCGTGACCAAGGAAGGAGAAGAACAGGAGGAGGTCATGTTGACCGTTGGATAAGCCCACGGGAGGTCTGGCCCTCCGATGTGGTTTTGAACCGTTACGCCTAAATGGTGGGAGGAGGTCCCACCACACGATCAAGGATGGGAGGTCATGGCCTCACGATTTCCTTAATGTGTATCATGCGTGGGAAAATGGGACTAGGAGGTCCAAAGCGTTGGATCTCAATCCAACGGTGCGGACCTCCTGTGAGGTCTTAACCGCACATGAGCTTAAGAGCATGAGGGGGAGGTCATGGCCTTTGGATTTTGATCCAACGGTGGTGATCAAGACAGGGGAGGTCCTGAGCCTCGCACGTGGCGCAAAGGAGGTCTTGAGCTTGCGAACACACAAGGGAGGTCATGGCCATTAGATTTAGATCTAAGGGCAACAACCTCACGTCTTGTGAGGAGGTCTGCGCATAAGACAAGGAGGAGGTCGTGGATCAGTGGATTTTAATCAGCGGTGCACAACATGAGATAGGGAGGTCTTGTCATTTGGATATTTTGAGGGAGGTCGTGGGTTGTTGGATCGATCCAATGACACGACCTCGCAAAATGGGAGGTTTGCTTAGTTTAACGGTGAGGGAGGTCATGGCCATGGATCTTGGATCCAAGGGCTACGACCTCAACAAGGTGGGATGTCAAGTGGTTTGACGGCCCGTGGAGGTTTTTGAGATTTAACACGGGGAGGTCATGACCGTGGATCTTTGATCCAACGGCTATGACACAGTGAGGTGAGGAGGTCTTTGCGGTGTTGACGCGGAGGAGGTCGTGGCGGTTGGATGTAAATCCAATGGTCTGCGACTGATCAGTGGAGAGGAGGTCTGAGGTGCATACGGTTGAAATTTGGACCCGACTTTGCACAATGACTAGCCCAAGGAACAGCGTAAGCTTTTAAATTTAGTTTTTTTAACAGCTGAAACTTAGCAGAATTATTTGTGATAGCAAATGAACTCCAAAATTGATGAAATTTTAACTGGAGCTTGCTGACAATGAGATTAACCTTGCATAAAATTTCCAGAGGTTATTATGCAATGCATTTTTCTCAGGAAATTCATGAAGGTTGTTCAAGGATTTGTTTAACCTCCAAAATTTATCAAACAAGTGTTATAACTCATGATATTTTTCAGAGGGGTCCCACATTAGTTTTGGGACCAAGGAAAACATATTCCAAATGTTTGGCACAAGATTTAGACAATTGGAAAATGAGTTTGACTTTTGGTCAACAAGAGCTTTGTGTTTTTGGATTACACAACTCTTGGACAAGAATCACAGGAGAGATTAGGGGTTTTCAAGATGTGAGAAAAAGTTTTAATTTCTACACATATAATTATACTTAAACAAACCATGTTTATACAGTTGGGATGTTACAACCTCCTCCTTTGGAGATCTTGGCCGTCCAGACCTCTGTAACAACCCGGCCTAGGGCACCCCCGGGAGGTCCCTCAGGACCTCTTGGGAGCTCCGCAAAGGACTTCCCAGGACGTCCCGAGAGGACATCCCGGTGGACCGCACAGACCTCCCGAGAGGTCCGAGAGGACCACTCGGGGTCCGGGAGGTCTGACCCAGAGGTCATTTGGACCTCAAACCTCCCCAAAACTCCACGTCTCCCGAGGAAGGTCAGGAAGCACCTAAGGAGGTCATGGGGCTTAGGGCAAGCTGAAGTCCTCTGTGATCCAAACCAGCCCCCAGAGATCATCATTGGTTCTCACAAAGTAACAAGTGATAACATAAACATCCACAAGACTTTATTATGACAAAAAGGAGATTTGATTACAAGGGTTGCTTACAACTCAAAGAACAGGAAGCACACAAACGCAGATGGAGAACAAAGACAATGTCCACCCATTACACCAGTGTGATATTTGGAGGGCGCGGCCTAATTGAGCTGGTCATCTTCATCATCATAGGAGTCTTCATCTGCTCAATATATGAATCAAGCAAGAGTGAGCACAACAACCGTGCTCGCAAGTTACACCCGTCAAATAACAGAATGACATGCATAGGGGTATATCAAAGGACAGCATATTAGGGTTGGTTTGCATAAAGCCAATTTTATTTCAAATACAATTATTAAGTTTCAAGGCAGGTTACCATAATTAAAATTCATTTTTGTGAAAACCATTTTCAGTTGGATAGCATTCAACATAGCAATGGTGAAGGATACCCACCTGCACAAGGCTTCCAGCCCACACCCATTTTGGTTAAACCACCAAACCATTTTCATAACCTTTTGAAAACCAAAACCAAAGCTAACTTTGAGTGACATTGCCAGCATGTCCATGACCGTGGACACGACTATTCGAATAGATTTACACTCTGCAGAGGTTGCACACTTTACCCACATGACATGAATTCTCTAGTTCGCTTGACATCCGTCGATGCCACCTCACACTTCCTTTGATGAGAGCTCTAGAGCACATGACAAGGCCGTTATAATGCATTGCTCCACCGTAGCCCACCCCCATTAAGGTTTCGCAATCCCCCCTTTGGGTAGAAACACCGCCGGGTTAATGGGGTGCCCCCTCTTATGCCAGGTGAGACTACAACTAGTCATAACATGACAAACCCACCGCGTCCGCGGAATGAACCACGATAGAGCTTTGCAAATTAGTTAGCCAGGTCCCACGCCTCATACTGGAGACATGTGGTTGCACAATTTTGGCATAGCCCATTATAGGCTTAGCAAGTGGTGTCTCAAAGACCGGTCCTTAACCGACTTGGGCAACAAACCTCAACCCTGGGACATCGGATCACACGACCCCCCGTGCATAGACATGCACCAACCATACAACCAACTTCGCCCAAGTTAAAACCATTTTCATTTACTTTGCTTTACAATCCTCCATGGCACACCAATGCCAAGGTCACAAGTAAAACATCCATGACACCAATGTCATGGCCGAAAGCTCCATGGCACACCAATGCCATGGCTCAAAACATTTGATCATTTGATGTTTTTGGTCAAAGCTCCCCAAATCAAGATTTTGGTCTAAGCATTACTAAGCATTTCATTTTTAAAGAGCTTCGGGTCCTCACTATTGCAAGAGCCAGTTTTTATCTAAGGTGACAATGAGGTTGATTCAATCATGGATAGAGGTCATACCAAGCAGTAGGTTTTAAACTATGGATTGAAAGATAGGCATTGAAATACTTAGTAAAGTAAGCATGCATACATCTTTGAAAACATCATAAATAATTTTAAGTATTGGGTGCAACATGTTCAAGAGTGTAACTTGCCTTGCTCAAGGTCTCGAGCTGCTTCCTCTCCCTCACTGAACTCAGGCTCCCCACGGTCTTGACAATCTACACGTGAAGAACCAAATATTCAAACAAAGCTCAAACAAGAATCCAAAGAACTCCAAATGAACTTAAAGACAAAACCAACAGAGAAGCTGGGAGGTCAAGAGGGGGGGTCCAAGGAGCTCGCTGGAGAGGTCTTAGGGCTCCAGAGAGGATGTCCCAAGACCTGTTGGAGGAGGTCCAGAGACTTGAGAGAGGAGGTCTATGGTGGCTCGGTTGAGACCGAGAGCAGAAAATGAGGAAGAAAGTGAGAAAGGAGGGCTCTCCCAAAATATATATAGGGGAAGCCATGCACATGACCCAGGATGAGTCAACAAGAGTTGGTAAATACGACAAGAGAGTAGGCAAGGAATGTGACAATCAGTGTGACATGCGTACTGCAAAGGTGGGGGCATTTAATGTGATACAACCTGCATTAAATGCTGTGGAGACTTCCTTGCCCAAAGGACATAGTCAAAGGTAAAGAAACTGGGTGCTTGACTGCCAAGTGGGGCAGCCAAGACCCGCCAAGGAGGTCCTGCAAGGACCTCGAGGAGGTCTTGGAGTGAACAAGGGGAGGTCCTCACCCACCGGGGATGTCCTAACGGTTGGATCTCCAAAGGGGAGGTCCAAACGGTCAAGATCAAGCGCACCAGAGGAGGTCTGCAAGGGTAAGGGGGAGGTCCTTACCCGCAAGGGAGGTCCTGACGGTTGGATCTCCAAAGGGGGAGGTCCAACGGCCAAGATCAAGCGCAAACGGGGAGGTCCACAAGAGTAAAAGGAGAACCTCACCGGCAAAGGAGGTCTAGAACCGTAGGATCCAATCCAGGGGAGGTCTGGACTGTTAGGATTCCCAAGAGGAGGTCCTAACGATTCAGATTTGCCAAGAAGGGGAGGTCTGGACGGCCAAGATATCAAAAGGGGAGGTCTTGGCGGTCCAGATTTACAATGAGGAGGTCTGGACGGTAAAGATCTCCAAGGGGGAGGTGTTAACGGTCCAGATGTGCCAGGAGGAGGTCTGGAACCGTTGGATTTTGATCGGACCGTCCAAAATAGTTGGGACGTTCGGACCGCCCGAACGTCACAATAAATCGGAACGTCCACTGGAGATCCAAAGGCTCAGAGAAGGTGGGAGGTTCGGACCAACAGAGCTAGCGCTGGATCACAGCCTTAGAACTAAATCGGGTGGTCCAAAATGATTGGGACGTTCGGACCACCCGAACGCCACAGCAAATCGGGCCATACAACGAAGATCTAAGGGTTCAGAGGAGGTGGGATGTTCAGACCACCCGAACACCTCACCAGGATCAAGCCGTCCAATGCAAATCGGACGACTCACAATCAATTGAGATGTAAATGGGCAAGGAGGAGGTCCTGGAGGACTGGGAGGTCCCAGAGGACTGAGGAGGTCTAAGAAAGGTAAGGGGAGGTCCTAGAGGACATGGAGAGGTCCTTAAGGACACGGGGAGGTCAAATAAATGTAAGGGGAGGTCCTAGAGGACATGGAGAGGTCCTGAAGGACACGGGGAGGTCAAATAAATGTAAGGGGAGGTCCTAGAGGACATGGAGAGGTCCACAGGGTTCCAAAGGAGTTCAAATACACACAAGGGTGGCACAGACTTGGGAGGATTTCGAGTCAGAGAGGACCCGAGGGGGAAATTGGACCCAGGGAGGTCCAAGTGCTTGGAGGATCTAGACCTAAGGAGGTCTGCACAGAGGAGGTCCGAACCTCTGGATCCTAACAAAGGTGAGGTCCGGGCCAAAGGTGGGTAACAGATGGACAGAGAAGGAAAGACCAGCAAAGCTCCAATAACTCAATAAACCAACAAGAAACTTTTAGTTGTAGTTGGAGTTAGGCAGCTTAAATCTATTATGAAATTTCAGGTTGAGCTTCGAATTCTCATTAAAACAAAATGGTTCTTTTTTATTTTTGAAAACTCCAAAAAGATCCTAAAATAAATTCAGGGTGTCACAAACCTACCCCCCTTAAGGGAATCTCGACCCGAGATTCAAGCAATCAAGAAAGAGATATGGGTAGTTTGCTCTAAGGTCTTCCTCCTTTTCCCAAGTGCCTTCACTCTGGATGGTGACTCCATTGCACCTTGTAAGTTCAAGAACTCGCTCGTGACACGCCTATGACGCCCAAAATTTTGATTGGTTTCTCCACATAAGTGAGGTCTTCTTGGAGGTCAATGCTTTCCAGCGAGGTGTGGTCTTCAGGTACCCGAAGGCATTTCCTTAATTGTGACACATGGAAGGTATTGTGCATTGCCGAAAGAGAAGTGGGAAGTTCAATTTTGTAAGCCACTTCACCTTGTCTTGCCAATATCTTGTATGGTCCAACAAACCTTGGAGCTAACTTCCCTCTAGTTCAAAATCTCCTAACCCCTTTGAGTGGGGTTACCCTAAGGTACACAAAATCTCCAACTTCAAAAGATAGGTCTCGACGTCGAGTATCGGCGTAGCTCTTTTGTCTGGACTGAGCTTCCCGCAAGCGCTCCCTTATGAGCTTCACTTTTTCTTCAGCTTCCATGATGGCATCAGGTCCATAATATTGGCGCTCGCCCACTTGGTCCCATAGGAGAGGAGTTCTACATTGCCTCCCATATAGAGCTTCAAAGGATGACATCTCCAGACTAGCTTGGTAACTGTTATTGTAGGAGAACTCAACATAGGGGAGGTTCTTATCCCAGCTATCCCCATAGTCCAGAGCACAAGCTCGAAGCATGTCCTCAAGTATTTGATTCACCCTCTCTGTTTGACCATCGGTTTGAGGATGGTAAGTAGTGCTGAAATTAAGTCTTGTCCCCAAGGCTTCGTGGAGACCCTCCCAAAACCTTGAAGTGAACTGGGAACCTCTATCCGACACTATACTCTTGGGTACACCATGTAGACATACAATTCGTGCTAAGTACAACTCAGCCAACCTGTTACTTGAATAAGTGGTCTTGACTGGGATAAAGTGTGCCACTTTAGTCAACCGATCCACAATAACCCAAATAGAGTCATAACCCGATTGAGTTCTTGGCAATCCCGTGATAAAATCCATGCCAACCTGTTCCCATTTCCACTCAGGAATTGGTAAAGGTTGAAGTAAACTGGCAGGTCTTTGGTGTTCGGCCTTGACCCTTTGGCATACATCACAGTGTGCTACAAACTCGGCTATTTCCCTTTTCATGCCAACCCACCAATATCTCTCTTTGAGGTCCTGGTACATCTTTGTGCTCCCAGGATGGATGGAGTAATATGACTCATGAGCTTCCTTAAGTAGGAGGTCTTTTATGTCCTAGCAGTTCGGCACACACAGCCTTTTGCCGAACCAAAGGACCTCATGTTCATCCAATGAAAATCCAGGAGCTTTGCCTTGTCCTACGTTGTCTCTTATCTCCAGGAGGTCTTTATCCTTGAATTGCTTCTCTCGGATCTGCTTCTGGACCACAGACTCCATTTCAAGCGCATGCACAAAACCTTGCTCCACAATTTCCAGATTTAGGCGCCTCATCTCTTCATATAATCTGGGCTGATTTTCTTGGACCATTAAGAGATTGTAGTAGCTTTTTCGGCTCAAAGCATCAGCCACCACATTTGCTTTTCCTGGGTGGTAGTGAATCCCAAGGTCATAGTCTTTAATGATCTCCAACCATCTCCTCTGTCTAAGATTGAGGTCCGGTTGGGTAAAGATATATTTTAAGCTCTTATGGTCTGTAAAGACCTCGTAGCGATTACCAATAAGGTAATGGCGCCAAATTTTTAAAGCATGCACCATAGCTGCTAATTCCAGATCATGAGTGGGGTAGTTGGCTTCATGAGGCTTTAGTTGCCGAGAGGCATAAGCTACTACCCGACCCTCTTGCATTAATACACAACCAAGACCTTGTCTTGAGGCATCACAAAAGACTTCAAAATCCTTTCTAATGTCGGGTAAAATCAACACTGGAGCAGAGGTCAATCTTTTCTTCAACTCTTGAAAACTATGCTCACAAGCTAGAGTCCATTCATACTTAGTTTCCTTTTTGAGCAGTTGGGTGAGAGGTCTTGCTATCTTCGAAAAGCCCTCAATAAACCTACGGTAATACCCTGCCATTCCAAGGAAGCTTTATCCGAGGTAATCGACTTGGGTGATTTCCAATCTAGGACGTCTTGGACCTTGCTAGGGTTAACTGCCACTCCAGTAGCTGACATAATATGGCCCAAAAAGGTGACTTTACTCAACCAAAAGTCACACTTCTCAAACTTTGCATAGAGCTGGTGGTCCCTTAGCTTGTTTAGGACTAACCGAAGGTGACCTTCATGCTCTACCTCGGTATTAGAGTACACAAGAATGTCATCTATGAAGACAATGGCAAACTTATCTAAGTACTCCATAAACACTTTGTTCATCAAGTTCATGAAGTATGCAGGAGCATTAGTTAGTCCAAAGGACATGACTGTGAACTCATAAAGTCCATACCGAGTTGAGAAGGCTGTTTTTGGAATGTCCTCTTGTCGAATCTTCAATTGATGGTAACCTGACCTTAGGTCAATCTTGGAGAAAACAGCTGCTCCTTTGAGTTGATCAAATAAGTCATCGATCCTGGGCAAAGGGTACTTATTCTTGATGGTAACATCATTCAGAGCCCTATAATCCACACACATACGTTGTGTACTATCCTTTTTTGCCACAAAGATCACGGGAGCTCCCCAAGGAGAGGAACTCGGCCTTATAAAACCTTTGCTTTGCATTTCTTCAATTTGCTGTTTGAGCTCAACCAAGTCATTAACAGGTAACCTATATGGTCTTTTGAAAATAGGTGCTGTCCCAGGGACTAGGTTAATGACAAATTCCAAATCTCTATCTGGAGGCATTCCAGGTAGCTCACTAGGAAACACATCAGGGTACTCTCTTACCACAGGGAGGTCTTCAAATCTCATTTCTCTCAAGCAGGACACCCTAGGACCTGCCTTAGGAGAGGTCTCGGGGCTAAATTCCACTTGCACCCCTTGCTCATTGGTGAGCGCAATGGACTTGTTGGCACAATCTATTCGGCCCTGTTTTTTAGATAACCAGTCCATTCCTAGAATCACATCTAACCCTTGGGAGTGCAAGACTATCAAGTCTGCATGGAAAGGTACTCCCAAGATTTCCAAGGAAAGATTTGGGCACAAGGAGTTGGTTCTCATTTCCAGGCCCGGGGAATGGATAAGCATAGGGTTTAATAAAGGAGTAATAGCTAACCCATTGCTACCCACAAACTTTGAAGAGATAAATGAATGTGAAGCTCCGGAGTCAAAAAGGACTGAGGTTGGAATGGTATTAACAAAGAACGTACCAAGGACTACATCCGAAGCTTGTTGAGCTTCCTCTGCCGTGAGGTGGTTCACTCGCCTTTGTTGAATCAAGACCGAGGTCTTGAATGGCCGCCATGAGCCGAGGACCCTTGAGCCGATCGGGTGGGAGTTGGAGCTGGAGCTTGAGATTTCTTCGGACACTTATTTGCATAATGCCCAACTTCATGACAATTAAAACACGTCACCCCTGCTGCAGAATTGGTGGCGGGTCTTGCCTGAGCTTGGCCTCCTGGGGAGGTCTTGTGAGAGCTGGAGGTGCCAGACCTCTTGACCTGCATGGAGGTCCTGATGGGGGAGGAGGTCGTAGACCTCATAGGTTGGAACTGGGAGGTCTTTGGCTTGGAAAATCCCTCTGATCTGAACTGCTGGGCTGCCTTCCTCTTTTTGTGATTTTCCATCTCAACATGTTTGGCTTCTTGCCGAATGGTCTTGCTCACCAAATGCTGAAAATCTGGGTAATCATGAGCAAGGAGCTGGACGGAGAGGTCATCATTAAGGCCATTCAAAACCGTTTTGCTTGGACTCATCTGTGGCCACATCCTCAGTGCATACCTTGCCAACTGGTTGAACTTATGTAGGTACTGCTAATCAGATTGCTCCTTGGCGCAAGGCTCTAAACTCATTCTTCTTTAATATCATCATTCCATGAGGAATATGTGCATGTCTAAAAGCTTGAGTAAATTCCTCCCAAGTGATGTCTTGAGCGTCGAGGTGGGATTGAGTAAAGTTTTTCCACCAATCCGAAGCTGGTCCTTGGAGTTGATGGGAGGCAAACAAGACTTTTTCTCTGTCAATGCATTGGATCATGTCCAATTTCCTACTCACAACCCTAAGCCAATCATCAGCTTCAAGAGGCTCAGAGGTGCTGGAGAACGTAGGTGGCCTCATCCTCATAAACTCTGAAATATTGGCTCTAGGAGGAGGTGGAATATGCACAGGAGGTTGAGCTGCTGCTGCGGCTTGGAGGTTTTGAGTATTGGTGATGGACCGAGCCAACAAGTTGATCAATTGTGCTTGATTGGTCATCATTTGGTTCCAGTCTGGGCCTTGAGCTGGAGGAGGAGGTGGCTGCTGCACTGGAGTCTCTGGATCATTCCCAGGGGCTCTACCTTGGCCACTGGCACTGCCACTACCCCTTGTGGTCACCATCTGCTAAGGTCCAAGAGGTAAGGAAGATAAGAGATCTAGGAGGTAAGGCTTAAGACTTAAAGCAGCTAAACCCATGATAACCCTAAAAGCCAAAATTTCAGCAATCAAGTTCACATTTTCTACGCGAAGCGTGCTGCCCTCAGGGCTGCAAGTGAAAAGGTTATGACATGGAGGGGAGGTCTTTTGTAAGGCAGCCCCAGAGGTAACCTTTACAAAAGAGCTGCCACTCATTGCCACAACAAGGAGGTCCTTAACACTACCACCACAACTTAGATCAGTCCTATAGACATTCCAAGGAAAGAATTCCATTCAATTTTATAAAACGTTGAGGCAAGCAAAAAGATAAGGAGGAGATAAGGTGAGATAAAGCACAGTAGAGGGGTAAGAATAGACAGATGACTCAGGTAAGAAGAGAACATTTTCATTTCTCTTGTTTACTAAAACATATTTTGAACTTTTTCTATCGGCCATTCTAATAGGCTGCGTCCTGCAGTCAGAATGCTCTGATACCACCTGTAATGACCCGGCCTAGGGCACCCCCGGGAGGTCCCTCAGGACCTCCTGGGAGCTCCAGAGAGGAGCCCCCAGGACGTCCCGAGAGGTCCCTCAGGACCTCCTGGGAGGTTCGCAAAGGACTTCCCAGGACGTCCCGAGAGGACATCCCGGTGGACCGCACAAACCTCCCGAGAGGTCCGAGAGGACCACTCGGGGGTCTGGGAGGTCCTGACCCGCAGAGGTCGCTGGACCTCGAGACCTCCCAAAACTCCACGCCTCCACCCGAGGGAGGTCCGAGGGAACCACCCCGAGGAGGTCGTGGGGCTTAGGGCAAGCTCAAGTCCTCTCGTGATCCAAACCAGCCCTCAGAGATCATCGATTGGTTCTCACAAAGAATAAGTGATAACATAAACATCCACAAGACTTTATTAACAAAGAAAAAAGGAGGTTTGATTACAAGGGTTGCTTACAACTCCAAAGAACAGGAGCACACAAACGCAGCGGAGAATAAAGATAATGTCCACCCATTACACCACAGATCGGCCGAGGGCGCGCCTAATTGAGCCTGGTCATCTTCATCATCATAGGAGTCTTCATCGCCGATATATGAATCAAGCAAGAGTGAGCACAACAACCGTGCTCGCAAGGTACACCCACAAATAATGTAATGACATGCATAGGGGTATATCAAAGGACAAAGATATTAGGGTTGGTTTGCATAAAGCCAATTTTATTTCAAATACAATTATTAAGTTTCAAAAGTTACCATAATTAAAATTCATTTTTGTGAAAACCATTTTCAGTTGGATAGCATTCAACATAGCAATGGTGAAGGATACCCTCCTGCACAAGGCTTCCATCCCACACCCATTTTGGTTAAACCACCAAACCATTTTCATAACCTTTTGAAAACCAAAACCAAACCTAACTTTGAGTGACATTGCCAGCATGTCCATGACCGTGGACACGGCTATTCGAATAGATTTACACTCTGCAGAGGTTGCACACTTTACCCACATGACATGAATTCTCTAGTTCGCTTGACATCTGTCGATGCCACCTCACACTTCCTTTGGTGAGAGGTCTAGAGCACATGACAAGGCCATTACAATGCATTGCTCCACCGTAGCCCACCCCCATTAAGGTTTCGAATCCCCTTTGGGTAGAAACACCATGGGTTAATGGGGTGCCCTCTTATGCCAGTGAGACTACAACTAGTCATAACATGACAAACCCATCAGCGTCATGGATGAACCACGATAGAGCTTTGCAAATTAGTTAGCTGTGTCCCACGCCCATACCGAGACATGTGGTTGCACAATTTTGGCATAGCCCATTATAGGCTTAGCAAGTGGTGTCTCAAAGACCAGTCCTTAACCGACGTGGGCAACAAACCTCAACCCTGGGACATCGGATCACACGACCCCTCGTGCATAGACATGCACCAACCATACAACCAACTTTGCCCAAGTCAAAACCATTTTCATTTACTTTGCTTTACAATCCTCCATGGCACACCAATGCCAAGGTCACAAGTAAAAGATCCATGACACACCAATGTCATGGCCGAAAGCTCCATGGCACACCAATGCCGTGGCTCAAAACATTTGATCATTTGATGTTTTTGGTCAAAGCTCCCCAAATCAAGATTTTAGTCTAAGCATTACTAAGCATTTCATTTTTAAAGAGCTTCGGGTCCTCACTATTGCAAGAACCAGTTTTTATCTAAGGTGACAATGAGGTTGATTCAATCATGGATAGAGGTCATACCAAGCAGTAGGTTTTTAACTATGGATTGAAAGATAGGCATTGAAATACTTAGTAAAGTAAGCATGCATACATCTTTGAAAACATCATAAATAATTTTAAGTATTGGGTGCAACATGTTGAAGAGTGTAACTTGCCTTGCTCAAGGTCTCGAGCTTCCTCTCCTCATCGAACTCAGCTCCCCACGGTCTTGACAATCTACACGTGAAGAACCAAATATTCAAACAAAGCTCAAACAAGAATCCAAAGAACTCCAAATGAACTTAAAGACAAAACCAACAGAGAAGCCGGGAGGTCAAGAGGGGGGGTCCAAGGAGCTCATTTGGAGAGGTCTTAGGGCTCTAGAGAGGATGTCCCAAGACCATTGGAGGAGGTCCAGAGACTTGAGAGAGGAGGTCTATGGTGGCTCGGTTGAGACAGAGAGCGAAAATGAGGAAGAAAGTGAGAAAGGAGGGCTCTCCCAAAATATATATAGGGAAGCCATGCACATGACCCAGATGAGTCAACAAGAGTTGGTAACAGGACAAGAGAGTAGGCAAGGAATGTGACAATCGATTGTGACATGCGATTACAAAGGTGGGGGCATTTAATGTGATACAACCTGCATTAAATGTCATGGAGACTTCCTTGCCCAAAGGACATAGTCACAGTAAAGAAACTGGGTGCTTCACCGCCAAGTGGGCAGCCAAGACCCACTAGGAGGTCTGCAAGGACCTCGAGGAGGTCTTGCAAGGAACAAGGGAGGTCCTCACCCACCGGGAGGTCCTAACAGCTGGATCTCCAAAGGGAGGTCCAAACGGTCAAGATCAAGCGCACTGAGGAGGTCCGCAAGGGCAAGGGGGAGGTCCTTACCCGCAAGGGAGGTCCTGATGGTTGGATCTCCAAAGGGGGAGGTCCAACGGTCAAGATCAAGCGCAAACGGGGGGGTCGACAAGAGTAAAAGAAGAACCTCACCCGCAAAGGAGGTCTAGAACCGTAGGATCCAATCCAGGGGAGGTCTGGACGGTTAGGATTCCCAACGGGAGGTCGTAACGATTCAGATCTGCCAAGAAGGGGAGGTCTGGACGGCCAAGATATCAAAAGGGGAGGTCTTGGCGGTCCAGATTTACAATGAGGAGGTCTGGACGGTTAAGATCTCCAAGGGGGAGGTCTTAACGGTCCAGATGTGCCGGAAGGAGGTCCGGAACCGTTGGATTTTGATCGGACCGTCCAAATTGGTTGGGACGTTCGGACCACCCGAACACCACAGAAATCGAACGCCCACCGGAGATCCAAAGGCTCGAGAAGGTGGGAGGTTCGACCAACAGAGCTATATTTGCCGATCACGACTTTAGAACTAAATCGGGTGGTCCAAAATGATTGGGACGTTCGGACCACCCTAACGCCACAAAGAATCGGGCCATACAACGAAGATCTAAGGGTTCAGAGGAGGTGGGATGTTCGACCACCGAACACTCACTAAGATCAAGCCGCCCAATGCAAATCGGACGACTCACAATCAATTGAGATGTAAATGGGCAAGGAGGAGGTCCCTGGAGGACTGGGAGGTCCCAGAGGACACAGGAGGTCTAAGAAAGGTAAGGGAGGTCCTAGAGGACATGGAGAGGTCCCAAGGACACGGGAGGTCAAATAAATGTAAGGGGAGGTCCTAGAGGACATGGAGAGGTCCTGAAGGACACGGGGAGATCAAATAAATGTAAGGGGTGGTCCTAGAGGACATGGAGAGGTCCACAGGGTTCCAAAGGAGTTCAAATACACACAAGGGTGGCACAGACTTGGGAAGATTTCGAGTCAGAGAGGACCCGAGGGGGAAATTGGACCCAGGGAGGTCCAAGTGCTTGGAGGATCTAGACCTAAGGAGGTCTGCACCGAGGAGGTCCGAACCTCTGGATCCTAACAAAGGTGAGGTCCGGGCCAAAGGTGGGTAACAGATGGACAGAGAAGGAAAGACCAGCAAAGCTCCAATAACTCAATAAACCAACAAGGAACTTTTAATTGTAGAGTTAGGCAGCTTAAATCTATTATGAAATTTCAGGTTAAGCTTCGAATTCTCATCAAAACAAAATGGTTCTTTTTATTTTTGAAAACTCCAAAAAGATCCTAAAATAAATTCAGGGTTTCACAACCTCCCCCTTTTGGCAGATCCGATCATTAGGACCTCCCCTTGGAGATCTTAACCGTTCAGAGCTCCTCCTCTTGTAGATCTGACCGTTAGGACCTCGCCTTGTAGAATCCTAACCGTTCAGACCTCCCCTAGATTTGATCCGACGACTCAGACCTCCCTTGCGGGTGAGGATCTCCTTTTACCTTTGCAGAACTCCCCGCTTGTATTGATTTGACCGTTGGACCTCCCTTCCGAGATCCAACTGTTTAGACCTCCTCTTGCGGGTGAGGACCTCCTCCTAGCTCTTGCGGACCTCCTCCGTGCACTTAATCTTGGCCGTTTGGACCTCCTCTTTGGAGATCCAACCGTCAGGACCTCCCCTATGGGTGAGGATCTCCCTTTGTTCATTGCAAAGACCTCCCCAATGTCTTCGCAGGACCTCCTCTGCGGGTCTTGGCTACCCCACTGTGCAGTCACTCCCAGTTTTCTTTACCTTTGACTATGTCCTGGTGCAAGAAAGTCTTCAAGGCATTTAATGCATGTTGTATCACATTAAATGCTCCCACCTTTGCTGTACTCATGTCATATCATTGTCACATTTCTTGCCTACTCCCATTGTCCTCTTTACCAACTCCTGATGACCCCTATCCTAGGACATATGCTTTGGCTTCCACTATATATAGTTTGGGAAATCCTCCTTTCTCGCTTTCTTCTCCATTCCTCCCCTTTATCTCAACCGAGCATACCTTAGACCTCCCTCCAAGTTCTTGGACCTCCTCTCTCGAGTCCCAGGACCTCTCCAGTGAGCTCATTGGACCTCCTCCCGACCCTCCCATCCTCTCTGTTGGTTTTGTATCTAAGTTTATTTGGAGTTCTTTGGGATCTTGTTTGAGCTTTATTGAATATTTGGTTTTCACCGTGTAGATTGCCAAGACCGTGTGGAACCCGAGTGCTGTGAGGGTGAGGAAGAAGCTCAAGGCTTTGAGCAAGGCAAGTTACACTCTTGATCATGTTGCACCCAATATTTCGAATTACTTAAGTCGATTTCAGGAATATATGCATGCTTACTTTACTAAGTTATTTCAATGCCTATCTTTCAATTCATAGTTATGACTACTGCTTGATATGACCACTGTCCATGTTGAATCAACCTCATTATCACCCTAGATAAAATCTGGTTCTTGCAATAGTGAGGACCCGAAGCTTTTGACAAATGGAATGCTTAGTATTGCTTAGACCAAAATTTTGATTTGGGAGTTTTGACCAAAAATATCAGTTGATCAAATAATTTGGGTCGTGGCATTGGTGTGCCATGGAGATTTCGGCCATGACATTGGTGTGTCATGGAGGTTTTACAAATGGCCAAGGCATTGGTGTGCCATGGAGGTTTGAAAAGCAAAGTAAATGAAAAATGGTTTTGGACTTGGGCGAAGCTGGTTGTTTGGTTGGTGCATGTCTATGCACGGGTGTCGTGTGATCCGATGCCCCAGGGTTGAGGTTTGTCGCCCAAGTCGGTTAAGGACCGGCCTTTGAGACACCACTTGCTAAGCCTATAATGGGCTATGCCAAAATTGTGCAACCACATGTCTCCAGCAGGGACGGGATCCGCTAATTAATTTGCAAAGCTCTATCGTGGTTTATCCTGTTGATGCGGTGGGTTGTCATGTTACGATTGTTGTAGTCCCACCGAATAAGAGGGGCACCCATTAACCCGTGATGGTTTCTATCCAAAGGGGATCTGCGAAACCTTAATGTGGGTGGATCATGGAGCAATGCATTGTAAAGGCCTTGTCATGTGCTCTAGACCTCTCACCAAAGGAAGTGTGAGGTGGTATCGACGGATGCCAAGCAAACTAGAGAATTCATGTCATGTGGGTAAAGTGTACAACCTCTGCAGAGTGTAAATCTATTCGAATAGCCGTGTCCGCGATCATGGACATGCTGACAATGTCACTCAAAGTTAGCTCTTGGTTTTGGTTTTCAAAAGAATTATGAAATTGGTTTTGGTGGTTTAACCAAATTGGGTTTGGGCGGGAAGCCATGTGACAGGAGGGTATCCTTCACCATCTTGATGATGAATGTTATCCAACCTAAAATGGATTTGCAAAATGAATTTTAACTATTGTATCCCCGCCTTGAAACTTAATACTTGTATTTGAAATAAAATTGGCTTTATGCAAATCAACCCTAATATGCTTTCCTTGATGTATCCCTATGCATGTCATTCTATTAATTGACGGGTGTAACTTATGAAAGCACGGTTGTTGTGCTCACTCTTGCTTGATTCATGAATTGAGCAGTGAAGATTCCTATGATGATGAAGATGACCAAATCAATTAGGCCGCGCCCTCCAACGACCGTGGTGTAATGGGTGGACACTATCTTTTGGTTTTTCCGCTGCGTTTGTGTGCTCTCGGTTGCTGGAGCTTGTAAGGAACCCTTGTAATCAAACCTCCTTTTGTTGTTAATAAAGTTGTGTGGATGTTTTGCTGTCACTTGCTTGCTGTGAGAACTGGTCGATGATCCTTGGAGACCAGTTTAGATCGTAGTGGACTTTAGGCTCATCCTCAAGCCTCACGACCCCCTCGGGTTGGTTCCTTTCGGACCTCCCTCGAGTAGCGCGTGGAGCTTGGGGAGGTCTGCGGTCCAACGACCTCCTCAGAGTCGGGACCCCAGACCTCCGGGTGGTTCTATCGGACCTCTCGGGAGGTCTGGAGGTCCTACCGGGATGTCCTCTTGGGACATCCTGGGAAGTCCTTTACGGACCTCCCAGGAGGTCCAGAGGGACCTCTCGGGACATCCTGGGGGTTCCTTTTTGGACCTCCTAGGAGGTCCTGAGAGACCTCCCGGGTGTGCCCTGGGCCGGGTCGTGACAGTACTCAACCCTAACCTTATGTTCCTCAGTTCCGCACCAAACTCTTCGAAGCTCCGATCGAAGTTTCTCTACTGGGGAGAATCAGCAGGGTGTCTTAGCTTTCTATCTTTCTTACGCTCCTCCGAGTGCTAACGCACCAATCTTGCCTCCTTTGGGTTCGCAAATAAATGCTTCAAACGTGGGATCACAGGCAGATACCACAACATCTTAGCAAGAGGTCCTTGCTTCACCTTAGTAGTATTCTGACGTTTGTATCAGGATGCTTTGCACACAAGACATACATGCATGTTTGCATACTCTTTACGGTAGAGGATACAATCGTTCGGACATGCATGTATTCTTTCTACTTCCATTCCCAATGGACAAAGAACCTTCTTTGCTTGGTAGGTGGTGCTAGGCAACACGTTTCCCTCTGGAAGGATGTCCGCTAGGAGACCTAACAACGCCGTGAAACTCTTGTCGGACCAACCGTTGCTTGCCTTCAATTTAAGCAGTTCAATCACGGTTGACAATCTTGTGTATTCCGGCTTGCAGCCAGGGAACAAAGGTCTCACCGAGTTCTCCATTAAGCCCTCAAATTTACAAAACTCTCTCTCATTGTAGTTCTCTTCTGTATCATGTAGCATCTGATCCAGATTATCATCGTGCGACCTATCCTCATCAAAAGCACAGTCCACATCCGGCACGTCGTTGACTTCCTCGGCAATGTCGTCATTATTAACTTCTGGTATAATCTGCTCTTCACCGTGACTGGTCCAACATGTATACCCTTTTTTAAAACCCCTTCGAATAAAGTGCGCTTCGATCTGCGCCGAGTT
Source organism: Phyllostachys edulis (assembly GCA_036346405.1). Classification (NCBI taxonomy): domain Eukaryota; kingdom Viridiplantae; phylum Streptophyta; class Magnoliopsida; order Poales; family Poaceae; genus Phyllostachys; species Phyllostachys edulis. The sequence continues at coordinate 77,649,027 of CM070550.1, read as the reverse complement.
GTTAAACATTTTCAGATTACCGCAATCAATGCATGGACAATACATAAAATTTATCCCCTTCTTCAACATATCCTGCTCGGCGGCTCTTCTAAAAGCAACCACACCATTAATGTACTCTTGACTCACACGGTTCACACCGCACATCCGAGCGGTCCATCTACGCCACGCATGTAACAAATTAGTGTCAAATTAGATTAATAAACCGCAAGTACGCATTTTCCTATTTACCAAACATACTTAAATTGATTAGCAATTAATTTATAGCAAACATAAAGGGTTATAGATCGTTACCCTCGGAGCTCACAAAGCAAATACCAAATATCTCTCGAGAATCCTCTCCTTCTCCTCCCTTCCCTCTTTGTCGACGGCGCAATGGGCTTCCTATTTACCAAACATACTTAAATTGATTAGCGATTAATTTATAGCAAACATAAAGGGTTATAGATCGTTACCCTCGAAGCTCATGATGAAAATACCTAATATCTTTCGAGAATCCTCACCTTCTCCTCCCTTCCCTCTCTATCGGCGGCGCAATGGGCTTCCTATTTACCAAACATACTTAAATTGATTAGCGATTAATTTATAGCAACATAAGAGCATCTCCAGTGTATTGAACCGATGCCGATTCAAAGAGATGCCATGTAAGCATTCAAAGAACTAGTCATTTTCCCTAATGTATTGATCCGATTCTTACTCTTAAGTGGGACCGACATCTTATTAAAAAATCGAAAAGAAATAAAATCTCTCAACCTCTCTCTCCATTTCTTCCCCTCACGTAACTTAATGCGCATATGCTAACCACCCAATGAAAAATATTATTATATTCACTTGCATCCGGATGCAAAGTTTACATCGATTCCTAGAGTTTTGCTTTGGAATCGGCAGCTTCCAACGTGTGGAATCGGTTCCTAGCATTAAATCTAGCCATTTGAACTGGCTAATTAAGTGCGTACATTGCAGATGCTCTAAAGGGTTATAGATTGTTACCATGAAAATACCAAACCTCTCGAGAATCCTCTCCTTCTCCTCCCTTTCTCCTCTCCTTCTCCCCCCTTCTCCCTTTCTCCTCTCCTTCTCCTCCCTTCCCTCTCTGTCGGCGGCGTAGTGGGCAAACACCTAGGTGGCGGCTCAAATGGGAATGGGCAGGGGGTCTAGTCCAGGAATTTATAGCGCGAGGATATCACAGATGGTTCTTATTATGAACCGTCTGTGATATACAACTATCACCGACGGTTTTTTCAATACAGCTGTCGGTGATAGTTCACAGACGGTCTGTGTTGACAACCGTCTGTGGTACAGGAGATTATCACAGACGGTTCATTAATAAAACCGTCTGTGATAGTTCACAGATGGTCTGTGTTGACAACCGTCTGTGGTACAAGAGATTATCACAGACGGTTCTTTTAAAGAACCGTCTGTGATAGTTCACAGACGGTTCTATTAATGAACCGTCTGTGATATATGCCTATCACAAACGGTTATTAATAAGAACCGTCTGTGATAGGCTGATATCTGGCCCCGACAGACCCAACACAAACGGTTCCTTTTAAACCATCTGCGATAATTTCAAAGGAACCGTCTGTGATGAGGCGTCTTCTATAGCTTGTTTTGTAGTAGTGAGAGGACCCTGAATCTGAAATAGAGGAAAGCTTACCTCCAGCTGAGGTGGATTCTGATTCTGAAACTGAGTCAGAGCCAGAGTTGGAAGCTCAGTCAGATGAGGAGATGAGAGAGCCTCCAGAGCCTCCAATTGACTTGAGACTCATTACAGCTGATGAGTATGCCATCAAGCGGCATGCCAATCAATATCTCTTCAAGTCCAACTCCGTCAATCCAAGATTCCATATAGTTTTTCAAGAACAAGTATATGAGCAGCTATATAGAAATCATAGAAACTTTGCAGATCACAAGTGGATTAAGTGGCCTCACATAAACTCCTTGGATAAGTATAGTGGTGTATATCAGCTCTTTCAAAGAGTTAGCCTTCATGATCTTGTGGCTCTAAAGCAAAATTATGATGATGAGATTATCAGGCAGTTTTATGCCATAGTTCATGTTGAGACAGATCTTTCCAAGATGAAATGGGTTACAGTTACCAGATATGTGGAAAGTACCAAGGAGGACTTTGAGCGTGTTTTGAGGATACCATCTGGTACTTGGGAGAAGCTCTTTGATAGCCCTGCTTTACTGTCTCCTACTTGGACCGATTTTTATGACCCATCGGTCAGGTATACCCCAGAAAAGATTCATGGACTTAAGCCCATTCCAAGCATGATTAATAGGATTATTAATCATACTTTTTATCCCAAGAGTGGTAATTTTGATGAAGTAAGAGGATATGCTTGGAATATCATTGATAATATTATGCGAGGAAGGAGATTTGATGTAGTAGATGTCATTCTAAAGGGCATAGTTTCTTCAAAGAATGATAGAGTTAAAAGGATTTACTATGCACCTTACATCATGGCTTTAATTCGGCAGAAGATTGAGTATCAGGAGGGATTGGGAACAACTCATAAGGCTTACAAGCCACGAGATAGCCCTCCTACTCGTCATGATGATTCTGCTACTGCTGCTGCTGATACTACTACTGCTGCTCAGGAGAGTGCTCCTGCTGAAGGTACTCTTGCTCAGATTCTACAAAATCAGGAGTTGATTCTTAGCACCTTGCAAGAAATGAAGACAACCCAGATAGAGTTTCAGCATCAGACCCTCGACAAGCTAGCTGACATGGAGTTAGTTCAAAATGATTTCCATAATGAGGTTCATAACAGGATGGCTGCCATGGCAGAGACTATTGACTCTATGGAGCAGATTTTGAGGACTCCTCAGTGCTACTCTCTTCGTCCTCCTCCACCTTTAGGGGCCTCTACTTCTTCAGACGTTCCTCCCTTGGCCCCAGCTACAGCTAGCTCCTTTGGCTCTAGCTACGGTTGCTTCAGCTCTTCTAGCATCAGCCATAGATCCAGTTCCTTCTCAGAATCCGGCCACAGCTTCTCAGGCCTCAGCTCCTTTAGCCCCAGCTCCAGGGCCTCAGGATTCAGCTTCTCAGGAATCAGCTCCTCCAGCTTCAGCACCTGTTCCTTCTCAGGATCCGGTTTCAGCTCCAGCTCCAGCTTCTCCATCCTCAACTTCAGTTCCAGCTCCTCCGGACCTAGTTCCTCAGGATCCAGCTACTCTTCCTCCTCAGGACCCAGCAGTCTGAGATGTTTTTGGTACCTTTATGCCAAAGGGGGAGAAGTGAGAAGAGAAAGTTTTAGGGGGGGCAAGTCTTTTGCTACTATTATCTTATATGGGCTTATATGTTTTGTAATGTGTTGAACTTATGCTTATGTGCTTGTAATAGTTTAAAACTGTGTTGCTTATCTTGTTGAACTTGTTGATTAATGATTATGCTTATGATATTCTCTTGAAATGCAATCTCAATTATAGTCATTTTACAAATATTGCATTTCCCTCAAGTTCAAACATGCTAAAGAAACTCCGCCAAAATTTAAAAAATCTCTACATGTGCTTGCAAAGATTTTCTATCATTTATATGCACATGTTTAGGGGGAGCTTTCTTTAAATTGGATTTAACAAAAAAAAAATCTCAAAACTCATTCGAGCTCATTACAAGAATTATTTTGTTGTTAAGTCATCAAAACAATATACACTCTTAGTATATTCAAAATAATCTTTCTCACATATTAGTTGTGTTGTCATCAATTACCAAAAAGGGGGAGATTGAAAGCATCTAGGCCCCTAAAAATTATTTTTGTAATCAATGATAATATGTGAATATGGGATTAACATGTTTATTGAGTATTTACAAGGTTAAGTCCCATTGGTGAGTTTGATGACGTAAAGATGCATGCTAAAGGATTTAATGAAGATCTACATGGCTCAAAGACAAGGTACAGGTAGTCTAGGATCCTTTTCTGTTTTACCAGTCTTAGGAGAATTGGTTGGAAGACCGGATTATAGGTTAAATGGCGTACTATTAAGAGGGATCATGACTAGTAGCTTGATAGCATGGTCTTGTGCAATTTGAATCAATTTAGGATCATGCATGCATTTGAATTTGAATTTAATAAGCTCTATGTGCTTTTGTCAACAAACGGTAGTACCGCAGGCTAACTGGCGGTACTACCGCTTAAAGCGGTATGACCGCGCATTACTTGGAGGTATTACTATGTTCTGAACGTTTCAGCCAACTGAGCGCTAATGCGGTATGACCGGCTCATCCAACGGTACTACCGCATTGCGGTCGTTCCGATTTCTAGTTGGCGGTTCGATAAAAACAGTAGAGGTGTTTTTTGGTTCGGAGCTCTCCTTGACAATCGGTAGTACCGCACCTTGTAAACAGTAGTACCACTCAGTGGTTGTACCGATTCTTATGTGGCGGTATGTTTTTTTCCAGAGAGCACCTCTTTTCAGCAAAATTGGAAACCCTACCATCGGTACTACCGCTCCTTCATGCGGTACGAGCAGATCAAGCAGTAGTACCGCAACTTGGTTGGCGGTGGTACCGCGCAGGAATTTTCAACGGCTATGTCAGAGTAATTAATGCCACTGTTCTAGCCAAGCATCTTGTGCTCGACATGCGTAAGGTCGCATCGCCCTAGTTGGCGGTCATACCGCATTTCGCTGAAAGTTGGGGATTTCCTCCCCAGTGGTCATATTTTTGGTGGGGGTTATAAATACCCCTCACCTGCTCAAGGGCAGTGTGCTAGTGTTCATTTATCATCCTTAGAGCCTTGAGCATTCACTTAACACCAAAATTCACTTGTGCATTCATTGTGTGGTGGTTGAGTTCATTCAAGTGCATCCTTTCATCCTTGTTGATCCTATTGCACTTGAGCACCGTCAAGCGAAGGTCATCGATTTGTTACTCTTGGAGTTTTGCCAAACTCCTAGACGGCCTTGGCGGTGAAGCATGATGATCTCTTCAATAAGATTGTGAAGATGACCGGTGCAAGTTTGTGAGTGGCTTGGAGTTCGCCATCTCCGGAGCGAAGGAATAACTACCGCAGTGATCGAGGGAGGCTTAATTCGTGGAGCCGGCTTGATTCGTTCAAGCTTCCTCAACGTGGACTAGTGAAGACCGGCAAGTCTTCGATACCACGGGAAAAAGCCGTTTGTCATTGTGGTTATTTCTTGTCTATACTTATTCCGCATTTACAATTCTAGTATTTATCTTGTGTTGAATTGCTTAGCTAGATTTATATCTAGTTTAGACATAGTTCTTAATTAGCTTAAATTGTTAAATTATCAAAAAGTTTAAAAACCTCCTATTCACCCCCATCTAGTCGGTTATCCTTGATCCTACACACTCCCATGCATGAGCTGTTTCAAACACTTACCAACACAGGGACACCACTGTTTTTAGGCTGAACTATGATCTTCTTTCGTGCACATCTCACTTTTCTTTTCATTTATGCGAGTGAACTGTTGAAACAAACAAAAAAGGGTTGATCAGAGCTATTCTCTATAATTTAAAACTTGAGATGGATTGCTTGAAGGAAATGCTTACAATGAATCCTATTACACGCATGAGCCATACTCGGCACCACCTGCAAGACACCTTGCTCCAGCCTGGAGCGCTTGGATTTGGTTGGGTGACTTGCTATGCTGGAAAGGAGTTGCACACAGTTATAAAGTCGATGGAGACAATGCACGAGCCTTTTCCATGTTTAAGGAGGAATTAGCATATGACACATGAGGCTTGACATGAGAGGGAGTTGACCTTTCATGGGTGGCTCGGCCCGAGCCCAGCCCAGTCTAGGTTAAGCTTGGGACTTGATTTCTAGCCCGAAAGCCCGCTGGAATTAATAACAATAATTTAAAACTATTTATTTTATTCTCAAAGTGAATTAAATAATACTTTTTATTCCAAAAAATAATTAAATATTTTTTAATTCAAAAAATGAATTTTCGGGCCAGGCTAGACTCAGGCTTGCCCGTTCGAGGCTGGGCTTTTCAGATCCAGCCCGACGTTTGAACAGATCTAAGGAGTGAGGGACTCTTACAAGGCAAGGTAGATGGGACTAAGCATAAGCAACCGTCCCAATTTTTTTGTTGAGAGTTGAAAGGTAGCACTTTCTAGTTTCTTAGGCTCTGTTTGGGGAGCTTTAAACCAGCTTTGGTTTGAGAAAAGCCTAAAACCCTCCAAACAGGCCAGCTTTGCAAACACTTATCCCTTAAGGCACAATCGAAGCATATCTCAAAGCCAAAGCACCTTCCCATATATCTGTTTGCTACTAAAATTTTAAAGAAATTACCCTCCAAATACCACTACAAAAGAGTTCCACTCCCATTCAATCCTTCCCACCCACCCACCCATACCCCTTCGCTCCCTGGTCCAAAGCCGAACCCCATGAAGGGCATGCATGAGCCATACTCGGCACCACCTGCAGGACACCTTGCTCTAACCTGGAGCGCCTGGATTTGGTTGGGTGACTCGCTGCGCTGGAAAGGAGTTGCACACAGCTACAAAGGCAATGGAGACAGTAAAATGCAAGTCCGGGAGCTAAGTGGCACAACCTCGCAAGTTCAGGGGACTGAGAAAGTAAAATGCAAGTTCAACGGGCTAAGTGACACAACCTCGCAAGTTCAGGAAGCTATAATGCAATTTTCTCTAAAGCAATCCCATTTCATTGTGGCAAATCAACATAAGTAGTAATCATTAATCAATACAAAATTCAAACTACAACCATTCCCCTTTTTATTAGGAATCTACAAACATTACCTCAAATAATGAGATGAGGAGTAACCTGGATCTGACGAAGCGCAGACCACTCAATGTAGGTCTCAATCTCACGGAATATCTGCAAGATGGGTGCCATCACCTGCTCAAGGCTGGCCTGCTAGTTATCCCGCAGCTCCAACTTACGCCCCACCACGATTACTGGTGACCTCAACTGCACCGCAACAACATTAAACACCAAAAATCACCATGGGCAGCCCACTAAATCACCAATCATGACCAATCCAAAGCTACAACAACCACGAACTGAGCCATAAAGTGTATGATTTACCTAGAGGCACTGGAGCTCGGGGAGCCAGAACGAACTGAGACGCTCTAGCGTGGCAGGGCGGTCTGCTTTCCAATCTGTTCTCCACACTACAAAGAGTAAAATCAGTGTCTGAAGTGTAATCCCACAAAGAGTAATTTCTTTTCGTCCAATAAAACGTGAATATCAATCATCCTAACCCTAGAACCGATAAACTGTAGAACGACCGCGCTGGGAGAGTGTTAACTTAACGGGGTTTTGAAATGGTTATTAAATTAAGATCCGCTAACAAAAAGAATCATCTGAATAGCATGCACATAGTCGCACATATTATTGATAAATATTTAATTATATATTTATTATTTCGCATCATCGTATAAATTGCAGCGGGTGAACCAACAAGAGTAGATAATATCGATTTCATCAACGACGGTCTTTCCTACAGTTCCGCAGGCAAGCTACTCCCTTGTTCATAAACATAGCTATTTTAAATATAAACTGTATATTGCTCTATCATATCTGTATTGCATCAAAACTATTTTCTCAAAACTAAATTGGATTATGATGAAATTGGGAAGATAAGAAATGAAATGAAAGAAAGAAAGAAATGAAAGCTAATAGGTTGGTAAAAGGGGGCCCGGGCGGGAAATACGACGACGACGATGATGACGAGGTAAGAGGTAGGCCCCTTTTTACGGATGGTTAAATATAAGGACTAACAAAACTCTTACTCGGTCAGAGGCCGTAATTCAGTACCAACCATTTTCCCGTTTCGACGGGCAGAAAGGTTACCTTTTACGTGATTATGTTCTCCACAACGGGCAAGTCATATTGCATGGGTTGGGTTAGGGAAGAACCTAGAACCGGTAACCAATCCAGAAGTGGAGGATCCGGGGCGTTATAGGAATGCATGGTGGAGTGTTGGGTGGCGTCCCAACCAACATTACCTGAACTCAGTGTATGACGAGGTCAGCAACGTGATTAAGTCAGCACCGACGAAAAGTAATGGGTGGAGGCTTGATCACGTAAGTGGAAAACATTCTGTATTCTGAACTCGAACCCGCATCTAAGGAAATGCTGGGGACCTGGCTCATTTAGGGTTCAGAATTACTATGGGTAAAGTGGTACAAGCCTGCGTAGTGCTATAACAAATCATGAATTCATGCCAGTCTCCTGGATTGGAGTCTATGGGAACTGCCAGGGGTCTATCTTCTCTCCGAGTAATCAAGTAGTCTTTTCAGAATTAAAATTTGCAACTTAAGTTTCAATGTCTATTTTCAGAACAAGAGAAGAGGTAGAATTTTTGCTAAGGACAAACAGTAGAATCATCAGTTGTATTTTAGCTATTAATGCTTGTTGAGTACACTATAGTACTCACTCTTGCTATCTCTCCCCTTGCTTAGCTCCAAATCCGACCGGGAGTTATCCCGAGTGGGATGAGGAATTTTGTAGGTACCGAAAAGGCCGTAGGTGACAGGGCGTTGGGTAAGAGAAACAGGGCGAGATAATTGCCCCTTTCGGCGCGTGGGACGAGGAGACTACCGGAGGAACCTAGCAGAAGATAGCGGGAAGTGTTTTCTCTTTTTTGTAATTAAACTATTGTATTTAGAACCTTAGACCTGTGTGGCAACTGTTGTAATAAAGAGTAGTTTCTATTTTATTGTTCTGCTGCGTTACCTCTGATAAATGGCTTACTATTCGTTGGAACAGTGTTCTACTGGGCAAACGAATAGTAATCCGTATGCCTAAGTGTTATTACCCTTGGGGTAATGACACAGGGCGTCGCAGGTAGTATCAGAGCACTAAGATAGGGCCACGCTAATAAAATAGAAACTGAGCAAGAACTTAGGTGTGCTTTTCGCTTGCTATATTGCACTAATTACTTATTAACTCTCATCTTCCTATCAATTTCCATTCTCAACCATTTTCAAAAGTACTATGTTAAAAAAGCTTACCCCTTCTTAAAGTGACATTCCTACTAACATAGAACCATTTCTAAGTTAGTTCATCGTCCGAGAGAGTGCGCGGGAACATGTTATTGTCTTAGGATCGGTGTGGATATCTCATGCGAGTGGATTGCTAGATTTCAGCTCAACCTAGGGTAGAAAATATAGGCGGTGGGTGCAGTATCATAAGATTTAGACTTTAGTGCCTGGACTAGAGGCATGGAGTAGAATGCTGGCATGGACCTGCTCTTCCACTTGTTGGATAAGTATGGACCATACCCATAGCATTCCTTATCTTTTCATTTGAATCACTAAATTAAACCGTCAGCATTCTAAAAGAATGCAAGCATACTTAAAGAAGACACATAAAGGCTGACGATGTAAAAATGTGACTTATCCCATTTCTGCATATCAGATTTCCCGGACGAGTGGTCCATGGCACTCCGAGCGTGTAGCTCTGGCGCACTCAGAGCGAATCTCGAGCGCATTCGAGAATGAGCCCTGAGCATTTCCCAACACGCAGTTGGGCGGTCTTGAGAACGGGATCTCGAGCGCACTCGGGCGCGTGGATCCGTGGTAGTAGGTTCAAGACTCGAGGCAAGCTCGAGCGGTCCCAAACACGTGGTTTGGGCGATCTTGAGAACGGATCTCAAGCGTGGATCGAGCACGAGACTCAGCTAGAATAGGATTTGGATCTTTTTGCATCTCTATGTTTCTTGGTGTTATTTGGCTATATGTGTATGGCATAATACAACTCACCCGTGGGTTAACTCTGTCAGATAAATACGATAACTTCTTACCACAAATTACTGCTGAATGGTGAATAATTAATATAACCAGCAGAGAAACTCACCAAAAATATGAAATGCTATAAGCATAACAACTAAAACAATCATTCTTAAACATCTTCCCCTACAGAATGGAAGGACAAGGAAGCGAGAAACGAAGATTGGGAATACCATCAGGACTTCCACCACAAGACCTACCAGCCGAAAACTCACCGGTACTCATTCAAGAGACGACATCGGGCCAACCCATAGCTACCACAATCCTAGAAGCTGGTCAATCGTCAACCACCGGAGTAGCAGACTCTGTAGGAATAATGATGGAGGTAATCAAATATCTAGATAACTCCAAAAGGGAAGCCCAAGAAAGTCACAACCGCTTCTTGGAAGCCTTGTTAGCCAAAATAGCGCCTACCACTTCCCAACCGGAGCGTAGAGTTAGTTTGGATGATTCCCTCCAACCTCGCCCTACCACTGTTGTTAGAGCAGTCATTCAACCACCACTACCATCAACCTGTCACAAGAGAAAGGCGGTGGAGCAAGAGCAAAATATTGTAAGGAACTCCAAAGCGCACGTGGTTCAATCTCCACCCATCCAAGCACCAACATCAGCTCCTGTCCTGATTCCAGGATTAGCACCATGTCCCCAATGCAGACATCTCAAGATAATGTTGGTGGCCCTTCCCAAAATGATAAGACCTCACAAATAGAAGAAAGATGCTACAATTGTCACAATACGGGACATTATGCCAATCAGTGTCCACAGAAAAGCTTAGCAACCACCTCTGACGACATTCCAGAAGCTACATTTGTCGCAACCATAACACCAGAAGCCAGTGGTAGAAACAATAGAATGTATTTGTCGCAGATAGAAAGGTACATAAATTTAGGCGTGCCCATGCCTCAAGGAATCATCTGTTTTAACTGTCAAGAAATGGGTCACTATGCCAAAAATTGCCCACGGAAAGAAGCCAAAACAGCCCACAATCCATCACCTACCCATGGACCTCGTCCATACATGCCACAGCAACAACCACCAATATATGGACCACCTCAACAGCGACCCTTCAACCCACCTTTTCAGATACCAATAACTCAGCCGCAACCAATACCCAAAGCAATTAGATGTGGAAAGTGTAGAGGAAACCACTTGACGAGAGATTGCCTGAGGGGCACAGATGCATGCTTCAATTGCGGGCAACCCGGACATCGTAAGATTAACTGCCCCCACCCACGGAGAACGTCTGGAACCCCACCACAACTAGTACTTGTGCCAAGACAGTCTAGCCCAACACCACCACAGATCACCCATACGAAGCAAACTGGAGGCAACCAAGCCATCATGAAAGGAACGGGAAGAGAAGGACCGGCACACCTGACTCGTGATTACCAAACAGACTGGAGAAGCACCAAGGGCAGTAATGGGTACACCATTATTTTCACTCTCCATAAGCATTAATCTTTTAGATCTTGGAGAAACTCCCTTTCTCATATCTTATGCATTGCTAGTGAAGAAAAATAGAAATTCTAGACCTTTGGAGAAAACCAAGGGAGTTTGCATTACACCATATCAAGCCCCTAGCAAACCTTGTTATTACAAAAGCAAGGGGACCAGGCCGGCACTTCTTTAGGGAAGCCATGTCGAGGAACAAGGAAGAACGACGCGAAGTCTGCCACAAAACCCCCTTAGGAGAGTTCAATTTTGGGGCTGAAATTTTTCCCCGGGGGGGAGGATGTGAGAACCCGCATAATTAAAACTAAGTTAATCAACAATAATCGGTAATTAGCTTAATTAAAAATTTCATTAAACCAATCTCAAGCGTAATCTCAGTTAATATTCAATTGCATAATTAACGCAATGAACTTGGCAAATTAAGCAAACATCATTTATTCACATCACAAGTTTTATAACAGTTCGTTTACAAAGCAGGATTAAAATATTTCAAACCAAATTCTCGTTACAAAATTTATCCTACAACTCAATAATGGATACATGATTAATGTTACAAAACAATTACAATGTTAATTACAAAATAAAATTAAATTACAATCCATGTTGTTGCATTCATCTCATCGAATCTCTTCTTGACATCTCATTTCGCCATTCTTCACCTCTTCGTCCCATGCAACCAAAAAGCTTAGAAAATAGTTAGCCAAACAAAAAGAAGGCAGTAATAGCTAGTTAGAAGGGAGAGAGGTTGCCGTCAGAATTTCCCGAAGTACAATAGGATTTCTATATCAACCTAGGTCAACCGGTTCCTCGAATTACCAAGGTACCCTGACCAACCAAAGTTAGTCGGCTCCTTTAGTAATCAAGTTAGCCAGATCAACCAGAGTCAATAGGTACCCTTTTACTTCCAAGGATCTCATCATCCGGCGTTCCGAAAAGCCCAACACCCACCTTTCCAATTTGCCTTAACCGCATTAGAATCCAACAATGCATTCCCATTCATTTCCGCCCTCTGTTTAATACATCATCGGGCAACCGAATCCAACACCCACGGTACATCATTCCGATCAACCACAAAGCCCCAGTATCGAGCCCAACCAAAATAATGCCTCAATTCAAAGCATCCAGCCCACCAAGCCAACCCTTGCACCAAACCCATTCATCAATGCATCCACATCTAGCAACCAATGGACCAACAGGACCTTGCCTCAATAGTACCATGTTAGGACAACAGAGTTAAGGCATGGGATATAGTGGTCGCCAGAATGCCCCAATAGAGCCAGCCAAATATCTTTCCCCAATCAGCATTTATTCTTACATGTAGTGTACAAGTTCACAAATACGAAGCCATTGCCTTCCCACAAGCATAGCAAAAGCCAAGCATACATCACAAAGGAGCACAGGATAACCAACAGCCCACAGTGAGGACAGCAGCAGCATAAAAGATTAGGGTGAGATAAAAATGAACAGTAGAGGGGTAATTAGGGTATTGCACAGTTACAGGATAACTCAAGAGTGCAAACCGCCATAAGCCAACAGCCGCAGGGAAAGGATAAACCACCTGAAGCCCCCCCTCAAAGAGATAAATCAGTCCCCCTAGAGCAAGAGATAAGTCGGCACAACAGGGAAGAGATAAGCCAAACCCTAGCAGGAGTTAAGTCGGTTCAACAGGGCAAGAGATAAGCCAGTCAGCCCCCCAGTTATTAGATAAGCTAGCCCTTCCCAATAGATAAGCCAGCCCCACACAGGAAGGAGATAAGCCAAATACACAAGCACAAGGTAACCAGCCAAAGGCACCCCTAGCGTACATCCCCCATAGCAAACAAACCACCACACTTCACAGCCAAGAAGGAGGAGCAGAGCCAAGGGCTTCCCAACACCCCCATATCACTGCCATCACCAGAGCACAAGGAGGAGGAGAAGCAAGGCTAGGCAGCAAGGAACCAGGGCAAGCTCAGCCTTCCCGCCATCATCGCTTGCCAGCCACCCACAGCAGGGAGAAGAGAAGAGCACCAGCTTGAAGCCGGCGCTGCCATCCTTCTTCCCCAGCCACAGAACCCACAAGAGGTAACCCTAGTTGCACCTCAGTAGGAATCCACCCACATACACATCATTCACAGACCACCGGATCTCAAGGATAAAGATCTCGTAGCTCTCACCATCATATATGCATCACAGAGCAAGGGGTTAGGAAGGAAGGAGGTACCTCAGGAACCTAGGATGACCCATTCCCACCTCCATCTCGCAACCCTCGAGCATCACCAAGAACCAAGCCTCCAAGAGCTATCCCATCACCATGATATGCATATTGATGAAATAGCACGCATCAGTAAGCAATCTAACCTTAAGCAATAAATTGAATAAATCTCAATAGGCAAAACATCACAAATCAACATCAGTAGAATGGAGTGTAATAAATTGTGATTATGAAGTAAAGGGGGGGGTAGAGGGCAGCGAGTAGGCGGCGTCAGAGGCAAGTCAAGACACGGTGATGGCGCAATCGGCGCCATGGGCCGAGCTGTAAGAGGAGCGGCAGCGAGGCGGCGCTGCCTTCACCGCCGAGGGGAAGAGTAGCATGGGGGCGAGCTGGGCCTTGCGGCGGCAGCAGGGCGGCACTAGGAGACACGGGCTGGAGGAGGAGCTAGGCGGACTGGCGGCACAGGGGACCGGCGGCCCTGGCAAGGAGCCGAGTGGGTTAGGTGGCGGCGGACCCGGTAATAGTGGCGACGGTGCTAGACGGAGCCGGCGGCGGCGCCTCAGGAAGGTGGCGCCAGAGGGAGAGGAGCGGCGGCTCCAATGGAGGGGGAGGAGGAGGAGTTGGAAGATGGGGAGATGGGGGTGAGTGGCGGCGCCTGGAGTAGAGAGTGGGGAAAAATGGAGGTGAGGTGAAGGGAGCCAGGTGAGGATGTCGGCCGGTTAGGGTTAAGGTAGAAAGAAGGAATTAGAAAATGGGAAAAAGAAAATAGAGGAAGGGGAGAAATAGATAAAGGAAAATTTTGTAAAATTGTTGTAAATTTTAAATTAGGTAGAAGATTTGAACTAGTAGTATAAATGCGAATTTCGTTTGAGTCACTAGTAAGTTAGGCTATTTAATCCACGTTAGAATACTTAGCAATGTTTTGACCAGTAGGAATTAAAGGCGAAAAATATGTATAAATAAAATTGAACTCCATATTTGAGTTGGTCGCCAATAGAATTCTTAAATTAAGAAAATAATTAATATGAGGCATTAGAAACAATTTATTCTAGTAGATTCATTTATTTAATGTTGGCATAAAATCAGGTTAACCGTTTAATTGCCCGAATAGAATTTGGTAAACTTAGTTTTAAGCGAATAAAATTGGTTAGATCTAGTAATATGCAATTATGTGTAGTAATTTCTTTTCGTCCAATAAAACGTGAATATCAATCATCCTAACCCTAGAACCGATAAACTGTAGAACGATCGCGTTGGGAGAATGTTAACTTAACGGGGTTTCGAAATGGTTATTAAATTAAGATCCGCTAACAAAAAGAATCATCTGAATAACATGCACATAGTCGCACATATTATTGATAAATATTTAATTATGTATTTATTATTTCGCATCATCGTATAAATTGCAGCGGGTGAACCAACAAGAGTAGATAATATCGATTTCATCAACGACGGTCTTTCCTCTGAGCCCATGCAACAAGCTACTCCCTTGTTCATAAACATAGCTATTTTAAATATAAATCAGATATTGCTCTATCATATCTCAGATTGCATCAAAACTATTTTCTCAAAACTAAATTGGATTATGATGAAATTGGGAAGATAAGAAATGAAATGAAAGAAAGAAAGAAAGAAATGAAAGCTAATAGGTTGGTAAAAGGGGGCCCGGGCGGGGAAATACGACGACGACGATGATGACGAGGTAAGAGGTAGGCCCCTTTTTACGGATGGTTATAATATAAGGACTAACAAAACTCTTACTCGGTCGAGGTCAGAATTCAAGACTAACCATTTTCCCGCTTCGACGCGTAAAGGTTACCTTTACGTGATTATGTTCTCCACAAGGCAAGTCATATTGCATGGGTTGGGTTAGGAAGAACCCGTAACCGTAGCCATCCGGAAGTGGGGATCCGGGGCGTTATAGGAATGCATGGTGGAGTGTTGGGTGGCGTCCCAACCAACATTACCTGAACTCGGTGTATGACGAGGTCAGCAACGTGATTAAGGTAGCACCAACGGAAAGTAATGGGTGGAGACTTGATCACGTAAGTGGAAAACATTCTGTATTCTGAACTCGAACCCGCATCTAAGGAAATGCTGGGGACCTGGCTTTAGGGTTCAGAATTACTATGGGTAAAGTGGTATAAGCCTGCGCAGTGCTATAACAAATCACGAATTCATGCCAATCTCCTGGATTGGAGTCTACGGGAACCGCCAGGGGTCTATCTTCTCGCCGAGTAATCAAGTAGTCTTTTCAGAATTAAAATTTGCAACTTAAGTTTCAATGTCTATTTTCAGAATAAGAGAAGAGGTAGAATTTTTGCTAAGGACGAACAGTAGAATCATCAGTTGCATTTTAGCTATTAATGCTTGCTAAGTACACTATAGTACTCACTCTTGCTATCTCTCCCCTTGCTTAGCTCCGAATCCGACCGGGAGTTATCCCGAGTAGGATGAGGAATTTTGCAGGTACCGAAAAGGCCGTAGGTGACGGGGCGTTGGGTAAGAGAAACAGGGCGAGATAATTGCCCTTTCTAGCGTGGGGACGAGGAGACTACCGGAGGAACCTAGCAGAAGATAGCGGGAAGTGTTTTCTCTTTTTTGTAATTAAACTATTGTATTTAGAACCTTAGACCTGCGTGGCAACTGTTGTAATAAAGAGCAGTTTCTATTTTATTGTTCTGCTGCGTTACCTCTGATAAATGGCTTACTATTCGTTGGAGCAGTGTTCTACTGAGCAAACGAATAGTAATCCGTATGCCTAAATGTTATTACCCTTAAGGTAATGACACTTGGCGTCGCATCTATGCAACAAGGCCTTGGCTTCCACCCTCAATAGCAATTCGTGAATCAGCAACAAATACACGATATCAAGTAAGTAAGATGCGTGTGGCAATAATCGATCATGGCAACAATTACTTTATCAGCTATTATCTAAAAGAGACTAAACATACATGTGTAGATTAGTACTGGAAATAAGACTATACATGTGTACTGTTTTTACTAATGGGAGAGAAGAAAGGGGATACATAAACAAAAACATGTTGTCAAAGAAAGAAAGAGGCATACCTGAAATAACAGGCTGCACACTATTGAGCACCATGGTTAAACCAAGCAGTCCTGCAATCTTGGAGATGACCTGGTGCAACTTCACATCACTACTGTATATCACGAAGAAGTGGTCTCTGAAAATCAACACGAGGGCCATGCATAGCAAGCTGATCAACAGCGACTTGGCGATGAAGACGATTACTGCATGCATTGTCACTACTACACAAAAGGTCATCACAAATGGTTCTAAACCGTCATCATAGACGATTTTTTGAACCGTCTGTATTTATATGTCTATAATGACGTCTGTCATCACAGACGGTTTTCAAACCGTTTGTGAAAAAAGCTATTACAGACGGTTTTGAACAAGAACCATCTGTGATAGTTTTTTCTATTGTAAAAAAAATGGATTTTAAATGTTTCATAGTTGGTACCATCACAGTTCCTAATATAAAACTGAACAAGATACTAAATGTATATGTGAGCTTTTTATCTTCAGAGACTCTTGAAAATACATGGAAAATACATCACTCCCATACATCAGAAGGAAACACTAACGACATCAAGAAACAAGGGAAAAAATCGTAGCTCAAGAGGTAATCGGTGACGTGCCGGGGCAGGGAAAGAAGAAGAGGAGATGAAAATTAAACCACAATATACCCCATGCGCGGTGGCTAAAAATGCATAGAGATCTACTATGTGTTAGCTTGTTGGTTGGTTTGCTATCGAACTGCGTGGCGATGATGATGATCTACAGCCCCGCTCTACGAGGTAGTCACCGAGCCTCTCGACCACCATGTTGCATCGCCCGAGGGTCATCGGCTCGTCAGAGATGCCGATCACCATCGCCGCCGGTCTTCTTCACGGCCACACCTTCCGATCCTCGCAATTCAAAATCAAGAGGGTCATTCATGCATATCCAAGGCAAAGAAATCTCGCTTGTTCAATGCCAGAGATTGAGGGATCAACTGGAGTAGAGATGGAGGGATGGACGATACCTTCTTGCCGCGGATGACAGCGACAGGTTCACCTTGGATGACCATGTACTCGGCTATAATATATAAGGATAGCGCCAAATATTTTGCATCCCATGTAAGCGTTCAAAATTTTTCAAACTCCCGCGCTGCAAATCACAATCGGTTTCATACAAAAATCGTCTGTGATGACATATCACAGATGGTTTTTATCACGAACCGTCTGTGATAAGTATCTCATCACAGACGGTTTTTCATACGAACCGTCTGTGATAAGTATCTCATCACAGACGGTTTGTATTAAAAACCATATGTGACTTGGATTTTACCATGACTTCAAATTTTGAGAATTTTTCTTACTCTCTGATTTTACCTAAGAAAAATTTTAAGCCATGGGAAAATTTCAAGTCACAGACGGTTCTTAACAATAACCGTCTGTGATGACTTAGATTATCACAGACGTATCACAGACAGTTCTATTTAAAAATCGTCTGTGGTAGTTACTTATCACAGACGGTTCCAAAAGAACCGTCTGTGATGAGCCATCTTCTATAGCTTATTTTGTAGTAGTATGCTGCCTTGGGACGGCTAGAACTCAGCTCGTTGGAGACTGAACATTGAAAATTAACAACGGCACGCATATAGCACACCAAGTAATCAAATCAGGTAAGGGGAAAAAGCGATTGCAGTAAAATTTTACATTAGTGTGTGATATGTACTATGAAAGAATAATGGTTTTCTACCATTTATGCAAAAAAAAAAAAAAAAACATGAGCGCATTAGTGTATATCACGGTGCAACTTGGAGATGACATGGTGCAAATTGAGCACCATGGTTAAACCAAGCAGTCCTGAAATCTTGGGTATGACATGGTGCAACTTCACACACATCGCTATTGTATATCATGGAGAAGTGATCTCTGAAAATCAACACGAGGGCCATGCACAGCAAGCTGATCAACAGCGACTCGGCGATGACGGCGATTACCGCATGCATTGCTGCCCTGGGACGGCTAGAACTCAGCTCGTTGGAGACTCGGACACTGAAAATTGACAACGGCTCACAGATAGCACACCAAGTAATCAAATCAGGTAAGGGGAAAAAGCAATGGTAGTAAAATTTTACAGTAGTGTGTGATATGTACTATCAAAGAATAATGGTTTTATATCATTTATGAAAAAAAAATTGCGCGCATTAGTCAATCTACGTTAATGTCCTAGTCAGTAGCCACTTTAAACAAGTTCACTGTATCAGCACAATAGACCCAATTGGCAATTAACATTATGCAATAGGTTGTTCTGAGTCTTTGAGACACTTTAACTTCATTTCCTCCCTGAACAAAACAACAAACAACAATTTATGCAATTTTGAGTAACCTGATAGCATTGAGCCCAACGAAGATCATACCCTCCCATCCATTTATGTTCATGCCGAAAAGGAGTTCACAAATGCACAATCAGACACTTTAACCTCATTTCCTCCCTGAACAAAGCAACAACCAACAGTTTACGCAGTTTTAAGTAACCTGAAAGCATAGTTGAGCCCAATGAAGATCATACCCTCCCATCCATTTATGTTCATGCTGAAAAGGAGTTCACAAAAGCACAGTTTTTGTTAGCTAGTTAGTAAACAAAAAAATTATTCAGAAACATATATAATAATTTAGAAAAGCATTGTATCTTCATGCCGAAAATTCACAAAGCACGGGACCATTAAACAGTGTTGAGAATGTTCTCAGGTTGTATGTAATTCACAAAATAAGTAAAGCATGTGGAAGCAAAATTAATTGGAGATATATACGAAATGCCAACCTAGTCGACGGCAATCTTCTCATCCTAGAGGTTGCCGGTGAGGACGGTGATCATGTGGAGGTACCATATCTCAAGGCAGGGCATGACAGTAGACTCGAGAGAGAGCTTGACGAAGGCCCATATCTCGTTGTACGCCGCCATGGACCACCGAAGAATCTAGACTTATCATTATGTGTTAATGAAGTATTTTGGTAATTAATGATAATCGTCGTGTGGACTAATATTTTCATGAGTTGGTGAAATAGGTTAACTCACATGATGATAAAGGCAATTGATGGCTCAATGTGTTAAAAGTCATCAAATCAAGATTTGGGATGAATGATGTCATATCTTGTGTTGATGATATTCAAGACAAGATCCCGAAGTGAAGAAGATCATCATGTGTTGATGATATTCAAGTTAAGAACTTGGAGTAAAGAAAATCATCATGTGTTAATGATTATCAAGTTAAGAACTTGGAGTAAAGAAAATCATCATGTGTTGATAATTATCAAGTTAAGAATCCGAACTTGGAGTAGAAGTGTTTGTCATCAAGTAATCACTCTAAGATGAATACTCAAGGCAAAGGTATATCTAGCATAGACTAAGGATATGTTTTCTCAGTCGTTTGACCAATCTCGGTGTTTGGTGTGGAGACCGGATTATTAGTATATGTTGTTGTACTATTAAGAGGGGTCTTGACTAGTAGCTTGAGTATGCTATGTGTTGATAGCTCTTAGTGCTTGGTTTAGATCTTTTTGGCATGTTGCCGATATTTCGCGAATGTATTTTGCAAATAGTTGAAGCTCATGCATAATCCTTGTAACATGTGACTTTAATTTGCGAATGTGTTTTGCAAATGTTTTAAGTCCATGTACCAAATTCCTTGTGGCGTAATTCTAAAAGTCGACAAATGTATTTTGCAACTTGTTGAGAATCTCGCCTTCATACCGTGTTTGCATCACGCGTCAATTTGCATTTTTGTTTTGCAAAATTGAGTTAGAGCGATTTGCAAAATCAGCTTTTGTTATTGTCGACGATCGAGTCACCGATCTTACAAAATAAATAGAGAAAAATGACAAAGAGTTCTTGGGAAAGAATGGGTTTGCTCTTTATTGCAATAAACTATATCCTTTACAGAGAGTGCCTTCGACAAGGTAGTGGACTAGCCCTAATTACACTTGGTGTATTGATTGCTATGCTATTACTTCAATCTCCAGATATTGTGAATCTATCTTCGATATTGTCTAGATCTCCCTCTCACTGTCCATCATCCACCTTTAAATACCAGTGAAAGGGTGGCAGTTACTCCCAGAAGTGGTGCCCTTTGGAAGTGTCACGTTCGGTCGGAGAAGCGGTGGCAATTGGTAGAAAACCAACTGACCAGCGATTGATGTCAGTGGGAGATGATTAATATGATGGTTATTATCAGTGAACCAGGGCTGTGAACGTCGTGTGATTTAGAACAAATAATACATGTGTTCCATTCTTCACACGGTAAGGATATATTTGGAATCGGGCCCAAGTGCCAGTTCAAAGATCCTACGAGCAGACATCTGGTCGGGCACAGGACCTCTCTGACTAGGGTACCCATAAAGTAACCTCTGGAATCCTCACGACCATGGGGGTCGTTAGCGTTAGGGGTTACGACCACGAAGGACATGCGGTCTTTAATTAAATATAGTAATATTTAGAGATTTTAATCCTCATCAGCTAGCCCCCGAACTTTAAATGGATGTGTAGTGTGAACACACTCCGATGAAATCATATCAGACAGACCCTCATTTAATGATGTGAGAAACGAGATGGTCTGTATTCACTTTAAAGTTGAGAAACCATCCGGGAAACCGAAGAGGATTTATGTCCGCTGGACTTCAGGTAACTCCCGATTGCAGTTAAGGAGTTGTGGCTATAAAATCCCTTCAGCGCAGAGCTTTAGGGTTTTTACGCTCTCATATTTTCCTTGAAT
Source organism: Phyllostachys edulis (assembly GCA_036346405.1). Classification (NCBI taxonomy): domain Eukaryota; kingdom Viridiplantae; phylum Streptophyta; class Magnoliopsida; order Poales; family Poaceae; genus Phyllostachys; species Phyllostachys edulis. The sequence goes on along the minus strand of CM070550.1, from coordinate 77,627,870 downwards.
CCTCTTTCACCTTCTTGCCCAAAGCTTTCTCTGACCACCTTTTGTCTTCTCGCCAAAAACTTCTCCGACCTCTCTTCATCCTTTCGCCCAACATCCAACTATGTCTGATTTGATTACCAAATGGTTGGTTTCCGACCTGAGCAGGAAGAAGCTCGAGGCTTTGGAGAAGGTTGGGATGCTCCCTGACAAGAATTTGATTTCTTAGAGGTCAGCTACTGGAGAGCATTTCCCGAGCAGCGAAGAGGGAGAGATCCCTATTTTCCTTGCCTACGTTGAGTGCAGACTTAGGTTTTCGGCTCATAAGTTCCTCTCCAGGGTTCTCGAGTACTATGAAGTTGAATTAGTGAACTTGGCCCCCAACTCAATCGCCAACCTCAGCATCTTCATCTACCTCTGCGAGGCGTACCTGGGGATTCAACCGAATTTGAAGGTCTTTAGGTATCTTTACAAGATGGCAAGGTCAGGGAAATAAGCAGTCGGACTTGGAGAATGCTCGTTGCGTCTCCACGACAGGAAGGCTGATGAGTACATTCGAATATACTAGAAGTCTTCGTGGTTATCATGGAAGAAGAGATGGTTCTATATGACGGTCAGAAAGGAGGACGGCCTTTACTTCGTCAATAAAGTGCCGTACGAGAATATAAAGTGGAGGTCTACAGCAGAGAAGAAGGGAAAGGTCGGAAGATGGATTGAAGCCATAAAAGACCTCATAACTAAGGGCTTGACTTCTTAGCACGTGGCGAGGGATTTCTCCATGCACTGAATAAGTCCCTTGAAGCTCCGATCGAGTTCCATGATCTGGTACATTGGTCATGACGAGGCAACCAAAGATTCTAGGGAAGGTAAGTCCTGAAAAATCCCGACCAGTGTGGTTTATTTAGTTAATTATTTTGTAACATTGGAATCTCTTTATTCTTTTGAATCCCTTTCCCCTAATGAAATCAGATAGCGGATCAGAATAATCTACGCCAGGGAGCCTGATGTTAAGGCTGCGTTCCCTGGTTTTTTGGCTGTTGTCTCTGAAGAAGAGAGACTAGAGAGACTCAAGGTAAATAACCATTTTTTCTTTATCGTGTATATATTCTTCGATCAGTATTTTACTCTGCTCTAATATGCAGGCGGTCGGGTTAAGGATGAAAGAGTCAGACGGGGACTCTTCACCAATGATTGCTTCAACCGATTTCTGCTCGACAACCACACAGGATGATGGTCTCCTCGAGGTAAAAAGAGCATTGAAAAAAGGAGTTTATATTCGAGATGGTAAATTTCATCACCTAATTGAATTTATTTCATAACTTAGGTGGGAGATAAGAAGAACTCAGAGCAAAAAGTTGTGGAGGTCGAAGTTCTTAATGGTCGCACACCACTGTGCAGCTTGTCTTCAAGTAATCGCTAGGAGGCCAATGAAGACATTGTCTCCGACCAGATGGTCAGGAATCTCATCCTCGACCAACTAATCGAGGATATTTCTTTCGACCTCCAGTCAAAGGAGGTGAGGGGTCTAACCAGCCCTACCAGTGTGGAACCGATAAAATCGGTTGAAAAGAAAAGAATGACAAGAGCCACGGACTTTGCTCCATGGCGTTTCAAGATCAAGACCACGAAAACGATCAAGTATGTATGAAAGAAGCTTATGTAAGTATATACCTTTAATATTTCTAGTTTTTCGAAATCCTGAACTTCTTTCTTCTGTCTTCATAGGTCCTCTAGTGTTCCGATTGTCTCCGATCAAAGCACCCGTCAGGGGAAAACTCCTAAGGAAAGGGTGGTCGAGCCAGCCCCCCGAGCAGTTGACGGCACCAACGCCTTCTCAGGAACCTGTGGCAGCTCCAGTCGTGCCTATAAAGATCCAAGAAGAGTCTCAGCAGGTCCCATCCTCTACTGAGACCGTTCTAGAAAGGATTTCTTCACTGTTGAAGAAGTCCCCTAACTGCCATCGGGTCTTCAATGATCAGGATGTCAACAAGGCTTGGTGGAAAATATCAAATCATCAAGCAGAGACGAGTCCTGATACTGTTTTTGCCGAATACAATGACATAGCAATCCAGGTAAACACCTATGACAACTTTCATAGCCTTTTCTTTTAAGTTTATCAGAAAAACTTAAAGAAGTTCGCTATTTTTGTAGCATATGGTGAAGAATTTCACTGTGGTCGGAGGACTGACACAACGCATAAAACTCTTGGAAAAGAAAATCTCCGAATTAGAAAGTAAGTACCTTCTTCTTGACTTCTCTTCTCCTTCTTTGTTGTCTTGTTCCCCTTCTGTTAATTAACTTCTCCCTTTATCATATTTCATAGATTCAGAGAAAATCAAGAAAGAGGTTATGGCTAAGTAAACCATAATAGCTAGGCTTGAAGAAGACTACCAAGCCAAGGACTGATCGATCGAATACTTGACGACCGGGCACAAGGAAGTTATTGAAACTTTCGAGAAGAAAAATCAAGGTAATTAGTCGTGGACTTGACTAGTGTACTATCTGTTCTAATTATAGGTATTTATCCTTTGGTCTACTCGTGTAGAGCAAACTCAAGCATTAAAAAGAGCAGAAAAAGCTCTTGAATTTGAGCACAACAAGGAGACAAAGCTCGGGCTGAGTCTTGAGGATAAGGTCAAGGCTCTCAACAAGATGCTCTTCGACATTTTAAGAGATCCGGTGGAGAAGATGTAGGACCGAAACGGCGACTAGAGGGGGGTGAATAGGAGCACGATAACGTTTTCTCCTAAATTGGATTCAATACTAATTTCACTCAAATAGCTATGGAAGCTATGAAGATCAATATACAAGCACAGTGGAAGACTTGTATTGAACCCAAACAAAACCCCGAAGAGAGAAGACCAAAATCACCAAAAACTAGAAACTAATACAGTTGGGCGGTCAGACCTCTCAAATTGGCGGTTCGACTTTTTGGCCTAACGATTAGACTTCTCAAATTGGCGGTCTGACTGGCAGCACAATGAACAGTGAAATCAGCCTGAAAACCAAAACACAAATCGGTCTATCTTTTGATCTACGTCTCAAAACTTGACCAAACTTGAGACACACCTTCCTAAGGATGTCAGGAACCTATTCTAATCAAGGATCGTGTAGATCTATGTCAAAGTTCCGACCTTTTTCCATTTGAGTGAATGATGCTCCAAAACCGAGCAAAAACGAAAACTTGATCCAAACACTTGCTCGTGGGCGATTGATGATCAAGATGATCCTAGATGTATTTCCACATGTCACAGCAAGCAAGATAGGAGCAAGAAACCAACAAAAAATCAAAGGATCAAAGAAAGCCTCAAAATCACGAAATAGAGAGCAAGAACACAAAGAGACTCATCTTTGAGGAATCATGCATAGATTGATTTGAGATTGTTGATGGTTTACAGCCACTCCATCCAGGAGGACAAGAACTCAATCCATGAGCACATAATCAATCCAAAACTCTCTAGAACCCTAAACCTCCACTTTCCTCTCTAAGCCCCTAACACCAAAACTAGGGTTTAGAATTGACAAAAGGGTTGAGGGGGTGCAGCCACCTCCCTCCTCTATTTATAGTGGGGGTTAATTCTTCTAGAAGAGTTTCTCTATTGGGCACCCGTTAAGCCCACACACAAAAGGGTTTCACATACGCACGTATTTCAAAGCGCCGTCTTCAACTTCACTTAACCTAAACCACTTCTCCTTGTGTCATCTTGCGCCGCGGTTTAGCCAAAAGTCACCAAGGCAGTATTTAGGTGAAATTACCAAAATACCCCTTCTCGATCTTTTTGCAAAGACCGAGTCCCATCTTTGTGAAGCACTTCCATGCTTCGCCACGTGTAGGTTGATCAACGGCTCTCATCATGTCGGTAAGTCTCTCCCATCTGGCTCCCACCGAAACTTCCATGGCACTTGCACCGACCCCCGTACCGCTTGATCCAACCGGTCGCACCGAACTGCCCGTTCGGTCATCCCTGTCCATTCTGCGCCATACTTCAATCCAATGACCTCACCGGCATCCTCGATCGTTCAACCTCGGCTCTCCAAGCTTAGTCCCGATCATCCTCGCCGTTGGATCGTTGATCTCCAAGCAACACCTGACAAAGAATAAACCAAGAAATCGTTTAGGAACAAGTTCTTCACAACTTGACCCACGTTAGTGAAAACATGCATCATGAAACACATATGCATCAAACCCATGAATATGACCTATCCAAACAATCATTACCACCGAGTTGGCCGATGAACAAGTCAAAATGGTCGATCAGCCGCCTGGCCCGACCGCCACCTATTGGCCGGGTCGACCGCCCATCTGAGACTTAGCTAAATTTCCTATTTGAAAACCGAAACCTCTCGGAATTTTCAAATAAATAGATCTTTTCTTGAAGCTCCAAAAATATGAGACAAAGTGTAGTAGAAACTCCTCTCTTGCCTACACCCTCTATTTTGGCCCGCCCAAACTCCAAAACTTTGTTGACCGCTCGAGATCGCCACCCAAAGGTCGGTCGACCGCCACCACTTAGCCTTGAGCCTAAGTTGAGACTCAGCCGATCGATCGCCAATGTGGCGGTCGACCACACACATTGGCCGGTCTGACCGCCTGAGACATGACAGCAATTTGAACTTCGCCGAAAATGCATGAATCGACAAACCTTCAACGTCATTGCCAATTGTATCAACATCCTAAAATCGTGAGCATAGCCCCATGATATCCACAATCTGTCCCTTGATGAACACATTGGCAATCTCCTCAAAAATGCAAATTGGAGGTTTGAAATTGTAATTACTCCCGTTTTCGCACAAAGGCACAACTTGGTCCATATGCAAGAGAAAGCAAAGGAAATGACCAAGTTGGCTTTAGAATAGCATAGGCAAGTGAGATAAGGCAAAAGAAAGCAAGAAAGCTTCAAATTCCAGAAAGAAATCAAAATTCTCACTTAAGGTCCATGTGAAAGAACAATTGTTCAAATTGACCTTTGATCATTGAGAGGTTCCAAGAATTGCAATTTAAGATCAGAAATGGCAATAAGATCAAAAGAATGCAAATTAAAAACTCCTCACTATGATCACTCTGAAATTTTATTTTCTCCCTAGCAAAGAGAGCCATGAAAATTATCCAAGAGGACTCTACAAGTATTACACCAAGCCATATTATGTGAAGTAGCTATTTCATATCATGGCAAATCATATATAGCAAAGCTAACGCCAAATGAGCAATAATTTGATATTAAATGATCGTTTAGTATGACAAGGTGTGCAAGATCATAGTTTAGCCAAAGGTATCCAAAAAGGAGTCAAACCATGTCAATAAACTAAATGAAGCCAAGAAGCTAGAAAAGAGTCAATTTAGAGTGCTATGAGTTCAATGTTGAATCAATTTGTTCAAGCACTTTAAAATTTAGCACATTTAGCACTTGCTAAATTTTATTTTTGGTTTTATCTTAGCAAAGCAAGTCCTGGACTAGGAGCTATCCACAACTGCCTCCTAAGCTTCAACCAATTTCTACAATTTGTTTTTTTTAGCCTTGTGCTAGATCTCAAGCCATGCCGCGACCATCCCAAGCAAGAAGCTTAAGAGAGTGGTCTAGGTCATCCAAAACTCCCCCTGAGTTCATCCCTAGTGCAATAGCAAGCCGTCTTGACGAGGATATAATAATCCTCATTTTACCTTTTATCTATAATTTTTATTATAGGTAAATATGACGTCATGTGAACCCCGAGTGTACCCTTAATGTTATGAAGGAAGAACCAAATGGATGGTTGTAAGTTCTTCTACGATCACCCCCATAGTCGTAAGTTATGCTACGACTATCCCATAGTCGTAAGTCTTGCTACGACTACCTCATAGTCGTAGATTCCTCTACGACTAGGTCAGCCACGACCACCTTATAATCAAATGAACCTGCAGACAAGTGGGTCTTATTGATTAAGGGATTCAAACGGTCATCATACGCTGTTATTCTACAGAATAATGGCACGTAATACCCCATTATCTCTGGTATATAGCTGTTGAGCGACGTGGAGGAATTAATACACCGGTAATTACTACCAACATGCGCCCGTTACAGGAGGTGATGAGGCGCCGCTTTACCTGGAGTAACTGCCGCTCCTTCACGTACTATAAAAGGCGGCAACTAGAGAAAAGGAAAAAGAAAGGAAGGATCGAGCCATCAGGAATACAAGCACTATCTGTAATAGTCTTAGTTTTTCCCCTGATTGTTCAGTATACACTCAATACCATACACACACAGGAGTAGGGTTGTTATTCTCTCCGGAGAAGGCCCGAACCTGTATAAAAATTCCCGTGTCAATCTCTCTGCATGATTCTATTCTAGGAGACCCCCCGAATCAAACAATCTTTACGTAAGTTCGGTTCTAAAACACCGACAGTTGGCGCCGACCGTGGGGATCTTCCGGTAATTTCTTGTCAAACATTCTCTTTGTTTTCCAAATCTCATGCACTCATGGCAGGAGAATGGAACGAGGAGAACTGGTTCGACTTGGCAGATTACGCAGACGTCGACATGGATGCCGGATTCGGTTACGAACCGAGTGATGACTCATCCTATGGCATTGCTGCCTCCGGAGATCTTCCCACAGATCCAGGAGACAATGTCGCCGGTGGAGTTGAGGAGGGATCCTTATCCCCCACAACAGTACGTCCAAGAGAGGAATCTACCCTCTCAAGGGGCAAGGGTCAATCGACCAGACCACACCAGTGGACTCACGACACGACGAGAGTTTTTCCTCGGTGTCCAAGTTCCCTAAGGCGGTCCGACTTGGTGAGGCAAGCTCTAGAAGCCACAATGCAGGACTTCACCAAGATCTGGTGATCTCTCTCTCTGGATAACGCCAGAGAGAGCGGGATCAAGCATGCTTTTCCGCAAATTCGACCATCTCTCCATGCAGTCACACCGCCGACGGAGACAGTTATAACCAGACTTCCCTACTTGGAGGATTACTCCAAGTCGCCAGATGGTGTCTCTCGACGACTCCTCAAGCGGAGAGGCCTCGGCGCAAGTGAGAATCATCAACGGAGGTCTTCGCCCTTCCCTCGATCAAGATCACTCTTCTAGAGACCGAGATGGAGACCCTTCCGAAGGTCACACATGCATACTCGTGGCAATGGCGGGACACCACCATGGCGGACACGACTAACGCCTTCATGAATGCCAGGAAATCCTCGACATTCTCACGCTTCATTGAGGCAATCTCAAGAGTCTAACATGGAAAATCTTGAGGCAATTCGAAGGAAGAAGATTGAAGCTCAGAAGAATTTGCCTAAGCGTATTCAATATCAATCAGAGGAAGCTCGAGAGCTCCAGCACATCAATGATTTGCTCGAGAATCCAACTCAAGAGCTAGCCCGAACGCCAGGTTACGACCTCTTATTTGAAGAGATCGCACAAAGGCTTCGAGTACAATGAAAAAAAGCCGAAGCTCCTCGTCGACATCATTCAAGTAGTCGTACCCATACGACTTCTTCTGCTACCGATCAATCCAACATATCACCGCGTAGAAATCGGCGAATAAAGAAGTCGTGTCGATCTCCTACTCAAGAAATGTCTTCCAAATGACCGATGATCAACAAGCTCCTCGGAAGGTGATCGTTCACCACTCCGACATGGAAATCTGCAACAGCAGATAAACTACGAGGAGTATTCCCCTCGTAGGACCGAGACCTATTACAGGTCGGGTCAACCTGTTACTGGGTATCGTCGAGTACGACCACCTGATGATATCAACCCTTCTTTTCTGCAAAGGAGGCGTCAAGAAGTCATTACTGGATGTCGGGCATTCTCGCCTGATCTCCGAGCTGTTCGCGCCACCTCGTTTTCGACAAGTGAACATGGAGAAGTTTGATGGTTCCCAAAATCCCATCGAATTCCTTCAAATTTACACAACAGCTGTTCGAGCAGCAGGAGGAGGAGAGCATGTGATGGCAAATTACCTTCCAACTGTGCTCGAAGGATCCGCTCGATCGTGGTTACTAAACCAACCACTCGAGTCGATCTATTCTTGGCAACATCTCTGCGATCTTTTACTGGCAAATTTCCAAGGCACATACAATCGCCCTGGAAAGGAGGACGACTTGCACCGGATGAGACAGAACGACAACGAGACATTGCGCCAGTTCATCAAGCGCTTGATCCAGTTCAGTAACTCAATTAGGAAGTTTCGATCCATCGTCATCGGGGCTTTCAAGCAGGGAGTCCGTAGTAGAAGGATAACAGAGGATATTGCTTTAAATCCTCCTACTTCTGTCGCGAACTCTTCGAAATGGCCGATCGATATGCTACTGCCTCTGAGGCGGTCGAGTGGAACAACACAATCGATCGTGAAGACAATCCATCTCGAGAGCCAGGCGAAGTTGGTAAGAAGAAGGATAAGAAAGCAAAAAAGTCCAAGAATAAGATGAAGGGTCAAAAACCCAGCGGTTCCAAGGAGGTATTGGCTGTGAATGATAAAGAGCCACGCACATCCAAGCCACACTCGACAGAGGCAAAGGTAAGCATACCGATCGGAAAAATGATAAGCCTAGGTGGTGTCCTTTCCATAAAAAGGAAGGGCATGACCTTCAGAATCTACCGGGTCTTCCAACGAAAGCTTGAAGACTACTACAGCGACAAGGACCACTTCCCACCTCGAAAGGTAGGTCAAACAAGTGGTCATAAATCTTCAGATGACGAAGAGGAGATGCCGTTCCAGGATCCGCAACACACCATTGAACACATCTACGGGGGATCATCGGCATATGAATCAAAGCGACAGCTCAAGGCTGCTGAACGCGAGGTAAACTCCATAGATCCTCCTCTCGTCAATAAATTACCGAAGTGGTCGGAAGTCACCATTTCTTTCGAGAAGGGTGATCGCCGATCCTTCGACTCGACGGTCGATACCCAATCGTGGTCGAACCCACCATCAACAATTGTCGGGTCAATCGAGTTTTGGTTGATGGTGGAAGCTCGTTAAATATTTTATTTACGAGTGCCCTGGATGACATGCAAGTACCCAGGACCAAAGTAAGACCGGTACGATACTCTTTCCATGGGATTGTACCGGGATCTTCGGCTAAACCAATTGGTCAAGTTTTTCTTCCTTTAACATTTGGTTCACCAAGTAATTTCAGACAAAGAAAATCTCCTTTGATGTGGTCGATTTCGATCAAGATATAACGCCATACTCGGACGACCAACTTTGGCAAAATTCCTAATGGCTACTCATTATGGATATCAATGTATTAAGATGCCAGTCCCAAAGGAGTAATTACAATCCATTGTGACAAGAAGATGGCGATACCGCGATCGTCGATCCCTTGAGATGGTAGGACAAATACCAACTCGAGAAGAAAGTCACCCGACTAGCAAGTGAAGCCTCAAAGTCGCACCAAAGCCGAACGACAAAGTCAAAGAGGTTCCTCACGACGCAGGGAGCCCTCAAGATCGCTCAGATCGGGATACTTCCGACCCCAAATAGGAAGACGCCTCATCACCTTCCTCCGAGCTAACGCAGATGTATTCGCGTGGCAAGCATCCGACATGCCCGAGTCCCCAGGAGGTGATCGAGCAGCAAGCTAGCCTTACTACCGACAAAGTACCAGTAAAACAAAAATTGCGGAGATTTGCCCTCGATCGACGAGATGCTATTAAATCGAATTGATAAGCTACTTAAAGCGGGCTTTATAGAGAGGTCAACCATCCGTAATGGTTGGCTAACCTGTAATGGTTAGAAAGTCAAACGGCAAATGGCGATAAAGCGAGACTTTCTCGATCTTAATAAAGCTTGTCCAAAAGATGATTTTCCTTTACCTCGTGACGATCGCTTGGTTGACTCTACCGCAGTTGTGAAATGTTAAGTTTTTAGATGCATATTCGGATATCACCAGATTAATATGTGTCTAGACGATGAAGAAAAGACCGCATTTATTACACCATTTGGTATATTTTGCTATGTCAAAATGCCATTTGGTCTAAAAAATCTTGGCGCTTCTTTTCAACGCTTGATGCAAGCAACTTTTTCATCTCAATTAGGCCAAATCTAGAAGCCTATGTTGATGACTTAGTTGTCAAAAGCATCAAGAAATTTAATCATATTACCGACCTACAAGAAACATTCGACAATCTCGTAAAACATCGCTTAAAACTTAATCACGAGAAGTGTGTGTTTGGAATCTCTTCAGAAATTGCTTGGATTCCTAGTATCTATACGAGGAATTGAAGCGAATCCAAAAGATAAAAGCCATTTTACAAATGCGCCTCCAACTACACGGAAAGAAGTCCGTAAACTCACTTTGGGTGCATGGCGGCTCTAAGTCGTTTCATCGCACGACTGGGAGAAAAGGGACTACCTTTCTTTAAACTTCTAAGGAGACACAAAAGTTTTGAGTGGTCGAATGAGGCAAACGCTGCCTTTGAGGATGTCAAGAGGTACCTTCTGAGTGCTCCTATTCGGTCTCCGAGGCCGGAAGAAACTCTTGGTTTACCTAGTTGCCACGCCACAGTGGTCGGTAAGAAGATCTTGGTTGTAGAACGTGAGAATGTACAACGACCAGTTTACTACGTAAGGGAAGTTTTACACGGACCTAAGGAGCGTTACCCTCAGGTCCAAAAGCTTCTGTATGCCCTCCTCATGTCTTCGAGGAAACTGCGGCATTATTTTCAGGCGACAAACTAGTGTGGTTGCCCTGAGTTTCCTTGGGAGCGATCCTCCGTAATAGGGAAACAGCGGGATGCATGGCAAAATGGTCAGTCGAACTTGGGGAGTTCGACATCCATTTCGTGTCCCGAACGGCCGTTAAATCCCAGATCTTGGCGGACTTTGTCGCCGAATGGACAAATCTGAACTCGCTCAGATCCCAAGACGATTCCCACGACCAAAGGGGCGATGTATTTTGACAAGTCGCTTACTTTAAGTGGCTCGGGTCGGGTGGTCTGGTATCTCCTAGGAGAGACCTTAAAGTATGCCATACAATTAAACTTTCGGCCACTAATAATGTGGCGAATCTGAAGGTTTGCTAGGCGGTATACGAAAGCGTGAGCGCTCTCGATTCGCCGACTACTCGTGAGAGGAGACTCTCAACTAGTCGTGAATCAAGTCGGTAAAGAGTACCAGTGCTCTAACCCGACAATGTCTCGGTACTTATCGGAAGTACGTAAGCTAGAAAAGCATTTTTTAGGTTTCGAGGCACAATTCATCCTCGAAGGATAATTTCCTCGCAGACCGACTTGCTCGAATAGCTTCTTCCAGATCTGAAGTACCAAAAGGAGTCTTCTTGGAACAACTCCAGAAGCCTTCTCTGGTCGAAGAGCTAGAGACACCTCCTATTGAGTCCACCGGAGAAGGACGAGTAAATATTTTAAAGTCCTCTAGACGTTTGCTTAACTCAAGTTGCCGTTCTCGATTTGATTAAACTAGTTGGAGATGTTAACATTACCTAGTCGAAGCCTCTCCTCTCTCAAGACGTGGTCACGCCCACTAGAAGGAACTTCCTAGTGTCAACTCATTACCACCCTTTCGACCGATTGCATGACAATTGAGACCCAAAACTACAAGTTAAACAAACCTCTCATTTTGTAAACCCTTTCTACAGACTATTTACTTAGTTTGTCTAAACAAACTCAAAGAAATAGTCGGGGCTAGGATAATTTGATTTCAATTCTTAGTCTTTATTTCGTTAATTATCTTTTGAGTTACTAACTACTCGACAAGATGATTTGTAGAGACAAAACTATTTACTTAGTTTTCACAAACTAAGCAAATAGTCGGGGCTAGGATAAAGTCATTACATTTGACTTCATTTCTTAGTCTTTAAATTTGTTAATTATCTTTTGAGTTCTGACTACTCGACAAGATGATTTGCAGGAACAAGATGGATTACATCAACAAAAGACTTTTTCACAAGTTCATTACAGACTACTCAAGAGGAGAGCCCAACCGCATCTCCTCTCAAACTTTTCGACTAAGCGATTGCATCTCCTCCATCGACGCGTCTTCCTTTCGCTTGAGCGGTTGAAGTCACTTCAGTGGTTGCACATTAAGGTTGGGGTCATGAGCTTTAAGTTTTGCTAATGCATAACTTATCGCAGTTTCGACCGCTTCCTTTATCGATTCAGCTTGGTTGGCCTTCAGAGTGGTCACAAGATCTTGCAAAATCCCGACTTGATCCCCAATGGTACTTGTGTGAGCAGCTATTGTATCATCTTGAGGAGTCTTTCCCTCACTATGTAGCTCACCAAGCACATTGTTCAGGAGCGTGATGTTTCCTTGAAGTTTAATCTTCATTGCTTCCATCTCCTGTTGGGTACAAGTCGAAGCCTCGTGGAGCTTTTTGTTTTCGACCACTTGCTCTGAAGAAATAAGATTGGTCAAACAAAAATAAACTCCTAGAGGAAAAAGAAAATAAAAATAATCACGGGTAAAAGAATTTCTTACCCACTAGTTGAGAATCCAACTTCTTGACCTCTTCATTATGGGAAGCAACGGTCTCAAAGATACTTTTTCTCCCATGATACAATATCCTCTACATTCTTCTTTGCAATAAGGGCGGTTCGTTATAAATCACGGCTTTATCCGCGATTTCAGATCTCAAGTTCTCTCAATTTAACGTCCATTGCTAGAAAGGAAGTGGAAGTGAGAAAAGGGAAATAACTCAGAAGGATTTGCGGTAAAGAATTACTTACTTGATATTCGAAGTTCCCAACGCCTCAAGGCTTTGATCTTTATTTTTGGACATACGAGTAAGCTCGTGAATAATCAAGTTTTCTCTAACTTCATTCTCGAGCTTTTTCGTCTCGTCTTTTTTTTGAAAAGAAGCAAGAGTTAGGTAAAGATCAAAGATATAAGCGATCTTAAGTTCAAGACTTCATCGTTTAATTTTTCCTGCGACTTCATGGTTGCAGAGTTAGCTTCTTTAAGCTTTTTCCGGAGGTCTAATACCTCTTCCCTAAACTTTTTCGACTCCTCTTTTTCATAATCGAGCGAGTCGGCTAAGGTCTTGGCATCACTGTTTAACCTGCAAAGGATAACAGTGGACATGAGCATGGGTCAATCGATTGTAAGTTCTTCTACAACCATTGACCTAGTCGTAAGTTCTTCTACGACAAAGCCACTGGTCATAAGTCTTTTACGACCATTACCTAGTCGTGAGTTTTTCCATGACAAATCCCGTAAGCACTATATAAGTAGTCAAATCCAAGGTGACTATGAATAGCAGTGACTTACCACCTCTCTGCCTGTTTGCAGAGTTCCTCTTTTTCCTGTCGCAGCTCTAAAAGTTGTCGATGATATTCACCGACAATAGCAATTTGCTCTATGGCTTTCTACAAGATGAAAAGACAGTGAGAAACAAGAGAAGATTATACCTGTATATATAAGTACGATTAAGTACTTACATTCATGGTTGATCGAGCAAACATCGAGTAAACAGACTCGGATCTTGACTTATCTACCCTCGTGACTTGGTCCCACCAAACCTTCTCAAGACGCTCATTATCAAAGGTATCCCTCTATTGGGAATATCGTTGGGATGGGGACTCGATCGCGAGATCGAAAGCGAAGACCCTATGATGGAAGCAGCCCAAAGAAGTCGTAGCAGGTTGAAATACTCTTCTTCTTCGATTACGTCAGAATTTCTCTTTGGGTACCGGAGGAACGCTCGCAACGATCTCCTTTCCCAAGACGGTGGACGTAACCGCCACCATCTTGACCAGAGGCTTCGCGGTGCCTCTGTTCTATCCACGACCATCTCAAGGGTCGAGCGACCATCTCGGTGGTCGCATTTCTTCTTGGAGTCTCCACGACCATCTCTCGTGGTCACCGCTGCTACTTCAGAGGTTGTAGCCGCTACTTCATCGGGTACAACAGTACTTCATTGGTTGTCGTAACCACTTCAGCGCCACGACTTCCTCTACCACCGGCCGAGGATGATCCTCGACCACTTCCTTGTTGTCTCTCCAAAGTGGTGGAGAGGTAGCAATAGGCTTCTCAACGGAAGCATTCTCGAAATTCAAGGAGTCGGGCTAAAAAAAGAAAAGGAAAGCAATTCAGGTTGTGAAAAGGAAAAAGGTAAATTCTGTTTTACACTTTAGTATATTTCACATACCTCTGCACCTTGGACCTAAGCAGAATTTGGGAGTCACTTTCCCAGCGGAAGATTTCTTCTTCTCTCGACCACTACGGTGAAGTTCGAGTTGAAGAATGTGCTTAGCCACGACCACGCCTCGTCGTGGATTTTGAACAGGACCATCTCTCTGGTCTCGACTTTCGGATGGCCGAGATCGGTCTCGACCACTCCAAGAGCAAAGATTGCCATCAGCCATAGGCTCTCATCGAGCGGTATTATCCTTCACAAAAGACATAAAATCCTTCGGTTCGCCTTTTCCAAGTGCTTAACAAAACCAGGAGTGGCAGAAACTGCGAAAGATTTTTTGTCATAATAGAAGGGTACCTTGGCCTTGCGAGGTTTGCGCTTTAGAGGTTCACTACTTGACCTCCTCCACTTCACTATTTTAGCCTCGGCTTGATTATGCTATATCCGCCACAAGCTTTGCAGAGGATCTGGTCGAAGGACTAGAACTCGAGCTCGCCCCTCCTTTGTCGTCACCCCTTAAAAGTCGACGTCTCTTGGACGAAGGAGCTGAGCCTTTGTCCTTTGTCAACCCTGCACCAATGGTTATCAGTACAGCTTCTTCATCATCCCGACGATTTTCCATGCCTACTTTTTGTAAAGCAAAACAGAAAGAGAAGAATTACTAACTGGTCGTAAGATTTTCTACGACCGAGATCAAAATGTAAGTTTTTCTCGACCTTTCCTCGACCAGTAAGATTTCCTACGGTCACGACTAAGTTGTAAGTTTTTTCTACAACATTTCTCTAGTCGTAAGTTCTTTCTACGACTATAAAGTCTTAAAGATAAAAATCAACTACTGATTACCTTTAGGCGAACCATCCTTTCCTCTGCGGATACAACCGCAAGGATTTTAGTCTCCGCCACACTAAGTGGCGGAGACTTCTCACAAACGAGTTTGACTCTAACGTCAATCTCCGCTGGTGAAAGATCTGTTCAAACAGATAAAGGCATCTTTTAAACAACTTTGCAGAAAGACCAAACTGAGAGCTAAGTCGAAAATTCACTTACCCTCGTTGTAGTCCCTGGTTGGGTCTGTTAGCCCCGAGTATCTCCACATAGGGGATGCTCGTTTCTTCAAAGGACTAATTCGGCGTGTGATGAAATCTTTCACCACATGCCATCCGGTCAGCCCTTCCTTCTTCAAGTCCTTGATAGCTTGAACATAAGGAGCAATCCGGCTGATATCTTCAGGAGTCGAATCCCATGAAGATTGCTTTTCAGCAGCCTTTCCCACGAAAGAGAGGCTGTCTTCTGAGGTGACTTTCCAGTAAAACCACCTCTTCCTCCATCCCGGCCACGAAGACCGGGTGAAACTCTGAATATACTCCCTCGACTTCCCGTCATGGAGTTTTAGACCACAACTTCCAGCAATCCCGGCTTGCCGAGACATTCCATAGAAATATTGGAAAAGCTCAAGGTCATGGGAATTCCTGTGCACGCCTCGCACAAATATACAAAACGCCAAGATGGTGATGGAGTTAGGACCAAGGTTCACTAACTCCACCCCAAAATGCTCGAGCACAACGGTGAAAGGGGTGAGCAGCGTTCGAAGGCCACACTCACAATAAGCCCGAAGATGTGAATTTGCCCATTCTCCTCGACGGTAATCTTGCCCAAATGCTGGAAGCCATTTCACAAGAGTCTTCTCTGGAATCTTCCCGACAACTAGGGCTTGAATCTTCACCGCATCCATCTCCGACTCTTCCCAATCGAAACTTTCCGCCATCTCTCTCGGAAACAGAAATTTTGGGTCGAAAAAGAGGGTACAATTGGAGTGGCAATGAGAAGGCAAGAACGACTTCGGCGGAGAAGGCAAGAGCTTGAAGAACGGCGAGGAGCAATTTGGGGAAAAGTAAGATCTTAGGTTTTACCCTCCGGTGAGTATATATAATCACAGTACCTTGAGCCGAGGCGTGACATTCAAGGGTCGCCACCGTCTCGGGAACCGCTTCAACAGCAAGCTAACAAGCGCCGTTTGAGATTCCCAGTGTGTCCGCTCGAGAAATTCAGGTTTATGTTTACATCTCAAGCGAAATTACTTCCTTGGTTAGATCTTTTCAACCAAAGGAAATGATAATTGGAAAGTTCCTTCTTCCGATCACTATACTACGACCACCTTGTGATCGTAGAAATGCTTTTACGACCACTTGATAGTCGTAAGCAATTTTCTTGACCAAGCACATTTACGGTCAAAGTAGTACACAATCGAAGAGTTTTTCCTTCGATTATTTTCTCGATCCTCTCATGATCGTAAGACCATCTAGAACCCTTTACCAAGTAAGTTGCTTTCACTTGAAGTGGGGGCTAGATGGCGAGGATATAATAATCCTCATTTTACGTTTTATCTATAATTTTTATTATAGGTAAATATGACGTCATGTGAACCCCGAGTGTACCCTTAATGTTATGAAGGAAGAACCAAATGGATGGTCGTAAGTTCTTCTCGACCACCCCCATAGTCGTAAGTTATCTACGACTATCCCATAGTCGTAAGTCTTGCTACGACTACCTCATAGTCGAGATTCCTCTCGACTAGGTCACCACGACTACCTTATAATCAAATGAACACCGCAGACAAGTGGGTCTTATTGATTAAGGATTCAAACAAATCATCATCTGTTGTTATTCTACAGAATAATGGCACGTAATACCCCATTATCTCTAGTATATAGCTGTTGAGCGACATGGAGGAATTAATACACCGGTAATTACTACCAACATGCGCCTGAATTCTGAGGAGGTGATGAGGCCGCTTTACAGATGCTTGCCGCTCCTTCACGTACTATAAAAGGCGGCAACTAGAGAAAAGGAAAAAGAAAGGAAGGATCGAGCCATCAGGAATACAAGCACTATCTGTAATAGTCTTAGTTTTTCCCCTGATTGTTCAGTATACACTCAATACCATACACACACAGGAGTAGGGTTGTTATTCTCTCCGGAGAAGGCCCGAACCTGTATAAAAATTCCCGTGTCAATCTCTCTGCATGATTCTATTCTAGGAGACCCCCCGAATCAAACAATCTTTACGTAAGTTCGGTTCTAAAACACCAACACGTCTCATGAGAAAGAATTGGTGAGATCAGTTTTTTCGCACAGAAGAAAACATTTTTCATTTTCTTGACTTAGGAACTAGCATAGCTCAATCTAAAACTCAAATTAGATTTAAGACTCAACTTAGCCTATTTGACATAGCATGAATCATGAGAGGATCACTATGGCAAAACTAGTCACAAGATCTAACAAGTCATGTTTTAATTCAAGTTTTTCACATTTAATAGAGCTAGCATGGCAAAAGCTAAGCTACACATGGAAAGTCATGATAAAACTAGCAAACTAGCACAAGACATGGCAAGGTATAAAGCATGAAATCATGCCACACAAGGATAATAATCAGGGCTCCATGATCTTATATTACAATGCAAGATGCTGATTTTAAAATGCAATATGGTACAATGAATGAAAAAGAGACTAAAAAGCCTAAAAAGATCAAAAAGATCAACAAGTTCAGAACAGATCAAGAAAATATCAGTTGAACAAGGAAAGTTCAGATGAACAAGGAAAGTTCAGAAAAGAACCAACTGCCCCTCAAACCAACCCATAGGGATAAATTACCCCTAACTCACTATTCAAAGTGGCAAACCAGGATGGGTCTAAAGGTTTGGAGAGGATGCCTGCCAATTAAACCTTGGACTAAACAAACTAGCACAAAGACTTCCTACTTCACGAGATCACTAGGGAAAAAGACTCGACTAGCTAGGGAGCGAAACACAAACACTCAAAAGCTTACAGGCTAATCAAAACCTACTAAGGACTAGTGATTAGGAGACAAGCTCGACCTAGACTGAGAGAGGAATGCATCCTAGCAGACCAAGGGATAAGAAGAGTGTCTAGAAAGAACACGAGCTAGAACAGAACCTTCTATCTACCAAGAACTCAACAAGACCAACACCTGACAAGAACCAGATGCTATGCAAAGCAAAAAATAGGGGTACCAAACACACATGTAAGGTATAGGGGCTCGAACCTGAGTCACATCGTTTGGCAGTGAGATGTAGTCGAATGAGTAGAAGTTAGATCATACTACGTCTCCAAAAAGTGATAGCCAGCATCGAATGTGCATATGAGAGAAGAGAACCAATAGCTGATGTCATGAACCACATGTTCTCCTCAACTGAAAAGACTACACCAAAGAGACAGAAGAAGTCTATGCCTTGGTACTGGGTTAGTGAGACATTATCTAAGAAAACGGTACCGAGACACACGACTAGCAAGAATAGCAGAAGATTATCCAAAGCTCATAAAAGCATATAATCAACAAATCAGGGTATGAGCAAGAAGATAGACAAAACAATTGCAACACATGTTATCCAAGATATGATAAAGCTCAAAATATCCTTAATCCATAATAAGGCATAGGAGCAAACAAGCGCATAGTATATAACACAATCATACACCAGTCAAGGGAAAAGCATACTAGTGAAGCTCAGGCAAAACCCATGTGTCCACAATTAACAATAAGGTACAATACCATGTAAGCATAAGATATGTTATAGAACAAATCATGGATAATGAACGCTAACATGGATATCAAGTAAGCATGTGAATACACAAGGCAAGAATCAACAAGAGCAAGAAATATACAAAACAGCACAAGCTCATGAAGACGAAACCAAACTTATACACCCATTGGAAATAATGAATAACAATCCAGCTCATGGATACATAAGCAAGGTACCAGCAAAGGCATGATGAAAGATATTAAGAGTAACACAAGCCGATATGATACAAGTGTGCACACAGAAAAACACAACATGTCATATGTCCTCCTTCCTCGCACGACAGACCTATCGGGCATAAGCAGGGAACATTTGTACCTCAGTACTGGGGTTAGTGATAAAAGATTTGGGAAGAATCCAGTATTGAGCCACACGATGCTTAGGAACAGCAAAAGAAGCAGCAATAAAATAGTTAGAGGGATAATCATAAGAATGCACACGTGAAACACCTAGACCTCTCCGAATCGACCTACCAAAAGGTCGGTACTCCCCCTGTCTAGATGCTACCCGTGGTCTCTCCTCACGATATCCTAACCCAAAATGCTGCCTAGAGCCACCAAAAGAGTCAAAGAAGTCATCTACAAATCTAGGCTTCTGTCTAGCAGGAAAGACATGCTGCTTAGCTCTAGAGACAGTAGAAGGTGAAGGAACTCCTCTAATGGACCTCAAAGCATGCACTCTCTCTTTCCTCTCACTCTTAGCTCTACGAAAACAGAACTCAACTATGTGGCCATCCTTCTTGCAGAAGATGCAATGATACTTGACCTTTTGAGAGGTCTGATCTGCTAACTTAGAAGCATCTGTCTTGCTAGAAGGGGTTTGGGCAAAACCTGCAGATCTAAAGACTAACTTAGATGGCTCAGGGGGTTCTACCTCAAACTTGCTACTCTCAACAACTCTCACAACCTTAGGTAGGTGGTTCTTAGAATACTCTAGGGAATTAAATCCTAGGCCACTCTTCTTTACACTCACCTTAGATTGATCGAGGATCATGTTAAGGTTCTTCTTCCCACTAGAGAATCTCTCAAGAGTCTTTTTGAGGTAGTCATTTTCTTTAGCTAGGTCCTTACACGAGGCACACTTATTTGACTTGATTGCCCTATTATACCTTTCCTTATAAAGAGCTGCCTCAACCTTCAAGGCCTCGCAAGACACACAAGTGGCATTCCTAATCCTACCCAACTGCTCTTTGATCTTGACTCTAAACGCCTCTTGTAACTCATCTAAATTATTCCCAACTTCAGTACAAAAGGCATAAGAATTAGAAACAACAACTTTCTTGGATGCAGTCAAGGACATGGATTGTTCAATTTTAGATTTCTCCTCTAGAGTCTTGTTTAGAGCATCATTCTCAATTGTGAGTTTATGACAGTTTTTACATGAACCAGTTTTAGAGTGAAGAACCATTTCAGTCATTTTCTTCATTTTAATCCTACTATCCTCACAATGAGAGCAAGTGTGACTAGCATCAAATTTCATCAATTCCTTAGTAGCACTATCCAATTTCAATTCGAGCAATGCACAATTTGAGCAAGGTGAAGGAATAGCATTTACTGAAGTCACATCTAAAGCAATAGCATCCAAGCAAACATGACTAGGACTAGATTTGAGAGATTCTAGTTCATCTAGAGTATCTTTAAGTTGATTAGCAATAGAGGAATAACCAGATTTCAGATTCGCTAATTCATCATGCAAACTAGAGCAAGAATCACAATCATCAGCAGGATTAATGGATTTGAGCCTAACCACTTCTAGGTTCAAGTTGTCAATCATGATATCATGTCTCCTAATCATTTTAGCTTGCTTCTTCAGATTTCGTTCAGCAGCAACCAAAGCACGTTTCATCTTATTGAGCGAGGGGCATACATCGTCTGGATCACTGAAGGGATCGTCATCGTTGGAGGAATCGATGTCGTGGCTGTCCTTAGCCATGAAGCACTTGTCGGTGAAGTCATGGGCCTTCTTCTTGCCATGGGAATCATCCTCGTCATCCTCCGTTCCCGAGTCCACATCACTCATATCAACATTCGCAAGAGCGGCAAGGACCCGGTTGATGAACTTCCTGTAGTTGGGCTTCATGGCTTTTGCTTCTCGAGCTTGAAGACGCCTCCGGAAGTCCTTCTCCTCCTTGCCATTCAGCTTGGGGCACTTGGCCCGAATGTGGTTTGGCTCACCACACTTAAAGAAGGTAACAGGGCCACTTTTTCTTTTGTTCCTCACTTTGTTGTAAGCTCTCGTGAATTTTGTGGATAGGAGGGCTAAGTCATCCTCAGGTAGTTTCTCTAGCTGCTCATCAATCAAGGAGTTCAAAGCGGACAATGAAAAACCAGATGAGCCAAAATCCAAAGAATCAGAAAAGCTACCCTTAGAAGGGTCAACCACTAGAGCCATCGACTCTGTCTTGGGAAAACGCGAGATGAAGTCAATCTCATGCGTCTTCAATCTCGAGTAGAGCTTATCCATGGTAAGCTCACTCATGACAGTGTTGTCATTGATGGAAGTGATCTTCATCCCCCCAAACTCTCACGTCAAGTGCACCCAAGAGCTAACGTGCATTCTCAGACTCAGGAAACACAAGATCCACAGTATGCAAGTCATGAAGGATTTTGGAAAACCTTCCCCACAGCTCATCCAAAGATTCACCAAGCCTTTGTTCGATCTTTGAATATTCTTTATTAAGTTGGTTCTGTCTCACTTCCTTGATCGCGGTAGAGCCCTCATGGTAGTCAGCGAGGGTCTTCCAGATCTCGTGAGCAGACCTCAAGTGAGCGACACGCTCAAACTCAGATTGACTAAGCCCTTGAATCAAGAAGTTTCGAACCTTGCTATTTGCCTCCACATCAGGTGTGATCACATCGTCATTAGCTGGCACTATATAAGGTTTTTTGACCTTAAGTCAAATTGAGTGCCCTTGAGCCTCGATGTAGGCATGCATGCGAGCCTTCCAGTAAGAAAAATCGACTCCATCAAACATAGGAGGTTTGGTGGAATACTTGTCAAATGCCATGGCTCCTCAGACCGGTTAAGATCTATGAGAAGAGCTAACCATGCTCTGATACCACTTGTAGGACAGGAACGGCAACTAGAGGGGGGTGAATAGGAGCACGATAACTTTTTCTCCTAAGTTGGAATCAATACTAATTTCACTCCAATAGCTATGGAAGCTATGAAGATCAATATACAAGCACAGTGGAAGATTTGTATTGAACCCAAACAAAACCCCGAAGATAGAAGACCAAAATCACCAAAAACTAGAAACCAATATAGTTGGGCGGTCAGACCTCTCAAATTGGCAGGTCGACTTTTTGGCCTAGCGGTCAGACCTCTCAAATTGGCAGTCTGACCGGTAGCACAATGAACAGTGAAATCAGCCCGAAAGCCAAAACACAAATCGGTCTATCTTTTGATCTACGACTCAAAACTTGACCAAACTTGAGACACACCTTCCTGAAGATGTTAGAAACCTATTCCAATCAAGGATTGTGTAGATCCATGTCAAAGTTCTGACCTTTTTCCATTTGAGTAAAGGATGCTCCAAAACCGAGCAAAAAAAAACTTGATCCAAACACTTGCTCGTGGGTGCTTGATGATTAAGATAATCCTAGATGTATTCCCACATGTCACAACACACTAGATAGGGGCAAGAAACCAACAGAAAATCAAAGGATCAAAGAAAGCCTCAAAATCACGAAATAGAGAGCAAGAACACAAAGAGACTCATCTTTGAGGACTCATGCATAGATTGATTTTAGATTGTTGAGGGTTTACAGTCACTCCATCCAGGAGGACAAGAGCTCAATCCATGAGCACACAATCAATCCAAAACTCTCTAGAACCCTAAACCTCCACTTTCCTCTCTAAGCCCCTAACACCAAAACTAGGGTTTAGAATTGACAAAAGGGTTGAGGGGGTGCAGCCACCTCCCTCCTCTATTTATAGTGGCGGCTAATCCTTCTAGAAGAGTTTCTCTATTGGGCACCCGTTAAGCTCACACACAAACGGGTTTCACACACGCATGCATTTCAAAGCGACGTCTTCAACTTCACTTGACCTAAACCACTTCTCTGTGCGTCGTCTTGCATCGCGGTTTAGCTAAAAGTCACCAAGGCGGTATTTAGGTGAAATTACCAAAATACCTCTTCTCGATCTTTTTGCAAAGACCGAGTCCCATCTTCGTGAAGCACTTCCATGTTTCGCCACATGTAGGTTGATCAACGGCTCTCATCATGTCGGAAAGTCTCTCCCGTCCGGCTCCCATCGAAATTTCCATGGCACTTGCACCGACCCCCGCGTCGTTTGATCCAACCGGTCGCACTGAACTGCCCGTTCGGTCATCCCTGTCCATTCTGCGCCATGCTTCAGTCCATTGACCTCACCCAGCATCCTCGATCGTTCTGAACCTCAGCTCTCCAAGCTTAGTCCCGATCATTCTCGTCGTTGACCGTCATTGACCTCCAAGCAACGTGCACAGCAATAAACCAAGAAATCGTTTCCGGGAACAAGTTCTTCACAACTTGACTCACGTTAGTGAAAACATGCATCATGATACACATATGCACAGAAACCCATGAATATGACCTATCCAAACAATCATTGCCACCGACTTGGCTGATGAACAAGTCAAAACCGGTCAGACCGCCACTTTGGCCGGTCTGACCGCCCCCCTGGTCGGTCTGACCGCCACCTATTGGCCGGTCTGACCGCTCATCTGGGACTTAGCCAAATTTCCTATTTGATAACCGAAACCTCTCTGGAATTTTCAAATGAATAGATCTTTTTCTTGGAAGCTCCAAAAAATATGAGACAAAGTGTAGTAGAAACTCCCCTCTTGCCTACACCCTCTATTTTTGGCCTAGCTCCAAACTCCAAAAAAATTGTTGACCGGTCAGACCGCTACCCAAAGGCCGGTCTGATCGCCAGTCACTTAGCTAGAGCCTGAGTTGAGACCTGGCCGGTCTGACGGCCAATGTGGCCGGTCTGACTGCCACACAGGCCGGTCTGACCGCCACACATTGGCCGGTCTGACCGCCTGAGACCTGACAGCAATTTGAACTTCGCCGAAAATGCATGAATCAACAAACCTTCAACGTCATTGCCAATTGTATCATCATCCTAAAATCGTGAGCATATCCCCATGATATCCACAGAAGATAAACTACCTTGGCCAACAACTCGAAGATCTCCAAGGTTTGCTCAAAACTACTCGGAAGAACCATGCCCAGATCATGAAAGACGCCATTGCTAATAGAATCAGCCTTGCTTTGGTAAAGCTGAAAGCTTCTGACCCATCCATTCACCTCCAAGCTATTGAAGAAGACTTCAACTGTTCGGGTGAAGAAGCGACCAAGTTATTCGAGGAAGTAATGCCTCTCAGAAATAAGGTTGCAGAGGAAATGGAGGTCGGATCTCCGGCTCGCAGCGACTAGTCTGGTGGTCTCGAGAAGTAGATGGTTGTATTATTAAAATTGTAAATGTGAAAAACTTACCTTTTGTCATCAGTAATGTTTGTGCTCATCTTTTTATTTTGCTAAATACTCATATATTTCCTAGCCCAGGACCCAGGATAAACACAACCAAATCCTCTGTGTATTACTGAACTAATCCCATGATCAGTGGCTAGCACACACAGTAAACAAATATGGTAACATCCATAATCGCAAAGCTTTATTAATAAATAACGGAGTTGATTACTAGAAAGGCTTACAAGCCCACAAATAAGAACACAGCGAAAACGAAGAAGGTGTAGTAGAGCCCAACTAATCTGCAATAGGCAATCGACTGGGGTAGTGGCCTAGTTGTTGAGATGTTTAGCAGTTGCAAAGTCTTTCTCCTCTGAACAACATTTTATTAAGTAAGAGTGAGTACAAACAACCATGCCCCGCAAGTTACAGCCAATAACAGAATTAAAATACATGCAGGGATATATCAAAGGAAGGCTTATATGGCTATTTTGCATAACGCGACATTTAATTTTTAGTTAAATATTCATACTAGTTCTAAAGTAGTTTACTCTATAACTAAAATTCATTTCCTAAATCTCAAGTTTCATAATTAGATAACATTCACACAAGAGTGGTGAAGGATACCCTCCTATCACATGGCTACCTGCCCAATTCCCATTTGGATAAAACATCCTAAACCATTTGATAGAGCATTTTTGAAATCAAAAACCAAAGTCTAACTTTGAGTAGCTTTGCTAGCATGTCCATGACCATGGACACAGCTATTTGAATAGTTTTACACTCTGCAGAGGTTGTACAACTTTACCCACATGACACGACTTCTCTAGTTTGTTTGGCATCCGCCGATACCACTGATCACTACCTTAGGTAAGCAGTCTAGAGCACGCATCAATGTCTTTACAATGCGCCATCCCACTGTAGTCCCGCCTCGCTAACGTTTCACTTTCTTTGGATAGAAACTCGTCGGATTTAAGCCCCTTCTTACGCCATGTGGGAATACATAAAAGTAGGTCATAAAAGACACCCATGCAACCGGGTGGCACGACCACGATGAAATATTGCAAATTAGTTAGCTAGGTCCTGCCCATTCAGAACATGTGGTAGTACGGTGGGGCTTAGCAAGATGCGGCTTGAAGACCGGTCCTTAATTGACTTGGGCGACTTCCAATAAAACCCTAGGCCTTGATCATAGAAATGAATCGATCCCATGCATGAACATGCACCCATCCAACATCCATTTCGTCCAAGTCCAAACCAATTTTCATTTTGTTTAACAAGTCAAACCATTTTATAAATTTCTATGGTAAAGACAATACCATAGAATCATTTTTAAATCATAGTTGAACTTTTGACTAAAGTGAAGGGCTACGGGTAGGCTACACTAGCGCAAAATAATAAAAAATTCTACCCGTAAACCAAGATCACTGCAGTTATAGATCACGGTCTTACCACTAGACGCCAAGAAAGGAACTTGATGCAAAGACGTCAGGCGAGTAGTCGTACTAAGTTGATGCAAGACGTCAGGCGAGTAGTCATAGTGCTTCCTCGTCCTCGTCGCGGCCCCACATACAGACTCCTCTCTTGCGGTTTGTCCAAACGCTACAGATCTGGCGCCCAAAGGTATCCACACGCACGGGAGGAAGCGACGCCGCCGGACTACTAGATCCGCGCGGCGACTAGGGCGTGAGAGGGTGGCGACTGTGGTTTGAGGATGTCACGAAAAACTCATCACCAATCTCAGGCGCCTTGCCCTCCTTTTATAGACGTCCTTACACCGGGCTTCTACTAATAGAGGCCCATTAGGACTAATGCTGATCTAATTCGGATCCAATCCGAATTAGGCTTCAACTTATAAGTGTGTGACCCTATAGATTCACGTATGTTTAGACATGACGCGAGTATACATACTTGGTCAATAGTTGGTAGCGCCTCTAGCAAGACGTGCCAACTCCTAAACGTACACAAAGATCATATCGGACGAACCATCACAGCGTTATGTACATGCCAATCCCTTTGCCTCACGATATTCGATCGAGCTCCAAGTGACCACTCTATCTCGATCCCGTGATCCGGAATCCCTTACTAGGTTAACTCTTAACCTTAAGTAGCATGGCCATGCATTTCTCGATCCGATCACTCGAGGGCCCAGAGATATCTCTCTCGGGTAGAGAGGGCAAATCCCATCTCGTGACCATGCCTTGCAAAGATGCTTCATGACAAACCGAAGCTACCTTTATAACTACCCGATTCATTGAGTAGCGTTTGATAGCCCCTAAGTAGGTCGATTCACATCTCAAGTACATGCGACAATCTCGTGTCTAAGGACAAAGGCGTACACATTGTGTAGAGAGAACCATAAGTATAATTGTTATGTCTCATGTTGGGTCGGTCCAACCCCATGTTCTAAACATGTGTCCACATTATTGGTTTGACATCTCCATGTCTATGACCTGTGAAACATGGTCATCAACCGATACATGTGCTAATCCAACATTCACGTGTGTCCTCACATGAACTCCGACTAGGGACAACTTTAGAATAACCATATAAGTAAAGAGTTTCACAAACAAGTCACATACTTGTTAATCAACACAAAGGTAATATTCAAGGAACATTTATTAAATCATGGATACAACAAAATATCATCATCTCTATGATTGCCTCTAGGGCATATCTCCAACATAAAGTTCCCCGAATCAAGATTTTTTGTCTAAGCTTTGACTAAGCATAGTTTTCCAACATGTTCTAGTCATACTAGTGTATCGACCAGATTTTTCCACTAAGGTGACAAGGGAATGACAACTTCAATTTCAAGAATTAGCTAGTAATTTAAAACAGGACTTTAAATTACTTGAATATAAATAAGCATGCAATAATAGTTTAAAATAGAATTTAGATACTTTTAAATACTGGGCTCAAATATGATCAAAGAATGTAACTTGTATTGCTCAATTAGTTGTTGTTCAGAAACGACGTCTTAATCTGGTTCTCCGAAGTCGTCGAAATCTACACGTGAAAATAAACCAAATTCAAATAAAATTCAAATGGACTCTAAATTAAGTACTTCCACTATAGATAGCTAGATCTTTAATTTAGATGAGTTTAGAAATTTGAATCACTCAAATCGGAGCTCGAACGAAAGAGAACGGGCTCTGGGAAGTTTTAAAATCACATAGTCGGACGGAGGTTCGACTGGTCAGAAGGTTTCGACTACCTAGTCGAAAGTGGTTCGACTGGTCGAAAGGTGGTTTGACTACCTAGTCGAAAGAGGTTCGACTGGTCGTAGGAAGGTTTGACTACCTGGCCGAAAGAGGTTTGACTACCTGATCGAAAGAGGTTCGACTGGTCGAAAGGAGGTTTGACTACAGCCTGAAGCGGTAGCACGGCGAAGTGAAGTGGAGTGGAAACTACGGTGATAACGGCAACCGCATTCCGGCGAGCTTTCGACCAAAAAGCGTGTGCACTAGCTACTGGAGGTAACTAGGGCCATACCGGAGTGGAAAGCGGTCAAGGAGCTCGTCAATGATGGTCCGGCAATGTGAACCCGAGGCAGCGGCGATGCTTCAACGCGGAGGAGGTAGACTGAGAGAAAAGAGAGACAATGGAAGGTCGGGGAGCACTAGTGAGAGTCTGAGATACTCAGAGAGGGAGTAATTTGGAAATATCTCACTAGAGGCGATGTGGTGGTGGAAATGCCCCTTTCGGCTGGAGATGAAGATGAAGCTCAAATCCAAAAGCTCCTAAGGACCAAAACCAAATCCGGTTAGGGGATAAGTTCTTTGTGTTCTGGAACACGAAACAACATGGGTAGAGAGGAAGGAGCTTCATGGTGGTGGCCGGAGCGACGATGAGGCGCGGCGGCCAAAAACTCAGAGCTCGGGCTTCGGGCAAACCACAGCAACAAGAGCGGGAGAGAGAGAGAGAGAGAGAGAGAGTTGGGTGCGAAAAAGAGATGAAGGGGGGCTACTCAGGCTCTTTATAGCCTAGAGTAGAGGAGGGGAGAGCCGTTGAGAGACTCGGAGGTGCGCAGTGCTGGCGTGTCAGGGACGCGACGATGATTGGACGAGGCGAAAGGAGCGGGTGCCAGAGTCAAGGGCAGTAGGTGCTTGGAAAGACGGGCAATTAATGCGCACGTCACTGAGGGAAAAAGGGGCGGGATTCGCGCTGGGGCGACAACTTTCGTCGCGGTGGTGACGCACGTGAGTGTTGGCAACACGGGCAAGCAATGAGAGGGAGGCAAAGGTGAGTAGGGGAGTAGGGGAGGCTGACAAGCGGGTTTAATCAAAACCGAGTGGCACTAGTCGAAACTGAGTGGCACTGGTCGAAACCGAGAGGGTGCTCGATACCGAGAGGTGCTCGGTACCGAGAGGTGGTCGATACCGAGAGGGTAGTCAATACCGAGAGGGTGGTCGAAACCAAGAGGTGGTCGATACCGAAAGGTACTCGATACCAAGTGGTGGTCACGCGGGGAACAGGCGCGGGAAGGAAACAGGATTTCCGATTTACAGAGAATACACTAATCCAAAAAGGCTTTTAGAAAATAGTAAATCAAATCCAAAAATTCAAGAAAATATTGAAAATACTCTTTTTGACTTTAAATTCAATAAAGCCCAAGAAAATTCGAGTAAACCAAATTTTGAATTAATTAAAGTTTGATTAACTCATATTAAATTGTTTTTGTTTTTCTAAAATTCCAAGTTAAGCTTTAGCAACTTTCAACAAAAAAACCAAATGGTTATTTTTATTTTGAAAATTTCAAAAAGCCTTGAAAATTAGGATGTTACAAGAACTTACTAAAGAAGCAGTAGACAAAGAAACAGAGCAAAAGCTACTACCATAGTACAAAGTATGTGTTGATTATGTGGTAAAACTGGTCGTATTAATACTAGAAAATCAATTTGGTGTGAACCAGTACATGATTTCGACTAGTTGTAGATATGCTTCCATAATCGAAAATATTGTGCAGTACATTTCGTCATCGGAAAATGTTATAATACTCGTACCGATGAAAAAAAATTATGCAAAGATGTATGCAAAAACTATAGTGATCTTATTTATACACATAATACAAACCAATCATAAAGGTTGCTAATAACTGAAGACATGATAGACACTTCTCGAAACGTGTTCATTCTCAAATTTTGACTAGCAGCAAAGATCGTAAGAAAAAGACCGTCGCTAAGAAACTCCTTCCAATGGGCAGGACCACATGCAAAGAGGAGAGATTTCGACTAGGAGGCTTTCCGTGTCTCGACCAGTAGCCAAACAACAGTAGAACAGAATGTTGAAATAAAGAAAGTTAGTCTTTGAATTCTCAATCATGCAAGTAACTATATCAATTGTTTGTGTTATGCTCATTTACTTGTTTGCTTCTTTAAGAAAAGAGTGTATGGTCGCGCATGAAAACCATAGCTGTGATGGTCACGACTAGGACCCTTATGGCTTGTGACGATTATGCCAAGGCCAAAAAAGTAAAAGAGATCCTTTTGGTAGGATATTAGAGAGAATTGGATCTTCTCTGACTAGTTAAACAACAATATTATGTGACCAGATTATGGATTATAGACATATAAACAATATCACTCATCAAAGAAAGAAGAAATAATGAATCTTTATTGAAATTGAAAGAATATAAAATACATTTATACAAAGAACTTGCGCAATTGATCAATGTTCCAAGAATTTGACAAAACACGCCCGTTAGAAAATCAGTGTTCCAAGAATTTGATAAAACACGTCCGTCGGACATGGCTAGTTGTACCGAACCTGGTCTGGTGACTTCGACCACAGTGTATGGACCTTCCCCTTTAGGAGAAAGTTTAGTGCGATTTGTCTGGCTCTGAATTTTTCTGAGAACCAGAACACCTACAGTTAGGCTACGAGGTTGCACCTTACGACTATGGTACCTTCGCATGGCTTGTTGGTAAACCTCTGATTGTATAAGAGCTTGGTTTCGTCGTTCTTCAAGGAAATTGATATTGTCGATTCTTTGTTCTATATGACCGTTTTCATTGAAACAATCAGTTCAAGTAGAGCCAATTTTTAGTTCTAGAGGAAGCATGACTTCAGCACCATAAACTACAAAAAAAATAGTGTTTCACCGGTCGTACGACTGGTCGTGGTTCGAATGGCCCATAACACAGAAGGAAGTTCTTGAACCCAAGCTCCTAACCGTTTTGTTAACTGGTCGAACACTTGATGTTTCACCCATTGCATTATTACACCATTAGCTCGCTCGACTACTCCGTTGCTCTGTGGATGAGCCACAAATCCAAAATGTATCTTGATACCTAGATCTTCACAGAATTCCTAAAAATTTCCGCTCGAGAACTGGGTACCGTTATCCGTGATTATACGACTGGATATATCAAATCGTGTGATCATATTTTTTGTGAGGAACCTCTTAGTAGCCTCAGTTGTTGTTTTAATAACTAGCTCGGCTTCTATCCATTTTGTAAATGGGTCAATCATTACAAAGAGGAATTCAAAACCCCCAGGTGCCTTTGGGAAAGGTCCAAAAATATCTAGTCCCTAGGTTGCAAAAGGCCAAGAAAGAGACATTGTTTGCAAAGCTTTTGTCGGCCGTTGTACTTGTCGACTATGAAATTGACATTGTACGCACTTCGTCATAAACTCTTTTGCATCATGAAGGGCAGTTGGCCAGTAGTATCCTTACCTGAAGGCTTTACCGACCAGTGTTCTGTAGGAATGATGTGCTCTACAGACTCCTCCATGAATATCGGATAGCAACTTTGAGATATGCATCTCATCAACATTCCGTAAGATCCCTGTTTATAAAGGATACTTTCGATCAGAGTGTATTATTTGGCTTTTTGAGCTATACGATCGGCCTCTACATCATATTCAGGAATAATGCCATGCTGAAGATAATTGTAGATCGATGTCATCCAATCACTACTGGGGTCGACTTGCACGACCTCCAGTGGAGCATCTAGGTCCTCGGAAGGCTCGACCACCAAGGGTGAATAGAGTTGCTCAATGAAAACTCCGAGCGGGATAGGTGACCTTGTGGAGGCTATCCGCACCAATTGGTCTGCCAGAAAGTTTTTCTTTCTAGGAATGTGTTGGATTTGGAAACCGAAGAAGTGCTTTTCGAGTTTCTGTACTCCCACCAAATAAGATGATATCTTAGTACTTGAGCATTGATACTCTTTCCTGACTTGATTCACTACTAGTTGAGAATCGCCCTTCACTAGTAATCTACGAATCCCGAGCGCTCTGGCTGCTCGGAGTCCTACCAGCAAACCTTCGTATTCTATCACATTGTTTGTAGCAGGAAAGTTTAACTGAATGGCGTATTTGATGCGTTCTCCAGTAGGGGATATCAAGAAAACTCCAGCCCCCGAGCCTTTGAGCATCAAGGAACCGTCAAACTATATTGTCCACTCATCGTGGTGATCGTACTCGGACCCTTGGGTGGGTTCAGGGTTCGTCCATTCGATAATGAATTCTGCTAAAGCCTAGGACTTGATTGTTGTCCGTGAGATGAAATAGAGATCGAACGCCCCTAGCTCGACCGCCCATTTTGCTATTCGTCCTGATGATTTCCTATTTTCGAGAACTTGACCAAGGAGATATCCAGTAGGTATGACCACTCCGTGGGCCTGAAAGTAATGTCTTAGTTTTCTCGAAGCCATAAGAAGACCATATAGCAACTTTTCTATCCTGGATATGCATCTAAAAAACTTAACAACTTACACTCAGAAGTAGAGTATAGAAGTTGATCAATGCGTGGAAGGAGAAGGTCATTCTTCGGGCAAGCTTTATTAAGATCTGTGAAGTCAATACACATTTGTCATTTTCCATCACTTTTTATAACCATTACAGGATTGGCGAGCCACTCTGGGTGGTCGACTTCATGAATGAATCCAGCCTCGAGAAGCTTGTCGATCTCCAACTGGATTGCCTCCTTCTGATCAAGTGTGAAGCGCCTTAGCTTCTGCTTGACCGGTTTTTTGTCAGGCTAGAGAGCTAGCATGTGCTCGATCACCTCCCTGGGGACTCTAGGTATGTCAGACGCCTGCTAGGTGAATACGTCCAGGTTTTCTCGGAGGAAGGAGATGAGCGACTCTTCCTATTTGGGGTCATGTCCTGCCTCGACCAGTACCTTTTGGGTAGATGCGTTAGCATTTTCTGACCCAGACGGTGTTTTGACGCTTTCTGGGGCAGCGATTTTGTCGAGTGGTACCTCCTTGGTCTAGTCGAAAGGCTTCGGCGCCATCCTTGGCCTCGAGTGCTTGACCTGCATAGTAGGCGGATTAGTTTCCCTAGTCAAAAGTTCATCAACCAGTTCTAAGGATTTTCGATCACATGCATAGGATATTTTTCGATCTCCTCGAACTGTGGTGACTCCTTCCGGTCCTAACATCTTTAAACTCTGATAGTCGTAATGCGTAGCTATCAGGAACTTAGCTAATGCCGGACGACCAAGGATTCCATTGTATGCGGTTTCGAAATCCACCACATCAAATAGAATCTTTTCCATTCGAAAGTTGTCAGGTCTTCCGAACGTAACCGGTAGGGATAGTTGCCCTATCGATTTAGCGGTAGAACCAGGAACTATGCCATGGAAGGCATATTTCACAGGTTTTACCTTCGACCTGAGAATTTGCATTTCTTCCAATGCTCCCGTAAATAAAATGTTTAAAGAGCTGCCTTCATCTATCAAGACTCAATTAACTTTGCAATTATTAATTGTAGGTTCAACAACAATAGGGAACCTACCTGGTCGAGTTGACGGAATAGGGCAGTCTTCTTTGCTGAAGGAGATAACTATTTCTAACTACTTGGATGGCTTGACGGTGATCGGGGACTCGGCAAGGTTCACCTCCCGCTCCACGGCCTTCAGATGGAGCCTTGATTTATACGAGGAAGATCTGCCAAAGAACATATCCACAATGTGTTGAGGTTCTTGATACTCCATTTCTTCATTGCTATCTTTGTCTTGTTTGGAGCTTGGTTCTCTAAGTTCTGTTATGGAGGGAAATGGACCTTTACCTAAGTAGTAATCCTCCAACTTCTTTTGCTAGGCTCGGCAGGTGCGCAGATCATGCCCTGCCGCCTGGTGAAGTGGACACCACTTCTTATTTTTCTTGTAGTCGTTGATCGAAGCCTTAGCCTTGTTCCGACCGGAAAAGTCTTTCTTGCCCTTCGTAATTTTTCCTGGAATCGCAAGAAATTTTTATTGTCGGGCTTGTGATTCTTCTTACCCTTGAGAGAATTCTTGCTTTTCTTCTCTTATTTCTCCAAGCCAGGTTGGGGGATTTTATCTTTTCGATCAATAGCTTCGCACCATTCGACTGCTTCACTAGCGACTGCATATTTGTCAGCCATGTCGAAAAGTTCAACGGTCATTTGTGGAGGGTTCATTGCAATATCCTTCGTAAACCATCGATTTCTCAATCTACTTTAAAATCCTGGATAACAGAAGTGTATGTGACCTCTGGGATAGAGTTTCAAATCCGGCTAAACCTCTTGATATATTGTCAAAGAGTTTCATTGGTTTTTTGCCTCATCCGATGAAGATCATCCTCCTTCCTAGGGCGGTTGTACATCCCTTGAAAGTTGGCGATCAGAGTATCGCATAGTTGCTCCTAAGTATAGATAGATCCGACCGGTAGGTTGAGTAACTACGACCGGGTAGATCCTTCAAGGACCGTGGGCAAGTAATTTGCCATCACATTGTCGTTACCACCAACAGCTTTGATGGCGGTAGTGTAGATCTGAAGAAATTCTAATCGGTTCCGAGTCCCATTGAACTTCTCTATATTGGCTAGTCGGAACCTGTCCAGCCAACGAACAGCTTGGAGCCCTACCGAGAATGCTCGATAGCCTATAATGGAGTCGTGGCGCCTTCTCTGAAAAGGGGTCGGATTATAATCGGTTGGGGACCGGTTCCTTATATTTGCATACCTAGTATCCGGCATTCCAATCCGGTCATGGACGTTAGTATAACACCTCTATCCACCTGCCCAGTTTAGATGATGTCGAAGATCATCGGAACCATGCGGTCGTTCCTCTTGACAAGGAGAAGGAGTGGCTACTGGAAAGAACCGTATTCTCTCATGATTCCCTGGTCGGAATCTACGAGGGGGTCTTGGTATCGATCGGTCCTCCGTCCGACCATGTTATCCTCTGCTGAGGGATGAGTGCTAGGATAAATTCATGGTGTGACTTTGCGAGTTCCTTTGCTCCCGGTATATTTCTGTATGCTACATGGTCTACTGGAGGATCTCTGATACCTACCCTGCAAGTTGAACATAACCTGGAGTTCTTGCTAGAGCAGGATCTGGGTTATTCAGAATGTCGCGAACTCGTTGCAGGTTTTCTAGTGTTACCGAAGGTCTTCAAGGATTCTGACTAGCAGTGGGCGTTCGATGAGTCGAATGTCCTTCCGACCTTCCGGTTTTCCTTGTTCGACCTGTCATGCGCTGTGAGGTAGGAACAAGAGAATTAACTAATCGACGTCCATCAATTCATTCACCTCCGGCAGTTGGTGCTTGAGCGCTCGCACCATTTCCATCAACAAGTGGTGGCGGGACAAGCCATGGAGGACTGTGCATGGTATCTTGATTGGTATCTCCGATTGCGTTAACCTCGTGGTGCCAACAGGAATCCTCCAACGAGCTCCTGTCGTAGATAAGGGAGAGCCTTCCAGTGCATCTACAAGGAGCCTCTGTGATGGGGAGCGGTCGGAGATTACCACCTCCGGTGGGCTTTGTGGTGGACTCAGCCTGATCAGGCGAATTGCTGACCGTATGTTGAGTTTCACCAAGCCCACTTGGCCTATGATTGATGATAACTTCATAGATATCTTCACTAGATGTCGGTTGGCCCCCAGAATACGTAGGAGCTATTGGCAAATACTGGTCGCCCATGATAATATCAAGAGTACATGGACTCTCTGATTGCATCGTTGGGTTCCTGTCGCTAGTATTGCCGGTCGGATGGACCGGGCTTGTGGAGGCATTCAGACATTCCAAACTGGTCAGAACGACCGGTTCCTCTGGGAGTACCATGGATGGTGGCAGTGAATCCTCATTCATTCGATCGATTTCACTAATCTCAGCGAATGGCGAGCTGGCGGAGGAGGATGATGACAAAATCCCATTTTCTTCCATGGCGCGGATGCATGCATCCATGTCGAGGTTGGATTAGTCCGTTAGGTCGAACCAGTTTTCCTCATCATAAGTCCCTACCATGTTCGCATGAGCGACAATGGAGCGAAGGGAGTGAATGAGGAATTCTTGAGCGAAGTAATCTTCAAGAACTCAATGCCTTCTTCCCCACGGATGGCGCCAGCTGTCGATGATCGAGTCACCGATCTTACGAAATAAATAGAGAAAAATGGCAAAGAGTTCTTTGGAGAGAATGGGTTTGCTCTTTATTACAATAAACTGGATCCTTTACAGGGAGTGCCTTCGACAAGGCAGTGGATTAGCCCTAATTACACTTGGTGTGCTGATTGCTATACTATTGCTTCAATCTCTAGATGTTGTGAATCTATCTTGGATGTTGTCTAGATCTCCCTCTCACTGTCCATCATCCGCCTTTAAATACTAGTGAAAAGGTTGCAGTTACTCCCGAAAGTGGCGCCCTTTGGAAGTGTCACGTCCGGTCGGAGAAACGGTAGCAATTGGTAGAAAACCAACTGACCAGTGGTTGATGTTAGTGGGAGATGATTAATATGATGGTTATTGTTAGTGAACCAGGGCTGTGAACGTCATGTGGTTTAGAACAAATAAGATACTTGTTCCATTCGTCACACAGTAAGGATATATTTGGAATCGGGTCCAAGTGCCAGTTCAAAGATCCTACGAGCAGACATCTGGTTGGACACAGGACCTCTCTGACTAGGGTACCCATAAAGTAACCTCTGGAATCCTCACGACCACAGGGGTCGTTAGCCTTAGGGGTTACGACCACAAAGGACATGCGGTCTTTAATTAAATAAAGTAATATTTAGAAATTTTAATCCTCGTCAGTTATCCTTGACCGGATTGACCGAAGTGGGTAGACCGTATTGACCAGAACCCCAGACCTGTGAAGCGATCAGGTTTTTCTAGAGAACTCCTATTTCACAATTCTGCTAGCTCGACTGACCGCAGTGGGTAGCCCGGGCTGACCGGACCCCCGGTCTGAGTCAGGCGGTTAGCTTTTTCCAGAGAAGATTGTTTTTGCGACTTGCTATTGAATTCCTCTTTTCGGACTAACTGTAGTGTTGTCACCAGTTAGACTAGAACCCTAGACTGACGGGCGCGGCTAGCCTTTTCCAGTAGCATGTTTTCTCTGATTTGGAAAATATTGAACTCGGTCTGACCGTACCTTGAGTGGGCAGACTGACTGGATCTGGCATAACAAATAGATTCTGTAGCAATGATTACTGCAGAGTTTTACCATTACTTTGTAGTCCGGTATGACTAGCCATATGCCTGTGGTCTGACCGACCTCCCTGCTTTTGCATAGATTCTGCTCCAACGGCTAGTTTTTGTGTGTGGGTGTATAAATACCCCTTGTGGTCGATTGTGGGAGGGTAGTGTGTGTCATTTTAGTTTCCCTTGAGCAAAGAGCAAGCCATCTCTTCTCCTTTGTGCATGTGTTACACTTAGTGAGCTTAGAGAGCAAAATCCTAGTACATGTGTTGCACTAGGTATTGGATTAAGCATACATTGAGCTTAGACACTTGATTTGTTCAAGTGAGCGTCTCTGACTTGTTTCTCTTTGTGTTTGCCGACACCTAAATGGCTAGGAGGAGTTGCTCTGGTGATCTTCTCAAAGAATGTTGTGAAAAGACCCGGCAAGTTTCCGATCATCACGGAAAAAAGTTCAAGTGTTCTTGTGGTTTGCTTTCTTGAGCTTTACTTTCTTGCAATTTATATTTATAGAATTAAATTGCTTACTTGTCTCCTTAGGATTGCAATCATTGTTTTAATCTTAGCTTGTGTGTGCACTTAATCTTGACTAGTTGATTTAGGTTTTAATTGAGCAAAACCGAATTGATTTACAATTCCGCGTAAAACTCGGTTTTAACCAAAAAGAATTTTAAAAATTGCCTACTCACCCCCCTCCCTCTAGTCGGCCTTATCGATCTTACAACCACCCCCTCCACCCGTCCTTGCACAACCCGACGATGTACGTCGCCTGCCCTATCGCGATGGCCCATAGTCAGAGGTCGTATATAGCTTCGGCGGTGGGGAGGCCCCAGCCGAGGACGGAGATGAGGAGGTAGGTGATGAGGACATGGAAGAGGAGGCCGACAACGCTGATCTAGGCGAGCACTACGACCTTGCTCTGCGCCTGGAGGAACTTGCTGGTGGGGAAGTTGACGATGTAGGCGAAGGCTCCCGGGAGGATGTAGAGGAGGTGTTGATGATGGTGATGGGGACGTAGTCGGGGAAGTAGCCAGCGGGGAGGTGTGTGGGAGGCATGAAGCGGTGGACATCCTCAGGAAACTGCTCGGTGGCGAGGGTGATGATGAGGGTAGACCTGTCGATTCCCGGGTCACCGACGACGACGACCCACACGCCATGCTTGCCCGCCAGGTTCACCACCGTAGGCGCCATGCACGCGCCTACTCTCCCTTGCTCCTCGGGCTAGGGTTTTCGGGGATTTGGGCGGCGAAGGTCATCGAACCATCAAGGAGGACAACGGGGAGGAAGGGAAGGAGGTGGGAATAAGGGGAAGTCATCGAGAGAGATGGGAGGAGGCGAGGGCGATGCACAGCTGGAGAGATTTTGGTGGGAGTGGACACGCGGCATGGGAGGAGATGGGGAGGAGGTGAGATCAGGGCGGCCCATGGGGGTGGGGGTGCGGGGAGCCGGAGGGCGAGGGCAAGAGCGGTGTGTGGGGGCGGGAAGAGATGGGGAGGAGGCGATAGGGAGGAAGTGAGGCAAGGGTGGCGCATGGGGGTGGTGGCGGAGACGGCGAGGGCGAGAGCGAGAGCGGTGCGTGGGGGTGGGAGGAGATGGGGTGGAGGCGAGGCGAGGGCAGTGCGTGGGGGTAGGGGCGGAGACAGCGAGGGCAAGGGTGAGAGCGGAGGCGAGGGCAAGGGCGAGGTGAGGAGAGGAGGCGGCGACCTCTGGGGGATCAGGAAGGGCAACCCTAGGGGCTAGGGTTACGAATGCGAAGCTAGGACGGACAGATCCGGGCTGTCCATTCCAAAGTTGTGATCCAATGGCTGTGCACCCGCTCAATTTTGGTTGTACGATCGCGATCCAACGGCTGTCGGTCGCCGAACTGGGGACCTTGACACGATTCCAAAAACCACAGGGGCTCGCATCGTGATGGATGTCGGTCACTGAACTAGGGACCTCAACACAATTCCAAAAACCATAGGGTCATTTTTCGCAAAAGCGCCGACGTAGACGCTCCCAGGGGGCCGATCCCTTACGCTTTACGAAAGAGATTATGCCCAAACCACACCTAGAGCTTGTGGCGCCCAGCCATAACCAAATCAGTTATAATCGGGTTGATAACAAAGTGTTTGTTGCCTGTAATGGTGTCTTCTTGGAGAAAGAATTTCTTTCCAAAGAAGTCAGTGGGAGCAAGGTGCAACTCGAAGAAATTCAGGAACCATTTGAAAATGTTTCAACTCCAACTGAACCTCTACAGGATGAACAAAATGTTGTTAAACCTGTAGATAAGACATCAGCGCCACAAAGATCTAAGAGGCCATGTCAATTGCCTATAAGGTATGGATATGATGTTTTATTATTGAATAATAATGAGCCTAAAACTTATGCGAAAGCGATGGTGGACCCAAACTCTGAGTCATGGCTTGAAGCCATAAGATCCGAGATAAAGTCCATACATGATAATCAAGTTTGGAACTTGGTTGATGCACCTGGTGGTGTTAAAACCATTGAGTGCAAGTGGATCTTTAAGAAAAAGATAGATATAGATGAAAATGTTCACATTCATAATGCACGACTAGTTGCGAAGAGTTTTAGACAAATTCAAGGTGTTGATTAATGAAACCTTCTCTCCTGTCGCGATGCTTAAGTCTATCCGGACCATTCTAGCTATTGCTGCATATTTTGACTATGAGATATGGCAAATAGATGTCAAAATGGCTTTCCTAAATGGAAACCTAAGTGAGGATGCGTACGTGACATAGCCTGAGGGTTTAATTGATCCAAAGGAAGTTAGAAAGGTATGCAAGCTTCAGAAATCCATCTATGGACTACAGCAAGCATCTCGGAATTGGAACATTCATTTTGATGAAGTGGTCAAACGGTTTGACTTCATCAAGAATGAAGAAGAACCTTGTGTTTACAAGAAGGTTAGTGGGAGCAAGCTTGTGTTTCTGATCTTGTATGTGGATGACATACTGCTGGTCAGAAATGATATTCCAATGCTTGAATCTGTTAAAACTTTATTAAGAAATAGTTTCTTAATGAAAGATTTAGGAGATACAAAATATATTCTTGGTATAAGGATCTATAGAGATATATCTAAAAAGCTAATTGGATTAAGCCAAGATATGTACATAGACAAGGTGTTGAGACGGTTCAACATGCAAGATTCTAATAAAGGTTTCTTGCCCATGGCACATAGCATTAATCTTAGCAAGAGTCAGTGTCCTACGACCACTGATGAGTGAGACAAAATGAGTAGAATTCTATATACTTTGGCTATTGTATCTATCATGTATACCATATTATGTACACGACCAGATGTGTCGTATGCTCTAAGTGTTACCAGCAGATATCAGTCGGATCCAGGTGAAGGTCACTAGATAGCAGTCAAGAATATTCTTAAGTACTTGAGAAGGACTAATTATGTATTCCTTGTTTATGGAGGTGAGGAAGAGCTAGTCGTAAATGGTTACACCGACGCTAGCTTCCAAACCGACAAGCATGATTTCAGATCGCAATCTGGATTTATGTTTTGTCTTAATGGAGGAGCAGTAAGCTGGAAAAGTTCTAAGCAGGGAATAGTTGCTGATTCTACAACAGAGGCTAAATACATAGCAGCTTCGGAAGCTGCAACAGATGCCGTATGGCTTTGATTTTGGAGCTTCACATTCGTTTGTTTCTCAGATTTTTGCTGCCAAGCATCAGTTGAGAGTTTCAACTCTTAGGACCTCCTTGTTGGTCCAATCCCCCGGTTTAGAGTTAAGTACAAACCAGGGATGTCCACAAGTTAAGCTGATCATAGAAGGGATAGAGTTCCTAGCCAACTTGATCATCCTCGATACCAAATCCTTAGATGTGATCTTGGGAATGGATTGGCTCACGGATCACCAAGCCATTTTGGATTGTGGTGGGAGAAGCATCACCTTGACCAGTCTAGTTGGAATTAGAGTGAAGTTTGAAGCCTCTTCAAAGAAGCTTGAAGAAGCAATGGTCTGTAGTGTCCAAGTCGTGTCTCTAGAGGACGTCCCAGTGGTCTGTGAGTTTCCAGATGTCTTTCCGGATGAGCTGCCTGGAATGCCTCCAGATAGAGACTTGGAGTTCGTCATCAACCTTGTTCGTGGAACTGCTCCAATTTTCAAGAGACCTTATCGGTTGCCTGTTGACGACCTAGTCGAGTTGAAGAAGCAAATTGAAGAGTTACAAGTTAAAGGATTTGTTAGACCAAGTTCTTCACCTTGGGGTGCTCTAGTGATCTTTATTGCAAAGAAGGATGGTACTCAGCGGATGTGTGTGGACTATCGTGCACTCAACGAGGTCACCATCAAGAACAAGTACCCTCTGCCCAGAATTGATGACTTGTTCGACCAATTGAAGGGAGCCGGGGTGTTCTCCAAGATAGACTTAAGGTCAGGATATCATCAATTGAAGATCCGCCTAGAGGACATCCCCAAGACAGCATTCTCAACTTGTTATGGACTGTATGAGTACACGGTCATGTCTTTTGGATTGACCAATGCCCCTGCCTACTTTATGAACTTAATGAATAAAGTGTTCATAAAGTATTTGGATAAGTTTGTCATTGTCTTTATTGACGATATCCTAGTGTACTCTCACAATGAAGAAGAGCATGAAGACCACCTCCGCTTGGTCTTGAACAAGCTTAGAGACCACCAGCTCTATGCCAAGTTCAACAAGTGTGAGTTTTGGATGAAGGAGATCACCTTTTTGGGACACGTCTTGTCAACCGAAGGAGTCACTGTCAACCCTAGCAAGGTCCAAGATGTGCTCAATTGGGAGTCACCCAAGTCAGTGACTCGGCTCAGAAGCTTCCTTGGAATGGCCGGTTACTACCGCAGGTTTATAGAGGGGTTCTCTAAAGTAGTAAGACCCCTCACCCAGTTGCTAAAGAAGGAAAAGAAGTATTCTTGGATGCCAGCATGTGAACAAAGTTTTCAAGAGCTAAAGAAGCGACTAACCACTGCTCCAGTGTTGACCTTGCCTGTTGTCTGAAAAGATTTTGAGGTTTACTGTGATGCCTCACGACAAGGTCTTGGATGTGTCCTAATGCAAGAAAGGAAGGTAGTAGCCTACGCATCTCGTCAGCTAAAGCCTCATGAGGTTAATTACCCCACTCATGACCTAGAATTGGTTGCCGTAGTGGATGCTTTGAAGATTTGGCGCCATTACCTCATTGGTAATCGCTGTGAGGTCTACACCGACCATAAAAGCTTGAAGTACATTTTTAGTCAAGCTGATCTTA
This sequence comes from Phyllostachys edulis, assembly GCA_036346405.1. Lineage (NCBI taxonomy): Eukaryota > Viridiplantae > Streptophyta > Magnoliopsida > Poales > Poaceae > Phyllostachys > Phyllostachys edulis. The sequence goes on along the minus strand of CM070550.1, from coordinate 77,586,120 downwards.
ATATGAGGCAAAGAAGATGGTTGGAATTGATCAAAGACTATAATTTAGGAATCCATTACCATCCAGGAAAGGCCAATGTGGTAGCCGATACTTTAAGTAGGAAGGTTTAGTACAACACCATGATGATCAAGGAAAACCAGCCAGCATTGCATGAGGAATTTCAGAAGCTCAAGATGGAATTGGTAGAAGAAGGTTACCTAGCTGCCCTCCAATTGCAACCAACCCTCCAAGATCAGATCCGAAGAGCTCAAAGAGAAGATGCATATGTCCGGGAGATCAAAAGAAACATGAGGAAGGGTGCATTTTCAAGGTTTTCCGAAGATGACCAAGGGACCCTTTGGTTTGATAAGCGCATTTGTCTACCAGACCAGGGAGAACTCAAGCACTTGGTACTCAAAGAAGCTCATGAGACCTTGTACTCCATCCACCCCGGGAGCACCAGGATGTATCAAGACCTCAAGGAAATGTATTGGTGGCCTAGAATGAAGCGCGAGATCACTAAGAATGTAGCCCAGTGTGATATTTGTCAACAAGTTAAAGCCGAGCATCAAAGACCTCCTGGACTCCTTCAACCCTTGAACATACCCGAGTGGAAATGGGAAGAGATCGGCATGGATTTTATCACTGGTTTACCAAGAACCCAAGCTGGTTATGACTCTATTTGGGTAATTGTGGATCGCTTGACAAAGGTTGCACACTTCGTCCCGGTTAAGACCACCTACTCTAGAGGTAGACTTGCAGAGCTGTACATGGCCAAGATAGTGTGTCAACATGGAGTGCCCAAAGAAGATTGTGTTGGACCGAGGATCTCAATTCACCTCTAGGTTTTGGCAAAAGCTACAAGGTGCATTGGGTGCAAATTTGAATTTCAGTACAGTCTACCATCCTCAGACCGATGGGCAAACAGAAAGAGTGAACTAGATCCTAAAGGACATGTTGAGGGCCTGCACCCTAGAGAACCAGCCAGCTGGGATAAAATGTTGCCCTACGCAAAGACCACCCTCTTGGTCTTTTTGCAAAGACCACCCTTTGTGCCGTGACCACCCTTTTGGGCCGCGACCACCTCTTTGGTCACGACCACCCCTTGTGTGTCGAGACCACTCTCTGGTCTTTTTGCAAAGACCATCCTCTTAGTCTTTTTACAAAGACCACTCTTTGTGCCACGACCACCTCTCTGGTCATGACCACCCCTTGTGTGTCGAGACCACCCTCTGAGTCTTTTTGCAAAGACCACCCCTAGGGTCACGACCCTCCTTTGGGTCACGACCTCCCCTTTTACCGTGACCTCCCCTTGGGTTGGACCATCTTTCTGAGTTTTGACCGGTCTTACCTGGCAGCTCTGTTCACCTTCTCCTTCCTCCCGTTGTGTCGCTGCTGACACCCAGGTACTCGTGCATTAAATGTTGTTGTGTCGCATTAAATGCTGCTACTTTTTGCAGTACCTGTTACTTCTCTTGTCTCTTCCCAGACCTGCTCCCATCTTCTCCTTCACCTACCCTTGCACGTGTGTATCTGAGTCTCAGTGACTCTCTTCATTTTCCTCCAGGCAATAAAAGCTTGAGTAGCCCTCTATCATCACCTTTTCCTCACCTAGCTCTCAACACTCTCTTGCTCTCTTGCTTTCACCTAGTTTCACCGTGCTCAAAGTTTCGCCAAGGAGCCATAGGAGTTTGCGCCATCCTCGACCTCCTCGCCGCCGTAGAAGTTCGCCGGAGCACCTGCACCGTTCGCCATCCTCCTCCAATCCTTTTCTCTCCCTCCCTCCCTCTCTCTCTCTCTCTATGTGTGTGTGTGTGTGTGTGTCTGGGTGAGTTCCTCCGTGCCTTGTCCTCTTTTTGCTCTCACGACCACGTTGCGTGGTTGTATCTCTTTTACAGCCATGTTGCATAGTTGTTTTCCTCCTAAGGACCTCCTCCTATGGACCTCCTCCTCAGGACCTCCTCCTGAGAGTCCGTTTCTATTTCAGTATTTCTCTTTTGATCTAGTTTGGTAGTCTTTGGTTTTATTTGAATTCGTTGTATTTATTTGACTCTTTTTCGCACGTGTAGATTCCAGCTTCTCAGAGGAATTCGTGGACCCGGCGACCTCTACAGAAGACCCCCAGCTCTTCTTCGAAGGCAAGTCATAGACCTTTGATCATGTTGAACCTAGTTTGCAAAAATTACTTTGTGTTGTATCAACATGCATGGCTATTTGTATAAAAATAGTTTGGGAATTAGCTAATCACCTACTTGGCAGTATGACCCCTTGAATACTTGTGTTCTACATGTTGACATGTACTCTTTGGACCACCATAGGTTGGGTAACCTTAGTTGGACCTCTTTGTGATAACCAACATGGGTGCGTATCTTGCTTAGACTTGCTTAGTTAAGCAATGTCTTGCGATCACTGGTCTCAATAATGAATTTGACTAAGAGATTATGGAACTGTGGCATGTTCTGTCTTGGCATGTGTTGTCTTGGCAGGCGTTGCCCTAGCATGTGTTGTCATTAATAAAATTTGTTATGCCATGACCAGGGTGGTCATTTGGCTGGGTTGAACCCAAAAATATTTTGCTCGGGCGAGTGATCGTGCAGTAAAGGGGGTGCAAGAAGCACATTGGGATGAGGAGGTCTCGCCTGAGCACCCACTAAGGACTTAACCTTGTAAGAGTTCGATCCGGGCCATACCATGCAACTACATGTCTAGGATGGGGTGGACCTGGCCAACTAATTGGCAATGCTTTGATTCGGTTCCGTTTTGGTAGAAGTGTGGAAGGACCTGGGTTTACACCCACACTTGGCGCAAGAGGGGGCCAGGAAGGCGAAACCTTAGCAAATGGAACTGAGTCAAAGCAGAATCTTGTAAAGGCCTTGTCACGTGCTCTAGCCTGCTTACCTAAGGTAGTGAGCAGGGGCGTCGACGAGTGCCAAACAAACTAGAGAATTCGTGTCTTGTGGGTAAAGTTGTACAACCTCTGCAGATGAAAGAATCTATTCGAATAGTCGTGTCCCTGGTTAAGGACATGCCTGGTGATTTCACGCAAGGGGTAAACTTTCTCAAAACTTGTTGGAGTGGTCCAACTCACGACCAAGGTGGTCGTGGGTGGTTTAGCTCACGACCAAGGTGGTCGTGAGTAGGTCTTGGGTTGTTCCAAAAGAAAACTTGTTATTTATGTGCTAATCTTTCAACTTGTGCCTTGCAATCTATTTATCGTATTTCATGTCAACACTGTTTTCTGCAAAGTAACCATAAAGCTAACCTTGTTGAACCTTGTATAAATATTATCTGCATTCAATTCCCTACGGCTTGCTGAGTACATTCAAAAGTACTCATGGCTTGTGCCCTCTGGTTGATCAGCAGTTGATGAAGACCTCCTAGGGTGCTCCGACCTCTTCGAAGAGGAGGTCTTTGAAGACCTCCCGTGCTAGGACGTCCTCCACTCGATTGCTTGTGGGCATGTCGAGTGGCCTCCACGTGTTTTGTTTTCCCGCTACGACTTCTCTATTGTTGTTAGCCCTACGTGGCAAGACCTCTATAAAAAGCTTAACCATAAGGTCTTTTGTTGTTATTATTGTTAATTTGTCTACTTCATCTTTAGTTTGTTGTATGGTTGTGATGACATCGTTGTTGATCTCTGTGCGGACCAGCCACTGATCATGGAACTGGTCCGGAGTGCACAGTGAGTCTCGAGATGGTTTACCCGGGGCGCGACAGTATCCCTGGTCGAATGTCACTGGTCGAAACACTAGTAACTTATCGACCAGCACATGTATTGATTGATGACCATGTTTCACCGGTCATGGATATAGGGATGTCGAATCAATAATGCGAACACATGTTGGAGAACATGGGATTGGATTGACCCACCTTGAGACACTGTTGAGATTGTTATGATTTTATGTGTCGTCAGTTGGTCTCAAGTGATGATGATGTATAATCCTTAGATCTGAGATCAGCATGGTTTCCTACATATGTAATAGTGCACTTAGGGGTTGCCAAACGTTACTCCTTAACTGGGTAGTTATAAAGGTAGCTTTCAGGTATGCTATGAAACATGCGGAGGAATGTGACTAGTCGGATATAGGATTTGCCCTTCCTAACATAACAGGAGAGATATCTCTGGGCCCCTCGATGTGGTCGAATAAATAAAGTGAATGCCCATGCCACTAGTGGTCAAAGAGTTCGACCACATGAAGTTATGCGACACTTGATCAAGAAAGTATTGAACAGTCTATGGATGACATAATATCTCACCTAGAGTTCAACCGGATATCGTGAGGCAAAGGGAGAATACATGAGCAGGTGTTTCAGTTCGATCAGATACGGACTAGTCGTATGGAGATACGAGCTAGTCGTATACTGGTCGAACATGATCACTAAGTGGTCGAAACCTGGTCGTAAGGAGTTACGAACTGGTCGAGACCAAATATGAGCTGATCGTATAGATATACGAGCCGGTCGTTAGTGATAAGGACCTGGTCGTAGATCATATTGTATTAAGGTTCGTCCAATATAATTCGTGTGTATTCGGAATCGTTATATCCTTCTAGGAGCCGCTAATGACTCGTGATCGGAAAGGAGTTTCCGAGTTACAACCGATTACGCGTGAACCTAACGGGTCGCACACTTAACGGATTGGAATAAACATATTCGGATAGGATCCGTCATGGGCACTATATAAGGAGATGCTTGCGGCTATTGGAAGACATGAGAGATAACGTGAGTTCCACCGAAACTCTAGCCACCATCTTCTCAAGAGAGCCCTACCGTGCGAGTTGGTGCTAGCACCCCAACACACGGCGTTTCACCACTAAATATGTGGATACCGTAGAGACGCTACTGCAGTTGTTGTTGTGCAATGCTTCATGGATTGATGGACTGCTACCGCCCTGTTGGCTGATGAAAGCAGGTACAGCAATTTAGCATTAACGTTGGTTGATTTGATCCCCACAGAAAAGCCTCTGAAGCCTGCCTAAAAACTTGTGGAGTTAGATGATCCCACTAGCGTTAACAACGCTAGGAAGGCAGCACAGCACTATGGAATTGGAAGCTCTGCCAGGGCGAATTCCCCAAGCTCAAAGAGACCAATGGTAATAGTGTGGAAGGCGTGCAACGCGGCCTGTTTTGAAAATCGCTTTCTTTGATATTTTCGATTCCTCGTTGGTTAAAGCAATGGGCGTTGATGCAGAGGGAACTTTGCCATGGAGCCAGGCTGTTAGAGCAAACAGTGGATGAAATCTTCAGCGGGCGAAGAGGATGGATGCCAACAGTAGCACGTCTTGACGGAGGAGCTTGCGATTTGGTGTGAAGTGAACACGGTTTTGGGTCACTGCAAGGGAGACGTTTTGACCATTTCCAGCAGCGTGTTCGCTCTCCCGGCCTCCCCACTCTTGGAGCAAATATGTTATTTCTCTTTTGTAATAGGGACAAGTGGTCTGTCCCCTACTGAGGGTCTCTGGTTTGCTTGGTGAACTCTGTTTCCACAAGCATTAACCTATAATCCCTTGCTTTTTTTTTCCTTTTCTTTCTAGCTTTTGGAACAGTGTGGAACCTGATGGTTTCTAAAAAATGAGGATAGAGAAAGAACTAGTTTCTCCTCTTTCTTCTTGTTCCATCAGCCCTCCCCCACAATGTTAGTTGACGTAATTCGCAGCCAGTGAATGAAGGATAAATTAGATTGTGTGGATAGAAAAAGAAAAGATCCAAGGTAGGTACAATGAGACAAGAACAACGAGGACATGCCCAAGTAGGCTTGAAACTTGATGGGTAACCGATTTTTTCGAGGGGAAAAATTTATGGGTAATCAACCGGCCGAGAGAACAGAGGGCATAAGTTGAGCGGCCCAAACTTCAACCTAGCCCAGCCCAATCCGACGAGGAATTTATGACAGCAAAGGCCTCGGCCATACCATCTCTTTGCATAGCCAATATATGTTCTCCGTATAACTAAAGAAAAATTAGCTCACTGACATCGTGTTAGATCGTAATCAGAGGAAAGACACTTCGTTCATGACGTACTAGAAAATAACATCGCGAACACCAAAAATTAGACGAATGACATCACCGCCAGTTACTTCCATTTCCAGAATTTTTTAAATATAGAAATTGAGCTCAAAAAATTATCAATTTTTTTTTGTGGAGCCTCCCGACATAGTTTAATTGCTTGTATTTTTTTTTCAAAACTTTATGCATTCTGATTTTGACTCTAAAATTCATTTAAGTATATTGTTTGTAGGAATTTTCTAATATAGAAAATGAGGTCCAAACATTATTAAAAAATTTCAGTCTCCTTACATAGTGGACTTGATTGTGTAATTTTTTAGAATTTTACAAAATTAAGTAATGCAATTTCATAATGTAAGGACATTATGAAATTGCATAAATTAATTTTGTAAAAATTATATAAAAATTACACAATTAAGTCCACTATGTAAGGAGCCTGAAAAAATTCATAATGTTTGGACCTCATTTTCTATATTAGAAAATTCCTACAAACAATATACTTAAATGAATTTTAGAGACAAAATCAGAACGTATAAAGTTTTGAAAAAATACACAAGCAATTAAATTGTGTCGGGAGGCTCCACAAAAATATTGATAATTTTTTTAGCTCTGTTTCTATATCTAAAAATTCTAGAAACGGAAGTAACTGGCGGCGATGTTATTCATCTAATTTTTTGGTGTTCACGATATTATTTTCTAGTGCGTCACGAACAGAGTGTCGTTCCTCCGGTTACGCTCTAACGCGATGTCACTGAGCTAATTTTCCCTATAACTAAAGGACTAGTCCGCTCTATATTCCATAGTGGAAAAACCAAATAATTCAGAAAAAATAAAATAAGTATAATTAGATCTAGAACAATTGGCATCGGTGTCGAGGGTGTTTGAGGATCAAATCCTCGGTTTAGCAAATTGTTCGATTTGTTGAGAGCTAGTGACGGTCAGACCAGCGATGTGAGCATTTGGGGAATGGGCACAAAACACTTGTATGCGAGTGTTTCGGGGTGTGTTTGCACTAGGTGCCATTGAAATGGAAGACTACACAAAACTAGATAGAGTTTTGCCGAAACGGAAAGTTCGGTGCAACGGGTTGAATCAAGTGGCTTGGGGTTGGTGCAAGCGTCATCATGGTTCCGGTGGGAGCCAGATTGGAGAAACTTGCCAACATGTGAAAAGATTTTGATGAACCTACACGTGGCGAAGTATGGGATTGCTTCATGATGATTGGACTCGATCGTAGAGAATGATCGAGAAGTGGTATTTTGGTATCTTCGCCAAAATACCAGTTGGTGATATTAGAGAAACTACGGTGCAAGATGGCGCAAAGGAAAGACAGTTTAGGTCAAGAGAAGGAGAAGATCACGAAGAGATGGATTCAGGAGACTCGGATCGTCATCCGCTTTGAGAAGTGTGTGTGAGTGTAGATTTATTTGTGTAGGGGCTTAACGGGTGCCCGATAATGTTCTCTCTAGATCTAGCCTCCACTATATAAGTGTTGGTGCAGAATTTGCACAACCAAGCTTTGAAAACCCTAATTTGATATTTGAGAAAGTGGAGAAAATAGAAGAGGCTAGAGTTTGAGAGAGATGGATTGTAAGATTGGATGCTCATGAGTGAGCTTTTGTCCTCTATGGTGGAGTCACTACTACAGAAAAGGCTTTCACAGACGGTTCAAAAACGTCATCATAGACGGTTTCGTGAGCTGTCTGAGTTTATGGGTCAGTGATGACATGAGGTCATCACGAGCGGTTTTCGAACCGCCTATGATGCATACTATCACGCAGCGGTTATTAACTCGTAATCGCTGCGTGATATATGACTATCACTGCAGGCGGCTCGTGTTCGTAACCGCTCGTGATAATGTCTATCATGCAGGCGGTTCGTGTTAAGAACCGCTGCGTGATAACTATCTATCATGCACGGTTTGTAACACGAACTATCTGTGATATATAAATAAAACATCAAGCAATGGCTACTTGTGCCTTTAAAACGGCTTCATATATATATATATATATATATATATATATATATATATATATATATATATATATATATATATATATATATATATATATATATACATCGTTTGTAGTCTCCGGCCACTTTAGGAATTAGTGAGGGAGGATGACACAGTGCCACGAGTAACCTCTCATCGAGCCACGCAAATTCATTAAGTGATTTGCAAGACAAAGCGCGTGGACATACAATTATCTGGATGTCATCGATAGGTAATTGAACTTGGACATCAAGAAATGGCTGGTTGCTGATACATGAAGCCAAGTGGCTTCATGTATCAGCAACCAACCATTGGCTTCATGTATCAGCAACCAACCATTTCTTGATGTCAAGTCCAATTACCTATCGACGACATCCAGGGTAATTGTAATGTCACGCGCCTTCCCTTGCAGCCCTACTTCTTGAATCTGCAAGGGCTCGATGAGAGGTTGCCCGTGGCAGCTGTCTCATCCTCCTCACGACCCACCGAAAGGGCTGGGGACTACAAACGATATAATATATATATATATATATATGAAGCCGATTTTAAAGGCACAAGCAGCCACTGCTTGGAGGTTTTATAGAGAAGAGATGAGGAATAGAATGGTAGGACGTATACGTACCTGGGACGCAAGGGAGGAGAACTTGACCTGGGACACAAATATGAAGAGTTAATTGCAGCCAAGCCCCATCCGAACCACATCGATCCCATGTAAGCTAACCAAGCATAAATAACCGGCATCAATAACCCTCAGTACCCATTAGAGAGCATTAACCAAACCCACCATTTTGCCCCATTCATTTTTGTCAATCTGAACCCACAGCATGAACTAAGCAAGATGCACAGAATGCACATACACCAATAGCCCTCAGTTTACATCATAGAGCAAGGGACTATTAATATGAACTAATTATCAATTCAATTTCAGCATAAGACTATTAACATCATTACATCACGAGCAAGGGACTATTAATATGAACTAATTATCAATTCAATTTCAGCATAAGACTATTAACATCATTACATCACGAGTAAGGTAGGGTGATACCTCAAGATGCAAGGCAACCACCGCGGCGACCCCACCACCAAAGACAACCTCATCCATCTCCTTCACCTTGCATAAATCACACAAACATCGAGGACACAACTTAAGGCTCAAGCATAAAAATCAAACTCAACAAAATACATTAAGCTAACAGATCTAGAGGAGAATAGAGGGAGGATGGGAAAGCAAAGCCCGTCAGGCCCGAGCCCAGAGGCCGAAAGCAGAGAACCAAGCCATGGCGGCGCTAGGGACACGCGGGGTGGCGGCGTCACCATAGTTGTGGCACGACCCTGACACTGCACAAGACACTACGACTATCGTACGATCTTGTGCAGTGCAGAGTGGTGTCACAACCTGTGGCGACGGCGACAAGGTCGAGTGGCGACATCGAGGTGGGGAGGGGAACGGACGAGAGTAAATGCGCTAGGGAGTGACGAGTTAGGGCGAGCGCAAACCCTAGTGGCCGGGCTCCTACTAATAAAGAGACTTATCACAGACGGTTCTATTATGGAACCGTTAGCGATAATTATCACAGACGGTTGGAACCGTCTATGATATGCCGCATATCACCGACGGTTCCATAATAGAACCGTCTGTGAAATGGTTTTTTCTCAAGTATATTTATCTTGTATATACACTTACATGACATGAAGAAATTACATGTTTATATGTCAATTTTGTCATTTAAATACTGCTAAAAATTCCCAGGAGTACATACTCCCAGTCTATATGACCCTTGATTTTCTTTGAGATCCGAGTAGCGTAAACGGGTATGGATGTAGCGGATACCTCTGTTAGTTGCCAACTATTGTAACTAATGAACTATTTATTATGCTGCATGCGGAAACCACTTCCCAGATATTAGGATCCTGATGCATGCGCTTGGTCGAGTGAAGTGATTTTGAAAATTTCCAAGCATTCGAAAGGATCAGGAAGTATATATTGTAAAGGACTAAAGGTACTGTCATCTTTCGTTAGATAATCATAGACCAAGAACGAGAAGTATATGCCTAAATAAAAAGGAGTATATAGGTATCTTATTCATCTTTTAAAAAATGGTATCTTATCAAATTCAGTATGTGGTACTCCATCAGCATTGAAGGAATATCATCGTACTTAAACAAATGAAGTATCTATCTATTGCCGATTGTTATATCAGTAACACATAATTCAATATAACATTTGAAAAGGGGTATATAGGGGCACCACTGATCACAAAATGGTACACAAACAGGTACTACAATCATTCAAGAAGGTGGAAGAAAATCCACTTGTACAAACAACCATGCCTTCCAGGCAAAAAAGACACAAGACTTATGAGAAGGATGTTGCCATAGCCAAGAGCAATGCAGGGTTGTAGAGAGTCCATTCCTCAAGGTGCACTTCTTACTGTCTTTTCTACTCCGTGTGGAGCGCAAGCAACTTGAGATTAATGATGTAGCGTATCCTGACCCCAAAAAAAAGAAGTATTATCTTTGCTCCAATTGGTAAATCAAATATTTAAGAAACAACAGCGATGGCTAATCTGAAAATGCATTGTTGCAAGAAAAAAGTGACTGAGATCTTCACTGCCAGTTGCGCATAGAACAAACAAGTGCATGTTAATCCTATATATGATGAGTTAATTACTGATCAATGTACCATTTTCTTTTAAATTCCAAATACCCCTTTTCCAATATATGGGTTAGTAAGAAATTGGGGGAGAATTTGATACATGAAAACCATTCTGAATTAGACTAATGCATTAGTCTGAATTCTAAATGGACATCACCGACGTCCATGCTCTTTATCAGTATACAATCACTGAACATATCTTTTCCATTACTGATTGATGCATTAGTCTGAATTCTAAATGGACATCACTAACGTCCATGCTCTTTATCAGTATACTTACAGAGTGCACCGTTTGATAATTAGACATCGTATACTTAAATTTGTATTGCAAAATCTGATTACCATTACTCAGTGGACCTCAAATTAACCAAGAACACAACATGCATCTTAGTTACAAGAAGGAATATAACAAATTTGGCATCATATACCCAAATTAGTTTTTACTAATTGGGTTATGAACAATCGGTGGACCACAATAACATCGTATCTAAGAATAACATGAGTGAACCAAAAAAGTACATGCTATACTTAGTTATCACTGATCTTCCTTCAGAAAAGATTGTGTGGTGATCGAAGAAGGGTATCTCGGCTATGCAAAAGAAGTATGTTCTCAACAGAGAAAAGAAGTATATTCTGAACAGAGAAGAAGTATGTTCGATATCAAGTGCTAACGATACTACTAGTTGAAGAAGTATCTGGTAGTATGTGTCAACCAAATTAGTAGTATATATGTTTCTCAAAGAAGTATTTGTTTCGGGAGAACATAAAAAGTAGTATGCTTCAATAAAATTAGTAGTATTATTCTTCACTAGGGGTGAAAACGGATCGGATAGTTTCCGACCGATCCGGACGAAAACGGATTCAGATTGTCCCGGATCGGATTTTTCTCGGATATTTTTCGGATCGAAAACGGATTCGGATTTTTTTCGGAAACGAATACGGATTATCCGAATAAGTCTAATCCAGATATCCGGAATTTTGGCCCATTGCCCAGCCGGCCCACTTAGAGTTAGGGTATACTAAGTTACTAACCTCCTTAAGGCTTAGAGTGACTTAGGCAGCCGGCAGGGAGCTTCACTACAACTTCAGCCGCACTCGCACTCCACAGTCCACACGAGTCCACGCCGCCGGGGTCCAGTGGTGGCGCCACCACTCCGTGCCTTGGCCACCACCACCCCATGCCCGCCTCACCCGTCATGGCCACTCGCCCGTGGCTATCCTCGCCGGCTGCGGCCTCGCCACTAGCACCTCAAGACTCCCAGCCTCACTGGGCAAGAAGACGTCTGCTGCTCCTCACCGTGCAAAGACCTCATGCTCCCCTCACCGGCCCCAAGTGACCCCTCACCAGCCCCAAGTGACCAAGGTAAGGATCTTGATCCAGTGAGGCAATGAATGATGAATCAATGGATTGAGCTCCTAGTGCTAGGATGTACTGATTGCTCAGGATGTGCTAATTAATTCCATTGGATTGGTGCATAAACTTAACAGTGAATCAAAGAATCAATGGCCAATGAGGCAATGAATCAATGGATTGAGCTCCTAGTGCTAGCTAATTAAATTCCATTCCTTTAATGTTTTTGCTAATTAAATTCAGATGTGTTGTTTCAGAAGTTAATCATAGTGATTTCAATTCAAAGCTTTGTAAGGTCGGTTAGTCTTCCTAACTTGCAACCCTCTTCTCCTGTTAAGTCAAAAATAGTAATTTAAGAGCTCTATGTGTTCTAAGTCAACAACTCAATGCTCATATTCCTTTGGCATTTGTTTTTCCACACTGACTGACTGTCTATGCTTGAAATGGATTCTTGATTCCTTTTATATGGACATTCAAAATCTTTTGGTCAACTTTTATGCAGCAGCTCCCACTAAACCACCACATTTGGCGTAGATGATACTTGTTTCCAAATGACCGCTAATTCTCAAGGTCGCTCGATGTTCTTGGTCACTCTTCAAATAACAAGATGATGCATGTAATTTGACTTTGCACATCTGTTTTTTACATCTTGGACTTTGTGTTTGCCTTTTTAATAATGAAATACATATTGATGGGCATGATAGGTCAGATTCGCACTACATGTTAGCTTACAATGAAAGCAAGGAGGATAAATCATCAAAGAATGAATGAATGAATCCTAGATGTGTGGAGTCAGCCAATTTTGCTACTAATTAAATAGTGATATGCTGCACTGTTGGCATTCCTAGTTTTGATTCCTTATCCTATTTTTACAACTGAACTGTAGTTCATGATTCAGGAATATTCAGTTGTGTTGTTTCAGAAGTTAATTCCAGCATGTCATTTTTGTTATATGATACTGAGCTCATAAACAAAATTATCTGGCTTGATACATCTGATTTAACAGGTTTGGATCCAAACTAGTTGGATGCTAGTCCTTCTATGATGCTAATCATTCTTATTTTCCTTCTATGATGCTAGTCCTTCTATGATTAAATGTTATGTTGTTGTCTTCGTAGTTTGTAGAATATGCATGCCTCATTGATATCTTATGTATTCCCTCCACTATCTTGTGCTAGATTTGTGATGGAATCTACAACTGGAAGTAGCATTGCAAGTGTAAGCAATACATCTCTCGCTTGTTGCGGTACACAACCACCTTCCACTGCTACAAATGATCCAGTTGCTGGTGCATTGGTGCCAAGGAATGAAGTTGATTTGACTGGTGAGACTGGTGTCGAGACCGACATTCCTGCTCCTGCTACAAAGAGAGCAAAGAAGTGCAGCTCTGATGTTTGGGAGCACTACACAAAATATGAGAAAAAGAAGAAAGGATCAGATGGCAAGATGATTACAGAGTATTGGGCTAAATGCAACAAGTGCAGGTACGAATCTCGTTGTGAGAGTTCGAGAGGCACATCAGTCTTTTGGAATCACTTGGGTAGCAAGCACCAAATCAAGGGAGGCCAACAACTTTTAAAATTGATGAAGAGTGGAGATGACAGCAGCACATCATCTATTGAGACTTATAGGTATGATGAGGCTGACAGTTTGAAAAAATTATTTGGCAATTATCATGCATGAATATCCCTTTAATATTGTTGAGCATGAGTACTTTGTGGAGTTTATCAAGTCAGTGCGCCCTAGTTTTCCAATTAAGAGTCGACATCGCCGGAAAAGATATATTGAATATCTTTGTAGAGGAAAAGAAGAAGTTGTATGATTACTTCAAAACACTTGCCTGTCACTTTAGTACAACTATGGACATGTGGACATCAAACCAAAATAAAGGTTACATGTGTATCACTGTGCATTGGATAGATGACAATTGGAACATGCAGAAAAGAATTATTAAGTTTATGCATGTAGAAGGACACCATTCGGGAAGAAACTTGTGCAAACCATTTCATGATAGTGTAGTGGACTGGAATCTTGATAGGAAATCGCTTGCCCTTACTTTGGATAATGCATCGGCCAATGATGTATGTGCTAAGGGGGTAGTACTAAAACTCAATAAGTCAGCTCCCTTGATCTGTGATGGTATCTTTTTTCATGTGAGATGCTTGAATCATATTTTGAACCTTGTTGCCCAAGATGGTTTGAAGCAAATTGCACCAGCTATTGCAAATATCAGAAATACAATTGCAATTGTGAAGAACTCTCCATTGCAGTATGAGGAATTGATGAAGTGTGTTTCAGAATGTGACTTAGATGTGACAAATGGTCTCCCCTTGGATGTTCCAACAAGGTGGAACTCCACATATCTCATGTTGAAGCAAGCTATTTACTATAGGCATGCTTTTGATAGGCTTTTCCTTCGACATAAAAGCAAATATGTGAGATGTGCACCGACTGCTGAAAATTGGGCTATGGCAAAATCTATATCTACATGTTTGAAGAGATTTTATGATGCTACTGAGATCTTCTCTGGCACTAAATATCCAACAGCAAATCAATTTTTTTAAATACTTTTTGCAAGATTAAGCTTGCCATTGCAGATTGGTGTGATAGCTTTGATCCTATTATATCTTCTATGGCTCATTCCATGCAAATTAAGTATGATAAGTATTGGGAAAAGTCCAACATGGCTCTAGCTGTAGCATGTTTTTTTTATCCTAGATACAAGACAAAGCCGATACACTATTTTGCAGATAAGATTTACCATGACAGTGCTCCAGCAAAAGTTGATAGATTCATGAGTGTTATTAACCAGTTGTTCCAGGCTTATGTGTCCAGTCCACTTGTAACTTCGAAGAAAATAGCAACTGCAAATGTGCAAACAGTTGATTCTCAACCATTAGACCAAGTGGTCGAGGATGAGGGGAGTGATGATGAGCTTGATGCAGATCTTGAAAGGTTCTTTCATGGCAGTAGTGCTGTAGGTCAAGGTACTAAAACTGAGTTGGAAGTGTACATGGAACAACCACTAGTGGAATGGAAAACAAAAGGCAAAATCTTATTTGATGTTTTGTCATGGTGGAAGCTCAAGCAACCTGAGCTCCCTATTCTCTCCCGACTTGCACGTGATGTTTTATCTATTCAAGTGTCGACAGTTACTTCGGAGTCAGCTTTTAGTGCTGGCGGCCGTGTTGTTGATCCATTTCGCAGATCTGCCTTGATCCGAAGTCGTGCGAGCTTTGGTTTGTACCAAAGATTGGACTGCAGCATCTCGAAAAGGTAATATTGAGTTCTACACTTATGTTTGATTGGTTTATGTGTAGTATGTGAGCAAATTTTTTAGCATAATTAATCTTTTTTACATGAAGGTGGAGATATTGGTAGATCTATCCTCACTAAGATGGACATGGAGGGCATTAAGCGATGCTTTGCAAGCTTGGCAACGGTTTGCTATTTTTTTTACCTAACTATCTAGCTCATTGGCTTAATTTAATGTCACATTGATAAATGATACTCATTGAACTACAACTTGTAGTTGTAGGAGCACGAGGATATGGATGATTTGGAGGAGGACGTGTTGGAGGATATGGATGAATGACCTTTTGATTGCCAAAGTGAATGACCTTTTGGATTCTTAGCATTATTGAACTGTGATGATCTAAATGTGAACTACGTTTTATGTATGTGTTGAACTAAGTTTTATGTATGTGATGAATTAAGTTTTATGTATGTGATGAACTAAGTTTTATGTATGTTGACTTGTGAGTTATGACTTATAAGCTAAATGTGCTACACTAAGTGTTATGTTTGTGATGAACTAATTAATACACCTTGTTAGTGCCAATGTTATGTGTGGTTGCTGAAAATATAAACAATTCATGAATGTTTGCATCAAACAAACTAGTTATATGTTTTCGTTAATTTCTGGCATGCAATTTAAGGGGTTTTTATGTTCCGAAAAAATATCCGTGACCGTATTCGTTTCGATTCGTATTCGCTCCGTATTCGTATTCGATATTATTCGCATCCGTATTCGTATCCGGGGTATTCGTATTCGTATCCGGATCCAGAAAAAAAAAATGTGAAAACAAATATGGCAGAGCCATTATCCGTCCGTTTCCGATCCGTTTTCACCCCTATTCTTCACGAAGAGTATATACTTACTAGTAAGGAGTATATATGAGCAGACATAAGTAGAACATAATTAAGGGTATGACCATAGCACAAAGGAGTCTACTACTAATATCGCATAGCACATTCTTCGTCTTCGGATTATTCCCCTACATATCAAAGCAGTATAACACGAAATCAAATTAACAACTACACTTAATGACAACCAATTATATGCGATAGTACCCCCACAAAGGTCAACAAATTACCTGGTGCGAGCAACAGAATTAGTAAAAAATAATTTGGGTATATGATGCCAAAATGCAAAACTCACTTATACCAGGTATATGTACACTCAAACTGATGGATAGATGGGAATTACTGAGTGAGGGCAATCTGTCCTCATCCCAGCAAGAGAGTAGTATGCCAGAATCTGTGCTTGACCCTCTAGGCCCTCATCTTGTTTTGGAGCAATAAATTCAATGTTCCGTATAGGCACCATTGCCATGAGGTCATGCCGATGGGAGATGCCTTGTATCCCGCACCCATAGATATCTCGCTGACTTCACCAGAACGCAAAGAATGGCCAATGCACGCTCATCAAGCAACAACTCCTTAGCTCCATTTCGCAAGCTTGGGCATCCTCTTGACAATTGCAGCAGTCCAAGGTCGACTCCCCAACATTCCCGAGCAACATGTAACGGATGGTCTTACTAAATTCACCAACATAGCCAAGGCCAACATCCGATAGAGCCCTAGGTCTCACATAAAATGCAAACCTCCTGAGTTTGGTGCAACCT
Source organism: Phyllostachys edulis (assembly GCA_036346405.1). Classification (NCBI taxonomy): domain Eukaryota; kingdom Viridiplantae; phylum Streptophyta; class Magnoliopsida; order Poales; family Poaceae; genus Phyllostachys; species Phyllostachys edulis. Next base: position 77,569,226 of record CM070550.1, on the reverse strand, counting down.
CTCAAGAAAGCACGAACCCCGTTGTCAAGGGCAAGTCATTGTATTCACTTTCTATCAAGCAGACAAGCCGAAATCGTTAATATTTCACGAACGCATCGATGGCCTCTAGAGTCTGCATTTGTAATGTCGAGACATGTACCGCCCAAGATTCCAAATCAAGGTAGCCTTGAGCTACGACCATCATCCCACCACCTGTGATCCTACCATGTTCGCCCTCAAGACCTCCTTGGTCATCATCTCTCTCTCTACTCGAAGTCTCGCAATTTCTTGTGTGTCGGCAACAACTTCTAATCCTCGATCCCCTATCATGTCCCTCCCTGCTTGTTTTCACAAGAAAATGAACATCAATACAAACATTTGAAATAGCATATTCACTATCCAACCTCCAAATAGGAGATATGAAAAGCATGTAAAATAATTTGCCAAGAAATACCTCTAGAACTTCAAGATTCGGCAAATACCGACTAGCCGACAAAGGATCCTCTGTGGTAAGGAATGTAAACCGGAGGTCTAATTTCTTAAGTGAGGCACCATATGGAAATAGTAATCGCATCTCATTTGTTCCCATGTAAAGCAAACTCAAGCGGTCCAAATGAGGGAGGAAATAGTAGTTTTCATAATTTCTACTCTCCCCGACTTGATCCTCGATCCTCAAAGGAACCACCAAAGAAAGTCTTGTAGTGTTTCACAGCACGGAACAAATCGATTGGGTCGATATGCCTAAAGCTTCAAGAACTTAACCAAGGAGTTTCCTCCGACATCGAGTAAGAAGGCCTCATGACTGAATGGATAAGCTACGCAACACGTATGTATTCAAGAACTCAAGAACACATTTTTCATGTCTAACCTTTCAATGGGATGATAAGCTCCATCCAAATCACTTAACACCATCCGTCCAATCCGATATAGCAAAGATTCCCTAGGTACAAAAATCCAAGATGCATGAGATTCAATCGGCCGAGGCGAAGAGGGCAAGGGACCCCGAGGCCGAGCTGTCATGGGCGAGGTGTTGCGGTGCCAAAGGGGGCTTGTGCCGGAGGTGAGGGGCCGAGGGACCCCGAGGTCGGTTGCCGCATGGCGAGGGCCCGAGGTCAAGGCGGGCGAGCCCGACGAGGGCGCGCAGGCGAGGATCTCGACGGAGCATCACCGAGGGTGGTGGGCAAGAAAGGGAGGCCATGTGAGGCCCCGGGTGGAGGTGCTCTGCTGGGCGGGAGGCCGCCGCCAAATGCATCATTGTCTGGGAGGTGGCGGCCGGGGCGGAGGCGCAGTGGCTTGGTGGCAACAATGTGGCGCGCGTAGAGGAGTCCCCGAGGTGGAAGTGCTCCGAATTTTAAGCGCTTCTCCGCCCTAAATCGCAAAGGAATAGCGCCGAGTCTATCCATCCGAGAAAATCGGAGGTGAACAACGATATTTGCATACGGGTCTTACCTTCGGCACCCGGTAGTAATGTCCCGTGAGCTTGTTTGATCGACGGTGGATGGAGTCGAGTACGCATTCCTAAGAAGATTAAGTCATTTTCATAGATATATATATATATATATATATGGGTGTATATATATATATACATATATACATATATACATATAGTAATAATTCAACATATAATTAATATAGTAATTAACTTCACCTCCAAACTTTTTTTCATTTTGGAATTTTCATATGGCCAAACAGCGTGGCCAGTCTCTTACAAAAATATTTTTAAAAAAAGTAGAAACCTATAATTAAACAAAGTTTTTCTAGTGGCGGAGGTAGGCTGCTATCTCCGCCTTCAATACTTCATAGGCGACGGCCGCAGATCGGACGGTTCTCGATAATCGCTGAACGGCTCGAAATGCGCCCATCCACGACGCTTGCTCGAAAGTGTCTCCCGAAGACCCTTAGACTGTTGAACCAAGAAAAATTGAGCCCATAGGCTCTCTTCCCTTGCTTGAGGGGTCTCAGCTTGGTCGACTCGGTCACCTGCCGCCTCGATTACGCAATCCAAGTGACGGTCGTTTTGGAGGACCACGTCGATGACGCGGTAAACTCGTCAAAAGTGGGAGATCACCCGGAAGACAAGGCGGAGGAGGATGTCAAGACGGTGGAAGGTGGCCGTCACCTGCTCCGGCAAATTCTTGGCCGACGTAGGAGTGAAGACACTATTGAAACAGTATTCTTCCACAGCACGGTTCAACGTATAGCGAGAGAGGTGCTCGTACAGTGCGGCCAGGTAGGCCATCAATGCCGGCGACAAGGAAGAGGCAGCCATTTCTTTTTTTTATAAGTATGTAGGGGATGATCATCTTCGATGGCGATGATCCTTTTATAAAACAAGGTATAAATTCGAGCGTGAGATTTAAGAGACGATCGGAGAGCCGAAGCGGATCGATGCGACGAAGAGACGCATCGGGGAGCCAAAGCGGATGGCGACGAAGAAGAAAACGCATTGGGCTGTAGCGATATTATCACAGACGGTTATAACAAAAAACCGCTCGTGATATGTACTAATATCACAGACGGTTCATGTTTAAAACCGCTCGGAAGTATCACAGACGATTTCGACAAAAACCGCTCGTGATATGTACTAATATCACAGACGGTTTTGGTCAAGACCGCTCGTGATACTTCACGACGGTTTTAAACATGAACCGTCTGTGATATGACCTCTTCACAGATGGTTTTTAGCGCAGAAGATAACATAGACGGTTGGTAAACAAAAACCGTTTGAGATTGTTTTTAACACAGACGGTTTCGATGAACCGTCTGTGATCGGGCATCCAGTATTAGCATTTTTGTAGTAGTGAGTGACTGTAAACCTACAATCCCTCTAATTAATCCAAGCAAGTTTGTCTCAAGATGAGTTCTCTCTTGTTGTTGGTCTCTCTCTTTGGTGATTTTGGAGGTTTTGTGTTATAGGGGTTTTGCCTTGTTTTTTTGCTATGATCTAGCTTGCTAGAACTTGTGGGATATGATCTAAGGTTGTAACAGCCCAAAAATCCATAAAGGCAAAAATATGGGATTTTTAAAACTTTTTATGTAAGGACTACTCTTGCACGTCTTGCTTGCCATTTCAAGTCTTCATTGGATTGCATCCTATTTTCTTTTGAGGACTGTATTATACTTTCTTATTTGAAATGTCATTCGGTATTTAATGCCCGTCACTCAAAACCGTCACAACCTCTACACTGTGTTGCCCATACCGTCAACAGCACCAACCACTCCGATCACTCCTTCTGGACAGGTTGTGCGCCTATATATATAGTTGCTCCAAGTCCTTGTTGCCTCCTACTGCTTTTCTTTGCCATTCTAGTGCTCGCCTCACTTTCTTCCTCCTCTAAGTGAACTTGAGCTCCCCTCAAGATCAGCGCTCGTTACAGTTGAGCGCTGTTACATCGCCGCCTTCGCCGTCAACGTCATCGGGGTCACCTTTGGCCTCGTACATCCTCCCCTCCGACCAAAAGACCTCGGGACATCTGGACCACCTACCCGCTTCCGTGGAGCTGCCCTGAAGATTGAAGACCACCCTCCTTCTTCAAGCCACTACTGAAGCATCGAGTTCCTCTCGCTGTCACGGTCCACCGTCGTCAGCCCAGTTCCGGCTAGCTCACTTCCCCAGCTCAGTGCCGGTATGTTCCTAGTGGCTCAGATAATCCTTCTTGTTCGAGCTACCCTGTTCTTTCTTCCATATTTCACTGGATCTTTCTTTGGCTTCCATTGGCTTGTTCGATCGCGTTAAAGCAGTCGAACCTTTGCTTCTTTCGATTACTGTTGTGTAGTCGAAGAATTATCTCATTCGACTATGCACAGTTAAAAGTCCTTTCCGTGACCTCCCCAGGTCATAACCTTTTCGCGACCTCCCCAGGTCATAACCTTTTTGTGACCTCCCCAGATGATAACCTTTCCATGACCTCCCCAAGTCATAACCTCTCCACGACCTCCCTTGGTCATAGCACTCTCACGACCACCCCTGGTCTTAGCACTCTCACGACCTCCCCTGGTCTTAGCACTCTCACGATCTCCCTCGGTCGTAGAACTCTCACGAACTCCCCTAGTCTTAGCACTCTCACAACCTCCCCTAGTTGTAGCACTTTCGCAACCTCCCTTGGTCATAACACTTCCGCGACCTCCCACAGGTCGTAGACTTCCAAGACCTCCCACTGGTCGCAACACTTCCACGACTCCCACTGGTCTTAACACTTCCACAACCCCCCCCCCTCCCCCACCGGTCGCAACACTTCCACGACCTCCCACTGGTCTTAACACTTCCACGACCTCCCATTGGTCACAACACTTCCACGACCTCCCACTGGTCTTAACACTTCATGACCTCGAGACCTCCCATCGGTCGTAACACCTCCACGACCTTCCCCGTCACAAGAACTCGCGACCTCCTAGGTCGTACACCCCACGACCTCCCCGGTCAACAAGACTCGCGACCTCCCCGATCGCAGAACTCGCTGGCCTCCTCGTCACGCCATCATCGGACTCCCCGTCACAGAAACTCGCGACCTCGTCAGGTCAAAGACTTCCACGACCTTCGATCACAGAACTCCATGACCTCCGGGTCACAAGATTCTGCGACTCCTTGGTCACAGATTTCCACGACTCGTCACAAGAACTCGCGACCACCCCTGGTCACAAGATTTCCGCGACCTCCCATCGGGTCGTAACACCTCCGACGACTTCGGTCACAATACCTCCAGATGTGGGTGTTTCCTTTCAAAGGGTTTCCTTTTATTGAATGTATTTGGATTTATTTGAGTTTATTTGATTATTGATTTCAAATTGAGTTTCTCGGGGTTATTTGACTTTTGGTTATTTCCACGTATATAGAAGCCGAAGCGACTGAAGAACCTCTGGTTGATCCAGGACAAGATCTGCAGAACCTCGACCAAGACGAGTCAACACTTTGATCATATTGCACCTACATTTTGCAAATTATGTTGCTTTAAATTATGAAATTACATTGCTAAGTTTTAACAAACTATGTTGGTCTAGCTCATAGCTAAATGCCTTAACAATAATTGTGTATCCCATCCTTGAATTTGGACATTATCCTTTGTCACCCTAGACTTAATGGATTACATACTAGCTGATAAGTCTGTATCTAAGTGTCATGCTTAGCCTTGCTTAGATACAATGTCATGCGGGCATTAAACTGCCCGACCACAATCATTAAAAATATTTTGAAAGTGATTTGGGGCAGTCGAGGCTGAGAGCCTGGCTGGTATGTTGGACTAAAGAATATTTTCAAAATAAAGAAAAATCGGAAAAATGTTTTCGATTCAGGTGGTTGGAAAGAGTGGCTGGTGCCGGGGGCATGAGAGAATGCTGGTATGTGGATGTACCACCCGAGTCAATTAAGGACCGAATCTTGGAATGACCTCTCATGCAAAAACAGTGCAACCACAAGTCTATAATGGGTACAACCTGGCTAACTAATTTATTCGCCTCGGCGTGGCTTCTCCACTGGTGGGTGTGTGGCGTGGGTAAGGGTAAGGGAGCCACAAGAAAACCACACGGCGTAAGAGGGGGCCTCCTGGGAGCGTGGCTCCGGGCGGTGAAACCTTAGCGGGTGGAGTTGCGTCGAGGTTGAGCATTGTAAAGGCCATGTGGTAATCTCCCCTTGATTCACACGTCTAAGGAAACGTGTGTAATATCAAGATGATTACCTCTTGCGGGTAAAGTGTACGAACTCTGCAGAGTAAGAAAACTATTATGATAGCCGTGCTCACGGTCAAGAGCGGTGTTGAGAACTTGCTTGATATAGCTTTCATTTTTACAAGGCCATTTGTGATGAAAAGGGGAGGCTGGGGTGGGACCCCAAGGGTTTGAGAAAGCCTGGTCGGGGACCAGTGGAACAGCCTGGTCGAGGACCAGTGGTAAATACGAGATAGCCCGAGCATTGGGTGGATGGAGCCACTCAATGGTATACAGATTGTTAAAAATGCTAAGTCTCAAGATTTCCTACTACTTATCTATTTCAAACTTGGCTTTGTGCAAATAAAAGAACTCTAAAACTTCCCTTGACTAGCCCCGCATCTATACGATTTGTATTATGTGTTGGCTCGCAAGTACAGTTGTGTACTCAGGCTTGTCCATTATAATCTTTCAGACCCAAGCGACCAAGACCCTACGACTACTACTACTCGGAGGTCGCACCAGAAGACGATGAAGCTTAGGCCGGGACCCCCAGTAGCTTGCCTGTGGGCAGAGTGAATGGATCCACTGCAACGCATTTTTACTTCCGCACTTATCTTTTAATTCTGTACTCTAACTCTTGTAAGATTTCCATTTCATGGCTCTTTTGTAAAACAATTGGCCGCATGACCTGTTGTGTCCCTACGAGCAATAGTTGCACCGAGCACAAACCGCATTAAGCGTAGTCATACCACTCAGGACCTTCTGTACCCTTTTGTCGTATCCTCAGGACCTCATGCACCTCTTTTATCGTATCCTTAGGACCTCCTCTTCAGGACTTCCTGTACTCTTTCGTCGTATCCCCAGGACCTCCTTAGGACCTCTTGTACCCCCTTTGTGGTATCCTCAGGACCTCCTGTACCTCTTTTGTCGTATCCTCAGGACCTCCTCCTTAGGACCTCTTGTACCCTTTTGTCGTATGCTCAGGACCTCCTCTTCAGGACCTCTTATACCCTTTTGTCGTATCCTCAGGACCTCCTCCTTAGGACCTCCTCAAGACCTCCTGTACCTTTTTGTCGTATTCTCAGGACCTCCTCAGGACCGCCTATACCCTTTTTGTCGTATCCTCAGGACCTCCCCAGGACATCTCTATAGTGTTCCTCAGGACCTCCCTAGGACGACTCCACAGTACTCTTCAGGACCTCCCCAGGATGTCTCTAAAGTACTCCTCAGGACCTCTCCACGATGTCCCTATAGTGTTCCTTAGGACCTCCCCAGGATGTCTTTACAGTACTCTTCAAGACCTCTCCAGGATATCTCTACAGTGATCCTCAGGACCTCCCCAGGACGACTCCACAGTACTCCTCAAGACCACCCTAGGACGTCTCTATAGTATTCCCCAGGACCTCCCCAAGACGGCTACAGGACCTCTTCAAGACCTCCCAGGATCTCCTCGGGACGACTCCAGGACCTCCTCAGAATTCCTGCAAGACATCTCTGTGACCTTTGGGACCTCTTCAAGACCTCAGAATTCCTTTTTTGACCAAGTTTGATCGCAAATATGGACCTGACCGTAGGTCTGCTCTAGTTTATTTGGTTATGGAAATGGTCCAAGAATGTATCTGTGGGTGCTATCTACTGATCCAGGGAATAGCACAGTTGACCCAGAGGATTCCAAATCCCAAAAATTTAGGGTTCGACAAAGGTCATATAGAACATCTTCCACTCACGAGCAAGCCTTTAGATTAAGATTAAGTTTTCCTCGAGTTTTGAGCTTTCTTGCACTCAATCAAGAAATCCATGTAACCTTGGCGATGGTCGTCGCGATGTTCGATTGGATTCTGTTCATGACCTTCTTGTTGAGCTATGTTTGAAATCTCAAGATATTTAGATCACTAGATCAAAAGTTAGGTCGATTTGTGAATCTTTCAGGTATTTGATTTTCAGCCAGCGGTCAGACCGGTAGAGAGCATTTGTGGTCAGGGTTTTTCAGTTTCAACTCAAGACTTCTGTTGTGATGTTAAGCTTTTAATCTTCATAGTTTTCAATAGTGAAAAAGAAAGTTAAATACAGAGATAGAAAATAGTTGCTCCTATTCACCGCTTTTGTCGCTATTTGGATCCAACGGCAGGAGCTGGGTGCTGTCGTTTTACTGAGAGAACTATCTCGGCTTTGGTGCTACTATGGGCATCTGACTAGATCAGCGCATCGAAACTATGCTATCCCCGAGTCCCGTTCACTGCTCTGACTAACAGATATGTCGTAATATCCATCCCAATCAACATTGAATTCGGCTTCAATGGGAAGATAAAATGAACATCGAGTTGGATGAAACTGTCGACCACATCCACAAACCATGGAGAAAGGAATTTATAATGACAGGACCTGCTCACTAAACAATTCAACGGCCCCTCTGCTCGTATGTCACATTTCACACTTTCACAGCGCGCAGAAGATGAACCCTAAATATCTTCAGAAAAAAAAATGAACCCTAAAGATGTCATCCCCTCCGTGTTTCCAGACCCTCTTGCTGTTATAAGACACTTTTATGTTAGTTTTGCAAATATTGATCGTATAATAGCAATATAGTATAGGTTGTTGTGTCAGTGTAAAATAGTACTAGTCGACCAGTCCACTTCCCCTATGGCTGGAGACGTGGAGCTTTATCCTCCACTTGAGAAGTTGAGATTATGTCATGTTAGGTGCTAGTAGTTGTTTATTCAGCACCAAGAGAAGCATTGGCGCACGAGTGGCTGATGCATCCACCACAGCTGCATCTATGTTTCCTCACAAATGACATATTTCAGAATTTGCCATGTCATACAACTCGAAATTTTTACCAGCATGCTTGGCAAACTTTTGGAAAGGGTTAAAGTGTTGTGTAAGGTATGATAAGGTGCCGTTTAGGTGCAAATCAAACTTATATTCTTTCTCTTCTGTTCCTTATGTCGAGGTTTCTTTCATGGAGCCTGTTGCATAACTTGCTCGTTGTGTTTCCTTCGCCCTTTTGGCGTAAAAAGTTCCTAGGAAGGATATTGCACTCGTGACTGACCTAGGTTTGTTTAGTTTTCTAGCTAGATATCAAGGGTAGCAAAATAATAGAGCATAAAAATGACCATATCTTTCTTATGAAGTCCATTGACTTTTTAGAGTTAGCCCTTACTTGATTTGTGGCCGAGCTCCACCACTGATCGTCGCCATCAAAGGCACGAGTTGTACTGTGCCAAGACCTCGTGATGTGTTTTGGTTCTTCCGGACACTCTCGACAGGCAGGTAACTACATGGAGTATTTTCCAGAAGAGTTTGAACCCGGCTGCTCGATTTTTTTTTTCAAAATTACGATCTAAATATTACGGGGAGAAAAGTCTCAATCATGTCATGGAATTTGCTCTGTGTTCGGACCAATTATACTGCTATCATGTCACTTCACTTATCTTTTCGATTTTCACTGCACCCCGCGTAAGTGAAAAGTATATTTTCAGAAGTATGAACAGAGTAACCAGAGTTAATTAGCTCTTTTCCATGCGAGAAAGATCATGAAAAAACATGTCAGATCGAGCTCTGTTTATCTTTAACTGGCTGCCCTTCTATCTTGCGTATTACACCTTGCAGCAGCATCAATTTCACTTTCACTGTCGTTGCACACGCTAACATCAGCGAGTCACAGTCCAACGACCTATACTAAGTCTTGCACTGGCTTACTATTCCTAACTAAACTTATTTCTTGTGATATCATGACGATATGAACTGCAGCATTGCACCTAGCCTTTTCATTAATCTTGCTTCTGAAACAAGCCATGATTTTGCTACATACTCCAAACTTAACATAGCTGCTTAGATTGCCCAGAACAATCTCTCTCTTTTTCTGAGATTTAACCTAGAAAACCCAAATGGCATTCTTTCTGTTTATACATATTTTTTCCAGTGCAGAAGTTCATGCAAAAGGAAAATCATGGGAAGTATTTGTTTAATCCACCACCTAATTGCCTCTCTTTAATCACACCCCTCATCATCACTAAGCTCCCCACCATCACCCTTTAAGCCCCCATACCATGAGTCCATGACAGGAACTAGCACTACTGCACTGTGTCTGTGCGAGGACTTAACCCTAGAACAAGGGTTATGTTCATGGGACCGTATCCTCCCTTTTGAGTGTTATCAAAATCTGTACAGGATCTCATATTATGGAATGTAATCTCTTATATTGCCGGTTGTTATTAGAGCTGGCCAGATGGGCCCTGCCTGCCAGGCCTACCCGAGGCATGGCACTGTAGGCCCGGCCCGAGCACGGAATGGCCCACACTGTTCATGGGCCGGGCCGGCACAGCACGATGACCTGGGCCATGCCTGGGTCGTCACCCCGGCACAATGGGCGGCCTCAAGACGCAGACGAATACGCAGCAGACTGCGTAGGCACAAGACGAGCACGCTGATGAGCCTCAAAGACGCCCATCTGCCCGAGGAGAGGGAGAACCACCGCCAAAGCCAGAGCCCGAGAACACATGGGGTGGCGTGGCATGGAGGAAGAAGGGCGCGAAGAAGTCCAGGAGGAGGAGAGGAAGAAAATGGCGGCACGGCTGCAGCAGAGAGGAGAGAGGCGAGGAGACGCGGGCGCGCTGCAAGTCTGCAGGTGAGGTGAGGCGGCTGAGGTGAGTCAGCGATGAGATGAGAGGAGGCGCGCGGGCTGCAGAGTAAGGCGGGGAGGTGGCTCGGCGAGGAGGTGAGGCGAAGGCGGGCGGCAAGGCGAGACGCAAGTGTGGCGAGTGAGGTAGCTCATGAGCTCAAGTGAGGACGAGGAGGCAAGCGTGTGGGCTGTGTGGGCGTGGGCAGGGAGGCGCCTGGCGGTGAGGACGAGGAGACGAGGAGGCAAGGGGCTCATGCGGCGAGGCGGCTTTGGCGGTGAGGACGAGGAGGCGAGGAGCATGGAAGTAAGGAGAAGAGAAGGCGAGGTGGCTCGACAAGCGAGGACGAGGAGGCGAGGAGGAGGCGGCCGGGCAGCAGGGAGGAGGCGACGCGAGGCGTGAGGAGGCGAGGCAAGGCTTGGCGGTAATATGACATCGCTTAGTGCCAAGACGCAAGACAAACAGGGAGGCATGGGAAGAAGAATGGGCGGGCCTGCACGGCACGGCCCAAGAAGAATCCAGTCGTTGGGACATTTTTTACCGTCTTTTGTGACCATTTGGATCATAAGAAATAGCAAAAAAAACAAAAAAATCCTGAAATTTTTCCTATAAATAGCCACATACCCCCTCATTCAAGACCCTTCATTCTCCATTCTCTCTTTGAAATTGTGTTGTGCAAATTCAAATCCGTGTTGAGCTAATTTGGCAAAATTAAAAAAATTGTGCCAAAATTTGGAAAATTCAATTTTCGACTGCAAGTCAGCGAAAGAGGTACAATACTATTTTTTAATACTTTTGTTGTTAGTTCTTGTTATGCTAAGATGAAAGTGGTAATAGTGTTAATTTCGATTTTGCAGTTTTCGTTATGGATAGTCCTTACGACAGCTTTGCTCTTGGTGATTACGGACTTTCACCAAAGGAAATTGCGTCCATGGAGGCGGCTACGGCTGCCTCAAGCCAACCGGAGGTTTCACCGGAAGAAGGGCAAGGCGGAGTTCCATCATCAGGCTCCACGGCAACAGGAGAAAAGAGGTCGAGACCATCTACATCGGGAGTGTGGGAGAATTTCGACAGGACAACCAAGCAAAACGCAACAGGAAATTTATGCTATTTGTAAAAAAATTCGTCATGAATTGTCTGCGAAGTCTACAGGTGGAACGGGGCACTTGCTTAGACATGCTACAAGACGTTGAGCCAAGCAAGGATTGGTGATGAGGCAGACGCAGCTGTAATACAACCCCAATGGTACCAGATGTAGTCGGGACTATTTTGCATAAGTTCGTTCTCGCTATACAAGGTTTACCAAAGCTCTTTGAATAAGTTCCAGGGAGTCCGCTCGCAACGACCTCTAGTAGCCCCTTCCTCCAGGTTAGACCTGTTCATGGGCGCTGACACTCACGCCCACTCGAGCCCGATGCCATTCGCCAAGCTTGGGATCGCAAAATCGCCAGAAGTTCTACCTACCAAATCCCGGTAAAATCAATTTAAAAAGGGGAAATCTATTTATTTAATGCTGAAAATGAATTAAATATTAGTTTTTTATTCTAAAAAATGATTAAAATAATATTTTTAATCAGAAAAATCAGTTTTTCGGGCCGGGCTGGGCTCGGGCCTGATGATTTTTGGCCGGGCTTGAAAAGCCCGGCCTGGCATTTGAACAAGTCTACTCCGGGTGGGGCAAGATCTTCGGTGCCTCTTCCTCCAGGTCCAGATCTTCTTCTTCTACACTACAGCCTGCTCAGCCAAGACCCACAGGGAGCGGGGAACTATCCACCTATCTGGACAGCGATACGGTGGATTTCAACTCAGAAGGCTTCGACATCTTGCGATGGTGGCAAGCACATAAGTTAACATATCACATGCTATCCATACTTGCGCGTGATGTGTTAACTGTTTCTGTCTCGACGATTTCCTCCGAGTCTGCTTTCAGTCTCTCTGGAAGAATATTGGAGGAGAGAAGAACAAGTCTCACAAGTGAGATGGTGGAGATACTTCTATCTGTGAAGGACTGGGAACAAGCTAATTCATTTAACACAACACTCAGAGAAAATCCAGAGTTATCGGAGGTGTTTGAAAATCTATACTTAAGCAATGACAGTAACACCGACACGAGAACAATGATGTATTATGTATGTAGAGCTATAGGTTGTACTCTTTTTTCCTTTGCCAAGGTTTTCTCATTTTAAGTTTTTACTTGGTGAAGGTTTAACGAGGCAGCAAGTTGGACATTAATAAAGCTCTTTATTACATTTTCAATATGATTGTCTCATTTTTTTTTCAATTTTTATGTCTACTTCTTAATTCCACACATTTTTGTAATTTTTCTTGATTTTTTTTTAAAAATGGATTTTTTATTCTCGCAGCCAAACGGGCTAAACAGTTACACTTGGTCCGATGGGCTAAACGGGCTCGTGCTAGCCCAAAGACGGCATTTAATGGTCGATGGGTCGTGTTTAGGCCACCAACTCAAGACGTGGGCCACTGGCATAACACTAATAGTAGGCATGCCGAATGGGTCAGGCCTAAACTAGTCTGGCTTGACACCTGCCCGTGCTAAGTAGGGTCGGGCCGCCCGTTTGGCTAGGTCTGGTTGTTATTGTAGCCCTCCGGCACAAGATTTTTTCCTTCTTTCCCACATGCACTTCCTTTTCTGTTGTGCTAGGTTGTAATCCTCATATGTACACCTCGCTGACTATATAAACACACAGATCCATTTGGGCTCCCCGCGGCAATAATAATCTTACATCGTATCGGAGCACCAGATGATTTCCTTGCCTCAACTCGCCATCTCCTTCCTCCTCCTCCGTCGCCATGAGCACAGAGTCCGGCTCCCCCTCTTGTTCTTCCACCTCCTCCACTTCCATCTCCTCCTCATCCGCACCGCTCTCATCTATGAACGTGGATGTGTTCCACTCTTCAGCCATCCCAACCGTCAACATCTCAACCCATGTTCCGATTGTTTTGGATCTGAAGGAATCCAACTGCCCCTAATGGCGCCACTTCTTCCACATGGTGCTCGGCAAGTTCAGTCTCACCCATCACATTGACGGCTCTGACCCTGAACCGAACAATGTCACCTGGATGTAGGACGACTTCAGTGTTGTCTCCTCATTGTACACCACCATCTCCTCAGAGATTCTTCGTATTTTCATGTAGCTGAATGACAATGCCCGCTCTGTCTGGGCAAGCATTGAGTCCATCTTCCGCGACAACAAGCTTACCCGGGCCATCTACATCGAGGCGGAATTCCCTAATCTATTCTAGGGCGACATGTCTATCACCGCCTTCTGCCATCGCATGAAGACACTTGCAGACAGCCTCTGCAACGTCGATCAACCGATGTTAGACCAGACACTGGTCCTTAACACGCTGCATGGCCTCAACCCCAAGTACCACAATGCAGTGTCCATCCTTATGATGCAGGTTTCCTTCCCGGACTTCCTTCGAGCGAGATCATATCTCCTCCTTGAGGAAAACTGGTTTGAGCAGACGACAAAGTTTGCAGTGACCACAATGCTCTACTCCTAGTCCTCCTTGTCTAGAAACAATGCGCGATGATCGCAACGAGCGACCTGATCTCAAGAACCGCAACAACAAGAACAACGACAACGACAACTCCTCATCACATCGCTCCCAGCAGTCCACACCGACCCAATTTCGACGCTTTGTTTCAACCCTTGGATAGGCGTCAGATAGGCATGGCCACCACCGAATTGTTCCCATGCGCAAGGGTCCCTAGCATTCTCGGGTCATACCTTGTTTCAATGCCGCCTAGGTCTTCACTACCTTTCTCAGACTCTAATCGGCCTCTCCGACGCTCCGCTTGTCTTCCTCTATGCTTCTCGCCATCCATGATGTCGCCGCCCAACACTCCTAATCGATGTGGGATCACCACCGATCGCCGATTGAACAACATATCGGTGCAACAACATCCCTCCAAAGAATGGGAGTGGTTCAGGACACGGCGCCAAATACCACATGTCATACGATTTCGGTAACCTCTACTCCACCTCTCCCTCATCATATTATTGTCAGCAATGGTTCTAAATTGCTGATCACTCATTCTGACTCCACCTTTATTCCCACCTCTTCCTCTGCTCTTCTCTTGCACAATGTTCTCATTGCTCCTATCCTCATCAAAAACCTTATTTTAGTTTGCTCTTTTACTCGAGCTAATTCCATTTTTGTTGAATTTGATTCATTTGGTTTCTCTGTCAAGGAGCTGTGCACCAAGGTGGAGATTCTCCGCTGTGACAGCAATGGTGATCTCTACCCGTTGTATTCCAATAATGCGACAGCACTACCTTAGGCTCTCCTGGCTGTCAATGCCTCCGTTGATTTGTGGCACCAGCGACTCGGACACCCTGGTCATGAAGCTCTGTCTAGCGCCCTTCGGTCTTTTAAATTCCACTGCAATAAACCAGCCACTTCCCACTATCATGATTGTCAGTTAGGGAAGCATGTTAGGCTACCTTTTTATTCATCAACTTCAACAACTTTTGTTCCTTTTCAACTTGTTCATTGTGATGTATGGATGTCTTATGTTTCCAGCACTTCGGGGTTTCAATATTATCTTATTGTCCTTGATGATTTCTCTCACGTCATTGCAGAAGAAGCTCAACCAATTCAGAACGTCGCTTCTGGTAAGTCTTTAAGTTAGACCTGCGTCAGTGCAACTTTGTTTACTCATAAGAGAAATCTTGTGGAAGAGTGAGAAAGGTTTGGTTTGAGCTTATTCTTTAGTCAGCCCGAATCTCGGGGACGAGATTCCCTTTAAAGGGGGAAGGTTTGTAACATCCCAAAAATTTGATTTGTTTTGAAGTTTTAAAAGAAAAATAACCATTTGGATTTTGTCTATTAAAGTTAAAGCTTAATTGGAATTTTTAGAGTTCAAAAATAATTTAATATGAATAAAATCAACATCAACTATTATCAAAATTATTTCATTTGGATTCTATGTGCTTGGATATATTTTCTAGAATTTTTCCGAGTTCATGTGCTATTTTCTAAGTTTTAATTAGATTTTGGCTATTTTCTAAAAAGAAAAATCTATTAAAATCTCAGAAATAGTGTTGGGTCAAAACCCAACTCATGTTCCTAGCCCACCACGCCATCGCCCACTCCCCGCCAGAGTCTGCACCTCTCTCTCTCCTCGAATCGTCCCACCAGTCAATCTCACGCACATCTTCGGTCACGCGTTTCCACCCTAGCCTTGCCCGCTGACGAGTGGAACCCACCTGGCCACGTCACCTTCGTCTCCGAGTCGGACTCCTCTCTTCCTCTTTCCTTCAAGCACCACCGCCGTCTCCGTCTTGGACTCTTCGCTCCTGAGGCTATTTAGGGCCCCGAGGGTCCTTGCTTCTCGGCTTCTCGCACCACGAGCCGTGCCGTCCTTGAAACCCTAGCCACCCGTACTCAAATCTTCGCATAGTGCCATCGCTTTTACCTTCGTCTTCAGCTCCGGCCAAAGGTCTCTGTCCTCGTCGCCGCCGCTCCAGCGCTCCTCGTCGCCGTTGGACGCCATCTTCGGGACCGCTACGTCATCCACATCTCGGTGCCGCCCTTGTCCTCACTGGAGAGCCCTTCTAGCACCGTCGCCATCAAGCCCGTAGCTAGGGGTGGGCGTGGGCTGCACCGAACCTAACCTGCCTTACCCCCTCTGCTCCACAGGAAGTTCTGAGAATCCACGGATTACCCGTTCGAGGAAGCAAGGAAGAACCAAATGATTCATCGGATCTTTAGGATCGACCCTTTTTTCTGAATACAATTGTCTTACTGCCTTTTTTTCTCCTGGATCTATTCCTCCTAACCAACATCGTTGCAAGCGTCAAATCAGAGTTCGTCATCACTCCATGTGATCAACGATCGGAGTAAACAGGCAGTTCTAAGGTTTGGAATTTGGATAGTTACCTCGGGAGGGCTGAGATGATACAACCTCTGTGACAAGCACTTTGGGCCGAGTATGAATGTTTCTACTGGATTATTCACGGGGTTCTCGATGATTCCAAATGTGCTATCTAGCATGAAATCTGGTGGCATTTCCTTCATGCCTTTCACATTCTAACATAAATCATCAAAAGATAACGCAATTTAGACAACCAGCTGGTTCTTGATGTTAGCTTCACAACACACAAGTGAATATCTGTACTTGTTCCAAGGCGGCGGCACGTCAGGGGTGGAGATGGGGCACATCCGAGGCGGCGGCGGTGCGTCGGGGTGGAGATGGAGGCGGTGGCGCATCCGAGGTTGTAGATCGAGCGGCGGCGGCACGTCGGGATGGAGATGGAGGTGGTGACCCGCCTGAGGAGGTTGGAGCCGGTGACGACGAGGAGGATGAGTTAGCCGGGGACAGCGTACCCTCGGGTGTCGACCTCTCGTCCGGCGGAGAGGGCGTGCTCGACGGGGGCGACGGCGTGGTCGGCGTCCCCGGTGTCAAGGGAGGCGGGGCCGCTGTGGAGGGCGACACCAACTAGCAGGGAACGGGAGTAGCGAAGGCGCATTTGGGAATTGGAAACGAGATAAGTAAGAAAATGGGTTGACCCGGTCAGTTCTTAAGAACCAAAAGGTTTTGATCCACTTAAACCATTTGGGCCTTAGGATCAAACCACTTAGCCCGTATTATAGGATTTTGTAGGGCGGTTCAGTAAACCATTGGGTCAGCCCGACCCACGCCCACCCCTACCCATAGCCAACCGCCGCCTAAACCTCGCCGCTGGCCATCCTTGTCATCCTCAAGCACCGGTGAGCCCACCGTTGAGATCCTTGTTGCACCCTCTACCTCGTCGTCACCTCCGTCACCACCTGCGAGCCATCGTTCGCCGGATCCCTTGGAACCCTAGCGCCTCCCACCGCGTTGTCGTCCATGTCAGCCTCAGTTCACCTACCACATCAGCTTCAGTGCTTCCATGTCACCCGCGTGGCCACCACGTCATTGTCGTGTGGTAGATCTAGTTTCAAAACCCTAAACCGGCTCGGTAGACTTAGTCTACCGTAAGCCGTTACGCTGGCCAGTGGGACCCACATCATAATTTCTTTTTATTTTATTTCTTTTCGGTTGAAATTCATTGCTGACATCAGCACACGTCATTAATTGATTTTTCAGTAGAAAAGAAATTCAGTAAAATCCATAAATCTCATTTTCATCAATTTATGTGATTTCAATTTTTCAAAGCCCATATCCTTTGCATCCAAACTCCGATTGAGTCCATTCAAATTTATAAATTCATCTAAATTCAAGATTTATTTATCTAAGATTTTTATTTATTTTTTGGAGTTTGTTTCCTCTCTGTTATTTATTTATTTGGTTTATTTACTTGTTTGCGAGTAGACGTTGATTCTTCGGGAAGCTTTGAGCAAAGAGGAGTATACCAAGATCAAGATCAATCCTAGGATTTATTCCAAGGCAAGTTGTAGTCCTTTGATCATATTAAACCTATGATTTCAAAAGTATATTGTTTTATACAAATGCATGCTATCATTATATAAATTGTTTTAGGATTAGTTATTACCTGTTGTCATTATGCCTCCTTTCATTATTTGAATGCCATGGATCCTTTGTCACCATAGCATGGATAATTTTAGTTGGACGTATTTGTATCACCAACATGGGTATCGTACACATGCTTAGTTCAGCTTAGTTACGATGGGTTCATGATCACATGTGTCATAATGATTAATCTTGACTTAATGATATATGGAATCGTAGTGGTTGACCACGGCTGTTATTAAAATTTATGTACCATGACGGGGTGTGTCATTGGTCGTGGTTAAACAAAATAATTTTCGCTCAGGCGAGTGGATGGTGGATAGTGGGGGTGTTTCAATACGTCATGGGTTTGTGGTATTCTCTCCTGAATAACTTATCAAGGACATAATCTTGTGCGCCATTGAACTGGGCCTTTTCGTACAACCACATGCCTGGTATGGGATGGGCCTAACCTAGTAGGTTATGGAGTTTTGGCTTTTGATATCGCCTTTTCGTACAACCACATGCCTGGTATGGGATGGGCCTAACCTAGTAGGTTATGGAGTTTTGGCTTTTGATATCTCAGGTAGTTTGTGGGTGGAGGTGTGTATCCTTTTCTAAGGGCACATCTATGGGCGGTATTTTTGTTGTCTCTAGGTCCAACGTTGTACGTCAACCACGATGAGGTTTTGGATGGCTGTAGGTACAATGGGAGAGTCAATCGTTGAGATGAAATTTTTGAAAGGTTTTGTTGTGGTCAACTCTGATCCGGTTGATTGCATCTTGTGTGTAAAGTGTACAACCTCTGCAGAGTGTCAATTGATCTATTCAAATAGCCGTGTCCGCGGTTATGGACGTGCTCGGGGATTTCACACGAGAGGTAAAGTTTCTTATAAAATGAGTCGGAGTGTGAATGAGATTTTCACTTGATGAATATAATGTTTGTTTGGTGAGCAGAAAATTCACTTGGTGGTTTGTGTCGATTGGTGAATAGGGGATTCGCTTATCAATTGTTTTGTTGGGAAGTAAATGGGAAGTTCACTGGTTCTTTTCAAGAAATTGTCTAATTACATATTATTGTTTTCAACTACGCATTTCAATCTATTTATTGTATTTATCGTTAATGTTGCTTTCTGCAAAAGAACCATACAGATAACATTTGTCAGGCCGTGCATGAATACTATTTGCATATATTTCTCTACAGCTTGCTGAGTGCTTTATGTACTCACGGCTTATGCCTTTGTTGATCAGTTGAAAAATATCAAGCTGCTCAGGAGTTCTTTCATAAGAAGGACTATGAAGATTTTGCGGATTACGATGCGTTCTCCACTCGATTGTCTGTGGGCATGTTAATTGGTCTTTTCAAGAGTTTCATTCCGCTACAAGAGTTTAATTGTTTCTTTAGCCCTACGTGGCAAGTTAAGTAAACGTTGACCATAAGGTCCGTTATTATTATTTATTACTTGGAGATCTTTTTAGTTAAATCAAATAAATAGATAGTATTTTATCATTATTTCCTGTGTGAGCTAGCTACTGATCTGGGACTAGTTCAAAATACACATAGAATTCCTCAATCGTATATTTGGGTCCCGAAACCCTCTCTCAATCCTCAATCTTTCCCTCCGTCTCTCTGACTTCCAATCTTATCATTTTAGCTTCTTGAACGCACATCCCATCATGCAGGATGCGGTTGTGGTACCGGTGGTTGTCTTGCTCTCCCGAGCTTTTGCTAAGTGGCTGGGCGACCTAAAACCGCGCCTCGGCCTGCGAGCTCGGCGCGGTTCGTGCATGGAGGCTGCAGCACCTGGATGCAGTGCAAGGATGAGAGGGTGGCTCTCGGCGTGGTGTTGGTGCTCTCGGTGTGTGTCCAAGCAAGCCATGGCGTGACAGATAGCCAGGACAGTGAGTACCATGACTCAGCCGTATATTCACTTGCTTTAAGATATTTTTCTTAGTTTTCACAAAGGAAAAGGTAAGCATGCATAGCGAGCTTGCTCTTTTTCGATGATGCATGAGAGGAAATATATCTCCATGATTATGTTATCCTGAGGGAGTGAAAGAATCTTGTTTGTGAAGTTTGGGCTGCTTTGTACTATTTCTTTAACAAGAATTAGGCAACGGTAATAATTCTCTTATGTGGTAGCTTTACCTGAAGTAAGAAATGAACCATGGGGTTGATTGCAGCTTCTGCTCTCCGAGGATTACTGGATCAGTGGCAGAACGCGCCGCCAACCTGGGGGCCTGATGATCCCTGCGGTCATTCGCCATGGGATGGAGTGACATGCAGGAACAACAAAGTGATCTTCATGTAAGTTCCCTACAACTCAGAGAAAAAATCCATTTCACACACTGCTAAGTTTACTTACTATTATGCAACTGTTTCAGTAAGCTGTCTACCATGGGCATCAAAGGAGTTCTAGCTGCTGACATAGGGCAACTGAGCGAGCTGCAATCCCTGTACGTAGAAGCACACCGACACCGTCAAGCTAGATATTTTCTTGAACTTTCTGTTCTTGCAACTTGCAACACTGAATGGAAATTGTGTGTATACAGGGATCTCTCATTCAATAAGGACCTTAGCGGCGTGCTCACTCCGACCATTGGAAACTTGAAGCAGCTTACGACCTTGTAAGTTCTGATTGTGTTCTGTGTTGATCTTTTCTTTCTTTTAGATTTCTGCCTTCGCCCTTAAGAGATGTTACTATGCTCATGTACTGCTTACTTTCTAGGATTCTGGCCGGTTGCAGCTTTCATGGCAACATCCCGGATGAGCTAGGAAGTCTGCCAAAATTGTCCTACATGTAAGGATTACTCATTGATGTAGGGCTTAGGAGTCAGCTCGGATGATACTGTGCATTTGTGCTTCTGTACTCTAGTGTTTGCAGATAACGAATGACACCAAACTCTCTTTCAGGGCTTTGAACTCAAATCTGTTCTCCGGAAAAATACCAGCTTCTATGGGCAATCTTTCCAACCTCTATTGGTTTGACATCGCCGACAATCAATTGAGTGGTCCCTACCGATCTCGACAAATGGTGGAATGGGTCTAGACAAGCTTATCAAAACCAAACACTTGTAGGTCCTAAGAAATTTGTTCGTTGCTATTCGAAAAGCAGAAATCAAAAATTGAATGTATCACTAACCATATTGTTCTGGTTCTCTGCAGCCACTTCAATAATAATCAATTGTCTGGTTCAATCCCAGATGCTCTCTTCAGCCCAGAGATGAAACTGATTCATCTGTGAGTTCCTGAAGTCCTGTTTCTAGAATTTGTTCGGTTTGGCAACATGTACTGACACCTTAAGATATTCGGTGCAGGCTCTTCAATGGAAATAACTTCACCGGGTATATCCCAGACTCTCTTGGGTTGGTTAGTACACTTGAAGTTGTGTAAGTGTCCTTTCAGATGAAACTATGCACAATTCTTGTTTTGTTGGATGGGTTACCAAATATGAGTCATTTGTTTCTTTCTGTGTTTTGTTTGGACAGCCAGCTGGATAGAAATTCTCTCTGGCCCAGTTCCCGCAAATCTGAATAACCTCACCAAAGTAAACGCGCTGTAAGTTGTTCAAGAAGTGCTGAATACCATGCATGTACTAGTACAGAGCACTTGTCTATATGAGAAGCTATAGTCATATTAAACACATTATTGGCACGTTTCAGCAACTTAGCCAACAACCAACTTACTGGACCAATGCCCGATCTATCTGGGATAACTCTTCTCGATTTTGTGTAAGCAACTAGCAGTGCACAAGATTTCTGCTGCTAATTTGAACCACCACAATACAAGCTTGATCTGAAAATTCTTCTGGTCTAATTACACCACAGTGATCTGAGCAACAACACATTTGATTCTTCCCCGAGCCCGCAATGGTTTTGGAAGTTGCCACAGCTCTCAGTTTTGTAAGTTTTTCTCAAATCTTTTCAACTTCACACCGTATGCTCGTGTAGCCAAACCTGACATGTTCTAGTGATGCCCATCAAGGATCGTACAATCCGGAAAGCTTTACGGCCCGGTGCCAGAAAGGCTATTCAGCAGCCCACAGTTGCAGCAAGTGTAAGCTCACACGTCAACCTTCTGATCGAAACTGATGAAACTGATGATCGTTACAGTGCAGTAACAAAACTGATGATCGTTACAGTGCAGTAACAAAACTGACGGTGTCTTAATTCCAACGATCTTCGCAGGATTCTCGACGACAACGCGTTCAATGGCACCCTCGACATGGGCAAGAGCATCAGCAGCGAGCTGAGCATCGTGAGCTTCAAGAACAACAAATTCGCCTCCGTCACGGCCTCCAGCTACAACGGCACCCTCGAGTGAGCGACCACTTCCGGTTCTCAAACAACGGCAGTGCTACTGAATTGTGTGTGATCTTACAAACTCCTTTTGATCCTGCTGCGTCGTCTCGGTGTTCGTTCATTCAGGCTGGCCGGGAACCCGGTGTGCGACCAAGCGCCGAACACGCCGTACTGCAGCGCGACGCAGAACGCGCCGACGCTGCCGTACTCTACGAGCCTGGTGAGGTGCTTCTCCGGGTCGAGCCCGTCAGAGCAGAGCATGAACCCGCAGAGCTGCGTGTGCTCGTACCCGTACCAGGGCGTGATGTACTTCCGCGCGCCCTTCTTCCGGGACGTGACCAACGGCACGGTGTTCCAGGAGCTGGAGAGCGAGCTGTGGACCAAGCTGGACCTCACCCCGGGCTCCGTCTACCTGCACGACCCCTTATTCAACGACGACTCCTACATGCAGGTCCAGGTCAAGCTCTTCCCCTCCGGCGAGCCCTACTTCAACCGCTCCGAGGTCATGCGCATCGGCTTCGACCTCAGCAATCAGACCTTCAAGCCGCCCAAGGAGTTCGGCCCCTACTACTTTATCGCCTCCCCCTACCCTTTCCCAGGTTCAGAAAACTACTGAAATAGTGAAATGCGTACTTTCCACCGTGCGTCTGTGCGCGTCGGTGGTTTCAGTATGTGGTGAGGTACTGAGATGGATGGTTGCAGAAAACGGATCGTCGTCGAAGAGCAAGGGCGCGATCATCGGGATAGCGGTCGGCTGCGGCGTGCTGGTCATTGCCCTCGTTGGAGCGGCCGTCTACGCGCTCGTGCAGAGGCGGCGGGCGCAGAAGGCGAGGGAGGAGCTCGGCGGGCCTTTCGGTGCGTAACCTCTCTGACAAAACCGAACTTGCCGCCGTGTTCATCTGACAATGAGATCTGCTGTGTTATTGTCAACTGCTGCAGCGTCGTGGGCTCGAAGCGAGGAGAGGGGCGGCACGCCGCGGCTGAAAGGAGCAAGGTGGTTCTCCTACGAGGAGCTCAAGAGGAGCACCAACAACTTCGCGGAAGCAAACGAGCTCGGCTATGGAGGGTACGGCATGGTGTACAGAGGCACGCTGCCGAACGGGCAGTTCATCGCCATCAAGAGGGCGCGGCAGGGGTCCATGCAGGGCGGGCAGGAGTTCAAGACCGAGATCGAGCTGCTCTCGCGGGTGCACCACAAGAACCTCGTCGGCCTCGTCGGCTTCTGCTTCGAGCAGGGCGAGCAGATTCTCGTCTACGAGTTCATGTCCGGAGGCACGCTGCGCGACAGCCTCTCCGGTAAGAACCGAACGTTCTGAGACATCGGAACACGCACGGTACGGTGGCTTTTTGCCGTCGCTGAAGCTGAATGGGACCGATCGAAACGTTTTGCAGGGAAGAGCGGGCTGCACCTCGACTGGAAGAAGCGGCTCCGGGTGGCGCTCGACGCGGCGCGCGGGCTGGCGTACCTCCACGAGCTCGCCGACCCGCCGATCATCCACAGGGACGTCAAGTCCAGCAACATCCTCATGGGCGAGCACCTCACGGCCAAGGTCGCCGACTTCGGCCTCTCCAAATTAGTGACGGACAGCGAGAGGGGACACGTCAGTACCCAAGTGAAAGGAACACTGGTACGCAAATGGCACATCAGCGACTACTTTCATACTATGAGTGATGTGCATTATTGCACCCGATCGCTGCCGATGATTCTTCCGGTGACGTAACTCGGTGTTTTTTTTTTACCGGCAGGGTTATCTGGATCCTGAGTATTACATGTCTCATCAACTGACCGAGAAGAGCGACGTGTACAGCTTCGGCGTGGTCATGCTCGAGTTGATCATCGCGAAGCAGCCGATAGAGATGGGCAAGTACATCGTCCGCGAGGCCAAGAGGGCGTTCGACGTCAGCGACACCGAGTTCTGCGGGCTCAAGGACATGATAGACACCAGGATCATGAACACCAACCATCTCGCGGCGTTCAGCAAGTTCGCCCAGCTGGCCCTCAGGTGCGTGGAGGAGGCGGTCGGGCTCCGGCCGCCGATGAGCGACGTCGTCAAGGAGATCGAGATGCTGCTGCAGAGCGAGGGGCTGGGCAGCGCCTCGACGTCCGCCTCCACGTCCACGACGGATTTCGACTGCACAAAGGGCGCTCCTCGCCATCCTTACGACGATCCTCTCCCAAAGAAGGACAAGGACGTCAGCACCGACTCATTCGACTACAGCGGAGGATATTCCTTCCAATCAAAGATCGAACCAAAGTAGCTGATTTGTGGATTGAGATTCTCTTTTGGTCGACCTTTTCTTCCTCAGCAATTGGCTTGGCGAATATGTAGAGATGTGAATAATTTTTATTTTATGTGCTTGGTACATTTGGCACACTCTTGGAGTGGTTTTGTATGGTGACGTTGTAATGTATGGTTAGAACTTAGAAACATCAAGAACAAACCTATCTGCCTCTAGAGTGCTACTAATTGTCATTTATGGAATAGATGTATCACTGGAGGCCACCAAACAAACAGTTCTCAGTATTTCCACTGACAATTTACATACCAAGTCGGTATAAAAATCAAAACAAGCATGCCAGCATAGCATAGGCAATTTCGAGGACTCGCTAGCCATTGTATAGCCCAACAGTGTGGCACTTGTCTCTCTAGTTCAAGGTTGGGTGGGTTTTATTTATGTGGATTTCGTTTTTTTTTCACTACGATATAATGGGACTTGAACCCGAGGCTGTGTTGTGAATACTAAGATGACAACAGTAGCTACTGTCCCCACTCATAAAAAAAAATATTCAAGGACTCAACAACTCGACGGATAGCATGACATATTTCGTTTAAGGTGCATTTCCTGATGGCCCATACTTTCTGCTGTGGTGCAAAAGCTATTTCTGAGTCCACATTGCTTGCATTCTGGTTTCCAGTGAGGCAGTGATCATACAGATGATCATTCCTACACATAAATTTCTGATCATTTAGAAATATATCTGTATTTGCTCAGTGTTATCATATAGAAATTTATCTGTATCTGCTCAATGTGGAAGCAATCCATCCATTTCTTTAAAAATGAATCAATTTCATTACAAAGGAACACACTCAAGGTTACAATGGTATAGCGACTATTGTCTGTAAAATCAGCTGTCAAAATTTTCAATCATAGATCTTTCTTCCTACCAACTGATCTAGAGTGGAAGTCCAACATCCATTGCTTATAATTGGTGTACAGGGTCAGAATAACAAACTGTGAGAAGCAAATGAACATTATCAGTGCATCAAAGAGGAAGGGATACCTCTTGGGAGGCTCTATTTGCAGGTATACAATGTGAAGTAAGAGCGAGCAAAACAATGGCAGACTCAGAACTGCCTTTATTCCAGATGGAATGTTCACCCCCTTTCCGTAGCTTCCACCAGGTGAGAAGTAGACAAGAAAGAAGAGGCCAAGAACAGCTATATATTGTAGAAGAAGCTGATCACGGCAGACAAGCGGGTACATTGAAAAAAGGGCATAGTACGTGAACCTGAACCATCTATAAAGCTGAGGCTCTTGTAGCGCTAAAAGGCTTGCAGGTAAAAGAGGAAGCAAAATTGATTTCTCGTGCACTGCACATTAAAGAAATAGAAAGCGTGAGTTAATGAAACAGCATATATCTCCAACAAAACAGAGAACCTATCAACTTAGCGATTGAAAATACCTTGGTATGAGAATATATAGAAAGAGAACGAGCTGTTCAACAAAGCATAGAGGAAGCCAAGATTACTTGGTGACTTGACTTGCTGAACAAATGAAGGCAAGAAAGCCAGGATGGTAGCAGATAGACTTATAAGTTTCAGCGGTTTGATTGCAAACAATCTCTTCCACTTGATAAGAACTGAAGTGCTGCACCAGAAATTTGCAACATAATCCTCATATATACCTCTCTCAAATGGAGCTAGTCGAGAAATCACCTGATAAAGACAGACATAACAAGTTTAATATTCCTTGACAAGCAGGGAAATAGGGAACTAAGTAAATTATACATAAAACGAGTTTCATGTTGAGGACTAGCACCAGCTCAATGAAAAATATTTGCTACGGATCGTACTAGATTTTATTCAGCTATAGATTGTGGTTCACTTGGAGAAAGAGTAACTAGGAGGAAACATGTACGATTACCTGTATGGCAGCCTCATTAGAATGCAAATATGGCCACCAAACAAGAGCAAACGTTCCCAGTACAACAAAACCGAGTTTCATGACCTCAAAAATTGGATAATTTCGCTTGAGGCATTTCCCTAAAAGATGGCTGAAAAAAGCTGGTGCAAAGTACAGGCTCATCTGCAACACATCATACATATATGAGACATATAGGGAAAAGTGGGATATTTAGGATGCAACCCTATGTTTGAAAAAGATGTATATGAATGGGGAGGAATTTTCCCAGATTAGCTATGTGGAAGTATCACAAAGAACTTAGTAGATTGAAGTTCACGTATTTCTGTATTAGACCAACAGTTGGCACATCACGACTTAATCTATTTTCCATCAAAATAAGTGGCAGAATGTAAGCATGCTCATCTCACGCTCTTATTTCTCTAGATATCCATCATACTTCCAACTTGAGCTAATTGGTAATTGAGTCAGTACGCATAAAAAGTAGAGGACTAACATTGCACGAACACTACATGCGTACCTCATTAATACGATAGCCTATTCTCTATAGTATTTATTTTGGGAGATACATGACAAAACCTAGTCCAGCATTGCATAACTGTCAGATATCCAACCACTGGGATCCAAGCATCCCAAGGCAACAGATGAAAAATTAACAGATTTGTTTGTTGTTGATTCAATTTCCGGGTGGATCATGAGCACTGACTTTGTCATTTACAGACTTACAGTGACAGTCTATTGGGCTAAGTTAGTATCCACCCCAGGAAGTCCCCTCCTTTTCATTGTTGGGTTGGTGTGGGTTTGCAAAGGCAAAGCACTCTCTAGAAAGTGCATTTACATGTTTGGTAATAAAGACTATGAATAGAGTAAGACGAGGGGAACCTGCTTGTGGTTAATTGCAAGAGTGAAGAGAGCACAGGCAACAAGCTCATTCCTCGACAAAACACCAGCAATCGCTCCAAGCGTCAGTCCAAGGCTGATGCAGTTATACTGAAACAAAACAACTACTTATCAGCCAATGGATGAAATGCAACACAATGGACAATGCAGTAATAAGTGTTCCCCTAGGCGCCCGTGCTAGGCGCAGCCCTCCCGCCTAGGCAGTGATTAGGCGCTAAGTGCTGGTCTGCCGCCCCACCCCACTAGTGCCTAGCGCCTAGGGGAACACACCAGTATGTACTATTGTTATACTGGATGCACAAACATAGTTAGTACAATCCCCACCTGAAAATGTCCATGATCGATTAGTACTAAACAGGGGTTGATCAGAACCATGGCGAGCAGCCACATCCACCCCTCTCGCCTCTCCTCCCCAATACCCCCAGCCCCACCCTTCATGTACGCCCACACGAACCCCAGAGCCGCCGGAAAGAACACCAGCAGATCGGACGACAGCACCGTCCACCGCATCAGCAACTTCCTACAGGAAACAAAGCGCAAAGACTTAACAACACATCAACACACACAATTCTACACACTACGAGCCGAAAAAGGCAGTAAGGTGGGTGCGTACGATGCCGGGGACTCGTAGCCGCGGGAGGAGCCGAGGGCGACGGCGTCGGGGAGGGAAGCGTTGAGGAGGAGGGCGTGGAGGCGGCTCTGGTAGGCGGAGAGGGGCGGGTAGTCGAGGCCCCAGTAAGCGAGGTCGTTGTCGGAGGTGTTGCGGTACCAGTCGGAGGAGGGGAGGTGGAGGGTGAGCTCCATCCAGTGCCGCTGCGCCTCGTAGTCGCCGAACTTGGGCGCCGCGCCCTGGCCGGAGTAGGGACCGACGGAGACGAGCGCGCGGACGAGGAGGGCGGCGAGGGAGATGAGGAGGGCGGTGGAGAGAGGCGGCGCCGGGGGCTGCCATGGAAGGCGAGCGGCAGTGGGTGGATCTGGGGCCGGGGTCCGGGGTTTCTTCGGCTTCGCCATTGGCGGCTTTGCTTCCGGTGGATCTTGGAGCTGGTTTAATTGCTTGGGGGTGGTTTCTCTGTACAACAGTACAAGCCATCAAACCGTTTGGTCCGTTTTGTAAAACCCTTTTGAAAGGACTTGATATACGTCCATGAGTTACGAAGAAACAACATATTATCCCCACCATGTTAAGTTGTTGTTGTTCATCGTTAGGCTTAGTCTACGTTAGTCCATCTACTCTCGTCGGGTATTAAGATGAAGTTCATCTTGGCTTACTTTGCGCCGTCACTGTCGTATTCGGTACTTATGATTAAACTCTAATGCAGCCCGCGTAGCATCTCCGCCATTGTGCTTGCACTGCACCTTCGACTCTACCGTCATGCGCTACGCTCGCTCCACCGCACTGTAGTGAACACATCAGACATGCGACCCAACGACGCGACTAATGCCTCACTAGCTGCGTCGTCGATGTCCATATCACAGGCTAGGTTCTTTCAATGGACAATGAAAGCATGATGATAGTCTAGCCACATGACTGCATGTTGCCGTGATGCAATCAAATATATATGTGATGAAACACGTACACACAATAGAAATATAGCATCTGCAATCAACATACAAATAACACTTCCAAAGCACTCCACCATCGAGCGGCAACTGGTAGGGGCGCAACAGCAGACATGAAGGACACACGCACACGTGCACATACGCACCATCAAGCGCCACCATGGATGTACCGACAACATAGGTGTCCTTCGAGCACGCAGGGACCATGACCAAGTAGCGCCTAATCGGTACGACACCGACATGAAGCACGCACCAAAGATTGAGGTGTTGAGGCGATCTTCTATTCCTTGTGCTTTCTATTTCATCTTGACAACCCAACCTCAAGTGCCAAGCTACCGAGGTCGTAGCCATGCATCGTGGTTACACATCGCTCATGTCTTCTTGATCTCGGCCTGATCACTACCATACTTGGTGTGCCTCCTCTGAGTTCTGTTAGAATTTGTTTGTTGAGATCGGAGCGATTTTACGCGGAGGTGGGTGCCGGGTGGCTTATTCATACGAAAGCGTTTTTGTAGCTAGAAGCCAAGGGGAATCAGGGGGGAGAGGTGGAATCGATCGAGTAGCAGAGACCTACATGTTGGCAATTGGAGCGAGTAGTGGAACGATCGAGTGGATGAGAGAGGGAACAAAGAACGCGCCACTCACCACCACTAGATTCTTTTTAAGTAGTAAAGATAAAATTTATTGAAAGAATTGTTTTATGAAGAAATTTTGCGCTTCTGAAGGACCTTAGTGTTAAGAAACTGGGCCCAGGCCGGCGGTCATGGGCTCATGATGGCCTCCTCGTCCATCTAGTAGCATATATAAAGGAGGGGGACCCCAACCATTGTATACAATTTTACAGAAGAGCAATAGAGAGAAGTCAGAAGTCCTCTTATATCTCTGTGTTCAATCTACTATTTTGTTCTTGTGTCCTTGCATTGTTCTTACGATTCTAAGTTTTTCTATGAGGTAATCGCTCGAACTAGACTCGGCAGTGACGATTCCTCAACACGTTATCAACATGATCGACTCTCCTCGGATCGAAAAGTAACCGTTGTAGTACGACACACATGGATCGAATCGTTTTTTTTCTAGATTGCTTTCAATTCTGCAAATTTGGCTTTCTGGATTGTACCATATGGTGCAAATCCGCTCTAATCTACCTCGAGCCGACTTGAAGTCACCGGCACAGCGCCGATTGATAGATTGCATGAAAAACTGGATATCAATTGTATCGTAGATTGGAAATTACAAATACGTTCTAATCTACTGCGAGCCGACTTGAAGTCATCGGCCAAGCCGATCGGTAATTGCACGAATAGTAGTACTCAGATGAACAAATTAACGCATGGCATGAACAAAGAATAAGGTAGTCGAGTCGAGATCCTAAGTTGGATCGATTTGCCTTGAGAGGATCGAAATCAGATATCGAATCGTAGAATCACGATTCTACTTAAATTGTAAAAATACACATATTTAACATCTATACTATAAGTTTGTATGATTATTATATGGTTTACCACTCATGTGTTCCTTAAAAGCACTAGACATACTCCGGAATAAAAATAGCTTATCATTATCAAGCTCAAGATTGCTCATGCCATAATATAGATATTTGTACTAGCATTACCACACTGATACAATATTTTGTATGCTTCTTGTTTATTTATAGTTTCATTCTCAGAAATTAATATCAACAAATTTTGCTCTAAAACAAAATATCAGCAAAGCTTGGCCTCTAAAAAAAATTGCCCTATGTCTCTACGAGTAGGATCAACAGGCTGTTTGGGTTCGTAGAACCGTAAGACTCAAGAGTAGGATCGCGATCCTAACTACCTTGAGTAGGATCAGATCGACAGTGAGATTTGGATCGACAGGCTGCCGTGGGTTCGTAAAATCGTAAGACTCTAAGAGTAGAATCGTGATCCTAACTACCTTGCTAGAGCCACGCCGCCGGTCCCCTCCACGCCATCCAATCAAGCAAAGGGGAAGGGGTGGCTAGCACCAATGCAGCACGGGTCCGCCACGCCGCCGCCGGTCTTGCCCGACCTTGAAGCGGCGCCCGGCCGCCCGCCGCCATGGCCTCAAGGCCATCGCTTTGAAGCGGCGCCACCTTGAGGCACCGCCTCGCCCCACGCCGCCGCCTTGAAGTGGTGCCACCGCCCGCCTCGCTTATGCGGCGCCACCACGCATAGCCTCAAGACGCCTCCTCAGGCTCCCATGGAGCCACCGCCACATAAGGACTGGGGTAGGGAAACCCTACCCCGTTGGTTGTCTTGAATCGGCCAAACGGGTCAGCTTTTTTTGGGCCGAAGAAAAGGTTGGATGGGCCGAATGGGTCGAGAAACACGGCCTGGCCGGAAGAAAAAAAAAGGGAAAGGATTTTCAAAAAAAGGGGAAAACCAAAAAGAAAAGGAACATTTGCAAAAGGGCCCTCGAAATTCTGAAATTTACAAGAAATTTTTCGCGAATAAGGATTTTTTTGCGAAAAACCCCTCGAAGTTTCTTAAAATTGCACAAATTTTTTTCTCAAAACTAAAATTTCATGATTTAACCCCTGAAAATTGCATAATTTGATGAAAATTCTTTTTCCAACAGAAAAGGACCTCGGGAATTCAACTTTTGAATCAATTTTGGCATTTGAAGCATGTTTAACTTTGTTATTGTTATTTCTATGCAATTTATATATTGTATTTACTATTTTAATTATCTGTGATTGTTTATATTGCTTTTAATCACTGAAAATAGCAGTAAATTATGAAAAATACATAGAATAATACGGAAACATTATGAGAATCTTTGCAACCATTTTATACAAATTACGAGCAGTAATCTTATGAACTGTTTGCATGAATATGCAGATGACTGGCATTACGAACCTATATTTAAGAGTCGCCCAAAGATGGCCATAATTACTTGACTTGGGCATCAAATGTCGAGATCGTACTTGCAGCCAAGAAGCTCTGTGCTGCTATCGGACTTGGCACCTCGAAGGATGTCACTCCAACTGCTGAGGAAAATGATTAGACACTTTATTTTCTCAAACAGCATCTCTGTCTAACACTCAAGAATGAATATATAGCGGAGAAGAACGCATTAGCTTTATGGACCGCCCTGAAGAAGTAGTTCGAGAAGCTGAAGTACACCATTCTTCCTCGTGCAGAGCAGGAATAGAACCGATTACGTTTTGCAGACTACAAGACCGTGGGGGAGTACAATTCTGCACTACACAGAATTTGTACAAATCTTCAGCTCTGTGGTAAGGCAATCACGGATGAGGAGAAGATTGAGAAAACCCTATCTACCTTTCACCCGAATGCGGTGCAATCCGCACGCAACTACCGTCGAGATGGCTACAAAGAGTATGTCGAACTGATTGACATCATGCAAGTTGCGGAAGCTTAAGATGAGGTTCTAAGGAAGAACTACATCTCACAGCCACCTAGTAGCAAAGTTGGCCATGAAGTCAACGCTAGCAGCTACAAGGTGAGAGAGCATCACTCAAAGGAAAGTGACAAGAAGGGTAAGGTCATGGGACGCAAGACCAAATAGAATGCTCAAACCAAGAAGGGCGGAGAAAAGAAGCGCGATGAGAAGCCCTATGGTCAGCAGGATCAAAGTTGCTACAAATGTGGCACATGGGGACATTGGTCACATGTTTGCCTTGAGCCACATCACGTGATTGATGCTTTCAAGGATAAGAAGAATGGCAAAGGACAGCATGAGGCACACCTCGCCATTGCAGGCACAGAGGATCCACAGCCATTGGTTGCACCCATGGATGTGGATAGCCCAATGCTGACCTCCATCACACCTTCTTGGACATCGCAATGCAACAAATTTGTAGTTGCCAAGAAGAGAAGATGGACATAGAGCGATTCAAGCGTAAGTTTCTTCATATCACGATTCGATCTAGTGCACGATTGCACTTAGATTTTATAGTCATTTGCGCTTATGGTTGTGATAGAACATTGAATCATTGAATAATGATTGTAAGCTCTAGGAGAGCAAAGAATTACATTCTTACTATGAGTCATGCAAGACTTTTTCCCGTATTAATAATAGCAAGTTATATTCTGCTTTGGAGTATTTGATTTATGTGTGGATTGCTTCCTACCTCATATTAATAAATACTTTATATATCAGAACGCATGTGGCGCCCTATGGAGGAAGTGTGTTTAGCGGATAGCGACACAACAAATACCATCTTGAGAGAGACAAAAATTGTCCAGTCGATCAATAAGAATGCTGGTAGTCTTATGACAATAGCAGGCAGTGATACTTGTATAATAGGCTCAGCAAGAGCCACAATTATACTCCCGATGAACACTACATTGGTCATTGAAGAAGCCTTGTTGTACCCAGAATCGACTATAACTCTCTTAAGCATTAAAGGCATCCGCGCTAACGGTCTCTGTGTAGAGACTGAAGAAGAGTACGGTAAAGAATACCTGCTCATTACAAATCGTGAAGACAATGAAAAAAGGGTGTTAGAACGACCTTTAGAAGCTCTGAACTTTTCTGTCTCTGGCATTATAGATTAAGCCACCCCGGTCTTAGGATGATGAGAAATATAATTACCAATTCTCAGAGACATAATATCAATGTAAAGAATTTCCTAAATCAAGAAGATTTTGTGTGCCCAGCATGTGCCACCGGGAAATTAGTTACTAGACCTTCTACTCTGAAAGTGGAGGATAAAATCCCTGTATTCCTAGACCATATCCAAGGAGACATTTGCGGTCCTATACAGCCCATGTCAGAGCTATTTAGGTACTTTATGGTGCACATCGATGCCTCCTCGAAATGATCACATGTATGTTTATTGTTTACGAGAAACCACACTTTTGCAAAGCTGATCTCACAGATAATTAAAATTAAGAATAATTTTCCTGATCATCATGTGAAGTCCATCCGAATGGACAACGCTGAAGAATTTACTTCAAATGCATTTGATGATATTGCATGGCAATGGGAATTACCATTGAGCATTCCGTACTGCATATCTACACCTAGAATGAACTAGCAGAGACATTAATTAAAAGAATTAAATTTATTTCCCAACCGTTTTGCATAATTGTAATTTACCAACTACATGTTTGGGACACGCAGTCCTGCACACATCAACTCTCATCAATTTTAGACCATCGACATATAACATCCATTCACCTATGCAACTAGCGCAAGGGACAGCACAGAAAATCTCTCATCTCGTGCAAGGCTTATGTACTTATACCACCACCGCAGCGAACTGCAATGAGACCTCTCCGAAAGTCTAGGATATACGTTGGTTATGAGACATCATCCATAATCACGTATCTGGACCTTATGACTAGATATTTGCATACAGCCCGTTCCGCTGATAGCATATTTGATGAGGATAGTTTCCCATCATTAGGAGGAGGAAATCATCCTCTTGATGAAAAATATCGGGAAATAACGTGGCAAGCCACAGGAATCCATGCACATGACCCGCGCACTAGTGAAACAAATAGAGAAGTCCAGAAGATAATTGATTTGCAAGCATTAGCGAATCAACTGCCTGACCACTTTAGTGATTTAAAGAGCATGACCAAGTCGCATGTGCTTGCACGCAATGCACCGGAGAGGGTTGAGATACCAAAGAAAATTGAAGGTATCCCTAATCCCGTCCAGATGCCTTAGAATAAAAGGATGAGAACTCCGGCCCCTCGAATCCCAAGTAACCGGGGGCGCTTAGCGAAAAAGGATAAGAAGGATTTGACACAGCCGATCACTTAAGTTCCCCAGAATAAGAAGAGGAGCCAATTGAGACCTGGCACCAGTATGGGACCTTTAGTAAAAGGCATACCGGATTTGAATATTCCTACGGAGAGAGACATCAGTATGGATGTTTACGTATACATTAGAGCTGCAAAACTAAAGGGACTTGCCCTGCAATTGAAAGCAGCGGTGAATGAGTAGAAGCATTAGAAGAATCGCCCCATGAAGAAATGGCTATAAATTATATGACTATGGGAGAATATATGAATAGAACAATAGCCAATGTCGACATTTATTTTACAAAGAAAATTGCCACAATCATCGATCTTGATCCAGAGCCTGCATCGCTCACTGAATGTAAGAAAAGATCGGATTGGGAAGATTGAAAAAAGGCAATAGAAACAGAATTATTATCTCTAAATAAAAGAGAAGTTTTTGGGTCTATAAGTCGCATACCTCCCTATGTGCACCCCGTAGGACATAAATGAGTATTTGTTCGAAAGAGAAATGAAAACAATGAAGTTGAAAGACATAAAGCAACGCTTGTTGAACAAGGTTTCACTCAACGACCAGGAGTTGATTGTAAAGAAACCTATTCCCAGGTCATTGGCAGAACTACCTTTAGATAGTAAACTTGAATTTAGAAATGAAATTGATGGATATGGTAACTGCATACCTTTATGGAAACTTGGATTCGGACATTTATATGAAGGTACCTAAAGGTATCCTATCCCGAACAAAGACAGAGCAAATAGAAATATATACAGTGTGCAACTCAGTAAGTCACTGTATAGACTGAAGCAATCAAGAAGAATGTGATATAATCGCTTAAGCGACTTTCTCTACAAGAAATGCTACATGAAAAATGAGGATTGTCCCTGTGTATTTATACGACGATCCCAGAATGGATTTTGTATAATCCCAGTATATATAGATGATCTTAATATCATAGGGACCCTAGAAGATATTAAGAAAGCAAGCACTTACGTGCAGTCAGAGTTCGAAATGAAAGATTTGGGTAAAACCAAATATTGCCTAGGCTTGCAGCTTGAGCATGCCCCTGAAGGGATTTTAATGCATCAGTCAACCTACACTTAGAAGGTGTTAGAAAGGTTCGGATTTGAAAATGCATATCCTTCAAAAGTGCTGATGGTCGGGAGATCCTTGCAGCAAGACAAGGACCCGTATAGACCTAGAGAAGAAGGGGAGGAAGTCCTGGGACTAGAATTCCCGTACTTGAGCACAGGAGGAGCACTCATATATTTAGCAAACTGTACTAGACCAGACATTGCATTTGCTATGAACCTACTAGCAAGGTATAGTTCAGAACCTACCAAAAGGTATTGGCAGGGAATAAAGGACATCTTCCGATACCTCCAAGGAAGCAAAGACATTGGTCTATTCTACAGAAAGAACCAAGACCTAAGTATGACTGGCTATGTAGATGTCGGGTACCTGTCAGACCCACATACAGGCAAGTCGCAAATAGGCCATGTATTCCTATGTGGTGGAACTACAATTTCATAGAAATCGTCTAAGCAAAGTCTTGTATCAACTTCGATGAACCACTCAGAAATCATAGCGTTGTACGAGGCCTCGCGAGAATGTTCTTGGCTTCGGCGGATGATTCACTGTTGGGTCGTAGGGTAGGCTACGATAGCTATAAACAAAATTTCTACCACGCAAACCAGAAAGCCAAGCATGTAGATGATCACAGATCGTTACCACTAGACGCAGAGCAAAGCGGAAGAAGCGCCGAGCACCGGGTCTCGATGAAGAGCGTCGATGTAGTGGTCGAGTCGATCGTCCGGCGTCCTCGTGAGTTGATCGTCTCCTCCAAAGACTCTCAGAGTTCCTGCGAAGATCGCGGATCGCCCTAAGCGCAACAACGAGAAGCGCCTCTATGGTATCCACACGCCCAGGAAGGAACAACGTGACGGTGTGCTAGCACCAAATTGCACAGGAGGCTCTTCAAGAAGATGGCGGCTAGGGTTTCAGAGGGCAACTCACGCCAACTCTCCTTTCCCAACAAATTTCATGCATCTCCTTATATAGTGCCCGTGCCGGATCCTATCCAAACACGCTTTATTTAATCAGATTCAGATCGGGTTTGTTCCAACCCATTAAGTGTGTGACCCGTTAGGTTCATGTGTAGTTCGGTTGTGACTCGGAAACCCTTTCCGCCACACAGTCGAAGCGGTTCCTAGCAGACATAACGATTCTGAATACACACAAATTATATCGGACGAACCTTAATGCAATATGATCTACGACTGTGTCCTCATCACTTACGACTGTGTCCTATCTCTATATGACCAGATTTGATCACGACCAACTCGAACTCCCCACGACTTGGTTTCACCACTCTGTGATTACGCTCACCGCCCACGACTTACTTGTATCTCCATACGACCAATCAGAGTGGTCGAATCGTTTACCTACTCATGTATTCTCCCTTTGCCTCACGATATCCGGTTGAACTCCAAGTGAGATGTTGTGTCATCCATGGATCTGCTCAATGCTTTCTCGATCGAGTATCGGATAACCTTATGTGGTCGAACTCTTCGACCACCAAAGGGCATGGCCATGCACTTTCTTTATCCGACCACTTCGAGGGCCCAGAGATATCTCTCATGTTATGTTAGGAGGGCAAATCCCATATCCCACCAAATACATCCTCTCGCATGTTTCATAGCATACCCAAAGCTACCTTTATAACCACCCGCCATTTAGTAGCGTTTGGCAACCCCTAAGAGTGCTATTATACATGTAGGAAACCATGCCGATCTCGTGTCTAAGGATTATACATCATCATTGCTTGAGACCAACTAACGACACATAGAATCATAACAATCTCAATAGTGTCTCAAGGTGGGTCTTATCCAACACTATGTTCTCTAACATGTGTCCACATTATTGATTCGATATCCCTATATCCATGACCGTGAAACATGGTCATCAATCAATACATGTGTTATCGAGAGTCACTAGTGTTCCACCAAAGGACTTTCGACTGTGGATACTTTTAGAACGACATCATCATAAGTTAAAAAGAGCTTCACCAACAAGTCACATACTCGTTAATCTTCATGACTGATGATTTATTCAAGGAACAAGATAAAATATTATCAAATATTATGAACATAATGAAATATAATCATCTCTATGATTGCCTCTAGGGCATATTTCCAACATTCACCACATCCAGTAGTCGTGTGGATTGAATACCGCGCAAACACCTACTATTATCTATGAAGATAATGCAGCTTGTGTTGCACAAGTGCAGATGGGTTATGTGGAGAGTCCTCTCAAAGCATATCAACTCCAAGTTCTTCTACACTCATGAATTTCAAAAGATAGACGAAATTAAAGTATTGCATACTAAGTCATGTAAAAATCTTGCGGATTTATTCACTAAGTCACTTCCAGCGTCTAGCTTTGAAAGATGCATCCGTGGAATTGGAATGATGAGACTTAGAGAAGTGTATAATTCAGGGGGAGAACCTTCACGAACTCTTTATTAAAGCTTGATCATTTAAGATCGAGTACCCAAAGAACAAACTCGAGATCAAATGAAATTGGGTGGATTGTACTCTTTTTTCCTTGACGAAGTTTTTTCAAGTTTCTGCTAAGGTTTTTAACGAGGCAATTAAATGGCAAAGACCAGAGAATGTGTTTCATGTACTCTTTCTCTAATTTTTCCCACTAGATTTTTATGGAGTTTTGATGAGACGTGAACATGTCTGGATGAGTGCCCAAGGGGAGTATTAAGAAACCGGCCCAGTGGCAAATATGGGCTCACGATGGCCTCCTCATCCATCCAAGAGTCTGTCGGGTCCCCTGTAAGCAATCCCGAGACCCTCTCAGGCATTCTGAGCTAGTCCTAGGATCGCAGCCTAGCTCACACAGCTTCAACATCGATGTAAACAAAATCATACAACAAACTATAGACGAAGCATGCATTAATATTAATAGAAGTGTCGGTGTTTTAGAACCGAACTTACGTAAAGATTGTTTGATTCGGGGGGGTCTCCTAGAATAGAATCATGCAGAGAGATTGACACGGAATTTTTATACTGTGTTGGGCCTTCTCCGAGAGAATAACAACCCTACTCTGTGTGTGTATGGTATTGAGTGTATCTTGAACAATCGGGGAAAAACTAAGACTATTACAGATAGTGCTTGTATTCCTGATGGCTCCTCTCATCCCCCTCCTTTTCTCTAGTTGCCGCCTTTTATAGTACGTGAAGGAGCGGCATAGTTACTCCAGGTAAAGCGGCGCCTCATCACCACCTCGTGAACGGCGCATGTTGGTAGTAATTACCGTGTATTAATTCTCCACGCCGCTCAACATGACTATATACCGTAGATAATGGGTATTACGTGCCATTATTCTCGTAGAATAACAACAGATGATGATCGTTTGAATTCCTTAATCAATAAGACCCACTTGTCTCGCAGTGTTCATTTGATTATAAGGTGGTCGTGGTTGACCTAGTCGAGATGAATCTACGATTATAAGGTAGTCGAGCAAGACTTACGATTATGGGATAGTCGTAGCATAACTTACGACTATGGGGGTGGTCGAGAAGAACTTACGACCATCCATTTGGTTCTTCCTTCATAACATTAAGGGTACACTCAGGTTCACATGACGCCATATTTACCTATAATAAAAATTATAGATAAAAGGTAAAATGAGGATTATTATATCTCGCCATCTAGCCCCCACTTCAAGTGAAAGCAACTTACTTGGTAAAGGGTTCTAGATGGTCTTACGATCATGAGAGGATCAGAGAAAATAATCGAAGGAAAAACTCTTCGATTGTATACTACTTTGACCGAAATGTGCTTGGTCAAGAAAATTGCTTAGGACTATCAAGTGGTCGTAAAAGCATTTCTACGATCACAAGGTAGTCGAGTATAGTGACCGGAAGAAGGAACTTTCCGATTATCATTTCCTTTGGTTGAAAAGATCTAACCAAGGAAGTAATTTCGCTTGAGATGTAAACGCAAACCTGAATTTCTCGAATCGGACACATTGGGAATCTCAAACGACGCTCGCTAGCCTGTTCATTGAAGCGTTCCGAGACGGTGGCGACCCTTTGAATGTCACGCCCGGCTCAAGGTACGCGATTATATATACTCACCGGGGTAAAACCTAAGATCTTACTTTTCCCCAAATTGCTCTCGCCGTTTTTTCAACCTCTTGCCTTCTCCGCCGAAGTCGTTTTGCCTTCTCCGCCGCCACTCCAATTGTGCCCACTTTTTCGACCCAAAATTTCTGCTTCCGAGAGAAATGGCCAGAAAGTTTCGAGTGGGAAGAGTCGGAGATGGATGCGCGA
Source organism: Phyllostachys edulis (assembly GCA_036346405.1). NCBI lineage: Eukaryota > Viridiplantae > Streptophyta > Magnoliopsida > Poales > Poaceae > Phyllostachys > Phyllostachys edulis. The sequence continues at coordinate 77,529,546 of CM070550.1, read as the reverse complement.
AGATTCAAGCCCTAGTTGTCGCCGGAAGATTCCAGAGAAGACTCGTGAAATGGCTTCCAGATTTGGGCAAGATTACCGTCAGGAGAATGGGCAAATTCCGCCTTCCGTGCTTATTGTGAATGTGGCCTTCGATCGCTGCTTCACCCTTTTCACTGTTGTGCTCGAGCATTTTGGGGTGGAGTTAGTGAACCTTGGTCCTAACTCGATCACCATGCCGAAGGCCAGATATTTGTGCGAGGCGACAGGAATTCCATGACCTTGAGCTTTTCCAATATTTCTATGGAATGTCTCGCAAGTCGGATTGCCGGAAGTTACGGTCTAAAACTCCACGACGGAAGTCGAGGGAGTATGTTCAGAGTTTCACCTACTTCGTGGCGGGATGGAGGAAGAGGTGGTTTTATCGAAAGTCACCTCGGAAGATGCCTCTCTTTCGTGGGAAAGGTCACAAAAGCAATCTTCATGGATTCGACTCAAGATATCACCGGATTGCCCTTATGTTCAAGCTTATCAAGGACTTGAAGAAGGAAGGGTCGGATGGCATGTGGTGAAAGATTTCATCACACGAATTAGTCCTTGAAGAAACGAGCATCCCTATGTGGAGATACTCTGGCTAATGACCCAACCAGGACTACAACGAGGGTAAGTGAATTTTCGACTTAGCTCTCGGTTTGGTCTTTCTGCAAAGTTATTTAAAAGATGCCTTTATCTGCTTGAACAGATCTTTCACCAACGGAGATTGACGTTAGAGTCAAACTCGCTTTGAGAAGTCTCCTCCACTTAATGTGGCGGTTCCTAAAATCCTTGCGGTCGATCCGCAGAGGAAATGATGGTTCGCCTAAAGGTAATCAAGAGTTGATTTTGTCTTTAAGACTTTATAGTCGAGAAAGAACTTACGACTAGAGAAATGTTGTAGAAAAACTTACAACTTAGTCGTGACCGTAGGAAATCTTACTACGAGGAAAGGTCGAGAAAAACTTATGATTTGATATCGGTCGAGAAAATCTTACGACCGCTAGTAATTCTTTCTTCGCTTTTGCTTTACGTAAAGTAGGCATGGAAAATCGTCGGGATGATGAAGAAGTCAGATCGATAACCATCGGTGCAGGTTGACAAAGGACAAAGGCTCGGCTCCTTCGCCCAAGAGACGCCGACTTTTAAGGGTGACGACAAAGTAGGGACGAGCTCGAGTTCTAGTCCTTCGACCGGATCCTCTCGCAAAGCTTGTGGCAAACATAGCAAGAATCAAGCCGAGGCTAAAATAGTCAAGTGGAGGAGGTCAAGTAGTGAACCTCTAAAGCGCAAAGCTCGCAAGGCCAAGGTACCTTCTATTATGACAAAAATCTTCGCAGCTTCGCCACTCCCGGTTTTGTTAAGCACTTGGAAAAGGAGAACCGGAAGGATTTTATGTCTTTTGTGAAGGATAATACCGCTCAAAGAGAGCCTATGGTGATGGCAATGTCGCTCTTGGAGTGGTCGAGACCGATCTCGCCATCCAGAAGTCGAGACCAGAGAGATGGTCCTCGTTCAAGATCCACGACACTGACGTGGTCGTGGCTAAGCCCATTCTTCAACTCGAACTTCACCGTAGTGGTCGAGAGAAGAAGAAATCTTCCGCTGGGAAAGTGACTCCCAAATTCTGCTTAGGTCCAAGGTGCAGAGGTATGTGAAATATACTAAAGTGTAAGAACAGAGTTTACCTTTTTCCTTTTCACAACTTGAATTGCTTTCCTTTTGTCGCTTTTAGCCCGACTCCTTCAAATTTCGAGAATGCTTCCGCTGAGAAGTTTATTGCTACCTCTCCAACCGCCGAGAGACAACAAGGAAGTGGTCGAGGATCATCCTCTACCAAGTGGTAGAAGAAGTCATACCGACGTGGTTACAACAACCAATGAGGTACTGTTGTACCCAAGAAGGTAACGGCTACAACCTCTCAAGTAGCAGCGGTGACCACAGAGATGGTCGTGGAGACTCCAAAGAAGAAATGCGACCATCGAGATGGTCGTGAAAACTCCAACAACAATGCGACTATCGAGGCGGTCGCCACGACTAATCGAGATGGTCGTGGATAGAACAGAGGCAACCGCAGGCCTCTGGTCAAGATGGTGGCGATTCTGGCCCATCGCGCTTTAAAGGAGATCGCGCACGCTCCTCCCACTCCAAAGAGAAACTAAAGTTACGTAATCAAGAAGAAGAGTATTTCAACTTCTTCCCCGACTTCTTTGGGCCTCGCTTCATCGTAGGGTCTTCGCTTTCAGATCTCGCGATCGAGTCCCCATCCCAACGATATTCCCAATAGAGGGATACCTTTGATAATGAACATCTTGAGAAGGTTTTGGGACCAAGTCACGAGGGTAGACAAGTCAAGATCCCTGAGTCGGTTTATTCGATGTTTGCTCGATCAACTATGAATGTAAGTACTTAATCGTATTTATATATATACAGTATAATCTTCTCTTGTTTCTCTTCGTCTTTTCATCTTGCGTAAAGCCATAGAGCAAATTGTCGTTGTTTCGGTGAATATCATCGACAACTTCTAGAGTCATGACAGAAAGAGGAACTCGCAAACAAGCAGAGAGGTGGTAAGTCACTACTATTCATAGTCACCTTAGATTTGACTACTTATATAGTGCTTACGGAATTTGTCATGGAAAAACTCACGACTAGGTAATGGTCGAAAAGACTTATGACCAAAGGGCTTTGTCGAGAAGAACTTACGACTCAGGTCAATGGTTGTAGAAGAACTTACAATCGATTGACCCATGTTCATGTCCACCGTTATCCTTGCGTGCTAAACAAAGGACGCTTAAGATCTTAGCCGACTCGCCGATTATAAAAAAGAGGAGTCGAAAAAGTTTAGGAAGAGGTATTAGACCTCCGGAAAAAGCTTAAAGAAGCTAACTCGCAACCATGAAGTCGCAGGAAAAATTAAACAAAGAAGTGTGAACTTAAGATCGCTATATCTTTGATCTTTACCTAACTCTTGCTTCTTTTCGTAAAAAGAAGACGAGACGAAAAAAGCTCCGTAATGAAGTTAGAGAGAAAACTTCAGCTTATTCACGAGCTTACTCGTATGTCCAAAAATAAAGATCAAAACCTTGAGACGCCGAGAACTCGAATATCAAGTAAGTAATTTTTACCCGCATTCTTTACGAAGTTATTTCTTTTCTCACTTCCACTTCCTTTCTAGCAATGGACGTTAAATTGAGAGAACTTGAGATCGAATCGCGATAAAGCCGTGATTTATAATCGCACCGCCCTTATTGCAAAGAAGAATGTGGAGGATATTGTATCATGGGAGAAAAGTATGCCGAGACCGTTGCTTCCCATAATGAAGAGGTTAAGAAGTTGATTCTCAACTAGTGGGTAAGAAGTTCTTTTACCCGTGGTTATTTTTGTTTTTTTTTCCTCTAGGAGTTTATTTTTGTTTGACCAATCTTATTTCTTGAGCAAGTGGTCGAAAACAAAAGTCTCATGAGGCTTCGACTTGTACCCAACAGAGATGGAAGCAATGAAGATTAAACTTCAAGGAAACATCACGCCTCGAACAATGTGCTTGGTGAGCTACATAATGAGGGAAAGACTCTCAAGATGATACAATAGCTGCTCACACAAGTACCATTGGGGATCAAGTCGATTTTGCAAGATCCGTGACCACTCAAGGCCAACCAAGTCAATCGATAAAGGAGGCGGTCGAACTCGCAGAAGTTATGCATTAGCAAAACTTAAAGCTCATGACCCCAACCTTAATGTGCAACCACTGGCCGACTTCAACCGCTCAAGCGTATGAAGACGTCGATGGAGGAGATGTAATCGCTGGTTTGAAAGTTTCAGAGGAGATGCAATGGGCTCTCCTCTTCGTGAGTAGTCTCAGAATGAACTTGTGAAAAACAGTCTTTTGTTGATATAATCCATCTTGTTCCTCGCAAATCATCTTGTCGAGTAGTTAGTAACTCAAAAGATAATTAACTAATTTAAAGACTAAGAAATGAAGTCAAATGTAATGACTTTATCCTAGCTCCCCGACTATTTGCTTAGTTTATGAAAACTAAGTAAATAGTTTTGTCTCTCGCAAATCATCTTGTCGAGTAGTTAGTAACTCAAAAGATAATTAACTAAATAAAGACTAAGAATTGAAATCAAATTATTCTAGCCCTCGACTATTTGTCGAGTTTGTTTAGACAAACTAAGTAAATAGTCTCAGAGAAAGGGTTTCAAAACAGAGAGGTTTGTTTAACTTGTAGTTTTTGGTCTCAATTGTCATGCATCGGTCTAAAGGGTGGTAACGAGTTGACACTAGGAAGTTCCTTCTAGTGGGGTGACCACGCAAGAGAGAGGACTAGGTAATGTTAACATCTCCGACTAGTTTAATCAAATCGAGAACGGCAACTTGAGTTAAGCAAACGCCTAGAGGACTTTAAAATATTTACTCGTTCTTCTTATGTGGACTCGATAAGTCCGCCCCGGTAGCAAGAGTAGGAAATCGAACAAAGCTAGAAGCTCCTTCCAGCAAGGTGACCACGCAGAGAGGAGAGGCTTCGACTAGATGTGTCTCTTCCTCCCACCGCTTAAGATGAAACGAGTACACCCAAGACGGTTAAGCAAATCGAGAAAGTGCGCTCTTCTTAGAGTATTTTTCAAATTAATCAAGAAATAAACTAAGGTGAAAAGAGTTGGCCTTCAAAAATATTTCGACTAAATAAAACCCGAAGTTCTTTGTGTTGGCCATAAAAGCGAGTAACGAGTCGACACTAGGAAACTCCTTCTAGTGGGCGTGACCACATGCAGAGAGGAGAGGCTTCGACTAGGTGATGTTATCGCCTTCCGACCAAAGGTAAAGAAAATCGGGTGTTTAAAACATAGTCGAAAAAATAATGAAAGCACTACTCAAAAGTAAGACAATAGAGATAGAAAAACCCGATTCTTTATTGTCCGAATAGCCGGTTACACATAGAACTTGCGTGAATCGGGTCGATGTTCCAAGAATTCGAGAGAACTCGCCGCCTTCCATTGCCAATCGCATCAACCTCGAACGAGTAACTTCGACCATCGTAAGGACCTTCCCACTTGGGAGAAAGTTTGTTCCGATTAGACTTGATTGGCAAAGCCTCAATACCAAGTCATCTACAAAGAAGGTCAGCGAGGTTGAACCTTACGATCGTAGTATCTTCGCAGGCTTGTTGGTAGATTGCCGAACTAATTAGGGCCTGGTTTCTCCTTTCTTCAAGTAGATTAATATCATCTCGTCAATTTGTTCCTGGTTGGAGTCCGTGAATGTTTCGACTCGTGTTGACCAGATCTTTAGTTCCGAGGAAGCATAGCTTCAAAGACCAAGACTAAAAAGAAAGGTGTTTCTCCTCAGAGTCTGACGGTAGTTGTACGAATCGCCCATAATATGAGGGTAATTTTGTACCCAAGCCCCGAGCGTTTGATGAGTCGGTCAAGACTCGAAGTTTTAATTCTCTCATTATTTGGCCGCTTGCACGCTCGACCGCTTCCATTACTCGGGATGGGCCATGTAGCATAACATAACTTGGTACCCAACTCGTCAGTAAAATTCTCAAATTTTGCGCCGAAAATTGCTTACTATTATTCGTAATTATTCGACTTGGTACTCCAAATCGAGTAATTACGATCTCATCATAAACCGTTTTGCTGCTTCCGTGGTTATCCCAGTCACAGGTTCAGCTTCAATCCATTTTGTGAATGTATCAATAGCCACAAAAAGGAACTCGAAACCTCCCGGAGCTTTAGGAAACGGTCCCAAGATATCAAGACCCCAAAGTTGCAAAAGGCCAAGATAGAGGTATTGTTTGTAATGCCCGAGCTGGTTGGTGTATTTGCTCGCTATGAAACCGCATCGACACACTTTTAACCAACTCTTTAGCATCGATAGGGTTGTACAAGAAAACCTTGTCGAAAAGCCTTGCCGACCAACGCTCAGAGGAAGCATGATTTCCACAAATGCCACCATGTATGTCGTGAAGGAGTGTTAATCCTTCGCTCATGAATGCATCACATGAGCACCCCTTGAGTACCTCGCTTATAGAGAACTCCTTCGACCAAAGTATACATTTTGGCTTTTCGATAAGCGATCCGCCTCGAGATCATCTTCGCATGTAACCCTTCAAGATAATCATAGATGGGCGCCATCCATGTATCCTCGTATTCTAGAGAGGCCGCCTCAATAGGAGGTGTCTCGCTCTTCAACCGAGAAGGCTTCGGAGTTGTTCCAAGAAGACTCCTTTTGGTACTTCAGATCCGAAGAAGCTATTCGAGCAAGTCGGGTTCATGAGGAAATTATCCTTTCGAGGATGAATTGTGCCTCAAACCTAAAAAATACTTTTCTAGCTTACGATTCGATAAGTACCGAGACATTGTCGGGTTAGAGCACCGGTACTTTTTACCGACTTGATTCACGATTAGTTGAGAGTCTCCTCTCACGAGTAGTCGGCGAATCGAGAGCGCTTTCACGTCAGATACCAACTAGCAAACCTTCAGATTCTCGCCACATTATTAGTGGCCCGAAAGTTTAATTGTATGGCATACTTTAAGGTCTCTCCAAGAGGAGATACCAGACCACCTCAAATTTCGAGCCACTTAAAGTAAGCGACCCGTCAGTACATCGCCCATCGGTCGTGGGAATCAGATCGGGATCCCGAACAGTTCAGATTTGTCCATTCGGCGACAAAGTCCGCCAAGATCCGATTTAACGGCCGTCGACACGAATGGATGTCGAACTCCCCAAGTTCGACCGACCATTTTGCCATGCGCCCCATTGCTTCCTATTCTCGAGGATCGCTCCCAAGGGAAACTCGACGCAAGCCTAGTTTGTGCGCCAAAATAATGCCGCAGCTTCTCAAGACATGAGGAGGGCATATGAAGCTTTTGGACCCGAGGGTAACGCCTTAGGTCCGTCCGTAAAACTTCACTTACGTAGTAAACCGGTCGCTGTACATTTTCACGTTCTACAACCAAGATCGCTACCGACCGCTGGCGTGGCGCGCCTAGGTAAACCAAGAGCGCTTTCTTCCGCCCCTGAGAGACCGTAATAGGAGCACTCGTGAAGGTACCTCTTGACATCCTCAAAGGCGGCGTTTGCCTCTTTCGACCACTCAAAACTTTCGTGTCTCCTTAGAAGTTTAAAGAAAGGTAGTCCCTTTTCTCCCAATCGGCGATGAAACGACTTAGAGCCGCCATGCACCCAAAGGAGTTTCGGACTTCTTTCCGTAGTTGAGGGCGATTTGTAAATGGCTTTTATCTTTTAGGGATTCGCTTCAATTCCTCGATAGATACTAGGAATCCAAGCAATTTCAAGAGATTCCAAACACACACTTCTCGTGATTAAGTTTTAAGCGATGTTTTATGAGATTGTCGAATGTTTCTTGTAGGTCGGTAATATGATTAAGTTTCTTGATGCTTTTGACAACTAAGTCATCAACATAGGCTTCTAGATTTCGCCTAATTGAGATGAAAAAGTTGCTGATCAAGCGCTGAAAAGAAGCGTTACCGGCATTTTTAGACCAAATGGCATTTTGACATAGCAAAATATACCAAATGGTGTAATAAATGCGGTCTTTTCTTCATCGTCTAGACACATATTAACTGTGATATCCGCAATATGCATCTAAAAACTTAACATTTCACAACCCGCAGAGAGTCAACCAACCGATCGACACGAGGTAAAGGAAAATCGCTTTTGGACAAGCTTTATTAAGATCAAGAAAGTCTCACGCACATACGCCACTTGCCGCTTGACTTTCTAACCATTACAGGTTAGCCAACCATTCTCGATGGTTGACTCTCTTATAAAGCCCGCTTAAGTAGCTTATCCAACTCGATTTAATAGCATCCCGCCGATCAGGCAAATCTCCGCAATTTTTGTTTTACGGTACTTTGTCGGCCGTAAGGCTAGCTCGGCTCGATCACCTCCTTGGGGACTCCGGCATGTCGGATGCTTGCCACGCTAATACATCTGCGTTAGCTCTGAGGAAGGTGATGAGGGCGCCTTCCTATTTGGGGTCGGAAGTATCCCGATGTAAAGCAGCCTTCGAGGGCTCCCTGCGCCCAGAGGAACCTCTTTGACTTTGTCGCTCGGCTTTGGTGTAGTTTTTAGGCTTCACTTGCTAGTCGAAGGTCGATTTTTTCTCGAGTTGGTATTTGTCCTACCATCTCAAGGATCGACGGCCGCAGTATGCGCCATCTTCTTGTCACAATGGATTGTAATTACTCCTTTGGGACTCGCATCTTAATACATTGATATCCATAATGAGTAGCCATTAGAATTTTGCCAAAGTTGGTCGTCCGAGTATGGCGTTATATGTCGATCGAAATCGACCACATCAAAGGAGATTTTCTCGTCTCGAAATTACTTGGTGAACCAAATGTTAAAGGAAGAGAAACTTGACCAATTGGTTTGGTCAAGATCCCGTGACAATCCCATGGAAAGAGTATCGCATCGGTCTCACTTTGGTCCCGGTACTTACATGTCATCGGGGCACTCAGAATAAAATATTTAACGAGCTTCCACCATCAACCAAAACTCGATTGACCCGACAATTGTTGATGGTGGGTTCGATCACGATTGGGTATCGACTGTCGAGTCGAAGGATCGGCGATCACTCTTCTCGAAAGAAATGGTGACTTCCGACCACTTCGTAATTTATGGACGAGAGGAGGATCTATGGAGTTTACCTCGCGTCAGCACCTTGAGCTGTCGCTTTGATTCATATGCCGATGATCCCCGTAGATGTGTTCAATGGTGTGTTGCGGATCCTGAACAGATCTCCTCTTCGTCATCTCAAGATTTATGACCACCGGTTTGACCTACCGCCGAGGTGGGAAGTGGTCCTTGTCGCTGTAGTAGTCTTCAAGCTGCTGGAAGACGGCTAGCTATGGAAGGTCATGCCCTTCCTTTTTATGGAATGGACACCACCTAGGCTTATCATTTTTCCGATTAGGGCGCTTACCTTTGCCTCTCTCGCTTGAGTGTGGCTTGATGTACGTGGCTCTTTATCATTCATGTACCAATACCTCCTTGAACCGCTGGTTTTTGACCCTTCATCTTATTCTTGGACTTTTTGCTTTCTTATCCTTCTTTACCAACTTCACCGCTCTCGAGATGGATTGTCTTCACGATCGATTGTGTTGTTCCACTCGACCGCCCAGAGGCAAGAGTATATCGATCGCCATTTCAAAGAGTTCGCGACGTAGTAGGAGGATTTAAAGCAATATCCTCTCGTTATCCTTCTACTACGGACTCGCTTGAAAGCCCCGATGACGATGAATCGAAACTTAGGAATTGAGTTACTTAACCCGATCAAGCGCTTTGATGAACGGGCGCAATGTCTCGTTGTCGCTCGTCTCATCCGGCAAGTCGCCCTCCTTTCTGTATGCATTGTATGTGCCTTGGAAATTTGCCGAGAGAAGATCGCAGAGATGTTGCCAAGAATAGATCGACTCGAGTGGTTGGTTTAGTAACCACGATCGAGCGATCCTTCGAGCACGATTGGAAGGTAATTTGCCATCACATGCTCTCTCCTCCCCGCCGCTTCGAATACCGTTAGTAAATTTGAAGGAATTCGATGGGATTTTGGGAACCATCAAACTTCTCCATGTTCACTGGTTGAAAACGAGGTGGCCAGCGAACAGCTCGGAGATCAGGCGAGAATGCCTGACATCCAGTAATGACTTCTTGACGCCTCCTTTGCAGAAAAGAAGAGTTGATATCATCAGGTGGTTGTACTCGACGATACCCAGTAACAGGTTGACCCGACCTGTAATAAGTCTCGGTCCTACGAGGGGAATACTCCTCGTAGTTTATCTCGCTGCTGCAGATTTCCATGTCGGAGTGGTGAACGATCATCTTCCGAGGAGCTTTTTGATCATCGGTCATTTGAAGACATTTCTTCGAGTAGGAGATCGACACGACTTGTCATTATTACCGATTTCTACGCGGTGATATGTTGGATTGATCGGTAGTCAAGAAGTCGATGGGTACGACTACTTGAATGATGTCGACGAGGAGCTTCAAATTTTTTCATTGTACTCGAAGTTTTGTGCGATCTCTTCAAATAAGAGGTCGAGTTCGGCGCTCGGGCTAGCTCTTGAGTTGGATTCTCGAGCAAATCATTGATGTGCCGGAGCTCTCGAGCTTCTTCGATTGATATTGAATACGCCCAGCAAATTCTTCGAGCTTCAATCTTCTTCCTTCAATTGCCTCAAGATTTTCCATGTTAGACTCTTGAGATTGCCTCAATGAAGCGAGAATGTCGAGGATTTCTCGGCGCTCATGAAGGCGCTGGTCGTGGTCCGCCAGAGGTGGTGTCCTCGCCATTGCCACGAGGGGCGCAGTGTGTGACCTTCGAAGGGTCTCCATCTCGGTCTTTAGAAGAGTGATCTTGATCCGAGGGAAGGACGAAGACCTCCTGCTGATGATTCTCACTTGCGCCGAGGCCTCTCCGCTTGAGGAGTCGCCGAGAGACACCATCCGGCGACTTGGAGTAATCCTCCAAGTAGGGGAAGTCTGGGTTATAACTGCTCCGCGGCGGCAGTGTGACCATGGAGAGATGGTCGAATTTGCAGAAAAGCATGCTTGATCCCGCCTCTCGGGCGTTATCCAGAGAGAGAGAATCACCAGATGGGTGAAGTCCTGCATGTGGCTTCTAGAGCTTGCCTCACCAAGTCGGACCGCCTAGGGGAACTTGGACACTTCGAGGAAAAACTCTCGTCAGGTCGTGAGTCCACTGGGTGTGGTCCTGGTCGATTGACCCTTGTCCCTTGAGAGGTAGATTTCTCTTGGACGCATTGTGGGGATAAGGATCCTCCTCAACTCCACCGGCGACATTGTCTCCTCGGATCCGTGGGAAGATCCTGAGGCAAGAATGCCATAGGATGAGTCATCACTTGGTTCGTGACCAAATCCAAAGATCCATGTCGACGCTCACAGACCGCTAAGTCGAACCAGTTCTCCTCGCTCCATTCTCCGCCATGAGTGCATGAGATTTGGAAAACAGAGAAAATGTTGACAAGAAATTACCGAAGATCCCTACTGTCGGCGCTTAACGTATCGGTATTTTAGAACCGAATTTACGTAAAGATTGTTTGATTCGGGGTCTCCTAGAATAGAATCATGCAGAGATCGACACGGAATTTTTATACTGTGTTCGCCTTCTCCGGAGAGAATAACAACCCTACTCTGTGTGTGTATGGTATTGAGTGTATATCGAACAATCAGGGAAAAACTAAGACTATTACAGATAGTGCTTGTATTCCTCGATGGCTCCTCTCATCCCTCCTTTTCTAGTTACCGCCTTTTATAGTACGTGAAGGAGCGGCAAGCTATCTGTAAAGCGACGCCTCATCACCTCCTCAGAATTCAAGCATGTTGGTAGTAATTACCGTGTATTAATTCCTCCACGCCGCCAACAACTATATACCGTAGATAATGGGTATTACGTGCCATTATTCTCAGAGAATAACAACAGATGATGATCTGCTTGAATTCCTTAATCAATAAGACCCACTTGTCTCGCAGTGTTCATTTGATTATAAGGTGGTCGGAGTTGACCTAGTCGAGATGAATCTACGATTATAAGGTAGTCGAGCAAGACTTACGACTATGGGATAGTCGAGCATAACTTACGACTATGGGGGTGGTCGAGAAGAACTTACGACCATCCATTTGGTCCTTCCTTCATAACATTAAGGGTACACTCGTGGTTCACATGACGTCATATTTACCTATAATAAAAATTATAGATAAAAGGTAAAATGAGGATTATTATATCCTCGTCAAGAAGCAAAAGACGTTATGGTCAAGGTTTTTACAGAATTGCCACGTAGGGCTTACAACAAAAGAGAGTTCATAGCGGAAAACAAAACACTCATGGAAGCCATTCGACATGACACAGGCAATCGAGTGGAGGACGTCTCCTAGCCCGCAAGGTCTTCAAAGAACTCCTCTTCATAGAGCTCGGAGCTCCCTAGGTCCTCTTCAGCGACTGATCAACCAGAGGGCATAAAGTTGTGAGTACTTTGAATGTACTCAGCAAGTCGTAGGGAAATGTATGCAAATAGTATTCATGCCAGGCTGGACAAGGATAGCTTTATGGTTACTTTGCAGAAAGTAGAATTGACTGGAAATACAGTAAGTAGATTGCAAAGCACAAGTTGAAAGACTAATACATAAGTAATCAAGTTCATTTGAAACAACTCGGAACACCCTACCCACTTCCCAGACCACTCGGAACGAACCACGACCACAAAGTTGAGAAAGTCTACCCCTTCCGTGAAATCACCAGGCATTGTCCATAACCAGGGACACGGCTATTCGAATAGTTTTACATTCTGCAGAGGTGTACAGCTTTACCCACAAGACACGACCTCTCTAGTTGGTTGGGCATCCGTCGATGCCCCTGCTCACTACCTTAGGTAAGCAGTCTAGAGTGCGTGACAAGGCCTTTACAAATCTCTGTTTTGACCCGGTTCCGCTCGCTAAGATTTCGCCTTCCTGGCCCCCTCTTGCGCCATTCTCAACCAAAATGGAACCGACTCAAAGCATTGCTAATTAGTTGGCCAGGACCATCCCATAATGAACTTGTGGTTGCACGGTATAGCCTAGATCAATGGCTTGCAAGGTTAAGTCCTTAGTCACTACTCAGGCGAGACAATCACATCCCAATGTGCTTCTTGCACCCCCTTTACTGCATGATCACTCGCCCGAGTAAAAAAATCATTTTTGGGTTCATCCCGACCAAATGACCACCCTAGCCATGGCACAACATCTTTTAACAACAGTTGTCACGCCACAATTCCATATATCATTAAGTCAAATTCATCATCATTGAATCATGTGATCGAGAAACATCGCATAACTAAAGCATGTCTAAGCAATATACGCACCCATCTTGGTATCTCAAAGATGTCCAACTAAGATTACCCAACCTATAGTGTCCAAGGGTACATCTCAACATGTCAATCACAAGTATTCAATGAGTCATACGGTCGAGTAGGTATTTAGCTATTTTCCAAACCATTTTTATACAATTAGGCATGCATGTTGGTATAAAATAATATAATTTTGCAAACTGGGTACGACATGATCAAAGGTCTACGACTTGTCTTCATTGAAGAGCCGAGATTCTTCAAGAGATGTCATCGTCCAAGAACTCTTCGAGAAGCCGAATCTACACATGCGAAAAGGGCCAAATAAATACAACAAATCCAAACTAAAACCAAAAACTGCCAAACTAGAACTAAAAGAAAGGCACTGAATTTAGAGGAATTAGGAACGAGCTCTTGGGAGGGGGCTCGGCTAGTCGGGAGGAGGTCCAACGGGTCGGGAGGAGGTCCTACGGGTCGGGAGAAGGCCCTAAGGAGGAGATACGACCACTCAACGTGGTCGTACAAAGAATACAAAAGGATACGACTACGCAACGTAGTCATAAGAGGGATACATGAAGGATACGACTACGCAACGTGGTCGTAAGAGAAAGGAAGAGAACAGGGCACGAAAGAACTCGCCAGGAGAGAGAGAGAGAGAGAGAGAGAGAGAGAGAGAGAGAGAGAGAGATCAGAGAAGACTGGAGGAGGACGGCGACCAAGCAAGGCGCCCGTGAACTCCTTGGCAAGGGAGATGGATGGCGCAGCTCCGGCCAATGATGGCAAAACTCTAAGCATCTGTGAAACTAGGCGAGAGCAAGAGTGTTAAAGTGAGAAAAAGGAGATGAAAGAGAGGGTAGGTGAAGGAGGAGATGGGGGGTAGTGAGGAGACAAGAGGGGAACGGCATCGCAGGTTTACAACATTTAATACGACACAATGACATTTAATGCGCGAAGATTTTTGCATCAGCAGTGACGCGACAGAAGGAAGAAGAAGGTGAGCAGGGGACTGACAGGTGTGGCCGATCAAAACTTGGGAGGGTGGTCCAACCAATGGGGTGGTCGTGACCAAAGGGGAGGTCGTGATCAACGAAGAGGTCGTGACCAACGAGGAGGTCGTGACCAGTCTCCAGGACCACCCGGGAGATCTTCTAGGACCACCCAAGAGGTCTCTCAGGACCACCCGAAGGTCTCCTAGGACCACCCGAAGGTCTGGATTGAGGGAGGTCCAAATGAGAGGGAGGTCTGGACTGAGAGGAAGGTTCAAACGAGAGGAGAGAACGGGACGAACAGAGAAAGGGGATGTTGAACACCCGAGAACTCCAACAAACTCAAAACAAACCAAACTCGAATTAATTGAAGTTTGATTTAGTCATTTTAAACACTTTTAATTCCAAAATCTCAAGTTAAGCTTTAGAACTTCAATAAAACCAAATTGTTATTTTTATTTTGAAAATTCAAAAAGCTCAGGAAAACTGGAACGTTACATAGCCTATATAAAGGAGGGGGAACCTCAACCATTGTATACAGTTTTACAAAAGAGCAATAAAGAAAAGCCAGAAGTACCCTCATATCTCTGTGTTCAATCTACTATTTTGTTCGTGTGTTCTTGCATTGTTCTTACGATTCTAAGTTTATCTACGAGGTAATCGCTCGGACTGAACTCGCCAGCTATGGTGATATGTCCTTTTTTCCGCAACAAAGTCAGTGTGAATGGATTCTTAGAGCATGCAACAGATTTATTGTCAAAACTTGTGTCCTTGATTCTTCGATCTATTGCCTCGTCTTGTTGGCCAATCGCTCGCATTATGTTTATATGTACGTTGTTGACTTTTTTTACTAACCCGATTGAATGTTTCCTTTTGTACATATCGTACTGTACTCGGCTTATTTTTGTTCAATCGTCGTGGTCCAAATATATGATTTATATCATCTCAGGAACGCGAGCTGCACTTTATTCACGTGAATTTAACAACAAATTAATGAGATGTTTAGAGCAATCAATCAATCGGAGGTTTAGAGCATGTAATGTAATACGATTTTTTTTTCTTCCGTACTATTATAAGAACTGTTATCTGATCTCTATTCAGTAATAACTAGGGGTTGTGAGCACCAGGCTGTCTCTCTCTCTCTCTCTCCATTAACGTAGCCTCTCTCCCCTCCCCATCGTGACACCAGAAAGGCGATCGCCGAACCTGATTTTTTTACCCCCTCCCCATCCTCTCCTCCCACAAAGCCGCACCGCGTCGCGTCGATCGCGCGGCCTCCCCACCCACCCAGGTACGCACGCGCCCTCTCTCCCCGATCCATCAACCCCTTCGTATCTTCTCTCTTCCCATCCAATCCAATCCGCGCCGTCTCGATCGCGTGTTGCTTCCTAGCTCGCATCGGCACGATCGGTCTCGCTGAGGTGATCCCGATTGGAATAGTTGGAGCCGATGAACAGGAGTGGAGGAGCGCGCGCGAGCGGGCGGGGAGAGGGGGGGTTTCCTTAGGTTTTTTTTTATCGTGGCTTGTCTGAGGGATGCGGGATGGGCTCTAGGCCTTCTAGGTGAGTTTGGTGGGTAGCAGGGGTAGTACACATGCTTGCGAATTGTGATGGTGGTACAGTACAGAAAATGATTTGGGGGGGGGGTGGGGGGTGGTTGGTGGGGTAGGATTAACCGGGAAGCGTCACAGGAGAATTATTGGGTACTGTGGTTGTAATTGTCCTCCTCCCCCTGGAAACAGCTGCCTGCCCCCTAGAGTTTAGTCCAACGACGAAGATCTTGTTGGGCTTAAGCTGTGGTTGCCATCCTGTGAGTTAATGGCACATGCGTACCAAGATGGGTTTCATTATTTGACTACAGCGCCACATATTGTACATTAAACACTAAACAAAATGATGCCCATTTGATGTGGAATTATGAGGCTACAAACGATGGATCAAAGTCATGTTCTTCGGTGTTAGGAAGAGGGTTGGGACTTGGGAGTCAGTGGCTCGGTGCCACAAATCAGGTTCCCCATAGGATTCTGCCTGTGGGTGTGCTATGAAGAAAGATGCTAGTTTCTACCTCCGAAGAAAGCATTACTGAATGATATGTCGGAGCTAGCAAATATATTTGCTGCATTTTTGTAATTAGTTGATTCTGCATCGTTCATATTGCATTTTGGTTTTTAGAAGCATCACATTGGTAATACTAATAAATGAGGGCCTATGTCATAGTATTGTTAGTTCTGTTCTCATTTATTTTATTATATAATATCTACCATCGGAGTGGGAAAAAATAAAAAGAAGCTAAGATAGGAAGGTGACAGAGAAATCTGTTGGTATGTTAATACGTTGCTGGGCACCTGTGTACAAAAGTTTGCAGCTTGTTGATTGTGTTGCTTAGTGCTAGCACATTTCATGATGTTGCCGTTTCTTGTTTTACATATGTGATGTACTTCACAAATTAAGCATATGTGATCAATATCTACCTGATGGTTAAGAGTACTTTCATCCACCTAAATCAATGAATAGAGGAATATGCTACATTTTAAGTTGCTTGGATGCCTGCTTGCTTGCTTGGAATAACCTGCAACTCATATATAGATAACAAGCATGAGAATAAATGCTTAGTTTTTCAATACATTAAAAGTTAATAGATAGCCTAGTTTTTTTGGGTGCTATTATGAACATTTTTGCAGCTTTTGTAGATAGGTTTGGTATCTACCCTGCTGTAGTTGTGTGCTCATTCAATGTATAGGTAGAAAAAGAGTGAAGCTTCAATGCATATACCCACTTTTCCATTCTCTTTGCTTCCCACTATCCACAATCCCACTGCTTCCATAGTTCCATTGTTTCCAGAGTAGTAGAAAAAGAGGGAAGCTCATTAGGAGACTCTGGAAATAGTGGAACCGTGGAAAAGTAAAAAGGAAAAAAGAAAGGAGAAGAGAGTACATGTATTGAAATTTTTCTCTTTCTCTACCTATACATTGAATGAGCATATACCTCACCTGCTGCCTTTGGTAGATTCCAAAATTATCTATCAAAGTTGCGAATATTCAAAATAGCATAGGAGAATGCAATGAGGTAGAATAAGGATAGAAGGGAGGAGAAGGTGAGAACAAGCTAGAAGGGATTTCTCTTTTTTACCTATACATTGAATTAGCATAGCTACCAACAGCTTTGGTAAATTCCAAAGTTATATAGCATAGGGAGAATACAAGTGAGGTAGAATAAAAGAAAGAAGGAAGAGAAGGTGAGAACAAGAAGTGGAAAGAGAAAAGAGAGAAATGAAGAGGAGAAGCGAGGAGAAGGGAGAAGAGAGTACATGGAAATAAGAGAGCAAAGATAGAAGGAGGAGAGAACAAGTTAGAAGGGAAAGAGAGAAGAGAAAAGGAAGAGAGGAGACTCAGAAACAAAGTAATTGTGGGAAGGGAGAAGAGAATACATGTGTTGAAGTTAGGCGTGGGAGTGAGGCGGGGCGGTTCGATCCGAACCTGATCCATGGTGCCCAAAGGATCTTTGTGTGACCACGGATCGGCCCATTTGGTACAACTGCAATGGCCCGCGTTACCCAATAGATTTTAATGATCGAACCTAATATCGTGTGCAGAAAGGGAAAGGAGAGCAGAGCAAGAGGACCGTATCGGGGGTGTGGGGACGTGTAGGAGATGGCTTCCTCCTCGCCACAGGCAATGTCCTCTGCGGCCTTGCCAAGCTGGTCCACGGCGTCCGAGTAGACCTCCGCACACACACCGAGGCTCTCCCGCCTCCTCGCGTCCTTCTCCGAGGCACTCAGGTATGCAATGCGACCGACCTTCATTGATTGGCCGCCCCGCTTATCTTGGCAATGATGGCGGCGAGGCCGCGCGCATCGGTGGTGGAGCTCGTCTTGTCGTCTTGGAAGGTCTTGACGCAGTAGTCGTAGCCGATAGATGGGTGGCCGGAATCGAGTGGCGGCGGCGGTACGCATGTCGCCGAATCGAGAAAGATGGCGGCGATCGCGACGCCGCCAGAATCGAGCGGCGACGGCCGCATGTTGGTGGAATCAAGCGGCGGCGGCGGTAGGCGTAGGGAAGGAGGTCGGGCTCGTGATCGCATGCGCAAGATGAGCGAAAGCGATGGCATGTTGGGAAGGAATGGGTCGAGTCGATGGATGCCGAGGCGGCGATCGGGCTTGTCAAGATGGAGCCATGGAGGATCTAGGCTTCGCGTGAAGAATCGAGCGCATCATGACATCGAGGGAATTGAGCGCGAAGGTTGCTCGCCGCTGAGTCGACATTGGCGGTGGCGATCGCACGTTGGTAGAATCAAGCGGCGGGTGGCGATGGTGCGCAGGAAGGAGGTCGCGAGCTTGCGCTAGTCTGCGCGTGCAAGACGAGCGAAAGCAAAGAACACGTTGGGAAGAAAAGGGTCGACCCACTCGTCCCTATGGTCCATTTCAGATAATAGCCTTGTTGACTGATTATTTTCGTACAACCTCTCGATCCATTGGTCTCAAAATTGTGGGGCGAGCAACGATCCAGAGGGTCAAACCGACCACTCCCACCCCTAGTTGAAGTTTCTTTAGATATTGAATGAGAGCACTCTTAAATAATCAAGTAAGCAAGTAGATATTGATCTATTTAACTAATGAAGTAGATATTGATCGCGTGACACTAGTTAGATTACTTCTTACACATGTTAATTCCGGATGCATAAAATGTGTGTTTGATATATTATTTACTGGTGGCTATGTTTATTATTGTTAGAATATTTTCATAGGACCTCACACTAAGTTCCCTTTTTCTAACTCTTCATTTCTTAACCATCAACAGTGTAATGGATTAACACTTTTAGTGAGGTTGCCCTGTAGAACAACATCAAAAGCAATTTATGGGGAAGAAACAAAGCTTTTGCACTGTACTCAATGAGGAACCTTGACCGGCGGCAATCTCAAAACAACAAAGTTTCTGGAGCAATGTCATCCTCTTTACCTATTCTGCCAAAACCTTTGAACGAGAACTTCCCAAGGCCTCATAATCCCCAGCATATTCCAATGCCGAGGCAACTGCCAAATGATTATATACCCTTGCATCACAGTGCACCTCAGTCTGCTAATTTGCACCCAAGAGCTGGTGTTATCAGATCATCATATTCAGCCACATTTGGATACTCTGCTAGTCCACATGACTCTCTGTCTAACCATGAGGGGCAGTCTTTGGTTGCTCCCTTTATTTCTCAGTCATCGAATGCTGAAGTAATTCAGTCTTTATCTAGTAGTACCCTTGGAGGACACACTGAGGCAACCTGGTTCCCAGCTTCTATGGATGGTTTACCAGATTACACAGATAATATCACTGCTCCTGATAATCAAATTCAGAGCGGGAGTTCTACTATGACATCTGATGAGATTGCTAAACAAAATGAATGGTGGGCAGAGATAATGGATGATGATTGGAAAGGCATTTAAGATGCAACAGCTACTGATTCCCAGTCAAAGGTATGCAATTGCAGTACAGTAAAGAGTGAAGTTGTAGCTCATTGTGTGTTTCGGTAGTTTAGAAACACCCCTTTCGTTTATTATAACCTGTTAGCAAAAGCTTATAAAAATGTAACGTTATGAAAGTTCTTTTGATAGCAAATCTACTGATAATGAGAGACCATGTGGAGGTCGTCCCGTGTGTGTGATGAGTAATTGACATAGGTTTAGGAAGTCGAGTTTGGTTTGGGTGGTTTGGACCATGTTGTTGCGTGGTGCAACAGGCTCAGTCGTTTTGGTCAAACTTGGTCGTATGGGATTAGGATGCATATTTTTTGATTCGACAAGTTTGGATTTTGTCATGATAAGTATGTTGGTATTTACGCCTTCATGTATCGAGCGGTGCTATTTGATGTGTTTTTGTTTCGATCGTGAGCTGTGTGGTTTGGCGCTGCCCTGAAAGATTTTGAGCGCCTATCAATCAAGAAATCCTCAGAGCGGCAAGCAGCATCTGCGTCTCCTGTAATGTGCCCGTAGTCCTCTTGTAGAAAGCGATTAGGCGGTATGTGAGTGTTTTTAGATCCGGGAGTTTGGTTTGATTCTTGATCGCCAAAGCATTTTTTTTTTTCTTTTGCTGATTTTCAACCTTTTGCATGCGATTAAATAAATGTATTTTCATTGAATTTTTATCGGTGGTCTCGATTTATGCTGAATTTTTAGTGTTACATGCGCTCGTGTTTCAAATGAGAATTAACTCATCGTGAATTACTTTGTTTTGCTTCTTATTAAAAACAAAAAAATTAGTGTACGCTTTCTGGGCGATTTTCAAGAGAGCGACATTCACCCCCTCCGCCGCCATTTCGGTCCTACAATTGGTATCGAGCTTGTTAGCTCTTTTCAATAGATCTTAACCGGCCTCAAGAGCCGTGGCGATGGACAAGTACTCACCTGCCGCCTGCTGATGGTATCGACACCCTTCCGAAGAGCCGAACGGAGACATACATCCAGCCTGTGGGTATGCCATCCGCGAAAGGTCAAGGTTCGATTCATTGTTCTCGCCGATGAGAACATCAATGTCGGAACATGGCCGATGTTGAGGCAAATGCAAAGGCAAGGAACATCATCATCCGTGGTTTGAGTCGAGCGAAGTTTGATCAAGATATCTCACTTTGCCGTCCGCCCACGACATCCGGGTGACCTCGACGATACCATGAGGGCACCACCCAGATCAAGACGATGCAGACGACAGACCGGCTCAAACGAGAATACAACAAATTTGAGATGCTTGTCGTGAGTCCCTAGATGAGTGCTTCGTGACGCTTTCACAAGATCTTGAGCAACCTCCGAGCGGTCGGTCTCACATACCCCGACTCGGACAACGCGTGCCGATACTTACAAAGACTCGATCTGCGCGTGTGGGAGATGAAAGTGACTACCATCAAGGACACCACAGACCTCTCGACCTTGACTCTTGATGCGCCAGATTGGCCTCAAGACTCACGAGATTGACATTGTCTCGAAAGTCGAAGTCACACCGATGGTCTCTAGTCACCGATCCCGCCTCGCTTCGGTTCTCTTTGCCGATTCGTTGTGTGGTTTCTCCTTGTCGCTTCTCGGACGAATCGATGATCGCTAGAGCAACTCGAGGATGAGCAACCGCCCTCCTAGCTCGGAAGTTTTCTCATGCTTACAAGAGGAGGAGGGATGAAAGAGAGGAGGACTGTGATTTGCTTCGAGCGTGGTGGCCCCAACCACATCCGAGCAACCGCCCTAAGCCGAGAAGGGCAAGAACGACTACGGCGGTTCGGCAAGAACGACTACACCGACAAGTACAAGAACAAGAAGCCTCCACTCAGACGCCAAAGAAGAAGAAGTTCCGCAACTTTGGCAAAGCCAAGAAGCTCTTCCACCGCCCTCACTGCTGACGACCTCGACCTCGCCGAGGTGGAGGATGGAGCGACGATGACGGACGGGTGACCAAGAGCCCAAGGATGGCGGCGACGACTTCTCCCAAGATGTGCTTCATGGCCTCGAGGGCGAACTCAAATGACAATGAACAGATCTCGACTCGGACGAGGTAGATCCCACCTACTAACAAATTTCAATCATGCTTTTCTTAAGCTAGGAGGTTTTCATGCTAAAGCTAAGGCTAGGTGTCCGAAAGTTAGAGAAGGAAATAGATAGACCGTCACTAGAGATTATTGCTCTTACATCCGCCTCCTTCTAGTGATGATTGTGATACATGCTCGCTTTGTTTGGTTGATATGGAGAAGTTAAGGACCTCACATGATAGTGTGTCCTCCAAACTTGATAGTGTTAAGGTGGAGAATGTTAGTCCGCTTCTTCGAGTTAGAGTTGAGTAGGATGGTCATACCCTACTTATTACCGATGAGACTACTTCTCCCACCTCATGTGAGGGTAAGGACATTGTCGCTAGAGGATCTTATGCCATGCTCCTTGATCTGCCCGAAGTCTTGTGAAAATTGCAATAACTTGAAGATGAACTTAAACAGGCAGATCATAAAATTGTCAACTACAAGCTTCTTTACTTGAGCCGATTGTTTCATGCTTGAACTGCCCTAAGTTAATCGCCGAACTTGAGGTCGTTTCCAAACAGCTTCAAGATATGATTGATCATGAAAGGAAGTTGGCTCGCTTTGCTTCTAAGGACCCCGTTAGCTCACCATGCATTAAGTGTAACAAACTAAAATCGACTTGATTGCTTTGGATGAGAAATGTGAAGCTAACTAAGGATCTTCTAGAGAAGTCACATTGTGCTTGCAATATGATTGTGGAGAAGGGAGAAGCCCTGTGGTAAGGATGAGACGCTTAGCAACGTGAACCAACCGGCTAGCAAGAGGATCGCCCTTCAGAGTCGGTGTGCGTGCACAAGCCATTCTTCCTCTCTTTGGTTCTTCTTTTGCTCCCTTACCTTCGGCATCTCTTCTTCCCCCGCTCTTCTTGCACCTCTCTCTTTCGGGAGTGTCAAGACTTTATGAACACTCTCGAGAGATTTTAGGAGGCAAGAAGAAGCTCAATCTTATTCTAGACCAATCTAAGATCTGCAGATTTAATCGTGGTCTAGGATATGACTTCTTTGAGGACATGAGGAAGCATCCACCGCCGTGCTTAGACCCATAGCACTGTGTGTGATCGAGACCGAGCCTGTGACCGAGAAAGTCCATTTCAAGTCGGTGGGCTATGTCCAGGGATTTCGACAAGAAGGTAATTTCACATGTCGCTTCTACCTTCGGAAGGTGAAGTATCACCGCACCTTCCGTCGAAGGATGGACACACAATCGATCGATGCTTCAGCGCCAAGATCGCACAGAGACCATGTTGAGTCTCTTAGGCGATCTGTGGTCGGCCCTGACCTTGAGTGCACCTAAGACCAACACGAGGTCTAGGCTTGTTTCTTCGATGGGTTTGTGCAAAGATCGAGGACTTGGTTTTTCCGAAGTTTTCGGTTTTCGTCCTCATGTCGCTTTCGACCGTGACTTCCGCGCCCCGAGGGTAGATCTCGCTTTTCCCATCGAGATAGCTACTCATGGCGTGTTCAAGATGTTGCAGTGTGTTCGACTCGCCTCCTTCAGAAAGGGCCGACCCAAAGAATGACTTCTGTCTCTCTTAGACCTTTCGCTTTGAGTTACAGAGAGCGAGGGTAGATAGAGGTCACCGTGCTTGACTACTTCATCCGCCGACGTGTTATTCAAGATTGGGTGCCAAAATCATTGTTGATTTATCCCAAGATCGAGACTTTACTGCTTGACTCAGTTCGCGGGTAGGAAGGAGAAGGTTTGGCTTGTAGACTCGGTTGTTCTCGTCATATGACCGGAGACTCCGTTGGTTCTCCTCCCTAGCCCGCGCTCCAGTGATGAGACGATCACCTTCGGAGATGCTTCGTCTGGGCGCCCATCGCCAAAGGTACTGTATATTAATGCTTCTTTTATTCTTAAGGATGTTGCCTTGGTTAGTAAGTCTAAAGACAATTTGCTTTCCGCTTTCACTTACCGATGGCGGTTTCGAGGTGAGCTTTAAGAAAACAATTGCAAAATTCTTGACTCTTCTGTAGTCCGGTTTATGGATTTCTCGCTTTGGGAGGATCTTTCGGTTGATTTCTCCGAGTCTTCCGCGATCCTCTCGTGTGTTTAGTTGCTTCGAGTCCCGCGATCTCTCTTTTCTCGCATAGGAGACTTGGTCATATTGATTTGACCATTTGACCCGAAAGTTAGCGACCATGATCTCATTCGTGGTCCGCCAAACTCAAGATGGTCAAAGATCTTGTTTGCACTCCATGCCAAGACAAGAAGATGGTTGCCGCTTCTCATCCTCCCACACAAGCATTATGACCGACAGCAAGACAATTGCTCCACATGGACACAGCTTGGACCAAATCTTGCGCAACAAGCAGGAGGAAGTGGTATGTTCTTGTTGTGGTCGATGACTTCTCGAGGTACTCTTGGTGTTTTTCTTAGCCTCAAGGACGAGACATTTACACATTTCCGAGGTCTTTTAGTAGGTCGTCTGCTGAGCTCCGGGTGCCTTACGAGCGATCCGCAAGATGACAATGGCACGGAGTTCAAGAATTCCTACTTTGAGAGTTTCTCGGTGAGACAGTGTAGAGCACCGTTCTCTTCTCCATACGCCCTCAAAGAAATGGCGTTGTGGAGAGGAAGAACCGCACCTTGGTCGAGATGGCCAGACGATGCTTGATGAGTACTCTACACCGAGGAAGTTTTGGGTCGAGGCCATTGATCACGCGTGCCATGTTTCGAATCGAGTTTTTCTTCTGCACTCCTACACCGACTTCTTATGAGTCGAGATACGCGAAAGCCCGTCTCTCTTTTTCGTGTGTTTGGTTGCAAGTGCTTTATCTTGAAGTCCGGGAACCTAGACAAGTTCGAGTCACGCCTCGTGATTCGGTATCTTTCTAGGCTACTCGACTTCTTGGCGGGCTTATGAGGTCAGAATCGCGAGTCTAGCGAATGGTAGAAACCGCGAGGTGACCTTTGACGAGGCCACCGGGACTAGGCCAGATATCTCGTGTTCTTTAGAGCGGTCCGAGACTATCTTTGTGGATGATGAGGACGAGGAGACGATGGTTGTTTACTCCGATCCAGCTCCTCTTCCTTCCCTTGAGATGCCTTCTTCCACGGCACCTCAAGATGATCACCTTTGCCTTCCGGGCTAGTGGCTCTGTCCCCTGCCTCGTCACACGAGGTAGAGGCCACTTCTTCTTCTCATCCAGACCTCCCGACATATCCGTAAAAGGCATCCTTGAGTAATGATCATTGGAGATCTTTTCGAGCGTGTTACCCGCTCAAAATCGGCTTATCTCAATTACGTCTCCATTCTCGCCTTCATTGCCTCTTTTGAGCCCAAAGATGTTTCTCATGCTTTATCCGATGAGTCATGGGTCAATGCCATGCATGAGGAGCTAGAAAATTTCGAGAGAACAAGGTCCTGTCGCAGGTAGAGCCCCCACGAGGCCACAATATCATTGGAACCAAGTGGGTGTTCAAGAACAAGCAGAGCGAGGATGGGGTAATCATCCCAAACAAGGCGAGATTGGTAGCTCAGGGTTTTCCTGTGTTGAGGGTCTAGACTTTGAGGAGACCTTTGCCCTCAGAGCTCGACTTGAAGCCATTAGAATCCTCGCTTGCCTTTGCGCCTTCTAAGGGTTTCAAGCTTTACCAGATGGACGTGAAGAGTGCCTTCCTCAATGGCCTTATTGAGGAGGAAGTCTACGTCCGACTGACCTCCGTGTTTCGAGAACCCCAAATACCCTAACCATGTCTTCAAGCTTTCCAGATGGACTTAAGCAGCTCCCGAGCTTGGTATGAGAGGCTTAAGTCCTACTTGATAAGTCATGGTTTTGAGATGGGTAAAGTTGACAAGACCTTGTTCATCCGCCAGGCATGGCATCGACCTTCTGCTTCGTCTCAGATCTATGTCGATGACATTATCTTTGGCGCTCTTCCCATACTGGTTTCCCAGTTCTCGGATGTCATGAGCACCGAGTTTGAGATGAGTATGATGGGTGAGTTGACCTTCTTCCTTGGCTTCCAAATCAAGCGAGACTTGGGAGGTACATTTCTTCATCAAGGAAAGTACACTCGTGACCTCTCAAGCGCTTCGATATGAGTGATGGTAAGCTGTGTGTCGACTCCCATGGCTTCTACAACCAATCTTGACCAGATGAGGATGGCGAGCCGCTTGATCAAAAGGAGTTTCGCAAAGATGATTGGCTCCTCTTGTACCTCAACGCCTCGAGACCGACATACATTTTTCGTGTGTTTGTGCGCTCGTTTGAGCTTCTCCTCGCGTTTCACCGCCAAAGTGAAGCGCATCTTTCGGTACTGCGAGCTACCATTGACTATGGTATCGGTACTCTTCCTCATCCTGTCTTTCCTTGAGAGCCTTCTGATGCGAACTTCACCGGGTCAGAGGATAGATAGGAAGAGCACTTCGCACTGCCAATTTCTTGGCACTTCTCTTGTTTCTCGGTCTTCAAGGAAGCGATGCGGTGTTGCATGACCCACCGCAGAGGCCGAGTATGTTGTGCAGCCGATTGTCAGAGTCAAGTGCTCGATGGCTTCGACCTGCGGGACTTTGGGTTAGTTATCGATGTTGTTCCACTCTTTTGTGATAACACTTGCGATTAACATTGCCAAGAACCCAGGCAAAGATTCGGACCAAGCACATCGATATTCGCTTCCACTTCCTTAGAGACCATGTAGAGAAGGGCGATATAGTGCTCCGGTTTGCCAGGAGAGTGACCACCGGCTATCGACATTTTCACCAAGCCATTGGATAGTTCGAGGTTTTCACTCATGGGAGAGCTTGGGGTGGTTTGTCCTTATGGACTGAGTGAGGGAGTTTTGGGTTTTCTTGTTCTTCTATATTATTTATGCTCTTGCTCCTTGTTGTTGCATTGCATTTTGGATGCATTTGGGATTAGTCCTCCTAGCATAGATTAGAGTGCTTCTTTTGTCTAGTTGTTTAGATTTGCTCTTATCTTGTGATTCTAGGATGTCGCTTATTAGTAGTGTTACTTATCTCACTAGGTTGAGCTCACTCACTTCTTGTAGGTTCTAGCGAGGGTTGGGCCACCCTGCAGACAGCAGCACGGTTTGCTCCTAGGTGTGTTAAGTGGGCGCTTGATAGTCCTAGAGTCATATGGGGTAGATGAGAGTCATCGAGCCATAGTATTCTCTATATCTTATCTATGCTTTAAGGATCCACTGTTTTATGTTTTCTTTGCCGCCTTCTCGATTTATTGTTTTGGTTCAAGGGAGTTCATTTGGGAGCTTCGAGCTTAATATTGAGTTAACTCAACTTGAACTAAAAGTTGCATCTAATGTTGAGGGAGTGGATCTTACGTGATTTCTAGCATTCTCGCATTGTAATATAACTACATTGAGCCTTGATTATTATCCCGCTATGACATGTTTACAATGCTTTACACCTTGCCATGACTTGTGCTTATTTGCTAGATTTATCATGACTTCATATGTGTAGCCTAGCTTTTGCCATGATAAGTTAATTAAAATTGCTCAACTTAAACTAAAACTTGTCATGTTAGCACTCGAGATTAGTCTTTCTTGAGCTATCCTTTTATGATTCATGTCATGTCAAATAGGCTGGGTAGAGTGATGAATCTATATTGAGCCTTAGAAAGAGTTGTTTTAGTCTCTTGATGATGCATGAGTTAGTACAACTTGTTAAAAGGCAAAAGATCTCTTTTGTGCGAAAAAACCGATCTCACCAATTCTCTCCTATGAGACGGCTTGCCATTGCACTTGGCATGAACTTAGGGGAGTTTTGGGTGACCTAGACTATCTTCTTAAGCTTCTCGCTTGGAGTAGTCGATAAGGCTTGAGACCTAGCACATGATAAAACAAAAATCTGGTTGGAAACCACCATGAATTTCAAAAGAAAATATGTTTCATGTGTTCAATGTGCTTAAAGCCACAAAAAGTATCATGTACTTTAACCAATGTTTCAATCTTGAGCATAGCACTCTATTTGGTCTCAATTTAAGCTTCTTAGTTCCGCTTAGCTTATTGACATGGCTGCATCATCCTTGGATATCTCTAGCGAGACTTTGCTCATTGATGACTTGACTTGCTCACATAATGTACCTCATTTTCAGCTTGTCATCTATGTGTTCTAGCTAGCTTATACATATCTTGTCATGATCTAGCTAGCCTTTTTATTGAGTTATGGCTTGGTGTATTACATGTTGGTCATTATGGATAATTCTCATGGCTCAAAATGCTTAAATAAACAAACTTCAGCCATTTTCATCCATTAACATGTCATATTCTCTCTATTGCATCTTGATGCTTATTGCCAAAAGGGGAGAATAGAGAAGAAAAGTCTGTTGGGAACAGTTTAGAGCTTTGGAGATCAATTTGCTCTTTCGCTTGTTGCTCTAGTGTTCATTCTGTCGACATGGTCATTTGTTTCACTCTTCTTCTTTGGACCATGTTGGATTCTTCAAACTCAAACTCAACTTTGCGCTTTTTGAGTTTGTCAATATACTCATCAAGGGGAGATTGAGAGACCATGTGGAGGTCGTCCGTGTGTGTGATGAGTAATTGACATAGGTTTAGGAAGTCGAGTTTGGTTTGGGTGGTTTGGACCATGTTGTTGCGTGGTGCAACTTGAGCTCACTGCTTTTGGTCAAACTTGGTCGTATGGGATTAGGATGCATATTTTTTTATTCGACAAGTTTGGATTTTGTCATGATAAGTATGTTGGTATTTACGCCTTCATGTATCGAGCGGTGCTATTTGATGTGTTTTTGTTTCGATCGTGAGTCAGGTGGTTTGGCGTACTCGAAGATTTTGAGCGCCTATCAATCAAGAAATCCTCAGAGCGGTCAAGCAGCATCGTGTCTCCGTAATGTGCCCGTAGTCCTCTTGTAGAAAGCAGATTGGGGCGGTTGCGTGAGTGTTTTTAGATCTGGGAGTTTGGTTTGATTCTTGACTGCTACAGTGCATTTTTTTTTTCTTTTGCTGATTTTCAACCTTTTTGCATGCAGATTAAACAGAGGTATTTTCAGTTGAATTTTTCTTGGTCGGTCTCGATTTATGCTGAATTTTTAGTGTCACATGCGTTCCAGGTTTCAGCAGAATTAACTCACTGTGAATTACTTTGTTTTGCTTCTTATTAAAAACAAAAAAAAATTAGTGTACGTTTTCTCGGGGGCGATTTTCAAGAGAGCGACATTCACCCCCCCCTCTGTCGCCATTTCGGTCCTACAGATAATCAGGTATCATTTTCATGTGCCAACCTAGATGCTTTTATGTATGTTAGTGGCAAAAGTTGGAAAAGTTTTGACTTCCCAGTGACATACTTACATAGGCAGAAGTACTTTTTTTTCCTGTTCCTTGACATTTTCTTATCGAAACACCTAACACTGTGTAGGTAACTATCTATTCATTTTATTAAAAGTTTAAAA
Organism: Phyllostachys edulis; assembly: GCA_036346405.1. Taxonomy (NCBI): domain Eukaryota; kingdom Viridiplantae; phylum Streptophyta; class Magnoliopsida; order Poales; family Poaceae; genus Phyllostachys; species Phyllostachys edulis. The sequence continues at coordinate 77,500,770 of CM070550.1, read as the reverse complement.
CTTATGCGAGATAAGTCTTGTTAAAGTGATGGTGAGGATGACCATAATGAATTCTTGTGTCCTTGGTTTGAGGAGGGATATAAATGTTGTTAGATTGACTATTTGAGCTATCACATTAGAATCTTGTAATGAATGTTTGTGTTCTTGACACTGAATGGCTGCCACTCGAAATTCTAAGTAATGTTTGCTGCATCTTCTCTTTTGCACAAAGCAAAATTCTTAAGCCCACTTAACTTTAAGATGGTTTAGTCCATTAACCTAGAAAATAGCAAACTAAAGATCATATGATGATACTTGTTCTAATTCTCACTTTGATGCTTTAGGTAAGCTGATTCCTTATGTTTATTTGATGACTTAATGTTTATTCCTCTCCTTTGTTGTAGTCCATGGTCCAACCTTCCAACTTGACTGCATCACAACCTGCCATCAGCCAGTCAGCTTCATCTCATAGTGGGGAGATTTGTCCTGTGGCAAGTCCTCCAAGTAATGCATCTGCAGCTAAACAACGGATGAGGTGGACTCCAGAACATCATGAATGTTTTGTAGATGCTGTAAATCAGCTTGGCGGTAGTGAAAGTATGTCTGCTGTGTTGTCAATTTCCCTTGAATGATTTTAGGTATGAATCCTATTCTGTCATAATCTAATGCTTGTCTATTTTCATGTCTTGTACCTTCAGAAGCTACTCCTAAGGGTGTGCTCAAGCTTATGAAAGTTGATGGTTTGACAATATATCATGTTAAAAGCCATCTGCAGGTTTGCTGTTTAGCTTTCTAAAATAGTATCCTTACCCACAGGAGACTTTAGTTTTCACTTTATTATCTGGACTGGTTTGTCTTGCAGAAGTACCGCACAGCTCGCTATAAGCCAGACCTGTCTGAAGGTTTATCCCAACTGGATTCTTTCCCACTTGCATTTTATTTATAGATATTCTTTACATAGTGGAATTCATTTTTCATGATAATGGCTAGGGGCCGTCACTTTACTTAAATCGTTCATCTTCTTGTGATGCAATATCCTTGTTGCAAGATCCATTATTGCAAATAGCATGCATGCAGCTATATTGCAATTAATGTAAACTGTTAACATTAGTCTAACCTTTATATAACTCATCATGCAGGTTCAACAGAAAAAAATGTCAAGTACTGATGAGTTGTCTCTGGACCTGAAAACGTGAGTGAACAATTTTATTCCATTATCTCTTCTCTTGTTCCATTGCACTTTGGCACACTATCCATATGATATGGCTTGGTTTTGGTGGACGAAGAAGATAGAGCTCAGATCGCCCTTGCGCCAGCAAGGACTTGTTCCTTGCGGCTATGAGGTTCTGATTGGCTTAGGGTTTGCTGAATCAAATCTTTATTGCCTTTCTCAATCATACTCGTCTGCCTTTATAGGTGCCCTTCCTAACAAGAATTACTAAACACAACTTATCCATATCTGAATTGCACTTTCCTAATAAAGCTTAGTCTAATAATAGAATAGATAACTATTGCCGATAAGGACTCTGCCTGATGTAGCTGCCATCCCTTGCCGAGAAGGACTCAAATCTGCTGCCTTGACCTCCACGTTGGATCTAGTAGCACGTCCCCGGTGCTGGTAGGTTTGTCCAACAAAGGCGTCCACAACACCATATCTCTTGGCGCTAACTGGTAGTAGGTTACTGTGTGATTCAACATGTGTCAAGGCTGAGATCAGGTGTTTAGTCATATTTAGATGACGGTTCGTATTACCAACTAACAGTCAATAATTACCTTGGGAAAAAAAGTTGACGTCCATATATTTTTTTTATTCACCCACAGGCATAATTTTGAAATGAACCATACAGAATTGCTTCAAAGAAGGCAAGTGCTTAAAAAAAATCCTCGAAACCTTGGTTACCTGTAACCATAATAATAATAGTAATAATATTTAGAATTATTCTCTGATACCTAACGCGCAATACAAAACTTGTTGGTCATTTATGCTATGAATGTAGATAATGCTGTAAATGTAGATGTATCTGTCAAATCCTCCCTCTTCTGGTATTGGAGTTATCATGAATTCATGATGCATATTGAGCCCATTATGCGTTCACTTTTTGCTTGAACCGGAAATTGCAGTTTTGGGGTTTGACTGTATGAGAGTGCATGTTCATGGCTTCTTGCTTTGTCAGTCACTTCATGATTAACACACTTGCACAATGTTGGGTTTCTTATATAGGAGTATGGATCTTACTGAAGCGCTGCGCCTTCAGATGGAAGTTCAGAAACGCCTTCATGAACAACTTGAGGTATTAGTTCAAAAGCATGTAGACTGGTTCTAAATTCTAAATTCAGGTGCTGTTTGGTTTCATACTAAATAAATAAATAATACCAAAGGAAAAGTGTGGCATGCCACACTTTCTACAGTTTTGTACAAACAAATGATTGAAAAGTGACCATTTTTCCACACTTGCTTGTGGACATGAACCAAAATGTGGCTGCAGGAATGCGGTACATGACAAAATAAACAGATCAGGGCATGCTTAATGTATATGCAAATCAAACCCACATAATCTGAACTCCATTCCATGTTTCTATTGCAGATCCAGAGAAAATTGCAATTGCGAATTGAAGAACAAGGAAAGTATCTGCAGATGATGTTCGAAAAGCAGTGCAAATCCAGCACAGAGAAAGTGCAGGATCCATCCTCAGTAGATACAGCAGCACCATCATCTGATCCGAGTCATTCTGCAAGCAAGGACAGTGATGCAGCCTTGGATCCAAACAGAACAGGAGACAACCCTGGTATTGCGGAATTAGGACCAAACTCAACCCCGGTAGGTGGCAACCAGAAAACCTCAGATTACGGATTACAGACATATAAACAATATTATATGATCAGATTACGGATTACAGACATATAAACAATATCACTCTTCGAAGAAAGAAGAAATAATGAATCTTTATTGAAATTGAAAGAATATAAAATACATTTATATAAAGAACTTACGCAATTGATCAATGTTCCAAGAATTTGACAAAACACGCCCGTCAGAAAATCAATGTTCCAAGAATTTGACAAAACACGCTTGTCAGACATGGCTAGTCGTACCGAAACCGGTCTGGTGACTTCGACCACAGTGTACGGACCTTCCGATTTGAGAGAAAGTTTAGTGCGATTTGTCTGGCTCTGAATTTTTCTGAGAACCATATCACCCATAACTAGGCTGCGAGGTTGCACCTTGTGACTATGGTATCTTCGCATGGTTTGTTGGTAAACTGCTGATCGTATAAGGGCTTAGTTTCGTCGTTCTTCAAGGAAATTGATGTCGTCAAGTCTTTGTTCTATATGATCGCTTTTATTGAAACAATCAGTTCAAGCAGAGCCAATTTTTAGTTCTAGAGGAAGCATGACTTCAGCACCATAAACTAGAAAAAAAATAGTGTTTCACCGGTCGCACGACTGGTCGTGGTTCGAATGGCCCATAACACAGAAGGAAGTTCTTGAACCCAAGCTCTTGACCGTTTTGTTAGCTGGTCGAACACTCGACGTTTCACCCCTTGCATTATTACACCATTAGCTCGCTCGACTGCTCCGTTACTCTGTGGATGAGCCACAAAAGCGAAATATATCTTGTGTTGGACCCGGCAGTAACACCCCAAATCCTCTGTGCATTTCTGAACTAGTCCCATGATCAGTAGCTAATTCACACAGTAAACAGATATGGTAACATCCATAAATCACAGAACTTTATTAATAATCAACAGAGTTTATTACAAGAAAGGCTTACAAGCCAACAATAAACAAACACGGCAGAAGACGAAGAAGTAGTGGAGTCCAGCTGATCTACCACAGGCAATCGACTGGGGTAGCAGCCTAGTCGTCGCGATCCACACCAAAAGCGAAGTCCTTCTCCTCTAAAATTTATTTGCATTAAGTAAGGATAAGCACAACTTCCGTGCTCGCAAGTTACACCCAGTAACAGTGATACGGGGTCGCCCGATCTTCTCGACGTAGGATCAAGATACTCACGTATATAGCCTCTCGAATCGTAGTGATCCTCCGTTGCCAATGCAAGAACGAACACTCTTTAATTCACGAGAACACACGCGCCAGACTTCACGACTACCAAGTGAAGCCCTATCGCACTCCCAATTCCCAGCGGAAAGGTTGAACGATCTCGATTAACAAGAACTCTCAATTTTACCCCATTGATGCATCAACCATCAAGAAGAAAAGCAATATGTGTTTTTTTTGTTTCATATCAAAAATCGTCGTCCCCATTACATGTAGGCGGCAGCTGCTACTTAAGGCACCACAGCCTCTCCTGATACTCACGTATGGGCCTTGGGCCGGCTAGTCATCTTTGGATTAGAACTCAGTTAACTAAGTAAGTACAAGCCGAAGCTTGCATGTTGACCGAGTCATGTGGACCTAGTACACTAATAACTAGATGCACTAATCACATGATTTCACATGACCGAACCGGCTGGCTGTTTCCTCACGTTGCATGGCTGAGCCGCACAGCTACTTGGCCTGGGCCGAGTCTTCTCCCAACTTGCAAGCCGATTGACCTTGTTCTTCATTGTGCTTCTCCCATGCATTGGCCCCAGCTTCCCTCTTGGTTCCAAAGCCTTCATGATATTTAAACCTAAGAATACACAAGTAATTTGTATGATGTAGTATATTATTCTCATCATTACAAGGAAGTTCATTAATAAACAAATTCACCTGTTGATTTAAAAGTTTGGCTCGTGCTCTAGTTATTGGACCTGTTGGTGCTTCATGCACTCATGTACACTTGGAATGGAAAATGTAGTAGGAGTAGTAGTAGTAGTAGGGATGTCCTCATCAAACGGATTATAATACATGCAATGATATATCAAAGGAAGGCTTATTGGTTGAGTTTGTATAAAGCAATGTTTTCTTTAAATAATTGTACTAAGTTCCAAAGCGGTTATTCTATAACTAAAATTTATTTTATAAATTCTCAAGTTTTATAGTCAGATAACATTCACACAAGAGTGGTGATGGATACCCTCCTATCACATGGCTACCTGCCCAATTTTCCATTTGGATAAACCATTTGATAAAGTCTTTTGAAAAAAAATCAAAGTCCAACTTTGAGTGGCAAATGCTAAACATGTCCATGACCGTGGACATGGCTATTCGAATAGTTTTACACTCTACAGAGGTTGTACAGCTTTACCCACATAACACGACTTCTCTAGTTTGTTTAGCATCCGTCGATACCACCGCTCACTACCTTAGGTAAGCAGTTTAGAGCATATGTCAAGGCCTTTACAATGTGTCATCCCACCATAGTCCCGCCTCGCTAAGGTTTCACTCCCTTTGGATAGAAACCCGCCGGGTTCAGGCCCCCTCTTGCGCCAGGTGGGAATACATAAAAGTAGGTCATACAAGACACCCACGCAACCGGATGGCACAACCACGGTGAAACGTTACAAATTAGTTAGCTAGGTCCTACCCACTTAGGACATGTGGTAGTACGGTGGAGTTTAGCAAAAGTGGCTCTCAGGTCGGTTCTTAACTAACTTGGGCGACTTTTCAAAATAACCCCTGGACCTCGATCATAGAAATGACTCGATCCCGTGCATCAACGTACACCATCCAAACATCCATTTTACCCAAGTACAAACCAACTTTTCCTTTTTGCTTTTCAAAATCATTTGTAAAATCTTTCATGACAAACCAATGCCATAGACTTTTAAAACAATAGTTAATCATTTGGCTAAACTTCCCCAAATCAAATACTTTTGGTCTAAGCATGTCTTCGCATATCATTTTTCAAATGATCCTAGTTCATACTATTGTATCAACCAGGTTTTATCTATGGTGACAACATGTTTGATTCAATATCAACATTGGCCATACAAAAGGATTTAAGTGTAACTATGAATTTAAAAACAGGCATTTAAATAATTGAATATAAATAAGCATGCAGTAATAATTTAAACTGAATTTAAATAATTTGAAATAATGGGATCAAAATATGATCAAAGATGTAACTTGCCTTGCTCAATTAGTTGTTGTTCTCAAACGGCGTCGAAATTGGACTCTCCGAAGTCGTCGATATCTATACACGAAAACAAGCCAAATTCAAACCCAATTCAAATAAAATCCAAAAAAATATAAAATAAATACTGCAAGGTATATAGCGAATTTATATGAATTTAGGAATTTGAATCGATGGAATCGGAGTTTGTATGAGGGAGAACGGATTTTCGGAAGGTTGAGAATCACATGAAATAATAGAAATTCCGAAAATGAGGTATATACTGGAATATTCCGTTTCGGAAATAAGAAATAAAATGAAATGGCTGACTTGAGGGACCCACTTGCTAGACAAAGAAAGAGAAAAGGAATGAGAGAAGTGTATGACATGTGGGCTCCATTTGTAAGTGGCTCAAACCAACACATAATAGAGACAGCACGTACAGGCACACTGAGGAAGACGATGGCACCGGCGAGGTAAGTGACGAGGTGGCCGGCGAATGAGCAAAATGAAACTCTGGTAACAAGGCGGAGATGATGACGTGAACGGATTTTGGAAAAACTCACGAAGGAAGCAGGGAACGTGAAGAAACGGTTTCAGTGTCGTGGCTCAACAAGGTCGGCGGTGACTCGATGATCTTTAGGCGATGGGAATGGAAGCACCACGTAGAATGCGTCGAGGCAAACTCAACAGTGTTGACAGCTCGGTGAGAGGACCTTCGATGGCGATGCAGTCCGACAGAGAAGACCTTCAGCGGGCGGCAGGCTGACGTCGGCATTCTGGGCAAACAGAGAGGAGTTAGCGGGTGAGGTTGGCGGCAATTTAAAGATGGAGGTTGGGAGTACGTGGTGCTCACTTATTTAGGCAAAGGTGGCACATGGTTCGATAAGGAACGCGAATGGAAAAATCACAACGGCGTCTGTGCCGGTAAGATCTGGGCTCCAATGAACCGAGCGGTTGCCGGAGAAAAGGAAGGAAGCACGATGTAGAATGTCACGAGGTGAAGCTAGGGGTGGTGGGGATGGCAATGAGCTCCACCGTAGGAGGCACAATTAGTCGATGAATGGTGTTCGGCCGACGGGCTTCAACTCCGAAATTTGGCCAAACTATGGGGGAGAGGGGAGGAGAGGTTTTGGGGGTGGGTTGAGGGTGTAGAGGGGCTCCTGGTGCTCACTTTATATAGGGGAGGACATGCTCGAATCAACAAGAACGTTTGAGAATTAATTGGGCAGTTTCGGGTTGAAATGAAGAACAAAGAAAACTGCAAAATTGATTGCATGTAGTGGAAGAAACGTGCAATTGATGGTATGGTAACGTGGGTGATATTAGTGCGGACGTTTCGCTTCAGACAGAATTAGTTTTAATGCTTTGAGTGAGGAGAAAGAAGGTGAGAGGTAGTGGCAGCCATTAATGGAGGTTGGAGCTCGAGCGGCTCTATAGGGAGGGAAGGGGAGGGTAGGAGAGGCAGCGCGGGTGGCCAGGGAAGGGGCAGCGCAGCGAGGGGCGGCGGTGGCCGGAGCCAACGAGGGTGGCGGCATCCATGGAGGTAGAGGTGCTGCCATTGATGCTCTCAGAGAAGAAACGCTTTGGGAAGAAGATGAATAGGACAGAGAATGAAGGGAATTAAAGAGTGTATATGATTGATTGAAACAAAGATGGCAACCTGGTTAGCGCATGCATTAGAGCCTTGGACGTTAAGCGAGGTTGGCTGTGGGGCAGCGCCTGAATGGGTGACCTGTGGGAATTCAAAAAAAATTAATATTATTTTTTTTTGAAATTAATACAGATTTAAGCAATAAAACAAATAGATTTTTAGAACATAGCAAATAGGGTCCAAAAATTCTAGACAAATTCACAAAAATTCCTTGAATTATTTTGGACTTAGTAAAAATAATTCCAACTTATAGATGGTAATAGTTTTGCACATAATATATTTTGGCTTTAAAATAATTCGGGAAAAGCTCTTAAAATTCCACAAATTAATTAGATTTTCCTTTTTAACTTTAAATCAATAAAATCCCAAAAAACTCAACAAATTTTCCTTTTGATTTTAAAAGTCAAGAAATTAAATAATTAATTTTTTTCTTTTAACAAAGAAAACTCTTTTAAATTACAGAAAATCAAGAAAATTCTTTGACAACCAGAAAATCCAATAAAATAATAACTTTATTAATTTTATTTTTAGTAACAGAAATTTGGAATGTTACATCTTGATACCTAGATCTTCACAGAATTCCTAAAAAAAATTCGCTCGAGAACGGGGTACCGTTATCTGTGATTATACGATTGGGTATACCAAATCGTGTGATCACGTTTTTTTGTGAGGAACCTCTTAGTAACCTTAGTTGTTGTTTTAATAACTAGCTCGGCTTCTATCCATTTTGTAAATGGATCAATCATTACAAAGAGGAATTCAAAACCCCCGAATGCCTTTGGGAAAGGTCCCAGAATATCTAGTCCCCAGGTTGCAAAAGGCCAAGAAAGAGATATTGTTTGCAAAGTTTGTGTCGGCTGTTGTACTTGTCGACTGTGAAATTGATATTGTATGTACTTCATCACGAGCTCTTTTGCATCATGAAGGACAGTTGGCCAGTAGTATCCTTACCTGAAGGCTTTACAGGCCAGTGTTCTGTAGGAATGATGTGCTCTACAGACTCCTTCATGAATGTCGGATAGCAACTTAATGTCATCTGTTTAAGATATGTATCTCATCAACACTCCATGAGATCCCCATTTATAAAGGATACTTTTGATCAGAGTGTATTATTTGGCATTTCGAGCTATACGATCAGCCTCTACATCATCTTCAGGAATAATGCCATGCTGAAGATAATTGTAGATCGATGTCATCCAATCACTACTGAGGTTGACTTGCATGACCTCCAGTGGAGCATCTAAGTCCTCGGAAGGCTCGACCACTAAGGGTGAATAGAGTTGCTCAAGAAAACTCCGAGCGGGACAGGTGACCTTGTGGAGGCTATCCGCACCAATTGATCTGCCAGAAAGTTTTCCTTTCTAGGAATATGTTGGATTTGAAAACCGAAGAAGTGCTTTCGAGTTTCCATACTCCCACCAAATAAGATGACATCTTGGTACTTGAGCATTGATACTCTTTCCTGACTTGATTTGCTACTAGTTGAGAATCGTCTTTCACTAGTAATCTACGAATCCTGAGCGCTCTGGCTGCCCGGAGTCCTGGCAGCAAACCTTCGTATTCTATCACATTGTTTGTAGCAGGAAAGTTTAACTGAATGGCGTATTTGATGCGTTCTCTAGTAGGGGATATCAAGACAACTCCAGCCCCTGAGCCTTTGAGCATCAAGGAATCGTCGAAGTATATTGTCCACTCATCGTGGTGTTCGTACTCGGGCCCTGAGGTGGGTTCAGGGTTCGTCCATTCGACAATGAATACTACTAAAGCCTGGGACTTGATTGTTGTCCGTGAGATGAAATGGAGGTCGAACGCCCTTAGCTCGACCGCCCATTTTGCTATTCATCCTGTTGATTTCCTGTTTCCGAGAACTTGACCAACGAGATATCCAGTAGGTACGACTACTTTGTGGGCCTGAAAGTAATGCCTTAGTTTCCTTGAAGCCATAAGAAGACCATATAGCAACTTTTCTATCCTGAATATGCATCTAAAAAACTTAACAACTCACATCCAAAAGTAGAGTCTACAAGTTGATCAATGCGTGGAAGGGGAAGTCATCCTTCGAGCAAGCTTTATTAAGATATGTGAAGTCAATACATATTCGTCATTTCTCATTACTTTTTCTATCCATTACAGGATTGGTGAGCCACTCTGGGTGGTCGACTTCACGAATGAATCTAGCCTCAAGAAGCTTATCAATCTCCAACTGGATTGCCTCCTTCTGATCAGGTGTAAAATGCCTTAGCTTCTGTTTGACCGATTTTTTGTCAGGCTAGAGAGCTAGCATGTGCTCGATCACCTCCCTGGGGACTACGGGTATGTCAGACGCCTGCTAGGTGAATACATCCAGGTTTGCTCGGAGGAAGGAGACGAGTGACTCTTCCTATTTAGGGTCGAGTCCTACCCCGACCAGTACCTTTTGGGTAGATGCGTTAGCATTTTCTGACCCAGAAGGTGTTTTGACGCTTTCTGGAGGAGCAACTTTGTCAAGTGGTACCTCCTTGGTTTGGTCGGAGGCCTTCGGCGCCATCCTTGGCCTCGAGTGCTTGACCTGCATGGTAGGCGGATTAGTTTCCCTGGTCGAAAGTTCATCGACCAGTTCTAAGGATTTTCGATCACATGCATATGCCATTTTTCGATCTCCTCGAACCATGATGACTCCTTCCGGTCCTAACATCTTTAAACTTTGATAACCGTAATACGTAGCTATCAGGAACTTAGCTAATGTCAGACGACCAAGGATTCCATTGTATACGGTTTCAAAATCCACCACATCAAATGAAATCTTTTCCGTTCGAAAGTTGTCAGGTTTTTTGAATGTAACTGGTAGAGATAGTTGCCCTATCGGTTTAGCAGTAGAACTAGGAACTATGTAATGGAAGTCATATTTCACAGGTTTTACCTTCGACCTGGGAATTTTCATTTCTTCTAATGCTCCCGTAAATAAAATGTTTAAAGAGCTGCCTTCATCTATCAAGACTCAATTAATTTTGCAATTATTAATTGTAGGTTCAACAACAATAAGGAACCTACCTGGTCAAGTTGACGGGATAGGGCAGTCTTCTTTGCTGAAGGAGATAACTGTTCTGACTACCTGGATGGCTTGACGGTGATCGGGGACTCGGCAAGATTCACCTCCCGCTCTATGGCCTTCAGATGGCGCCTTGATTTGTACGAGGAAGGTCCGCCGAAGAACATATCCATAATGTATTGAGGCTCTTGATACTCTATTTCTTCGTCGCTATCTTTGTCTTGTTTGGAGCTTGGTTCTCCAAATTCTGTTACAGAAGGAAAGGGACCTTTACCTAAGTAGTAATCCTCCAGCTTCTTTTGCTAGGCTCGGCAGGTGCACAGATCATGCCCTGCTGCCTGGTGAAGTGCACACCATTTCTTATTCTTCTTGTAGTCGTTGATCAGAGCCTTAGCCTTGTTTCGACCGAAAAAGTCTTTCTTGCCCTTGGTAATTTTTTTTGGAATCACAAGGAATTCTTTATTGTTGGGCTTGCGATTCTTCTTACCCTTGAAAGACTTCTTGCTTTTCTTCACTTATTTCTCCAAGCCAGGTTGGGGGATTTTATCTTTTCGATCAATAGCTTCGCACCATTCGATCGCTTCACTAGCGACTACATATTTGTCAGTCATGTCGAAAAGTTCGACGGTCGTTCGTGGAGGGTTCATTGCAACATCCTTCGTAAACCGTTGATTTCTCAATCTTGCTTTAAAAGCCTGGATAACGGAAGACTCTACGGCCTCTCGGATAGAGTTTCGAACCCGGCTAAACCTCTTGATATATTGTCGAAGAGTTTCATTGGTTTTTTGCCTCATTCGATGAAGATCATCCTCCTTCCCAGAGCGGTCATACATCGCTTGAAATTTGGCGATCAGAGTATTGCATAGCTGCTCCTAAGTGTAGATAGATCCGACTGGTCGGTTGAGCAACCACGATCGGGCAGATCCTTCAAGGACCGTGGGCAAGTAATTTGCCATCACGTTATCGTTACCACCAGCAACTTTGATGGTGGTAGTATAGATCTGAAGAAATTCTAATAGGTTCCGAGTCCCATTGAACTTCTCTATGTTGGCTGGTCAGAACCTGTCCGGCCAACGAACAACTTCGAGCCATACCGAGAATGCTCAACAGCCCGTAATGGAGTCGTGGCGCCTTATCTGAAAATGGGCCAGATTATAGTCGGTTGGGGACCGATTCCTTAGATTTGCATACCTAGTATCCGGTCGTGGACATTAGTATAACACCTCTAACCACCTGCCCAGTTTAGATGATGTCGAAGATCATCGGAACCATGTAGTCGTTCCTCTTAACGAGGAGGAGGAGTGGCTGCTGGAAAGAACTGTATTCCCTCATGATTCCCTAGTCAGAATCTATGAGGGGGTCTTGGTATCGATTGGTCCTCCATCCGACCATGTTGTCCTCTACTGAGTGACGAGTGCTGGGATAAAGTCATGGTGTGACTTTGCGAGTTCCTTTGCTCCCGATATATTTATGTACACTACATGGTCTGCTGGAGGATCTCTGATATCTGCCCTGCAAGTTGAACATAATCTGGAGTTCTTGCTAGAGCAGGATCTGGGTTATTCAGAATGTCGCGAACTTGTTGCAGGTTTTGTAGTGTTATCGAAGGTCTTGAAGGATTCTGACTAGCAGTGGGTGTTCGATGAGTCGAATGTCCTTCCGACCTTCTGGTTTGCCTTGTCCAACCTGTCACGCGCTGTGAGGTAGGAACAGGTGAATTAACTGATTGACGTCCATCAATTCGTTCGCCTCCGACAGTTGGTGCTTGAGCGTCCGCACCATTTTCATCAACAAGTGGTGGCGGGACTAGCCGTGGAGGACTGTGCATGGTATCTTGATCGATATCTCCGATTGCGTTAACCTCGTGGCGCCAACAGGAATCCTCCAACGAGCTCCTGTCGTAGATAAGGGAGAGCCTTCCAGTGCTTCTACAAGGAGCCTCCATGATGGGGAGCGGTCGGAGATTACCACCTCCGGTGAGCTTTGTGGTGGACTCAGCCTGATCCGGCGAATTGCCGACCGTATGCTGAGTTTCACTAAGCCCACTTAGCCTATGATTGGTGATAACTTCATTAATACCTTCACTAGATGTCAGTTGGCCCCCAGAATATGTAGGAGCTGTTGGTGAATACTGGTCGCCCATGATAGTATCGAGAGTATATGGACTCTCTGATTGCATCGTTGGGCTCCTGTCGTCAATATTGCCGGTCGAATGGACCGAGCTTGTGGAGGCATTCGGACATTCCGAACTGGTTAGAACGACTGGTTCCTCTGGGAGCGCCACGGATGGTGGCGGTGAATCCTCATCCATTCAGTCGATTTCGCTAATCTCAGCGAATGGCGAGCCGACGGAGGAGGGTGATGACGAAATCCCGTTTTCTTCCATGGCGCGGATGCATGCGTCCATGTCGAGGTTGGAGTAGTCTGCCAGGTCGAACTAGTTTTTCTCATCACAAATCTCTGCTATGTTCACATGAGTGACAATGGAGCGAAGGGAGTGAATGAGGAATACTTGAGCGAAGTAATCTTCAAGAACTCAATGCCTTCTTCCCTACGGACGACGCTAGCTGTCGATGATCGAGTCACTGATCTTACAAAATAAATAAAGAAAAATGGCAAATAGTTCTTTGGAGAGAATGGGTTTGCTCTTTATTACAATGAACTAGATCCTTTACAGGGGGTGCCTTCTACAAGGCAGTGGATTAGCCCTAAGTACACTTGGTGTACTTATTGCTATGCTATTACTTCAATCTCTAGATGTTGTGAATCTATTTCAATGTTGTCTAGATCTCCCTCTCACTGTCCATCATCCGCCTTTAAATACCAGTGAAAGGGTTGCAATTACCCCCGGAAGTGGCGCCCTTTGGAAGTGTCGCGTCCGGTCGGAGAAGCGGTGGCAATTGGTTTTGTCGATCCAAAGGAAGTTAGAAAGGTATGCAAGCTTCAGAAATACATCTATGGACTAAAGTAAGCATCTCGGAGTTGGAACATTCATTTTGATGAAATGGTCAAATGGTTTGACTTCATCAAGAATGAAGAAGAACCTTGTGTTCACAAGAAGGTTAGTGGGAGTAAGCTTGTGTTTCGGATATTATACGTGGATGACATACTGCTGGTCAGAAATGATATTCCAATGCTTGAATCTGTTAAAACTTCATTAAGAAATAGTTTCTCAATGAAAGAATTAGGAGATACAACATATATTCTTGGTATAAGGATCTATAGAGATATATCTAAAAGGCTAATTGGATTAAACCAAGATATGTATATAAACAAGGTGTTGAAACAGTTCAACATACAAGATTCTAATAAAGGTTTCTTACCCATGGCACATGGCATTAATCATAGCAAGAGTCAGTGTCCTACGACCACTGATGAGCGAGATAAAATGCGTAGAATTCCATATACTTCGGCCATTGGATCTATCATGAATACCATGCTATGTACACGATCAGATGTGTCGTATGCTCTAAGTGTTACGAGCAGATATCAGTCAGATCCAAGTGAAGGTCACTAGATAGCAGTCAAGAATATTCTTAAGTACTTGAGAAGAACTAAGGATGTATTCCTTATTTATGGAGGTGAGGAAGAGCTAGTCGTAAATGGTTACACCGACGCTAGCTTCCAAACCGACAAGGATGATTTTAGATCGCAATCTAGATTTGTGTTTTGTCTTAATGGAGGAGCAGTAAGCTGAAAGAGTTCCAAGCAAGAAACGGTTGCTGATTCTACAACAGAGGCCGAGTACATTGCGGCTTCGGAAGCTGCAAAAGAGGTTGTATGGATAAGGAAGTTCATTTATGAACTGGGTGTGGTTTCTAGTCCTTCTTGGAGCCATTGCACAAGCTAAGGAGCCTAGATCACATCAAAAGTCCAAGCACATACTTCGACGATATCATATTATTCATGAGATCGTTGAAAGATGTAATGTGAAGATATGCAAAGTGCACACGGATTTGAATATTTTTGATTCGTTGACAAAACCTCTCCCGCAACCTAAGCATAAGGCGCACATAAGAGCAATGAGTATAAGATAGCTATATGATTGACTCTAGTACAAGTGGGAGACTGCTGGTGATATACCCTAGATGCAATCATGGAGATGATTGTATCACGTCTATGTTTTTTAGTTATTGAATAAATGTTTTCTGTTCCTTGAATGAATCATTGGTTATAAAGATTAACAAGTATGTGACTTGTTGGTGAAACTCTTTTAACTTATATGATGTCAATCTAAAAGTATCCCTGGTCGAATGTCACTGGTCGAAACACTAGTGACTTATCGACCAGCACATGTATTGATTGATAACCATGTTTCACCGGTCATGAATATAGGGATGTCGAATCAATAACGCGAACACATGTTAGAGAACATGGGATTGAATTGACCCACCTTGAGACACTGTTGAGATTGTTATGATTTTATATGTTGTCAGTTGCTCTCAAGCGATGATGATGTATAATCCTTAGACCTGAGATCGGCATGGTTTTCTACATGTGTAATAGTACACTTAGGGGTTGTCAAACGCTACTCCGTAACTAAGTAGTTATCAATGTAGCTTTCGGGTATATTATGAAACATGTGGAGGAATGTGATTGGTCGGATATGAGATTTGCCCCTCCTAACATAACAGGAGAGATATCTCTGGGCCCCTTGATGTGATCAGATAAAGAAAGTGCATGGTCATGCCACCAGTGGTCAAAGAGTTCGACCACATGAAGTTATACGACACTTGATCAAGAAAGTATTGAATAGTCCATGGATGACGTAATATCTCACCTAGAGTTCAATCGGATATCGTGAGGCAGAGGGAGAATACATGTGCAGGTCTTTCAGTTCGATTAGATACGAACTAGTCGTATGGTGATACGAGCTGGTCGTATGCTGGTCGAACATGATCTCTAAGTGGTCGAAACCTGGTCGTAAGGAGTTACAAACTGGTCGAGACCAAATATGAACTCTGTTTCCACAAGCATTAACCTATAATCCCTTGCTTCTTTTTTCCTTTTCTTTCTAGCTTTTGGAATAGTGTGGAACCTGATGGTTTCTAATAATGGAAATCGTAAGGGGATTTCTCCCCTATATATAAAAAAGAGGATAGAGAAAGAAAGAACTAGTTTCTCCTCTTTCTTCTTGCTCCATCAGCCCTCCCCTACGATGTTTGTTGACGTAATTCGCAGCCAGTGAATGAAGGATAAACTAGATTGTGTGGATAGAAAAAGAAAAGATCCAAGGTAGGTACAATGAGACAAGAAGAACGAGGACATGCCGAAGTAGGCTTGAAACTTGATGGGTAACCGATTTTTTTAGAGGGGGAAAATTTATGGGTAATCAACCGGCCAAGAGAACAGAGGGCATAAGTTGAGCGGCACAAACTTCAACCTAGCCCAGCCCAATCAGATGAGGAATTTTAGACAGCAAAGGCCTTGGCCTTAACATCTCTTTACGCAGCCCACATGTGTTCTCCATATAACTAAAGTACTAGTCCGCTCTATATTCCATAGTGAAAAAACCAAATAATTCAGAAAAAATAAAATAAAAAGTATAATTAGATCTAGAACAATTAGTATCAGTGTCGAGGATGTTTGAGGATCAAATCCTCGGTTTAGCAAATTGTTCGATTTGCTGAGAGCTAGTGACGGTCAGACCAGTGGTGTGAGCATTTGGGGAATGGGCACCAAACACTTGTATGCAAGTGTTTCGGGGGTGTGTTTGCACCAGGTGTCATTGAAATGGGAGACTACGCAAAACTAGATAGAGTTTTGCCGAAACGGAAAGTTTGGTACAACGGGTTGCATCAAGTGGCTTGGGGCTGGTGCAAGTGTCATGATGGTTCTGGTGGGAGTCGGATGGGAGAAACTTGCCGACATGTGAAAAGAGTTTGATGAACCTACACGTGGCGAAGTATGGGATTGCTTCACGATGATTTGACTCGGTCATGGAGAATGATCGAGAAGAGGTATTTTGGTATCTTCGCCAAAATACCGGGTTGGTGACATTAGAGAAACTACGGTGCAAGATGGCGCAAAAGAAAGACGGTTTAGGTCAAGAGAAGGAGAAGATCACGAAGAGACGGATTCAGGAGACTCGAATCGTCATCCGCTTTGAGAAATGTGTGTGTGTGTGTGGGGGGGGGGGGGCTTAATGAGTGCCCGATAATGTTCTCTCTAGACCTAGCCTCCACTATATAAGTGTTGGTGCAGAATTTGCACAACCAACCTTTGAAAACCCTAATTTGATATTTGAGAAAGTGAAGAAAATAGAAGAGGCTAGAGTTTGATAGAGATGGATTGTAAGATTGGGTGCTTATGAGTGAGCTTTTGTCCTCTATGGTGGAGTGATTGTAAACCTACTATCCCTCCAATTAATCCAAGCAAGTTTGTCTCAAGATAGGTTCTCTCCTGTTGTTGGTCTCTCTCTTTGGTGATTTTGGGGGTTTTGTGTTCTAGGGGCTTTGCCTTGTTCTCTTGCTATGATCTAGCTTGCTAGAACTTGTGGGATCTGATCTAAGGCCATATAGAATATCTTCCACCCACGAACAAACCTTTAGATTAAGATTGAGTTTTCCCTGAGTTTTGAGCTTTCTTGCACTCAATCAAGAAATCCATGTAACCATGGCGATGGTCATCGCGATGTTCGATTGGATTATGTTCCTGATCTTCTTGTTGAGCTATATTTAAAATCTCAGGATATTTGGATCACTGGATCAAAACTTAAGTCGATTTGTGAATCTTTTAGGTAGCTGATTTTCAGCCAGCGATCAAACCGGTAGAGAGCATTTGTGCTCAGTGTTTTTCAGTTTCAACTCAAAACTTCTGCTGTGATCTTAAGTTTTTGATTTTCATAGCTTTCAATAATAAAAAAGGAAGTTAAATACAGAGATAGAAAATAGTTGCTCCTATTTACCTCTTTTGGTCGCTATTTCGGTCCAACGGCAGGAGCTGGGTGCTGTCTGTTTTACTGAAAGAACTATCTCGGCTTTCGTGCTACTATGGGCATCTGCCTAGATCTGCGCATCGAAACTACGCTATCCCCGAGTCCCGTTCACTGCTCTGACTAACAGATATGTCGTAATATCCATCCCAATCAACATTGAATTCGGCTTCAATGGGAAGATAAAATGAACATCGAGTTGGATGAAACTGTCGACCACATCCACAAACCATGGAGCAAGGAATTTATAATGACAGGACCTGCTCACTAGACAATTCAACGGCCCCTCTGCTCGTATGTCACATTTCACACTTTCACAGCGCGCAGAAGATGAACCCTAAATATCTTCAGAAAAAAAAAATGAACCCTAAAGATGTCATCCCCTCCGTGTTTCCAGACCCTCTTGCTGTTATAAGACACTTTTATGTTAGTTTTGCAAATATTGATCGTATAATAGCAATATAGTATAGGTTGTTGTGTCAGTGTAAAATAGTACTAGCCGACCAGTCCACTACCCCTATGGCTTGAGACATGGAGCTTTATCCTCCACTTGAGGGGTGCATATCTAGTGCACATAGTGCATTTGGTGCACATATACACAAACTTTTTATTTAGGTATCAAATAAGCATAAAAAATTCTAGATGTAGTTGACGGTGTTTTGTTCCACCCTTTAAAATTTCAAGTTCAAGCTCAATGTATGTTAGAAGAAGCAAAAAAGAAATTCATTTGTGAATAGTAACATTTCTGTTTTCTCTTTCCTCTTTCCTCTTCCATACTATTCACAGTGAATTCTCTTTTTGTTTCTTCTAACATACATTAAGTTTGAACTTGAAATTTTAAAGGGTGGAACAAAACACCATCAACTACATCTAGAATTTTTTTCAGAATTTTTTATGCTTGTTTGATACCTAAACAAAAAGTTTGTGCATATGTGCACCAAATACACTATATGCACTAGATATGCACCCCCACTTGAGAAGTTGAGATTATGTTATGTTAGGTGCTAGTAGTTGTTTATTCAGCACCAAGAGAAGCATTGGCGTACGAGTGGCATATTTCAGAATTTGCCATGTCATACAACTCGAAATTTTTACCAGCATGCTTGGCAAACTTTTGGAAAGGGTTAAAGTGTTGTGTAAGGTATGATAAGGTGCCGTTTAGGTGCAAATCAAACTTATATTCTTTCTCTTCTGTTCCTTATGTCGAGGTTTCTTTCATGGAGCCTGTTGCATAACTTGCTCGTTGTGTTTCCTTCGCCCTTTTGGCGTAAAAAGTTCCTAGGAAGGATATTGCACTCGTGACTGACCTAGGTTTGTTTAGTTTTCTAGCTAGATATCAAGGGTAGCAAAATAATAGAGCATAAAAATGACCATATCTTTCTTATGAAGTCCATTGACTTTTTAGAGTTAGCCCTTACTTGATTTGTGGCCGAGCTCCACCACTGATCGTCGCCATCAAAGGCACGAGTTGTACTGTGCCAAGACCTCGTGATGTGTTTTGGTTCTTCCAGACACTCTCGACAGGCAGGTAACTACATGGAGTATTTTCCAGAAGAGTTTGAACCCGGCTACTCGATTTTTTTTTTCAAAATTACGATCTAAATATTACGGGGAGAAAAGTCTCAATCATGTCATGGAATTTGCTCTGTGTTCGGACCAATTATACTGCTATCATGTCACTTCACTTATCTTTTCGATTTTCACTGCACCCCGCGTAAGTGAAAAGTATATTTTCAGAAGTATGAACAGAGTAACCAGAGTTAATTAGCTCTTTTCCATGCGAGAAAGATCATGAAAAAACATGTCAGATCGAGCTCTGTTTATCTTTAACTGGCTGCCCTTCTATCTTGCGTATTACACCTTGCAGCAGCATCAATTTCACTTTCACTGTCGTTGCACACGCTAACATCAGCGAGTCACAGTCCAACGACCTATACTAAGTCTTGCACTGGCTTACTATTCCTAACTAAACTTATTTCTTGTGATATCATGACGATATGAACTGCAGCATTGCACCTAGCCTTTTCATTAATCTTGCTTCTGAAACAAGCCATGATTTTGCTACATACTCCAAACTTAACATAGCTGCTTAGATTGCCCAGAACAATCTCTCTCTTTTTCTGAGATTTAACCTAGAAAACCCAAATGGCATTCTTTCTGTTTATACATATTTTTTCCAGTGCAGAAGTTCATGCAAAAGGAAAATCATGGGAAGTATTTGTTTAATCCACCACCTAATTGCCTCTCTTTAATCACACCCCTCATCATCACTAAGCTCCCCACCATCACCCTTTAAGCCCCCATACCATGAGTCCATGACAGGAACTAGCACTACTGCACTGTGTCTGTGCGAGGACTTACCCTAGAACAAGGGTTATGTTCATGGGACCGTATCCTCCCTTTTGAGTGTTATCAAAATCTGTACAGGATCTCATATTATGGAATGTAATCTCTTATATTGCCGGTTGTTATTAGAGCTGGCCAGATGGGCCCTGCCTGCCAGGCCTGCCCGAGGCACGGCACTGTAGGCCCGGCCCGAGCACGGAATGGCCCACACTGTTCATGGGCCGGGCCGGCACAAGACGATGGCCTGGGCCATGCCTGGGTCGTCACCCCAGCACAATGGGCGGCCCAAGACGCACGAACAGGCAGACTGCATAGTGCTAGGCAAGACGAACCTGATGAGCCCAAAGACGCCCATCGGCCCGAGGAGAGGGAGAACCACCACCAAAGCCAGGAGCCCGAGAATACATGGGTGGCGCCACATGGAAGAAGAAGGGCAGCAAAGAGTCCAGAGGAGGAGAGGAAGAATAACGGCGGCACGGCCAGCAGAGGAGGAGGAGGCGAGAGCGGTCGCAGGCGTCAAGGCGTCTGAGTGAGGCGGCTTCATGAAGTCGACAGTGAGGATGAGGAGGCGGTCGCGGGCGTGTGGTGGCGTGGGAGGTGGCTCGGCGAGGAGGTGAGGCGAGAGGTGGTCGCGGGGACGAGTGCGTGTGGCAGAGAGGTAGCTTCAGCGAGTCGGTCAGCAGTGAGGACGAGGCGGTGTGGGGTGTGTCGTCTGGCGAGGCGTCTCGGCGGTGAGGACGAGGAGACGAGGAGGCGAGGAGGCGGTGCGGGCCTTGCGACGAGGCGGCTCGGCGGTGAGGACGAGGAGGCGAGGAGCGTGGAAGTAAGGAGAAGAGAAGGTGAGGTGGCTCGATGGTGAGGATGAGGAGGAGGAGGAGGCGGCGGCCAGGCGGAGGAGGAGGAGGCGGAGGCGGAGGCGAGGCGGGCGTCTTGGCGGTCGCGACCTTGCCTAGTGCTTAGTGCCAAGACGCAAGCAGGCGAGCAGGCATAGGAAGAAGAAATGGGGCGGGGCCTGGCACGGCACGGCCCAAGAAGAATCCAGTCGTTGGGACATTTTTTACCGTTTTTTGTGACCATTTGGATCATAAGAAATAGCAAAAAAAAACAAAAAATCCTGAAATTTTTCCTATAAATAGTCACCATACCCCCCCCCCCTCATTCAGCACCCCTTCATTCTCCATTCTCTCTTTGAAATTGTGTTGTGCAAATTCAAATCCGTGTTGAGCTAATTTGGCAAAATTAAAAAAATTGTGCCAAAATTTGGAAAATTCAATTTTCGACTGCAAGTCAGCGAAAGAGGTACAATACTATTTTTTAGTACTTTTGTTGTTAGTTTGTTATGCTAAGATGAAAGTGGTAATAGTGTTAATTTCGATTTTGCAGTTTTCGTTATGGATAGTCCTTACGACAGCTTTGCTCTTGGTGATTACGGACTTTCACCAGAGGAAATTGCGTCCATGGAGGCGGCTACGGCTGCCTCAAGCCAACCGGAGGTTTCACCGGAAGAAGGGCAAGGCGGAGTTCCATCATCAGGCTCCACGGCAACAGGAGCAAAGAGGTCGAGACCATCTACATCGGGAGTGTGGGAGAATTTCGACAGGACAACCAAGCAAAACGCAACAGGAAATTTATGCTATTTGTAAAAAAATTCGCCATGAATTGTCTGCGAAGTCTACAGGTGGAACGGGGCACTTGCTTAGACATGCTACAAGACGTTGAGCCAAGCAAGGATTGGTGATGAGGCAGACGCAGCTGTAATACAACCCCGATGGTACGGTATGTAGCTGGGACTATTTTGCATAAGTTCGTTCTCAGTTATACAAGGTTTACCAAAGCTCTTTGAATAAGTTCCAGGGAGTCCGCTCGCAACGACCTCTAGTAGCCCCTTCCTCCAGGTTAGACCTGTTCATGGGGGTGACCCACGGCCTGACTGAGCCCGATGCCATCGGGCAAGCTTGGATCGCAAAATCGGCCCTAGAAGAAGACCCGCCAAATCGGTAAAATCAATTTAAAAAGGGGAAATCTATTTATTTAATGCTGAAAATGAATTAAATATTAGTTTTTTATTCTAAAAAATGATTAAAATAATACTTTTAATCAGAAAAATCAGTTTTTCGGTAAAATTTGGGCTCGGGCTCGATGATTTTGGTCGGGCTTGAAAAGCCCTACCTGGCATTTGAACAAGTCTACTCCGGGTGGGGCAAGATCTTCGGTGCCTCTTCCTCCAGGTCCAGATCTTCTTCTTCTACACTGACTTTCGGCCAAGACCCACAAGGAGCGGGGAACTATCCACCTATCTGGACAGCGATACGGTGGATTTCAACTCGAAGGCCGACATCTTGCGATGGTGGCAAGCACATAAGTTAACATATCACGTGCTATCCATACTTGCGCGTGATGTGTTAACTGTTTCTGTCTCGACGATTTCCTCCGAGTCTGCTTTCAGTCTCTCTGGAAGAATATTGGAGGAGAGAAGAACAAGTCTCACAAGTGAGATGGTGGAGATACTTCTATCTGTGAAGGACCGGGAACAAGCTAATTCACGAACACAACACTCTGTAGAAAATCCAGAGTTATCGGAGGTGTTCAAAAATCTATACTTAAGCAATGACAGTAACACCGACACGTAGAACAATGATGTATTATGTATGTAGAGCTATAGGTTGTATTCTTTTTTCCTTTGCCAAGGTTTTCTCATTTTAAGTTTTTACTTGGTGAAGGTTTTAACGAGGTAGCAAGTTGGACATTAATAAAGCTCTCTATTACATTTTCAATATGATTGTCTCATTTTTTTTTTCAATTTTTATGTCTACTTCTTAATTCCACACATTTTTGTAATTTTTCTTGATTTTTTTTTTAAAAAATGGATTTTTTTTATTCTGTCGGGCCAAACGGGCTAAACAGGCCACACTTGGCCCGATGGGCTAAACGGGCTCGTGCTAGCCCAGCACGGCACGAATGGCCGATGGGCCGTGCCTAGGCCACCAACTCGGCACGTGGGCCAGCCTGGCATAACACGAATAGTAGGCATGCCAGAATGGGCTGTGCCTAAACTATTGTCTTGAAACACGGCCCCGTCTTTGGGTAAATTTGGGCCTTGGTTTAGCTAGGTCTGGTTGTTATTGTAGCCCTCCGGCACAAGATTTTTTCCTTCTTTCCCACATGCACTTCCTTTTCTGTTGTGCTAGGTTGTAATCCTCATATGTACACCTCACTGACTATATATAAACACACAGATCCATTTGGGCTCCCCGCGGTAATAATAATCTTACATCGTATCAGAGCACCAGATGATTTCCTTGCCTCAGCTCGCCATCTCCTTCCTCCTCCTCCGTCGCCATGAGCACAGAGTCCGGCTCCCCTTCTTGTTCTTCCACCTCCTCCACTTCCATCTCCTCCTCATCCGCACCGCTCTCATCTATGAATGTGGATGTGTTCCACTCTTCAGCCATCCCAACCGTCAACATCTCAACCCATGTTCCGATTGTTTTGGATCTGAAGGAATCCAACTACCCCTAATGGCGCCACTTCTTCCACATGGTGCTCAGCAAGTTCAGTCTCACCCATCACATTGACGGCTCTGACCCTGAACCGAACAATGTCACCTGGATGTAGGACGACTTCAGTGTTGTCTCCTCGTTGTACACCACCATCTCCTCGGAGATTCTTCGTATTTTCATGTAGCTGAATGACAATGCCCGCTCTGTCTGGGCAAGCATTGAGTCCATCTTCCGCGACAACAAGCTTACCCGGGCCATCTACATCGAGGCGGAATTCCCTAATCTATTCTAGGGCGACATGTCTATCACCGCCTTCTGCCATCGCATGAAGACACTTGCGGACAGCCTCTGCAACGTCGATCAACCGATGTTAGACCAGACACTGGTCCTTAACACGCTGCACGGCCTCAACCCCAAGTACCACAAAGCAGTGTCCATCCTTATGATGCAGGTTTCCTTCCCGGACTTCCTTCGAGCGAGATCATATCTCCTCCTTGAGGAAAGCTGGTTTGAGCAGACGACAAAGTTTGCAGTGACCACAACGCTCTACTCCTAGTCCTCCTTGTCTAGAAACAATGCGCGATGATCGCAACGAGCGACCTGATCTCAAGAACCGCAACAACAAGAACAACGACAACGACAACTCCTCATCACATCGCTCCCAGCAGTCCACGCCGACCCAGCCCTGGACGCCTTGTTTCAACCCTTGGATAGGCGTCGTATAGGCATGGCCAGCCGCCTGGAATTGTTCCCATGCGGCAAGGGTCCCTAGCATTCTCGGGTCATACCTTGTTTCAATGCCGCCCTAGGTCTTCACTACCTTTCCTGTACTCTAATCGGCCTCTCCGACGCTCCGTTTGTCTTCCTCTATGCTTCTCAGCAGTCCATGATGTCGCCGCTCCAACACTCCCAACTGATGTGGGATCAGTCTTCACTGATCGCCGCATTGAACAACATATCGGTGCAACAACATCCCTCCAGCAGTGGGGAGTGGTTCGTGGACACGGGCGCCAGCGCCCACATGTCATACGATTTCGGTAAGCTTTGCTCCACCTCTCCCTCATCATATTATTGTCAGCAATGGTTCTAAATTTCCGATCACTCATTCTGACTCCACCTTTATTCCCACCTCTTCCTCTGCTCTTCTCTTGCACAATGTTCTCATTGCTCCTACCCTCATCAAAAACCTTATTTTAGTTTGCTCTTTTACTCGAGCTAATTCCATTTTTGTTGAATTTGATTCATTTGGTTTCTCTGTCAAGGAGCTGTGCACCAAGGTGGAGATTCTCCGCTGTGACAGCAATGGTGATCTCTACCCGTTGTATTCCAATAATGCGACAGCACTACCTTAGGCTCTCCTGGCTGTCAATGCCTCCGTTGATTTGTGGCACCAGCGACTCGGACACCCTGGTCGTGAAGCTCTATCTAGCGCCCTTCGGTCTTTTAAATTCCTTCGCAATAAACCAGCCACTTCCCATCGTCATGATTGTCAGTTAGGGAAGCATGTTAGGCTACCTTTTTATTCATCAACTTCAACAACTTTTGTTCCTTTTCAACTTGTTCATTGTGATGTATGGATGTCTTATGTTTCCAGCACTTCGGGGTTTCAATATTATCTTATTGTCCTTGATGATTTCTCTCACGTCATTGCAGAAGAAGCTCAACCAATTGAGCGTAACGCCGCTCGTAAGTCTTTAAGTTAGACCTGCGTCAGTGCAACTTTGTTTACTCATAAGAGAAATCTTGTGGAAGAGTGATAAAGGTTTGGTTTGAGCCTATTCTTTAGTCAGCCCGAATCTCGGGGACGAGATTTCCTTTAAGGGGGGAAGGTTTGTAACATCCCAAAAATTTGACTTGTTTTGAAGTTTTAAAAGAAAAATAACCATTTGGATTTTGTCTATTAAAGTTAAAGCTTAATTGGAATCTTTAGAGTTCAAAAATAATTTAATATGAATAAAATCAACATCAACTATTATCAAAATTATTTCATTTAGATTCTATGTGCTTGGATATATTTTCTAGAATTTTTCCGAGTTCATGTGCTATTTTCTAAGTTTTAATTAGATTTTGGCTATTTTCTAAAAAGAAAAATCTATTAAAATCTCAGAAATAGTGTTGGGTCAAAACCCAACTCATGTTCCTAGCCCAGCCCACGCCACTGGCCCACTCCCGCCGTAGCCCGCACCTCCTCTCTCTCCCTCGAACTGGTCCCACCAGTCAATCTCACGCACATCTTCGGTCACGCGTTTCCACCCTAGCCTTGCCCGCTGACGAGTGGAACCCACCTGGCCACGTCACCTTCGTCTCCGAGCCGGACTCCTCTCTTCCTCTTTCCTTCAAGCACCACCGCCGTCTCCGTCTTGGACTCTTCTCTCCCGAGGCTATTTAGGGCCCCGAGGGTCCTTGCTTCTCGGCTTCTCGCACCACGAGCCGTGCCGTCCTTGAAACCCTAGCCACCCGTACTCAAATCTTCGCGTAGTGCCGTCGCTTTTACCTTCGTCTTCAGCTCCGGCCAAAGGTCTCTGTCCTCGTCGCCGCCGCTCCAGCGCTCCTCGTCGCCGTTGGACGCCATCTTCGGGACCGCTACGTCATCCACATCTCGGTGCCGCCCTTGTCCTCACTGGAGAGCCCTTCTAGCACCGTCGTCATCAAGCCCGTACCTAGGGGTGGGCGTGGGCTGCACCGAACCTAACCTGCCTTACCCCCTCTGCTCCACAGGAAGTTCTGAGAATCCACGGATTACCTGTTCGAGGAAGCAAGGAAGAACCAAATGATTCATCGGATCTTTAGGATCGACCCTTTTTTCTGAATACAATTGTCTTACTGCCTTTTTTTTTCTCCTGGATCTATTCCTCCTAACCAACATCGTTGCAAGCATCAAATCCTGTAGTTCGTCACCAGCTCCATGTGATCAACGATCGGAGTAAACAGGCAGTTCTAAGGTTTGGAATTTGGATAGTTACCTCGGGAGGGCTGAGATGATACAACCTCTGTGACAAGCACTCTGGGCCGAGTATGAATGTTTCTATTGGATTATTCACGGGGTTCTCGATGATTCCAAATGTGCTATCTAGCATGAAATCTGGTGGCATTTCCTTCATGCCTTTCACATTCTAACATAAATCATCAAAAGATAACGCAATTTAGACAACCAACTGGTTCTTGATGTTAGCTTCACAATACACAAGTGAATATCTTACTTGTTCCAAGGCGGCGGCACGTCAGGGGTGGAGATGGGGCACATCCGAGGCGGCGGCGGTGCGTCGGGGTGGAGATGGAGGCGGTGGCGCATCCGAGGTTGTAGATCGAGCGGCGACGGCATGTCGGGATGGAGATGGAGGTGGTGACCCTTTGAGGAGGTTGGAGCCGGTGACGAGGAGGAGGATGAGTTAGCCGGGACAACGTACCCTCGGTGTCGACCTCTCGTCCGGCGGAGAGGCGTGCTCGGCGGGCGGCGGCGTGGTCGGCGTCCCCGGTGTCAAGGGAGGCGGGGCCGCTGTGGAGGGCGACACCAACTAGCAGGGAACGGGAGTAGCGAAGGCGCATTTGGGAATTGGAAACGAGATAAGTAAGAAAATGGGTTGACCCGGTCAGTTCTTAAGAACCAAAAGGTTTTGATCCACTTAAACCATTTGGGCCTTAGGATCAATCCACTTAGCCTGTATTATAGGATTTTGTGGGGCGGTTCAGTAAACCATTGGGTCAGCCCGACCCACGCCCACCCCTACCCATAGCCAACGCCGCCTAAACCTCGCCGCTGGCCATCCTTGTCATCCTCAAGCACCGGTGAGCCCACCGTTGAGATCCTTGTTGCACCCTCTACCTCGTCGTCACCTCCGTCACCACCTGCGAGCCATCGTTCGCTGGATCCCTTGGAACCCTAGCGCCTCCCACCGCGTTGTCGTCCATGTCAGCCTCAGTTCACCTACCACATCAGCTTCGGTGCTTCCGTGTCACCTGCGTGGCCGCCACGTCAATGCCGTGTGGTAGATCTAGTTTCAAAACCCTAAACCGGCTCGGTAGACTTAGTCTACCGTAAGCCGTTACACTGGCCAGTGGGACCCACATCGTAATTTCTTTTTATTTTATTTCTTTTCGGTTGGAATTCATTGCTGACATCAGCACACGTCATTAATTGATTTTTCAGTAGAAAAGAAATTCAGTAAAATCCATAAATCTCATTTTCATCAATTTATGTGATTTCAATTTTTCAAAGCCCATATCCTTTGCATCCGAACTCCGATTGAGTCCATTCAAATTTATAAATTCATCTAAATTCAAGATTTATTTATCTAAGATTTTTATTTATTTTTTGGAGTTTGTTTCCTCTCTGTTATTTATTTATTTGGTTTATTTACTTGTTTGGGAGTAGACGTTGATTCTTCGGGAAGCTTTGAGTAAAGAGGAATATACCAAGATCAAGATCAATCCTAGGATTTATTCCAAGGCAAGCTGTAGTCCTTTGATCATATTAAACCTATGATTTCAAAAGTATATTGTTTTATACAACTGCATGCTATCATTATATAAATTGTTTTAGGATTAGTTATTACCTGTTGTCATTATGCCTCCTTTCATTATTTGAATGCCATGGATCCTTTGTCACCATAGCATGGATAATTTTAGTTGGACGTATTTGTATCACCAACATGGGTATCGTACACATGCTTAGTTCAGCTTAGTTACGATTGGTTCATGATCACATGTGTCATAATGATTAATCTTAACTTAATGATATATGGAATCGTGGTGGTTGGCCACTGCTGTTATTAAAATTTATGTACCATGACGGGGTGTGTCACTGGTCGTGGTTAAACAAAATAATTTTCGCTCAGGCGAGTGGATGGTGGATAGTGGGGGTGTTTCAATACGTCGTGGGTTTGTGGTATTCTCTCCTGAATAACTTATCAAGGACATAATCTTGTGCGCCATTGAACTGGGCCTTTTCGTACAACCACATGCTTGGTATGGGATGGGCCTAACCTAGTAGGTTATGGAGTTTTGGCTTTTGATATCGCCTTTTCGTACAACCACATGCCTGGTATGGGATGGGCCTAACCTAGTAGGTTATGGAGTTTTGGCTTTTGATATCTCAGGTAGTTTGTGGGTGGAGGTGTGTATCCTTTTCTAAGGGCACATCTATGGGCGGTATTTTTGTTGTCTCTAGGTCCAACGTTGTACGTCAACCACGATGAGATTTTGGATGGCTGTAGGTACAATGGGAGAGTCAATCGTTGAGATGAAATTTTTGAAAGGTTTTGTTGTGGTCAACTCTGATCCGGTTGATTGCATCTTGTGTGTAAAGTGTACAACCTCTGCAGAGTGTCAATTAATCTATTCAAATAGCCGTGTCCGCGGTTATGGACGTGCTCGGGGATTTCACACGGGAGGTAAAGTTTCTTATAAAATGAGTCGGAGTGTGAATGAGATTTTCACTTGATGAATATAATGTTTGTTTGGTGAGCAGGAAATTTACTTGGTGGTTTGTGTCGATTGGTGAATAGGGGATTCACTTATCAATTGTTTTGTTGGGAAGTGAATGGGAAGTTCACTGGTTCTTTTCAAGAAATTTTCTAATTACATATTATTGTTTTCAACTACGCATTTCAATCTATTTATTGTTTTTATCGTTAATGTTGCTTTCTGCGAAAGAACCATACAGATAACATTTGTCAGGCCGTGCATAAATACTATTTGCATATATTTCTCTACAACTTGCTGAGTGCTTTATGTACTCACGGCTTATGCCTTTGTTGATCAGTTGAAAAATATCAAGCTGATCAGGAGTTCTTTCATAAGAAGGACTATGAAGATTTTGCGGATTACGATGCGTTCTCCACTCGATTGTCTGTGGGCATGTTGATTGGTCTTTTCAAGAGTTTCATTCCGCTACAAGAGTTTAATTGTTTCTTTAGCCCTACGTGGCAAGTTAAATAAACGTTGACCATAAGGTCTGTTATTATTATTATTATTTATTACTTGGAGATCTTTTTAGTTAAATCAAATAAATAGATAATATTTCATCATTATTTCCTGTGTGAGCTAGCTACTGATTTAGGACTAGTTCAAAATACACATAGAATTCCTCAATCGTATATTTGGGTCCCGAAACCCTCTCTCAATCCTCAATCTTTCCCTCCGTCTCGCTGACTTCCAATCTTATCATTTTAGCTTCTTGAACGCACATCCCATCATGCAGGATGCGGTTGTGGTACCGGTGGTTGTCTTGCTCTCCCGAGCTTTTGCTAAGTGGCTGGGCGACCTAAAACCGCGCCTCGGCCTGCGAGCTCGGCGCGGTTCGTGCATGGAGGCTGCAGCACCTGGATGCAGTGCAAGGATGAGAGGGGTGGCTCTCGGCGTGGTGTTGGTGCTCTCGTTGTGTGTCCAAGCAAGCCATGGCGTGACAGATAGCCAGGACAGTGAGTACCATGACTCAGCCGTATATTCACTTGCTTTAAGATATTTTTCTTAGTTTTCACAAAGGAAAAGGTAAGCATGCATAGCGAGCTTGCTCTTTTTCGATGATGCATGAGAGGAAATATATCTCCATGATTATGTTATCCTGAGGGAGTGAAAGAATCTTGTTTGTGAAGTTTGGGCTGCTTTGTACTATTTCTTTAACAAGAATTAGGCAACGGTAATAATTCTCTTATGTGGTAGCTTTACCTGAAAGAAGAAATGAACCATGGGGTTGATTGCAGCTTCTGCTCTCCGAGGGTTAGTGGATCAGTGGCAGAACGCGCCGCCAACCTGGCGGCAATCTGATGATCCCTGCGGTCATTCGCCATGGGATGGAGTGAGATGCAGGAACAACAAAGTGATCTCCATGTAAGTTCCCTACAACTCAGAGAAAAATCCATTTCACACACTGCT
The DNA here is from genome assembly GCA_036346405.1 of Phyllostachys edulis. NCBI lineage: Eukaryota > Viridiplantae > Streptophyta > Magnoliopsida > Poales > Poaceae > Phyllostachys > Phyllostachys edulis. The sequence goes on along the minus strand of CM070550.1, from coordinate 77,470,457 downwards.
AAGTTTACTTACTATTATGCAACTGTTTCAGTACGCTGTCTACCATGGGCATCAAAGGAGTTCTAGCTGCTGACATAGGGCAACTGAGCGAGCTGCAATCCCTGTACGTAGAAGCACACCGACACCGTCAAGCTAGATATTTTCTTGAACTTTCTGTTCTTGCAACTTGCAGCACTGAATGGAAATTGTGTGTATACAGGGATCTCTCATTCAATAAGGACCTTAGCGGCGTGCTCACTCCGACCATTGGAAACTTGAAGCAGCTTACGACCTTGTAAGTTCTGATTGTGTTCTGTGTTCTTTTCTTTCTTTTAGATTTCTGCCTTCGCCCTTAAGAGATGTTACTATGCTCATGTACTGCTTACTTTCTAGGATTCTGGCCGGTTGCAGCTTTCATGGCAACATCCCGGATGAGCTAGGAAGTCTGCCAAACTTGTCCTACATGTAAGGATTACTCATTGGTGTAGGACTTAGGAGTCAGCTCGGATGATACTGTGCATTAGTGCTTCTGTACTCTAGTGTTTGCAGATAACGAATGACACCAAACTCTCTTTCAGGGCTTTGAACTCAAATCTGTTCTCCGGAAAAATACCAGCTTCTATGGGCAATCTTTCCAACCTCTATTGGTTTGACATCGCCGACAATCAATTGAGTGGTCCCCTACCGATCTCGACAAATGGTGGAATGGGTCTAGACAAGCTTATCAAAACCAAACACTTGTAGGTCCTAAGAAATTTGTTCGTTGCTATTCGAAAAGCAGAAATCAAAAATTGAATGTATCACTAACCATATTGTTCTGGTTCTCTGCAGCCACTTCAATAATAATCAATTGTCTGGTTCAATCCCAGATGCTCTCTTCAGCCCAGAGATGAAACTGATTCATCTGTGAGTTCCTGAAGTCCTGTTTCTAGAATTTGTTCGGTTTGGCAACATGTACTGACACCTTAAGATATTCGGTGCAGGCTCTTCAATGGAAATAACTTCACCGGGTATATCCCAGACTCTCTTGGGTTGGTTAGTACACTTGAAGTTGTGTAAGTGTCCTTTCAGATGAAACTATGCACAATTCTTGTTTTGTTGGATGGGTTACCAAATATGAGTCATTTGTTTCTTTCTGTGTTTTGTTTGGACAGCCAGCTGGATAGAAATTCCCTCTCTGGCCCAGTTCCCGCAAATCTGAATAACCTCACCAAAGTAAACGCGCTGTAAGTTGTTCAAGAAGTGCTGAATACCATGCATATACTAGTACAGAGCACTTGTCTATATGAGAAGCTATAGTCATATTAAACACATTATTGGCACGTTTCAGCAACTTAGCCAACAACCAGCTTACTGGACCAATGCCCGATCTATCTGGGATAACTCTTCTCGATTTTGTGTAAGCAACTAGCAGTGCACAAGATTTCTGCTGCTAATTTGAACCACCACAATACAAGCTTGATCTGAAAATTCTTCTGGTCTAATTACACCACAGTGATCTGAGCAACAACACATTTGATTCTTCCCCGAGCCCGCAATGGTTTTGGAAGTTGCCACAGCTCTCAGTTTTGTAAGTTTTTCTCAAATCTTTTCAACTTCACACCGTATGCTCGTGTAGCCAAACCTGACATGTTCTAGTGAGGCCCATCAAGGATCATACAATCCGGAAAGCTTTACGGCCCGGTGCCAGAAAGGCTATTCAGCAGCCCACAGTTGCAGCAAGTGTAAGCTCACACGTCAACCTTCTGATCGAAACTGATGAAACTGATGATCGTTACAGTGCAGTAACAAAACTGATGATCGTTACAGTGCAGTAACAAAACTGACGGTGTCTTAATTCCAACGATCTTCGCAGGATTCTCGACGACAACGCGTTCAATGGCACCCTCGACATGGGCAAGAGCATCAGCAGCGAGCTGAGCATCGTGAGCTTCAAGAACAACAAATTCGCCTCCGTCACGGCCTCCAGCTACAACGGCACCCTCGAGTGAGCGACCACTTCCGGTTCTCAAACAACGGCAGTGCTACTGAATTGTGTGTGATCTTACAAACTCCTTTTGATCCTGCTGCGTCGTCTCGGTGTTCGTTCATTCAGGCTGGCCGGGAACCCGGTGTGCGACCAAGCGCCGAACACGCCGTACTGCAGCGTGACGCAGAACGCGCCGACGCTGCCGTACTCTACGAGCCTGGTGAAGTGCTTCTCCGGGACGTGCCCGTCGGAGCAGAGCATGAACCCGCAGAGCTGCGTGTGCTCGTACCCGTACCAGGGCGTGATGTACTTCCGCGCGCCCTTCTTCCGGGACGTGACCAACGGCACGGTGTTCCAGGAGCTGGAGAGCGAGCTGTGGACCAAGCTGGACCTCACCCCGGGCTCCGTCTACCTGCACGACCCCTTATTCAACGACGACTCCATGCAGGTCCAGGTCAAGCTCTTTCCCTCCGGCGAGCCCTACTTCAACCGCTCCGAGGTCATGCGCATCGGCTTCGACCTCAGCCATCAGACCTTCAAGCCGCCCAAGGAGTTCGGCCCCTACTACTTTATCGCCTCCCCCTACCCTTTCCCAGGTTCAGAAAACTACTGAAATAGTGAAATGCGTGCTTTCCACCGTGCGTCTGTGCGCGTCAGTGGTTTCAGTATGTGGTGAGGTACTGAGATGGATGGTTGCAGAAAACGGATCGTCGTCGAAGAGCAAGGGCGCGATCATCGGGATAGCGGTCGGCTGCGGCGTGCTGGTCATTGCCCTCGTTGGAGCGGCCGTCTACGCGCTCGTGCAGAGGCGGCGGGCGCAGAAGGCGAGGGAGGAGCTCGGCGGGCCTTTCGGTGCGTAACCTCTCTGACAAAACCGAACTTGCCGCCGTGTTCATCTGACAATGAGATCTGCTGTGTTACTGTCAACTGCTGCAGCGTCGTGGGCTCGAAGCGAGGAAGGGGGCGGCACGCCGCGGCTGAAAGGAGCAAGGTGGTTCTCCTACGAGGAGCTCAAGAGGAGCACCGACAACTTCGCGGAAGCAAACGAGCTCGGCTATGGAGGGTACGGCATGGTGTACAGAGGCACGCTGCCGAACGGGCAGTTCATCGCCATCAAGAGGGCGCGGCAGGGGTCCATGCAGGGCGGGCAGGAGTTCAAGACCGAGATCGAGCTGCTCTCGCGGGTGCACCACAAGAACCTCGTCGGCCTCGTCGGCTTCTGCTTCGAGCAGGGCGAGCAGATGCTCGTCTACGAGTTCATGTCCGGAGGCACGCTGCGCGACAGCCTCTCCGGTAAGAACCGAACGTTCTGAGACATCGGAACACGCACGGTACGGTGGCTTTTGCCGTCGCTGAAGCTGAATGGGACCGATCGAAACGTTTTGCAGGGAAGAGCGGGCTGCACCTCGACTGGAAGAAGCGGCTCCGGGTGGCGCTCGACGCGGCGCGCGGGCTGGCGTACCTCCACGAGCTCGCCGACCCGCCGATCATCCACAGGGACGTCAAGTCCAGCAACATCCTCATGGGCGAGCACCTCACGGCCAAGGTCGCCGACTTCGGCCTCTCCAAATTAGTGACGGACAGCGAGAGGGGACACGTCAGTACCCAAGTGAAAGGAACACTGGTACGCAAATGGCACATCAGCGACTACTTCTCATACTATGAGTGATGTGCATTATTGCACCCGATCGCTGCCGATGATTCTTCCGGTGACGTAACTCGGTGTTTTTTTTTTACCGGCAGGGTTATCTGGATCCTGAGTATTACATGTCTCATCAACTGACCGAGAAGAGCGACGTGTACAGCTTCGGCGTGGTCATGCTCGAGTTGATCATCGCGAAGCAGCCGATAGAGATGGGCAAGTACATCGTCCGCGAGGCCAAGAGGGCGTTCGACGTCAGCGACACCGAGTTCTGCGGGCTCAAGGACATGATAGACACCAGGATCATGAACACCAACCATCTCGCGGCGTTCAGCAAGTTCGCCCAGCTGGCCCTCAGGTGCGTGGAGGAGGCGGTCGGGCTCCGGCCGCCGATGAGCGACGTCGTCAAGGAGATCGAGATGCTGCTGCAGAGCGAGGGGCTGGGCAGCGCCTCGACGTCCGCCTCCACGTCCACGACGGATTTCGACTGCACAAAGGGCGCTCCTCGCCATCCTTACGACGATCCTCTCCCAAAGAAGGACAAGGACGTCAGCACCGACTCATTCGACTACAGCGGAGGATATTCCTTCCAATCAAAGATCGAACCAAAGTAGCTGATTTGTGGATTGAGATTCTCTTTTGGTCGACCTTTTCTTCCTCCTTAGCAATTGGCTTGGCGAATATGTAGAGATGTGAATAATTTTTATTTTATGTGCTTGGTACATTTGGCACACTCTTGGAGTGGTTTTGTATGGTGACGTTGTAATGTATGGTTAGAACTTAGAAACATCAAGAACAAACCTATCTGCCTCTAGAGTGCTACTAATTGTCATTTATGGAATAGATGTATCACTGGAGGCCACCAAACAAACAGTTCTCAGTATTTCCACTGACAATTTACATACCAAGTCGGTATAAAAATCAAAACAAGCATGCCAGCATAGCATAGGCAATTTCGAGGACTCGCTAGCCATTGTATAGCCCAACAGTGTGGCACTTGTCTCTCTAGTTCAAGGTTGGGTGGGTTTTATTTATGTGGATTTCGTTTTTTTTTCACTACGATATAATGGGACTTGAACCCGAGGCTGTGTTGTGAATACTAAGATGACAACAGTAGCTACTGTCCCCACTCATAAAAAAAATATTCAAGGACTCAACAACTCGACGGATAGCATGACATATTTCGTTTAAGGTGCATTTCCTGATGGCCCATACTTTCTGCTGTGGTGCAAAAGCTATTTCTGAGTCCACATTGCTTGCATTCTGGTTTCCAGTGAGGCAGTGATCATACAGATGATCATTCCTACACATAAATTTCTGATCATTTAGAAATATATCTGTATTTGCTCAGTGTTATCATATAGAAATTTATCTGTATCTGCTCAATGTGGAAGCAATCCATCCATTTCTTTAAAAATGAATCAATTTCATTACAAAGGAACACACTCAAGGTTACAATGGTATAGCGACTATTGTCTGTAAAATCAGCTGTCAAAATTTTCAATCATAGATCTTTCTTCCTACCAACTGATTTAGAGTGGAAGTCCAACATCCATTGCTTATAATTGGTGTACAGGGTCAGAATAACAAACTGTGAGAAGCAAATGAACATTATCAGTGCATCAAAGAGGAAGGGATACCTCTTGGGAGGCTCTATTTGCAGGTATACAATGTGAAGTAAGAGCGAGCAAAACAATGGCAGACTCAGAACTGCCTTTATTCCAGATGGAATGTTCACCCCCTTTCCGTAGCTTCCACCAGGTGAGTAGTAGACAAGAAAGAAGAGGCCAAGAACAGCTATATATTGTAGAAGAAGCTGATCACGGCAGACAAGCGGGTACATTGAAAAAAGGGCATAGTACGTGAACCATCTATAAAGCTGAGGCTCTTGTAGCGCTAAAAGGCTTGCAGGTAAAAGAGGAAGCAAAATTGATTTCTCGTGCACTGCACATTAAAGAAATAGAAAGCGTGAGTTAATGAAACAGCATATATCTCCAACAAAACAGAGAACCTATCAACTTAGCGATTGAAAATACCTTGGTATGAGAATATATAGAAAGAGAACGAGCTGTTCAACAAAGCATAGAGGAAGCCAAGATTACTTGGTGACTTGACTTGCTGAACAAATGAAGGCAAGAAAGCCAGGATGGTAGCAGATAGACTTATAAGTTTCAGCGGTTTGATTGCAAACAATCTCTTCCACTTGATAAGAACTGAAGTGCTGCACCAGAAATTTGCAACATAATCCTCATATATACCTCTCTCAAATGGAGCTAGTCGAGATATCACCTGATAAAGACGGACATAACAAGTTTAATATTCCTTGACAAGCAGGGAAATAGGGAACTAAGTAAATTATACATAAAACGAGTTTCATGTTGAGGACTAGCACCAGCTCAATGAAAAATATTTGCTACAGATCGTACTAGATTTCATTCAGCTATAGATTGTGGTTCACTTGGAGAAAGAGTAACTAGGAGGAAACATGTACGATTACCTGTATGGCAGCCTCATAAGAATGCAAATATGGCCACCAAACAAGAGCAAACGTTCCCAGTACAACAAAACCGAGTTTCATGACCTCAAAAATTGGATAATTTCGCTTGAGGCATTTCCCTAAAAGATGGCTGAAAAAAGCTGGTGCAAAGTACAGGCTCATCTGCAACACATCATACATATATGAGACACATAGGGAAAAGTGGGATATTTAGGATGCAACCCTATGTTTGAAAAAGATGTATATGAATGGGGAGGAATTTTCCCAGATTAGCTATGTGGAAGTATCACAAAGAACTTAGTAGATTGAAGTTCATGTATTTTGTATTAGACCAACAGTTGGCACATCACGACTTAATCTATTTTCCATCAAAATAAGTGGCAGAATGTAAGCATGCTCATCTCACGCTCTCATTTCTCTAGATATCCATCATACTTCCAACTTGAGCTAATTGGTAATTGAGTCAGTACGCATAAAAAGCAGAGGACTAACATTGCACGAACACTACATGCGTACCTCATTAATACGATAGCCTATTTCTCTATAGTATTTATTTTGGGAGATACATGACAAAACCTAGTCCAGCATTGCATAACTGTCAGATATCCAACCACTGGGATCCAAGCATCCCAAGGCAACAGATGAAAAATTAACAGATTTGTTTGTTGTTGATTCAATTTCCGGGTGGATCATGAGCACTGACTTTGTCATTTACAGACTTACAGTGACAGTCTATTGGGCTAAGTTAGTATCCACCCCAGGAAGTCCCCTCCTTTTCATTGTTGGGTTGGTGTGGGTTTGCAAAGGCAAAGCACTCTCTAGAAAGTGCATTTACATGTTTGGTAATAAAGACTATGAATACAGTAAGACAAGAGGGGAACCTGCTTGTGGTTAATTGCAAGAGTGAAGAGAGCACAGGCAACAAGCTCATTCCTCGACAAAACACCAGCAATCGCTCCAAGCGTCAGTCCAAGGCTGATGCAGTTATACTGAAACAAAACAACTACTTATCAGCCAATGGATGAAATGCAACACAATGGACAATGCAGTAATAAGTGTTCCCCTAGGCGCCCGTGCTAGGCGCAGCCCACCCACCTAACCGATTTATCCCACCTAGGCGGTGATTAGGCGCTAAGTGCTGGTCTGCCGCCCCACTAGTGCCTAGCGCCTAGGGGAAGACACCTGTATGTACTATTGTTATACTGGATGCACAAACATAGTTAGTACAATCCCCACCTGAAAATGTCCATGATCGATTAGTACTAAACAGGGGTTGATCAGAACCATGGCGAGCAGCCACATCCACCCCTCTCGCCTCTCCTCCCCAATACCCCCAGCCCCACCCTTCATGTACGCCCACACGAACCCCAGAGCCGCCGGAAAGAACACCAGCAGATCGGACGACAGCACCGTCCACCGCATCAGCAACTTCCTACAGGAAACAAAGCGCAAAGACTTAACAACACATCAACACACACAATTCTACACACTACGAGCCGAAAAAGGCAGTAAGGTGGGTGCGTACGATTCCGGGGACTCGTAGCCGCGGGAGGAGCCGAGGGCGACGGCGTCGGGGAGGGAAGCGTTGAGGAGGAGGGCGTGGAGGCGGCTCTGGTAGGCGGAGAGGGGCGGGTAGTCGAGGCCCCAGTAAGCGAGGTCGTTGTCGGAGGTGTTGCGGTACCAGTCGGAGGAGGGGAGGTGGAGGGTGAGCTCCATCCAGTGCCGCTGCGCCTCGTAGTCGCCGAACTTGGGCGCCGCGCCCTGGCCGGAGTAGGGACCGACGGAGACGAGCGCGCGGACGAGGAGGGCGGCGAGGGAGATGAGGAGGGCGGTGGAGAGGGGCGGCGCCGGGGGCTGCCATGGAAGGCGAGCGGCAGTGGGTGGATCTGGGGCCGGGGTCCGGGGTTTCTTCGGCTTCGCCATTGGCGGCTTTGCTTCCGGTGGATCTTGGGAGTTGGTTTAATTGCTTGGGGTGGTTTCTCTGTACAACAGTACAAGCCATCAAACCGTATGGTCCGTTTTGTAAAACCCTTTTGAAAAGACTAGATATACGTCCATGCGTTACGAAGAAACAACGTATTATCCCCGCGATGTTAAGTTGTTATTGTTCATCGTTGAGCTTAGTCTACGTCAGCCCATCTACTCTCGTCGGGTGTTACGAAGAGGTTCATTCTGGCTTACTTCGCGACTTCACTACAATATACGGTACTTATGATTAAACTCTAATGCAGCACGCGTAGCATCTTCGCCGTTGTGCTTGCACTGCACCTTCGACTCTGCCGCCATGCGCTACGTCCGCTCCACCGCACTATAGTGAACACATCAGACATGCGACCCAACGACGCGACTAATGCCTCACTAGCCGTATCGTCGATGTCCATATCACAGGCAAGGTTCTTTCAATGGACAATGAAAGCATGATGATAATAGTCTAGCCACATGACTGTATATTGCCGTGATGCAATCAAATATATATGTGATGAAACACGTACACACAATAGAAATATAGCATCTGCAATCAACATACAAATAACACTTCCAAAGCACTCCACCACTGAGTGACAGCCTAGTAGGGGCGCAAGAAAATTGGGTTGGGCTTGCGGGCTGGAATCGGGACCGAGCCCAAGAAATTCGGGTCGGACTGGTCTTCCCACGAACAGGTCTATCCGTCTATGCAGGAGAAAAGTGAGGAACAAGGGAAGCTACGGGAAAGAGCCTTCGGACCAAAGGCACTGTCAGACTCGGCTGCTCGCTGTTACGGTGCGGAGCAACCTTATTATATACCGGATGAGCCGATTTACACGGGCCAGACCCAATTGTATGGGCCGGTATGGTTGGGTACATCCATAAAGTCTTCAGAAGCCTAATAGTGTTTTTTCCTCCAAATTAATTAATGAAAGAGTGGGTAGCTAGAAGCCTAATAGTGTATGGGCCGAATAGAACGTACATTTCACTTTCGCCCCTTATTTTGGTACAAGTAAGTACGTCGGCCAATCTGTACAGCAAAGGGATTTCTTGTGTGATTTCACATATCCGACTTTGCTCTCGAAACAAGGTTCGCTACTGGTGGCTTGCTGTCTGGGCGGGAGTGTTCCTGGGACTGCTGGGCTGCTGCATGCTTTAACGTCTGGGTGCCAGGCACAAAAAAACAAACGCCAGGGAAGCTGTCTGCCAGGTAAGCTCATTCACCTTTGATTTCTTCAATCCAACGGTCTATTTTTCATTTACCAATTCCAGACACAGATTTCCAACCAAACAACTCATCTTCAGATTTGCCTGGCCAAACAAAAATCATCTACTTTTCGGGCTACCTTCAGACACCACTTTTTCTCAGACATGAAATCCAGTGCACCGTTTGACCCTAATCCTTCCGGACTCTGCCTGGAGTGAGGAGTCCGAAACCGATTCTGGGAACGAGAATGCCCATTGAGCCATTCCTCCCGCCATATGTATGGTCGCTCTCCTAGCTATTCGTCTCGCTGCTTGGTGACTCTCATCCCCTTGCTTGATCTGTCGACTCGCTTGGTTCAAGGGATCGGAACGAAGAGCGCACGATGGACAAGCATCTTCCCGCCGTCCCGGCAGTTCGCCTCGCCAGCCGTCTTCAGCTCGCCACCTTCTTCCCGGCATCGAGCCACGGAGGCCGACGCGGCTCGGCAGGACCATCCCCACCTCCGGCGCTGATGGCGGACGTCAGGGTCATCATCAAGAGGCACTTCCCGGTCGGCCCGGACCACCGGATCGTCCAGAAGGTGGCCGAGAACATCGCCCTCCGGAGGCAGCCGGCGCGCAAGCTGCGCCGCCCCGAGCGCGTGGAGCGGGCTCTCGCCGCGGACGTCCTCCCCATCGTGGAGCACTCGTTCGACCGCGGCGCCGTGGTCGCCGCAAGGAAGAAGGTATGCGCGTACGTGTCCGGAGCCTGCGGGGACCCGCGCCTCGCCGAGGGCGGCGTGCAGGTTCTCATCTTGTTGGACACCTTCGCGTGCCCAACATTATTCCACCCTCCGCTTTGCAAGCAGACACGGAGCACTGACCCGGCTAAACACATCGTCGTGAGGACCAATCCATGCATGGAGGTGAAGTTAGGGAGCACAGTGCCCGCGAAGAAACCGCCGCGGCCTGTCGGCACCATCGGAGACCGGCAGTCAAAGCCGGTGAAGGAGGCGAGGTTCGAAGGTTGGTTGCCGTGGTAGGATACTGGGATATCGCATGCGGAGTACCGGCTCTTGAGTGTCTTCCGATCGATGACGCAGCAGTTTTGCATTTGTTCAGAGAAGAACTCTCAACTCTCAAGGATGTATCTGAGTGCGTGTTCTTGAGTCTTAGAGACCCCTTGGTCCAGATTCTCGATAAGCATGCCCTCCCAGGATGCACATCATGCACATATATAGTTAAGGGATACTATTCCAGCTGCTAGCCTACAGTAATCGTGTGCCTGCGCACATAGAATACCTTTAGATTCTTGACACGTGTGAAAATCCTATCCATCTATACAACAACAAAATGTTGTGTACATAGAAACTTCTCTATCGAAAATACATTTTTCTAGATATTTCACTACTTTGTCACGAAAAATTACGCGCCGCTACAGTAACAGCCTGGTAGGGGCGCAAGAAAATCAGGTTGGGGAGGGCGGTGGAGAGGGGCAGCGCCGGGGGCTGCCATGGAAGGCGAGCGGCAGTGGGTGGATCTGGGGCCGGGGTCCGGGGTTTCTTCGGCTTCGCCATTGGCGGCTTTGCTTCCGGTGGATCTTGGGAGTTGGTTTAATTGCTTGGGGGTGGTTTCTCTGTACAACAGTACAAGCCATCAAATCGTATGGTCCGTTTTGTAAAACCCTTTTGAAAAGACTAGACATACGTCCATGCGTTACGAAGAAACAACGTATTATCCCCGCGATGTTAAGTTGTTGTTGTCCATCGTTGGGCTTAGTCTACGTCAGTCCATCTACTCTCGTCGGGTGTTACGAAGAGGTTCGTTCTGGCTTACTTCGCGCCTTCACTACCATATTCGGTACTTATGATTAAACTCTAATGCACCCGCGTAGCATCTCCGCCGTTGTGCTTGCACTGCACCTTCGACTCTGCCGCCATGCGCTACGCCCGCTCCACCGCACTGTAGTGAACACATCAGACATGCGACCTAACGACACGACTAATGCCTCACTAGCCGCGTCGTCGATGTCCATATGATAGGCTAGGTTCTTTCAATGGACAATGAAAGCATGATGATGATAGTCTAGCCACATGACTACATGTTGCCGTGATGCAATCAAATATATATGTGATGAAACACGTACACACAATAGAAATATAGCATCTGCAATCAACATACAAATAACACTTCCAAAGCACTCCACCACTGAGTGGTAGCCTGGTAGGGGCGCAACAGGCAGACAGAAGGACACACGCATACGTGTGCACATACGCACCATCAAGCGTCACCATGGACAGCCCGACAACATAGGTGTCCTTCGGAGCACGCAGGGGACCATGACCAAGTAGCGCCAATCGGCCGACACCGACATGAAGCACGCGCCCAGCACTGAGGTGTTGAGGCGATCTTCTATTCCCTTGTGCTTCTCTATTTCATCTTCGGCAACCCAACCTCAAGTGCCGAGCTACCGAGGTCGTAGCCATGCATCGTGGTTACACAACGCTCATGTCTTCTTGATCTCGGCCTGATCACTACCATACTTGGTGTGCCTCCTCTAAGTTCTGTTAGAATTTGTTTGTTGAGATCGGAGCGATTTTACGCGGAGGTGGGTGCCGGGTGGCTTATTGATACGAAAGCGTTTTTGTAGCTAGAAACCAAGGGGAATCAGGGGAAGGGAGGTGGAATCGATCGAGTAGTGGAGACCTACATGTTGGCAATTGGAGCGAGTAGTGGAACGATCGAGTGGATGAGAGAGGGAACAAAGAACGCGCCACTCACCACCACTATATTCTTTTTAAGTAGTAAAGATAAAATTTATTGAAAGAATTGTTTTATGAAGAAATTTTGCGCTTCTAAAGGACCTTAGTGTTAAGAAACCGGGCCCAGACCGGCGATCATGGGCTCACGATGGCCTCCTCGTCCATCCAGTAGCATATATAAAGGAGGGGGACCCCAACCATTGTATACAATTTTACAGAAGAGCAATAAAGAGAAGTCAGAAGTCCTCTCATATCTTTGTGTTCAATCTACTATTTTGTTCTTATGTTCTTGCATTGTTCTTACGATTCTAAGTTTTTCTATGAGGTAATCGCTCGAACTAGACTCGGTAGTGACGATTCCTCAACACGTTATTAGCACGATCGACTCTCCTCGGATCGAAAAGTAACCGTCGTAGCACGACACACAAGGATCGAATCTTTTTTTCTAGATTGCTTTCAATTCTGCAAATTTGGCTTTCTGGATTGTACCATATGGTGCAAATCTGCTCTAATCTACCTCGAGCCGACTTGAAGTCACCGGCACAGCGCCGATTGATAGATTGCATGAAAAACTGGATATCAATTGTACCGTAGATTGGAAATTGCAAATACGTTCTAATCTACCGCGAGCCGACTTGAAGTCATCAGCCAAGCCGATCGGTAATTGCATGAATAGTAGTACTCAGATGAACAGTGCACACATGGCATGAACAGTAACAAGGTAGCCAGAGTCGAGATCCTATGTTGGATCGATTTGCCTTCGGTAGGATCGAAATCGTAGTATCGAATCGTAGAATCAGCGATTCTACGAAATTGTAAAAATACACACATTTAACATCTATACTATAAGTTTGTATGATTATTATATGGTTTACCACTTGCATGTTCCTTAAAAGCAGCTAGACATACTCCGGGAATAAAAATAGCTTATCATTATCAAGCTCAAGATTGCTCATGCCATAATATAGATATTTGTACTAGCATTACCACACTGATACAATATTTTGTATGCTTCTTGTTTATTTATAGTTTCATTCTCAGAAATTAATATCAACAAATTTTGCTCTAAAACAAAATATCAGCAAAGCTTGGCCTCTAAAAAAAATTGCCCTATGTCTCTACGAGTAGGACCGACAGGCTGTCGTGGGTTCGTAGAACCGTAAGACTCTAAGAGTAGGATCGCGATCCTAACTACCTTGAGTAGGATCGGATCGACAGTGAGATTTGGATCGACAGGCTGTCGTGGGTTCGTAAAATCGTAAGACTTTAAGAGTAGAATCGCGATCCTAACTACCTTGCTAGAGCCACGCCGCTGGTCCCCTCCACGCTATCCAGTCAAGCAAAGGGGAAGGGGTGGCTAGCACCAATGCAGCACAGGTCCGCCACGCCGCCGCCGGTCTTGCTCGACCTTGAAGCGGCGCCCGCCTGCCCGCCCCGCCATGGCCCTGCGCCACCGCCTTGAAGCGGCGCCCACCTTGAGGCATCGCCTCCCTGGCCCTACGCCGCCGCCTTGAAGCGATGCCACCCCCCCCCCCGGTCGCCGCCGCCTATAGCGGCGCCACCACGTGCTAGCCCCGCACGCCTCCTCAGGCTCCCATGGAGCCGCCGCCACATAAGGACTGGGGTAGGGAAACCCTACCCCGTTGGTTGTCTTGAACCGGCCAAACGGGTCAGATTTTTTTGGGCCGAAGAAAAGGTTGGATGGGCCGAATGGGTCGAGAAACACGGTCTGGCTGGAAGAAAAAAAAGGAAAAGGATTTTTGAAAAAAAAGGGGAAAACCAAAAAGAAAAGGAACATTTGCAAAAGGGCGCTCAAAATTCTGAAATTTACAATAAATTTTTCGCGAATAAGGATTTTTTTTTTTGCGAAAAACCACTCGAAGTTTCTTAAAATTGCACAAAATTTTTTCTCAAAACTAAAATTTCATGATTTAACCCCTGAAAATTGCATAATTCGATGAAAATTCTTTTTCCAACAGAAAAGGACCACGGGAATTCAACTTTTGAATCAATTTTGGCATTTGAAGCATGTTTAACTTTGTTATTGTTATTTCTATGCAATTTATATATTGTATTTACTATTTTAATTATCTGTGATTGTTTATATTGCTTTTAATCACTGAAAATAGCAGTAAAATATGAAAAATACATAGAATAATACGGGAACATTATGAGAATCTTTGCAACCATTTTATACAAATTACCAGCAGTAATCTTATGAACTGTTTGCATGAATATGCAGATGACTGGCATTACGAACCGGAAGTTCGAAGAGCTGGCCTAGCATGGCCATAATTACTTGACTTGGGCATCAAATGTCGAGATCGTACTTGGAGCCAAGAAGCTCTGTGCTGCTATCGGACTTGGCACCTCGAAGGATGTCACTCCAACTGCTGAGAAAAATGATCAAACACTTTATTTTCTCAAACAGCATCTCTGTCTAACACTCAAGAATGAATATATAGCGGAGAAGAACGCACTAACTTTATGGACTGCCCTGAAGAAGTAGTTCGAGAAGCTGAAGTACACCATTCTTTCTCATGCAGAGCAGGAATAGAACCGATTACGTTTTGCAGACTACAAGACTGTGGGGGAGTACAATTCTGCACTACACAGAATTTGTACAAATCTTCAGCTCTGTGGTAAGGCAATCACGGATGAGGAGAAGATTGAGAAAACCCTATCTACCTTTCACCCGAATGCGGTGCAATCCGCACGCAACTACCGTCGAGATGGCTACAAAGAGTATGTCGAACTGATTGACATCATGCAAGTTGCGGAAGCTTAAGATGAGGCTCTAAGGAAGAACTACATCTCACAACCACCTAGTAGCAAAGTTGGCCATGAAGTCAACGCTAGCTGCTACAAGGTGAGAGAGCATCACTCAAAGGAAAGTGACAAGAAGGGTAAGGTCATGGGACGCAAGACCAAATAGAATGCTCAAACCAAGAAGGGCGGAGAAAAGAAGCGCGATGAGAAGCCCTATGGTCAGCAGGACCAAATTTGCTACAAATGTGGCACATGGGGACATTGGTCACATGTTTGCCTTGAGCCACATCACGTGATTGATGCTTTCAAGGCTAAGAAGAAGGGCAAAGGACAGCATGAGGCACACCTCGCCATTGCAGGCACAGAGGATCCACAGCTATTGGTTGCACCCATGGATGTGGACAGCCCAACAGCAGCCTCCATCACACCTTCTTTGGACATCGCAGCGGCAACAGCTGTAGTTGCCGAAGAAGAGAAGATGGACATAGAGCAGATTCAAGCAGAAATTTCTTCATACTTCGCTGGTTCGATCTAGTACACGCATTGCACTTAGATTTTTATAGTCATTTGCAGTTTATGGTTGTGATAGAACATTGAATTATTGAATAATGGTTGTAAGCTCTAGGAGAGCAAAGAATTACATTCTTATTATGAGTCATGCAAGACTTTTTCCCGTATTAATAATAGCAAGTTATATTCTGCTTTGGAGTATTTTATTTATGTGTGGATTGCTTCCTACCTCATATTAATAAATACTTTATATATCAGAATGCATGTGGCGCCCTATGGAGGAAGTGTGTTTAGCGGATAGCGACACAACAAATACCATCTTGAGAGAGACAAAAATTTTCCAGTCGATCAACAAGAATGCTGGTAGTCTTATGACAATAGCAGGCAGTGATACTTGTATAATAGGCTCAGCAAGAGCCACAATTATACTCCCGATGAGCACTACATTGGTCATTGAAGAAGCCTTGTTGTACCCAGAATCGACTAGAACTCTGTTAAGCATTAAAGACATCCGCGCTAACGGTCTCTGTGTAGAGACTGAAGAAGAGTACGGTAAAGAATACCTGCTCATTACAAAGCGTGAAGACAATGAAAAAAGGGTATTAGAACGACTTCCTTCATATGAATATGGGCTATACTATACTAATATTAAGGCACCTGCAGCCTATACTATCCTGAAAACTACCTTTAGAAGCTCTGAACTTTTCTGTCTCTGGCATTATAGATTAAGCCACCCCGGTCCTAGGATGATGAGAAATATAATTACCAATTCTCGGAGACATAATACCAATGTAAAGAATTTCCTAAATCAAGAAGATTTTGTGTGCCCAGCATGTGCCACCGGGAAATTAGTTACTAGACCTTCTACTCTGAAAGTGGAGGATGAAATCCCTGTATTCCTAGACCATATCCAAGGAGACATTTGCGGTCCTATACAGCCCCTGTCAGAGCCATTTAGGTACTTTATGGTGCACATCGATACCTCCTCGAAATGATCACATATATGTTTATTGTTTACGAGAAACCACACTTTTGCAAAGCTGATATCACAAATAATTAAAATTAAGAATAATTTTCCTGATCATCATGTGAAGTCCATCCGAATGGACAACGACGAAGAATTTACTTCAAAGGCATTTGATGATATTGCATGGCAATAGGAATTACCATTGAGCATTCCGTACCGTATGTCTACACCTAGAATGAACTAGCAGAGGCATTAATTAAAAGAATTAAATTTATTTCCCAACCGTTTTGCATAATTGTAATTTACCAACTACATGTTTGGGACACGCAGTCCAGCACACATCAACTCTCATCAATTTTAGACCATCAACATATAACATCTATTCACCTATGCAACTAGCGCAAGGGACAGCACAGAAAATCTCTCATCTCCGCAGGTTTGGGTGCAAGGCTTATGTACCTATACCACCACCGTAGCGAACTGCAATGAGACCTCTCCGAAAGTATAGGATATACGTTGGTTATGAGACATCATCCATAATCAGGTATCTGGACCCTATGACTAGATATTTGCATACAGCCCGTTTCGCTGATAGCATATTTGATGAGGATGGTTTCCCGTCATTAGGATGAGGAAATCATCCTCTTGATGAAAAATGTCGGGAAATAACATGGCAAGCCACGAGAATCCATGCACATGACCCACGCACTAGTGAAGCAAATAGAGAAGTCCAGAAGATAATTGATTTGCAAGCATTAGCAAATCAACTGCCTGACCACTTTAGTGATTTGAAGAGCATGACTAAGTCGCATGTGCTTGCACGCAATGCACCGGAGAGGGTTGAGATACCAAAGAAAATTGAAGGTATCCCTAATCCCGTCCAGATGCCTTAGAATAAAAGACGAGAACTCCGGCCCCTCAAATCCCAAGTAACCGGTGACGCCTAGCGAAAAAGGATAAGAAGGATTTGACACAGCCGATCACTTAAGTTCCCCAGAATAAGAAGGAGGGCCAATTGAGACCTGGCACCAGTATGGGACCTTCAGTAAAAGGCATACCAGATTTGAATATTCCTACGGAGGGAGACATCAGTATGGATGTTTATGTACACATCAGAGCTGAAAAACTAAAAGGAAAAGGACTTGCCCTACAATTGAAAGCAGCGGTGAATGAGTAGAAGCATTAGAAGAATTATCCCATGAAGAAATGGCTATAAATTATATGACTATGGGAGAATATATGAATAGAACAATAGCCAATGTCGATATTTATTTTACAAAGAAAATTGCCACAATCATCGATCTTGATCCAGAGCCTGCATCGCTCATTGAATGTAAGAAAAGATCAGATTGGGAAGATTGAAAAAAGGCAATAGAAGCAGAATTATTATCTCTGAATAAAAGAGAAGTTTTTGTGTCTATAAGTCACACACCTCCCTATGTGCACCCCGTAGGACATAAATGGGTATTTGTTCGAAAGAGAAATGAAAACAATGAAGTTGAAAGACATAAAGCAACGCTTGTTGAACAAGGTTTCACTCAACGACCAGGAGTTGATTGTAAAGAAACCTATTCCCAGCTCATGGGCAGAACTACATTTAGATAGTAAACTTGAATTTAGAAATGAAATTGATGGATATGGTAACTGCATACCTTTATGGAAACTTGGATTCGGACATTTATATGAAGGTACCTAAAGGTATCCTATCCCGAACAAAGACAGAGCAAATAGAAATATATATAGTGTGCAACTCAGTAAGTCACTGTATAGACTGAAGCAATCAAGAAGAATGTGATATAATCGCTTAAGCGACTTTTTCTACAAGAAATGCTACACGAACAATGAGGATTGTCCATGTGTATTTATACGATGATCCCAGAATGGATTTTGTATAATCCCAGTGTATATAGATGATCTTAATATCATAGGGACCCTAGAAGATATTAAGAAAGCAAGCTAAGTCATGTAAAAATCTTGCAGATTTATTCACTAAGTCACTTCCAGCGTCTAGCTTTGAAAGATGCATCCGTGGAATTGGAATGATGAGACTTAGAGAAGTGCATAATTCAGGGGGAGAACCTTCACGAACTCTTTATTAAAGCTTGATCACGAAGATCGAGTACCCAAAGAACAAATCCTAGAGATCAAATGAAATTGGGTGGATTGTACTCTTTTTCCCTTGACGAGTTTTTCTGAAGTTTCTCGGCTAAGGTTTTTAACGAGGCAATTCATGCAGCACGGCAGAACGTGTTTCATGTACTCTTTCTCTAATTTTTCCCACTAGATTTTTATGGAGTTTTGATGAGACGTGAACATGTCGGATGAGTGCCCAAGGGTGAGTATTAAGAAACCGGACCCAGGCTGGCAGTCATGGGCCCACGATGGCCTCCTCATCCATCCAGTAGCCTGTCAGGTCCCCGGGTAAGCAATCCCGAGACCCTCTGTGCATTCTGAGCTAGTCCTAGGATCAGCAGCTAGCTCACACAGTTTCAACATCGATGTAAATAAAATCATACAACAAACTATAGACGAAGCAGACATTAATATTAATAGAAGCAAAAGACCTTATGGTCAAGGTTTTTACAGAGTTACCACGCAGGGCTTACAACAAAAGAGAGCTCACAGCGGAAAACAAAACACTCATAGAAGCCATTCGACATGCCCACAGGCAATCGAGTGGAGGACGTCTCCTAGCCCGCAAGGTCTTCAAAGAACTCCTCTTCATAGAGCTCGGAGCTCCCTAGGTCTTCTTTAGTGACTGATCAACCAGAGGGCATAAAGCCGTGAGTACTTTGAATGTACTCAGCAAGTCGTAGGGAATTGTATGTAAATAGTATTCATGCCAGGCTGGACAAGGATAGCTTTATGGTTACTTTGCAGAAAGTAGAATTGACTGGAAATACAGTAAGTAGATTGCAAAGCACAAGTTGAAAGACTAATACATAAGTAATCAAGTTCCTTTTAAACAACTCGGAACACCCTATCCACTTCCTAGACCACTCAGAACCAACCACGACCACAAAGTTGAGAAAGTCTACCCTTTACGTGAAATCACCATGCATTGTCCATAACCAGGGACACGTCTATTCGAATAGTTTTACATTCTGCAGAGGTGTACAGCTTTACCCACAAGACACGACCTCTCTAGTTGGTTGGGCATCTGTCGATGCCCCTACTCACTACCTTAGGTAAGCAGTCTAGAGCACGTGACAAGGCCTTTACAAAGCTCTATTTTGACCCGATTCCGCTCGCTAAGGTTTCGCCTTCCTGGCCCCCTCTTACGCCATTCTCAACCAAAACGGAACCGACTCAAAGCATTACTAATTAGTTGGCCAGGTCCACCCCATAATGAACTTGTGGTTGCACGGTATAGCCTAGATCAATGGCTTGCAAGGTTAAGTCCTTAATGACTACTTAGGCGAGACAACCACATCCCAATGTGCTTCTTGCACCCCTCTACTACACGATCACTCGCCCGAGTAAAAATTATTTTTGGGTTCTTCCCGACCAAATGACCACCCTAGCCATGGCACAACATCTTTCAACAACAGTGGTCGCGCCACAATTCCATATATCATTAAGTCAAATTCATCATCATTGAATCATGTGATCGAGAAACATCGCATAACTAAAGCATGTCTAAGCAATATATGCACCCATGTTGGTATCTCAAAGATGTCCAACTAAGATTACCCAACCTATAGTGTCCAAGGGTACATCTCAACATGTCAATCACAAGTATTCAAGGAGTCATACGGTCGAGTAGGTATTTAGCTATTTTTCAAACCATTTTTATACAATTAGCCATGCATGTTGGTATAAAATAATATAATTTTGCAAACTGGGTACGACATGATCAAAGGTCTACGACTTGTCTTCATTGAAGAGCTGAGATTCTTCGGTAGATGTCATCGGGTCCAAGAACTCTTCAGAGAAGCTGGAATCTACACATGCGAAAAGGGCCAAATAAATACAACAAATCCAAACTAAAACCAAAAACTGCCAAACTAGAACTAAAAGAAAGGCACTGAATTTAGAGGAATTAGGAACGGGCTCTTGGGAGGGGGCTCGGCTAGTCGGGAGGAGGTCCAACGGGTCGGGAGGAGGTCCTACGGGTCGGGAGAAGGCCCTAAGGAGGAGATACGACCACTCAACGTGGTCGTACAAAAAATACAAAAGGATACGACTACACAACGTAGTCATAAGAGGGATACATGAAGGATACGACTACGCAACGTGGTCGTCAGAGAAAGGAAGAGAACAGGGCACGAAAGAACTCGCCAGGACAGAGAGAGAGAGAGAGAGAGAGAGAGAGAGAGATCAGAGAAGACTGGAGGAGGACAGTGAACAGTGCGGGTGCTCCGGTGAATCCTTCGGCGGCAAGGAGGCGATGGCGCAAGCTCCAGCCAGCGATGGCAAAACTCGAAGCACGGTGAAACTAGGCGAGAGCAAGAGTGTTGGGTGAGAAAAAAGGAGATGAAAGAGAGGGTAGGTGAAGGAGGAGATGGGGGCAGGTAGGGGAGGAGACAAGAGGGGGGGAACGGGTACTGCAGAAGCGACAACATTTAATACGACACAATGACATTTGATGCGCGAAGATTTTTGCATCAGTAGTGACGCGACGGAAGGAAGAAGAAGGTGAGCAGGGGATTGACAGGTGGGGCCGATCAAAACTTGGGAGGGTGGTCCAACCAATGGGGTGGTCGTGACCAAAGGGGAGGTCGTGACCAACGAAGAGGTCGTGACCAACGAGGTGGTCGTGACCAGTCTCCAGGACCACCCGGGAGATCTTCTAGGACCACCCAAGAGGTCTCTCAGGACCACCCGGAGGTCTCCTAGGACCACCCGGAGGTCTCATAGGACCACCCGAAGGTCTGGACTAAGGGGGTCCAAACGAGAGGGAGGTCTGGACTGAGAGGGAGGTTCAAACGAGAGGAGAGAATGGGATGAACAGAGAAAGGGGATGTTGAACACCCGAGAACTCCAACAAACTCAAAACAAACCAAACTCGAATTAATTGAAGTTTGATTTAGTCATTTTAAACACTTTTAATTCCAAAATCTCAAGTTAAGCTTTAGAACTTCAATAAAACCAAATTGTTATTTTTATTTTGAAAATTCAAAAAGCTCAGGAAAACTGGAACGTTACATAGCCTATATAAAGGAGGGGGAACCTCAACCATTGTATACAGTTTTACAAAAGAGCAATAAAGAAAAAGCCAGAAGTCCCCTCATATCTCTGTGTTCAATCTACTATTTTGTTCGTGTGTTCTTGCATTGTTCTTACGATTCTAAGTTTGTCTACGAGGTAATCGCTCGGACTGAACTCGCCAACTACGGTTCCTCAACACTTAGATTTCTATATTTCTATGTTTAGAAAATCTTAAGCTTTTTTTGCGATGATAGGAATTGTAAAGTAAATGCTAAGATACTCTTGATGTAATCTACTACTTGATTGCTTCGTAAGTGAAGAAAATAAAAATTGATCGTGGATAGTGAATTTGTGATATCTGTCATGGAATTTAATTGACAACCTTAAGCAAGATTGCTAAAATTGTATTTGATAGTTGAACTACAAGTAAAAAAAATGTGTCGGTGCTTAATATGTGTCACTTATTCGCTAGATGAAAAGAAACCACATCATGTCTAAGAACTCTATAACATATATGTAGTCCATTTAAAAACGACAATATCCCTTTGGAAACTAGACCTAAGCAAAATAAGTTCACATCTAGGTCTACTTAAGAATTGTTAGCATGACAACTCTAGCGGGCTAAGCTTGTTCGTTGGACTAACACAACAAAAATCTATTCTGTTTCAAAACTAACTTAGCCCAAATAAAGTCTAAACTCAGACGAGTTGAATAAATCCAAGCATTTTTTATTAGGCCAACAAAAGCTTAACACAGCTAGCAAAACTTATAGCCATATTCTAAGCTCGACATCTCGCTGTCCAACGCCATGGAACTAGGATTTTCGCTTTTCACGTCCATCGTCAGCTCCCCTCCCCTTTTCTTCAGCGCTCTCACCGGCATTGAATGCGTGTGGGTGTGGACCTATTGATGTTTAGATGTACTTTGGCCCTTTTGTTTAGAGCATGTACAATGGGCTTATGTCGTCACCGCCTATAATCGCCGCCATGTAGGATTTTTTACGACGTGGATGAAAGAGAATGGAGAGAAAGATGTTGTCTACAACTCAGAAGTGATCAGATCACGAGAAACAAGAAAAGCATTAAAAGATTGTGTGTTCTATAAAGACAACTAAAAAGACAACAACATTGTCTCAGATTATTGTATGAGCTGTCTTTAAGATCATCTATAGGTGGACGTGGAGAGTTCTTTATAGACAAATTGTCTGTATCTATTGTACATGCCCTTATCATCGGCAAGTCTCTTCTTAGTTTTCCTTTAATTACTGGTGAGTTTTGGCGTCCCGTCTTCTATCAGTTCCACTCACTTGGATGACAAAATGATGCCTTCGTTGGAGATCGCCACCACGGCTCTCCTACACATCCACGCTGCCACGGTGATCCTTACAATCTACTTCTCGCGGTAGATACAAGAGTCACCAGTGAGGAAGTGGAGAAGTCCAACATATTTACTGACGCAAAGATTTAATGGTAGGACACCCTCAAGATCGCACGCAGTGGTATAGGTTCCATCCATCAGATTCAAGCATCCACTGTGACTCTGTGAGCGTAGCAAAACCCACCCCCCCATGCGATAATCCCATTTGAGCGTCGAAGTCATTGACTGCCTTCTGGGCTACCTTCTCCCTCTGTGGAACTTGATCAAACGCAAGGGAAAGCGGACAGAGGATGCGAGAACCTAAAACTTAAATTAATCTAAACAACAATAACAGTAATAAGCCGTAAATCATAGACTAGTATTGAACACATTGCAAAACAGTTTAATACAAGATTATATTATCAAAAGTTTACAACAGGATTTCTAAATCAAAAGCACAATATTGATACAAGCTCGGAATCAATTACTCCCTCCGTTTTTGTATAGTTGACGTCCTGGAGAGATTGAGAAAATTCAAAAAAGCTTGACGTTTCCCATGTCCGAACGGTTTTCTTCCACTTTTGCCCCCGACGAGTCCTTCAGCACCACCGCATCGCTTCCGGCGGCCGCGCTCAAAGGCACGCCCCTCGACGAGCCGTGGCCCTGCTGGCCACCGCGCTCCTCCTTGCTCCTGCTGTCACCATTGCCCGCACGCACAGTTGCTGCGCCTCCCCTTCCGGCCGGCCGCAACACTGGCTCGTCGTGCCGCACGCACGGCGGAGACATGCGAAGGCCGGATTCGACGGATCGTGGCCGTAAACCATGGCGGCGGCGGCGTGCAGCGGTGCGTGAATGGAGGCAGCAGGAATTAGTCATTGATTTGTGCCATAGCTTCATGTTCCAACAAGGCATCGCAGCTGAGCTGTAAAGGAAGACGCCCTAGTCTTTCTAGCATTTCTTTCTTTATGTGAGGAATATCATATCCATTGTTGCCTCCAATTTTCATACCTTCCTTCATACATCCATGGAGTGTCAAGAAAATTCGATTTGACTTGCACACCGAATAATCTCGGAAAGCCTGATCCATAATATCAAGATGTCAGCTCATTTTCATGTGAAGTAAGCCCGATCAACAAGAGCTGCACTAAACTTCAAACGTCAATTTAACTCTGAGCTGCACTAAGTTTCAGATCAATCTTATCTAAGCCCACTAGGAAAACTTAATTGAAGCAATTGGGTAAGAGGACATTCATATAAAAGCAATATCAGCATAAAACATAAAGCAAAGTAAAAGAAGTCGAACATTACCTTATCAACGGCAGTTACAAGTTCAGCTGTTGTTTTTGATGTTGTTTTGTACTGGATTGACTGAATGGAATTAAAGAACCCTAGATCCAAGATGTTAAAATCAGGCGAATTTGTAGGTTGACATATGAGTCGAATGTCGAACCCATCTTGCTTGGCAGCATCACAAAACAATTTATCATTAGGCGCAATATGAGGACGGGCATTGTCTTGCTGTATGTATATGGGCTTATTGGCGTCTTCACGCGGCAATTTAGCACGAATCACTGGTAAGACTTTTTTAATCAGAAGAGTTCGAATGACCTCCTTTGTAATTGACTCAATGGGCTTCATTTCTATTGTCCCTACAGGCTGGTTAGCACTCGATCTCTTAGCTGGTTTTGCCATCAAAGGTGCAGTTGCCATCAGAATCAAATCTTGGTCAAGCAAGAGCAGTCAGAAGCATGATTTTAGGAATATAGTTCTTGTTTTTGCATGTTCGTGTGGGCTCATGTTCACCTTGAACCGTATAATATCTCTCTGTCTTCCGTGTGATTTTGAACCATTTCTCATCAATGAAAACAAAATCAAACAGTCCTTTAAACACCGAATCATTAGGTATGCTCTCTGTTTATCATTAGACACTTCATTCCTATGTGCATTCTCTTCTGTTGGTTCCACATTCAAATCAATATCACCAATTGCTCTTTGACCTCCGGAACTTGATAGCACATTGAAATCAATATCTCCTAGTACTCTTTGACCTCCACAAATTGTATTAGCAAGAACTGCATATCAGTTTGAAAGCAATACTTATCACATAATCAGCCAACCTGAGAGTATAAAGGTACAACCTGCAAACTTGACAAGTCAAATCTTACCTTGGCCAAGATCATGAGAGGTCACTGTTCTTGCCACCACCGGAGATAAAGATCTTGCAAATGGCGACAATGATCTCTCTAGTGTAGCTAATGGCGATATCCCACGTCTCATAGAAGGAGACCTCACCACTGGAGATAGATGCATCCTCGGTGATAGCAACATCCTGCTCAGTGGGGATCTAAACATTGGCATGTTCGCACAAGGGGACTTCCTTTTCACCGAGCTAGTTGAAGCTGCAGGATCTCCTGGTTCCATTTGCATACTCCTCTGCCCTCCTGGTTCTTGAACATCCGGCCCTCCTTGCGCAACCTCAGGTTGTGGGCCCTGCATGAGCATCAATTGAACTATGAGCTGAAAATGTATTGCAACATGTATCAGAAAATTCAGATGAACTGCCAATTCCAACACAAATATGCATTTATGTGTTTAGACCGATGAGGACAATATTTGTGCAGTATGAGTATATACGTCAGGTAGGTGGTTCAATGCATTTCTAGAAAGCTAAATCAGAGGCTAGATATCTTTGTGACCAATAGAACGAGCTTGAAGCTAACTTTTCTTATGTCTGCAGGGAGTTCAAATCAAATCAACTAGATAGAGTGTGAAAGCGACTTCCAAAGTGGACCATCGGCAAATGACACATCCGAACATCACCCATTTGGCAAGTAAAGAAAGGGAAACAAGCAAGAAAGAATCACACCTTGACTCATTCACAAGCTATTTTGGTAACAAAGCTGCTCAGGCTGATGGCAAATGCCTGAAATGCTGATATCGGATAACGTTGTCCTCAAATTGACCCAACGAACAAGTCATCAAGAATTTTATACTAACTGTTAATTCATCGAACATCTTACATGCAGAAATGTGGTGTTGTACCTACCAAAATTGATGAGCCCTCCTTCGCTGATGCCGGCGCGAGACGTGATTGCCTAGGAAGCCGCTCCACCGATGGTCTGGCGAGGGAAGGGGCAGACGCGTGCAATGATCCGGCGGCGCTACTTGACGGGAGGAAGGGGTAGACGGAGGAGCGTGACGGGGAGGAGCGAGGAATGCGTGACGGACGAGGGCAAAAAGGTAAATTCACTGTTACCTTAATTTCTCCAAACCGGTCGAAAACATCATCTAAAAAAAACCGAAGGGAGTACAAAAATTCAGAAGAAAGATTACAACTCCCGACTAATTACAATGATTCATTGCAACTAAGAAAAAAATACAACACTGAATATTTCATAAGACTTTGCATTACGTGAAACTTGTTGAAATCTCACACGAGTGGTCGGACCTGCATGCCCACCTCCATTGTTGCCATTGTTGGGTCCGCGCTCCCGCTCGTCCGTCACCATCACTGGTGTTGAGCACGCAAGATCACCACCATCGTTGACGTTGATGGTCCCATGGTTCCATTATCCCAAAGTCGTCATCGCCACGGAGCCTACGCACTGCCTGTGTTCATCCGCCCATCGTCACCGCGAAGCTTGCACGTCGGCCTGCCGCACTTCAAGTTTGCATGCCCAAGCCAGTGTTGTCACAACTTGCCAAATCCGGGCTACCCCCATGACAAGATCTACCACTGTCCCCGACAAATCGGGTGGCACTGGATGTTGCCACTCGCAGCACCCACATGGGCACACGATCGTCGCTGTCACTTTGGATCGGGAAGCTAAGAGGGAGGGAGGGAGGGAGAGGGGAGTGGGGTAGAGGGATTGAAGATGGATTGAGTGGCTGAGAGAGAGGCGCGATAACATATAAGGGGAACAACGAGGACCATTGTTTTCAGGATGCGCATGTGTAGTGACTAGATTCAATGACAGACCAGTATTCCATTGTTTTTGCATCGAAACACTATATCATTTTTTTAGCTTTTTCCGTTAACGGTGATATGTCCTTTTTTCTGCAACAAAGTTAGGTACCATTATATGGCTATGTCCTAGCCTTGTATCTTTACTACTTCAAAAGAATGTTGGGGTGGTGAGTGATATGTTCTTGTTCTTCCCCTCCTCACAAACTTTTGGCTCCTACAGGTGGGCCCTGGGTCTCCTGTTATCCCTTCCCTCACTCCCTTGTATCCTCTCAACATCTCACACTATGTCCACGAGGCTCAGTTGTGCTTATCTTTTATCTATAACTAAATACAACATAATGGTCTTCTTTTGTTGCATCAATGTGATGAGAGGAGGAGCTAAGGAGGCTCTAGAGTGTCCATGGCGGCGGGCGCGTGAGCACGTGAGCTAAAGTGGTGAGGGCAGTGCTGCGAGTGCGACCTATGCGTGGGTCACAAGTCACAACTAGGGTGGAGTACGACAACGCAGCGGGTTAGGGCATGCCTTTGATGGAGCATCCCATTGTCATGCCCAACCGTGCTTGCACATGCGTGCTCTGGCAGCCATGGCCACCTATCCTTGCGTCGTCGGTGTTTCTCCTGTCGTGAGTCAGGAGCTCCACAAGTTCTGTGTTCGTCACCGGTTGGTCGATAACCGTGCTGGTGGCACTACTATTGCTCTGGCGATGGTGTCATCCTCGCCGCAGGTAAGCTTACTGCTTTAATTCTCACTCTATCTCTACCTACGTGATCAATTCCAAGATCTTGTAATGGTCTGTGCAAAGTGCTTTGCGATCATTGTGTAGTTGGGATGATGGATGTGCTTGGCAAAGCTTTTGTTTAACCTACCATGCATCATTTAGGTGTTCTAAAATCTGATTGCAACCATGATAGAAGCAAAAGAATAAGAAATTGCAGTACGCCACATGCTCAAGTCATTGAAATGCTACCAATGCATAAACTGCAAGCATCAACACACCGCCATCCACGAGCTAGGCTGGCAACCGCGCACTGGGCGAGTGAGCAGAGGTGGGGACACGGCTAAGCCGACGTTCTTGCTCAGGTGTGCGGGCGGGCGGGCAGCTTGA
This sequence comes from Phyllostachys edulis, assembly GCA_036346405.1. Classification (NCBI taxonomy): domain Eukaryota; kingdom Viridiplantae; phylum Streptophyta; class Magnoliopsida; order Poales; family Poaceae; genus Phyllostachys; species Phyllostachys edulis. Next base: position 77,442,632 of record CM070550.1, on the reverse strand, counting down.
GCAGAGGGACACTGACCGAGAGAGGAGGTCACAGAAGTGATGCCCTCATCGACGTCGTCATATACACTGAGTCACTTACACAACCATTTCATCTTCCGCATAAGTATGCGTGTGTGATTCAGTGTGAATGGATTCTTAGAGCATGCAACAGATTTATTGTCAAAACTTGTGTCCTTAATTCTTCGATCTATTGCCTTGTCTTGTTGGCCAATCACTCGCATTATGTTTATATGTACGTTGTTGACTTTTTTTACTAACCCGATTGAACGTTTCCTTTTGTACATATCGTACTATACTCGGCTTATTTTTGTTCAATCGTCGTGGTCCGAATATATGATTTATATCATCTCAGGAACGTGAGCTGCACTTTATTCACGTGAATTTAACAACAAATTAATGAGATGTTTGGAGCAATCAATCAATCGGAGGTTTAGAGCATGTAATGTAATACGATATTTTTTTTCTTCCGTACTATTATAAGAACTGTTATCTGATCTCTATTCAGTAATAACTAGGGGTTGCCCCCGCCTCTGCCTCTGCCTCTGCCTCGCTACTTCGCAAGGCATCTCAGGGCGAGATGTCCCCCCATCGCTCGCCCCCATGGGGAAATTGCCATCCATAAATCACCCTCCCGTGGACCCCGACCATCCCAGCCGCCCAAGTTGGCCGCAAAAGGCCACCCTCCCATGGTGGGGTCTTGCGCGCCCCCAAGAATCGGTGGCCGTCCTCATCCTCTTGTGAGCACCAGGTTCTCTCTCTCTCTCTCTCTCCCCCCACTAACGTAGCCTCTCTCTCCCCTCCCCATCGCGACACCAGAAAGGCGATCGCCGATCCTGATTTTTTTTACCCCCTCCCATCCTCTCCTCCCACAAAGCCGCACCACGTCGCGTCGATCGCGCTGCCACCCCACCCACCAGTGCACGACGCGCCTCTCTCCCGATCCATCAACCCCTTCAGATCTTCTCTCTTCCCATCCAATCCAATCCGCGCCGTCTCGATCACGTGTTGCTTCCTAGCTCGCATCGGCACGATCGGCCTCGTGAGGTGATCCGATTGGAATCGTTGGAGCGGATGAACAGGAGTGGAGAGCTGCGAGCGGCGGGGAGAGGGGGTTTCTTAGGGTTTTGATCGTGACTTGTCCGAGGGATGCGGGATGGGCTCTAGGCCTTCTAGGTGAGTTTGGTGGGCAGCGGTGGTGGTACACATGCTTGCGAATTGTGATGGTGGTACAGTACAGAAAAGGATTGGGGAGTGGGGGGTAGGATTAACCGGAAGCGTCACAGGAGAATTATTGGGTACTGTGGTTGTAATTGTCCTCCTCCCCCTGGAAATAGCTGCCTACCCCCCTAGAGTTTAGTCCAGCGACGAAGATCTTGTCGGGCTTAAGCTGTGGTTGCCATCCTGTGAGTTAATGGCACATGCGTACCAAGATGGGTTTCCTTATTTGACTACGACGCCACATATTGTATAGTAAACACTAAACAAAAAGCTGCCCATTTGATGTTCTTCGGTGTTAGGAAGAGGGTTGGGACTTGGGAGTCAGTGGCTCCGTGCCACAAATCAGGTTCCCCATAGGATTCTGCCTGTGGGTGTGCTATGCAGAAAGATGCTAGTTTCTACCTCCGAAGAAAGCATTACTGAATGATATGTCGGAGCTAGCAAATATATTTGCTGCATTTTTGCAATTAGTTGATTCTGCATCGCTCATATTGCATTTTGGTTTTTAGAAGCATCACATTGGTAATACTAATAAATGAGGGCCTATGTCATAGTATTGTTAGTTATGTTCTCATTTATTTTATTCTATAATATCTACCATCGGAGTGGCAAAAAATAAAAAGAAGCTAAGAAAGGAAGGTGACAGAGAAATCTGTTGGTATGTTAATACGTTGCTGGGCACCTGTGTACAAAAGTTTGCAGCTTGTTGATTGTGTTGCTTAGTGCTAACACATTTCATGAAGTTGCCGTTTCTTGTTTTACATATGTGATGTACTTCACAAATTAAGCATATGTGATCAATATCTACCTGATGGTTAAGAGTACTTTCATCCACCTAAATCAATGAATAGAGGAATATGCTACATTTTAAGTTGCTTGGATGCCTGCTTGCTTGCTGGGAATAACCTGCAACTCATATATAGATAACAAGCATGAGAATAAATGCTTAGTTTTTCAATACATTAAAAGTTAATAGATAGCCTAGTTTTTTTTGGTGCTATTATGAACATTTTTGTAGCCTTTGTAGATAGGTTTGGTATCTACCCTGCTGTAGTTGTGTGTTCATTCAATGAATAGGTAGAAAAAGAGTGAATCTTCAATACATATACCCACTTTTCCATTCTCTTTGCTTCCCACTATCCGCAATCCCACTACTTCCACAGTTCCATTGTTTCCAGAGTAGTAGAAAAAGAGGGAAGTTCATTAGGAGACTCTGGAAACAGTGGAACCGTGGAAAAGTATAAAAGAAAAAAAGAAAGGAGAAGAGAGTACATGTATTGAAATTTCCCTCTTTCTCTACCTATACATTGAATGAGCATATAGCTACCAACAGCTTTGGTAGATTCCAAAATTATCTATCAAAGTTGCAGAAAGTTCAAAATAGCATAGGGAGAATGCAATGAGGTAGAATAAGGATAGAAGGGAGGAGAAGGTGAGAACAAGCTAGAAGGGATTTCCTCTCTTTTTACCTATACATTGAATTAGCATAGCTACCAACAGCTTTGGTAAATTCCAAAGTTATATAGCATAGGGAGAATACAGTGAGGTAGAATAAAAGAAAGAAGGGAAGAGAAGGTGAGAACAAGAAGTGGAAAGAGAAAAGAGAGAAATGAAGAGGAGAAGCGAGGAGAAGGGAGAAGAGAGTACATGGAAATAAGAGAGCAAAGATAGAAGGGAGGAGAGAACAAGTTAGAAGGGAAAAGAGAAAAGAGAAAAAGGAAGAGAGGAGACTCTGTAAACAGTGTAATTGTGGGAAGGGAGAAGAGAATACATGTGTTGAAGACTTGAAGTTTCCCTCTTTTAGATATTGAATGAGAGCACTCTTAAATAATCAAGTAAGCAAGTAGATATTGATCTATTTAACTAATGAAGTAGATATTGATCGCGTGACACTAGTTAGATTACTTCTTACACATGTTAATTCCGGGATGCATAAAATGTGTGTTTGATATATTATATACAGGAGGCTATGTTTATTATTGTTACAATATTTTCATACGACCTCACACTAAGTTCCCTTTTTCTTACTCTTCATTTCTTAACCATCAACAGTGTAATGGATTAACACTTTTAGTGAGGTTGCCCTGTAGAAAAACATCAAAAGCAATTTATGGGGAAGAAACAAAGCTTTTGCACTGTACTCAATGAGGAACCTTGACCGGCGGCAATCTCAAAACAACAAAGTTTCTGGAGCAATGCATCCTCTTTACCTATTCTGCCAAAACCTTTGAACGAGAACTTCCCAAGCCTCATAATCCCCAGCATATTCCAATGCCGAGGCAACTGCCAAATGATTATATACCCTTGCATCACAGTGCACCTCAGTCTGCTAATTTGCACCCAAGAGCTGGTGTTATCAGATCATCATATTCAGCCACATTTGGATACTCTGCTAGTCCACATGACTCTCTGTCTAACCATGAGGGGCAGTCTTTGGTTGCTCCCTTTATTTCTCAGTCATCGAATGCTGAAGTAATTCAGTCTTTATCTAGTAGTACCCTTGGAGGACACACTGAGGCAACCTGGTTCCCAGCTTCTATGGATGGTTTACCAGATTACACAGATAATATCACTGCTCCTGATAATCAAATTCAGAGCGGGAGTTCTACTATGACATCTGATGAGATTGCTAAACAAAATGAATGGTGGGCAGAGATAATGGATGATGATTGGAAAGGCATTTTAGATGCAACAGCTACTGATTCCCAGTCAAAGGTATGCAATTGCAGTACAGTAAAGAGTGAAGTTGTAGCTCATTGTGTGTTTCGGTGGTTTAGAAACACCCCTTTCGTTTATTATAACCTGTTAGCAAAAGCTTATAAAAATGTAACGTTATGAAAGTTCTTTTGATAGCAAATCTACTGATAATCAGGTATCATTTTCATGTGCCAACCTAGATGCTTTTATGTATGTTAGTGGCAAAAGTTGGAAAAGTTGACTTACCAGAGACATACTTACATAGGCAGAAGTACTTTTTTTTTCCTGTTCCTTGACATTTTCTTATCGAAACACCTAACACTGTGTAGGTAACTATCTATTCATTTTATTAAAAGTTTAAAACTTATGCGAGATAAGTCTTGTTAAAGTGATGGTGAGGATGACCATAATGAATTCTTGTGTCCTTGGTTTGAGGAGGGATATAAATGTTGTTAAATTGACTATTTGAGCTATCACATTAGAATCTTGTAATGAATGTTTGTGTTCTTGACACTGAATGGCTGCCACTGGAAATTCTAAGTAATGTTTGCTGCATCTTCTCTTTTGCACAAAGCAAAATTCTTAGGCCCACTAAACTTTAAGATGGTTTAGTCCATTAACCTAGAAAATAGCAAACTAAAGATCATATGATGATACTTGTTCTAATTCTCACTTTGATGCTTTAGGTAAGCTGATTCCTTATGTTTATTTGATGACTTAATGTTTATTCCTCTCCTTTGTTGTAGTCCATGGTCCAACCTTCCAACTTGACTGCATCACAACCTGCCATCAGCCAGTCAGCTTCATCTCATAGTGGGGAGATTTGTCCTGTGGCAAGTCCTCCATGTAATGCATCTGCAGCGAACCGACGGTGCTTCGGAGAAAAGGAAGGGAGCACGATGTAGAATGTCGCGAGGTGAAGCTAGGGGTGGTGGGGATGGCAGCGGAGCTCCACCGTAGGAGGCACAATTAGTCGATGAATGGTGTTCGGCCGACGGGCTTCAACTCCGAAATTCGGCCAAACTATGGGGGAGAGGGGAGGAGAGGTTTTGGGGGTGGGTGCATGTACGTTTCACAATTTTGAATATTTTATTGGGATGGTTAGGGATGCATGGCTATGAATATTTAATTGCTATGATTATTTAATTGGTATACTACAAAGATTAGTTAATGGAAGATGAATTGCATGCCATATGCTGCTAGTGAAACGAGCAAATATGTGAATATTTAATTGGATTAGTAGGGGAGAGAGAGATTAATTAAATAATGCTAATTAGTAGTTAACTAGTTTTACCGTAGCATTATTTACATGCACGCATGTTTAAATAGTAAAGGCGAGTCTTTAGCTAGTTAGTGCTGCATGTTTTATTAGCATGTTTTAGTCAAGGAGATATTGAATGGTAGATTGGTTTAGTCTGCTGTTCTGCTGTATGATTTATTAGGGTACCTTAATGACGAATTTTAGGAATATCATCTACTAATTAATTGTAGATGATTTTAGTATATTTCCATAGAATATTTAATCATGTTGAGCGAACGAGTAATTTTCAAGTTATGAATTTAATAAGACCCGCTGTCCAGAAGATAACAGATCGGTCTTCTGGGATAAAAACGAGGGGTTAGATGATTTAATTAGAAATCATGGTAATCTAAAAAAAAGGTGGAGAATTTTGTGTAGATTCCAGAATGGAGTGGTTTTCCATGATCGGACTTGTGAGTCAAAAGTTATGCCCTTTTTGGTACCAGGACAACAATGGGTGACTGTTCGGTATTGGGGAAGCGTTGCGGATTTGGGGGACGTATAGGAGCGATGTCAATTAATTGTTGTTCTTGTGATGCTGTAGCTTGTATTGAAATTTGAGTGTTTATTATAGGAGAGACGTCGTGCTTGTTGCCATCTTCTAGCCAGACCATGAGTTGCAACTAGTAAAGGCAAGTGCATGGTAGACAGCGATCAATGATTGATCACTGTATTTTTTATATCGTTCATTACCATTATTGTTGTGCTTTTATTTTTATTTAATTGCAAGCAATGGAATGGTATGACTACATCTTGTTGACGAACATGAGGAAAATTGGATATAATAAATATGATGAAATTATGCATTTTTGCATTCATAAGCATCTTTGCATATGAGCAGGTGATCATGATTGATCACAACTCCACGGGAGTGGAGGAGGTCCCCGATCCTTGAGGAGGAGCGGGCTTAAGAGTGAACGTTGTCGCGAGCATTCACTCATGCTATACCGGTATACGCGAAAGAAGTGCATGTAGACATGTAGAATAGAGTTGCATTGAGATATGAGATGAATGTGTGTGAAAACAAAGAGAAGAGAATGGCATGAGAATATTAATAGAAGGACATGGATGATAATGAAGTTATTGAATACTGTTGATTTATCATTGCTTGTTGTATATTGATGTATTTGCTGAGTCATGGACTCACCCTTACTCTTTTGTTATTTTTAGGTGATCATTGAGGGCACCACGATTGGGAGGGACTAGAGCATATGGAATAGTTTCATACTTCAGACACATGATTATTTGCCATGAGAACCATTTGATTCATTATCACTGGACTACTTTTAGAACATGTTAGAGATTGAATAATCTTAGATGAATATTTTGGACTAGTCTATTTGGTGTTGTTTTAGACTTGTTATCTTGCTATGTTTCCCTCACTTATTCATTCATGCCTGACAAGTCTTTATTCATGTTCTATTGTGACCCATGGATGGTTTTTTATTAATGCTTTGGTTGCTGAAATTCTATAGTGTGTTAATGAATATTAGTTGAAAAGGTAGTTTAGTGGCATTACAGGCTCAATGTCGGGCTGGGGTGTTACACACAACTAGGACCCTTATGGCTTGTGACGATTACGCCAAGGCCAAAAAAGTAATAGAGGTCCTTTTGATAGGATATCAGAGAGAATTGGGTCTTCTCTGACTAGTTAAACAACAATATTATATGACCAGATTATGTATTACAGACATATAAACAATATCACTCATCAAAGAAAGAAGAAATAATGAATCTTTATTGAAATTGAAAGAATATAAAATACATTTATATAAAGAACTTACACAATTGATCAATGTTCCAAGAATTTGACAAAATATGCCCGTCAGAAGATCAATGTTCCATGAATTTGACAAAACACGCCCGTCAGACATGGCTAGTCGTACCGAAACCGGTCTGGTGACTTCGACCACAGTGTACGGACCTTCCCATTTGGGAGAAAGTTTAGTGCGATTTGTCTGGCTCTGAATTTTTCTGAGAACCATATCACCCATAACTAGGCTGTGAGGTTGCACCTTATGACTATGGTATCTTCGCATGGCTTGTTGGTAAACCGCTGATCGTATAAGGGCTTGGCTTCGTCGTTCTTCAAGGAAATTGATGCCGTCAAGTCTTTGTTCCATATGATCATTTTTATTGAAACAATCAGTTCAAGCAGAGCCAATATTTAGTTCTAGAGGAAGCATGACTTCAACACCATAAACTAGAAAAAAAATGGTGTTTCACCGGTCGCACAACTGGTCGTGGTTCGAATGGCCCATAACACAGAAGGAAGTTCTTGAACCCAAGCTCCTGACCGTTTTGTTAGCTGGTCGAACACTCGACGTTTCACCCCTTGCATTATTACACCATTAGCTCGCTCGACTGCTCCGTTACTCTGTGGATGAGCCACAAAAGCGAAATATATCTTGTGTTGGACCCGGGAGTAACACCCCAAATCCTCTGTGCATTTCTGAACTAATCCCATGATCAGTAACTAGTTCACACAGTAAACAGATATGGTAACATCCATAAATCATAGAACTTTATTAATAATCAACAGAGTTTATTACAAGAAAGGCTTACAAGCCAACAATAAACAAACACGCCTCCCACCGCGTTGTCGTCCATGTCAACCTCAGTTCACCTACCACATCAGCTTCGGTGCTTCCGTGTCACCCGCGTGGCCGCCACGTCAATGCCGCGTGGTAGATCTGCTTTCAAAACCCTAAACCGGCTCGGTAGACTTAGTCTACCGTAAGCCGTTACACTGGCCAGTGGGACCCACATCGTAATTTCTTTTTATTTTATTTCTTTTCGGTTAAAATTCATTGCTAACATCAGCACACGTCATTAATTGATTTTTCAGTAGAAAAGAAATTCAGTAAAATCCATAAATCTCATTTTGATCAATTTATGTGATTTCAATCTTTTAAAGCCCATATCTTTTGCATCCGAACGCCGATTGAGTCCATTCAAATTTATAAATTCATCTAAATTCAAGATTTATTTATCTAAGCTTTGACCAAAGAGGAGTATACCAAGATCAAGATCAATCCTAGGATTTATTCCAAGGCAAGCTGTAGTCCTTTGATCATATTAAACCTATGATTTCAAAAGTATATTGTTTTATACAACTGTATGCTATCATTATATAAATTGTTTTAGGATTAGTTATTACCTGTTGTCATTATGCCTCCTTTCATTATTTGAATGCTATGGATCCTTTGTCACCATAGCATGGATAATTTTAGTTGGACGTATTTGTATCACCAACATGGGTATCGTACATATGCTTAATTCAGCTTAGTTATGATGGGTTCATGATCACATGTGTCATAATGATTAATCTTGACTTAATGATATATGGAATCGTGGTGGTTGGCCACTGCTGTTATTAAAAATTTATGTACCATGACGGGGTGTGTCATTGGTCTTGGTTAAACAAAATAATTTTCGCTCAGGCGAGTGGATGGTGGATAGTGGGAGTGTTTCAATACGTCGTGGGGTTTGTGGTATTCTCGCCTGAATAACTTATCAAGGACATAATCTTGTGCGCCATTGAACTGGGACTTTTCGTACAACCACATGTCGACATATGGGACGGGCCTAACCTAGTAGGTTTTGAAGTTTTGGCTTTTGATATCTCAGGTAGTTTGTGGGTGGAGGTGTGTATCCTTTTCTAAGGTCACATCTATGAACGGTATTTTTGCCGTCTCTAGGTCCAACGTTGTACGTCAACCACGATGAGGTTTTGGATGGCTGTAGGTACAATGGGAGTCAATCGTTGAGATGAAATTTTTGAAAGGTTTTGTTGTGGTCAACTCTGATCCGGTTGATTGCATCTTGTGGGTAAAGTGTACAATCTCTGCAGAGTGTCAATTGATCTATTCAAATAGCCGTGACCGCGGTTATGGACGTGCTCGGGAATTTCACACGGGAGGTAAAGTTTCTTATAAAATTAGTCGGAGTGTGAATGAGATTTTCACTTGATGAATATAATGTTTGTTTGGTGAGTAGGAAATTCACTTGGTGGTTTGTGTCGATTGGTGAATAGAGGATTCACTTATCAATTATTTTGTTAGGAAGTGAATGGGAAGTTCACTGGTTCTTTTCAAGAAATTGTCTAATTACATATTATTATTTTCAACTACGCATTTCAATCTATTTATTGTATTTATCGTTAATGCTGCTTTCTGCAAAAGAACCATACAGATAACATTTGTCAAGCCGTGCATGAATACTATTTGCATACATTTCTCTACGGCTTGCTGAGTGCTTTATGTACTCACGGTTTATGCCTTTGTTGATCAGTTGAAAAATATCAAGCTGCTTAGGAGTTCTTTCATAAGGACTATGAAGATTTTGTGGATTACAATGTGTTCTCCACTCGATTGTCTGTGGGCATGTTGATTGGTCTTTTCAAGAGTTTCATTCCACTACAAGAGTTTAATTGTTTCTTTAGCCCTACGTGGCAAGTTAAGTAAACGTTGACTATAAGGTCTGTTATTATTATTTGTTGCTTGGAGATCTTTTTAGTTAAATCAAATAAATGGATAGTATTTTATTATTATTTCCTGTGTGAGCTAGCTACTGATCTGATACTAGTTCAGAATACACATAGAATTCCTAAATCATATTTTTGGGTCCCAAAACCCTCTCTCTATCTTTCCCTCCGTCTCTCTGACTTCCAATCTTATCATTTTAGCTTCTTGAACGCACATCCCATCATGAGGCGCGTCATGGGAATTGGGATGCGGTTGTGGTACCGGTGGTTGTCTTGCTCTCCCGAGCTTTTGCTAAGTGGCTGGGCGACCTAAAACCGTGCCTCGGCCTGCGAGCTCGGCGCGGTTCGTGCATGGAGGCTGTAGCACCTGGATGCAGTGCAAGGATGAGAGGGGTGGCTCTCGGCGTGGTGTTGGTGCTCTCGTTGTGTGTCCAAGCAAGCCATGGCGTGACAGATAGCCAGGACAGTGAGTACAATGACTCAGCCGTATATTCACTTGCTTTAAGATATTTTTCTTAGTTTTCACAAAGGAAAAGGTAAGCATGCATAGCGAGCTTGCTCTTTTTCGATGATGCATGAGAGGAAATATATCTCCATGATTATGTTATCCTGAGGGAGTGAAAGAATCTTGTTTGTGAAGTTTGGGCTGCTTTGTACTATTTCTTTGACAAGAATTAGGCAACGGTAATAATTCTCTTATGTGGTAGCTTTACCTGAAGTAAGAAATGAACCATGGGGTTGATTGCAGCTTCTGCTCTCCGAGGGTTAGTGGATCAGTGGCAGAACGCGCCGCCAACCTGGAGGCAGTCTGATGATCCCTGCGGTCATTCGCCATGGGATGGAGTGACATGCAGGAACAACAAAGTGATCACCATGTAAGTTCCCTACAACTCAGAGAAAAATCCATTTCACACACTGCTAAGTTTACTTACTATTATGCAACTGTTTCAGTAAGCTGTCTACCATGGGCATCAAAGGAGTTCTAGCTGCTGACATAGGGCAACTGAGCGAGCTGCAATCCCTGTACGTCAAGCAAGATATTTTCTTGAACTTTCTCTTCTTGCAACTTGCAACACTGAATGGAAATTGTGTGTATACAGGGATCTCTCATTCAATAAGGACCTTAGCGGCGTGCTCACTCCGACCATTGGAAACTTGAAGCAGCTTACGACCTTGTAAGTTCTGATTGTGTTCTGTGTTCTTTTCTTTCTTTTAGATTTCTGCCTTCGCCCTTAAGAGATGTTACTATGCTCATGTACTGCTTACTTTCTAGGATTCTGGCCGGTTGCAGCTTTCATGGCAACATCCCGGGTGAACTAGGAAGTCTGCCAAAATTGTCCTACATGTAAGGATTACTCATTGGTGTAGGGCTTAGGAATCAGCTCGGATGATACTGTGCATTTGTGCTTCTGTACTTTAGTGTTTGCAGGTAACGAATGACACCAAACTCTCTTTCAGGGCTTTGAACTCAAATCAGTTCTCTGGAAAAATACCAGCTTCTATGGGCAATCTTTCCAACCTCTATTGGTTTGACATCGCCGACAATCAATTGAGTGGTCCCTTACTGATCTCGACAAATGGTGGAATGGGTCTAGACAAGCTTATCAAAACCAAACACTTGTAGGTCCTAAGAAATTTGTTCGTTGCTATTTGAAAAGCAGAAATCAAAAATTGAATGTATCACTAACCATATTGTTCTGGTTCTCTGCAGCCACTTCAATAAGAATCAATTGTCTGGTTCAATCCCAGATGCTCTCTTCAGCCCTGAGATGACACTGATTCATCTGTGAGTTCCTGAAGTCCTGTTTCTAGAATTTGTTCGGTTCGGCAACATGTACTGACACCTTAAGATATTCGGTGCAGGCTCTTCGATGGAAATAACTTCACCGGGTATATCCCAGACTCTCTTGGGTTGGTTAGTACACTTGAACTTGTGTAAGTGTCCTTTCAGATGAAACTATGCACAATTCTTGTTTTGTTGGATGGGTTACCAAATATGAGTCATTTGTTTCTTTCTGTGTTTTGTTTGGACAGCCGGCTGGATAGAAATTCCCTCTCTGGCCCAGTTCCCGCAAATCTGAATAACCTCACCAAAGTAAAAGAGCTGTAAGTTGTTCAAGAAGTGCTGAATACCATGCATATACTAGTACAGAGCACTTGTCTATATGAGAAGCTATAGTCATATTAAACACATTATTGGCACGTTTCAGCAACTTAGCCAACAACCAGCTTACTGGACCAATGCCCGATCTATCTGGGATTACTCTTCTCAATTATGTGTAAGCAATTAGCACTGCACAAGATTTCTGCTGCTAATTTGAACCACCACAATACAAGCTTGATCTGAAAATTCTTCTGATCTAATTACACCACAGTAATCTGAGCAACAACACATTTGATTCTTCCCCGAGCCCACAATGGTTTTGGAAGTTGCCACAGCTCTCAGTTTTGTAAGTTTTTCTCAAACCTTTTCAACTTCACACCGTATGCTCGTGTAGCCAAACCTGACATGTTCTAGTGATGCCCATCTAGGATCATACAATCCGGAAAGCTTTACGGCCCGGTGCCAGTAAGGCTATTCAGCAGCCCACAGTTGCAGCAAGTGTAAGCTCACACGTCAACCTTCTGATCGAACTAAAATCTGATAAAACTGATGATCGTTACAGTGCAGTAACAAAACTGACGGTGTCTTAATTCCAACGATCTTCACAGGATTCTCGACGACAACGCGTTCAATGGCACCCTCGACATGGGCAAGAGCATCAGCAGCGAGCTGAGCATCGTGAGCTTCAAGAACAACAAGTTCGCCTCCGTCACGGCCTCCAGCTACAACGGCACCCTCGGTGGCGACCACTTCCGGTTCTCAAACAACGGCAGTGCTACTGAATTGTGTGTGATCTTACAAACTCCTTTTGATCCTGCTGCGTCGTCTCGGTGTTCGTTCATTCAGGCTGGCGGAACCCGGTAAAGCGACCAACTGCCGAACACGCCGATCGCAACGTGGCGCAGCACGCGCCGACGCCGCCGTACTCTCGAGCACGGTGAAGTGCTTCTCCGGGCGTGCCGTCGGAGCAGAGCATGAACCCGCAGAGCTGCGTGTGCTCGTGCCGTGCAGGCGTGATGTACTTCGCGCGCCCTTCTTCGGGACATGACCAGCGGCACGGTGTTCCAGAGGCTGGAGAGCGAGCTGTGGACCAAGCTGGACCTCACCCGGGCTCCGTCTACTGCAGGACCCTTATTCAGCGAATACTCCTACATGCAGGTCAGGTCAAGCTCTTCCTCCGTGAGCCCTACTTCAACCGCTCAGGGTCATGCGCGCCGGCCGACCTCGGCAATCGGACCTTCAAGCCGCCCAAGGAGTTCGGCCCTACTACTTTATCGCCTCCCCTACCCTTTCCCGTGTTGAAAACTACTAAAATAGTGAAATGTGTGCTTTCCACCGCGTCGTCTGGCGCGTCGATGGTTTCGATATGTGGTGAATCTTGAGATGGATGGTTGCGAAAACGGATCGTCGTCGAAGAGCAAGGGCGCGATCATCGGGATAGCGATCGATTTGCGACGTCTTTGGTCATTGCCCTCGTTGGAGCGCCGTCTCTGCGCTTCGTCTTGAGGCGGCGGGCATGAAGGCGAGGAGGAGCTCGGCGGGCCTTTCGGTCGCGTAACCTCTCGACAAAACCGTACTTGCCGCCGTGTTCATCGACAATGAGATCTGGCGTGTTATTGTCAAGCGCTGCTGCGTCGTGGGCTCGAAGAGAGAGAGAGGCGACGCCGTGGTGAAAGGAGCAAGGTGGTTCTCTACGAGGAGCTCAAGAGAGCGCGACAACTTCGAAGCAAGCGAGCTCGGCTATGGAGGGCGCGGCATGGTGTCTGAGAGGCTTGTTGCCGAGCAGGCGATTCATCGCCATCAAGAGGGCGGCGAGGATCCATGCGGTGGGCGGGAGTTCAAGACCGAGATCGACTGCTCGCGGGTGCACCACAAGAACCTCGTTGGCCTCGTAAACCGCGCCCGGCGAGGCGGCAGATGCTCGTCTCTGAGTTCATGTCCGGAGGCACGCTGTTGCGATGATCTCTCCCGAAGAGGCGAACGTTCGAGACATCGGAACACGCACGCGATCGGTGGCTTTTTGCCGTCATTGGCCGAATGGGACCGTCAAAGCGTTTTGCGAGGAAAAGCGGGCTACACCTCGGACGGAAGAAGCGGCTCGGGTGGCGCTCGGCGTGGGCTGCGGTGGCGTACCTCCACGAGCTCGCCGACCGCCGATCATCCACAGGGCGTCAAGTCCGGCAACATCCTCATGGGCGAGCACCTCGCGGCCAAGGTCGCCGACCGGCCTCTCCAAATTAGTGACAGACGGTGAGAGGGACACGTCGGTACCAAGTGAAAGGAACACGATGCATAAATGGCACATCGGCGACTACTTCTCGATCGCCGAGAGATTCTTCGGTGATGTAACTCGGTGTTTTTTTTGCGGCGAGGTTATCTCGGATCTGAGTATTACATGTCTCATCAATCGACCGAGAAGAAGCGGCGTGTGCGGCTTGGCGTGGTCATGCTCGAGTTGATCATCACGAAGCGGAGATAGAAGGGCAAGTACATCGTCCGCGAGGCCAAGAGGCGTTCGACGTCGGCGACACCGAAGTTCTGCGGGCTCAAGGACATGATAGACACGGGACCATGAACACTAACCATCTCGCGGCGTTAAGCAAGTTCGCCCGGTAGCCCTCAGTGCGTGGAGGAGGCGGTTGGGCTCCGGCCGATGGCGGCGTCGTCAAGGAGATCGAGATCTCAGCCGCAGAGCGAGGTGGCGGTGCCTCGGCGTCGCCTCCACGTCCACGACGGAGTTCGATTTGACCACAATGGGCGCTCGCCGCCATCCTTACGACGATCCTCTCCCAAAGAAGGACAAGGACATCAAGACCAGACTCACTCGACTACAGCGGAGGATATTCCTTCCAATCCAAGATCGAACCAAAGTAGCTGATTTGTGGATTGAGATTCTCTTTTGGTCGACCTTTTCTTCCTCCTTAGCAATTGGCTTGGCGAATATGTAGAGATGTGAATAATTTTTATTTTATGTGCTTGGTACATTTGGGACTCTCTTGGAGTGGTTTTGTATGGTGATGTTCTAATGTATGGTTAGAACTTAGAAACATCAAGAACAAACCTATCTGCCTCTAGAGTGCTACTAATTGTCATTTATGGAATAGATGTATCACTGGAGACCACCAAACAAACAGTTCTCAGTATTTCCACTGACAATTTACAAACCAAGTCGGTATAAAAATCAAAACAAGCATGCCAGCATAGCATAGGCAATTTCAAGGACTCGCTAGCCATTGTATAGCCCAACAGTGTGGCACTTGTCTCTCTAGTTCAGGGTTGGGTGGGTTTTATTTATGTGGATTCACTTGTCTCTCTAGAAAGTGCATTTAAATGTTTGGTAATAAAGACTACGAATAGAGTAAGACAAGAGGGGAACCTGCTTGTGGTTAATTGCAAGAGTGAAGAGAGCACAGGCAACAAGCTCATTCCTCGACAAAACACCAGCAATCGCTCCAAGCGTCAGTCCAAGGCTGATGCAGTTATACTGAAACAAAACAACTACTTATCAGCCAATGGATGAAATGCAACACAATGGACAATGCAGTAATAAGTGTTCCCCTAGGCGCCCACGCTAGGCGCAGCCCTCCCGTCTAACCGATTTATCCCGCCTAGGTGGTGATTAGGCGCTAAGTGCTGGTCCGCCGCCCCACTAGTGCCTAGCGCCTAGGGGAAGACACCAGTATGTACTATTGTTATACTGGATGCACAAACATAGTTAGTACAATCCCCACCTGAAAATGTCCATGATCGATTAGTACTAAACAGGGGTTGATCAGAACCATGGCGAGCAGCCACATCCACCCCTCTCGCCTCTCCTCCCCAATACCCCCAGCCCCACCCTTCATGTACGCCCACACGAACCCCAGAGCCGCCGGAAAGAACACCAGCAGATCGGACGACAGCACCGTCCACCGCATCGGCAACTTCCTACAGGAAACAAAGCGCAAAGACTTAACAACACATCAACACACACAATTCTACACACTACGAGCCGAAAAAGGCAGTAAGGTGGGTGCGTACGATTCCGGGGACTCGTAGCCGCGGGAGGAGCCGAGGGGGACGGCGTCGGAGAGGGAAGCGTTGAGGAGGAGGGCGTGGAGGCGGCTCTGGTAGGCGGAGAGGGGCGGGTAGTCGAGGCCCCAGTAAGCGAGGTCGTTGTCGGAGGTGTTGCGGTACCAGTCGGAGGAGGGGAGGTGGAAGGTGAGCTCCATCCAGTGCCGCTGCGCCTCGTAGTCGCCGAACTTGGGCGCCGCGCCCTGGCCGGAGTAGGGACCGACGGAGACAAGCGCGCGGACGAGGAGGGCGGCGAGGGAGATGAGGAGGGCGGTGGAGAGGGGCGGCGCCGGGGGCTGCCATGGAAGGCGAGCGGCAGTGGCTGGATCTGGGGGCGGGGTCCGGGGTTTCTTCGGCTTCGCCATTGGCGGCTTTGCTTCCGGTGGATCTTGGAGTTGGTTTAATTGCTTGGGGGTGGTTTCTCTGTACAACAATACAAGCCATCAAACCGTATGGTCCGTTTTGTAAAACCCTTTTGAAAAGACTTGATATACGTCCATGCGTTACGAAGAAACAACATATTGTCCCCGTCATATTAAGTTGTTGTTGTCCATCGTTAGGTTTAGTCTACGTCAGTCCATCTACTCTCATCGGGTATTACGATGAGGTTCGTCTTAGCTTACTTCACGCCTTCACTACCGTATTCGGTACTTATGATTAAACTCTAATGCAGTCCGCGTAGCATCTCCGCCGTTGTGCTTGCACTGCACCTTCGACTCTGCCGCCATGCGCTACGCCCGCTCCACCGCACTGTAGTGAACACATCAGACATGCGACCCAACGACGCGACTAATGCCTCACTAGCCGCGTCGTCGATGTCCATATCACAGGCTAGGTTCTTCCAATGGACAATGAAAGCATGATGATGATAGTCTAGCCATATGGCTGCATGTTGCCGTGATGCAATCAAATATATATGTGATGAAACACGTACACACAATAGAAATATAGCATCTGCAATCAACATACAAATAACACTTCCAAAGCACTCCACCACTGAGTGGCAGCCTAGTAGGGGTGCAACAGGCAGACAGAAGGACACACGCATATGTGTGCACATACGCACCATCAAGCGTCACCATGGACAGCCCGACAACATAGGTGTCCTTGAACCTGTGAGGACCATGACCGAGTAGCGCATGATCGGTAGAACATCGACATGAAACGCAGCAAAGACCGAGGTGTTGAGGCGATCTTCTATTCCCTTGTGCTTCTTTATTTCATCTTGACAACCCAACCTCAAAGCCGAGCTCTGAGGTCGTAGCCATGCATCGTGGTTACACAACGCTCATGTCTTCTTGATCTCGGCCTGATCACTACCATACTTGGTGTGCCTCCTCTAAGTTCTGTTAGAATTTGTTTGTTGAGATCACAGCGATTTTACGCGGAGGTGGGTGCCGGGTGGCTTATTGATACGAAAGCGTTTTTGTAGCTAGAGGCCAAGGGGAATCAGGGGAAGGGAGGTGGAATCGATCGAGTAGCGGAGACCTACATGTTGGCAATTGGAGCGAGTAGTGGAACGATCTAGTGGATGAGAGAGGGAACAAAGAACGCACCACTCACCACCACTAGATTCTTTTTAAGTAGTAAAAATAAAATTTATTGAAAGAATTGTTTTATGAAGAAATTTTGCGTTTCTAAAGGACCTTAGTGTTAAGAAACCGGGCCCAGGCCGGCAGTCATGGGCTCACGATGGCCTCCTTGTCCATCCAGTAGCCTATATAAAGGAGAGGGACCCCAACCATTGTATACAATTTTACAGAAGAGCAACAGAGAGAAGTCAGAAGTCCTCTCATATCTCTGTATTCAATCTACTATTTTGTTCTTGTGTTCTTGCATTGTTCTTACGATTCTAAGTTTTTGTATGAGGTAATCGCTCGAACTAGACTTGGCAGTGACGGTTCCTCAACACGTTATCAGCACGATCGACTCTCCTCGGATCAAAAAGTAACCGTCGTAGCACGACACACATGGATCGAATCGTTTTTTTCTAGATTGCTTTCAATTCTGCAAATTTGGCTTTCTGGATTGTACCCTATGGTGCAAATCCGCTCTAATCTACCTCGAGCCGACTTGAAGTCAACGGCACAGCGCTGATTGATAGATTGCATGAAAAAGTGGATATCGATTGTACCGTAGATTAGAAATTGCAAATACGTTCTAATATACCGTGAGCCGACTTGAAGTCGTCGGCCAAGCCGATCGGTAATTGCATGAATATAGTACTCAGATGAATAGTGCACACATGGCATGAACAGTAACAAACAAAAAAACGCGCATGGCGATCGGCTCGAAGCTGCTGCGTGACTGCGCCGACCTCACCAGCAGCATAGCCACAGCCATGCTTAACACCGCTTTGAACTGTGACGCGTAGGCCTGCCTGCGCCGATCGCCGCCAGGCTCGTTCGGCCGGCCACACGCCCTAACCTAGAGTGAAACCCACGCCATGGGTCCATATGGCCCCAGCGCCGACCCTCGATCCACGCCATCCAATCAAGCAAAGGGAAGGGGTGGCTAACCAAATCTTGACAGGTCCGCACGCCGCCGTCGGTCTTGCCCTTTGAAGCGGCGCCATGCCAACCCGCCGCCATGGCCTGCGCCACCGCTTGAAGCGGCGCCACCTTGAGGCGCCGCCTCAGCCTCTGTTGCGACCTTGAAGCGGTGCCACCGCCTCCCTGCGTGCTCTCACTGTAGTGGTGCTGCCTGTGCCTGCCCATGCGCCTCCTCAGGCTCCCATGGAGCCGCCACCACATAAGGACCAGGGTAGGGAAACCCTACCCCATTGGTCATCTTGAATCTACCAAGCAGATTGATTTTTGGTAGAAGAAAAGGTTGGATGGTAGAATGGGTCAAGAAACACTACCGTGGGAAGAAAAAAAAAGGAAAAGGATTTTCGAAAAAAAAAGGGGAAAAACAAAAAGAAAAGGAAATTTGCAAAAGGGCCCTCGAAATTCTGAAATTTACAAGAAATTTTTCGCGAATAAGGAATTTTTTGCGGAAAACCCCTCGAAGTTTCTTAAAATTGCACAAATTTTTTTCTCAAAACTAAAATTTCGTGATTTAACCCCTAAAAATTGCATAATTCGATGAAAATTCTTTTTCCAACAGAAAAGGACCTCGGGAATTCAACTTTTGAATCAATTTTGGCATTTGAAGCATGTTTTACTTTGTTATTATTATTTCTATGCAATTTATATATTGTATTTACTATTTAATTATCTGTGATTGTTTATATTGCTTTTAATCACTGAAAATAGCAGTAAATTATGAAAAATACATAGAATAATACGGGAACATTATGAGAATCTTTACAACCATTTTATACAAATTACGAGCAATAATCTTATGAACTGTTTGCATGAATATGCAGATGACTGGCATTACGAACCGGAAGTTCGAAGAGCTGGCCCAGCATGGCCATAATTACTTGACTTGGGCATCAGATGTCGAGATCGTACTTGGAGTCAAGAAGCTCCGTGCTACTATCGGACTTGGCACCTCGAAGGATGTCACTCCAACTGCTGAGGAAAATGATCAGGCACTTTATTTTCTCAAACAGCATCTCTGTCTAACACTTAAGAATGAATATATAGCGGAGAAGAACGCACTAGCTTTATGGACCGCCCTGAAAAAGTAGTTCGAGAAGCTGAAGTACACCATTCTTCCTCGTGTAGAGCAGGAATAGAACCGATTACGTTTTGCAGACTACAAGACCGTAGGGGAGTACAATTCTGCACTGCACAGAATTTGTACAAATCTTCAGCTCTGTGGTAAGGCAATCACGGATGAGGAGAAAATTGAGAAAACCCTATCTACCTTTCACCCGAATGCAGTGCAATTCGTACGCAACTACCATCGAGATGGCTACAAGAAGTATGTCGAACTGATTGACATCATGCAAGTTACGGAAGCTTAAGATGAGGTTCTAAGGAATAACTACATCTCACAGCCACCTAGTAGCAAAGTTGGCCATGAAGTCAACGCTAGCAGCTACAAGGTGAGAGAGCATCACTCAAAGGAAAGAGGCAAGAAGGGTAAGGTCATGGGACGCAAGACCAAATAGAATGCTCAAACCAAGAAGGGCGGAGAAAAGAAGCGCGATGAGAAGCCCTATGGTCAGCAGGACCAAAGTTGCTACAAATGTGGCACATGGGGACATTGGTCACATATTTGCCTTAAGCCACATCATGTGATTGATGCTTTCAAGGCTAAGAAGAAGGGCAAAGGACAGCATGAGGCACACCTCGCCATTGCAGGCACAGAGGATCCACATCCATTGGTTGCACCCATGGATGTGGACGATAACAATGACCTCCATCACACCTTCTTTGGACATCGCGTGGCAGAAATGTAGTTCTTGAAGAAGAGAAGATGGACATAGAGCAGATTCAAGCAGAAGTTTCTTCATACTTCGCTGATTCGATCTAGTGCACGCATTGCACTTAGATTTTTTATAGTCATTTGCAGTTTATGGTTGTGATAGAACATTGAATTATTGAATAATGGTTGTAAGCTCTAGGAGAGCAAAGAATTACATTCTTATTATGAGTCATGCATGACTTTTTCCCATATTAATAATAGCAAGTTATATTCTGCTTTGGAGTATTTTATTTATGTGTGGATTGCTTCCTACCTCATATTAATAAATACTTTATATATCAGAACGCATGTGGCGCCCTATGGAGGAAGTGTGTTTAGCGGATAGCGACACAACACATACTATCTTGAGAGAGACAAAAATTTTCCAGTCGATCAGCAAGAATGCTGGTAGTCTTATGACAATAGCGGGCAATGATACTTGTATGATAGGCTCAAAAAGAGCCACAATTATACTCCTGATGAGCACTACATTGGTCATTGAAGAAGCCTTGTTGTACCCAGCATCGACTAGAACTCTCTTAAGCATTAAAGACTGAAGAAGAGTACGGTAAAGAATACCTGCTCATTACAAAGCGTGAAGAAAATGGAAAAGGGGTATTAGAACGACTTAATTCATATGAATCTGTGCTATACTATACTAATATTAAGGCACCTGCAGCCTATACTGTCATGAAAACTACCTTTAGAAGCTCTGAACTTTTCTGTCTCTAGCATTATAGATTAAGCCACCCCGGTCTTAGGATGATGAGAAATATAATTACCAATTCTCAGAGACATAATATCAATGTAAAGAATTTTCTGAATCAAGAAGATTTTGTGTGCCCAGCATGTGCCACTGGAAAATTAGTTACTAGACCTTCTACTCTGAAAGTGGAGGATGAAATCCCTGTATTCCTAGACCATATCTAAGGAGATATTTGCGGTCCTATACAGCCCCTGTCAGATCCATTTACGTACTTTATGGTGCACATCGATGCCTCCTCGAAATGATCACATCCATGTTTATTGTTTACGAGAAACCACACTTTTGCAAAGCTGATCTCACAGATAATTAAAATTAAGAATAATTTTCCATATCATCATGTGAAGTCCATCCGAATGGACAACGCCGGAGAATTTACTTCAAAGGCATTTGATGATATTGCATGGCAATGGGAATTACCATTGAGCATTCCGTACCGCATGTCTACACCTAGAATGAATTAGCAGAGGTATTAATTAAAAGAATTAAATTTATTTCCCGATTGCTTTTGTAGAATTGTAATTTACCACTACATGTTGGGGACACGTAGTCCTGCACACATCAACTCTCATCAATTTTAGACCATCGGCATATAACATCCATTCACCTATGCAACTAGTGCAAGGGACAGCACAGAAAATCTCTCATCTCCGTAGGTTTGGGTGAAAGGCTTATGTACCTATACCACCACCGCAGCGACCTGCAATAAGACCTCTCCGAAAGTCTAGGATATATGTTGGTTATGAGACATCATCCATAATCAGGTATCTGGACCCTATGACTGGATATTTGCATACAGCCCGCTTCGCTGATAGCATATTTGATGAGGATAGTTTCCCGTCATTAGGAGGAGGAAATCATCCTCTTGATGAAAAATGTCGGGAAATAACGTGGCAAGCTACGAGAATCCATGCACATGACCCGCGCACTAGTGAAGCAAATAGAGAAGTCCAGAAGATAATTGATTTGCAAGCATTAGCGAATTAACTGCCTGACCACTTTAGTGATTTGAAGAGCATGACCAAGTCGTATGTGCCTACACGTAATGCACCGGAGAGGGTTGAGATACCAAAGAAAATTGAAGGTATCCCTAATCCAATCCAGATGCCTTAGAATAAAAGGACGAGAACTCCGGCCCCTCGAATCCCAAGTAACCGGGGACACCTAGCGAAAAAGGATAAGAAGGGTTTGCAACAGCCGATCACTTAAGTTCCCCAGAATAAGATGGGGAGCCAATTGAGACCTGGCACCAGTATGGGACCTTCAGTAAAAGGCATACCGGATTTGAATATTCCCACAGAGGGAGACATCAGTATGGATGTTTACATACACATCAGAGCTGAAAAACTAAAGGGACTTGCCCTGCAATTGAAAGTAGCGGTGAACGAGTAGAAGCATTAGAAGAATCGCCCCATAAAGAAATGGCTATAAATTATATGACTATGGGAGAATATATGAATAGAACAATAGCCAATGTCGATATTTATTTTGCAAAGAAAATTGCCACAATCATCAATCTTGATCCAGAGCCTGCATCGCTCACTGAATGTAAGAAAAAATCAGATTGGGAAGATTGAAAAAAGGCAATAGAAGCAGAATTATTATCTCTGAATAAAAGAGAAGTTTTTGGGTCTATAAGTCGCACACCTCCCTATATGCACCCCGTAGGACATAAATGGGTATTTGTTCGAAAGAGAAATGAAAATAATGAAGTTGAAAGACATAAAGCAACGCTTGTTGAACAAGGTTTCACTCAACGACCAGGAGTTGATTGTAAAGAAACCTATTCCCTTGTCATGGGCAGAACTAACTTTAGATATTTAATCTCAATGGATGTAAACCTGAATTTAGAAATGAAATTGATGAATATGGTAACTGCATACCTTTATGGAAACTTGGATTCGGACATTTATATGAAGGTACCTAAAGGTATCATATCCCAAACAAAGACAGAGCAAATAGAAATATATACAATGTACAACTCAGTAAGTCACTGTATGGACTGAAGCAATCAAGAAGAATGTGGTATAATAGCTTAAGCGACTTTCTCTGCAAGAAATGCTACACGAACAATGAGGATTGTCCCTGTGTATTTATACGACGATCCCAGAATGGATTTTGTATAATCTCACTGTATATAGATGATCTGAATATCATGGGGACCCTAAAAGATATTAAGAAAGCAAGCTCTTACCTGGAGTCAGAGTTCGAAATAAAAGATTTGGGTAAAACCAAATATTGCCTAGACTTGCAGCTTGAGCATGCCCCTGAAGGGATTTTAGTGCATCAGTCAACCTATACTCAGAAGGTGTTAGAAAGGTTCGGCTTTGGAAAGGCATATCATTCGAAAGTGCTGATGGTCGGGAGATCCTTGCAGCAAGACAAGGACCCGTATAAACCTAGAGAAGAAGGGGAGGAAGTCCTGGGACTAGAATTCCCGTACTTGAGCACAGTCGAAGCACTAATATATTTAGCAAACTGTACTACACCGGACATTGCATTTGTCGTGAACCTACTAGCAAGGTATAGTGCAGAACCTACTAAAAGGCATTGGCAGGGAATAAAGGACATCTTCCGATACCTCCAAGGAAGCAAAGACATTGGTCTGTTCTACAGAAAGAACCAAGACCTAACTATCACTGGCTATGTAGATGTCGGGTGCCTGTCAGACCCGCATACAGTCAAGTCGCAAATAGGCCATGTATTCCTATATGGTGGAACTACAATTTCATAGAAATCGTCTAAGCAAAGTTTTGTATCAACTTCGATGAACCACTTAGAAGTCATAGCACTGTACGAGGCCTTGCGAGAATGTTCTTGGCTTCGGCGGATGATTCACCACATCCAGCAGTCGTGTGGATTGAATATCGCGCAAACACCTACTATTATCTATGAAGATAATGCAGCTTGTGTTGCTCAAGTGCAAATGGGTTATGTGGAGAGTCCTCTCAAAGCATATCAACCCCAAGTTCTTCTACGCTCATGAATTTCAAAAGATGGACGAAATTAAAGTACTGCATACTAAGTCATGTGAAAATCTTGCGGATTTATTCACTAAGTCACTTCCAGCATCTAGCTTTGAAAGATGCATCCGTGGAATTGGAATGATGAGGCTTAGAGAAGTGTATAATTCAGGGGGAGAACCTTCACGAACTCTTTATTAAAGCTTGATCATGAAGATCGAGTACCCAAAGAACAAATCCTGGAGATCAAATGAAATTGGGTGGATTGTACTCTTTTTCCCTTGACGATTTTGTAGGACCGGAAAGGCGACTAGAGGGGGGGTGAATAGACGCTTTCTCTATTTTTCACCTCAATCGAACTTAACACTACTTTCACTCCAATAGCTATAAAAGCTATGAAGATCTGTATACAGGCACAGTGGATGACCTGTGTTGAATCCGATCAAACCCCTAAGCAAAAGACTAATGAACTCAAAGCTGCATCAAGCACAGGACTAAAAACGACTCAAGACCACACGCACAAGATCGACCAAAGCAATCACCAAATCCAAACAAAGACAATTCGATGGCACTAGAAATAGTCGGATCGGATGATAGCCAAGCAAAGAATAAACTAAAGCAGTAAATCTCAAAGCTAACAAGACAAACCACAAGAAACCAAGCATTCAAGTTTCATCCACTAGCAATAAACAAGGCATACTTTGGATCAACAACTCTAGATTGACAAAAAGACAAAGAAGAGGAAATTGCTCGGATGCATCAAATGGCGGTCAAAGGCAATAGAAAAATCTAAACTTCATGCTCTGACTTTGGCGACCATGATCCGATGAGACAAGCAAAATCTTCTGACCAAATCAATTAAATAAAAGCGAGTTGCGACCAAAGCGATGAAGCAGCAGGCCTCTAGAAATTTTAGGTTTCTCTTGACAAGAGGCCGCCCTAGGGAAACCGATCTCGTGAAATAACGGAGAGCGACTCAACTCAAGCAGAAAAACATCACTCAAAGATGGACAAGTAGCGCTTGATTTTTGTCTACCGAGCGAAATGCAGTGCCGCAAAGCCAATTAAATAACAAAACCGATCGGATCATTCTGTGACCCATTGCACAATTGAAACCATAAACAAAAGCGCAAAGATTTTGCATGAAATGCCGCCAGAGCTAAAGATTTTTCTCTGAGCACAAAATTAGGGGCCGCCGCCAAGACCCGGTTCTCTGAGCTAAGGCGTCGCCACCACCTTGCATTTTTTCATGGGCACACAGAGGCCACATCAATCAAAAGATGCACAAATCGAGTACCAAAAAAAAAAGAACCGCTATAGCAATCGAGTACAAGCCGCCGCCATAGGCATCTAATAAATCGGCTCCTTTTTACGCTAGGGGCGGCCATCAATCTGAACGCTACAAGCGACTCTGAGACTAACAACAAATTGCCGATTTTTGCGGTACGCAAAGTCTCGCCACCGACTTCGGTTTCTGGGGAAGACAACCCATTGCGACGAAGCCTCAGATTTTTGTGAAATAAACACCTCGGTCAAATCACAAAATGATGAAGACGATAGCGTAAAATTTAATGCAAAACGACATTATTTGGGACTCACCGAATTGACCGAAAGCACCCAAGCGATCAAAGATGAAGCGATGAGACAAGCAATAAAATAATCATAGGGATCTTGATTTTGTCTACCACCAAGCATCGACCACACAGATTCAAAGTAGTGAAATCAATTTACCACAAGTCGATGGGACACGGCAGATCAAATCAAGAGATCGCTCCTAGCAATAGGCAAAACAACAATCAAGAAAAGAAATCAAGAAGCTCAGCATTTTTCACTGGCGCTACGCATCCAGCCGCCGACAAGATCCGGATTTTCAGGGACTCACTGGCCGCCGCCAAAGCCTCTGCTTTTGCAGGGCAGAGAGGCTGTCGCCTCAACCATTTTTTTGTATGGGGGCGCCGCCACAACAGTACTCTCAAAAACGCCTCCCAATTGTTTCTTAGCAACCCCAAAACTAAAGCCTCTGCTTTTGTTTGCAGGGCAGAGCCAACTCCCAGAAGCAGCCCTAAACACTTCCTTCTACGGTTCCTTTTATAGGGCAACAACAAACCCTAATAACCAAATGGGCTTCCGTTAGGGCCCAACAACAACGAAACACACACGCACGCATCTCAAAGCGCCATCTTCATCGTCGATTGATCTAAACCGCTTCACCATGCGCCGACCCGCGCCGCGGCTGAGTCAAAACGTCACCAAGATGGTATTTGGTAAAATTACCAAAATACCCCTTCTCGATCATTTCCAAAAGACCGAGTCCACAGATCGTGAAGCAATCCCATGCTTCGCCACGTGTAGGTTGATCAACGGCTTCATGTCGTCAAGTCTCTCCGTCCGGATCCCACCGCACCATCGAGCACTTGTAGCGACTCGCCGCTTGATCCAACCGATCGCCGAACCGCCTGTTCGGTCATCATATCCATTCTGCACCATGCTTGAGTCACTTGACCTCACACGACATCCATGATCGTTCTGGACCTCAGCTCTCCAAGCTTAGTCCCGATCCTCCTCGCCGTTGACCGTCATTGACCTGCAAGCCACCTGCACAGCAATAGACAAGCAAACACGAATCCGGGAACAAGTTCTTCACAACTTGACCCACGTTAGTGAAAACATGCAACATGCAACACATATGCATTAACAAATATGGATATGACCTAACCCAAAAACAATTCACCACTTATATCAACATTCAGCACAAAAGCCGGTCAGACCGCCGCTGACCTGACAGATCTGAAACTTTGTCGAAAACGCGTGAAACTTCAAACCAAAAGCCACATTGCCAATTGTTTCATCATCCTAAGATCATGGGCATATCCCCATGATACCCACAGAGTTTTTCTGAAGTTTCTCGGCTAAGGTTTTTAACGAGGCAATTCGTGCAGCACGGCAGAACGTATTTCATGTACTCTTTCTCTAATTTTTTTTCCCACTGGATTTTTATGGAGTTTTGATGAGACGTAAACATGTCGGATGAGTGCCCAAGGGGGAGTATTAAGAAACCGGGCCCAGGCTGGCAATCATTGGCCCACGATGGCCTCCTCATCCATCCAGTAGCCTGTCGGGTCCCCGGGTAAGCAATCCCGAGACCCTCTATGCATTCTGAGCTAGTCCTAGGATCAACAGCTAGGTCACACAGTTTCAACATCGATGTAAACAAAAATCATACAACAAACTATAGACGAAGCAGGCATTAATATTAATAGAAGCAAAAGACCTTATGGTCAATGTTTTTACAGAGTTGCCACGCAGGGCTTACAACAAAAGAGAGCTCACAGCGGAAAACAAAACACCCATGGAAGCCATTCGACATGCCCACAGGCAATCGAGTGGAGGACGTCTCCTAGCCCGCAAAGTCTTCGAAGAACTCCTCTTCATAGAGCTCAGAGCTCCTTGGGTCCTCTTCAGCGACTGATCAACCAGAGGGCATAAAGCTGTGAGTACTTTGAATGTACTTAGCAAGTCGTAGGGAAATGTATGCAAATAGTATTCATGCCAGGCTAGACAAGGATAGCTTTATGGTTACTTTGCAGAAAGTAGAATTGACTGGAAATACAGTAAGTAGATTGCAAAGCACAAGTTGAAAGACTAATACATAAGTAATCAAGTTCCTTTGAAACAACTCGGAACACCATATCTACTTCCCAGACCACTCGGAACCAACCACGACCACAAAGTTGAGAAAGTCTACCCCTTACGTGAAATCACCAGGCATTGTCCATAACCAGGAACACGACTATTCGAATAGTTTTACATTCTGCAGAGGTGTACAGCTTTACCCACAAGACACGACCTCTCTAGTTGGTTGGGCATCCCTCGATGCCCCTACTCACTACCTTAGGTAAGCAGTCTAGAGCACGTGACAAGGCCTTTACAAAGCTCTGTTTTGACCCGGTTCCGCTCGCTAAGGTTTCGCCTTCCTAGCCCCCTCTTGCGCCATTCTCAACCAAAACGGAACCGACTCAAAGCATTGCTAATTAGTTGGCTAGGTCCATCCCATAATGAACTTGTGGTTGCACGGTATAGCCCAGATCAATGGCTTACAAGGTTAAGTCCTTAGTGACTACTCAGGCGAGACAACCACATCCCAATGTGCTTCTTGCACCCCTTTACTGCACAATCACTCGCCTGAGTAAAAATCATTTTTGGGTTCATCCCGGCCAAATGACCACCCTAGCCATGGCATAACATCTTTTAACAACAGTAGTCGCGCCACAATTCCATATATTATTATGTCAAATTCATCATCATTGAATCATGTGATCGAGAAATATCGCATAACTAAAGCATGTCTAAGCAATATACGCACCCATGTTGGTATCTCAAAGATGACCAACTAAGATTACCCAACCTATGGTGTCCAAGGGTACATCTCAACATGTAAATCACAAGTATTCAAGGGGTCATATGGTCGAGTAGGTATTTAACTATTTTCCAAACCATTTTTATACAATTAGCCATGCATGTTGGTATAAAATAATATAATTTTGCAAACTGGGTACGACATGATCAAAGGTCTACGACTTGTCTTCATTGAAGAGTTGAGATTCTTCGGTAGATGTCATCGGGTCCAAGAACTCTTCAGAGAAGCCGGAATCTACACATGCGAAAAGGGCCAAATAAATACAACAAATCCAAACAAAAACAAAAAACTACCAAACTAGAACCAAAAGAAAGACACTGAATTTAGAGGAATTAGGAACGGGCTCTTGGGAGGAGGCTCGACTAGTCAGGAGGAGGTCCAACGGGTCGGGAGGAGGCCCTAAGGAGGAGATATGACCACTCAACGTGGTCGTACAAAGAATACAAAAGAATACGACTACGCAACGTAGTCATAAGAGGGATACATGAAGGATATGACTACGCAACGTGGTCGTAAGAGAAAGAAAGAGAACAGGGCACGAAGGAACTCGCCAGGACAGAGAGAGAGAGAGAGAGAGACCAAAGAAGACTGAAGGAGGACGGCGAACGGTGCGGGCGCTCTGGTGAACCCTTCGGCGGCGGGGAGGCGACGGCGCAGGCTCCAGCCAGCGATGGCAAAACTCAAAGCACGGTGAAACTAGGCGAGAGCAAGAGTGTTTGGTGGGAAAAAAAAGGAGATGAAAGAGAGGGTAGGTGAAGGAGAAGATGGGGGCAGGTAGGGGAGGAGACAAGAGGGGGGAACGGGTACTGCAAAAGCGACAACTTTTAATGCGACACAATGACATTTAATGCGCGAAGACTTTTGCATCAGCAGTGACGCGACGGAAGGAAGAAGAAGGTGAGCAGGGACTAACAAGCGGGGCCGATCAAAACTTGGGAGGGTGGTCCAACCAATGGGGTAGTCGTGACCAAAGGGGGGGTCGTGACCAACGAAGAGGTCGTGACCAACGAGGAGGTCGTGACCAAAGAGGAGGTCATGATCGGTCTCCAGGACCACCCGGGAGATCTTCTAGAACCACCCAGGAGGTCTCTCAGGACCACACGGAGGTCTCCTAGGACCACCCGGAGGTCTCATAGGACCACCTGAAGGTCTGGACTGAGGGGGAGGTCCAAACGAGAGGGGGGTCTGGACTTAGGAGGGGTCTAAACTAGAGGGAGGTCTGGACTGAGGGGGAAGTTCAAACGAGAGGAGAGAACGGGACGAACAGAGAAAGGGGGCGTTGAACACCCGAGAACTCCAACAAACTCAAAACAAACCAAACTCGAATTAATTGAAGTTTGATTTAGTCATTTTAAACACTTTTAATTCCAAAATCTCAAGTTAAGCTTTAGAACTTCAATAAAACCAAATTGTTATTTTTATTTTGAAAATTCAAAAAGCTCAGGAAAACTGGGACGTTACATAGCCTATATAAAGGAGGGGGAACCTCAACTATTGTATACAGTTTTACAAAAGAGCAGTAAAGAAAAGCTAGAAGTCTCCTAATATCTCTGTGTTCAATCTACTATTTTGTTTGTGTGTTCTTGCATTGTTCTTACGATTCTAAATTTGTCTACGAGGTAATCGCTCGGACTAGACTCGCCAGCTACGGTTCCTCAACACTTAGATTTCTATATTTCTATGTTTAGAAAATCTTAAGCTTTTTTTGCGAGTTGTAAAGTAAATGCTAAGATACTCTTGATGTAATCTACTACTTGATTGCTTCGTAAGTGAAGAAAATAAAAATTGATCATGGATAGTGAATTTGTGATATCTGTCATGGAATTTAATTGACAACCTTAAGCAAGATTGCTAAAATTGTATTTGATAGTTGAACTACAAGTAAAAAAAAGTGTCGGCGCTTAATATGGAATTTTTTTTAAAATAATATTATTTTAAAACATAATTACAAAAAATTACAGAAATGTGTTCTTATGCTTGATTGAAATGGCGACGAGGACCCTCTCTCCTCTGTCGCCGGTCCACCACCTATCATGGGTTGAAATGGCTTATGGGATGTTGAAATGGCGATAGATCCTGTCGCCATTTCAATCTGGCGACGAAGCAAGCCAAATTTGCCCTTCTCTATCTAGGTTTGCCGCCTTTTGATTTTTATCGTTTTTAACGGTGCAAAATCTGTTAGACTCATAATAACATTTTTGATCGTTGTATGTTGTTCTAGTGCGATGAATTTACGAAGAATTTTACGAGAAAGATTGAGATATGAGCGATTAAGTAAGTAGAAAGGTAAGTGATATTGCGATGCACCGGTGAATTAATCGCTTGCTCATGTACATGAAATGCATATTATGTAAGGAAACAAATGTGAACTTGCCATTACTATGAAAACTACGATAATTACATAACATTGACAAAACATCATTCATAGCAAAACATCATAACACTTAATAGCAGCGATATTACATAACATTGACAAAACATGATAACACTTAATTAAAATGATAATTGAACATTGGCAATAACATGTTACTCTTGTTTGTGCAATAACATAATTGAGAACATTGGTAATAACATTGGTCATGACCTCAGCGTCCCCCCGTGAATTTGTCTCGAGTTGGGTGACTAGATGAGGTCCCCGCTGCGACGTCCGGAGTGGCGATGTCTCCTTCGTCTTGAGGATTTCTCGTGAGACATTTCTTGAAGGTGTGCCTAGACTCCCTGCAAATAGAGCACTTCTTCGTACGACGTCCGATTTCTGCTTCGTCCATGTCGTTCTGATCTTGCCGTACTGTCGCCGTCAACTTTTCCTTGAGCCTATCAATGTCCGCGGCCAGATTAGTTGCTCCCGGTCGGATGGCGATGAAATGGCCAACCACAACAGTAACCATATATCTCCGCGGTCGAGTTTGCATCACCGCCTCCTTGGTGAAATAAAGAGAGAGTATCTTGGCCGAGGATCTTTGCGCCACCGTCGAACATGCGGCTATGACATGGGAGTAGGGCCTATCACGAAGAAGGGCTTGTTGCAAGTGCATGTGCAACTAGCGCGGCGTGCGATGCACTCATGGGTAACCCTCTCACGGTTAAATCGTCCCGCGGCGTCCTTTATCCCTACACATCACCTCGAAGCGAAGCTTCCTTGTGCCCATCTTGAATGCCCGGTGCGTCTCACCCTTCTTGCTCTTCTCCTCTATGTACTTGGTGATCATGGCGGAGTCTGATTCATCATTTGCCATGGCGGCGATGCGTTGTTGCTTCTATCAACAAAGTACTTCGTCGTACCGCAGAGTATTGCCTCCACAATACCCACCAAAGGGAGACACCTTGCACCGCGTATGACCCAGTTGTACACCTCGGCTAGATTAGTTGTCATGACACCATATCGAGCGCCACCCCTGTCATGG
This sequence comes from Phyllostachys edulis, assembly GCA_036346405.1. Taxonomy (NCBI): domain Eukaryota; kingdom Viridiplantae; phylum Streptophyta; class Magnoliopsida; order Poales; family Poaceae; genus Phyllostachys; species Phyllostachys edulis. Next base: position 77,410,868 of record CM070550.1, on the reverse strand, counting down.
CGCGGCGACCACTTCTCCTTAGGCTCGTGCTCAATCCGGTCAGAAGCATCTCACTGCGCCCGTCCTCCTCGTCAATCCGGAGCATCTGTGGGTATCTCTGGCAATGCTTGGGGCACTGGTCGGCGCAGGGGCGACCCTTCTCATTGCCTCCCTTCTATGTGTCTTGGTCGCTCATCTAGAATCTTCGAGTGTTTGAACTTCCGCTGCTGGTTACGGTTGCCTGACCGCTTGAACATGTTCATCAAGTCTTTGTTGCTTGAGCGCTTGTAGAAGTTTGCACCCAAGTGCCTCATGCACCACATGCTTTGCAGATCCGGCCATGGAAGTGGTACGTTCTCTCCTTGTTGCAGCTGGGTTATTGCACGCAGCAGGCCTGCATGCCGATCATGTATGAGGCACACGTTGAGACGGTCTTGCACAACTGAAATCCTCACGTTCTTCAAGAACCACAACCAGCTATCCGTGTTCTCACTTTCAAGAAGCGAATGCCACAGGAAGAACTTGATTGTTCCGTCTGTCGCTATTGCGGTCGATGTCCGCCCTTGTACCTCCCAGTCAAAAATGTGCCATCTACGCACAAGATTGGGCGGCAATGCCGAATGCGTTGATACATGGACCAAAGCGAAGAATACTCATTGCAATACCCTCTTATTGGTCCACGGTGCGTGGCGTCTTCAATATCGATATGGGTGCGAGATTTACATCTTGTATGACTCGAAGTTGCGTGGGGAGGTTGTGGTAGGAATCTTGAGCGTGCCCCACCTTAATTCCAATGCCTTCGTTTTGCCCTCCAAGCCTTCGCATAGCGATTGTGTATTGGAACCTTGCCTTAATCGCCCGAATGATGCATCGTGACTCAAAATCTAGATTATCCACGATCTCCTTTGTACATAAGGTTGGCGATGAAGCGATGATGAGTTCGGTGGGATTATCTTGACTTCGAAGCAGCGCATGTGTGAGGACCATTATAAAGCACTTCCGATGGGTGTCCCACTTTGGTGAAATGAGTGCACTCGCCAAGGGCATCCTCTATGCCGCACTTCACATCGTAGAATTTTGGGGTCGACTTGGCGACTACGAATGTCTTGACCGACAAGGCCGAAATTTGACCGCGTCTGCACGGCCTCCTTGCATTTGTACATAGCTCCTAGTCGACCTCACTCTGTCGTACTCCCGCGGCACACGGAGCCTTCGTTGGCAGCGAGATTGTCGGCGGTATGTGTTCCATCGGATGGAACCTTTGCTCGTCAACTTCATCCTCGTCGTCGGAACCTTCATCTTGAGACAATGCCATGTAGTCTCGGTCTTCAAGATCCATCCTTTGCACTCGGCTTCAACCTCCTCACCCTCGTCAAGCAAGACCGGTAGCTTGCATGGCAGTAGGAGCTACTTCCATGAGGTCTTCATCGACAAACATCGGTAACTCAGGAGCTTGGCAATTATATGCGCTTGTGTTGTGGGCTGCGATCCCGACTTCCTCTTGACCTCGACACCTTCTTCTTGTTCATTGCACGGTGGAGGAGTGGGTTTGGCATATGCTTGGGCGAGAAGGACCAATTTCCACCTGCCTCCCTCGCGATGCGTACATATGATGCCATGATTTTGGTCCCCATTGCACTAACTCCCAATATGTCGGTTGTGCTTTCCGTGGGGAAAGGCAACTCAATTCAGATCGTACACATCACGGTCCACTTGGAATGTATGGAACAACCATCGCATCTGGCGCCCCATACCCTGTTGCTCTCGGTTTTGCTAGGGAATGCAGTTCTGATTGGAAATAAGCATAAATCAATCCCTCGGGACCCTCTAGAATAGTCCCTTGACCATAGTAAATTTTGAAATTGACGATGTCGAGTCGGACATATTTGACGACCTTGCACCATAAAGAACATTTCCACGATTAACCGCATATCTAAAACTATACTACCCTTTGAAAAGTATTATGTAAAACTATCTTGCATTACGTGTAGTACATCTAAAACTATGTAATCCATTCGGTTAAAAAATTACGAGAGGTTGGCAATCCAACGGACAACGCCGTTAGCTTCTCTCCTTACCTCTACTCTTCTCTCCTTCTCTTTTTTTCGAATAAGAATGAGTCCTGTATTTGAATTTTGGGTTTTTTATAGGGATGGGCTTCACATCGCCAGATTGAAATGGCGACAGGAACCTATCGCTAGTTGAAATGGCGACAGGGACCTATCGCCATTTCAACTGGCGATAGGTGGTTGGACCAGCGACAGGAGGGGGAGAGGGTCCCTGTCGCTAGTTGAAATGGCGGTAGGTCCCTGTCGCCATTTTAACTGGCGACAGGAACACATTTCTGTAATTTTTTGGAGAGACGATATATTTTTGTAATTATGTTTTAAAATAATATTATTTTAAAAAAAATTCTTTATAGGGATGGGCTTCCTGTCGCCGGATGAAATGGCGATAGGAACCTGTTGCTGTTGAAATGGCGACAGGGACCTATCGCCATTTCAACTGGTGATAGGTGGCTGGACCGGCTGACGAGGAGAGAGAGTCCCTGTCGCCAGTTGAAATGGCGATAGGTCCTCATCGCCATTTCAATGGCAACGAGAATACATTCTGTAATTTTTTGGAGAGACGATATATTTTTGTAATTATGTTTTAAAATAATATTATTTTTAAAAAAATTCTATATGTGTCACTTATTCGCTAGATGAAAAGAAACCACATCAAGTCTAAGAACTCTATAACATATATGCAGTCCATTTAAAAACGACAATATCCCTTTGGAAACTAGACCTAAGCAAAATAAGTTCACATCTAGGTCTACTTAAGAATTGTTGGCATGACAACTCTAGCGGGCTAAGCTTGTTCGTTGGACTAACACAACAAAACTCTATTCTGTTTCAAAATTGACTTAGCCCAAATAAAGTCTAAACTCAGACGAGTTGAATAAATCCAAGCATTTTTTATTAGGCCAACAAAAGCTTAACACAACTAGCAAAACTTATAGCCATATTATAAGCTTGACATCTCGCTGTCCAACGCCATGGAACTAGGATTTTCGCTTTTCATGTCCGTCGTCAGCTCCCCTCCCCTTTTCTTCGGCGCTCTCACCGGAACATATTTACTGATGCAAAGATTTAATGGTAGGAGACCCTCAAGATCGCACGCAGTGGTATAGGTTCCATCCATCAGATTCAGGCATCCACTGTGACTCTGTGAGCATAGCACCCCCCCACCCCCCATGCGACAATCCCATTTGAGCGTCAAGTCATTGACTGCCTTCTGGGCTTTCTCCATGCTGCCTCTGACGTCAAGCGGTGGGAGCGCACGCAACGACCTTCTCCCTCTGTGGAACTTGATCAAACGCAAGGGAAAGTGGAGAGAGGATGTGAAAACCTAAAACTTAAATTAATCTAAACAACAATAAAAGTAATAAGCCATAAATCACAGACTAGTATTGAACACATCGCAAAACAGTTTAATACAAGATTATATCATCAAAAGTTTACAACAGGATTTCTAAATCAAAAGCACAATATTGATACAAGCTCGGAATCAATTACTCCCTCCGTTTTTGTATAGTTGATGTCCTGGAGAGATTGAGAAAATTCAAAAAAGCTTGACGTTTCCCATGTCCGAACGGTTTTCTTCCACTTTTGCCCCCGACGAGTCCTTCAGCACCACCGCATCGCTTCCGGCGGCCGCGCTCAAAGGCGCGCCCCTCGACGAGCCGTGGCCCTGCTGGCCACCGCGCTCCTCCTTGCTCTTGATGTCGCCATTGCCCGCACACGATTCTTTGTGCCTCCTTTCCGTACATTTGCAACAACGGCTCGTCGTCTTTGCCGCGACGCAGCGGAGACATCTGGCCGGATTCGACGGATCGTGGTCGTAAACCACGGCGGCGGCGCTGGCGCGGTGCGTGAATGGAGGCAGCAGGAATTAGTCGTTGATTTGTGCCATAGCTTCATGTACCAACAAGGCATCGCAGCTAAGCTGTAAAGGAAGACGCCCTTGTCTTTCTAGCATTTCTTTCTTTATGTGAGGAATATCATATCCATTGTGCCTCCAATTTTCATAGCTTCCTTCATACATCCATGGAGTGTCAAGAAAATTCGATTTGACTTGCACACCGAATAATCTCGGAAAGCTTTGATCCATAATATCAAGATGTCGACTCATTTTCATGTGAAGTGGCCGATCAACATGAGTCGCACTAAACTTCAGACGTCAATTTAACTATGAGCTGCACTAAGTTTCAGATCAATCTTATCTAAGCCCACTAGGAAAACTTAATTGAAGCAATTGGGTAAGAGGACATTCATATAAAAGCAATATCGGCATAAACATAAAGCAAAGTAAAAGAAGTCGAACATTACCTTATCAGCAGCGATTTACAAGTTCAATTGTTGTTTTTCTTTGTTGTTTTGTCTTGGATTGATTGAATGGAATTAAAGAACCCTAGATCCAAGATGTTAAAATCGGTAATTTGCGAGGTTGACATATGAGTCAAATGTTGAACCCATCTTGCTTGGCAGCATCACAAAACAGTTTATCATTAGGCGCAATATGAGGCCGGGCATTGTTCGCACAAGGGGACTTCCTTTTCACCGAGCTAGTTGAAGCTGTAGGATCTCCTGGTTCCATTTGCGTACTCCTCTACCCTCCTGGTTCTTGAACATCCACCCTCCTTGCTTGACCTCGGGTTGTGGGCCTCAGAGGAGCATCAATTGAACTATGAGCTGAAAATGTATTGCAACATGTATCAGAAAATTCAGATGAACTGCCAATTCCAACACAAATATGCATTTCTGTGTTCAGACCAATGAGGACAATATTTGTGCAGTATGAGTGTATACGTCAGGTAGGTGGTGCAATGCATTTCAAGAAAGCTAAATTGTAGGCTAGATATCTTTGACAGCCAATAGAACAGGCTTGAAGCTAACTTTTCTTATGTCTGCGGGGGAGTTCGAAATCTGAAATCAACTAGATAGAGTGTGCAAGCAGCTTCCAAAGTGGACCATCGGCAAATGACACATCCGAACATCACCCATTTGGCAAGTAAAGAAAGGGAAACAAGCAAGAAAGAATCACACCTTGACTCATTCACAAGCTATTTTGGTAACAAAGCTGCTCAGGCAGATGACAAATGCCTTAAATGCTGATATCGAATAACGTTGTCCTCAAATTGACACAACGAACAAGTCATCAAGAATTTTATACTAACTGTCAATTCATCGAACACCTTACGTGCAGAAATGTGGTGCTGTACCTACAAAAATTGATGAGCCCTCCTTCGCTGATGCCAGCGCGAGACGTGATTGCCGGGGAAGCCGCTCCACCGATGGTCTAGCGAGGGAAGGGGCAGACGCGTGCGATGATCCGGCGGCGCTACTTGACGGGAGGAAGGGGCAGACGGAGGAGTGTGACGGGGAGGAGCGAGGAACGCGTGACGAACGAGGGAAAAAAAGGTAAATTCACTGTTACCTTAATTTCTCCAAACCGGTCGGAAACGTCATCTAAACAAAACCGAAGGGAGTACAAAAATTCAGAAGAAAGATTACAACTCCCGACTAATTACAATGATTCATTGCAACTAAGAAAAAAAATACAACATTGAATATTTCAGAAGACTTTACATTACGTGAAACTTGTTGAAATCTCACACGAGTGGTCGGGCCTGCATGCCCACCTCCATTGTTGCCATTGTTGGGTCCGTGCTCCCGCTCGTCCGTCACCGTCACTGGCGTTGAGCACGCAAGATCACCACCATCGTCGATGTTGATGGTCCCGTGGTTCCATTATCCCAAAGTCGTCATCGCCACGGAGCCTGCGCACTGCCTGTGATCATCCGCCCATCGTCACCATGAGACTTACCGTCGACTGCCGCGACTTCAAGTTTGCATGCCCAAGCGGTCTTTACACTGACTTGCCAAATCCGGGCTACCCCCATGACAAGATCTACCACTGTCCCCGACAAATCGGGTCGCACTGGATGTTGCCACTCGCAGCACCCACACGGGCACACGACCGCCGCTATCACTTTGGATCGGGAGGCTAAGAGGGAGGGAGGGAGGGAGAGGGGAGTGGGGGTAGAGGGATTGAAGATGGATTGAGTGGCTGAGAGAGAGGCGCGATAGCATATAAGGGGAGCAACGAGGACCATTGTTTTCAGGATGCGCATGTGTAGCGACTAGATTCAACGACAGACCAGTATTTCATTGTTTTTGCATCGAAACACTATATCATTTTTTTAGTTTTTTTTGGTTAACGGTGATATGTCCTTTTTTCCGCAACAAAGTTAGGTACCATTATATGGCTATGTCCTAGCCTTGTATCTTTACTACTTCAAAAGAATGTTGGGGTGGTGAGTGATACGTTCTTGTTCTTCCCCTCCTCACGAACTTTTGGCTCCTACAGGTGGGCCTTGGGTCTCCTGTTATCCCTTCCCTCACTCCCTTGTATCCTCTCAACATCTCACACTATGTCCACGAGGCTCAGTTGTGCTTATCTTTTATCTATAACTAAATACAACATAATGGTCTTCTTTTGTTGCATCAATGTGATGAGAGGAGGAGCTAAGGAGGCTCTAGAGTGTCCGTGGCGGCGGGCGCATGAGCACGTGAGCTAAAGTGGTGAGGGCAGTGCTACGAGTGCGACCTATGCGTGGGTCACAAGTCACAACTAGGGTGGAGTACGACAACGCAGCGGGTTAGGGCATGCCTTCGATGGAGCATCCCATTGCCATGCCCGACCGTGCTTGCACATGTGTGCTCTGGCAGCCATGGCCACCTGTCCTTGCGTCGTCAGTGTTTCTCCTGTCGTGAGTCAGGAGCTCCATAGGTTCTGTGTTCGTCACCGACTGGTCGATAACTGTGCTGGTGGCACTACTGTTGCTCTGGCGATGGTGTCGTCCTCGCCGCAAGTAAGCTTACTGCTTTAATTCTCACTCTACCTCTACCTACGTGATCAATTCCAAGATCTTGTAATGGTTTGTGCAAAGTGCTTTGCGATCATTGTGTAGTTGGGATGATGGATGTGCTTGGCAAAGCTTTTGTGTAACCTAGCATGCATCATTTAGGTGTTCTAAAATCTGATTGCAACCCTGATAGAAGCAAAAGAATAAGAAATTGCAGTACGCCACATGCTCAAGTCATTGAAATGCTACCAATGCATAAACTGCAAGCATCAACACACCGCTATCCACGAGCTAGGTCGGCAACCGCGCACTGGGCGAGTGAGCGGAGGCGGGGACGCGGCTAAGCCGATGTTCTTGCTTTCAGTGTGCTTGGTAGTGAGGCGGCATGAGTAGAGGGCATCGGCGAGAGAGGAGATCACAGAAGTGATGCCCTCGTCGACGTCGTCGTATACACTGAGTCACTTACACAACCATTTCATCTTCCGCATAAGTATGCGTGTGTGATTCAGTGTGAATAGATTCTTAGAGCATGCAACAGATTTGTTGTCAAAACTTGTGTCCTTGATTCTTCGATCTATTGCTTCATCTTGTTGGCCAATCACTTGCATTATGTTTATATGCACGTTGTTGACCTTTTTACTAACCCGATTGAATGTTTCCTTCTGTACATATCGTACTGTACTCGGCTTATTTTTGTTCAATCGTTGTGTTCCGAACATATGATTTATATCATCTCAGGAACATGAGCTGCACTTTATTCACGTGAATTTAACAACAAATTAATTGGATGTTTAGAGCATGCAATCAATCGGAGGTTTAGAGCATGTAATGTAATACGAATTTTTTTTTTCTTCCGTACTATTATAAGAACTGTTATCTGATCTCTATTCAATAATAACTAGGGGGTTGCCCTCGCCTCTGCCTCTGCCATCTCGGGGCGAGATGTCCCCCCATCGCTCGCCCACACGGGGAAATTGTCATCCATAGTAATCACCCTCCCGTGGACCCCGACCATACCAGCCGCCCAAGTTGGCCCCAAAAGGCCACCCTCCCATGGTGGGGTGCGCGGTGCGCCTCCCCCGGCGACTGGTGGCCGTCCTCCTCCTCTTGTGAGCACCAGGTTCTCTCTCTCTCTCTCTCTCTCTCTCTCTCTCTCTCTCTCTCCATTAACGTAGCCTCTCTCCCCTCCCCATCGCGACACCAGAAAGGCGATCGCCCAACCTGATTTTTTTACCCCCTCCCCATCCTCTCCTCCCACAAAGCCGCACCGCGTCGCGTCGATCGCGCGGCCTCCCCACCCTCCCAGGTACGCACGCGCCCTCTCTCCCCGATCCATCAACCCCTTCGTATCTTCTCTCTTCCCATCCAATCCAATCCGCGCCGTCTCGATCGCGTGTTGCTTCCTAGCTCGCATCGGCGCGATCGGTCTCGCTGAGGTGATCCCGATTGGAATCGTTGGAGCCGATGAACAGGAGTGGAGGAGCGCGCGCGAGCGGGCGGGGAGAGAGAGAGAGGGGGTTTCCTTAGGGTTTTGATCGTGACTTGTCTGAGGGATGCGGGATGGGCTCTAGGCCTTCTAGGTGAGTTTGGTGGGCAGCGGTGGTAGTACACATGCTTGCGAATTGTGATGGTGGTTCAGTACAGAAAATGATTGGGGGGGTGGGGGGTGGTTGGTGGGGTAGGATTAACCGGGAAGCGTCACAGGAGAATTATTGGGTACTGTGGTTGTAATTGTCCTCCTCCCCCTGGAAACAGCTGCCTGCCCCCTAGGAGTTTAGTCCAGCGACGAAGATCTTGTCGGGCTTAAGCTGTGGTTGCCATCCTGTGAGGTAATGGCACATGCGTACCAAGATGGGTTTCCTTATTTGACTACAGCGCCACATATTGTACAGTAAACACTAAACAAAAAGCCGCCCATTTGATGTGGAATTATGAGGCTACAAACTATGGATCAAAGTCATGTTCTTCGGTGTTAGGAAGAGGGTTGGGACTTGGGAGTCAGTGGCTCGGTGCCACAAATCAGGTTCCCCATAGGATTCTGCCTGTGGGTGTGCTATGCAGAAAGATGCTAGTTTCTACCTCCGAAGAAAGCATTACTGAATGATATGTCGGAGCTAGCAAATATATTTGCTGCATTTTTGCAATTAGTTGATTCTGCATCGCTCATATTGCATTTTGGTTTTTAGAAGCATCACATTGGTAATACTGATAAATGAGGGCCTATGTCATAGTATTGTTAGTTCTGTTCTCATTTATTTTATTCTATAATATCTACCATCGGAGTGGGAAAAAAAATAAAAAGAAGCTAAGAAAGGAAGGTGACAGAGAAATCTGTTGGTATGTTAATACGTTGCTGGGCACCTGTGTACAAAAGTTTGCAGCTTGTTGATTGTGTTGCTTAGTGCTAACACATTTCATGATGTTGTCGTTTCTTGTTTTACATATGTGATGTACTTCACAAATTAAGCATATGTGATCAATATCTACCTGATGGTTAAGAGTACTTTCATTCACCTAAATCAATGAATAGAGGAATATGCTACATTTTAAGTTGCTTGGATGCCTGCTTGCTTGCTTGGAATAACCTGCAACTCATATATAGATAACAAGCATGAAAATAAATGCTTAGTTTTTCAATACATTAAAAGTTAATAGATAGCCTAGTTTTTTTTGGTGCTATTATGAACATTTTTGCAGCTTTTGTAAATAGGTTTGGTATCTACCCTGCTGTAGTTGTGTGTTCATTCAATGTATAGGTAGAAAAAGAGTGAAGCATCAATGCATATACCCACTTTTCCATTCTCTTTGCTTCCCACTATCCATAATCCCCCTTTGCTTCCATAGTTCCATTGTTTCGAGTAGTAGAAAAGAGGAAGCTCATTAGGAGACTCTGGAAGCAGTGGAACCGTGGAAAAGTAAAAAAGAAAAAAGAAAGGAGAAGAGAGTACATGTATGGGAATTTCCCTCTTTTTCTACCTATACATTGAATGAGCATATAGCTACCAACAGCTTTGGTAGATTCCAAAACTATCTATCAAAGTTGCAGAAAGTTCAAAATAGCACAGGGAGAATACAATGAGGTAGAATAAGGATAGAAGGGAGGAGAAGGTGAGAACAAGCTAGAAGGGATTTCCTCTTTTTTTTACCTATACATTGAATGAGCATAGCTACCAACAGCTTTGGTAAATTCCAAAGTTATATAGCATAGGGAGAATACAGTGAGGTAGAATAAAAGAAAGAAGGGAAGAGAAGGTGATAACAATAAGTGGAATGAGAAAAGAGAGAAATGAAGAGGAGAAGCGAGGAGAAGGGAGAAGTGAGTACACGGAAATAAGAGAGCAAAGATAGAAGGGAGGAGAGAGCAAGTTAGAAGGGAAAAGAGAGAAGAGAAAAAGGATGAGAGGAGACTCTGTAAACAGTGTAATTGTGGGAAGGGAGAAGAGAATACATGTGTTGAAGTTAGGGGTGGGAGTGGGGCGGGGCGGTTCGACCCAAACCTGATCCATGATGCCCAAAGGATCTTTGTGTGGCCACGGGTCGACCCATTTGGTACAACTGCAATGGCCCGCGTTACCCAATGGATTTTAAGGATCGAACCTAATATCGTGTGCAGAAAGGGAAAGGAGAGCAGAGCAAGAGGACCGTATCGGGGGTGTGGGGACGTGATAGGAGATGGCTTCCACCTCGCCACAGGCGATGTCCTCTGCGGCTTTGCCAAGCTGGTCCACGGCGTCCGAGTAGACCTCCGCGCACACACCGAGGCTCTCCCGCCTCCTCGCGTCCTTCTCCGAGGCGCTCAGGGCGGCAATGCGCACTGCTGTTGCATTGGCGGCCGCCTCCGCTATCTTGGCAATGATGGCGGCGAGGCCGTGCGCATCGGCGGTGGAGCTCGTCTTGTCGTCTTGGAAGGTCTTGACGCAGTAGTCGTAGCCGATGGACGGGTGGCCGGAATCGAGTGGCGGCGGCGGCTACGTCGCCGCGGAATCGGCGATGGCGTGGCGCCTGCGTTAGCGTAATCGGCGGCGATGGTTGCATGTTGGTGGAATCAAGCGGCGGGCGGCGGCTGTGCGTAGGGGAAGGAGGTCGTGGGCTCGCATCTGCATGCGCAAGATGAGTGAGCGGTGGCATGTAGGGAAGGAATGGGTCGAGTCGATGGATGCCAGAGGCGGCGACCGGGGCTTGTCAGCATGGAGCCATGGAGGGATCTAGGCTTCGGCGTGAAGAATCGAGCGATCACGGCACATCGAGGGAATTGAGCGGCGAAGGTTGCTCGTCAGTGGAATCGATTGGCGGTGGCGACTGCACGTTGGTAGAATCAAGCAGCGGGTGGCGATGGTGCGCAGGGGAAGGAGGTCGTGAGCTTGCAGCTAGCTGCGCGTGCAAGACGAGCGAGCAGCAACACGTTGGGAAGAAAAGGGTCGACCCACTCGTCCCTATGGTCCAGCTTGGATAATAGCCTTGTTGACCTGATTATTTTAGGGCCAACCCTCTGATCCATTGGTCTCAAAATTGTGGGGCGGAGCAACGATCCAGAGGGTCAAACCGGACCACTCCCACCCCTAGTTGAAGTTTCCCTCTTTTAGATATTGAATGAGAGCACTCTTAAATAATCAAGTAAGCAAGTAGATATTGATCTATTTAACTAATGAAGTAGATATTGATCGCGTGACACTAGTTAGATTACTTCTTACACATGTTAATTCCGGGATGCATAAAATGTGTGTTTGATATATTATTTACAGGTGGCTATGTTTATTATTGTTAGAATATTTTCATAGGACCTCACACTAAGTTCCCTTTTTCTAACTCTTCATTTCTTAACCATCAACAGTGTAATGGATTAACACTTTTAGTGAGGTTGCCCTGTAGAAAAACATCAAAAGCAATTTATGGGGAAGAAACAAAGCTTTTGCACTGTACTCAATGAGGAACCTTGACCGGCGGCAATCTCAAAACAACAAAGTTTCTGGAGCAATGTCATCCTCTTTACCTATTCTGCCAAAACATTTGAACGAGAACTTCCCAAGGCCTCATAATCCCCAGCATATTCCAATGCCGAGGCAACTGCCAAATGATTATATACCCTTGCATCACAGTGCACCTCAGTCTGCTAATTTGCACCCAAGAGCTGGTGTTATCAGATCATCATATTCAGCCACATTTGGATACTCTGCTAGTCCACATGACTCTCTGTCTAACCATGAGGGGCAGTCTTTGGTTGCTCCTTTATTTCTCAGTCATCGAATGCTGAAGTAATTCAGTCTTTATCTAGTAGTACCCTTGGAGGACACACTGAGGCAACCTGGTTCCCAGCTTCTATGGATGGTTTACCAGATTACACAGATAATATCACTGCTCCTGATAATCAAATTCAGAGCGGAGTTCTACTATGACATCTGATGAGATTGCTAAACAAAATGAATGGTGGGCAGAGATAATGGATGATGATTGGAAAGGCATTTTAGATGCAACAGCTACTGATTCCCAGTCAAAGGTATGCAATTGCAGTACAGTAAAGAGTGAAGTTGTAGCTCATTGTGTGTTTCGTGGTTTAGAAACACCCCTTTCGCTTATTATAACCTGTTAGCAAAAGCTTATAAAAATGTAACGTTATGAAAGTTCTTTTGATAGCAAATCTACTGATAATCAGGTGTCATTTTCATGTGCCAACCTAGATGCTTTTATGTATGTTAGTGGCAAAAGTTGGAAAAGTTTTGACTTACCAGAGACATACTTACATAGGCAGAAGTACTTTTTTTTTCCTGTTCCTTGACATTTTCTTATCGAAACACCTAACACTGTGTAGGTAACTATCTATTCATTTTATTAAAAGTTTAAAACTTATGCGAGATAAGTCTTGTTAAAGTGATGGTGAGGATGACCATAATGAATTCTTGTGTCCTTGGTTTGAGGAGGGATATAAATGTTGTTAAATTGACTATTTGAGCTATCACATTAGAATCTTGTAATGAATGTTTGTGTTCTTGACACTGAATGGCTGCCACTGGAAATTCTAAGTAATGTTTGCTGCATCTTCTCTTTTGCACAAAGCAAAATTCTTAGGCCCACTTAACTTTAAGATGGTTTAGTCCATTAACCTAGAAAATAGCAAACTAAAGATCATATGATGATACTTGTTCTAATTCTCACTTTGATGCTTTAGGTAAGCTGATTCCTTATGTTTATTTGATGACTTAATGTTTATTCCTCTCCTTTGTTGTAGTCCATGGTCCAACCTTCTAACTTGACTGCATCACAACCTGCCATCAGCCAGTCAGCTTCATCTCATAGTGGGGAGATTTGTCCTGTGGCAAGTCCTCCAAGTAATGCATCTGCAGCTAAACAACGGATGAGGTGGACTCCAGAACATCATGAATGTTTTGTAGATGCTGTAAATCAGCTTGGCGGTAGTGAAAGTATGTCTTCTGTGTTGTCAATTTCCCTTGAATGATTTTAGGTATGAATCCTATTCTGTCATAATCTAATGCTTGTCTATTTTCATGTCTCGTACCTTCAGAAGCTACTCCTAAGGGTGTGCTCAAGCTTATGAAAGTTGATGGTTTGACAATATATCATGTTAAAAGCCATCTGCAGGTTTGCTGTTTAGCTTTCTAAAATAGTATCCTTACCCACAGGAGACTTTAGTTTTCACTTTATTATCTGGACCGGTTTGTCTTGCAGAAGTACCGCACAGCTCGCTATAAGCCAGACCTGTCTGAAGGTTTATCCCAACTGGATTCTTTCCCACTTGCATTTTATTTATAGATATTCTTTACATAGTGGAATTCATTTTTCATGATAATGGCTAGGGGCCGTCACTTTACTTAAATCGTTCATCTTCTTGTGATGCAATATCCTTGTTGCAAGATCCATTATTGCAAATAGCATGCATGCAGCTATATTGCAATTAATGTAAACTGTTAACATTAGTCTAACCTTTATATAACTCATCATGCAGGTTCAACAGAAAAAATGTCAAGTACTGATGAGTTGTCTCTGGACCTGAAAACGTGAGTGAACAATATTATTCCATTATCTCTTCTCTTGTTCCATTGCACTTTGGCACACTATCCATATGATATGGCTTGGTTTTGGTGGACGAAGAAGATAGAGCTCAGATCGCCCTTGCGCCAGCAAGGACTTGTTCCTTGCGGCTATGAGGTTCTGATTGGCTTAGGGTTTGCTGAATCAAATCGTTATTGCCTTTCTCAATCATACTCGTCTGCCTTTATAGGTGCCCTTCCTAACAAGAATTACTAAACACAACTTATCCATATCTGAATTACACTTTCCTAATAAAGCTTAGTCTAATAATAGAATAGATAACTATTGCCGATAAGGACTCTGCCTGATGTAGCTGCCATCCCTTGCCGAGAAGGACTCAAATCTGCTGCCTTGACCTCCACGTTGGATCTAGTAGCACGTCCCCGGTGCTGGTAGGTTTGTCCAACAAAGGCGTCCACAACACCATATCTCTTGGCGCTAACTGGTAGTAGGTTACTGTGTGATTCAACATGTGTCAAGGCTGAGATCAGGTGTTTAGTCATATTTAGATGACGGTTTGTATTACCAACTAACAGTCAATAATTACCTTGGGGAAAAAAGTTGACGTCCATATATATTTTTTTATTCACCTACAGGCATAATTTTGAAATGAACCATACAGAATTGCTTCAAAGAAGGCAGGTGCTTAAAAAAAATTCTCAAAACCTTGGTTACCTGTAGCCATAATAATAATAGTAATAATATTTAGAATTATTCTCTGATATCTAACGCGCAATACAAAACTTGTTGGTCATTTATGCTATGAATGTAGATCATGCTGTAAATGTAGATGTATCTGTCAAATCCTCCCTCTTCTGGTATTGGAGTTATCATGAATTCATGATGCATATTGAGCCCATTATGCGTTCACTTTTTGCTTGAACCGGAAATTGCAGTTTTGGGGTTTGACTGTATGAGAAAGTGCATGTTCATGGCTTCTTGCTTTGTCAGTCACTTCATGATTAACACACTTGCACAATGTTGGGTTTCTTATATAGGAGTATGGATCTTACTGAAGCGCTGCGCCTTCAGATGGAAGTTCAGAAACGCCTTCATGAACAACTTGAGGTATTAGTTCAAAAGCATGTAGACTGGTTCTAAAATCTAAATTCAAGTGCTGTTTGGTTTCATACTAAATAAATAAATAATACCAAAGGAAAAGTGTGGCATGCCACACTTTCTACAGTTTTGTACAAACAAATGACTGAAAAGTGACCATTTTTCCACACTTGCTTGTGGACATGAACCAAAATGTGGCTGCAGGAATGTGGTACATGACAAAATAAACAGATCAGGGCATGCTTAATGTATATGCAAATCAAACCCACATAATCTGAACTCCATTCCATGTTTCTATTGCAGATTCAGAGAAAATTGCAATTGCGAATTGAAGAACAAGGAAAGTATCTGCAGATGATGTTCGAAAAGCAGTGCAAATCCAGCACAGAGAAAGTGCAGGATCCATCCTCAGCAGATACAGCAGCACCATCATCTGATCCGAGTCATTCTGCAAGCAAGGACACTGATGCAGCCTTGGATCCACACAGAACAGGAGACAACCCTGGTACTGCGGAATTAGGACCAAACTCAACCCCGGTAGGTGGCAACCAGAAAACCTCAGAAACCGAGTCCTCTGATTCCCTAGCAACTGCAAATGATGGATCTAAGCTCCCCCAAGAGAAGCGCCGTAGAGTGCATTCTAGTTAACTGGTTTCATCAGTCAGATTATAGCTATTCTATCCATATGCTTGGTCAAAAATGGTTCCATCCATGTGTCTAAAATTGTAGTACTGATTCTTGAAGTCTATTGAGCTGAGCCACCTTAGCTATTTAAAAGGAACCTAAAAACTAAAGAAAAAAGGGACCTTCTGGTGGCCGCTTGTATAAATCAATAGCAATAACTCAAATCATCTCCGAAATTATGACAAAAATAAGGAGATCTTGAGATCTAGCTATCTTTCTAGATATAGTTGTTATTTGGGGGTGGGGGGTTCAGTGGTAGAAGACTACGAACTGTTTGAAAGCCATAATCTTTGTCCTCGAGGCTCAGAGGCTAGATATTGAAAGCCATAATAATTGTTGTAATAAAATAGGTTGTGTGCATCTTTGATGTAGAGATCGGAAGAATGCTATTATTCTATTATCTAAAAAAAAGATATTGAAATATCCGAGCCTTATTGGGTGATGCAATTTCCAGAGTTACTGGTATACCATGCCTTGAATATGAACCGATGATGGTAAGGTTTTAGATGGTAACTTGAATTCACTTCTCTGAATTGCTTGACGCTCTCGACTTGTGGTCTTGTGTTTTCCCCCACTGGGGCTCCAAATAACAGCAACACATCGCCGCCGCCGGCCACCCAAAAGCGCCACCACCTCCGCCTCCGCACGATCTGCACCCTCCGCAGTGCGAAGGCCCCGAACAGCTCCATCTTGGAGGGGCTACAGCTGCACCCCAGTCGCAATGCTGGTAGTCACTCGGCACCGCCGGCACGGGCAGTGGCACCCCTTCGTAGTGCCATTGCTGGGGACACGCCGCCGGCCAGTGGCTCGGGTCACCGCACGGCCACGGGTAGCAGATGCTGCACACCGGCGTAAACTGCACGTTCACCATCGTCGACGTCGCTGCGGCGGCCGGCTCAGTATGCTTCGGCTTGCTCTCCTGGGGTTTTTTGCCGTCGGGTAATTTCTTGTCGTCATTGGGCTTCTTGACCTCGTCAGGCTTCGTCTTGTCGGTGTCAGGCTGCTGCTTCTCGTCAGACTCGGACTTGTTTTCTGACGAAACAGACTTGTGAGTTGATGATGGTCTTGGAGGTTGAAGAATCTTGATGCCCCTGATCACCTTGCAGGCCTTGCATCTCAGCTTCTGGGACAGTTTGTCCGGGTCGTCGAACGGGCCGGAGATGGTGACCTTGTTGTTCTTGGTGTCGTAGGAGACGCTCTTGATGTCCTCCTGCTCTGATTTTTGTCATTGCGCGCATGGAACATCACCAGGAGAGTTAACCATAACGAGGCTTTGATGTTTAATTAGCAAACTACAAGAATTAGTTATACCTTGTAGTTTGCGTATAGCCTTTTGGATCTTCTTGTAACACCGCTCGCACTGGAGGTCAACATCTATGACACCTGGTGAAGCAGCAAAGATTGCAAAGCTCGTAAGCCCGTAAAGGATGTTTGATAACGCCTTTCCATCAGACAAATATGTAGGCAAACCACGCTAACCAGCATGGAGTAATGCACATTTGAAGAAAAACAAAACAAAGACCAATAATCCGTGCTGCAAATTAAGGTGAGAAAATGGCATCGCAAGGCAGTTCAATTTTCCTGTTCGAAAACTCACCTTCTCTGCCATGATAAACGGAGCAAATCCTCCTACACACTTCCCATCATCCCATGTGCACAGCGTAAGGAGAGGGGATATATATTGTTCTCAGACTCTCAGTGACCACATAGTCTGATAACACCTTCGAGGAAAGAGGCAAAGTGCAGTAGGTAAGAGGCAAACGTGCAGTAGTTAAGGGAGTTGGTAGAGGAGAACCGATCTCTTATCACTGAACGTGCACAAAACCGAACCTCCTAGTATTTGAAACAAGAGAATTCAGGTAACGACAGCCTTGAGCACACTGATTATTACAACAGCCTTGAGCACACTGATATGTAATACTACGTCCGAAACTCCGAAGTCCGGACGATATATACGACGACATGCTTCATGCTTGGTTACCAGATGCTGCTTCTGCGAAAAACCGATCGGAACGCGAGCAGACGAGCATGTGCTAGATGAGTTATACGCAGGTGAGACCTGGTTATATGACATCAGAGGCTGTCAAAGCGTGGCTAATGGCTATCGTACGTGTGATGTTGCCTCATCCATCCTGGCGGTGGCGGGCGCCAAGACGCGCAGCACGCTGCTGAGTGCCTTGCTGGCCCGTGTAGGACTGCGTCCAGCAAAGCCCACTACTCGACGGCCTATCCACCGTTGCGGTGGGGTGAGGGCCGCGCGCTGTACGTAGGTAGCTACTGAGCTGCGCGATGCAAGTGCAACGATCCCGCATAGGCCGGTGCCGGGGCGGTGCGACTGAGGATATTTCTAATATTGTATTTATTGTCGTTTTTTAGCTATATCATGTTAATAAAATCTTATGTGGAGAGGAGAGGGGCAGGAGAGAGAGCACAAGTCGTCTCTTCCTGAAGAGACTGTCGTGCACAGGAAACAAGATATGATACATTAATCTACTCTAGTTGATACGTAGGTCTGTTTCAAAGAAAAATTATAAAATATAAATGTTGAAGAGTGTGCTAGAAACTATTTATCGGAGATGTTGTCTCTAAAGATGATGTAGCATATATTAGAGACAAGGTCCGTGATGACGTGTCACGCGGCGGCTCACACGGCCCGAACGTCTGGTTCCGCGTTTGTGCCGCCGCCGCCGCCTCGTGGGCCCGTGCACAACCCTCTGTCGTGCTCTGTGGATACGAGAATATTTGGAGGCGAAATCGGGGCACGATGATCAGTTCACAGGGAGCACCGGGTTCGCGCACTGTCTGTAATTCGGATGCGCCGACCAAACAGAGTTTACTATACATGCAGTCTTCCTTGTTCAACGGAGATGATAGCTGCCGACAGTCGCTCCCTTCAAGGATCCAGTGCCATCTGGTTCAGCAACACATGGAATCGGACCAGTATCTTTCTTCTCCGGTGCGATTGCAAACTTGCAATCAGTCATCACCCCGACGCGCCGAAGGCAGACGCAATCTGCGAACATCATTGCCGTGTCCGTGTGGAGAAGCGGTACCATGGCGGGTGCAGCCGTCGAACACAGTGATTTCATCTCATGTGCTCCTGTCTCCGACGTGTACGCGTTTATCCCTTTTCTTCCACTATTATATTATTTAGTCGTTAAACTTATCCTGTTAATTGTAAATCCAATTCCTCCGATCATCAAGATGCCGGAGTGGAGCTTTTTTTCTTTTCGTCCACTCTCCTGTGGCAACTTTATGATCCCAGTGGATTTCCTTGAACTTTCGATAGTCAATTCTCGAGTCTTGGCACAGTGCATTAACACTGGGAACTTACAAACTCATCTACACTAGAGAGGCGCACACGAATGGAAATCATAAGTGGAGAGATCAATTCACAGGCACGCAGGCTCCGCAGTCCTCATCGTGATCTTCCGTATGAAAGCAAGTACAAGTTACCGACAAACCCATTTCAATTTACGAAAACATGAGAATACACAACTGATCTATAAAACACAACAATACTCAAAAGACACCCAAAGAGCTGTCAATCTCGTTGTGTAACTGATGAGTTTCTGACAACAAAATATACTTTCCATCATCGTAATAGCGATAAAACAATCAATGTGCAACAACTAAGAACAAAGAATTTGAATTTATCCTGTGTTTGCCCCTTATTGACAGGACAAAACAAGGGGGTGTCAAAAAAAAAATTAACAAAGAAAAGAATTAACCTGCATCGATGAGGTGCAAGGCACCAATTTGAATAAAGGTACCGCAGCCCACCACCGACCATCCTGTCCTGAAATCTAGATGGTGAGAGTGATACTTCCTTTACCTGAAGCCTCACCATCACACATCATCATTGTCTACTGCATTATCCTTCAACTTAAGACTGTTCTCTCTAACTGCAGAAAAACCATCCATCAAGCTCACTAATTCAATGAACAGATGGTGCCGGATCTACTCTGTCAAAATTGATGGCTAATGACTGCTTTCCTGGTTTGTTCACTGGAAGTGCCCGCCCTCTTGGTATATAGTACAGCAGTAGACGTAACAATCTACCCTCAAATGTTCTGGTTCCCAGGTTCAAGTGTACTATGGACTTACATTGCACTCATCCATGAATCTCTCATCTCGTGTAAGAAACCTCTTCCAATACTTCCTGTAGTCTGGTATACCTAACTCAAGCCAAGGTTTCATATTACCATTGTAATGCAATGATGCAAAAGTTCGGGCAACTTCCTCTTCAATTCCATAGTCATAGCCAAGTCCAGATAAAGTCAACCTCTCATCAAGAGGATATGTAAGATGCTGGAAGGAAAGCAAGCTTATCGGTAAAGCTGCAGATCGCAGCGAGGCCTCATCATCATTGTTTCGGAACTGTACAAAAATAAGAGTAAAAATAATAATAAGCTAATCACTTCATACAAGTTTCATGGGCCCAAATCATATATTTTCCAAAATTTGAGACTAAAGTTAACTTAAACGCCCCCAAGTTAATCTAAGTACCATTAGGCTCATTATTTCATGTAATTAGCAAACTCACTAGCTAGAAATAATGGAACAAAATAAAAAATACTAGACATGAAGGCATGCTTTAGAATAGAATTTGAAATAGGAATGGGCTGAGAACAAAACCAACCTTTTCCAGGAGTTGCAGATAATTATCTGTAACATTATACTCTCTCCATTTGTCCAGATTGATCACATTCACCCCAGACATCCATGCACATGACTGGGGATCATATGTTGCCTTACCCAGAAGGTTTCTTAGTTGGCCCAGTCTCAGGCCACAAAACTTGACAGCACCATTGACCTTATCTCCCATATCAAGATTCCACAAGAAAGAGAGATCACGTTGAACAACCACATCATCATCCAACACAACCACCTTCTTTAAATCTTTAAATATTTCCGGAATAAAGAAATGTGAGTGACTGAACACTGATAAATACTCCATTCTAGTCTTCTCAGCTGGTCGCTCGAGACTACTGATGAAAACACGAAATTCCTCAGGCAAATATAACTGTTGGGTGCCAAACTCAGGCAAATTCTCCAAAATAATATGTTCATAGTTTATGACATGGACATCTGATTCCCTGTAGGAGTTTCTTGCAAACCAGTGCTTCATGGCATAGAAATTTTGAGTATCGGTTAGTACATGAAAGAATACATTTCCGGTCTCCTGCAAAAGGCCAAAGGACATCAGCAATGCAAAGCCCAGAAGATGTTCTACCAGCTTAACAGTGTACAAACTGTCTGCATACCTCAGAACTACTAACAGTTGAGTTGACAACAACAGAAGCTGCAAGTACATTTTTAGATAATATGACATAGTGCCTGTGGTCTGGAAGGTTAAACTTATGGACAGGGGAGTCATCTGAATTCAATGGAGTTGATTTAAAATACTCTACTGTCAATCTCATATTAAGACAATGATGACTTTTCGGCATCGTGTGAACACCAAGGTTGTACAGGTATGCACTCTGCTTCATATGAAAATGAGCTTCATCCTCTGTCATATGAAGTATTTGGCGAAGCTTTCTGTCGACATTGTTACAATCCACAGTGCATGATTTGGCTCTTGCCATTGTTTGGTCCATCTTCCCTATCTTCTTTTTGATACTGAAAGCACAGTTCGAGTATTACTCCATTATTATAAAATCATCGTAGTCATGATTGGAAAATTCTTTTCCGGTCAAACTTAGCTGTAAATTCAATATTTACACTAAAAGAACATCAATATATATATATGTGTGTGTGTGTGCACGCGCAACAATGACAGAGGAACACTGGAATTGAATTAATCAAAAGTTGGATTTTCAGCCTTATTGTGTATGCAAAAGAATCCATCCTATGCAAAATGACCTAGTCATCGTAGTTTCAACTTACAAGATGGACCATGCAATGCATTAAAGGGGGTGAAAATGACAAGCATGCACACTAAATACTCACAAGGATGGTAGATCAGCGTCAACAATGGATTCACTGAGAACCCTCTCATGTTCTTGAATATTTTGCTTCAATTCACGAGTCAGTACCTCCTTTCCTTTAAGTTTGGCAATGCTTGGGTAGTAAGATCGGGCTACAAATAGCTGATCTTTTAGTCTTTTCACAATGGCATCTTTCATAACTTCTTTGTGTTCTATGGACCAGAGACAGTAACTCCCGAATTCAAGTTGACAAGCCTTAGCCTTTTCCACTTCATCAGCATTTTGAAGCTTAGACCGTCTCATACTGCTATTGCCACTAACATCCTGGAAGCAACATATGTTTATTCAAATGTAATGTATCAATATACTTCTCATTAAAAAAAGCAGCCAAATTACAGCCTGGTCTAAGTTCAGAGAGAGTAAGTATATATATTAATGAGAAAATGAAGTTATGCTTCAAAAGGTAAAGCACAATTTGTAATCAATCATTTGTACAGAAAAGAATCAGCAAGCCAAGAGTGACCATACTTTTGTGTGTTGAATTGGAACTGGTACTGACTTCGCTTCTGGCTTTGGTTGTTCAATTTTTGGAGGGGGGAGAACTGCATACGGTGCCAATTAGTGAGTCAGTATGGAGACCAAGTCAAGTAAAGCATGAGTACATCATAAGAAGAAAAACAGGTATAGAATAGATGTACTACAACTCATACATAGCTAGACCTTGACAAAAGGCAACTTATGGCTAATCATCACTATGTGCTAGTTAAATACACTGGTATTTGTTTAGAATTGGGTATTACTAGCTTATTTGAACACCCTGGGGGTAAAAAGGCTTGTACCTTGCTACACATGAATGTGAATCTTGAAACAAGAAATAGAGCATATGGTGCAGTACTGAAACAAATTAGAGTTAAAGACCAAATAGTTTTCACTGCCAGTCTGATAAAGTGCTGGTCAGTGATCACTAGCCCAAATAACTGGCATCCTACAAAGTTTTGAAATATTTATTGTACATCTTAAAGTTAAATTACATAAATGGCATCCCTGTATTAATTGAATAGGGCATTCTATAGATTCAATCAAACTTAATTTGGTAGTGTTGCTGCCATTACTAACTAATACCTTTTGGTTTAGTGCTATCTCTAGAAGGGTCAGTATCAATTTGGTGGTGTGAGTCTATACTGCCCTTGAAAATCTTCTCGAGCACATCCTGAAAAAAGAGAGGGGAAAGCGTCAGGGATTTTAAAATACCTATGGGAGCTATAATTAGAATGCAGTAATTATTCATAAAAAATAGAAATAAATGCATTCACTGATTCTACAGGCATATATTTTTCAGAGCCTTCGTTGTTCATAATCATGAAGAAAGAATAGGTTGGAGCCGTGGAGGAGAGATTAAATTTACAATTGCTCTGCCATATCACTTTGTTCACTGGCCCTGTGGGGTGGATTGTAGCTGTTGGATTTGGTGGCTCGAATTAATTCTGCATGCTTCCTCTCTATATTGTCTTACTCAGTGCTATGTGCGTTTGTTTTTCTAGCATACCTTTCAAATTTTTTTTTTTAAAAAAATCGAACAGAAATGAGATGTATCCTAAACCAGCTAATTTTTTGAAACATTACTAGTATAGAATGGCTCATAAGCTGCATGGTCATGTCAACATCCACCAAGCTAGCAAACGACACATGGTTATACAAATTAATCAACATCATTACATAACAAAATATCACAAAAATCACTAACCTGTGCCTCTGCATTCACACCACTACCACCACCACCCTCCTGCCTTACTTCATTTACACTGCTGCCCCTTTCTACCCCCAAGCGATTGAATGAAGGCAAATTAATCTCCTATATCCAGCAAAAATCAACATATAATAGCAGGGATCAAAGCAAAACATCCATTAACATTTTCATTAAAAAAACCATCAAAACAGACAAGATTTGCCATATTTTTTTTAAGAAAGTAAGTTACCTGTTGGGGGCGCTCATCCGTCACATACACTGCATCACAGGAAATCGAACCAATCAGGAAACTAACCCAACAAAATCCCCAATAAGGAAACAACAATAACATCAGAACCGCCAATATCCCGCACTAGACGAGAAATAGCAAAACGACGCTCCCCGGCGCCGATCCGATCCGGAACGCCGCCGGCGCCACCGCATTCCCCAAATCCCCGGGGGGGCGGCGGCGAGGGGCGCAAGCGAGGAGAAGGAAAACTCACCGGCGGGGAAGCGGTTGAAGAGGAAGGCGATCGGCACGAGCAGCGAGCAGAAGACGAGCACCAGCACCGCCAGCCGCGGGCCCCTCCGCCTCTTCGCCGGCGGCGCCGTCGCCTTCATCGCCTCCTCCTCCCACCAGCACAACCACTCTAACAATACCCACCGCCTCGTCCGCCGCCGCCGCCGCCGCCTCCTTTACTGATCATACCACCGCCACCGCCACCGCCACGACGGGGGCAGCGCAGATGAATGCCTCCCGATTCGGCCAATGGCTCCAGCACCCCAATGGCCTCGATTCGACCGGGATCTCGCGATTTGGGCCCGGGTGCTCGGATTGGCGAATGCGCGCGAGAAGCAAGGGGAGGGAGGGGAGAGGAATAAGCAGCGCAGCGCGTCGTAGGGAAAGAGGATTGGCGGGGAGGGGGAAGGGAAGAAGTGTGTATGTGTGCCCCCGGGAGGCGGCGGCGTAAGGAATAAGGTTTTTTTTTAACCGGTCGGGTGTCCTGTGTTGCAACAGAAAATCAATTTTTGTATAGAATATGTTGTTACAGCTCACCAATTTTTCTATTGTTATTTATAAGTAAAAATTTTCATGTCTTGCAGTAGAGCTAAGAAGGTTTCCTTGCTACAGATTTGACTAAACAACCATGCAAAATAAGTTTAGTACGTTAAACATTTTCAGATGACGAAAAAGGACAATTAGTCAAAAAAAAAACATGAAGATGTATTGCTTCTTTCGGTGAGCATGAATCATGACGTAATAATTAAAAATATTATGTTTACAAAGTAAATTTGTTATTTACACAATTTATTATCACAAAAACATCAAAATATATATTGCTTGGGCAGCATGCGTCTTATTGATGTTGCTTGTATGTTTTTCAACTGATTGCCTCTGCCAAGTAAAAAAACAAAGAAAAAGAAAAGGACGATGAGACCATTAGGAGAGAATTTCGACAACTCGAACATATCGTCGTTAGATGGGCAAAGAGGTATCCAAGGCAGGAACACCTATTCAATAATTTGTGCACATATATTGAACACCACATTAACTTGATCCTTATATTATGAGTTATCTACTCAATAGGTGCATTAGTTTCTTACCAAAAAGATTGTCACTACTCTTCTTGTTTCCTTCTATGTTCATCATCTCCAGCGATGTATGTGCCACTGTACCTAAAATGGCAATGTGAAAGGGCTCATCTTTCTTGACCAAAACAAAATAAAACCAACGGAAAACTTCTTTCCATTGAATTAAATATGTGCATATCTTTATGGCTAGTTGGCTACATTAATTTCTATAATCACATCGATAGCTACACCAATTGTTGAGATGCATGTAGCCACAAGCACTGTCTACTGTAAATAATTTGTGTTTACTACCAGTGCCAAAATAAAATTACAGCATAGCTGGAATAAAAAAAATGGACCAAAGATAAATATCTTGGAAATAGTAAACTTTAGTCATTTCCTATTGCATTAACAACTTCCAAATATTAATACTAAAGGATATGTATATCCAAAGAAGCTGCCTTGTACCAACAGAAATAAATCACAAGTTCCACCCGAGTGAAAGCAGAAAAGAAAATGTATGAATGTCAAGTGCCAACTGAGCATAAAAAATGTTACAGCAAATAAGATTGTATTGATTCAAGTGAATTGTGCAAAGGTTAGGATCTTAGTAGGATGAGGCCATCCTAGATCTAAAAAAATTGAGTAACTTTCATTGTTGGTCATTCACACTCATCTGCCTCTAATTTCATTTAAATTTCACTTCTTTAGTACTGAAAATTGAATGACGTACATCCAAACTAATTAGGCTAAAAAGAACAACATGGATCCTTAAAATAATGAGGTACATCCAGCTTGACCAAGTCATAATTAAAGGGATAAGACATAAATCTTACCCCAATCTCCAAATGTTAGAATGATTTGTTGTATTCGGCTGTAATAAAGAACATCAACTATAATCCAAAGGGAGAGAACACACCTAAAAAAGAAATCAGGAGCATCAATCATAAAATTGTAGCAACCAATAATTCTGAAGGTAAAGTGACTACAAAATATACAAAATTAAGAAGAATAAGTAACATATGACTCACATGTTATGCAATGACCATCTATCCATTTAATGATTTAATGGTTGACATCTTACCACACCGAATATTTACATTTAGTTCTTCTACTGCATTATACTAAATGTGCTCAAAAGCTTAGTATCTGAGAGTGATAAAGATGTCAACCAGTTAGATGATTGAGTATGTACATTCTATGTATGTTCCATACACATGACACAAAAACCATTCATGTGATTGCCAACCTAAGCACCCAATCCCGACCAGAAAGCGTCGATTGTACCCCCAAAAGAGTTAACAAGAGAACTCAAAACTTTGGAGGGAAACGTGGTTGAACGGCAAGAAGACAGCTGGTTGTGCTTCAAGCCCTCAAAACAGTTGTGCTTCTATTCTTGCCTCCATGAAGAACAACTCTTGAAATGTTTTCTACCAAAACTACTTGTCTATAAGTTTCTTTCTAAATACACATGACATTGTTTCCACTTTCCAGTCCATATGTTTTTCAAAAACATTTCAATGCTGGTATAGGTGTGATGCATGCACTGCCTTTATTATTTGTAGCTACCCTGGACTTCTGTATTTGGTCGTGGTTCCAGCACAGTGATAACTGGTAGAATGATGCAATATTTTGTCTTGCCATATATTAGTCCCATGACTCAGAGGGATCTAAAAAATCTTGATGATTTTGCTCAAAATTTTAAAACACACAAGATAGGAATACGTTTCTAGTAACTATTTTTAATTTTGGCCGGATGCATGAATGGTTCATGGGATGGAGCACACTACTGCATTAGTATTAGGAGTTATCTACTTAATAGGTGCACTGGTGCATTAGTTTCTTACCAAAAAGATTGACACTGTTCTTCTTGTTCCCTTCTATGTTCATCATCTCCAGCGATGTATGTGCCACCTGTACTTGAAACGACAATGTGAAAAGGCTCATCTTTCTTGACCAAAACAAAATAAAACCAACGAGAAACTTCTTTCCATTGAATTAAAGATGTGTATATCTTTATGGCTAGTTGGCTACATTAATTTCTTTCTTGGTTCATCTCAGAGATTTTCTTCTTGGCCTTCCATTCATTGTACTTCATAAATGCCTACTACATCAAGACCCCAGTGTCATGGAAGAGATAAAATATCAACCTTGAAAAGACAACACATGCAGACTACAATGTAAGTACATCGTCAATCACAGTGCAACATATAAAACAACCAAAATCCAAAAATCAACTATTTTTGCAGTTTAGCCAAACAATCAATGTGACATTGCATAAATGAAGTACAAATCAACTATTGTCGTACACAGGCAGCAAGCAATCTAAACAGCAGCAGAACTCAACTGTAATAAATCATAATTGTGTGTTATTACCTTCTTATCTTCTTGGCTAGATCTGATGAACATCCTGAACACATGGAAGGAAACACAAAGACATAATATTTAGCAACAGATCCATGCTAAGAAACAAGGATGTGAGTAACAATTTAGACTAATTCCGTTTGTGATTTATCTCAGGAATGTATTGGTGGTAGGATTGTCCATCTCAAACTTGAGAAGATTTAGCATATCACTCTCCATCTTAACAACCTGCACATCCCCACAAGCAACAAGAACACAACTCAAATTAGCATTTTAGCATCAACCGGTTGCAAGATCTTACACAAAATGAGCCAGGCACGACACCCACCACCTACTTCATGTAGGTGTTGTCGGTGATGTAGCAGAAGTCCTCCACGTTTGGGGGGTTGATCTCCTCACACTTCCTGGATCCACCCCACGAATCCAAACTCAAGCTCATTTCTTGAACAAATCGAACATTTTGCGATGTAATGCGGGATGAAATGGGTGCTTACGAGGCAATGAGCATGGGGAAGACGATGAGCAGCTGGAGCTTCTGGCGGTTGATGGCGTTGGCGGAAAGGAATCAGTCGATGTAGGAGACGATGAGGTAGAGCGTGTCAGAGACGAGCCTGTACTCCTCGGTGACCTCGACGAGCCAGCCGTGGAGGACTTCTGCTTCTTCTTCTTCCTCTCCATCACGACCTCCCCCTCCCCCTACCTCCACAACCACTACCATGTCGTTCGCTTGTGGGGACTCCTCGTCCCCACATCGCCGCTTCTTAGGCCGTTACCCTGCCGCCCCCCACGACGGCTGCGGCTGTGGCGGCATAGGGGGCCAACAAGGATGAGGAGGGGCCTGAGGCGCTTGTCGGCACCTTGGTCTGGATTTGAGGACGGCGACTGACGAAGATCCATGGAGTATGGTGGCGTTAGGTGGGGGGAAGAGTGAGGACAGCGGCGTTAGGCGAGGGGAAGAATGAAGACGGTGGCGTCGGGCATGGGAAAGAGGGAGGATGGCAGCATCAGGCGCAAGGAAGAGGGAGGCTGGCGATGGAGACCCACGACGTCAGGCGAGGGGAAGAGGGAGGACGGCAGCGTCGGTCGTGTGGAATAGGGAGAGAGGACGACAGGCGAGGGAGGCACGGGGCGGATGGGAGGGAGGCGCGGGGCGGTAGTTTGGGTGTGGGCGTGGGGCGTGGAGCGTGGGAGCGGCTTGTGACCTTCGGCCAGACCTAGACATCACTCGCCACCGATCCAACGGATGTCAAGAGCTCCATCGAGGCATCTCCACCATTGAGGGAGGACAGACGACCACCAATTGCTTCTTTTAAGTAGTAGAGAAATCTATGAGTCCGTCCTCTCTAGTCACTTTGACGTCCGTAGAATCGGGGAGCACCAACAGCTCAGATCTACCGTGCGGTTAGCAACTGTCTGCGCCCACGACCGCATCCCACTCCGCCCTCCCTCCCTTTCCTCTCTCTCCCTCACGATCCCCACCCGCGTCGCCTGCCTCCCACTGTCGCACCGCCCTCTCTCCCTCTCATCTTTCTCACCCCTACCGGATCTGACCTTTCCCCAGGCGCCTCGCCGCCGTCATCTTCCTCTCTGGCCGTCCTCAGGCTGGGTGCCATGGGATCTGGGCATCCCTAGGCACAGCGCCACAAGATCCGGCCTTTCCCGGGTGCGCTGTCATCGTCGTCTCCTTCATCGCCATCCTCCTTCCACATGCTGAGCCCGCTACTCACGGGTGCCCATGCGCCCCAACCTTATTTTTTCATAGGATTGGTGAGATTTCTTGTTCCCATTATGTTCCATTTGCTTTCTTGCCAGCAAAGCAAGGGAGTGGTGTGGTTGGGTGCGTTGAGAGCCATGGTGGCCCATGACCATGGCGGCGGCGGATCGGCATTGAGGGTTGGCAATGGGGGTCAGCTGGGACTGGTGCACCAGCCCGTAGCTCCTTTCCTCCGCTTGCCTCTTCCTCTGCTCCGAGTGGGGTCTGCTTCGCTCGCTTCCCCTCGTCAGGGACTGCATTGTGGCCGTCCACGTCGTCCTGGCTTCGACGATCGTGGCAGTGGACTTCAATGCCATGCTCGGCGTCTACGAGGGATTCTGCAACCTCAAGCAGGTCACGCTTCTCTCGCGCTCTGCTTGCAACAATGTGAAGCCTTCCCTTTTTTGTAGCCTTTTTCTTTTGTGCTGGATTAGGAAGATTGAATTTTTAGTACATCTTTTGCTACGATTCTTCCAGATGGTATGGTAAAATGTGATCTTACGGCTAATTTTGGGCTTGGCCAATATATTTTGGTTTTGGGTTCATGCTTGCCTAAGCAAAGTTCGTTTTTTTGGGCTATTCTTTGAACTTTTTTAATATCTTGAAGTGTTCATACCATCCGGCATAGTCTGATGCTTTTTCACATTTATTAGTATATTCTAATCGGATCATTTCGGCTTACCTTGCATTAATGCGATTTATTACCTTCATTTATTCCTATTATCTGCAATGTACATGATGACTTGCTCATGTAGCAAATAGCAATCTTCACACACCATGGTAAATTTTATAACTATTTTATTGCTGCTTCTGTTGGCTTAACTTTGCCTGTGTGTTGAGCATATCAATCTAAAGGTGGAGATTTGCAAGGGTTCGTTGGTTCACAAGGGAAAGCCAAATCCACTCTAGTGCGTCTCGAGAAGCATAGATCATTCAGAGGCTGTGAGTTATCGTTATTCTGTGTGTTTTACATTTTTGGTGATTTCGTTGCTGAAAAGAAACTGATCTATTGCAAAAGAAGGTCAATCTAGTTGTTTCTCAGGCTGGAGTATCTGCATCTCAATGGAATAATATAAATTCGTTGTTGGTGCTGAACATAGACGGTGAACGAAGGCATGTGCTAAACTATTGAACGGTCCATGCATCTTATTTGATTCGCAAGTTTTCGGTTTCTAACTTGTTAATTATGTGTACATATCGATCTACAATGGGAGATGCACGAGTTGGCGACCTCCATATGTCGTATGACGCTCGGGGAGCGCTTCAGCATGATGACGCAGGAGATTAGAGAGGTCATGGATCAATTCGTCGAGAAGACGAGGCGAGGCGTCCAGCTAGTATCTTGCCGTAGGCCAAGGGCAGTGGTAGAACCATCTGTGCACGGAGGGGGGTGAGCCATGGTGCGTCACGCCACACGGCTCCTCACCCCGGACATGGCGGGCGGATCCTCGTGTCACCGTGCTGGGAGTACCCCCGACACAGTTCACAAGTCAGTATGAAACACTCACGTCTGGTTGTTTATTTTGAACTCCACTAGTTACTAACGACAATTTTCTCTGACAGGTCCTGAGTTCCACCCGTACACAGGATAGGTCAACGAGGTGGTATGTCTATCTTGTTCGCATGCATAACATACTGTTTCAGCATTTTCTCCGTGTTTACATGCAAAATGTACTGTTTCACAGCTCGTACACCCCTTTAGGATGAGGACGTGGTGTCGCACGAGGAGTCACTCTTTAGGGACTTCGAGTTCGAGCAGGGGTGGACACTACGGTGACCGGGCGGTGAACCTTCACATGGCGAGAGCAACCAGGTCTTCGTGGGGGCTTCACAACTGCACGGTGCACCTAGATTGTTCTATGAAGGATGCGCCAGTACTATTAGAGTTCACACGCCCATAATGTATGTGAGAAGAACCGGCTAAGATCATCCATTCGACACACCTGGCGACCGCCGACTGAGCGTACTACACATGCGGGAACATCTTCATAAGCGAATCTTGCACATAATTTTTTCAAATCATACGTTCCAATCCATATATCCCTAACTACATCTACACATAATGGCAGCCGGAGATACGATGCAACTTCTTCTAATGGATCGATGGCCTAGATATGTACGATAGGGCGTTCATCGAGCAAAAGTATATATTGTACTATGCTATGCGAGCTGAGACCTTCAAACCATGGAAACCTTACGTACTCGACCCTATTGAAGAGGCACTGGAGGAGCCCAGGAAAGTCAGGCGGTAGTGGGGGACCCCCGAACCAGAAGCTGAGTACGACCGGGCCGAGCGTGCGGCGAACAAGGGGAAGACTCCTGCTAGTGAGACTGACGGCCGTCCTAGCGCTCCCCATCGTCCGAGTGCAGTCTAGATTGAAGATGTGAGTTATGTTCAATTTGCATCCCGATTATTAATTTGGCACTACGTTGTGCTATCATAACATCATTCAATCGTCCAGCTTGTCTCGCGGAACATGGCTAACTTTGAGACTAGCCGCCACTGCGGGCAGTCCAAAGACTAGGGGAAGGAACCGATGGGCCGTTAGAATTGATCAATTTCGTTCCTACCAACTATTTTTTCTGATTCCAAAAAGGCGCACATGTATTCACTACTACAAAAAGGCTAATACTGGACGCCTCATCACAGACGGTTGACCGAAACCGTCGGTATTACATTCAATCACAGACGGTTTTGGTTTAGAGACGTCTGTGCTACTGGTTGCGCTAAAAAAACCGTTTGTGAAGAGGCAATATCACAGACGGTTCATGTTGAAGACCGTCTGTGAAGTATCACAGACGGTTCTTGTTCAGAACCGTCTGTGATATTAATCAGTATCACAGACGGTTTTAAAACACAACCGTCTGTGAAGTATCACGAGCGGTTACAACAAGAACCGCTGTGATATTAATTAGTATCACGAGCGGTTCTTAAAATAACTATCTGTGATAATATCGCTCAGCGTGAGTTAATTTCTTCATCGCCGGCGCGTCGTGTTAAATCGCCATCCGCCGACTCCCGTCGTCTCTTCATCGCATCGATCCGCTTCGGCTCCGACGCCGCGTCTCTAAATCTCACGCCCGAATTTATTCCTTGTTTTATAAAAGGATCATCCGCCATCCAAGATGATCATCCCCACATACTTATAAAAAAGAAATGGTCGCCTCTTCCTTGTCGCCGCATCGATGGCCTTCTGCCGCGACCTTTGTCTGAGCACCTCTCTCGGTATAAGTTGAACCGTCTTTGCGGAAGAACACTGCTTGATCAACGGTGTCTTCACTCCTCTGGCGGAGAATTTGCCGGAGCAGTAACGCCACCTTCCGCCGTCTTGACATCCTCCTCCGCCGTGTCTTCGGGTGATCTCGCACTTTCGGCGAGTTTCTGACGTCATCGTCGTAGTCCTCCAAAACGAGCGTTGCACGCGTCTCTGGAGGCTTGCCGTCACTTGATCTGTAATCGAGGCGGCGGCGCATCGAAGTCGACGTGCCGAGACCCTCAAGCAAGGGAAGAGAGCCTATGGGCTCAATTCTTCTTGGTTCAACGATCGAGGGTCTTGGGAGACACTTTCGAACAAGCGTCAGCGGGTGGGCGCATTTCGTGCTTCGTCACGATGATCGAGAACCGTCCGATGCCGACACCGCCGCTTATGAAGTATTGCGAGATGGAGATAGCGACCTACCTTCGTCACTAGAAAAACCTTGTTTAATTATAGGTTTACGCTTTTTAATATAAACATGTAATTTCTTCATGTCATGTAATTGTATATATATACTTGAGAAAAACCATTTCACGCAGCGGTTCCATTATGGAACCGTGCGTGATATATCCATATCACTGACGGCTCTATTATGGAACCGCTCGTGATAATCCGTCTGTGATAATTATCACCGCGGTTCCATAATAGAACCGTCTCGATAATTCTCTTTATAAGTAGGAGCTAGCCCGACTTGCCGCTAGGGTTTGCGCTCTAACTCATCACTCGGTGACCTTACTCTCGTCCGTTCCTCCCGTCGCCGACGCCGCCATTCTTCCGTCGCCGACGGCGGTAGGCATATGGTGACCACCGCAAAAGACACTCAGACGATAAGAGTGTCTTTTGTAGCGTCACCACCAATAGCTACAACCACGATGACGCCCAAACTCTCGTCACTCCCTCTCTGCTAGGGTTTGCGCCCGCCTAACTCCGTTCCCTCCCACCTCGACTTGCCGCCGACCTGCGTCGCCGACGCCGCTCGACCCGTTGCATACTGCTAGGGCCCTGGCCGGCTTTGCTTTCCCCATCCTCCTCTATTCTCCTCTAGATCTGTTAGCTTAATGTCTTTTGTTGAGTTTGATTTTTATGCATGAACCTTAAGTTGTGTCACGATGTTTGTGTGATTTATGCAAGGTAAAGGAAATAGATGAGGGTTGTCTTTGGTGGTGGGGTCGCCACCGTGGTTCTTGTTGTACTAAGGTCCCTCTCTGTCTCTACCCCCTTGCTCTGTGATGAAAATGGCTAGCTAGTGCTCTGCGATGGATCCGAGGGCTACTACTTGTGTGGTGGGTTTGGACACCCTTGGTCTTGTTCTCTTCGATGAAGCGCTCAATGATGTTAATAGTCTTATTTGAAATTGAATTGATAATTAGTTCATATTAATAGTCCTCTTGCTCTGTGATGTAATGATGTAAATAGTCTTATGCTGAAATTGAATTGATAATTAGTTCATATTAATAGTCCTCTTCTTTGTGTGATGTAATGATGTCAATAGTCTTATCTTTGAAATTGAATTGATAATTAGTTCATATTAATAGTCCCCTTGCTCGTGATGTAATGATGTAAATAGTCCTATCTTTGAAATTGAATTGATAATTAGTTCATATTAATAGTCCTCTTCTTTGTGTGATGTAATGATGTCAATAGTCTTATCTGAAATTGAATTGATAATTAGTTCATATTAATAGTCTCCTTGCTCGTGATGTAATGGTGTCAATAGTCTTATCTGAAATTGAATTGATAATTAGTTCATATTAATAGTCCCTTGTTCATGCCGATCAAGTTCTCCTACCTCTTGCGTGCAGTCGTCCTACCATTCCATTCATAATCTCTTCTCTATAAAGTCTCCAAGTAGTGGTTGCTTGTGCCATTAAAAGCAGGCATCATATATATATATTATATATATATTATTAAATGATCTCGGCCACTTTAGAAATTAGTCCACATAACATGAGAAGAATGAGGCGGTATCCACGGGCAATCTCATTGAGCCCTTGTAAGTTTAAAAAGTATGGATGCAAAGAAGCGGTCGGACATCCAATTACGGATTGGGCGTCGCTATGTTGAAAGTGGCGTTGATCGCAACTTCTCCATTGGGAAGTGGCATCATGTATTAGTAACCAACAATTCTTGAGCATGTAATTGTCTTTAAAGCCAACAAGAACACCAAGCAACAAGTTGAGAATTCTTTTGAAATATGAGAATGGTTGCTTAGTGTTCTTGTTGGGTTTAAAGACGATTACATACTCAAGAATGGATAGTTGCTAATACATGATGCCACTTCCCAATGGTAACTACAAGATCAACGACACTTCTTCAACATAGCGACGCCTAATCCGTAATTGATGTCCTAACGCCTCCTTGCATCCATACTTTTTATACTTGCAAGGGCTCAATGAGGTTGCCCGCTACATCGCTTCATCCTTCTCATGTCATGTGGACGATCCCCAAAGTGGCCGAGAGATCACTTAACAATATATATGTAATATATATGATGTCGGATTTAATGGTACAAGTACCAACGCTGGGCCTTTATAGAGAAAAGTCATCACGACGGTTCCGGCCACAAACCGTGTGATATGTGCTTATCACGCACGGTTTGTGGTGAAACCGCTCGTGATATGTGCTTATTACGAGCGGTTTGTGGATGAAACCGTCGTGATATTTACTTATGAGCGGTTTGAACCACAAACCGTGCTGCGAAAGTATCGTCGCTGACGGTTCAAAACCGTCTGTGATGACCTCATGTCATCATCGACCCATAAACTCGGGCGGCTCACTTAAACCGCTGCGTGATGACGTTACGAACCGTCTGTGAAAGCCTTTTCTGTAGTAGTGATTGTAGGTGTATTTTGGTTTGTTGGTTCGTGTATGTTGGCGTTTCTAATATACGTAACTAAACCCAGTGCGCCATGTAATTCGTAATTAAATTATCAAGTCTTTTAAACTTCTCTTTTCCCAAATACTTCGACAATTAAATATTACGTTATCTTTTCTCGAAGAAATCGGTTCCACGAACAATATAATCGGGACAACAGCGCGCATGGCAACCTTAAACCCAAATATTTTTTTATTTTGCTCTGAAGGGGTCTATTTCTGTTATTGTGGTGCCGAACTCGCGTTCTAAATTGCATTGTCTACTTCACATTTCGTTATATTCTCCAATTTTGGATTCCAAACTACGCGGACACTTCTAGGTATTACCAAAAAATCTCTGTGAAATACACTAAATCTTTAGGCTTAATTCTCTACAAATAAATTAACAAAATTACAAAAATAGGTTCATGTCACTGGTTCAATTGGCGGCAGACTTCTGTCGCCAGTTCAATTAGTAATAGGACCCTCTCAACACTGTTCCAATTAGCGACAGGGTTCCTGCCACCAATTGGAATGGCGACACAGGCATGTCCCCATATCAAAGGGCGACATGAACATATTTTTGTAATTTTTTTTGACTACTTATTTTTGTAATTATCTTTTAAATTAATATTATTTTTAAAAAAGAATAAAATGTTTAATACGCCCTTGGCTGCGACGCTGCGTTTTATCTCTCTCTCTTTGAGCTTTATTTCTTTTTCGTTTTTTCACTTTAGAGATTTTATTTTGATTTCCTTGTTGCTTATTTAACTCCTGCAATCGATTCACATATTACGAGATGGATTATGAGAATGTCTTAATATCATAATAAAATGGTACCTTAGACTTTGAAACTTTTCTCCTAGATTCCACGACCACCTTCTATTTCTCCTCTATAGTCGAAACTGCTCGGGAACGAGTTGTCGGGGAGGTCGGGGGAAGAAGAGAACTCGAACTCCCGTTTTTCTTCTTCTTATCTGCCATCTTTATGATGTGGCATCTCTTGCTCAAAGGGACTTGATCGCTCTCTAAGTCATCTTCAACGGAGCCCAAGTTGATATCGGAATCGTTTAGGGTCTTTGATGCGCTAGCTTGCTACAAAATGCAAGAATCAAAGATTGGTTAGTGGTCAAAAGCATGACCACTTGTCCCCAAATACGAAATTAATAATCATTTATTACCTTTAAGCGTCTTTGTCTCTCCTCCTCAGAAATGACCGCCAAAATTTGAGGGGCCTCCTCTGTATTTGGGGGCACCTTCTCACATATGAGCTTGACCCCGTGTCAACCTCTTTCTGGGACAGGTCTATAAACGCGAGAATATAATTAAAACATGCTCATAAATCAGAAATCAAATAGCTAAGTTGATTATAAAAATTTACCGTTCTTGTAGTCTCTAGTTGAATCTTTGACCCCCAGTACTCCCACATGGGATGTGCTCGTATCTTCAAAGGGCGGTATGGTGTATGATGAAATCCTTCACCACATGCTATCCGATCAGCCCTTCATCCTTCAGGTTCTTAATGGCTTGGATCCATGGGGCGATCCGGCCTCGACCACTTGAGGTTGTGTCCCATGACTACTTCTTCTGTACGGCCTTGCCCACAAACAAAAGGCGATCATCGCAGGTGACGATCATGTAAAACAATTTCTTCCTCCAACCAGACCAAGATGATCTAGTGAACATGGGGATGCACTCCTTCGACTTCCTGTTGTGGAGTTGGACAGAGCAGATTCCCGCAATCCCACTCGTCTGTTTGCTCATCCCATAGTAGTAATTGAAGAGCTCCAAATTTGCGGGGATCCCCAAGTACGCTTTGTTGAGGTACATAAATATATTGAATATTGTGATGGAATTTAGAACCAAGTTCACCAATTCCACGTCGAATTGCTCGAGTATCTCAACTAGAAAAAGATGCGAGGGCAATTTAAGTCCACACTCACAGTAGGCTTGGAAGACAACGATCCTGTCTGTCTAGCCCGACGGCCAATATTCTTCTTCTGCATTCTTCCACTTTACCAAAGATCTTGAAGGGATCTTCTCGACTGCAACCAATGCAGTCATTTTATCAGTATACATCTTCAACTTCTCCCGCTGGGACACAGGTCCAGTCATTTCTTTTAAAGAATTTGCTTCGATTCGAAGGAGTTGGGAAGCAGGATTTTGAGCTTAAGTGGTGGCGGAGAAGACAAGAGCTCTAGGGAGACGAAGTGATTGGGAAAAGTAAATCCCTAATTTTACCCCTAACAACTATTTATACTCGCTGGCTTGAAGTAAAAATCATGGGGAAGCCCAACGGTTAGAATCCCTTCAGAAACCACTCCCAATGAACATAATCATGGATGATCGTTTGCATCCCTTTTTCTATCCACACGATAATAAATGTATTATTTTTACAACTCAAGTAAAAATATCTTCATTGACTAAGTCAACTTTTGGTCAAAAGAAATACTCATCGGAAAGTTTTTGTTTCGACTACTATTCTACAACCTCTTCTCAAGTAAGTCATTTTCACTTGAAGTTAGGGCTAGATGACGAGGATTGAATAATCCTCAATTAATGAAGCTATTTATCTATAATATTCATTATGGACGATGGTATTCTAAATAGCCCTCGAATATGCTCCTAGTCGGTGATACTTGCCACAACTAGGGAAGGTTGTGAACATCCCCTGGTCGGTAGGTTTGTTACTACCAGGTCAAATCATGACCACCCTATGGTCGATAAGTCTCACAGACATGTGGGTCCTATCTGATCGACTAGAGACCCTGTACATCACGCTCGACCATGCGTGGTAGTTAATACAATATGTGCACGTATATGTCTCTGATATAACTGCATGCACATCTTTCCGTCTCTAGCAATAACCGTTTGGCGAACGTGCAAGGAGAATATCTCACTAACAACAACCAACATCAACGTGTGGGTTCCAGCAACCGTCAAGACGTCTCCTGACGTACAGGAACTGCCACCCCTTCGATGCTTTATAAGGGGCGGTGCTGGTAGACAGAGGGAGAAGGGACCAACACAGATAGAAGTCATTGATAACATTTCTTAGTTTCAGTATCTTGTTTTGTCTTGTAAGCTCATTCAATACAAGAACACATGAGTATAGTTGTTATTCTTGTTGGGATACGGGTAGGCTACGAGAGCAACAATTCAAAAATTCTACCACGTAAACCAGAAAGCCAAGCAAGAAGATGATCACAGATCGTTACCACCAGACGCGCAGAGCAGCGGAAGAAGAGTTGGAGTAGCCTGGTCCAACGTAGAGCGTATCGATGTAATGGTCGTAATTGATCGTCCAACGTCGAGCACGTTGATGCAGTGGTCGTAGTCGATCGTCTCCTCTAGCAACCTCTGCAGTTCCTTATGAAGACAGCGGATCATCTTCAAGCGTAACAGCAACCGCAATAGCGCCTCTACGGTATCCACATGTCCAGAGAAGGAACAACCGTACACCGGTGTGCTAGCACCAAGTCGCACGGCAGAGCTCCCAAGAAGATGACGGCTAGGGTTTCGGTGGAGCAACTCACGTGTCTCACCACAGCCTCAAGCATCTCCTTATATAGTGCTCGTGACGGATCCTATCCGAACATGTTTGACGAATCATATCCGTACTAGTTTGTTCCAACCCGTTAAGTGTGTGACCTATTAGGTTTATGCGCATTCAGTTGTGACTCGGAAATACCTTTCCGACCACGAGTCATTAGCGGCACCTAGCAGGACATAACGATTCCCGAATACACACAAATTATATCGGACAAACATTATTGCAATATTATCTACGACTAGGTCCTCATCACTTACGACCAGATCCTATCTCTATACGACCAGTTCGTATTTGGTCACAACCAGTTCGTAACTCCTTACGATCAGGTTACGATTACTCTGTGATTACGTTTGACCACTCTACGACCAGCTCGTATCTCCATACGACCAGTCCGTAACTGATCGAACTAAGCGACCTACTCGTGTATTCTCCCTTTGCCTCATGATATCTGGTTGAACTCCAGGTGAGATATTATGTTATCCATGGACTGTTCAATTCTTTATCAATCAAGTGTCGGATAACTTCACGTGGGCGAACACTTCGACCACCAGTGGCATGGCCATGCACTTACTTTATTCGATCACAATGAGGGGCCTAGAGATATCTCTCCTGTTATGTTAGGAGGGGCAAATCTCATATCCGACCAGTCACATCCTCTGCATGTTTCAGAGTATACCCGAAAGCTACCTTTATAACTACCCAGTTACGAGTAGCGCTTGGCAACCCCTAAGAGTGCTATTACACATGTAGGAAACCATGCTGATCTCGGGTCTAAGGATTATATATCATCATTGCTTGAGACCAACTAACGACACATAAAATCATAACAATCTCAATAGTTTCTCAAGATGGGTCTTATCCAACACCATGTGTCTGTAACATGTGTCTATATTATTGGTTTGATATCTTCATATCCATGACCTGTGAAACATAGTCATCAACCAATACATATGCTAGTCTATTCATATGTGTTCTCATATGTTTCCGACCAGGGAACGTTTAAGAATAATCATCGCAGAAATATAGAGTTTCACAATCAAGTCACATACTTGATAATAAATATTAACAATATTATTCTAGGAACAAGATAACATATTATCCAATGTTATGAATATAATGAATTATAATCATCTCTATGATTGCTTCTAGGGTATATTTACAACAATTCTCTCCTGAGAAGGTATGGACCTTTTTTTAAAAAAAAACGCATGTCTCTTCTTGCGTGATCGAGAGCTATGCCCTCCGCATTTAACTCATAAATATCGATAAACCTATGTCTCTTCTTACGTGATCTCGAGAACCGTGTCCCCCGCATTAACTCAAAAATATCGATAATAATTCATCGACATAAACAAACTATAAGATGACACGATTTGATTGCTACGTAACATAGTTTAAAAAAAATAAGACAGAGATAGCTTTTTTTCCGAAAAGAATTGGATGGCTTAGAGATAATCAAGGTAGATAAAAAATAATTGCAGCGACGCTTAACCATATAATGCCTAGTAGGGCGCAAAACAATATTCATGCGATCAATTTTGTTTTTCATGTCTAAGGCTAGGTGCTAAAATTTCAAGTATGCCCAATTTGACCCATCAACTGGTCTAGCCCGGTATTTTGAAACTAAGTTTAGTCTAGCTGGAAATAACGTGTAATCATTAGGTTTTGATCTAAGATATTTTGATCGATTCTAAATGTATGGTGCCCAAAAGGAACAGAACAACTCAGCACACAGCAGCACAACCACAGAAGATCAGGTTGCTCAACACCGGTGCAGTCACTTGTGTTTGGATTATGCAGAGAGATACTATTACCAACTCACTTAAATTTCATGACAACGACGTGTACTGTATTTTCTTCCAATTGAATGCTACTTATAGCAGCAACGTTCACCAAGCTTGACCTCACAATAATTAGTGTCACCTTGTTTTGCATAGTGACTGTGCTGCTGCCTTTTCCTGAAAGAGAGATCGAAAGAGGGAAGAACTGCAATTGACTGAATTGAGTAAAGTCAGGGCAGGTGATGATGGGTCTCCTCTCCCTTGTTCCTATTTTTTTTTTCTGTGAAGGGCAGGAACAATGTCCAGGCTAGATTCACTAAACATTCAGCACCTCCATAAATGCTTCAGCGATATCTAGGGGAGGATATCAGGTGCACATAGTGTATTTGGTGCACATATACACAAACTTTTTATTTGGGTATCAAACAAGCATAAAAAATTCTGAAAAAAATTCTAGATGTAGTTGATGGTGTTTTGTTCCACCCTTTAAAATTTCAAGTTCAAACTCAATATATGTTAGAAGAAACAAAAAAGAGAAATTCACTGTGAATAGTAACATTTTCTGTTTTCTCTTTCCTCTTTCCTCTTTTCATACTATTCACAGTGAATTTCTCTTTTTTGTTTCTTCTAACATACATTGAGTTTGAACTTAAAATTTTAAAGGGTGGAACAAAACACCATCAAATACATCTAGAATTTTTTTCAGAATTTTTTATGCTTGTTTGATACCCAAACAAAAAGTTTGTGCATATGTGCACTAAATACACTATGTGCACCTGATATCCTCCCGATATCTAGCTACTGACCGACAATTCCAAGGTTTTTCCCTTACCAAGCAACAAGACATGGTGGATTTTTTTTATTAATTAATTATTTTTTAAATTTTATTTTAAAGTTAATCTTGACGCACTTTATTTCCAATTCTGGTGGCGTGACAAAACAACGATGTCACGTTGGGGCATGCTCTTATCACGCCACCACCCATAGCGTGATAATGTTGTTTGGTCACGCCATGACCAGTGGCGTGAACAAAAGTGCTATTTAGCGAACTTATTCTATGTCGTGACAGTGTTGGTTTGTCACGTCACGGGTGGTGGTGTGACCAAAGATATCAGAATTGGAAATGAAGTACGTCGGAGGTTAACTTTAAAATAAAAATTAAAAAGGGATTAATTAATAAAAAAAAGTCGACATGATACGAGGTATTTTTGACGTGATGTGAGGTGAAACTAAAACGTCTACTATACAGGAGTCATAGTCTGAATACTTGTGCTTCCAATAAAAGAACTCTTTTGCATTCTTTTCTCTTTCTTTTTTGCTTTTGATGCAGGCACTAAGAAAAGCTAAGGTCATTGGTACTTTATGGAAAAGCACCAAAAATACTACTACTCCGGTTTTCACAAGTAATCATGTGTTTAAGAGAATGGCACAGGATAATATAGGACAAACCTTAAAAAAATACTAGTCCCATTTTCACAAGTAATCCTCTGATGCTCTTGTTTTGTATGTGGACCTAAGCCGGAGAGATTATCCAAAGAAACATAAGAACGGAACGACGATTGGAGCAGGCTCTGTTTTGGTGTCACTTTCTTCGTTAGCTAGCGCCGGTCCCTACGTCGGATTATGCAGGAAAGGTTTAGAATCTAGACGGACTATGTGGATTCAATTTTGTTTGCTCATCGTAGTCCTTGCGTCGCTTTTTCTGTCGAAGGACTTGTTTTGATTGAAAGGGATTAAATATAATTCCTTTGTATTGGCATGGAAATTCGTACTAAAAATCAGTGTTGTAAAAAACAAAATACGGTTATCGGACGGATAGGGTACCCGTCAAGCGATTAATCAGAATATGTATGATTAATCGGAGTTATGCATATAATTTGACGTTCTAACATATTTAGTGATAAGACTAGTTTTAGATATATTTGAACACAATATATTATCAATACTATCAAAGAAACTTGTGCCACCCTCCAATTGTAAATTTGTACATGATAACTTCATTACTAACTCAAAAGATAGCAAGATTGATCGTGAGCTATTATAATTCTGCATCGAAGTACGATTTGCAACGAGTTTAAGTAATAGATTAAAAGCATGCATTGTCACATAGATTAGACCAACTTAACACACTAACGAGACGACGACCAAAAGAACTAGGTTTTAAATTTAATTACACAAAATAACCCACAACCACGAGAGAATCAGTTACTCTGAATCATTGTCAACAGTCTGGTTTTGTGATGGTTATATATGAATCAGTTACTCTAAATCAAGTGTTTTGTCCTTGAGTATATTAGGATTATAACTGGGTTGCTACTGGCTAGTTGTAACAGGCTGAATTCTAACTTGACTAAATGGTTGAATTTGGTCAATTAAACAGATTATGCAGACGATTATACGGAAACGGCCGACTAATCGAACAATACGGCCGATTTGGCGTTCACAAACGTTAAATATGCTCCGATTCATATATATGTGACGTTTTGTCTGACTACTCTACGTAAATGGACGATTAATCGGCCATTCCGACCGTTTTTTACAACACTGCTAAAAATCTAAAATCCCGCTCAAACCAAAGAGACTGAGCCTAATCCCCATCCATACCAAATAATGAGTCGCACGTTGGCTCACAGCTAAGTCGCAAACACGGCTGAAAGGAGGATGCTTCGATTCAATGCCCAGCCTAGCTCCGACGGTGTACGTCGGCAAATTAGTAATTTGGAAAATCTCGTAGTCCTCACAATTAAGGCACATTTAGACAACATGATCCCTAATCATTTTGGAATTAACTGTACGCTCTAAACCAGCCCTTAAAGCCGTGTACTGTTTGTAAATGTTTCATCAAATAAGCATTTGAGTATTTGACTTCAAATTCATCGGCTAGGCTGGTAGTCTAAATCTAAACTAACACTTGCAAATGCAAAGAAAAAAAAAAAGAACTAACACGTTGCAAATCCAGGCATAGGATCAGGATCCGCTCCGTGCTGCGTCGAGGAGGAGGCAGTTCACCGAAAAGGATATGGAACCGCTGAGTGCTGACCTCCCCGCCACGCACGTACGTATACCCATCCCACGGCGAAACCAAACGAGACGCCGGAGAAGTTTGGCACTCCACTTCCCCTGCCTGCCAGCCCAGCATGCAACCGTAGCAGGCCACGCGATTAGGCGAAGGGCACCACGGCGTCACGTTAAAATCGATGGACCGTGCGTCTTTCCCGCCCACCAAAATCACGTCCGTTTGTGTCACATTTGCCTGGATCTGGAATCTGGATGACTAATACGTACGATGGCGTTATTACGGAGATGTCTGCAACCATCAAGCTACGATCTACATCGGTGATAGTGACATTAAATTCTCTAAACGTGAATACTGGTTGTATTTTACTCTACAGTTATATAATCATACTTTATAGGTCTGCAGAATAGATTATTGGTTGTAACTTTAACCATCCAAAGATAGTTGCAAAATATTAAGACCTTGAAAGGTTTCGATAAATTGTATCCGAAAGGCATACGACTTCGTAATTAATATTACCCCTATATCCTATGCAAGGACAATATACTTGTATTACACAATCAAATAGTGGTATTTGATAAGTTAAGTATGTTACCCCTAAATAGTTTTATTCTAAAATCTCCATATGAGTAATAGAATATTTGTCTGTAAGACTTTGGATTGTGATAATCTAGCTGATTTGATCACAATATCCTTGCTTATGTTCATTTTTGAAAAATACATCAAAGATATTAGAGCAATAAGACTTCAATGGAAAGTTATTTTCAAGGGGAGCATATGCTAAACACTGATCATCATATTTGAGATTTTAAAAATCTTAATTTTAGTCAAGGCTAGAAGGTGTTGATACGATGATTACTACTTAAATTTACCTTGAAGCTACCACTAAACAATTTAAATATAGTTAGTCAATAATGCAAAGATCATGAAGAATTGAAGATCATGCATAGATCCTGATGATCATTACTAAATCCTGAAGATATGCTGGCTATCTGTCAAATCCCTATAGTGAAAAAAATCAGACTGGATTTGTATTTCTTTGTAGTGGTGCAACCATTTCTTGGCGGTTATCTAAGTAGACCTTGGTGACTACTTCTACCAATCACTCAGTTATTTTAGCACTGTATGAAGCCTCATGTGAATGTGTTTGGCTTAGACGAGTGATTAGACATATGCAGAAGTCTTATGTCATTAACATTGTTGATACCATCACAATTATCTATGAAA
Source organism: Phyllostachys edulis (assembly GCA_036346405.1). NCBI lineage: Eukaryota > Viridiplantae > Streptophyta > Magnoliopsida > Poales > Poaceae > Phyllostachys > Phyllostachys edulis. The sequence continues at coordinate 77,366,154 of CM070550.1, read as the reverse complement.
ATAACACTACTTGTGTTGCACAAATGCAAATAGGTTATGTCAAGAGTAATATCAAGAAACATATTGCTCCCAAATTCTTCTATCCTCGTGAACTCCAGAAGAACGGTGAGGTGAAGATCCTGCAAAGTAAGTCTTGTGAAAATCAGGCTAATCTATTCACTAAGTTTCTGCCTGTGTCCAGTTTCCAACGATTCGTTCGTGGCATTGGAGTGAGGCAACTTAGAGAATTATAGGGATCAGGGGTGAAATCCCTAAAACATAGCATACTTAGCATACTTAAGGTCCTAAAGTTTTGCCTTAATCCTGGAGATTAAATCTAGAAGGTAGAGAGGCTGCATTCTGTCGATGTTTTAATATCGAACTTATGAAATGAATACTAAAAGAGGGGCTCTCCTTTCTTGAGACTACGCAGGGATGAAACACGGGAAATTTTTAGACATGTTGAAAGCATCTTGACCCCCTAAAAATGATTTTGGTAATTAATGTCAACAATGTATTATGGGACTAATATGTGTGCTAAGATGTTTTAAAGGTTTAATCCCGGATTTTTGAATGATGACATAGAAATTGCAATGCAAAGGTATTAAAGATCGTTATGGCTCAAGACAAAGGAATCATGTAGTCTAAGGATCCTTTTATAGCTTTTACCGATATCGATGTTTGGAGAAAAGATCGGATTTGTAGGCTAGATGTCGTATTATAAAGAGAGATAATGGCTAGTAGCTTGAAAGATTATTTTGTGCCATTTTGATCAACCAATTGACATGCATTGCATTTAGAATTGCATCTGGAAAGTTGTTCTGAAAAATCGGTATGATCGCATTTGATGAGTGGTACTACCACAAGTCGGTAGTACCGACTTCTAGTTGGCGGTATGTTTTTTTTCAGAGTGCTTGTTTTTGGAGTTTTCATCTTCTCTGACAATCGGTATGACCGCATTTCTTAAGCGGTATTACCACAGTGCGGTAGGACCAAAAAATACATGGCGGTACGTTATTTCTAGGGAAGGTGTTTTTCTTGTGTTTCTTAATCCTCTAAAAATCGGTAGTTTCGTTCTAGTTGAGCAGTACTACCGTTGTGCGGTAGTACTAGTTTTTAGTTGGCGGTAATACCGTAACTTTTTTGTAACGGCTATTGCTTGCGCATTTAATGAACAGCAGTCGACCGTTGAACCTCGACTGCGGTAGTACCAGATTTATACAGCGGTACTACCGCATTTACTGAGTTTTTTAGGAAGTTGTTCCAAATGGCTAGTTTTCTTGGTTGAGGTTAGAAATACCTCCCCACCTGCCTCAAGCTGAGGACATTTGGCCATATTGAATACTCTTGAGGCTTTGTTGCACTCTCCTCTACTCATTTGAATTCAATTCACATTTTGAGGTAGTTGAGAGCATTCAAGTGTATTGCATCATTAGTTGATCATTTTGGCACTTGATAATCTTCAAGCAAGCGTTGCGATTTGTTACTCTTGGTGCTTACTGGCACCTAGACGACTTGGAGAAGTTTTGCGTGGTGAGCTCTTTAAGAAGAGTGTAAAGAGGCTCGGCAACGGTTGTGATTGGTTTGGAACTCACCATCTCCTGAGTGGAGGAAGAGCATCCATAGTGATCGAGGCAAGTGCTCGTGTGGAGCCAACTTGATTCATTCATGTTTCCTCAACGTGGACTAGTGAAGACCAGCAAATCTTCGATACCACGTGAAACCATTTTTTGTCTCCATTGTGGTTTATCTCTTGTCCTTACTATTTTCCGCATTTACATTTCTAGCAATTAATTGCGTAGAATTGCTTATGTAAAATCCTATATTTTAGTTTGTGTTTCAAATGTATAAAAGTTTGAGGGTTTCAAAAACTTTTTTTTGAAATTCTTAAGTTTGCACTCGGGTTCAAAACTTTGTTCTAGAATTTCAAACTTTTGACTTGAAACCAAGGTTCTAGTCTATTTCAGAAAAATTTGTGTATCAAAATATCCGGAAACAATTTTATAAAATACTATATTATTTTTCACTAATTATTTTTTTCTAGAATTTTTAAAAGTTATTTTGACCTCTTCAAAATTCAAACCAAATCAGAAAGGCTGATTTGAAAAAAAATTATTTTAGCCAAATGGGAAACCAAAAGTGACCGTTTTGATTTTTCCTAAGCCCTAGATGAACCTGAGAGCACCCACAAAAATTTTCATAATTTTCATAATTTTATTTTTATTTTAAACGACCAAGCCAAGCTCGTTGTTTTCGGTCAAAATTAAATTCAACTCTAACCCTAGCGCGCCTAGTTCTTCAAACGCGAAATCTTGTGGACCGTCCGATTTTAGATCAGCAATTTGGATTGATTGAAATTTGTTAAATGCGTCAAGCGTCCCTCTCGCTGTGGATCGTCCGATTTGATCTCAACGGTCCGGTTGAACTTAGCGTGGAAGCACTTGAACCGTCCGATTGAATCTCAACAGACTGGATTGATTGGGCCGTTCGGACCGTCCGAACACGCCTCTTCATATGAGCCGTCCGATTGAATTTGAACGGACTAGATCTATTGGAACGTTCGGACCGTCCGAACATGAACTTCATCTGGACCATCCATTTTTTATCAAAGTCATCTGGACCGTCCATTTGAACTCAACTCATCGCACCGTGTTCCTTTAGGTTGCAGATGGGCGTGCCCCACTTGTCGGGACCGCCTTCGTCTTCGTCGCCGCTGAAGCCACGCGCGCTGGCGCTGTGCATGGTGGCCACGATGCCCTTTCGCGCCACCTGGAGCACACGTGTTCGCGCGTGAAGCATCGTCGGCCCCTATTTAACTTTCTCCACCCATCCATTTGTTTCCTTTCGCTCTCTCTTGCCACAATTTCACCTTCTTCTCCAAAACCGGTCCTTCGCCGCCGTCGTCAATTCGGCTGTGCCCGACCTCCTTTGGCGACAAAACCTTGGGCCTTTTGCTCCTGGGATCGAGGCGCACCCGAGGCACGTTTTCCCGAAGCTTCTATGCATCTGTGGCGTCCTCTCCACGAAGACCCGATCATCGTCTCTGCCTCCGGTCGCCGCCACCTCGCCGTCGACCTCCTCGAGCACCCAGGCCAACGTCACCAGCTTCACCGAGTCTTTGCACACCTGTGCGTGCCTTCCTCAAGCTCGGAGACCCTCTCAATCGTCAGATCCTCTACCTCGCCATCGCGGCAGCGTGCGAAGCCACCGTCAAGCCACCGACGCCATTAAGGTTGAAGTCATTAGGGTTAAATAGTGATTAGTTATTTGTATGACAGGTGGGCCCCGTCGAGGTTAAGGGTAATTACAGATCTAATTGGAATCTTTTGAAATCCCTGAGTCGGTGACATGCAGGCCCTCGGCCGGTTAAGTGTTTGCGCATATCTTCAAGTTTACGTTTTCGAAAGCTAAAGACGTATGCTTGGAATACGCCTCCGATGTCGCTGTCAGCTATGACTAGGTCAAGCTAACCCAGTCAACACCGCTTCGGGCCCCACCAGTCAATGACCGTGGGTCGGCTCAGCCCGAGTGTCAAAGGAATTAAATCCTTTTTGAATTTCCGAATTGAATTATTCCTGCGCTGATAATTCAATAAACTTCCAAAATTCATATATATTTCATTTTAAGTCCAAATTGAGTGAATCCAATTTTGTTAGTTTTCATTTTTAGTGTACTTTTTAATGGTTTAGTTTCCAAGCTTGTTGTTGTTCCAAAATTTTTGCTAGCTAATTATTTTGTAGTTATGCCTTTAACTTGTTAAATACTTAGAAAAATTCTTATAAATTTTATCTTTGGGCTGAACCTTAGATCTTTGTTACTCAAACCCTTCTTGTTGTGAGTGTTTGCTGTTGATTTTGATTACTATTTATTCTTGATGTTATCTGTTTGTATTCGTTCTTGTTCGCTCTTTTTATCAATCGATAGATTACGACGATTCGGGTATTCTCGAGAGTGATCCTCAGCAGTCAGACGAATATCTTCAGCAAGGCAAGTAGTTTTTCATTGATGCACGTTGATTCCGTTATATTTGCATGTTAATATTTCAAATGTTTCAACTGTATGTATGCATGCTATGTTGACAAGTATTTTTATTAGTTGCGATAGTTCACCTGAGTAGTTAAATTGAACTGTAGGCAAATTATCCATCTTTTACTACTGAGTCTAGGTTATACTCGCTGTGATTTAGGGCTCAATGGTTGAGATCTAGTCACTTTATACTGTAGTATTCGAGTTGTTGTCGATGCTTAGAACGGTAGTCTGGGGATCATCGCTTCGGCGATGGTCATTACAACATCACTTTATATATCTGAGTCAGGGTACTCATGTTTATATCTTTATTTGGAAAAACTAAAACTGAAAATAAAAAGGATTTAGATTTGGGCACATGGTTGTTGGTGTGATTGTGGGGTGTGTGGTTATGTGCCTGAATCAACAAGGACCGAACATTTCGTCCCACTAAACCAAGCTTTATTGCGTGCACCCACATGAGGGTATATGGGACCCCTCTTGACTTAGTACTCTGGAGAGTGTTAATTAATGAGTCGCTGGTGGTAGGTTTAGGTGGATAAAAAGAAATGTGTTATACTGTGTCAGGCATGTGATGGGTGAGAGGTTCTGGGTAGGTTCCCTCGCCCGAGGAGCATTGGAAGTTGCTACAGCTGGGCTATTGTCTCCGACACAACATATGGGTCCTCTGTGGGAGTTCGGTAGTGGGCGGTTCACAGAGGGTTAACCCCCCATACGTGCGACTCTTAATTAGCTCGTTCCATTGGAAAACGTCTCGTAGGACTTAGCAGTGCCGGCATACCTAAGGAAGTGTGCTTAATAGCTTGGCAAAAAGGCGGTCTAACATGTGGGTAAAGTTGTACAGCCCTGCAGGGTTTAATCTTTTCGAAAAGCCAAGTCCTTGGTTATGGACACGCTTGGGGAGGTCTTTCGAGAGTTAGACTATAACATTTTTATAAAACTTGAATTTGGGTGGTACGAATGGGTAATTCATACTATTGTTGTGGTGGCTGTGGTAAGTCATTTCTAGATTGTTTATTATGTTTATTATTTGTTGACAAATTGTTATTTGATTCACTAAAAACTGATTTGCTAAACTTGCTTTCAATCTATTTAACTATTTGCAAATAAATGCTGCTTTATGCTGAACCGAACCCTAAAGCTTTCTCCTTTGAATTAAGCTTGCATGTAGCTATGTATAGGTTTGTTAACGTAAGTCTTGCGAGTATATTTTTTGTACTCAACTGCATTGTTTATTTGCTGCAAAGGAGGTTAACCCCCAAGGGGTTGACGTTTGTGAGGCCGACTACACTTTGGACGACTAGCTTGAGCGTTTCCTGTCAATTGCATTGTGGGTAAGGGCAAACTGATTGGTGTTGTTTTCTGCCATCTTATGGCAATCTTTCCATTACAAAACTCTCTTTTGTATGATGTAAATGATGTAAGTTATGCTGACTTCAATAATGTAATATGTTGTGTATGGAGTTGATACTTAAATTTTGTATGGTGTATGTGTACTGCATTCTGGGAAGTACATGTTCACCGAGAGCGGAGAAATTTGGTTTGTAATGCTGGAACCGATGAAAAGGTTAAGTATTACAAATTAAATCGCGCGACGGCTCTCACAGCTTAGCTAGAATTGTATTTAGTATTGTCTTAATCTTGAGTTGCCTTAGAAAATTTTGATCATAGCTCTTGAACTTGTGCTAGTAATTCTTCGATAAGATCAATTGTTAAAATTGTCTTTTAGAGCATAAGATTTTTTGTATAACCTCCTATTTACCTCCTCTAGTCGGTCATCTTTAATCCTACACATGTTCGGGTCTTCTCTTGAGAGAATAACAACTCTAATCATGTGTTCTTGTATTGACTGTGTTTACAACAAGAGAGAAGTCACTGAAGGCTAAGACTAATAATCCATGATTGTTCTGTTGCTTGCGTCCTTGTTTTTGTCCATCGGCGTTATCTCTTATATAACGTCTAAGACGGTGGCAGTTGTCTATGTCAAGAGGCACATTGATGGTAGTTATTGTCAGAGAGACGACACTCCATGTCTGCCTTGTGATTATACCAGAGCCAGAGATTAATATGCACAGTTATATCAGAGAACAACGACACATATTAGCTACTCTGTGTAATTAGACAAAGTGTATAGAGTCGCTAGTCGATTGGGTCTACATGTGTGCGGTTCTTATCGACCATAGGGTGATCGTGAATGACATGGTTGTAGTAAAGTTTATGACCATGAGGTGATCGTAGTCGTAGTTGGACACACGATCAATCGTCGGAAACGGATTCTGTGCATTAGAGATGAACAGTCCAATGTATTCGAAGCATCTCTCAACCGTCCTATCAATCCAACGACTCAGAGCAATAGAAAAAAAAACCCAAAAGTAAAATTGGATACCATTGCTACAACGAAGGTGCTACAGCGATGCGCATTAAAACGGTAGCCCACGCACGTACGTACTACCGTTCGCGCGCCACGGTGATGGAATTTTTTTTTTCAAATAATCAATTTTTTATTATTAATTACAATATTATACTTGCGATAATATTTTTTACAGAAATATACTCTGTCGCTCGGCCGTTGGTATTGGACCCGATCGTGAGCGATTGGTCGATAACTCAACGGTTGGGCGATTGAGACCCTAACGGACACAATGCATGCCCGGCTAGATAAGTGAGCTGCATATTAGGACCAACCGTTGAGCGACAAGTGTCGATCGCTCAGCGGTTGATCTCGTCGATCCTCGGCCGATCGGTCGGTCGTCCAACGGTTGGCGGCGGAGTATATTTACGTAAAAATATTATCGCAGGTATAATATTGTAATTAATAATAAAAAATAGATTATTTTTAAAAAAATTCCGAAACCAAACGAGACGCCAGGCCAACAGGCAACCGTAGCAGACCACGCGATTAGGCGAAGGGCGCCGCGGCGTCACGTTAAAATCGATGGACCGTGCGTCTTTTCTGCCCACCAAAACCACGTCCGTTTGTGTCACATTTGTCTGCATCTGGATGACTAATACGTACGATCACATTATTACGGCTAGAATCGAAGCAAACCGGGAAGCTTTGGATTTCCCTCGTGAGATGTCTGCAACCTATCGATTCGCTCGCTTGCTCGCTCTGATCTGGAGCACACATGCAGAGTAACTATCAGCTTCCCCAACCAGCACATGAAGTTCTTTATTTCGTCACCAGTACACGAAGCTGACGACGATTAAAGTTTCGAAATACGTGCTGAGCCAATCACAGCTCGTCGCGTGTCATGAACGGCAGGACTCTGCATGGCAGATCATGTGATGTTTGATCATTCCCATGCGACAGGGAACATTATCAGGAGCAACGGACGCCTAGGGGTACGTGTGATCTGCATGTGATCCCGTAGATTAAACTGCCCAAGAGCCAAGACCGAGACGCAGCTCCATTTAACAACTGCAAAGAGCGTGCTTACTCAAGAAACGCGCTAGTTTTTCTATTCTATCGGCTGATTAACATGGTGTTAAATGTTAACACGTAAAAGTATATGCAATGATGTAATGTCAGCTGTCTGGAAGCTTGATACGTAGAATACGAGATAATGTAGAGAAGAGAGAGAGAGCATAAAGAATTAGATTGACTCTCATTCCGTAGCCGACTGTAACACAAGAATCAAAATACATTGTATATAGAGAAGTGTGTCTATAGAGACATGTAAAAAACAACCCATTGTAGAAGTTGTCTATAGATGATATAGATGAATATTACAGACAACAGTTGTCTATACCATTATACATACCCTCTAATGATGCAACTTGTGCTCCATATAGCATTTTAAGAAGTCTGTGCTCCGTTTAAAAACTTGAGGCCTGAATAAACCGAGGCCATGGATTGGCCTGGCCATAGCGCATGGCACGTCACATATTCTAGTGAAAATAGCATCGGCAGGCTCTGGAAGTGAAATGGAAGAGAGCACGGGAGCAAAGGAGGTTTGTTGGAAGGGTCTTTTTTCCATCAGCCGTTAATTTATTTTCCATTAATTCTATTAATAAAATCAATGGCTGAGGGAGACACAGCCTCACCCGAGACCATCCTCCGTCAATTTTTTTTCAGCACCGGAGTGGACGTTCTTTACCTTCTTCCTAGGTGCACGACCCGTTACTACTGCAGACTGACTGACACAGCGTCCAAAGGGAAGAGACAGAGAAGGGGTAAAAGTAAAAAAGGAAATAAAAAAGAACGCTCTTGTTCCTGTCGGTAACTAGTCAAAGTGCTACTAGGCTTTGGCCCTTCGGCTTCGGCTTCGGCTTGGGCTGGATTATAAAACACACTGCAATGTTCTCTGGCCAACAACAGAAGGATAACATCTTTTATAGATGCTCACCCGTACAAACTACTTCCTCCGTTTCCCAATACTTGGCATTTTTTTTTAATAAAGACTAGCTGAGTGACCTGAGTGACCGTGCTTTGCTATAGATAAAACAAATATTACTCTAGCAAGTCGAGTTATTGTTATTGAGTTCTATGTCAACCCACGTCGTGTCTTCACACTCAGCGTCTCAACCTACATCATGACCTTGGCTCCGGCACGACGCTTGATCGAGCTCTGATACAGAGAGGGTGTAAGAAAAGATGAGTATATTGCTACTTGTTCCGCATTTTTTAGGGACATCTCCCTTTGAGATATGATTTTCAACCATAACTGAAGCTCCCCACATTATCCGAAGACTCGTTGAGTTGTTGCCGTGATTTGGGATCAGTTCTGTGAATATTGCTTGGTACGACATCAATGCAAGTAGTTTCAACAGAAGACATATCAAACTTAATCGGTAAAAAACATATTACCCCAGCACGTCACGCCACCGTTGCCTGGCTTGGCTTGCGTCATGCTGTCAGATACCCAAAGCATATTAATAAACTCTTTCAAAGCAGATATAAAGCTAAAAAAGTGAGAGCAACATCACTTGCATTACGTGCAGAAGCTCAATTAAATGAAATGCTTCTGAATCCTCAGTTCAAGTCCAAGGCTGCTTTATCATTGTCTTGATTAGGAAGAGATTATAGCACTAAGAAAGACGTTGCTTGCTGTCCTAGGCATTTTGCCCAAGCAGCAGCTCATAAGGCTTCAATATGAACTTCTTTTTCTCTCGAACATCTTGCAGTCAGGATTCATATAGTTCATTAACGATAAACTTTGTGTTGTTCACAGGGCATTGATGAAAAAACAACCACAAAACAACAATGTCTATCAAAAAATAAAATTGGACGAAGAAATTGCTTACTTGAACTAAAGCATTACCTACTCGATAGATTTGTTGTGCAGGGCGCAATAGAGCTAAAGTATTAGCATCACATCTGTCTCCTCTTCGCAAGCCACACGCTGACACTACCTCGCACCATCAGGTGCCAGACAACCGCGCTGGCCGCCAAGGGTTTGGACCACATCACGTTGGCCTCATTGATGCCAAGAACTGAGGATTTGTCCAGTGATGGGGCTATTTCTGGGGAGGTGAAGGTAGATGAAAGGTTCGGGGGCGGCGATTGGGAGGAAGGCAATTGTTGGGATTTGTTCACGAAGGGCACCTAGCGAGGAAGCGGGGAGGCTTTGCGATCAGAAGTAGCAAAATAGGAGGAAGGGTTCGCGAGGGATTCGAGAGGCGACAACAGCTGCACTCATATAATTTATTCCAAAGAAAATGGGTCGTAATGGATTCGTGGTGATGAGGCCAGGTCCACACGTTGGCACACGATTTCTTCAGAGGGTGAGGGTTGTGACTTGCGAGGATTAGCACGGGGGGGGGGGGGTGCGAAGAACTCATCACTCGCCGCCACTAGAGTCTTTTATAAAGGAGTAAAGATTTTTTTAAAAATGAACGGGAGGAGCCTTACCTTCGTTAAAGTAGAGTCGAGGCAATATTTATAGGGTGTGTAGGGAGGGACTGGCCCAAACAGAATAGTGCTAATACAAATAACCTATATCCAAATGCTAGAGGAAAGCCCCGTCGCTGGGGTGGTACACGTCACCCCCAAAGTGTGCATCGTTCGATCATGACAGATTGTTTTCGGGTTGTCCGATCGGATCTGGTGGCCATAGGTTGGCGGTCCAGGCCTCAAGGCACTATCCTGTCCGGTCAGCATGCGTTCCCACCAGCCGTTCTACCATTCGGCCCCCTCGCCTTATCTTCTTCTTTGGCTCCTCTCCGCCGCGCGGCTCCGCTTCCCTTGCCTCATGCTACTTCGCTTCCGCCCTGTTTCTCCGCCTCCCCTTTCATGCATGCCTCAGGTCTCCTCATCGTGGCTTGCATCATGCCTCCCACTCGGCTCCGTCCCCTCGCTCCGCTCTGCGCTCCCGATTCTCGCTGGCCTTCGGCCTACCCTCACGCCCATCCTCTCTCCCGTGCGCCTCTGCTTCCCTTGCCTCGTGCCGTTTTGCCTCCACCTTTTCTCTCCACCTCCTCTTTCACGTGAAACTCTGGTCGCCTCGCTGCAGTGCACCTCCTGCCATCCGCTCGGCTCCGACCCTCTCGCTCTGCTCTACGCCCTCGATTCTCGCTGGCCTCCGGTCTACCCCCGCGCGTCCACCTTCTCTTCGGCATTTTCATCTCCCTGTCGCCGCCATCGTCATCCTCTGTCGATGCCAAGAGCCCCTCACCTCCTGCCCGTGGTTGCAACGTCTCCTTCTCCCTGTCGCTGCTGCAGCCGCCATCCTCTATCGTCGTCGGTATGCTCTGGATTTCACGCAGTGCTTGCGTTTTGGGAGTATCGTTCTTTTTGTCCTCCTCCTTCCCGTTGCTGCCTCGCCTGCTCTCCACGCGTCTCTACTGCCCATGGTCCTCCTCGCCCTCGGTTGCATCTATTCTTTTGTTCGTCGCCATCGCCGCTGTAACATCCCAATTTTCTGAGTCTTAAAAATCTTTTTTAGTTAGTAGTTGAAAATTCACCCTTTGGATTTATTTAAATTTAATTCAAAAGCTTAACTTGGACTTTTAGTACCAAAACAATTTAATAAGATTAAAGTCAACATAAACAATGGTAAAAACTACTTTATTTTGATTCTATGAGCTTTGATATATTTTGTAGATTTTTCTAGAATTTTTTCTGAGTTCATTTGCTATTTTTTAACTGCTATTTGGATTTTCTGGTATTTATAAAATAGAAAACCTAATTTTAAATCTCAGATAAAGGATTGGGCCGAAACCCCACCCTATTATAAACCCTAGCCCGTTACTGTGTAGCCCAGCACCGCGTGCGCGCCCCGCCTTTGACTGACATGCGGGCCCCGCGTGTTAGCCTCTCTTTTCCTCTCTCCGAACGTGCGTGCGCTCACTGACAGGTGGACCCGAGTGCCGTTCGGACCATTCTGATCGCTCGCGCCTGGTGTTCCGCTGATGGGTGGGCCCGTGTAAACATTCTTTCGGGCTGAACATTCGCGTTCGGTTGTCTTTCGCTAACAGTGGGTCCCACTTGTCAGTGTTGCCTTCGTCCTCGTGGTCATCTTCTCCGCGCGAGCCCTTGCCCTCGTCCGCCATTGTTGGTGTCTCAAGCTCCATCCGACAAACGGACTTTCCAACTAAAATCTCTTGGATTTTAATGCTGAATCTTATCTCCTTCCTTTTTCATAACTGTTTCTATTAAAATCAAATCCCAAATCGTATCCTATCTCCTAGAATCCCAAATTTGATTTCGTGTTCATCTCGAACTCAATTTGGGGATTCATTATCCCGGCATGTCCGAGCCCCTATAAATAGCCCCTTAGGATCGCCAGTGCCTCCACACCTCAAAGCCCCCACCCTCATCGCCCCAAGAGCCTTAGCGCCACTGCGATTTGAAGAACTAGGGTTTCGGCCGAAACTTGATTTCTTCGAATTGCATTGTCGCCATTGAAGCCCTACCTCCATGGACCACACCATCGTCATCACCGTCACGTGGACTACCTCCAGCGACCACTCACACCGCCGGAACCTCGCCGGGGCCTCCGTCCGACAAAACCCGAAGCTCTCCGCCGCTTCGAGCTCGCTGCCGGCCAATCTAGTTGTCCCGATCACCAGTAAGGGTACCATCGGGTTCGTAATAGCCTTAGCTATCTAGTTGTACCACTCATCGCCAGCGAAGCGCTGCCGTTCGCCGTCGACCATCGGGTCCAGAGCCGCGCCGCCTCCGATCTGACATGGCAGCCAACGTGGCCACCCACCTCAGCGTCCATGTCAGCATGTTAGCCTGCGTGTCATTCATGTCACCGCACGTGCGCACGTATGTGGCACGGTCAGTTCATCCCAGATCCAAAGGCTCGGTGGATCTAGTCCACTGTGAGCCGTGTCACTGCTATGTGGGTCCCACATGTCAGGTTTTTTGTTTTAATTCTTTTTCAGCCAAAAATCCCAAGGCTGACGTCAACCTACGTCATAATTCGGATTTTCAATTGAAAAATAATTCGGGTTATTCCAATAATTCCAATTTAGGTTATTTCTTTAGATTTAAACTTCCAAAGGCTATATCTTCTTCATCTGAACTTCGATTGAGCCCATTAAAATTTCTAAATTCATCCAAATTCGAGATCTATTTATCTAAGATTTTTATTTAATTTTTGTTGTTTGTTTTCTCTCTATTATTTATTTGTTTTGTTTTTTTGCTTCGTTTGCAAGTAGACGTTGATACTTCGGGAAACTTTGAAGAAGAAGGAAAGCATCAAGATCAAGACCAGTACCTAGATCTATTCCAAGGCAAGTTATACACTTGATCATATTGAACCTAGTTTTCAAAATACTTTGATTCAAATTATTGCATTTACTTTAAGTATTTATTTAAATTCTTTTGGGTTTAGTTATTAATCCAATTTGTTATATCCACCTTATTTATTGTTATGCCATAATCTTTTATCACCCTAGATTGGTTCATTATTTAGTTGGTATTATCGTAGCACCAACGTGGGTTGGTTAGATATGAGTAGGTTGCTTAGCCCTGCCACGAGTCATCATTTCATGTGAGTTGCAAATATGAATATGACTAAGTGATTATGGAACTTTGTGGTAAAATTGTGTGTACTGTGTACTATTACTCGTTGATGGCATGTGTTGCACTTAACCAACTGGGTGGTAAAGGATTTAAACTGAGGCAAGTGGTGGATATTGTGTGAACTGTTGGAACTATGTGAATAAGAATGTTAATCTGTGTGGCATAGTTAGAATTTGGAAGTCTTGCTTTGGTCATTTAAGGACTTAACTTTGTGTGCGATTGAACTGAGCCTTACTGTATGACCATATGCCTGATGGGACGGGCCTAACTTAGTAAGTTATGGATTCTTGATATTGATTACTCAGGTAGTAGGTTAGGCTGTATGAATGGGTGGAGGTGTGAGCTACCAGGTAGTCGTATCGCGGGACGGTTCGCCGCTTCCCTGTCCAACAGTGTGTGTTATGCCAAAGCACTATATTTGGGTTGGTATGACGGTAAAGCACACTGGGAGTATCAATTGCTGAGTTGAAGTTTCTGAAATATTTTGTTATGATTAGTGCTTACAACACTAGTTATATCGTGTGGGTAAAGTGTACAAACTCTGCAGAGTGTTAAATTAATCTATTCGAATAGCCGCTTCCGCGGTCATGGACATGCTCGGGGATTTCACATGAGGGGTAATATTCATAAAACATTTAAAAAGGGAGCTGTGTGATCTAAGTCATATGGCTATGTGAATAACTTGATTAGACTTTGTGTTCTTTGTAAAAACAACTGATAAAAGTAATATTGTTTATTTGTTTTACTTCATGTTTCAATCTATTATTCATATTCAAATAGCAAATATTGTATTTCTGTAAAAGAACCACAGAAGCCATTCCTTTGGAATAAGACATCATTTATACATTGCATTCTGTGGTATGACTTGCGAGTACGGTTGTGTACTCATGCTTGCTATAATCAATCAACAGAAGTCAAGGAGTCTTCGTCTGCCTTTGAGGAGGAATTCTACGAAGGTGTTGATCGTTAGGTCTTGATCCCAGTTGGTTGCCTATGGCGAATTGATGAGATTCCACTGGAATTTAGTTTTGTTCTGCTGCTGCTTATTTCTCTATTGCTAGCCTTACGTGGCTTAATAAATGTAAACTCGGCCATAAGGTCCAAATGGTTACTTGTTAATCAAATTACTCGTTTATGCTATTATTTCGTCTTGTATGGATCGATATTCATCTATGTTGACACTGTGTGTGCTAGCGTGATCTTGGACTAGTGCATTATACACAGAAGGTCCAGAATTGCATTTTTGGATCCCGATAGCTGCTATGCTCAGTCGCCACCGGTGTCCCCTTGCGTCCTGCCGCCTTAGTTTTTCGAGCAGTTCTCGTTTCCTTCCTTCTTACGGCTACATCCAACCTGCCATGTTCGATTCCACCCTTCCTCCGTTTGTAATTGTTTGAGTCACATCTATTCTTCTGTCCGTGGTCGTCGACGCCATCCTCAACCGCCACCGGCATCCTTTCGCGTTGCACCACCGTGGTCCTTCGGATGGTTGCCATTTCCTTCCTGTTTGCGGCTACAACCACTCTGTGCTATCTGATTGTGTCCTTCCTCTGTTTCTAGCCGTTCGATCGGATATGCTGATCAATTGTTTTACCTTGCCTACTCCGCCTCTATTTCCTCACCATTGATTATGTTCCTCTCGGTCTGATTGTCCTCTTCCTCCATTTTCGGCCGTCCGATCGGCTCCGCTAATCTACTATTTACCCTCGCCTTCTTCGCCTCTATTTCGGCACCGTGCGTTGTGCTGCTCTCTGTCAGTAGCTGTGGGCCGCACGTTCTCTTGGGCCTATTTGCATTGGATTGTTTGGGTGCGTCACCTCGATCGGTTCATCTCATCGTCAGCCCAGGTTAGCTCCCATCATCTCACGGTTTTGTCATGTTGCTCGATCACCGATGTCATCGTATTGACGTGCCTTGCAGTTGTTGGTTTTCAGGTACAGAGTTACAGCCATGGACTTGATCCCGTCTACATGCAATTGGCCTTGTTTGTCCTCAAGTAGCGCCCCGAACATGCTTCCGTGTCTGCACCTGATTAGTTTGAAGGTACGAGCTTGCATGTCTCCGCTCCGGGGGTGGCTTCATCTAGACGGAATGTATCGCCATTCACAGTTGCCATTACATAACTTTTCGTGTTTCAAGCCTTTCCTAACCTTTTTACGTTTTCTTCATCTGTTGCAGTTGCTTCGGTTTCTAATCTTTGCTTGCTTCTTTCGTTCTGCCCTGACCGTGCTCGCGTGTGGTACTTGGTTTCCCACTTTGTCCAGCATGTCAGCGGAGATCTTCATGACGGATTTTGGTTGAGGTGAGGTGTACGCGTGGTTTTGGATTCCAGCTATTTGTGCATTTCCTGTGGCTATGGCTTACTTTCTTTGAACTTTTTTTTGGCCTTCTTCAGTGCTCTTCGATTCAGTGCCGTTCTACCAGCTGGCTCTCCATTCTTGCATGTATTTGCCATCGAGGTTAGCATCGACCGATTTGTCCCTGTTTAGCATATGTTTTGGGTCCTTACATCCTTTGTCTGGTCGTCATGTTCGTTGTTCTTAACGGTTGCTTGCCCGTTTATTGATCTATCTTCAGGTCTGTTTTCTGGGTTTCTCAGAGCTATTAGTCATGTTCAATTTTCGCTATCTTCGTTATGATTGTTTAACGTGCCGGATTCAATGCGTTGGTAAGTGTCGCTGTCGTATTATCTTATTGCTTCTGCTCTCTCCCTTTGTAGAGTACTCTCTTTTGCCCTTTGTTCGATTGGTCCTTGATCTCACATCAACCTGCCGTCTCTGACCCGGTGCACCTCGCTGATTAGGTTTGTGCCCTTTCTCACATTGCTTATCGTAATTTCTTATGCTTTTACGCTCTATCTACATGTCCTTAGATATCCATGTTCATTATAGTGGTTGCCTCCTCGTGTTGCCTATTGTTTCAACGTATCTGTTTGCTTCCTTCAGCTCACTATACGTCGCCTCTCTATCCTTCAGCACAAAAAAGATAGCGAAGTATGCCTCTTCCTATCTCCTTTTTAATTGTTAAAACTATGCTTTGATATGGACGACTTTCATGTTGTCTGTTTTCTGTTCTTACCACGCTCTGCAGACTATCTTCGTTACTATTATTGTGGTTCGTCCTTGATATCACGGTACCTTGTGTATGCAACCTTCCATGAGGTACTACTTGGGTTTGTATCCTTCCCTGACTACCTTATTATGACTACCTATGTTATTTTATTTTATGCATGTGCTTTCCGTTACTTTCTTCGTATCCGTTTGTACGGTTCTGCCAGCTCAATTAGTGCAGCATCAGTCAAAGATTAAACAAAAAACAAAGGTAACTTATTTTTATAGTGATCCATAATTTCAGATTCCATTGTTCGGCTTCTATTTCTTAGAAGCACTTCTTACTTTTCCTCAATGAATTCAACCATTGCTATACAAACACCGCTTGCAGCCCTTATTCTATATAGTATACATCGGCGTTAACTATTATTTCCACCTTATGATGTGCCATAGGTCCTGCCTTTGTCATCTGTTGCTTGCGTACACATACATAGTCCCGGTGTCGTTTACTAATTCTCTACTGGTCTACTACATACAGTGTTACCATGGTTACATGTATTGTACCTTCACATACAGGCACACATTATCCTGGCCGACCGTACTACCCTAATGAGGATTAAATTCCTAAATACTACTTTAACATTTAATTAAAGACCACGTGGTCCTTATGGTCATAACCCCTGTGGTTAAAGACCCTGTGGTCATGAGAATCCCAGAGGTTGCTCTACGAGTATCCTGGTCGGAGAGGCACTGTACGTATTGTCTGACCAGACAACTGCTCGAAGAATTTTTGAATTGGTACTTGGACTCGATTCCAATTATATTCCTTCCGTGTGACGAATGAGATACGTGGCTTATCTGCTCCAAACCACACAATGCTTTTCAACCCTAATTCACTGACAATAACTACTACATAGTTTTTGCAAGTGTTCGCCTCCCACTAACACCAACCGGCGATCAGGTGTTCTTCCACTGACAATAACTGCTTCCCGGACCAAACGCGTTGTTTCCATGAGGTGTCTTCTCCAGAAATAACTGGCACCTCTTCGCTAGTATTTAGGGTGGACGACGAACAACATTACAAGAGAACAATTGAAGCACAACAAACAAGACGAAGGAGAGGACAAGTGATTCAATATCACTATAGACAACTGTAACATCCCAATTTTTCAGAGCTTTAAAAGTCTTTTGAATAGTTGTAGTGAGAAAATTCACCATTTGGATTTATTTGTTTTTAATTCAAAAGCTTAATATTGGACTTTGAGTAACAAAACAATTTAATATGATTAAAGTCAACATGAACAATAGTCAAAACTATTTTATTTGGATTCTATGAGCTTGGTTATATTTTCTAGAATTTTCTGGAATTTTTCCAAGTTCATTTGCTATTTTCTATTGCCATTTGGAATTTTTGCTACTTTATTAAAATGAAAAACTAAAATAAAATCTCAGATTTCTCTTGGGCGAATTTCCTCCAATCCGCCCAACCCTATTATGCTCTGGCCTTTTTCATGCATGGCATCTCGTTTTCCTTGGCGAGCACCCCACCTCCTAGCGTTTTTCTTTTTTCAGCGCGTGCCTGCTGAGCGCGCCTTCCCTTCCTCTGCGTCATTGGAGGTGGGACCGGGCGCCACGCACCCATCGTCAACCTCCCGGACTCTTGAGTCCAGAGGTTTCAGCAGCAGCGCCGCCGTCTCGCGTGGAATCCACCCTTTAGGAACCCATTTAAGGAATCGATCATATTGTTTTCTTTGCCTCGCGCTCCTCCCTCAAAACCCTAAGCCGCCGCCACCGTTTCGTGCTCGTCCTCGCCGAATTTCTCCCTAGAAGCCCCGCAATGACCGCAAGCTTCTCACCAGAATTCCTCACCGTCCGAGCCTCTTCGCCCGAACCACCACCTCCTCCGGGTTCGCAAGGGTGAGAGCTTCCTCGTGCTCCCCTTCAATTCCTTTGGGCGCACCCGAATCGCCGAATCCACCGTTCCCGTGCACCTACTTGTTGCCAAGGTCGACACTGCCGCCGTCTAGTCGCCGCCGGAGCCGAGCCACCACCGCCTGGAGCTTCGCCGTGCTTCTGGGATTTCGTTTTGGTAACTCACCACGTCCTTCTCGCCTCCGTTCTTCCTCGCGCAGCTCAGCCCTCGTCGCCGGCCATGGCGCCGCCCTTCCCTATGTTGGCCTTTGCTGATGTGGCGGCCAAGTCAGCATCCACATAGGCGCCACATCGCCTTTTTGCCCATGTGGCAGCCCGGTCAACGTCCTTGTCATCGGCCACTTGGCACACCCACAGATCCAACCCGATTCAATCCACATAGACCTAGTCCACATACACCCTATCTATGCCAGTGGGTCCCACCAGACAAAATCAATTTCGTTAATTCTTTTTTTCAGCTGATTTTCCATTGCTGATGTCATGCTGGCGTCATATATCCTTTTTCCTTCAGAGAAATAAATCAGTAAATCCATGAATTTCATTATTTCATGTGATTTCAACATTCCAAAGCCCATATCTTTTGCATCCTAACTCCAAATTCATCCATTCAAATTTCTAAATTCGTCTAAAATCAAGATCTATCTAATGGAGATTTTTTTTGAGTTATTTTGCCTCTGTTATTTATTTATTTTATTTTTGTGCTTCGTTTGCGAGTAGACTTTGACGCTGTTGGAAGAGTTGAAGAAGAAGGAGCTTTCCAAGACCAGGACCAGTACCTAAACTTATTCCAAGGCAAGCTATACCTTTGACCATCTTGATTCCCAGTTTGCTAAAAGTATTTTAATTTTAATTATTGCATTTTAATTCAAGTAACTATTTAAATCTTTGTTGGGTGTAGATGTAAATTCCTAATTGTTATGCCTTCCTTGTAAATTGCTATGTCTAAATTCTTTGTCACCCTAGTTGATACTTAGTTGGTATATTGTAGCACCAACGTGGGTTGGTTAGTGCGATTAGATTGCTTAGCCATGCCACGAATCACTTGTCATGTAGATTGCTATTATAATTTGATTAAGTGAATATGCAACTATGTGATAAAAGTAGGTGCACTTGTGTGTTGTAAAGCATGTGTTGCACTTAAAACCAAGCTGGGTGGGAAATGATTTAGGCGAGGTAAGTGGTGGATCTTGTGTGATATGGTGGGTGTGTGCTATTTTGGTGGAGCTGTGTGCATGGGTTTGATAAGTGTGTGCATAGGGATTGTGATAGTCTTGCCTTGGTCAATTAAGGACCTCACCATGTGCGCCATTGAACCGAGAGCCCCACAATGCGACCACATGCCTATTATGGGGACGGGCCTAGCATAGTAAGGCGAATGTCCGAAATGCTTTGTTATGATTAGTGCTAGCTACACTAATTGTATCTTGTGGGTAAAGTGTACAACCTCTGCAGAGTGTAAAATTATTGAATAGCGCGTCATGATCATGGACAATGCTCGGGGATTTCACACTAGGGGTAGATCTTCATAAAACTGTGTGGGAAGGGAGCTGTGTGGTTTAAATCATCCGGCTATGTGCTAAAATTGTCTAGGCTGTGTGCGTCTTTGTGAAATAAATTGTTAAACTATTATTGTCTATTTGTTTTACCTGTTTTCAATCTATTAATTGTATTCAATTGCAAAAGTCGCATTTATGCAAAAGAGCCACAGAATGCCTTTCCTTGTAAGAAGCCGGCATGTATATTTTGCATCTCGTGGTGTGGCTTAGAGTGCGGTTGTGTACTCACGCTTGTTTTGACGAATCAAGCAGAGGAGGAGTCTTCACCGACATTCGAGGGCGAGTATCTTGAAGGTGCGATCGTGAGGTCTGGATCGATCGGTTACTGTGGTGAATCGATGGGGCGCCACCGCCGCTTCTGTTTCACGCCGTTTATTTTCCTCTGTTAGCCTGCGTGGCTTGAATAATTGTAAACTTCGACCTTAAGGTCAAAACCATTATTTATTAATCAAAATTATTCGTTTATGCTATTATTAAGCTTGTATGGATCGATTTCACCTTTGTTACCACTTTGTGTGCACTAAGCGTGATCACGGCTAGTCGTTGAACCTGAGGGTCTGAATGTAATTTGGGTCCCGACAACAACTCAATTTCTCCAAGCAATATACTCAGTGTAATTAGAGCTAGTCTATTGCCTTGCCAAAGGCATCTTTACAAAAACTAGTTTATTGTAATAAAGAGCAACCCTATTCTCCTCCAAGAATTCTCAGCGATTTTCCTTATTTCATTTTGTAAGATCGGTAAATTGATCATCAACATACCCTCTAACAACATAGACATATAGCTTAATTTTTCAAATTTCTCTTTACGCTATCTTTCACATTGTTGTCACCATTGAAACTATTTATGTTATGGCATTAAATTTGCTTCCTAATACAGAAAACATGATCCATCACTACTATTACCTATATTCTTGCTTCATTACCTTCGCCTAAATTTTCAATAATTACTCCCTTCACCAAAACTATCAACCACTACCGTTTTATATTATATTCAAGTATTACCTCTTACTGTTATGACATACTGCAATTACTCCTTGACAACACAACAGGTACACGACAGCCGACCAAAACACACCACTCTTTGTGACAAAGGAAACTAGTATGATTGTCGTTTCTTCGAGGTATTTTCCTTTAGATCCTAGGAGCTTAATTTCCCTCAACTAAACAGCAGACCATACTGACATTCTATCTTTTGCACAAACTTTACGACTGCATGTAATGTTTTAATCTCGAAGGAAAGGCTTGTCATACAAACCGTACACAGAAGTCTATTTAGTGATCGGGTAGCTACAGGAGACACTCTGGATCCCCAGGTAAAAAATAAATTTCTGTACATCGGCTCCAGTTATGAACATATTATACCTATAGACACCGTAACAACATATTTACGGATCGCACGTCTTCTTAATTAGCCCATTCCTATAGAATCCTTCCACAAACCATGTACGCTTCTACAACCATCTCTACAACTGACAGAATGTTTCACTGTGTACAAAAATAAAGTGGCTCATTCAACATCCGAGAAATGTCTCACTCATGCAACTGAAACCACCTGATACTCAATCACATATCATTTCAGAATACACATTTTTACCTTCTATTATTTACTGCGCCCCTTGATTTCTCCTGCGTAAACTAAACCTCTACCATATAAACAACACTAACAGTTCTCATTGTACCTATTACACATGACATGACTTGCTATTTACGCTTCATCCGATAACATAGATATTTAATTTGTTATCTATTACTTGTGCATATATCTATAGTCCCACTATAATCTACAGAGATTCAACTACTTTGCTACATGAAGTGCTGCTATGTTAACCTATACTGTACCATTAGAATCTGTGCGACACCTACAAATTCTATGCACTATAGACACGTTTCTGTCCTTGCAATCACTCTTTACCGCTATTTCCATTGATGTGTTCAACTTTTTTTTTGCTGATAACGAAAACATAGTGACAGCTACCCTTTGTTACATTTGTACTCCACTACCTTTTCCTAATTTTAATGTTATACTTCGCTCTTGAGCATTATCCAGCACGGCTGTTGCCTACTCCTTTCCTCAACTAATTGTTCGTGTTTGACATACGACAATTACTCTTCTACAATGCAACAGAGCCGCGATGACCGTCTTCAAAACCCAGCGTCCTCGATGACAGAACATCCTTATTTTACCTCCGTTTCTTCCAGGCGTTTACCTTTCTATCCTAGAATTTATGTTTCCCTTTTGTCAAACGCTGTACTTTTCTACTATTCTAACTGTGTCGTTCAACATACAAAACATGTGATGTTATTTTCAGCTCGAAGAACAATCCTGTATCATAGAGCGGCCACAGAAGTCATCTAACTCACCAAACAAGAGAAAGACCACATCCATAGGTACAGCTTCAGATTATGCGCATACGGTGATATCATAAACGTGCCACTTACAAACACCCTACATACATATTTACAGACGATACATTTTCATTATGCTATTTGCTCTCAGCAGATCATTCATATCCTTTTAGAAAATTACAGTGCTACAATCATCACAAGAATAAACGTCATGCTTGCACATGTGAAAAAGAAAGAGGGTCCCTGCGACATCTCACGAAAATGGACTGCATCCACTAAAACCCACTTGACACACGCTCGCAAACATGTACATGCTGTAGTCTTTTCCCCTGCACACACCTACTGTTTTCTGTCCATCGCTCTAAAAACGCCTTTCACAGATTGCACACAACAACTGATCAGCTCCTGAATCGCGCCCTGAAGAAACCAAGGAAATGCCTACTTTGATTACAACAGCTCTCTCGGCGAAAAGGTATGCCCCCATGACCTCTGTTGTGCATATTGCCACATGCCTATTCAGATAATACCTTTGGTTCCCTTCGTCATAACGTTGCAATCTTGCTTAATGTTCAGGTCTGCATCACCGTCTTATGAGGATACAGCTGATCCACCCGCTGCCAAAAGATCGTTCAGACGCAAAACAGACTGACCAACGATAACAATAGTCTATCTTGCTTCACTCCTTTTGATTGTAGCGTCATTGCGTGCCAAAGTTACTGTGTACATATTACCATCTAAGTTAGGTTCCTCAGTTAGATCAGCATAACACTAGGTATGGCCTGATACTACCACGTAGGGCCGGAGTTGGGCCTCGGGCCGCTAGGGCAATGGCTCGAGGCTCAGGATCAAAAGTACAAGTAAATTTCTTTGAAAAATCAGCAAAATACGACTTGGATCCAAAAACAGCCGGGTCACCCGAGGCTTGGTGCAAGGCCAGCTCCGCCCCTGCCACCATGGTTCCGCTGTGGCTTATGTGATGCACATATGAATAGCCAGTGGCGGATCTAGGATTTTCAAAATAGGTGTTCGAAGTTACAAACATATTGAACAATGTAAAACATAAAGGTACATAATATAAAAAAACAAAGTACAAATTATTTGAACAGCAGTATAATTATCGATGCAAAAATGTGTACAGGTAAGTCAGATACATGAAGCTAAAAACTAAGTTTTGGTGCCATGAACTTACTCCAGTACGCAATGGTTGAGTCCTCCATTACTTCTAACAGCCAAATAGCGATCTGACTCTTTTGGAGCTGATAACGCAAAATATGGTGTTAGGATAGGACTGTAAACAACGGAATCACATTGAGAAAAACATTACCACATATACATGTATGTGCACTGAATTTGCATGAACAATGTTTCTAGTTTCTACATCAGAGTAGATATATAGACACATGGATAGGGGATTACCGAATTAGTGACATTCAACCCTAAAAAAGCCACAGCAAGAATAAGCCATCAGTGCCAATCTGATTCCATGAGCCAAATAGCCAATGCACATCCACTGTCCACTGTCCACTGATCCACAAGACAACATCCACTTATCAAAAATTCAGAACTAACTCAACTTATCAACTACGACCGTGAGGTGTGAGCATCACCAAGCTCAAAGCAAGAAACCCAAAATAGTAGAAGAGGGAAGTGGGGGATTGAGTTCGAAGCCGCGTAGCAGGACCAAGCCACAGACGGGCCAGACCGACAGTGGGATGGCGGAAGATCGAGGAGGCGGCCCAAACCAGGGGATGCGAGCCGAGCGCAACGGGAAGGGAGGCGCAGCGCAGTGGCAGTAGGGCGGGCGATGTGCACGGGGCGAGGAAGGAGCACGGCGGCGGCAAGTGGGAGTAAGCAGCCAGAGGCGCTGGGTCGGGCGACGAGCCTGGCGAGGCGCCGAAGTGGCCGAGAGGAACTGAAGCAGCAAGGCTGGGCCGAGAGGGCACGGATGTAAGGCTAAGCGCCAGAGGCGACGGCGGCAAAGACGGGCCGGGCTGCCTCCTCGCAGACAATGAAATGAGGGCACGCATGAGCGCCGATGTGCAAAGAGGGCCAAAGGTGGCAAGGCGCTGGGGAAGCTAAAGGGTGGAGGAGGCGCCAGGTTGGGCAGGAGCCGAGGCGTAGCACGCGGCGCCATGGCGGAATGAGCTCCAAGGAAATCCCCAGGAGAGAGATGGGGAAATTGAGGAATGAAGAGGAAGCGAACTGCGGACGGGGTTGGAGTTGGGGGTGAGTGCTTGGGCTGCCCGCTTGGTCCCGAGTCGCGATGCTTGGAGTTGGGCCGTAGTGGGCTGGTCACTGGACACGGGTGGTGTGGGATGGTCGGGCTGAATGCCTGAATCGCCGATCGGGGATGGCAGTGCAGTGCACAGTTGTCAGCTTGTATTTCCAGTATATATACCTAATATACATCATAAATACTGGGTTTTTCTCCAAAAATTTTGGGTGTACATCTGTACACCCATGACTCTATACTAGATCCGCCCCTGTCTGCTATCATGCCTTTACTCCTAAATACATACTCTGCTACTAGCTATATATTGTACTGTTTAAACACGGTGTATCTTTTTACAACACATTCGTTTGTGCAGCTCTTGCCTTTTTCCACTTCGAGTTTTTATACTTCTGCTTTTTCCGTATTCCCTCTTTATTTTCATTCACTTACATTCCATGACATGCTTCTCGCAGGATACACGCTGAGGCAATCCATCTTATAGCATGATTTTGTAAAAAAAAAAAAGAGAGCAGTGTTCTGCTTATTTTTTTTTTACTCTAGGCTGATGCTTTTACATTACACACACACACAAAAAAAAAACCGACTGAAGTCGCACATCTGACTTTTATACAGAAAAAATGTCTATTATTTCTTCCAGTTCCCTTTATTTTCAGACTTAAAACATACACACCAAACTTTACAGAAATTAAATTTGGACAGAAATTATGTATCAATACGATACGAAAACGACAGCAAAAAAAAAGAAAAGAAAAGTCACCGCAGCCTCCTCAAACCTATAGAAGATCGTATCCGCGCCGTTCGCGGGTTAGCTTCTAGTAAAACAAACAACTGACAACCTCCATCAGGTGACTCGTAGCTACACCTGTTACCTGTAGCTCCTCTCCCATGGCTCTTTTCCGTGTTGCGGTCTCCTCCTTGCTCCTCGGTCATGCTCACAATCTCCGAACAAAGATTTTCTTCATCAAATAGTACTTGGCATCTTCCTATTCGGACCAAATTACCCCTATCAACTCTATGCGATTTGGTCAAAAATGCTAAGCTAGCATTTAGAAATGGAGGGAATAACCATCGTCTGGTCGTAAAATTAATTTCTCTTTCTCGTTTTGCATATACAGTTTGGACGTTGTTTAGGATACTAGGCACGCAAAGTGTGGGAAACCAAACCTTTTCATCTCCAACAAGGGAGGCAGAAGAATGCGCAAAGGGCAGAATGAATAGTATTACATTGTGGTAGTGCTACTCATCTCATGGGCGCAACACGTGCGCCTCCACTCGATGTACCGTGGGAAATACGGAAAGCAGCACGGGAATGCAGGATCACACAAGTTGCGTGAACCCAGGATTCTGCAGGATCGCACGAGTTGCGTGAACCCAGCCAGAATCCTCTCTTTTAGCTAAAGTGGACTAGCATGTTGACAGATTATATATAAATTAGCTACTCGTTTTACTCGATTTTAAAAAAAAATTGGCCCGTGCTGCCTCCTTAATTCCAAAAATAGTTCATTTGGTATTAAATTTGCAAATCTGCCCATTGCTGAACGCGGAATTACCTAGCACTAACATGTGGCATATCCCGCGCTCAGAGGCGCGAAAAGCTGGTGACCAACATGACAGACTAGGCAGGCGCGAAACCAAACGGCGCAGCGCGGAAGGTGGTAGGCCCGGCCACCTTCCGCGCCACTGGAGCGCGGCAACTGCATTAGCCATTACGGCATTGCCATTAGGCATTAATGGTAGCATTACAGCAGAATTGCATGCATGCTTGCATACAGCACTATGGGAGAGCGGAAGGCAACCGCGCCTTGGTTCCGTGCCCACTAGCCTGCTGCGCTGGCCAGTGGTATTTCGCGCTTCCCGAGCGCGGGATGATGTACCACGTGTAAGTGTCTGGTAATTCCCCGCTTGGCGGGGGTAGATTCGTAAATTTAGTGCTAAAAAGATATTTTTGGAATTAAGTTGGTAGTACAATGCCAAATTTAAAAAAAGATTTGTTTTACACAGCAGGGAACGTCGTACCCACCACTGGGAGACGGCTGGCAAGCAATGGAGTAGCAGCTATTGTAGATGGATAGCTGCCCCGCCAGGCAACAACAGGTCGAGCCAACGAGTCACGGAGTCGGTCAATAACCAATCCCTGGGCTGGGCCAGTTTTCAGAAACCAGCTCGACAGCGTCCGGCACGGCCGGAGCTCCGCGTACCGGAAAGGCGCAAGGAGTTTGGGCGCCGAGTTTAGGATTTGGGCGTCGGCGTGCGCCCTCCCGAAATCCCGATCACGAGGAGGCGGCCGTGTCTTGGTGGGCGTTCAAAGGACGGAGGGCCGACATCTTGAGGTTTGGGCCCCTTTTGGCGGCAGATTTGATTGGGTCGATCGTATGCTACATTAATAGGAAATTTTTTATACGCCACTCTAAAGTTCCTAGCTCCCTAATCTGTCATTACAAAGTGATCACCCCTTTTATGCCACTGCGAACTCAAAATCAAACCTTTTTATGTTAGCGATGACCAGTCAAGCCGTAAAGTAGCCATGAAAAGACCATTTTGCCCTTGTCATCTTTCTCTTCCTTCTTCTCTGTCGCACACATCACACACACAGAGAGCGACGACTGCCGCTGGGCTTCTCCATGAGGCCATCGACGCCACTATCAGGCTACTCCATGAGGCCACCAACGCTACCGAGACTGTCCTCGCCGATGCAGCCAAAAAGTGAGGGCAACACCGAGGTGGCTTGGCCACGGTGGCATGGATAGGCGGAAAGGAGGGCGTGGGCGTTGGGGAAGCAGCGAGCGTGAGTGAGGATGTGAAGGAGATGTGCGTGGGCGAGGAGGGAGGGGCGGGAGGGGTGAAGCGGAAGAGGTGGAGAGCGGCGTCGAGGTCGAGGCAGACACGACGGAGGGTGGCGTGGAGGAGGGCAGGAGTGAGTGGGGAGGAGGAGAAGAGGCGTGTGGCGGTGGGGAAGCGGTGGAGGAGGAGGGGCGAGAGGGGGCAAGGCGAAAGAGGTGAAGGGCGGCGTCGGGGTCAAGGAGGACACGACAGAGGGCGGTGTGGAGGAGGGTGGGGTGAGTGGGGAGGAGGAGAGGAGGCAGGCGGTGTCAGGGAAGTGGTGGTAGAGGAGGAGGTGGGTGAGGCGGCCCAGGAGGGTGGGATGGAGGAGTAGATGCAGTGCAAAGGAAGAAGAGGGGTAAGAGGAAGCGACATTTGTGGGGCATGTAGTGGTCAATATGTACTTGGTGGTGTTGCTAGCGGACGAGAAGGAGGAAGCAGTGGGTGGCGACCGGCGAGGCGGGAGGACGAAGGCGGCGGTGATGCGGGCGAAGAGCGGACGGTGCACGTTCAGGATGTGAAGGGCGGCGACGAGAGACAGAAGAGGAGTGGAGGATGAAGAAGATGAGGTGGGTGTGGGTGAGGAGGCATTTTTAAAAAAGTAGACGAAGAAAATCTAACGGTATTGACAACCGTGGCATAAATGGACATGGTTTCGAGTTCACAGGGCGGACCAGCTCCTTACAAGAAAGAACTCTCTTCTTTACACCTGTACGTCTCCCCGGCTGCCTCATCGCGCCCAGACCCTTCGAGAGAAAGAAGGCAGGCCTCGCTACAAAACTCTTCAGCTTCTCTCGCAGAACGCCCAAGCCCAGCAAAACTCTGGCCATTTTGGCGTGCACGGGTGCCCATCCGTACGTGTCGCTTCCTGCTTGATCGAGCGAGATTGCCATGGCGCGTCGGCCACCGGAGGAGGGGAGGCCGTGGAAGCTTGCAGACCACCCGAGCCTGGGGAAGGGGAAGGGGAAGACGAAGGGGGAGGTGGTGGGTGTGGTCGTGCTGGACGGCGAGGGCGAGGCGGCGTCCGACCCTTCAACTGCATCCACGTCGCCGGCGCCCCCACCCTCGATGCCCTCAAGTAGGCGCTAGCTTTCGTTGATCGGTTGTACTTGTTCATCTTTGTGTACATGTCTCTTGCTGCCGAGAGATGCATGGTCGTTGATAACTCTGCTTGCATGTGTCTCTTGATTTGTGGCACGCACAGGGCGCTCTGGAGAGGTGGAGGCTCATCAAAACTCACAGAACAGTGGTAGGGTCGTAGGGCTGCCCACAGATGATGACATGGGTAACGATTTTTTTATTGAAAATAATATTAATTTAAAAAATAATTACAAAAAAACAGTTGTATTTATTGCTAGTTGTTGTTCCAGCTGTCTATTGTCATTTCAACTGTCGATTTGCATTGAAGAGTGCAAATCGCCAGTTGAAACACGACAGGAATCCGTGAGTTCATGTCACAAGTTCACTGGCTATATATACCCCTAAACTTCAGTGGAAAAATCATTTTAATTCCGAAAAAAAGAAGAGAGACAAAGAGATAAGAGAGAGGAGGAGAGGGAAGAAGAGACGTAGCAAAGCCCTGTCGGTTCCTATCGGAAGAGAGAGAGATGGAGCAACAGATCTGATTGCCCATTTCGCAGGTAAATATTCCTGCAACTTTATACATAAATTCGAAACCTTGTAGGTTAGCAAATAAAAATAGCGACATAGAATTCAATAGATTAGATAATTTTAGTTGTATTGCTGTTTGATATAGTACATCATTTTAGCTGTGTATATTTTTAGTTCATCGTATAGATATTATTTATGTTGCAGTACTCAAATGATTTAGAATAAATACACAAAAATACTAAGTAAACTTTGTAGATTTTCATTTTTGCACGGTTAATATTTTGTTAATGCCAAACATACTTTTTAAACCAGAAAAATAGGAAGACACCTCTAAAAATAGCAAGATATATATGAAAAATATGTAAAAATTATAGAGTAGCTAAATAGGGTATGTAGAGCTTAATCAAGATAATCCCAACATAATTTTGGTTTCTATTTGTACACGATAAATATTCTAATAAGGTCAAAAATACTTTTTAAACTAGAAAAATAGCAAGGCACCTCCAAAAATTTCTCTAAGAAATCCAGAGTAGATACATAGGGTATGTAGAGCTGAATTAAAAAATTATGAACTTATTTTTTGTTTTTATTTGTACGCGGTCAATATTTTATAAATGCTTGAGACTTTTTAAACAAGGAAAGTAGCAAGATACCTATGAAAAATCTGTAAAAATTACAGAGTAGCTAAATAGGGTATGTATCCCAACTTAATTTGGGTTTTGATTCGTGCACGCTTCATAATTTGCAAACAAAGAAAATAGTAAGGCACATATAAAAATTATATCAAAATTCCAGAGTAGCGAAATATGAAATGTGGATGTTAATTAAAATATTGTGAACTTAATTTTAATTTCCATTTGTATACGACAAGATACCTCTAAAAATTTATATGTCAATACAGTTGTGTGCAGATCAGTTTCCAATGTGTTGCTAGTCGTGCAATAATTGAATTAATTAGATATGTCGCTTCTTATTACTTTTTGCATATGTTTCATAATATTTACAATGTGTGCACTGAATTTTTAGGTATGACGGAACCAGGAGCCGATGTGCAGTGATCGTACGAGTTGCTTGACCCGACCATTGACGCGCATCACCGTAGCCGCCACAATACCATTCTCCCTAGGTGGACGAGGCGGCAGTTGAGCTTGGCGTATTACGGCTGCGCATGCCCATGAGGGTATGGAGGGTGGACCAACGTTGGGTTCCGAGGTACGTGTAGTTGTGACCTTCGTGGACTCAATTACAGTCTGACTACCTCGGGTGGACTCACGTTTGTTCTTAATCTTTTCGACGCAGGTTGAGAGCGGCAGGTCTCCTTCCACTAGCGAGGATGGTGGAGGCGATATAGGAGGACGACTAGGACCGCACGTGTGGTGGTCGTATGTCAAAGCGTTTTCCGTAAGACCGGTGCCTCCTGACGGTATTGGTTGACCGGTGGAGGCTGGAAACGCACATGTTTCACCTCCCGTGATGGGACATCAAGTTGACGTTTCAGGATGTGACCTTCCTGATCGGGTTGCCCTGCGCGGGCTTCCCCCTAGTGGCGTATGACGTCTCGGCCACGTGGCGCACGGAGTTCCTCGCGAAGTTTTAGGGGGTGCTATCGCCTAACACTGGCTACAAGGAGTTCAGCACCACCCACAGGCCGTCACTAAAGTGAATCTGCTAGTTCTATGTAAGTTTTTATAACTCTTGTCCTTCCGCTTCAATTGCTTTGTGCAACTTACTGATGTGTATCTGTCTTCTTGCAGCCGGAGTGTATGGCAGAGGACGCATCCGAGAACACGGTGAGGAGGCACTTCGATGCCTACTTGTTGTGGCTGTTCGAGTGGGTGATGTTCCTAGGGTCCCATGGCGACAACGTCGACAAGCACATTATCCGGTACATACGCGAGCTGTCGGACTGGGAGGTGGAGGAGATCCAGCCCTACGTCTGGGGCCCAACGGTGCTGTGCGCGATGTACCACGCCCTGTGCAACACATCCTACCGGGTTCGAGACAACTCCATCCTCTCCAGATGCCTGCTGCTTCTTCAGCCGTGGTCCTTCGAGCGTTTCTAGATCAGACGACCACGGCTGGACTTGAGGGCCTACACAGTCTCCATGTACGCCAACGACAACAACATGGACCGACCGACCATGTGTAAGGTGTGGTGTCGTCGACGGGTAAGTTTTCTAAACATTTATTCTTTTTGTAATGTAATTCAATTTCTTGTGCTAAGTTTTCATTATTCCATTCCACAGGTCACCTTCACTCCGATCACTATGCATGCGTCCTATCTGGACTACGTTGTGATGTTCAATCAGTTGACGGATGATCGCGTCATCTGAACACCGTACACTCTCAATAGGGTGTACGCGCGCGCGCACCGATGCCTGTCGAGCATGTGAACGAGAGACCATGCGTATTGGTACACGCGGAGTAGCCTGGTGCACGATGTCTTCATGGAGGAGTACCACGTGCACAGGGTGGTGCATCAGTTCGGTCTGCGACTGGAGGTCCCAGTCCCCTGGGACCAGCAGGTGGTGCCGAACGTCCATGGGTATGTTCACGTTTTACTTCCGTCATACCATTTTTCTTATGTACCTACGAAACAATCATTTTGTCTTTCACAGGTATACTAGAAAGGGAATACTTGCTAGAACTTCTTGGATTGATAGGATATTCCCTTAAGTTCAGGGCTGGCCTAGCGCCTTAGAGGATATCGTCCAGGAGGATGCTCCCTACGACCTCGGAACATACGAGGAGTACATCGAGTGGTGTCGGAACCTTGAGTAGCACTCCGATACCCTCTGTGCTCACTGGACTAGTCCCACGATCAGTGGCTGGTCTGCACAGTGATCAACAATGATGTCATCACAACCATACAACAAACTAAAGATGAAGCAGGCAAATTAACAATAATAACAACAAAAGACCTTATAGTCAAACTTTTTACAGAGGTCTTGCCACGCAGGGCTAACATCAAGAGAGAGGTCGCAGCGGGAAAAACAAAACACAACACGCGGAGGTCATTCGACATGCCCACAGGCAATTGAGTGGAGGACATCCTAGCACGAGAGGTCTTCAAAGAGGTCGGAGCACCCTGGGAGGTCTTCTTCAGCTGCTGATCAACCAAAGGGCACAAGCCATGAGTACTTTGAATGTACTCAGCAAGCCATAGGGAAATGTATGCAATAATATTCATGCAGGTCTTGACAGGGTTAGCTTTATGGTTGCTTTGCAGAAAGCAATATTGAATTGAAATACAATAAATAGATTGTAAAGCACAAGTTGAAAGATTATCACATAAGTAGACAAGTTTTCTTTTGAAACAACTCGTGACCACCCTAGTCACTACCCA
The DNA here is from genome assembly GCA_036346405.1 of Phyllostachys edulis. Classification (NCBI taxonomy): domain Eukaryota; kingdom Viridiplantae; phylum Streptophyta; class Magnoliopsida; order Poales; family Poaceae; genus Phyllostachys; species Phyllostachys edulis. The sequence continues at coordinate 77,334,276 of CM070550.1, read as the reverse complement.
GACCGCTCACGACCACCCTAGTCGTGAGCTAGACCACTCATGAACACCCTGGTCGTGAGCCAGACCACTCCAACAAGTTTTGAGAAAAGTCTACCCCTTGCGTGAAATCACCAGGCATGTCCATAACCGGGGACACGGCTATTCGAATAGATTTACACTCTGCAGAGGTTGTACAGATTTACCCACAAGATACGAGTCCTCTAATTTGTTTGGCACCCGTCGATGCCCCTACTCACTTCCTTGGGTAAGCAGGCTAGAGCACGTGACAAGGCCTTTACAAGGTTCTGTTTTGACTCAGTTCCGTTAGCTAAGGTTTCGCCTTACTGGCCCCCTCTTGCGCCAAGTGTGGGCGTCTAACCCAGCTCCTTCCACACTTTCACTAAAACGGAACCGAATCAAAGCATTGCCAATTAGTTGGCCATGTCCACCCCATCCTGGACATGTGGTTGCACGGTATGGCCCAGATCGAACTCTTACAAGGTTAAGTCCTTAGTGAGTGCTCAGGCAAGACCTCCACATCCCAGTGTGCTTCCTACACCTCCTTTACTGCACGATCACTCGCCCAAGTGAAAACATTATGGGTTCAACCCGGCCAATAACCACCCTAACCATGGCACCACAAATTTTATTAGCGACCACGTAGACCAGGGCAACGCTTGCCAAGACAATACATGCCAAGATAATTCGTGCCACAATTCCATATTCACTTAGTCAAATTTAACATATTTGAGATAAGTGATTGAGAGACAGCACATAACTAAGCATGTCTAAGTAATATACGCACCCAAGTTGGTTATCACAAAGGGATCCAACTAAGATAACCCAATCTATGGTGGTCCAACGATACATGACAACATATCAATCACAAGTGTCCACGGAGTCATACTGCCAAGGAGGGGTTTAGCTACTTCCCAAAACTATTTTTATACAAATAGCCATGCATGTTGATATAAAACAAAGTAATTTTGCAAAACTAGGTTCAACATGATCAAAGGTCTACGACTTGCCTTCGATGTAGAGCTGAGGTTCTTCGGTAGAGGTCGCTGGGTCCACGAACTCTTCAGTGAAGCCGGAATCTACACGGGCGAAAAAGAGCCAAATAAATACAACGAATTCAAATAAAAAACCAAAACTACCAAATAAGAACAAAAAAAAGAAACACTGAAACAGAAACGGACTCTCGGGAGGAGGTCCTGAGGAGGAGGTCCACAGGAGGATACGACTACCCACGTGGTCGTAAAGAGATATAACAACGCAACGTGGTCGTGAGAGCAAAAAGAGAACAATGCATGAAGGAACTCACCCAAGCACACACACACATAGAGAGAAAAGATGGGAGGAGGACGGCGAACAGCGTGGGTGCTCCGGTGAATTCTGCGGCGTCGAGGAGGTCGAAGGTGGCGCAAGCTCCAGCGGCTCCTTGGTGATGAGGGGGCTTTAGCGGACTCCTTGGCAAAACTTCAAGCACGGTGAAAACAAGGTGAGAGCAAGGGAGACCTAGGTGAGGAAAAGATGATGATGGAGGGTTGCTCAGGCTTTTATAGACAGGGAAAACGGGAAGAGCAGCTGAGAGACTCAAAGACACACGTGTTCAAGGGTAGGTGAAGGAGAAGATGGGAGCAGGTCGGGGAGTAGACAAGAGGGGGAAGCGGGTACTACAAAAAGCGGTAGCATTTAATGCGACACAACATCATTTAATGGGCTAAGACCATTGCGTCAGAAGTGACGCAATGGGTGGAAGGAGAAGGTGAACAGAACTGACAGGTGAGGGTGGCCAAAACTTGAAAAGGTGGTCCAACCAAAGGGGAGGTCGAGACCAAGGAGGAGGTCGTGACCCAAGAGGGTGGTCTTTGCAAAAAGACCAAGAGGGTGGTCGCGGCCCAAGGGGTGGTCGTGGCCCAAAGGGTGGTCGCGGTCTAAAGGGGTGGTCTTTGCAAAAAGACCAAGGGGGTGGTCTTTGCAAAAAAAACCAAGAGGGTGGTCTCGCGGCCCAAGGGGAGGTCGCGGCACAAGGGGAGGTTGTCAGGACCACCCGGAGGTCTTGGACTAAGAGAGAAGTCCAACGAGAGGGAGGTCTAAACCAAAAGAGAGGTCTAGACTGAGAGGGAGGTCCAAACAAGGGGTGTGGGGTGAAGAGAAGCGCGGTGAAGCGGGGCTACCCGATTTTGATCGGGAGGTTCAAAAATGATTGGACGTTCGGACCGGTTGAACGCGCCAACAAGATCGGGCCGTCCAACACAGATCGGACGGTTCAAAACGAAGTGGACATTCGGACTAGCCGAACGTGCCAACAGGATCGGGCCATCTAACACAGATTGGACGGTTCAAAACGAAGGAGGCGTGGAGCTGAGCCGCGCGGGGAGAACGGAACGAGCAGAGAAAGAGAAAACTACACCAGAGAACTCCAACAAACCCAGAACAAATAAAATTTGATTTAATTGCAGTCTGATTTAGTCATTTTAAACACTTTTACTTCCAAAATCTCAAGTTAAGCTTTAGAACTTCAACAAAACCAAATGGCTGTTTTTGCTTTTTTTGAAAATTCAGAAACTCAGAAAACTTGGGACGTTACAAGTGGTACTCCAGTCGGACGAGGGTTCGCAGCGTCAGGGTTGTGGCTGACCCACCACAACACAAGACCGCGGCATTTGACATGTACCCCACCTAGTCGGACTCCACATTTAATCGTGTGGTACGTATTGAACGGTCTGTACATCTTATTTGCTTCGCAAGTTTTTGGTTTCTAACTTATTAATTATGTGTACAAGTCGATGTACATTGGGAGATGCGCAAGTTGGCGACCTCCGTGCGTCGTATGACGCTCGGGGATCACTTCAGCATGACAGCGTAGGAGATGAGAGAGGTCATGGACCGGTTCGTCGAGAAGACGAGCCGAGACATCCAGCTGGCATCTTGCCGTAGGCCGAGGGAGGTGGTGGATCCATCTATGCGTGGACGGGGGGTGACAACGGTGCATCGCGCCCCACGGATCCTCACCCGGATGAGGCCAGAAGCCACACGTGAGGTACGCCCCAAGAGGGCCTATGAGTAGATATTTGTTCTTCTAAATATCAGTCATATCATGTAAATATAAATATCTGTACAACTTACATTATGCTAGTCTCGTGTTTCGGTACTATTTCTTCTTGTGTGTACAAATAACCATGTGAGGTAGTCAGCTGTAACATCCCAAGTTATGTTACAAAAATAAAATAAATAAGGTTATTATTTTATTGGATTTTTGGAAATTTAAAATAATTTTATTGCTTTTCTTGAATTTTCTAAGTTTTAAAAGTCAAAAAATAAAATTTAATGAGTTTTCTGTTTTTTTATTTAAAATAAAAAGTAAAATTAAACTAACTTTTTGAATTTTCTCTTTGATCAACATGCTGAAAATTCAGACTTTTGCATATTTTAAGCTTATTTGTGATTTTTGTATCTCCAAATGGGTTCATAATTTGAGGAATATATACTGATGACTTTTTATCCTCTATAGTTTATCTTCTATGCCAAATTTTATCAGATTTATTAAAACTCTTTTAACCAGTTTTTCAGCTATATTTCGAAGCTCAAATGGAATGTAAAATCTGAAAACCTAAACTTTCAGTTTTCTGAAACTTTGCGATTTTCATATCTTAAAAACGGTTGACATTTGGTTAAGTCTCCCAAAATTAAAAATGTGTGTATTTGTAAGGACTAGCTCCATGATTTATCTCAAATTTTTCCGAGCTTGTTTCCACCTTTTTCCCAATGCATTAAGAAATTTAATGCACACATCTCTTTGGATTTTGAGAAAATGAGCATGGTATATTTATGAAAATGTTTATTGGGAATATTTCAAGAGAGAGCTTATTTGAATATGTTCCAAATATCATTTCCTTTAGAAAAATCAAAATATTGCCTTATTTCAAGTTGTTTTGCTCTTTTCGGCCATAAAGGGGAAGTTTGTGACTTCTTATGGTTTCCTTCAAATTTCTTGATACAAAATTCCTATGTTGGTCATATGTATCTATTTCATACTTTTTATGACCATATTAGGATGAATTCTTTGTCAAGCTCATTGTTTTGCAATGACTCCGTTTTGGCTAAACTTTATTTTGTATCTTTTTTTTTGTGATTAATGCCAAATGGGGGAGAATTTTTGTGAGCTATGTATTTTTCACATTTGAATGATTGATATATTCTCTTGTGATTTAACCTTATTTCATGCATGTCTTGAGGAGGAGAATCTCATTCATACACATAGCCTCCTATATGGATCATGTGCATAAGCTTGCCATTCTCATATACGTAATGCTTGAAGCTTTAATTGCTTAGTAATATGCATGAATATATTTTAATAGCTTAAATTCTTATCCTATGTTGATTTATATCCAAATGTTGTTATTAATAAAGGATTTGTCATCAATCACAAAAAAATGGGGAGATTAAAGAATCTAGACCCGCCATTATGTGTTGATGGAGTATTTTGGTAATTAATGACAAATCTATATGTGAGACTAACACTTTTGTTGATATACCTATTGTGTAGTATTATTTGGATAAAAAGGTGAAAATCATGGAGGTATGCACTCGACATCATATTCTTATATCTTGTTGCATTCCTCGGATCCAAAATATAGGCTGAACCCCACTAAAAGTTTAACTTGAATATGTGAATATGTTTTTATTACACATTCGTGTATACACATATTTAGGGGGGTTCACTCTATGTTTTATGGTTTCATTAGTATTGGTCCTTGTTCTTTATCCACTTATATTGGAGATCTCTACTTTGAAACATATCCTTTGAGTATATAAAACTTGTGTAGTTCATATATACTCATATTGCTTTATATTCAATTATTTGCAATTGTGTTATGGGATTAATGTGTGTGCTAAGATGTTTTAGAAGCTTAGTCCTGGAGTTTGATTGATGACATGAAAAGAAAATGCAAAGATGATGAAAGATCAGCATGGCTCAAGATAAAGGAGTCATGCATTGCATTTTAAATAACTTATGGAAGAATTTCAGTGGAAATCGGTATGACCGCATTTGGTAAGCGGTACTACCGATGTGCAGTAGTACCGGGTTTTATTTGGCGGTATGTTTATTCCAGAGAGCATGTTTTTGAAAGTTTTCTTGAAATCCCAAAATCGATATGACCGCATTTGATGAGCGGTATTACCGCAAGTCGGTAGTACCGAAATCTAGTTGGCGGTATGTCTTTAACAGAAAGGATGTTTTTAGGAGTTTTTCTTGAAACCTAAAATCGGTATGACCGCAGTTCTTGAGCGGTATTACGGTAAGTCGGTAATACTGAGTTTCACATGGTGGTACGTTATTTCCAGAGATGGCATTTTTCTTGTGATTTTGATCCTCTGGAAATCGGTAGTACTGATTGAGCTGAGCGGTATTACCGTCGTGCGGTAGTACCGACCCATGTGAGTGTGGTAGTACCGCACCTGAAAGTAATGGCTTGTTTAGAAGCATTTAATGCAGGTATATCTTGGTAATTAATGTCAATCAATTGTGGGACTACATTTTCCATGAGTTGGATAAATATATTATGTTCCATGATGATGGAGACTTTGGATGACATCATCAGTTGATCGTCATTAAGTTAAGGTTCAAGAAAAGGACGCATCATGTGTTGATGCATATCAAGATCTCGAAGAGGAGATGATAATGAGTTGATCATCAAGTCAAGAGAAGACCCTTCATGTGTTGATGGAGGTCACGTGAAGGATGCATCACAGGTTGATGCATATGAAGACAATGACCTGGACTTGAAGAGAAGATGTGCGTCATCAAGCTTCAAGAGGATGCTCAAGGCGAAGGTATAACTAGCTAGGGCTAAGGATGTATTCCTAATCTTTTACCGGTCTTGGTGTTTGGTTGGAAGACCGAATTGCTAGTATAGAACTGCCGTACTATTAAGAGGGGTCTTGTCTAGTAGCTTGAGTCTCATCATGTGTTGATAGCTCAATCTCGCTTGCTCTAGCTCTCCATGGCATGATGCTATTATTTGCGAATATGTTTTGCAAATAGCTGAGGCTAATGCATCTAATCCTTGTAGCATGTCACTATACTTTGCAAATGTGTTTTGTAAATAGTTAAAATCCATGTACCTACTCCTTGTGGTATTATTTAAGTTTCCAAATGTGTCTTGCAAATTGTTGGGATTCATGCATTTTTCCTTGGCATAGTCTAAGATTGCTTGTTGCTATTTTCTTAGACTTAGACTATGGTTGTGACTCTCTCGAGTTCTTGTGCTTTATGCATTGATCTAATGTGTTTGATATCATGCAATCAGTTGGGTTGTGTATCCCTCTAAATAATCTTTTCATAGAGTCCAAGATCACTCAATTCCGACATCGGAGTCAAAAGTTATGACATTTTTCCCCGAGTGTCGTCTGTGCTAAAATTAGACTCCGGTAATACCGCTCGAAAAGAGTGGTACTATCACTGAGCGGTAGTACCGGCCCCTGTGAGTGCGGTAGTACCACACCAAACTTTCAACGGCTAGTTTTTGAGCATTTAATGCACCATGTTAAAACTTCTTTGTGTCATTGTGGTTTGCTCTCTTGTGATTTACTTTGTGTAATTTACATTCATAGAATTAAATTGCTTACATGTCTTTGTATGTTTGCTATCATTATCAATAGCCTTATATTGTTGGTGCACTTAGTCAAGACTAATTGATTTAGGTTTTAATTGAGCAAAACCGAATTAATTTATAATTCCGCATAAAACTCGGTTTTAGCCAAAAGATTGTAAAAACCGCCAATTCATCCCCACTCTAGTCGGCCTCCTCGATCTTACAAGTGGTATCAGAGCTTGATCTCTCATTTATTAGACTTAACCATCTAAAGAGTAAAGGATGGCGGTTAGTGATATAGGGCACCTCAGTGAGACATCTTTATTTGATGGTACAAATTATGATATTTGGAAAATCCGCATGTCTTCTTAGTTTAAGGCCACAAGCCCTAAAATTTGGTGGATTATAGATGTGAGCTTTTCTCCTCCATTGGATCCTCTTGCTCCAACAAATGAGGAAGAGTAATGCTCACATATCGACGCTCAAGCAACTTATGCTTTATGTAGTGCTTTGAGTATAAAGGTGTTCGATACCGTATGCAATCTCAAGAACACTCATGAGATGTGGAGACAACTTCAAGATCATTATGAAAGGTACACCTCAACTAAGGATGATTTCATAGAAGAGTGGATGTCGAGAGAAGAATGCTCAACCTTTAGCTCCGACAATGAAAATTCCACAAGCCCCTCCACATCAACTCATTGCTTTATGGCTAAAGGTAATAAAGAGGTAAATAATGATGAGCCTTCATATGATGAGTTAATGGATATGCTAGGGGAAAGAGAAGATGAAATTCAAGGTTTAAAAAAAGTGCATATATCTCTTGAAAATAATTTTGATTTGCTAAAAGAAGAACATGGATCTTTCCTTCTCAAGGAAGTCACTAGGTCCAAGGTGGTTATAGGCATAACATGTAATTTATTAGATGATTTGCCATGTGCAGCTCCTAACTCTTGCATTTCATCTAAGGTTAGCTTATCCACCTCTTGTGATGATTTGCTTGATATACCTTGTTGCTCAAAAATAGACGCTTCTATTTCCGCTATATCTTGTGATACTAACCTTATAGAGGAAAACAAAGAGCTCAAGGCCCAAGTCACAAAATTGGAGATTGAGTTGGAAAGAAGTTTCAAAGAGAAGGCCACTCTCGATGATATATTGAGCAAGCAAAGAAGCTTGCAAGATAAGAGTAGAATTGGCTTCACTCCCAAGAAGAAGGAAAATAGCAAGACAAGGCACAATGCAAGACACACGAAGAATATCACGTGATTTGATTGCCATGAGAAGGGTCACCTTGCCTCAGTGTGACCAAACAAGATGAATGACAAGCAAATGTCATCAAAGAAGAGGCAAGCCGACAATAAGTAAGACAAGAAGACAAAGGATGGAAGAAAATATCAAACTTGCTACAATTGCCGGGAAAAGAGACATTTTAGTAAGGATTGTCCAAAAAGTATCACTCCTAAGCCTATTATCTATAATAATTATTATTTACTTAGGAAATATGATAATAGTAGGGTGATTGCTAGAATTGTTAGTTCACCTAAGATTATTTCTAGGGCCATTTGGGTATCCAAATCTCTTGTGACTAACATTCAAGGACCCAATCGATTTTGGGTACCATAAAGTGCTTAAATGATAAATATGTACTTGGAGAGGTATTGGAGGTTTGGATCACTCATGAAGAAGTGTATTCCACCATGTGCAAAATTGAAGCCAAACTTAAAGATGATCATTTCATATCAAGAGCCAATAGTATCTTGGTAAGAAGTACTTACATTGAAGTATCTAGCCCCTAGCCTTGTGTAGGTTGCATTGCATTCATGAAATTCCTTTTTTTTTAAAAAAAAAATGTGTTCTTGCTCTTGTCCAACAACTTCATTATTGAAATCTTGAGCAAGATGGGTGTGGCACATTAAGGGGGAGTGCTAAATCATAATCATGTATATCACATCCCTAAGTGTGCCCAAATTGATTAAGTGCTAGTATTGATTTTCAAAATTGAGCCATTTCACCAAAGGTCAATTTTTGAAATTATTATTATATCTTTGAAAAACCAGTTGCAAATTATTCAAAGGTTTTGACTCAAGAAAAACATATTTCAAGTAAAAATGAGTTTATATCCAAAATTCTAGATTATAGTATCTTGTTTTTAACATAAACTAGATTTTTGTGTAAAATATATTCTTTTTTTTTTTTGAAAACCGTCCCAAAAGAAATATCCTAGAGTTGTCTATCTAAAACTTTTTGGTATTAAAAAGATTTCCAAAAGGCCAACCCAACAAAAGTTATTTGATTTCGAAACTTATCTAAAATACTATTTTGACCTAAGTGGTCACAATCTAGCACTTAAGTGAGTTTTGCTAATTGAGCCAAAAATTATTAACATATATTGGCTCACAAGGGTATTTCAAACTCGTACATGCAAATGGATGTTAAAAACACCATCATATGCTCATGTTTGCAATCTTGAAGAAGTTTATTGAAAATGAGCTTGTTTTGAAAAATAAAAGTATAACTTGTTAAAAACTATCTTTAAAAGAGCTTTAACTTTGGCATATAGTTGGAAATACTCCAAAAGTGGTTTATATTTCTTTGTGAAAATTGTTAGAGCAAATTACAACATGATATCTAACTTATCCTCAAAATTTCAATCCTTGGCGTGCATTTTGTTGCACCCCTAAGACAATCAAGATCTCCTCGTGAGACGATCGGTTCAATGGTCTAACCGCATCTTTGCCGCCGGTTTGACTAGACCTAGAGAGACTTGCCGGATTTGTCCAAATTGTTGATTTTCAAATTTCCTCTGCCATTCTCTTTGATCCCCAAAGTCAAGTTGATCCTTGTTATCCTTACTAGCTACCCTCAAGCACCTTCTTGGCTCTATATGCCATTTTGATCGTATTGTGATATTTTTGTCATAAAAAAAGGGTATACTATCTAAAAGTGGTAGCACTTTTGATCATCTTGATCTCGGCATAAGATTCATCTTTGTTATTACAAGTGATATCATCTGGTACCTAATTTCCTTCTTTGCTGAGCAAAATCTTTCCTTGACTAAGCTCTCTCCAATATGTGGTATCTCCTAAAGTGGTATCTCTTACAAGTGGAAAACAAGTGTTATCCCCCCACTAATGGTATCTCCTGGTTTGGTTACTTCCAAATGATTACCTAATCTCAAGTGGCAATTACTGAAGATCTCTCAAGCAGTATCAAGTGGCTTACAAGTGAACTACATGTGGTACCTTCATTATCCAAGTGGAATCTAAAGTTGGTATCCACAAGTGGATTTCAATCCTTCAAGAGAAGATCAAGTACCCAAATCAATTTTATGTCTACAAGGGATATTAGTTGTGCATACAAATGGTACCAAGTATTTACAAATAGAATCAATTATTCTTGGTATCAATTATTCTTACAAACGGTATCAAATGTCATCATAAGTGGTATCAAATTTCAAAGTGGTATATATTCTTCATGGAAAAGACAAAAAGACCACAAAAGGTTAAAAACACCTATTATAGAGAAAAATGAGAAATATTTGATGTCTAAGTTTTCGGTGCTTGATGACAAGGAGGGGAGAGATGACAAAGGAGAAGATGATAAGATGGAAAAGAATCCTTTATGTGTCAAAGAAGAAGAAAGAAATGCTAAGAGAAACTTTTGTGTAAGGGGGATTTTTTCTTTGTGAAAAACTTATTAAATATTTTGGGCTTACTTAAAAACAGGTAAAGTATTAATATTGGAAAAGCTATTTTACCTAATTGCCAAAAATGATTTATGGATCTTATGAATGCATGTTTTTCATTCTCATTACTTCATTTGGTATTTTTGGAGTGAGATTACCAATGATATGCAAGTTTAGCCTTTTTAAAGAGTCCCTTTGGTCAAAAGTCAAAAATCTTGCTTAAAAGGACAAAATTTACGAAATGATTGTCAAATATCACACAACATGGCACACCACCTCATCGCCACCTTGTCACCTCTGCCTACGTGGCTGCCACATCCTAGCCCACGTGGCATTTTTTTATTTTTCTTTAGGAAATATATTTCGGCCGAAAATCCATTTTCCACCCACTGACATCATCATGACGTAGTAATTGATTTTCCTTCAGAAATATAATTATAGAAATTAAGAAAATTCTAATTCTTCCATTTCATGTGATTTTTAATCTTTCGAGAGCCTGTTCTCCTTCGTTTGAGCCCTGATTCAAGTGATTCAAATTTCTAAATTCATCTAAAATAAAGATATAGATATCTATACTAAAATTATTTAATTTAGAGTTTATTTGAATTTTATTTGAATTTGCTTGTTTTCACGTATAGATTTCGATGACATCGAAGAGTTAGATTTTAACGCCGTTTCAGAACAACGACTCTTTGAACAAGACAAGTTACATCCTTTGATCATGTTTGATCCTAATATTTTAAATTGTTTAAATTTTGTTTTAAATTATTATTGCATGTTTATTTGCATTCAAGTTAATTTAAATCTTTAATTTAAATTTATAGTTATTCCCAATTCCATTTGTATGGCCAAATCTTGAAATTGACATATCCATACATTTTTACCTTAGATAAAATCTAGTTGATACAATAGTATGAACTAGAACATTTTAGAAAAATTATGGTTAGTCATGCTTAGACCCAAAAGTATTTGATTTGGAAATTTTCAGCCAAAAATCAAATGTGGTTTAAATTATATCCATGGCATTGGTGTGTCATGGAAGTTTACAAATGATTTGAAAAGCAAAATAAAATAAAAAACTGGTTTAGACTTGGGCGAAATAGAAAGTTGGTGGGTGCAAGTTTATGCATGGGCTCTTCTCAGGAATGGTCAAGGCCCAGGGATTGTTTTGGAAGTCGCCAGTTAATTAAGGATCGGTCTGCGAGCTACGGATTGTAAAGTCCTTCCGTACTACCACAAGTCTGGAGTGGGACAGGCCTAGCAAACTAATTTGTAACGTTTCAATGTGGTTGTGCCATCTGGTTGTGTGGGTGTCAGAATGACCTACTTTTTATGTATTCCCACATGGCACAAGAGGGGGCTTCCGGCAGATGGTTTAATCCAAAGGAAGTGAAACCTTAGCAGGCATAACTATTTTGGAATGGCGCATTGTAAAGGCCTTATGATAATCACTTAGTTGCACACCTACGAAAGTATGTGAGCGAACATTAAAAGTTGATTATCTGTTGTGGGTAAAGTTGTACAACCTCTACAGAGTGTAAAACTATTCAAATAGCCGTGTCCACGGTCATGGACATGCTGAGCAAAGTCTTTCGCGGATTAGACTATGGTTTTATTTTAAAAATGTTTTGATAAAAATGATTTCATGGATGTTTATTCCATGTGGGAAATTTAGGCAGAAAGCCTGGTGTAAGGGGGTTAGCCCATCACCATTTGTGTATGGAGGTTTGTCCTACACTTAAGAATTGATGTATCAAATTAAAAGTTTGACTTTTAGTTATTAGGTAAAAACTGCCATGGAACTTAGTAAATGTATTTAAACTCGAAAACATAGCTTTGTGCAAAATAGCCATATGATCATTCCCTTGACATTATCCTGCATGCATTATATCTTTTATTGGGCATAACTTGTGGAGTACATTTTTGTGCTCGCCCTTGTTTAATAAAAATATTGTTCAGAGGAGAAAGACTTTGCTACCGGTGTGTATCTCGACGACTAGGCCGTCTCCCTAGTCGATTGCCTGTGGTAGATTAGCTGGGCTGTACTACTTCTTCATCGTCTTCTGCTGTGTTCTTTATTGTTGGCTCGTAAGTTTTTCTTGTAATAAACTCTGATATTTATTAATAAAGTTGTGCGATTTATGGATGTTACCATATCTGTTTACTGTGTGAACTAGCTACTGACCATGGGACTAGTTCAGAAATACACAGATGACTTGGGGTTATTACTCTTGGGTCCGACATAAGCATCGCGATACCCCACCTTTTCAGACCTTAAAGACCGCACAGGGTCACGCCACACATTGCCACTTTTCAAGTCATGGTAAAATCATAAGGTCATATACAGTTTTTAATATAAGCCGTCTGTGATACTAGCTCATCACAAATGGTTTTTGTTTGAAACCGTCTATGATTCGTGAAAATTTTTGAACGCTTGCGCGGGAGGCGAAATATTTTGACACTGTCCTTATATATTATACTCACCCCCGCCTTGTCTTCCATCAGTCTCTCCCTCTCCCCTCCCCACGCCGAGCTCCGATGGCCACCCTCGATTCCTTGGCGCGGTTCAGTGAGGAGACGCAGCCGACGACAACGAGGAGGACGGGTGACGCGCAGGAGCTCCATGTCTGCCGTAGGAAGCCGACACGCGTCCATAGCCTGCTATTTCACGACGCCTCTAGTGAGCGGGGCGCTGCGGCTCGACCAGTACCGCTATATCTGGCCGCTCCCCATCTTGGCCTCAGGTGAGCATGAAGTTTTGCCCCCAAATCCCCATCCAAGTTCCCTTCTCACTCTGATTTTGTCCCCTCCATCCTGTCAGATTTCGTTCTCAGAGAGGACCCCTATCTGTGGTCGACAAGGGAGGCCAATTCGGTTCGAGATGGACGCCTCTACTCGACCTCGTCCTCGTTAGAGAGTGAGCCATTGATAGATTGAGAGAGAGAGAGAGAGTATCTTTTAATCACCTTCTTAGAAACTATTGAAAGAGCATATGGAAACTACAGTCCAGCAATTGATTGGTTTGGCTCAAAATTCGAATTTTTTTTGCTATAGAAAAAACTATCACATACGGTTTTTACTAAAAACTCGTCTATGATAGTTTATTTTCACAGACGGTTCTGAACAAGAACCATCTGTGATAATTGACTATCACAGACGGTTATTGTTCAGAACTGTCTGTGATAGCTTTTTTCACAGACGGTTCAAAAACCGTCTATAATGACATCATATTATCACTGACCCATAAAGTCAGACGGTTTAGAAAATCGTCTGTGATGACAATTTTGAACCATCTGTAGTGAACTTTTCTGTAGTAGTGATACCACACTCCGCCACGCCACCTTTTCAGACTGAAAAAACCATTATAAAAGGAGGGAGAACAAAACTAGAGGAGAAGAGAGCTGGAGGAGAACACTACACCACCACACCCAACACTTCACCAAACCCACATTTTTTTTTAATTTCATGCCAAAGGGGGCTATTTGTGTTATTGCGCCACCGATCTCGCAATCTCTACTTCATATTTCGTAATCTTCTCCAATTTCGGATTCTGAACTACACAGACACTTCAAGGTATTACCAAAAAACTTTGTGAAATACACTAAATCTGTAGGCTGAATTCTCTACACATAAATTAAAAATAAATAAATAAAGGGCCTTGTCACCATTCCAATTAGCCAAAATCATACAATTCTATAATCCGATCGAGACATAGCTGTATAGTCCAACCAAAATTTCTTTTAAATCCAACTTCTCTATTTAATCATATTCAATTAAGTCCAACATGACCAATACACCCAATTAATTCCATACTTCTTGATTCAACCTAATCCGCCAAAATCAACATCACGAATTGGTAATCCTATAGTCCAATCTTTCAACAATCATGTAATTCTTTAATCAAAAATCCAATTGTAATATATTTCTATATCTAACATCCAATAATTTCTATAATCTGATTATGTGATCCACCAAAGATTTATTCCAATAATCCTTCCAAGATATATTGCTTTATTTCATCAAAGATATATTTCTAAGATCAATCAAGACGTATTTCCATAATTCATCCAAGATATATTTCTTCAATCCAATCTCCAATAATCCAATAAATCTTGTATTGCTATATTCCAATAATCCCATATCAACAATAATTTATTTCTATAATCCAATAATCATGTATTTCTATAATCCAACACCCAACAATTATATTTCTATAATCCAATCAAGATTCAACCAACTCTTCCAAAATTATTATCCGGAATCGATATGAAAATCCATTTTCTCCTAATAATCAAATCAGTACTTCAGTTTTCTATATCCTTTCTGATCAATCAAAATTTTCCTCCATAATCATTTTCTTTCTGCATAATTTGTATAATCCACCAATATGCTATTCTTTAAACCATTCGTAATCAAGGCATATCCATCACCATACTCTAATATCCACAATAACTTCTAATAACATCGGCAAATCCTAAAATCTTCAATTCTCAAAATCAGTCTTATCAATGATTCTCCAGAGCTACCTAGCTTGGCATCCAAACACACTAGTTATTCCCAACAAGAGTAGCTTCCCAGCGACTTGCCTGCTTGAACAATCTTCAATAATTCCTCACAGGTTTCATAGATGAGAAGGAGAAAGCATAATAGGTGAGAGGGAAAAGCACACTAGGCGAGAGAGAATCAAGGAAGAAAGACAAAAGCATCCTAACTGGGGAAAGTCGATTAAACCCAAAGAGCAAATAGCTGGAAAGCTACCAAGAATCAATAAAACGCGGCACTCTAGCAAAAGATCCAGTTACGCGGACTAAATGAGACTGAAACTGAGGAAGGGCCACTTTCCTAAAGCATTTCTAATCTAGCTTATATGGACGGTCGGCTTGATACAAACGGCAAGTCTTGGAACTTCCAGGCCATCCAGCGCTTTGATCGTCGAGGAATCGATTCTATAG
The DNA here is from genome assembly GCA_036346405.1 of Phyllostachys edulis. Taxonomy (NCBI): domain Eukaryota; kingdom Viridiplantae; phylum Streptophyta; class Magnoliopsida; order Poales; family Poaceae; genus Phyllostachys; species Phyllostachys edulis. The sequence continues at coordinate 77,319,055 of CM070550.1, read as the reverse complement.
AGATTATTGAGGTGAGAGGATCACTTTAAATTTGAAACAAAGTTTCGGAAAAGGTAAGATGTAAGAACCTAAGAATGAGATGAGAAGATATTAGAATAAGATGAGTAAAGAATAGAACAAGATGAGAAAGAATAGAATAAGATGAGAGAAGAATAACTATTCAAGTTACAGGGTTGGTTTGATTTATAAAATAAATTTTTGAAACATTTGACTAAACGACCATGCTAACTATGGTTGCGTTCTACAGTCGACACAGCTCTGATACCACCTTTGTCGGGCCCCCGGATCTCTGGATCCAAGACCCTCTGTGTATATCTGCACTATTCCCTGGATCAGTAGCTAGTGCACACAGTCGCAACATTGGTGTAATCAAAATCGTACCACAAACTATAGATGAAGCAGACAAATTAATATTTAATAGCAAAAGGACCTTATGGTCCAGTCTTACAAAGGGTGCCACACAGGGCTAAAGATAACAGAGTAAACTTGCAGCGGAGAACAAAACATCTGGTGTAGGTCACCCAATATGCCCACCGGCAATCAAGTGAAGGACGCGACCTAATTCGCATAGTCTTCAAATAAGTCTTCTTCATAGAACTCTAAGTTCACTGGTTCACCCTCCTCTGCTGATTTAAACAGAGGGCGCAAGGCCATGAGTACTTTGAATGTACTCAGCAAGTCATAGAGAAATGTATGCAAGTAATATTCCTGCAAGATCTGACAAGGATAACTTTATGGCTATTTTGCGGAAAGCAATATTGACAGTAAATACAGTAATTAGATTGAAAAGCATAATTTAAAAGATTAATACATAAGTAAACAGGTTTCTTTGAAACAAATAGTGAACACCATGTTCACTTCCCAACCATCAACCAACATCAACTACTCAGATCCATCCAAACCATTCCAACTTTTCATGAAAATCTACCCCTTGCGTGAAATCACCAGGCATGTCCATAACCGGGGACACGGCTATTCGAATAGTTTTACACTCTGCAGAGGTTGTACAGCTTTACCCACAAGACACGACTTCTCTAGTTGGTTTGGCATCCGTCGATACCACTGCTCACTACCGTAGGTAAGCAGTCTAGAGCACGTGACAAGGCCTTTACAAAGTTTTGTTTTTACTCGGTTTTGCCCGCTAAGGTTTCGCCATTCTGGACCCCCTCTTGCGCCGTTCCCAACCCAAACAGAACCGAATCAAAACATTACTAATTAGTTGGCCAGGTCTACCCCATAATAGACATGTGGTCGTACGATAATGACCTAGATCAATGGTTCAAGGTGAAGTCCTTAGTTGGTTGCTCAGACGAGACGTTTCCACATTCCAAGTGTGCGTTACGGCACCCACCTTTTCCACCACCCACTCGTCCGAGCATAAATCAATTTCGTTCAACCCGGCCAAATGACCACCCTAATAATGGCACAACAAATTTTAATCACAACGGCATCGCACCATAATTGACACAACTGTGATCTCGCACCACAGTTGCACAACAGTGGCATCGCACCATAATTTCATATCTCATTAAGTCAAGTTCAATCATGCTTTTGAGTAAGTGATCACGAACCTACCGTATAACTAAAGCATTGGCTAAGCATAATACGCACCCATGTTGGTATTTCAATAATGTCCAACTAATAATTAACCATCCTAGGGTGTCCAAGGATTTATGTCATTCAAAGATACATGTCATTCACAAATTATCAAGGAGGCATAATGGCAACTAGGTAATTAACTAATTCCCGAAACCATTTATTATAAAATTAGCAATGCATGTTTATATCAAACAATATACTTTTATAAATATGGGTTCAATATGATCAAAGGTCTATGACTTGCCTTCATTGAAGAGTTGAAATGCTCCGGTCGTCGGGTCCACAAATTCTTCCGAAATGCTGGGATCTATACGTGCGAATAAAGCCAAATAAATAAAACAACTTCAAATAAAATCCAAAAATTATCAAATAAATACAAAAAGGAAGATACCGCCTTTAGAAGAATTTAGGAATGAGAATCGACGGAATCGGATTTCGTATGAAGGAGAATGAACGTCCGAAAGTTTGCCTTCACATGAAATATAGAATACATCAGGCATGAATAGTGCCAGCTTCGGCAAAAATGATGGCGCAAGCGAGGGAAAGGGAGGGGCAGCCGGCGAACTCACAAAATAGAATCCTGAGAGCGAGACGGACCCAATGGTGGTGGTCGCGTCATTGGCGAAGGTCCGACGCGGCGGCGACGCGCAAAAAGGCGCACGGGGAATAGTGCGCCGTTGAATCGGCGATGCTTCGGGGGAAAGGAAAGGAGCACTGTGTAGAATGCTGCGAGGCGAAGCCAACGGCTTGGACAATGTCGTCAGGGGATCAAAGACAGCACCGGTAACGACGATAGAAGGCGGTTCGGCCGTCGGCAGAAAATTTTTGGTTGTGGCGAGATAGAGGGGCGAATTCCAGGGATAGGAAGGGGAAGCTAAGGGGCACGCAGCGACGTGGTTGGCTCAGAAAATGAGTGATCGAGGAGAGAGAATGGAGATGGTAAAGCTTGTTGCATCTAGTATGTGCGTGTGGAGGAGTTTGAGTCATGCATGTTTAGCTTGCTGTACACACGTACAAGCATGCTACACAAACTAACTTCTACATGCATAAGCTAATGACTTGTCCTCATGCACTGACTCCACACATCATGTAGCAACCAACTACATGCACTCAGCCGCACAAGAAGCAGCACGGGGAGGAGCAAGGAAGTGAGCTCATGGTGGGGTGCTGCTGCTGCTCGGTTGGGAGAAGAAGAAAAGTGAGGGGAGGAGAGCTCGGTTTTGGTTTTTAGGAGAGGAAGGGAGAGAGGACTGCTGCAGCTGGAGAGCTTCGGCAGTGGGGGAAGAACCGGCCAGCTGCAGTGGTGAACTTTGGTTGGGAGGGAAGGAAGGAGAATGGGGACTGCTGGTTTCTGTGGCTGGGGGAGAGAAGAGAGCATCGATTGGAAGAAAGAAATGGAGGGGAGCTGCTGGATGGAGGGGGGAAAGGTGCACTGCCAAGGGCTTTCGGCTGAGGAAGACAAAGAGGAGGGAAGGAAAGGAGCAAGGGGAGCACTAGAAGAAAGAAAAGGGGAAGCTCGGCAGTGCTTGCTTCGGTTGCAGCTTGGGGGAAAAAGAGGAGGGGAGGGGGAGCAGCACTGGGAGGTGGCAGGCTGTGCATGGCGGCCAGCAGGGAGCTGGGCTCGGGTGGAGCAGCTGGCTGCTCGGCATGGTGGAGTCCAGGGCAAAGGGAGGCAGCAGCAGGCTTGCGAGCAGAAGATGGGCGGCTTGGTATGGTGCTGCAAGTGGAGCGACGGCGAGGGTGCAGCAGGCTCGGCATGGGGACGGGAGGCCGGCTGCATGGAGCTTGGGGAGAAAAGAGAGGGGGGAGAAAGAAGCTCGGCAGCAAGGGGGAGAGGGGAGCCATGGCAGCAGGTGGGCGGCATGGGGATGGGAGAGGGATGGGGGAGGTGAGGTCATAGGCATGGAGGAGGAATGATGTTGAGAGAGGGAAGCACAGGCTGCACAGCACAGGGAGGACAGCCGTGCGGCGCGGCAATGTGCAGCAGCACATGGACGACGTGGTGGTGGCAGGAGCTAGGTGAGGGCAGCCGGTCAAAAGGGGGCAGGGCAGCGGGATTCAAGGGAGCAGGGCATGAGACAAGGCGTGCACATGGGGCAAGGCAGGGCTTGCTTGACGCACGGGAGGAAAAGAGCATGAGACAATGCTTCAGGGAGAAAAACGACAAATGGGAGGAGAGAGAGAGAGAAAAAAAGAAAGAAATCTGAAAGAAATAAATCCGAAAATTTAAAGAAAATTTTATAAAATATTTTGGAACTTGAATAAATCAAATAAAATAGTTTTGGATTTTTTTGAAGTTTATTTTAACAATTTAAAATAATTTTCCTTCAGAAATCCAATTTTGAGCTTTAAATTAAATTGACAAAATCCAAACGATTATTTTTATTTTTAAAGCTTCAAAAGATTCTGCAAATAAAATAAAACAATTTTATTTAATTGAACTTTATTTTACTCATGTTTAAATTATTTTTATTTTTGAAATCTCAATTTAAGCTTTGACGAATTAAGGAAAATCAAATGGTGATTTTTATTTGAAAAACTTCAAAAAAGCCTGAAAATCAATTAAATTAGCTTTGAAATAATCAAAATTACTTCCAACTTAAAGTTGGCTTTTTATTTTGCACATAACTATTTTTAGTTTTTGAAATACAGGAAAAACCATTTTTAAAATCCAGAGAATCAAGAAATTAATTTAGTTTTTCTTTTTAACTTTAACTCTAAGAAAATCTCAAAAACTTAGTAAATTTTATTTAAAATAATATTTTTGATTTTAAATTCAAATAAAATCCGAAAACTTAATAAACCAACTTGAATTAATTGAAGTTTAATTAATTCAATTAAATCGCTTTTAAGTTCTAAAATTTCAAGTTAAGCTTTAGCAAATTAATAAAATCAAATGGTTACTTTCTAAATTTTGAAAATTTTCAAAAACCCTGGAAATTTGGGATGTTACAAGAGGCGGCGGCCGAGGGAGGCTTGAGGAGGCGAGGCGATGGCCGGAGGTGGCTGGATCCGGGCGGCCGTTGACCGAATTTGGCCGCAGACCAAGAATCCGAGGCCAAGGCGGTACGTCACGGGCGTGGTAGCCTGTGAAGAGACGGTGGTGCAGTGGACGGTGAAGAGGCGACGCAGCAGCGTCTAGGCCCGAGGCGATGCAGTGGCTGGAGCAGCAGATGGCTCCAAGGCAGGGGAGCAGCTGCGACGCTTGCGGTGGTGTAGTTGCGGCGGCAGTGCGGCTTGTGTGGCTCCGTGACACAAACGGCGGCGGTGCATGCAGGCGGCGGGATCCGGCGGCCCATGGTCGGATCCAGGCTGCTCGGTTGGAGGGAGGAGGAGAGAGAGAGAGGAAGAGAAGAAGAGAAGTAGAGGAGGAGCCGTCTCGGTCGGAGAAAAGAGGAAAGGAGGGGGAAAATGGAAAGAAAAAATATAGAGAGAAAGGGATCTGGTGTGACTAAGGGGGATCTGGTGTGGATCCAGATCGATGGAGGATCTGGTATGGCTGAGGAGGATCTGGTGTATAGGATCATGTATGGATCCAAATCGGTGGAGGATCTGATGTGGTTGAGTGGGATCTGGTGTGGATCCAGATCGATGGAGGATCTGGTGTGGCTGTGTGTGCCGTGTTGGGGAAAGGAGATAGATGAAGATGTGTTTGCTGAGTGTTCTTGTTGCTGGCTTGGTGGTGGATTTTTTTTATTAGGTTGTTTCTGATTACTATATTGGAAATTAGTGCTAGTGGTGGAGGGTATGACGAAAGGCATGAAAGACAAGGGGAGAGGACTGTTCAGACGGTCACTTTGGTGGTTGAGCTCGATTATGGTGATGACGAAGTAGGAACTAGTGGTGGCTCCAATAGATGCTAGGGTGATGTGATTGGTGTCGTGTGGTGGTGTTGGTACGTGTACCGAAGATAGTGTTGCTGGAGAGATCTGAAACAGGATTGGGATTGAAGTCAGGCGTAATGATCTGTAACAGAGGTAGATGTGGTGGAGGCCGAGACTAGGGCGTGTCGGTAGAGTGGTGGAGGCCAGGGGTGGCTGGGGTTACGAGGGTAGAGGAAGATGAGGTTGGAGCCAGGGCAGCTGGTAGATGTTGGAGATTAATTTGGTGATGTCCCTGGTAGTATTGGTGGTGAACAGATTTTTTGATGGTATTGGTTATGAAGTCGATGGATTGATTGTAGGCTTTGGTAGATTCTAGTGGCATCTTGAGAGGGAGTGTTGTAGATATTAGAGTTTAGGTAAGAGTTCAAGTCGTGTGCGAGTCGGACTCAAGTCGTGTGCGAGTCGGACTCAAATCGTGTGCGAGTTGTGTTAGAGTTGGATTGTAATATTTGACACTATAAATAAAGAATGCGAAGATCCCAAGAGAAACACACAATATTCTCGAAATCCTACAAATTTTAATGAACCAATCATAAGGATAGTTGTTGTATAGCCGGTTAAGCCGGCAAATCCAGTTCTCGCACCCGTTGATAGTAGCAATCATCAATATACTATGGCCTATGGGCATTATTATAGTTTTTCTCAACACAATCTACTGGTACATAGAAGTGTTCGTTGTTGAACTCAAGCTTTCTAGATCTTCACAATTTTTACGTCAGTGTTCCTCAACAGTATATGGCATACTGTTCAACTTAATTTGAATCAAATTGTGATACCATGACCAACATATTGCAAGACCATCTCAAAATGACGGACAATAACTTATGCCAAGTTACTGATCAGATGGTAAAATGGTGCAGTGCAAAACTGGCAGACATGGCGCCTGCCTCTGGGAAGATATACGAGGGGGAAGGTTTTAAGTACATCCAGCAGTCCTTTGAGAACGGTACTTTGCATCTCATTGGTTTGCTGAGCGATGGGGGAGTACACTCAAGGATTGATCAGCTGCAGGTTCAAACATTGCCCGTCAGTTATACAGCTTTTTGTTAGTGTTTTGGCTCTTGCAGTTGCTTCTGAAAGGGGCCAGTGAGCATGGGGCGAAAAGGATACGGGTTTCATATCCTTACGGATGGCCGTGACGTATTGGATGGTAGCAGTGTCAAATGTGTGGAAATGCTTGAGAATGACCTTGCTAAATTACGGGAGAATGGTGTGGATGCAAGAATTGCATCTGGTGGAGGCAGGATGTATGTTACAATGGACCGTTATGAGGTATACATGTTAGGCATTTCAATTCGGAGAGTTCGATTTGCTACTTACGGAACCCACTATATATCTTACCGCTTTGCAGATCAGTCAATCATGTTTCACATCCTAGTTACATTTCTGAACATAGAAAATCATGTTCAATCTGCTGTTGAATCTTGTATGCAAGTTCATTTTGCAAATTTGTGCAAAGCTTTATTTTTGTAAATCGTAATATTGTGCCAAAACATGACAGATATTGCTATTCATATCTCCACTGACAGCTGTGTTATTTGGCAGAATGACTGGCAAGTTGTGAAGCGTGGTTGGGATGCGCAAGTTCTTGGTGAAGCCCCACACGAGTTTCAAAATGTCCTTGAGACTGAAAAAGTTCAGGGAGGATCCAAAGGCCAATTACCAGAATTTACCCCCTTCGTTATAGTCGACGAAAGTGGAAAACCAGTTGGCCCTATAGTGAGTGGATGGGGATGCTGTTGTGACATTTAATTTCAGAGCTGATCGGATGGGGATGCTTGCAAAGGCACTCGAGTACGAGAATCTTGACAAATTTGACCGTGTCAGATTCCCGAAAATTCGCTATGCTGGTATGTTACAGTACGATGGCGAGTTAAAACTTCCAAGTCATTATCTTGTTGCTCCTCCCAGAAATAGAGAGAACGTCTAGTGAGTACTTAGCGCACAATGGCATACGGAATTCTGGTTACTATTGGCCCATCCTAAATTCTAAACCTAGCCTCTATTTACCCGTAAATTTCATTTCTAGCGCCCCTCTCCCTCATGCTGCTGCTAGGGGCAGCAACAGCTAGGTGTTAGGTCCGGAACGGCAGCAAGGTGACTGTGGCACTGTAGCATTATTTTCTCGAAAATCTATTTAAGTATATTTTTTTTGAAGGAAATTATAAATATCGAAAATGAGCTTAAAAAATTATGATTTTTTTGGAGCCTCCTGACATAGTGTATTTGCTTGTGTAATTTTTTCAAAATTTTATCTATTCTAATTTGTTCTCTAAAATTCATTTAAGTATACTATTTGTAGGAATTTTTAAATATAGAAAATAAGGTCAAAACATTATGAATTTTTTCAGGCTCCTTACACAGTGGACTTGATTGTGTAATTTTTTTAAAATTTTATATATTCTGAAATTGTCTCGAAAATTAGGACGAAAGGTCTCGGAAATTAGAGTTTCATGATTTCATGCGACTTGGAATGTGGAAAGTTTAGTACCACATAACTACTCTAGGTAAGAGACACTTCCTTCTCCGTACATCTGTCGCCTCGTCGCTACTATCCCTCCTTACCCGCAGTTCTTGCTTTTATGGTGTGTCGAATCTCTAGATCCGACTCCCGATTGATTTGCTCACGCGCCTCCACCGGCAAGGGTGTTGTGTGACGCTTCGCGGCGCCACACCGGTGTTAAACCAAACCTTGCCGTGTGCTACGTGCTCCTTGCAGTATATGGCGTTGTAGCGTGACAGCACAATTTGGTCATGTCACGGGTCATGGCGTGACCCAAGGGTTCAAAATTGGTAATAAAGTTAGGGGTGTTATCTTTAAAATATTTGTACAAAATGGATTAAAAAAATAAAAAACCCGTTTTGTTTTCAGTTGGATTGTTCGCAACACGTGCAGTAACCCTCACCATGCAGTCGTTCCTCTGCAGCAACAAATCCTGACCCTTGAACAAAAAAGTAGGTGTCACCGATGGTTCTGATCTAATATAGCTTCCTACTGACTCCTGTAGTCCTATGTGACAAGGACACTGGTCTACGCACGTGCTCTTGGAAAGGCATATGTTAGGAAAAGTACACTAGTACGTTTTCTCTATTGGAATGCGCCTTGATTGGTTGATTAACAAATGCGTGCCCACATGGTTAAACATGAAGTCATTGAAACAATCAAATTTGTTGTTCCATGGCAAGAGATGCCATTTGGTCGGAATTGCACCAAAAATGATTTTATACTCAGGCGAATGATCATGTAGTAAAGGGGATGAATTTTGGGATGTAGTTGCCTCACTAAGGACTTAACTTTGTGCGTCATTAATCTAGGCGAGGAAGAACCAGAGAACACCGAGTACTATGAGGAGGAGTACTTCGAAGACCATGCGAACTAGGCCGTGTTCTCCACTCGATTGCCTATGGGCATGTCGAATGGCTACTACGAGATGTTTTGGTTCCGCTGCAAGTTTATATTTTGTCGTTAAAGCCCTGGGTGGCAAACTCTATAAGGCTTGACCATAAGGTCATTTTGTTACTAAATAATATTAATTTGTTTGCTTCTTAGATGTTTTGTTGTTTGGATATGGTTCCATCGATGTTACAAGTCTTCTTTCTTGAGATAGTAAGACATTTTAACATAGTAACAATTTACACCAGAAGTGGTTGATGCAAGTGGAGGAATATGTGTGCACAAACAAAAATGCCACATGAAGAATTAGGTGGTGGGGCCATGGCAAGTTGGCAATAAATCTTTCATGCTCTATTATTGATTAAGGATAGTAGTTTTAAAATTTAATGTTTCAACTGGTTTGAACTCGTGGATGACATGGGAATCGACAGAAGACGCCTACAAGAATCAATTCTCCTTTTTAACCACACATTATCATTAGGACCCGCCAAATTGAGGACTAATGTTTTTCCCTTTTTGTGAGAAGAGTTAGCATATTTCTCTTTTTTATGAGAGCATTTAATCATGCATCATAGTCTGCTTTTTATTATATAATAGAGTATCAATTGAAGCTTCTCATGATTTTTTTGGCAGCTTTTCTCAGGACTAGTACAAACAATAGAAGAAACACTATGCTATCAAGAACTAAAATATCTTGTAAATAACAAAACAGTGGAAGTGACCATAATCATACGACGATTTATTAAAATATTTTAAGAGAAATGAAGATAAGAACATTAATAAAAAAAGATTAAATAGGACACACATAGTACTCTACCCCTTTAATTGTTAATTTTCTGCATTTTCTAGCGGTAAACTTGCAGATTGGTATCGACCAATTACCATTGGATCTAGCACCTTGGGGACTAACATTAACTGAAATTGTAGCGCCAACACCTTGGGTACTATCATGAAACCCTAATTTTTGAAACCTTTCGTCCTAATTTTTGAGACATAAACCCTTAGTTTTGGAGACAATTTTAGAACATATAAAATTCTAGAAAAAATACACAATCAAGTCCACTGTATAAGAAGCCTGAAAAAAATTCATAATGTTTGGACATCATTTTCTATATTAGAAAATTCTTACAAACGGTATATTTAAATGAATTTGAGAGAAAAAAAATCAAAATGGATAAAATTTTGAAAACATTACACAAGCAATTACAGTGTGTCGGAAGGCTCCTAAAAAATCATAATTTTTTGAGCTCATTTTCTATATTTAGAAATTCCTAAAAAAATGTACTTAAATGGATTTTCGAGAAAATAATGCTATAGTGCTACAGTCTGGAATTTAGATCAACCTGGGGCGGCAATAGTGCCCAAAATTTTGGCATACACACCTATGCTTGCAGGTACAGTACTGTACTTTGTCGTGTCAGAAGTCTTTGGTCTGACTACTCTGGTACGGAATCAAATCCTCTGACATTGCTAAGCAATGTCACGGATGAACAGTCCCGTGACATTGCGTAACATCCGTTGGATCTGAAAACAACGGACCAGATTAAAATACTGTAGCAAAAGTACTGTTCAAATACTGTTTGGAAAATACTGCAACATGGTACTGTTCGCTGCACTGTAGCAGTAGATCTGGTTCGTCCTTTCTAGATCGAACGGTCCAGATCTTTCGAATGTCACAGCACTGTTCATCGGTGACATTCCAGTAGGAATGTCAGAGGATGCAAATCCCTCTGGTACTTGAGCATGCTACTAATCCTCGTCTCTTTTCATTTTAATTTTCAGCGAGACAGTCAAATTTGGTCATGTCACATTTTCTGGAATGGAAATCGGTCTGGCTACTTCAACCCAAACTTGGAAAACTACGAAGAAATTCCAAGTGACATTGGTATACCCTTTATTGTACAGCTCGAAATGAAGGCCGTGGAAATTGCAGAGAAGGCAAGGGATGCCATCCTGATTCACATATTTGATCAGGTAGTTAACAAGATAAGATCCTTGAGAAGAACTAGCTGGGAGCTCATAATCATGCATGTCTGTAGATAGATACGCGATGATAACTGTTAACAAACTACTTAAGAGTAACAGTCCAAACACTAATGTGGCCATTTTGTAGGTAAGGGTCAACATCCCAAATGGAGATATGGTTGGTCACAGAGGTGACATTGAAGCTACCATCATTGGGTGCAAGGCAGCTGATGAAGCCGTTAAGGTAGATCATCTTCGCAGTCCTCTCTCTGTTCCTGATATTTCATACCAATTGATAGGTCGCCAATTAACAACGTGTAGCATTGCACATATGTTCCGCACTATTTGAAACAATTTGCTTATGATGAACACCAACCCTCTCATTCAGATTATTCTTGATGCCATTGAGCAAGTAGGCGGCATTTTTGCAGTCACTGCTGACCACGGGCAACGCTGAGGACATGGTGAAAAGAGATCAATCTGGGAAACCGCTCCGCGACAAAGACGGAAATGTTCAACCCCTTACTTCGCACACACTGAATGCAGTATGTGCACTTCAGATCTGCTTGTTCTATCATATACCCTGTGCTACATGCAAATGGGATGCCGTACTAGTAGCTCCTGCTTTGGAGCTCTGATCTTACTAAAACCATCTGCAGGTCCCAATCGCCATTGCAGGCCCCGGGCTTGCATCAGGGGTTAGATTCAGGAGAGACCTTCCATTCTTCCAAATGCCGGCCTCGCTAACGTTGCAGCAACAGTCATGAACCTTCATGGTTTTGAGGCCCCTGATCACTATGAGCCAACACTCATCGAAGTTGTGGACAAATGATGGGTAGTGATATTCACATCGTCATGTCAATGACCTGTCTCTGCAGCTCCCAATCTCAATAATGCGTCTGCCGGTCAATACAAAAGCGCTATCGATTGAGATCAATAGATTTGATGTACACAGACCAATAAATTTGATTTCCTTTTTTGCCAGTTACGGCATAGCTATTTTGTGTTACTAGTGCCCTAAAACCTGAGGCTTTCTAAAATTTACCCTTCAAATATGTTCTGAACCGATTCCTGTGATGGAGGTCATACGTGTGCGTACTGCGTAGTAAATAAATGTCACTTCTGTGTTTTGACAATATGCCCATGTCATGGATTGTGTACTGTGTATCTGCGAGTACATAACTTCGTTTGTCTGGTTAACAGGTTAAGCATGCTGAATGTGAATCTAGTAGAAAACTAAATGAGAATGTCAAGAAGAGTCAGATAGGTTTTAAGTTTTGCTCACTCCCGAGTGCATCGCAGCTTGACAATACGAACAGGTGGAGATTAGATCAGTTCGAGCATTGCTGTCTGCATTACAGGTTCACGCAACGAACTGTTGGTGCAGCTAAATCTCTCATTAGCAGCAGTCCCTTGTCAGTCATTCAAACATTCAAACATACTGGTCACCTCAATAAGCTCGCAGCAACTATAAAAAAATAAAGTAAAAAGTAAAAGCAAAAATAAAATGTACAGAAAGGCGGAGGCAAAGTATGAGATGGGGCCGCCGGGTAGGCAGAGGCTTATATCAAACAGCAGGAAACCAGGGCCAAATACAACAGGCTGGCTCCGTCCGAACAATCAATCAATCTCAAACCATTTTTACATCTAGTAGACCTCCAAGCAGGGAGGGATCGACTATCCACGTGTCTCCTGGCTAACAGGGCATGCTATCGAAGCTTCGACTCGTTCGATCTGCTGCTCCGGAAGTTTGAGAGGGAGAAGAATGACCTTGATGCTGGTAGTACAAAGTGACACGGATGTATTAACGATGGTTGCACTTTTATTAGACTGTAGATACAAGTGGCATAATTTCTTCTTCTTCTTTTTTCCTTTGTCAAAAACTAACCTTTAGTTGACGTTGCAGCTCCAGGCCTGTCCGGTAGCTTATCCGAGTTAGTAGCGTTGAAGCTGCCGGTGGTTGATTGAGCTGGAAAAGAACCATAATCGAAACTTAAATGCATACCTAAAACACAACTGAGGCAAGCATACCAACAAATTTTCAATGAGACAGTTCTTTCTGGCAGTGGGTACTCTTCTGGAATTTGTTCACATTTCACAGCAATGGCTACAACTTAATTTTAACATGTGGGGGTCCACTTCGTTCTCATACTGTCACCACATGATGCTACACGGTGCCAGGATAAGGTTCCACGATGGATTAAGGTTGGGCTGTGCATAACCATTTTGGAAGGAACCAAGGGTGCAAATATCGAAAGGGTCGAACATTAAAGCTATATCAATATTGATATTCTTTCTACAAAAACTATATTGGATGCATGAGCATTATGGCTAGGAAAGGTACCTGATAATAAGATGCTATTAGTCTTGGAGCCATCAAAAATTCTCTTGCTCGAATTTACACCGTCACTAGCACCTCTTGATTCTTCTGGTTCATCTTCTCCTTCAGAAACTACCGACGGGCTTGCCCAACCGTTAGTGCTGTTGTCTCCTTTGTTTTTCCGAGCAAACTTTAGAAGCCTCTTGAATCCTTTGGGAGAATCTTTATGAAAAACTATTGCAGGTGGGTTTTCAGCGTTTCCCCACTCAATAATTTCTGGTTCATTGCTATCTGCTTGCAACATTTGTGACAATGAATGACGGATTCTCGGGCTTGATGATGGCAATGGTGCAATTGCTGGTGAGGTAACATCCTCGGCCACTACACTTCCAATCACATCAGCAACTTCATGATGCTCAACTTCTACCCAGACAGCTGATGAGATGCCCATGTCCTCGTCAGGAGGTTGGACCTCAATGGTAGAGAGCTCAGCCTGGTCACTGGAGTCCATTTCTGTTGTGGTTAAACTCAAGGCCGGCTTTTCTGTTTTTTCAACATTTAAGTCATTATCGAGCGAAATTTCTAAATTTTCATCAACATCATGTGCTGGTTGAGCAAGATCAGCCTCCAGTACCTTAGTAGTTGGCTCGGTTGTTACAGGAGATTGCCCCTTATCTTCAGCTTGAGTAACACTTCCACTGTCTTTTGAAGAGTCATCAAGTTGTGGCACCTTACTCTTCACAGCAACAGAACCAACATTTTGACTAATCCCAGTGGCTTTCTTCAAGGGTTTGGATTCCAGCGGTACAACACTGCTTTTCTTAGGGACCTTGTTATACAAGCTTGGCTTCATCGTGGCACTTGATTTTTCTTCTGCAGCAGGTGAACTTTTAGCCACTCTGCTTGTCTTTGTTGCTGTCCTAGTCTTCTTCTCTTCCTGTACCTTAATGGCGGGCTTTGTGGCAGTCACAGTTTCTTTCTTGTTCTTCACTGGTTGAAGGGTTCTTTCCACCTTTGGAGTCGGCTGAGATGACAACAGTGCTGTCTGGGTCCTTCGCCGGCTAGTTGGCGTCGATGTTGAAACCGTCCCAGGTGAGCTTCTAGTTTTCTGTGTAGTAGTTGCTTTAGTTAAAGACCCACCTGACCATGAACTACGGGTAGCAGGTGCAGGTGATGGTTTCGGTGAACTTTTTTTGGCTGGTGTCTTTGAAGTCACTTCCTTTGGCAAGACTGGAGGTGATGAATTTCTTCGTGCCCTTTGTGGAACAGGTGAATTACGTTTCTCTGTTACAGTGCCAGTTTTAGGGGTCACTGCTGCTTTGTTCTGCCCAACTGTTTCCTTCAAGAGCTTGGTGCTTGCCTCCTTTGCTGGTCGCCTTCCGCCTTTCTCAGTTCGAACTTTCGCATCTCGCTTCTCTCTATGCTGACCCTTCAATCCACCTTTCTGCTCATTTGTGGAAATGAGCCCAGCAGCAGTGACATTAGCACCTGCAAACTTTCCAGGCATGACCTCCATCATTTTCATTAACATTTGATTAAGCTCGGCTTCCTTCTGGCGGTTCCACACAGTAGAGGCCATTGCCCGATCACTGTTTTCCTCCTGCCCAGACTTTGTTTGTCCTGCAGAAATATTAGTATGGGATGACACCATTCTCTCCATTTCTGGCACTGTAATGCCATGACTATCAGTATGGCAACTTCCCACCTCAGGTGCAACAACACTGCTGGGCGTCACATCTGGCTCAACCTGTAATTCAACTTCATTCTTCTCTGCATCAGAAGACATATTGGTGGATTTACTTTGAGATGTAGAATCTGAGGTTTTTTCTTCTGATTTACTGTTCAAAGAATCACCCATTCCTGCACTCCACCTTCTCAGTACAGACTTAGTAGCAACCAAGCCGGCTTTCTTATTTTGAGAATCCAGATTCTGATCCTTCTGCTTGCTCTCAAAAAGGTTAATTGCATCCTGCACACTCATCCTTCTCACGTTATTGTCAGATTTCCTTGGCAGCTGGTCAGTTTCACCATTGCAGCTGCTACTTTCATCATCTTTATCCAAAGGAATTCTCTGACTAGCAGGGAAGTAACTGAGGCTCTTGATGGCAATTGCCGTTGATCTACGAGATCCTGATCTCCCAATTTGAACCCTTCGCATTGGAGAAGCAGACCTCCTAGGTGAAGCAGATCTTATGAGAGGTCGGCTTCTTTCAACAACAGCCTCACCTTCACCGGTAGACTCGGAGGAATCATCACTTTCGGTCGACATTTCACGCTCAATCTGTGCAAGCTTTGCTGGGGAGACATTACTGGTAATAGGCCTCTGGATATTGGTCTGGGAGACATCACAAGTCTCAAGTGCATTCTCGCCCTTGCCATTTTTCTCAGCAGTAGAAGTCTGCTGTGGAGAGAGCTCAGAGGGTTGGCAATCCGGGATCAACAATAGGCACCGCATCAACCAACTAAAGCAAATGAGGAACACCAACAGTTAACTTGTTGTATCACATGAACAAAACAAAGAAATAACAGACTTTTGAGGACATAACATTATGATCTCAAAGCAAGCTAGTTCCAAGAGAACAAATTGGCCAGCTTTCCAAAAGAATGTCACTGTAAGAGACTAGAGGAATTATAGATGGTAGAGGATACTCCTGTGGCCTACCAGCACTATTTGGAGTTTCTGATTGTACGAAAATTAGCTGCCTCAAGTGTATAATGCTTTTGGAACGTACCTAAACTCTGATGTCCCAAAATGCTGAACGAAAGCAGATAAATCAGATATTTCTTTATCCGACAAATTGGAGCCAACTGCTTGATTCAATAAGACCAAGATCTCTTCTGTCAGTGCAGTCAACCTCAAATCCAATGCTTGAAGCAATTCATTCCTTGCATATTCAGTCATAGAAAGTGTCAACTAAGAGAGGGGCAAAATAAAGGAGAAGGAAAAAGGAAAGGCTTTACTTTGTAGCCTCAGAGGAATTTTGGCCAACATTTCCCTGAAAGTGATTTTTAAGAAATAAAATGTAAGCAAATGAAGCATAAAAATGTACAAAAGCGTAAAGCAGCTTGAGGCCTTGCAAAAATGGAAATCACCTGTTGTGCTATGGCAATGGTACTGAAGAAGCCTCCTGCAAAGATGGAATATCATAATAAAATGAGCACTCTACTAAAATAAGCCAGAATAAGAAATGCAGCAAGGCAAATATCATATGAAGCCCAGCCATGTATATATATTGCTCGTAACTAAATATCTTGCAAGGATATAAAACAGCTCCCCTACAAGTTTTCGTGCCTATCTTTTTAATAGAGAATTTGCATGTGCATTTGCACACATGCACAAGTTTTAACTGTGAAAATTTTCAACGAACCTTGACACAGTATTTGAAAACATAAAAAAATGGCTAAAATTTCTCCCATTAGAGCAAATAGCATCTGCCAAAAGGCTTTCTGCCTTTATTAAGAGACTTCCTGTGGGAAGTATTGCCATATTGTGCAACATGAGATTTTTTTTTTGGCATTTTGATTAACAACACGAACATTGCCCATAGAGGTGTGGATGAATACTTTGAAATTGCAAATTACCAACTAGACTCAAAGCATCTGGTAGAAGGATGGATTTTCTCATAATTTGCAGCTGACAACTATTTCTTTTGGTGATAAGCAAAAGAATCATGGGTTCAATGAAAGGATTGGATGTCTATAGCAACTAGCAAGCAATGCGATTCATCAACTGTCAGACTCAGCAAGAAAAATGATTTCAACCAGGAATGGTAAAAAATCAAGCCCACATAGCACTAAACTAGTAAAAATAATAATCTAAAACTGGATCTGGGAGACTAAACTAAAGGGAGGGGGGAAAACCATAGTGCATACATGCATTAAAAGGTTGTGTTGCTGTTCAAGTACAAAGAACAATGGAAGAAGCAAATGTTTCTTTAAAAGTACCTGCTGCAGCACCACCCATAAGACTTTGTTGTTCCTACAAAATAAATGCATTTTTTTATTAATGGCATCTGCATTCAAATGTTCAACTGAACATAGCTTAAAGTCTCTGTTTTTTATTTTTATTTTTGCACAAACTAGTGATACCTTAGAATAGAGAGATTGATGAAACTTTCTAGTTTCCTCCAGCTGTGACATCTCGTGTAAAATTCCATTCGCCGATTTTGAGGCATCGGACAAATTTATGATATGCAGGAATCTGGTAGGGAAGTTCAATTTAATCCTGATTACAACTGAAAGAAACATAAGGAATTAGAAAAAATCTCCCCTGGAAATACCTCTCTAAGGTGGATTTTGTGAACCAAGGAGATCCTTTTGCATCCCCAGCCAATAAAAGCTTAAAAGAGCCACTTGATGAACAGGATTGGAACTTTCTGGCATCTTCCAAGTGCAGGACTAGTTGATCAAAAGGACCAGATGCTACCAATTCTGTGCTCCCTTTACTACAAGCAATTGCCTCATACCTGCAGGAGGAAATTTTGCAAAATATGGGCCGAGTCAAGGTTTATATGAAATTGTGAATCATAAAAGGCTCAGTATGGCATATCCATAACACCAGTTTTCAACCAAATGCAGCGACAAAAATAGGAAGCACATTATAAGATAACTTCTTAAGCCCAATTCATGGTGAAACAGATAGGAGTGTTACATAAATTCAACCGAAAGTATATTTGTGGGTATTTCACCTGCTGTTGGCCGAGGATACTTGGAAGACAACAGAATCAAGATCCACATTGCTAGCAACTCCCCCCTCCATTTTGCTTACAAGTCTGACGAGCGACTAAACGCTCAAATAGGTACCAACTCCTGCACAACAATTTCTCCAAAACAAAATCAATACCTCATCACTTCAAAGCCCTGCAAACAACAGGAAGACAAACACAAACGTTACTGACACTGCAAAAGCAAACATACGCCAAAGAAGAAAAAAATGCTAATGCCAAGGACACAGACGTCAATATGCTAACACCTATAAGTTCTCTATGCTCCAACACTAAGATTACGCCGATCGTTTTCCACATCAAGGTAGCAAGCAAGTGTAGAGCAAACAGATTCTGCATGCAGTACATAATCCACTCCACACCTCAGTCTGCTTCACTTGATCCCATACCACACACAAAATTATACTACCAAAAGACCAAGGTACAGAATACACCGGCATCATACGCTAGGAGCCTAACCAGGCACCGAATGCTCGAACTTATGCCTCCCTGTTCACAGTTCACACTCAGAAGCACAGATCAGAGAACTGGAAAAAAAATACGAATAAACCCCCCAAAACTAAATTCTAGTGCCATCGGTACAGATCTTTGGCCTGAGCTACCAAACCAAGCACACTGCCGCATTGAATAAAAAAGGCAAATCTTCTCACCGATCGGAAGTTCGGAACCACGGGAGCTCCCGGATCCAGAACCCCAAATCCAAGCCTCAGAAATCCAAATTCCAAAACACAAAGCCCCAGAGACCCAGCTCCAGGCCCCCACAATTCGCAAGCACCGAAGCGACAGGAGGCGGATCCAGAGGCGCCGACCCCTCCCTCACGCTTCGAGCCGAAGCAAGTAACCCCCGGAAACAGCACACCAAAAACGGCGGAAAAAAATCGCAGGAAACGAATGCCTCACCAGATCGAGCGGCGGCGGCGGCGGCCTCCGCTTCCCGCATCCTTGCCGGCGCCGTGCCGATTGGATTGAAAATTCAAAACTAAACGGGAATTTAATTTTTCTGGGGGAGTTGCAGTGCAGCTGCGAGTGAGGAAGCGCTTGGAAATGGACGCGAGGAAAAGGGACAAGTGGGGAAGGCGGGGTTTAAATGGCTGAGGTATTTACTGAGCGTGGTATCTTGTGTGAACCGTGCCGTGGAGTGCGCTTGAGTTTTGAATGCGGTAGGAAGGAAGCGTCGGTCGGTGGGGAGGCGATCCTCCTCCCAACGGACCAGAGTGAGGAACCCGGTGCTTGTGCGGATCGAGTAGTTGATTTACGTACATGTGCGAGGATTCTTTCTATTAAACTAACGAATTTTCCGTACTATTACAACGCACTGTCTTTAAAAAATCAAGTTGTATTTGTTATAAAACGATAATATATAAGATATATGATTAACCTGTATCATTATAATATGTATCTAGCAAAATATGTGTAGATCTTCTCTTTTTCTTTGGATTAATAAGAAAATTTCTAGGACTCCAAAATGAAGTAGGTATCGTAAATATCAAATGTTGTTGTAGATGTATAGATCTGATCGAAGACTCCGTCACAATTTTGAAATGGGTAGCATATAAACATTTCTATTATTGGACAACATCAAAGAATTCACCAAACTTGGTAGTAGCGGAATTTTCCGTACAGTCATGCGGCTAGATATTACAACATATTTTATTTAGAAAATATAATTGTATTTGTTATATAATTATAATATATAAGATATATGATTAATATGTATCATTATAACCTAGATCCACTAAAATATGTGGTGTAGATCTTCCCCTTTTCTCTTGATTAATGAGGAAATTTCTAGAGATTTTGCTTTTTTTCTCTCTCTAATTCTAGAGCCAAAACGAATGAGGTGTCTTGAATATCACCATTTATTGTAGATATATAGATTTGATCCAAGATTCCATTGAAAATTTGAAATAGGTAGCATAAACTGATAAACATTTATATTATTGGACAGCATCAAAGAATTCACCAAACTTGGTACTACTAAAAAATTGTCAAGAAAATAGAAGCAAACAAATTGGAGAAATGCAGTGGCGGTATTATGCAGAGTTTACTCCATCCCGGCGCAGAAGGTTCTTGCCTGGGATAGGTAAAAGCCGTCCATCATCGCCATGATTCGTGGTCTCCGGAAAAGGACCGGTGCTGCCGGCGTCGTCTTCCGTAACGGTACACGGCCAAGGAGTTTTTGCACATTTGGTACGGTAAATGTACGGTTGGGTGTAAATTAACAAAAATAATCTTTTCTTGAAAAAATTACAAAAATAGCACCATGAACAAACGGTGATAAGACATATGGCTTATCCTTGCCCCTAAGGGCCGGACTTGCCTCCACCGTGCTCCTAGGGGCCGGACATGCTTCCACTATGCTCCTAGGGTGCGGAAATAACCTCGTCTGACCTTTAGGGGTGCGGAAATAACCTCATTTGACTTTTAGGGGCACAGAATTACCCTTGTCTGGCCCCCAGGGGCACAGATTATCTCTCCTTCAGAAAAATACTATTTGTGAGAATTTCTAAATATAGCAAATGAGCTTCAACAATTATTTTTTTTTGCGGAGGCTCGACACAGTGCACTAGCTTGTGTAATTTTTTTATAATTTTATATGTTCTGCATCTTTCTAAAAATTCTTTTAAGGCAACTGTTTGTACGAATTTCTAAATATAGAAAATGAACTCTAAAAATTATGAATTTTTTAAGGCTCCTTACACGGTGTAATTGCTTGTGTAATTTTTTTTCAGAATTTTATATGTTCTAAAATTGTCTTGAAAATTAGGGTTTTAGGTCTAGAAAATTAGGGCTTTAAGGAAATTAGGGTTTTAGGTTTCAGAAATTAGGATTTCATGATTTCATTTGAACAGTTATCAGATGTTTTAAGGTTTTGTGAATAGGGGTCCAAGTGCAACAAGGGGTAGCGTTTGTCAACATGACGACAGCGACGGCGGCGCGTTGGCTCCACGCCTTCCTCCAAGGCCACCGCTGGGAGGCTACGGGATCTAGGAAGATGTGCGATGTCATACACGCGTGCATCAGAGTACATATGTCGTCGCCATCTTTGCAACTCCACCGCAGCTCGGGGTTGTATATTTTTAATTAGCGTTCGCTGCTTGGAATTCTTAGGGGTTTGATGCCTTCATATAGCACTTCTCTGGGTCGTAGTGCCCTTGTGACACCAAGGAGTTCTTGCCAATGCGCTTTGTGCCGTCGCGGGTCGGCGTCCAGCAGACGGAGGAGCACGTGGTTGGCTGTCTAGCTGGCTCTTGCTGATTAGATTAAACTTGTGTTGTCGCATACCGACCAAATATCTATCTATCTTATATTCTATACGTTCTTGCTATGGATGGATAGAACAGGAGATAGATTTAGGTTGGTTTTCCCTTTATGTTGTATAATATATGCAAGGCTGTATTAGCTGAGTTGTTGAGTGATCTAGTCTGAATCTTCGTTGTGCTTTGTACTTGTTGTAAACTTCGCCTTGTAATTCTTGTGTCGCATGGTATTAAGCCTACTTAAGTTACTGATAAACTCAGTCTTGTGGTTGTGCTACTCGGTATTAAGCTTACTTTGATTATTCTTTGCATGCATGCACGACATTGCACATCTTCCTAGATCCTACAACCTCCCAGCAGTGGCCCTGGACGAAGATGTGGAGCCGACGCGCCGCCGTCATTATGTTGACAAATGTGTAGCCCTTGTTGTACTTAGACCCTAATTTACAAAATCCTAAAACATCTGATAATCGTTCACATGAAATCACGAAACCCTAATTTCTGAAATATAAAACCCTAATTTCCCTAAAGCCCTAATTTTCGAGACCTAAAACCCTAGTTTTTGAGATAATTTCAAAACATATAAAATTATGGAAAAAATTACAAAAGCAATTACACGGTGTAAGGAGTCTTAAAAAAATATTTATAATTTTTTGAGCTCATTGTTTATATTTAGAAATTTCTACAAACAGTAGCCTTAAATGAATTTTCAAGAAAAATACAGAACATATAAAATTATGGACAAATTACACAAGCAAGTACACTATGTCTGAAGCCTCCACAAAAAAAATTATAATTTTTAAAGCTCATTGGCTATATTTAGAAATTCTCACAAACGATACTTTCTGAAGGAGAGAGAATCCATGTCCCTGGGGTCGGACGAGGGTAATTCCGTGCCCCTAAGGGCCGGACGAGGGTATTTTCGTGTCCCAGGGGCACGGTAGAGGCAAGTTCGACCCTCAGGGGTACGCACAAGCCACGTGCCGCATCCCCGTTTGTCCGTGGTACGATTTTTGCAATTGATTCGAAAAGGAAGCTATTTTTGTTATCTGACACACCAACAGTGTTAAATGCGCCAAAAACTCTACGACCAGGGATCGCATGCCACACTCCCATCTCTACTCCACCACCTCAGCTAATAGCCTAGCTACGGACTACGGTGCGTGCACACTTGTGCCCCGCACCCCTGTCCACGTGCCACCGCCCAGCCTAACTACCACGCACCATGCCATTGCGCTAGTGTACACCCCTAGAGGTTGCATCCACCACACGACCCCATGTGCTCAGAGGCTTAACGCTTCCCAGCTTGGCTTTTCGGAATTGTGCAATCGGAGTCTGAACATGATCGTTTATCCTGTATTATATTCTATATTTTTTCTCGAGGTCGGAGTCAAATACGGATATTGTCGGATATTCATTTATTCATCTCGTATTCGCTCTGCAAGCCTTCGGTACGTCGAAAATTACCCCTTTCTTTTGCACCCCTACATAAGACATTGGACAGTAGGTGTGCAATCAAAACGAACATGGAGAGACTAATCACTGAGATATCATAGAAAAAACACTCAGTATTCTCTGCTTGATCAGATGCAGCAACCCACCTATTTCTTATCATGTTTTTTAGTGAAGTTACAATAGGTTTTTCTTGTACCACCTGACATACGGATGCATATCGTTTAACCCGTATCCTATTTCGTATTTTTTTCTTGAAGTCGAAGTCGTACATATATAGCATCGGATATTCTTTTATCCCTTTCATATTCGCTCTACGAGCTTTCAATTACTCAATCGGATGGTAATTATCCGTTCCGTTGCCCTTACTTCCCAGCTGAAGTGTCTCGGCCCTGGCTCGTCAAAATTCTGGCCCTAAATTTTGGTCCGTGCGGTCTCCTCGCTGGTCTGTGGTACTGCTACAGTAGTATCGTGGTTAATTGTCCAGGCCCCACTGGTCCGTGTCACTGCTATGTGAGGGTGCACGCATCGACGGCACAAAGTCAACACTCCACAGACCGCAGTTAACGCCGAGCCGGATCCCTGTTACAATGGTCATATCTACCTAATAAGTCCGTTTGATTCTCCCTGTCGCTGAGGCTGTGCGGTGCGCAGTGCACGTCAGAGGCGCCGTGGGGATGTCCTAGAACATCGTTGATAGCCTTGTGGAAACTCATGGATAACCTGATAACGGAATTAATCTACTTGGTTTGATGTGCACAAATTACGCGATAGAAATCGGAGGCGACTAGACAACGCTATAAAATGCAACGATATAGCAATAGGTTTCATTAAGTTTCATAAAAACATTTGAAAAAAATTCAAGTTTGAGTTTCACACGTTTCTACAAGTTTCCAAGAAAGTTTCAAGCCAGAGTTTTAACGAGTTCCAGATTTTTAGGGCATGTTTCGTAGGGTTCCTGCTCTCATATTCTCAACCAGAGCAGCCGAAGGCTAGCCAAGTGCCCCAACTCCTCCTTTTTTAAATTAGAATCACCCTAGAATCGAAGATGTATCGCAGTACAAAATTGGGAGCGACTTTGGGTCAACTCTCCGCAAGAATCAGCCTCTCGGTTACCAAAATACTCCTCAAGTTGAGTGTTATTTATCCACCTTTGCCATTGCATATCAACCCGTTTTTTTTTTCTCGTTTTTAACTTCATTTCCCAATCCCGCCGCCTCTCCTGGCTCACGACCCCCTCGCCGTTGCACCTCCCGCCATCTCGGTTGTCTCTGCCGCGCCTCCCACCGGCCCCGTCCTCGCCACACCCGAGTGTCCTGCCCCCCCCCACCTAGCTCGCTACAGCGACCCTCCGACGCTCACGGTGGGGTTAGGGTTTCTCCTACCGCTGCTGCCCTTGTCCTTCACCTCCCGCGCCGCCTCCTCTCTACGCCATCCTTCATCCAACGACGATGATCCGCTGCCCCTCCCTAGTTTTTTTTCTTTGGGTTGTGTAGATTCATCCCAAATTTTCAGATCTTAAGCAATAATGATGCTTGAATTTCCATGCTAATTTCTTGCTTTGGATCGTGTAGATTCATCCCAATTTTCCAAATCTGTAACATGCTTGTTCATGCTGATTTCTTGCCTTCAATTCAGATTTGCTACATACTATTAATCTTTTTTAGGTGAATATGACATCTGAGATGCGTAGATGGTTCAAATACTTTGATACGGTTAGTAGACTTTGATTTGGTAATTACGGATTGGTAGACTGCCTTTATAAATTGCTTCGTTTATAGCGATGTCAAATATGATTTTTTTTTCACTTTTTCCAATTCATTGAATGCTTTGTGGTGCTCTATGCCTTATGCCATGACAATACTTGTTCATGTGGAATTTTTCATGTGCCTAGGGGCGAGTCCATTATGGGTGCTCGAGCACCCCCTCCTCCCACCACCGTACCCCTAGTACCCAATGACGCCTGAGCTGCTGAGCACCGGCGAGAGGTCCCGTCCTAGCTCTGCGGCAGATGGAGGTTGAAGAAAACCAGCCGGAGGTTGAAGTCTTGAAGAAAGTCTGGATGGGCCAGCCGTGTGGTGTGAGCTGTTCTTGCCTTCTTGGATTCATGAAGGCATGTGGCTTAAGGCCCAGTCGGCTACCGGCCCAAATCCAATCAGAGAAGATATGGTCTCACTCTCTCTCAGCCACACCCGCACCCACACGCCCAGATTCGAGATAGTAAGAGATGGAGAGACTGAGAGAGACTCAATGAGGGGGAGGCAGTCGACAAGTCGACAGGCGGTCGGCCCGACACGGCGGAGGGGGAGGTGCCAAGGCAGTCAGTGACTAGGCGCGGAGGGGAGGCAGGCGATCAAACTCGGCAAAGACTCAGCGGCGGCGTGGAGGGCGGCGACCAGCGGCGGCCAGCAGGTGAGCCGTCGAAGCCTCGAAGGGCCGCGGGTGCGGGCGAGGCCGCACAGGGCTGTGGTGGCTGGCACTATGGCTGGAAACGAGCCTAGCCGAGCCAGCTCGAGCCCGGCTCGCTCAAGCTCGGTTGGAACAGTGGCTCGACTCGACTCGTTTTGGGAATGAGCCAGAAGCCTAGCTCGGCTTGGCTCAACATTAGGCTCAAGTTGGCTCGCGAGGGCTCACGAGCTTGACTCCATCTGCGCACGAGGCACGACACATCCACTCGTAGTCGCAGCGCGGGAGTTTGGCATCGCACACGTCGCACTAGATCTTTATGGCGCCTCGACCTCCACATATCCACACCAGACTACCACGCCACTGCACCTCCTCCCCCATCCAAACCAGCACAAAGAAGGACACCAGTGTTCCTCCTCCCCTCCGCCTCCCCCTCCCCTGACCGAGCTCCTCCTCTACTACTTCCTTGCGCCTATCGCTTCCGCATGCTCTGCCCACCCCGACCTCCTCCACCGCGATGGAGCTACCCTTCTGACCGTGGGAAGCTTCCTCCTCCTCGCAACCTTGAATCCGGTGGCGGGGCAACGGCACGGAGGACCGGGGTGAAGGCGTGGAGGACTAGGGCGGAGGACCAAGGGGGGAGGGACGTGGCGGCCGCGCGGAGGATGGGGAGGGGGACGGAGCGGCGGTGCAGAGGACCGAAGGGGGGAGGACCGGGGGGGCTGCCCGGAGGTGGCGGGCGAGGTGGATTTGGGGACTCATAGCCGGAGGTGGACCGGAGGATGGGGGACTCGGATTTGGGGATTTGGGGATTTGGGGGCACAGCACAGACGCACAACTGGGACTCGGGACTTCAGGAGGAATCGGGATTTTGGGGCATAGCACAGACGCAAACGAGCCAACGAGTCAATCGTGAGCGGCTCGAGCTCGTCTTGAAAAAAATGCAAGCCAGGAACTAGGCTTGGCTCGGCTTGAAAGTTCATGAGTCCGAGCCGAGCCGGCTCGAGCTTGATTCGAGCCTAGCTGGCTCGCGAGTCTTGCGCTATTTTTCCAGCCCTAGCTAGCGCTGGCGCTTGGCGGCACGCCGTCATCGTGGCTACTCGGGCTTAGGAGGAGGGAGATGGCAAACGAATCACCAGTGAGTGAGGACTTGAGTCTTGAGGAGTTGAGGTCTTGACTCTTGACTCTTGAGGACTTAACTCTTGGGGTCATGAGGAGGAAGTGAGTGACTGAGTCTCAGTGAACTACAGAAGTACAGAACTAGTGAAGGTGTGAAGGGACAAGGAAGTGAGGGAGGCACCGAGGCAGTGCACTAGTCACCCAGTCAGCCAGTGCCTGTGTCGTAGTGGCTAGTAGGGGTGAAAACAGATCAGATAGTTTCCGACCGATTCGGACGAAAACGAATTCAGATTGTCTCAGATCGGATTTTTCTCGAATAATTCTCGAATCGGAAACGAATACGGTTTTTTTTTTGTCAGAAACAAATACAAATATGGTAGCCATAGTATCTATCGAATACGAATATGAATACGAATTATGCCAAGGCCAGATATCCGGCAACACTAGCAATCCTCTGGCCCATTTCTTCTCTTCCTCTATCTCTTTCTTTATTCCTTGTACAGTACAGCTAGTTTGTTGATTGGGCCGTTGGGGAGTACTTATGGTTGCTGCTCGGGTGTGTTTTTATGGGCTTGCTGGAGTAAGGACATGCAACACACTAGCTACTCACCCAGAAATATAGTCATAAACTTGGATCTTGTATAAATTCCATCGCGTTCCATACACGTTTGTGTGGTTAGAGCATCTATAACAATCCATCTCAGCTGTTACTAAGAGCTTGCCACATCAGCATTTAGATGATGTGGAAGAGAGAAGGGGAGGAGAGAAGGTGAAGCTGTTTTTACATGAAGAAACTATCAGATTGTTAATACCAAGACATAAGAAACAACCAAATACTCTATTGGAGACTTAGTTGTTACCTAAGCACTCATTTTGTGGGTCCCACTGCCTACCAACAATTAAAGTCTTAGATACAAGCTTAAGAAACAATCTATTGGAATGCTTGTTTCTTTTTATTCGATTGAGTACTCTCTCCTCTTAGAGCATCTACAATAGTTTGTTTCTTAGCTTGTTACTAAGAGGAAAGAGAACACTCAATCTGGTTGTTAGAAACAACCATTCCAATGGATTGTTTCTTAAGTTTGTATTTTAGACTTTAATTGCTACAAGCTTGTTGGTAGGCAGTTGGACCCACAAAATGAGTGTTTAGGTAACAATTAAGCCTTCAATAGAGTTTTTTTGTTGTTTCTTATGTCTTGGTATTAACAATCTAATAGTTTTTTCATGTAGAAATAGCTTCACCTTCTCTCCTCATCTTCTCTCCTCCATATCATCTAAAAGCTGATGTGACAACCTCTCAGTAACAGTTGAGGTGAATTATTGTAGATGCTCTTAGTAACAAGCTAAGAAACAATCTATTGTAGATGCTCTTAATGACTCGGTGGTATTCCACGGTAGGTACATGGACAGACATGCTTCGAGCGTACCAAATATGGAGATCTTCTGATATCCGGAGCTAATTACTTCGGCTTTCGGCCCGATCGGCCATTGGCCTGGCCGCTGGCGCTGTCATCGGTACGGGCACATGGCACTAGAAGAGATGCGAGACCTGCTCGCTGGATCTCTCGACCGCGTGCGCTAGATGGCTAGGGTGCACCGTAGCGCAGCATACCTGATCGTGGTCCGTGGGTGTAAGGCGGTGATGGGCTGGTCGGCTTGTGCCTTCTACCCCGAGAGCTCTTCCTTCATCTCTCTTATTATCTATTGGAGTTTACTAATTGGAGAGGTTTTTACTAATTAGAGTTTAGCAATTTTATTCAACAGCGAATAAACTTCAAATGAAAACGAACAAATTAAATTAATTAATTAAACTTAATTTTTCTTTTTAAACTAAACAAAATTTGGGTTGTTACAATATATGATGAATTAAGTGTGCTACGATGCATATTTTTTTGAGACATGGATCTACTTATTATTGAACTATGTATGTCATTAATGAACTAGGTATGATGAACTAAGTTTTACATATGTGATGAACTAAGCGTGGATGTGACGAGGATTGTTGACTAGTTAAATTATTGAATATACCTTTATTTGAAAGTAATCTGGATCCTCTATTGGGCCCAAATTAGTTTGCTGGGCCCAGGACTAATTACACGATCAGAAGGTAGGCCTAAGAACCTTCACTTCAGACCATTCCAGGACTTCTCCCATAGAGGTCTTTTTGAACCACTCCAGGACCTCTCTCCTGGAGACGTCTCTTCGGACCATCCCAGGATCTCTCCCCAACAGAGGAGGTTCTGAAAGGTTGTTACCCACGTGTGGATAATTACAACCCACGTGGAGAAGATATTGGCCGTCATATCTGGAGACACAACGGTCACCATGAAGAGACGCGACCATTGACGTAAAGGGACACGACTATTGACGTGAAGAGGCGCTACTGCAATCAACTGTCGATGCTTGTAGAACTATAAAAGCCCAACCTATGTGCCTTTGTAACATAGATTCAAATCCAAGCCCTAATCCACGCGTATTCACAGTTATTTTTCCTATAATCAGAGCACACTCTTTACAATATACATCACCATTTTGAGTCCTTTGATGAATAGATAGTAATCTCCATTTTTTCCTTTATATTCTTGTTTGTCCGTTCTGTGACGAGAGTCCCAAACGTCGACAGCTGGCGCCGTCCGTGGGAAGTGCTGTCATCATTTTCGCTAACTCAGTTTTGGTAATGTGTTATTTGCTTTGCTCATGAATCACAACTTGCCTGCGTGGAGAGAAGAAAGTATCCTCGATATTTCCGACTATGATGACGATATGGAGGAAAAATCCGTCCTCGTATCCGTCAACGCCCATGGTTCCTCCGGGGCCATTGCTGAGGCACCGTTGCCCACCAAGTCCGCATCCACTGGCTCCAGCAGGTCGTGCCTTCGTCCACAAGTACCGCTGTGGACAAGTACTATCCCGAGCCTATCTCCGTTGGAGGAGGAGATTCCGAAGGTCCCTAGAGCCCAACAAATCATGATGATCTCGCTGGCGGCCTCCACACTGAAGGCCTGGAGGAAACATTTGGGGAGAATCTTCTCTTCACCCTACAATAAAACTCGTCCTCTTCCTCAGAGGACGATGGCATATTCACCCCTTCCGCCTGTTCCGGCGGTCGTCAGGTCGCCGCCATCGGTGACAATCAACCCAATCCCGGTGTTAATCCCAAAGCATCAGGGCAACGCCAAGAGTGGGACGAACCGGAACGCCTCCAATGAGAGGAAGAGACCCGACAAGCCGAGATACGTGCCGCCACACAAGCGCACATCTCGCAGGTTCGCGACCACTACTACTGAGACGCCCCTGGCTCCTCAGCGAGGGCGCTGCCACAGGCAATGCATATGCCATCGCCGCGGGCTACGATGGTAAGAGATCCAAATACCTTACCAACCCCCATGCAGGAGGATTCCCCTGTAGAGCGTGTTCGTTACTTAGCAAGCACCATTGCACGCCATTTGGAAGGATTATCTCCGGAGCAAGGAGTGCAAGTAATGCGTGCTATTGCACAAGAGCTACAAAAATGCAACGAAGTATATTTCTACCCGGTCACCTACTGTTCTTTCCCAAACGGACTC
This sequence comes from Phyllostachys edulis, assembly GCA_036346405.1. Lineage (NCBI taxonomy): Eukaryota > Viridiplantae > Streptophyta > Magnoliopsida > Poales > Poaceae > Phyllostachys > Phyllostachys edulis. Next base: position 77,289,366 of record CM070550.1, on the reverse strand, counting down.
ACACCTAGAAGGGTCCTCGATTGGACGCCGAATGCAAAGCCAAAATTATGGTGCTCCTGGCCGCCGTATTCAAGGCCAAGGTGAGCATGACTGTAATACTCCAAATTAAATTAATTGAGAAGAAATAAATTAGAGAGAGGGACCAATCAGAAAAGTGGTTTTAACAGAAGATTAGAGGGGGGTTTATGCATAATTTGGACAACCTGGGTTGTGGGCTTTCGGCCCACAGCATTTAGGCCCAAGGGGGAAGGGCAGCCGGCCACATAAGAAGGAGAGGGGGCAACCCTAGGGTTACTACAGTACCATGGCTACAGTACCGCCACCATGCTACAGTGCTACGTCGTACTCTGATACCCTCATGATTAGCTTTCACGGCCAAGAAGAAGGAAGGAGAAGCCTCATGGTGGTGTTCGGCCAAAGAGGAGGGAAGAGAAGGGGGAAGAAGAGAAGGAAGAGGGATCACCAGCGGGAGCTCGTGATCTTCAGTTGCTCGTCGAGGGTAACATCCGTTTCCCGTTGATTAGATATTTAATTAGCTGTTTTAGCAATGCTGGTTGTGTAGATCCCAATCTGTCCAGAAAATAGAACGGCGGTTTTGATGGCTTTAGAGGCAGATTCTGTAGATCCCATGTCTTAGAGATAGTTGGGTAATGTCCTTAGCTTTCCATGGCCGCCAAGAATGCCCAAATCCGATTAACGGTCAGCGAGTTATGAATTCTTTAGTGTCGCTGTCCTGCTAATCTGTCAGTTTTCTGACAGTTTGTAGAAAACTGGGTTAAGCCATTAGTTAAAGACGAAATCAGAGGATCTCGATCTAACAAAAAATGTAGGTAATTTCCATAACTTTCCAGAAAGCTAAAGAACGCAAGATTTTGATACTCGTAGCAAAAGTTATGGTGGTTTTAGTGTACTATCTAGAGAACCCGACGTGAAAATTGATATCTTTTAATTTGACTTGGTAGGGGTTTTAGATGGCTGATTCAGAAGGGCCCCCCAACTAGGTTTAGTTCGGTAATTTAGTTAACTTTCCAGAAAGTCCTAGAACACCTTATTTGGACCCCTGTAGTGAAAGTTATGATTTTTAGAAGTTGATTGTCCACAGAGGGGACAGATCGATCGTTAGAAGTGGGACGTTTGGAAGGCGCTTGAGAGTTTGGCTTTTTTTTGTTTGAGCTATTAATTATGTCTTGGGTCCAGTATGGTTGTCTTAGCTTGGTTCATAATTATGTTCGGTGGGGATTGGTCCTGGCGGCGCCCTCTTTGCGTCTACCGTTCCATACGGTTGAGGCAAGTATCTGCTTTGTAGCATAATTATGATTGGTTGATGTGATTGCTTGTGTTTACTCGTATTAGTCATACATAGATGATAGTGTGATGAATATGAATAGAATTTGGTGAATGCATGTTTATGGCTAAAGCTTTCCTATGTATGTTGTTAATGCCTTACATGCTATGTGAGATCTGAAGTTGTGGTATGTACTTGTTGATTCATATGTATGAAAGATAGGGTCATAGTACATACATATCTTGAAAGCATACTTGAGACTTGGTCACGTGGTGACCAAGTATATCTGATTGAGGTCCCGTCATGTAAATGACGAGCTTGTAGTCCCTACATTCGTGGAATTTGGGCATTAAGGAGAGGTCCCCATCATGAAGATGATGGGCAATGAATCCCTATACTCATGGAGTATAGGCTCTTGATCCTGTGCCGAGAGGAGCGAGCAAGGGTATCATCGACGGTTGTATACCTGCATTATCGATAAAATCGAAAAGAGATAAAGATTAAAAGATGCATTGCATGTTAGCATTACATAAGCATGGGAGTTATTATTAGTGTAATCTTGCTTTTGACATGTTGATGCCATATCGTGTGTTTAATGCTTCTTTTATAGATACTTCTTTGAGTCATTAGACTCACCCTTGCTTTATTGTGTTTTAGGTACGACAGGCAAGAACGGCATGCATGGGAGGGAGTAGTTTTGTTGGAATGCACTCACTACCATTCATCCTAAAGGAAGAATATAATTTAGTTCACACTCTATAAATAAGCAAACCGATCGAGATTTACTCATAGCTTTGGTTGAATGCTTTGGCTTATTTGTAATAATGAGATTAGCAAATTTGGATTATGCTTATTCTTGTTTTATCGGAATAGACTATCTTGCATGCTTGGATGAATTTGGATATTGAATTATTGTTAATGTTATATTTAATTGCTGAAACCTCGGTATAGTTAGCTATACAAAGGAGGTTCTGCTGAAAAACTTGGTAAATGGTCTTAGTAGCATTGTTTAATTTTATTTTAGTAGCATTCCAGGCTCAATGTTGAGCTGGGGTGTTACAATGACACCCGTTTTTAAGACGTAGTAGACGTATCAGATCTCCTGCTGGTCATAATAATTGTCGTAATATATGATAATGTGTTCGACCTTATGTAGGTTGCAAAGCTTTTTCTCCCGGATTAAGAGATGTTACCTGGCCGGAGAAGTTCAAGCCAGTGAGTATGAGACTTTTGACAGAACGCAAAACTCGTCAGAGTTCCTCCAAGTCTACACTACTGCCATTCAGGCTGCTAGAGGCGATGATAAGGTAATGGCTAATTATTTGTCTACAGTTCTAAAGGGTTCCGCTAGGACCTGGTTATGTAACTAGCCTGAGGGATCCATATATAACTGGGAAGTGCTTTGTAATGCATTGCGAAACAACTTCAAAAGTTGTTATGCAAAGCTGGGAAAGGAGGACGATTTGCATCGACTCCGCCAAACCCCCGATGAAAATTTATGACAATTTGTAAAGCGTTTCATAGAAGTCCGTAACACAATTCCAAATATTTTTGATGACTTTGTGATTCGAGCTTTTAAACAGGCGGTGAGATATCGAAGGTTCGCAGAAGATCTCAACATCAACCCTCCCATGTCCATGTCAGAACTCTTCGACATGGCCGATCGGTACTCCGATGCCAATGAGGCAGTGGAGTGGAACCGAATGGTGGATAAGGGGACCACCCCTCCTCAGGTAGGCCTCGAGGATGTCAAAGAAAAGAAGTCCAAGAGGTCCGAAAGCTCCACGAGCAGTAGAGAAAAACCCAAGAAGAAGGAGAAGGGGAGGTCCAAGCAATCCACCGGGGAAGTCGTAGCAGTTGATCAATGACCACCATATGACAAAAATAAAGGTCCTTGGACCAAAAGGAGGAAGGAAGTCGTTCAAACGACCAAATTACCCCACGATCAGCGAATACGTCTAGGAGCAATGAGCGCTAGTGCCCGTTGCATAAAGTTCATGGTCATGACCTCCGTAACTGCCGTACTTGGTAGAAGCATATGGAGGATTATTACGATGGGAAAGGTCCAATGCCTGTCCCACCAGAAGATGGCGGACCACTAGTGGTCCAAGGCCACGATAATGTCATTTGCGGGGGTTCGGCCGTCTACACCTCCAAACACAGTACAAGGTGGCATGGAGGGACGTCAACAATGTTGAGGTCCCACTTGGTCGTCCGAAATACCCCAAGTGGTCAGAGACCTCCCTGACCTTCACTAAGGAGGACGTCCCTAAAGGTATGTCTACTTCTCGTAAATTACCATTAGTAGTTTCTCCTACCATAAGTAATTGTAGAGTAGGGAGAATATTAATAGATAGCGGTAGTTCCTTAGACCTGTTATTTATTAATACCTTAGATGAGATGCAAATTCATCGTTCTAAGATTAAACCAATGACAAGTCCCTTCTATGGGATAGTGCCAGGTATGTCTGTTACACCAATAGGGCAAGTTGTGTTGCCAGTAACCTTCGGTACGGCTACTAATTTTTGAACTGGATTAATCATTTTCGAAGTGGTTGATTTTGAGTCTGCCTATAATGCAATTTTGGGAAGACCATCTCTAACAAAGTTCATGGCAGCTACACATCACGCCTACCAGAAGATCAAGATCCCTGGGCCAAAGGATGTAATTGTGGTACAAGGTGACCAGGATGTCACGCTTTCATGTGATCGTAAGTCGTTAGAACTTGTCGATCAATTACCTTTGAAAGATCATACTTTAGAGGATAAAACAGGGAAGGTCGCGAAAGTCAAGGTTACTACTTAGCCCAATGAGCAGGTAAAGATAGTGTCACTTAGCCCCAAAGACCAATCCAAGTTAGTCCGGATTGGCGCAGGATCAAGTGAGAAATAGGAAGATGAGCTCCTCATCTTCCTCCGAGCCAACTCGAATGTCTTTGCGTGGAAGCCATCTGATATGCCCGGGGTCCCAATGGAGGTGATTGAGCATAGGCTAGACATTCAGCCTGAGAAAAAACTAGTCAAACAAATACTAACACACTTCGCCCAGGATTGTCAAGAAGCCATCAGAGCAGAGCTCGATAAGCTCCTTGAAGCTGACTTCATTCAGGAGGTGGATCACTTCGAATGGCTTGCAAATCCGATCCTGGTCAAGAAATCTAACGGTAAGTGGCGCATGTTTGTAGATTTTACTAGTTTAAATATTGCTTGCCCAAAGGATGACTTCCATTTGCCTAGCATTGATCAGTTAGTTGATTCTACTACGGGTTACGAACTGATGTATTTTCTTGATGCTTATTCTGGACACCATCAGATCAGCATGGCGAAAGAAGATGAAGAAAAGATTGCCTTCAACACACCCTTCGGTGTCTACTGCTATGTCAAGATGTCGTTTGGGTTAAAGAATGCTGGAGCCATGTACTAGCATTTGATGCAGAAAACCTTCAGCAGTCAGCTGGGGCATAATTTAGAGGACTATGTAGACAACTTAGTTGTAAAAAGTAGTACTAAGTATGACCATTTGAAGGATCTCACAAAGACCTTCGAAAATGTAAACAAACATGGAATAAAGCTTAATACTGAAAAGTGTACTTTTGGGGTTAATTCTGGCAAGTTGCTTGGTTTTCTTGTTTGTTCTCATGGGATTAAAGTTAATCTCGAGAAAATTCGAGCCATTGAACAATTGTGACCACCTGGTCCAAGCATTAACTAGTCGAATAGCAGCTCTTAGTCGTTTCATTTATCGATTAGGAGAACATGGTTTACCTTTCTTTAAGGTGATCCGCAAGAGTAATAAAGAGTTTCAATGGTCCGAAGAAGCTGACAAAGCCTTTGAAGGCTTATCTTTCAAATCCTCGATATTGGTTTACGCCTCGAGAGGAACCTTTACTAGTTTACTTAGCGATAGCGCTAAATGTGGTCGGTCTTGATACTTATCGCAGAAAGGGAAGGGTCTCAACGACCCATCTACTATATAAGTGGGGTCTTACATGGACCAAAGGAAAGATATCCTGGGGTCAAAAATCTAATTTATGCTCTTCTGACGACTTCCAAAAAACTAAGACATTATTTTCAATCTCACAAAATCACAGTACCTTTGTCTTTCTCTCTTGGAAATATACTTCATAACTAAGAAGTAACAGATCGCATAGCCAAATGGGCAGTAGAACTTGGGGAGTTTGATGTCCATTTTACTACCCGAACAACCATAAAAAGACAAGTCCCGACTGATTTTGTGGCTGGATGGACGAACACCGAGGATCAACCTCAAGTAAGTCCAGGGCCAGACGATCATTAGACGTTGTATTTTGACGGCTCCCGCGAGCTTAAAGGCTCGGGGGTTGGGATTTTGTTGATAACACCACAAGGTGATCAACCCGGTATGTCATCTGATTTACATTCCTCGCCACTAACAACGTGGCAGAGTATGAAGGACTTCTAGCCGAGCTTCGAGCAGCCAAATCCCTCGGAGTATGTCGGCATTTAGCAAAGGGAGATTCACAATTAGTCGTAAACCAGGTAGCAAAGGAATATAGCTGTTCCGAAGAGATAATGGCTCAATACCTGGGTGAAGTGAGGAAGTTGGAAAAACACTTTAGGGACTTCGAAGTCCAACACAAACCGCACAAGGAAAACTCCTTAGCGGACCAGTTATCAAAATTGGGTTCCTCACGGACGCCTGTTCCAACAGGTGTTTTTCTCAAATACTTACAAAACCTTCAATAGAAACAGGTTCAACCACCTCAGAAGTCAGAGTCATCGAGCAAGATGTGGAGTGGATAAAACCATTGACCACTTATCTCGCATCAAGGACATTGCCTGATGATCTTCAACAAAAGGATAGGTTAATTCGAAGAGCACGCATGTACAAACTGGTCGAAGGATCATTGTACAAGAAGGAAACACATGGTGTTCTCATGCGTTACATATCCCAAGACTCCGAGATAAAATTACTAAAAGAAATTCATAGGGGCCTGTGTGGTACATATGCATCCTATAGAACATTAGTTGGCAAAGCTTTTCGGCAAGGATATTACTGGCCCACCGCTCTACAAGATGCCATGCACATTGTTAAGATTTGTGAGCAGTGTCAGTTCCATGCCAGCCAAGTGCACCAGCTATCTTATCAATTACAAACCATTCCCTTGTTATGGCCTTTTTCGACTTGGAGCATTGATATAGTAGGACCACTACTGCAAGCACCCAATGGGTATAAATTCTTGTTCGTGGCCATTGATACATTCACTAAGTGGATAGAAATTTGGCCGATTCGTTCATTATATAATTTGTGGCGGCAAAAGAAATTCCTTGTGCGGAGCATTGTTACAAGATTTAGAATACCCAGTCATCTTATCACAGACAACGAGAGCCAGTTTATTAGTGACATATTTCAAGATTATTGCGATGAAATTGGCACTAAAAGTTACTTTGCTTTTGTAGCATATCCATAGAGCAATGGAGCAGTAGAAAGGGTCAATGGTCAGATTATACAAGGTATAAAAAGAGAGTTTTCAATCGTCTTAAGGCATGGTCAAAGAATTGGATGAAAGAGCTCTTCTCTGTCCTATAGGCATTGCGCACTACTTGAAGGAATACGGTTAGGCTACGCTAGCTGACAATTCAAAAATTCTACCACGTAAACCAGGATGTTGTGCAAGCAGGATATCATAGATCGTTACCACCAGACGTGCAGTGCAGCGGAAGAAGAGTTGAAACAGCCTGGTCCAATGAAGAGCACGTCGATGAAGTAGTCATAGACGATCGTTCAGTGTCCTCGCAAGTCGATCATATCCTCCAGCAACCTCTGCAGTTCCTTGTGAAGATTGCAGATCGACCTCAAGCGCAATAGCAACCGCAGTAGCGCCTCTACGGTATTCACACGTTTAGGGAAGGAACACCATAAGCTAGTGTGCTAGCACCAAGTCGCACGAGAAAGCTCTGTCAAGAAGATGGCGGCTAGGGTTTCGGTGGAACAACTCACGTGTATCCTCTTTTTCTTTATTTTTCAATAGCCTGAAGCATCTCCTTATATAGTGTCCGTGACGGATCCTATCCGAACGCGTTTCACGAATCATATCCGTACTAGTTTATTCCAACCCATTAAGTGTGTGACCCATTAGGTTCATGTGTAATCGGTTGTGACTCAGAAACTCCTTTCCGATCATGAGTCGTTAGCAGCTCCTAACAGAACATAACGATTCCTGAATACACACAAATTATATCAGACGAACATTAATGCAATATGATCTTTGACCAGGTCCATATCACTAACAACTAGTTCGTAACTCCTTACGACCAAGTTTCGACCACTTAGTGATCATGTTTGACCAGCCTACGACTAGCTCGTATCTCCATACGACTAGTCTGTATCTGATCGAACTAAAAGACCTTCTCGTGTATTCTACCTTTGCCTCATGATATCTGGTTGAACTCCAGGTGAGATGTTGTGTCATCCATGGATTGTTCAATACTTTCTCGATCGAGTGTCGGATAACTTCACGTGGTCGAACACTGGCATGGCCATGCACTTTCTTTATCCGACCACATCGAGGGGCCTAGAGATATCTCTCATGTTATGTTAGGAGGGGCAAATTCCATATCTGACCAGTCACATTCCTCCGCATGTTTCATAACATACCTGAAAGCTACCTTTATAACTACCTAGTTACGGAGTAGTGTTTGGTAACCCCAAAGTGTACTCTTACGCATGTAGGAAACCATGCTGATCTCAGGTCTAATGATTATACATCATCATTGCTTGAGACCAACCGACGACACATAAAATCATAACAATCTCAACAGTATCTCAAGGTGGGTCAATCCAACCCCATGTTCTCTAACATGTGTTCACATTATTGATTCTACATCCTTATATCTATGATCGGTGAAACATGGTCATCAATCAATACATGTGCTGGTTGATAGAGTCACTAGTGTTCCGACTAGTGACATCCGACCAGAGATTCATTTAGAACGACATCATATAAGTTAAAAGAGTTTCACCAACAAGTCACATACTTGTTAATCTTCATAACTAATGATTCATTCAAAGATCAAAAGAACACTTATTCAATAACACATAAACATAGATGTGATATCATGTCGGGACCCCGAGTAAACAACCCCAGGACCCTTTGTGCATTCTGATCTAGTCCCATGATCAGTAGCTAGCTCACACAGTTTCAACATCGATGTAATCATAACCATACAACAAACTATAGAAGAAGCAGACAAATTAATATTAATAGAAGCAAAAGACCTTATGGTCAAGGTTTTTACAGAGGTCTGCCGCACAGGGCTTACAACAAAAGAGAGCTCACAGCGAAAAACCAAAACACATCGTGGGAGCCATTCGACATACCCACAGGCCATCGAGCGAAGGACGTCTCCTAGCATGCATGGTCTTCGAAGACATCCTCTTCAAAGAGCTCGGAGCTCTCTGGGTCCTCTTTGCGGCTGATCAACCAGAGGGCATAAAGCCGTGAGTGCTTTGAATGTACTCAACAAGTTGTAGGGAAATGTATGCAAATAGTATTCATGCCAGGCTTGACAAGGATAGCTTTATGGTTACTTTGCAGAAAGCAAAATTTACTGGAAATACAATAAATAGATTGCAAAGCACAAGTTGAAAGACTAATACATAAATATCAAGTTCTTTGAAACAACACATGAACACCATGTCCACTTCTCGGACCACTCGTGAATACCCAGTTCACTTCCCAGACCACTCAAAACCAACCACGACCATATTTTTGAGAAAGTCTACCCCTTGCTTGAAATCACCAGGCATTGTCCATAACTGGAGACACGGCTATTCGAATAGTTTTACACTCTGCAGAGGTTGTACAGCTTGATCCACAAGACACGAACTCTCTAGTTGGTTGGGCACCCGTCGATTCCCCTGCTCACTACCTTAGGTAAGCAGTCTAGAGTACGTGATAAGGCTTTTACAAAGCTCCGTTTTGACTCGGTTCTGCTCGCTAAGGATTCACCTTTCTGGCCCCCTCTTGCGCCATTCTCAACCCAAACAAAACCGACTCAAAGCATTGCTAATTAGTTGGCCAGGTCCACCCCATAATGAACTTGTGGTTGCACGATATGGCCCAGATCAATGACTTACAAGGTTAAGTCCTTAGGGACTACTCAAGTGAGACAACCACATCCCAATGTGCTTCCTGCACCCCGAGTATAAAACATTTTGGGTTCAACCTAGCCAAATGACCACCCTAGTCATGGCACAACAAATTTTAACAACAGTGGCCGTGCCACAATTCCATATATCATTAAGTCAATTTCATCGTCATTGAATCATGTGATCGACAGACATCGCAAAACTAAAGCATGTCTAAGTAATATACGCACCCATGTTGGTATCTCAAAGATGTTCTACTAAGATTACCCAACCTAAGGTGTCCAAGGGTACATGTCAACATGTCAAACATAAGTATTCAAGGAGCCATACTGTCGAGTGGGTATTTAGCTATTTCTCAAACCATTTTTATACAATTAGCCATGCATGTTGGTATAAAACAATATAATTTTTGCAAACTGGGTACGACATGATCAAGGTCTCGACTTGCCTTTGTTGAAGAGTGAGATTCTTGATGAGAGGTCATGGGGTCCAAGAACTCTTCAGAGAAGGAATCTACGTCTGAAAAGAGCCAAATAAATACAACAAATCCACACAAAACCAAAACTACCAAACTAGAATCAAAAGAAAGATGAGGGGGAGGTCCTGAGGAGGTCCTCAGGAGGAGGTCCTTAGGAGGTCAAGGGAGGCGGTCCTAAGGTCCAACGAAGGGTACGACTACTCAACGTGGTCGCACGGAGAATACAAAAGGGATACGACTACTCAACGTGGTCGTAGGAGAAGGGAAAAGAACAGGGCACGGAAAAACTCACCAGGACACACACACACACACACACACAGAGAGAGAGAGAGAGAGAGACCGGAGAAGACTGGAGGAGGACGGCGAACGGTGCGGGCGCTCCGGCAATTCTTCGACGGTGAGGTGGTCGAAGACGACACAGGCTCCAGTGGGCTCCTTGGCGACGACGAGGAGATCGTGCGGCTTCAGCGTACTATGGCAAAACTCGTAGCATAGAGAAACTGGGCAAAAGCAAGATAGTTGGGGTGAGGAAAAAGGAGATGAAGGAGGGCTGCTCAGGCTTTTATAGCCAGAGGAGACGGGGAGAGTCACTGAGAGACTCAGAGGCGCACGCATTCAAGGGTAGTTGGAGGAGGAGATGGGGGCAGGTATGGGAGGAGACAAGAGGGGGAACATGTACTACAGAAGCGACAACATTTAATGCAATAAAACATCATTTAATGCGCTAGGACTTTTGCGTCAGCAATGACGCGACGGGAGGAAGAAGAAGGTGAGCAAGGCTGACAGGTGGGGCTAGTCAAAACTCGGGAGGGTGGTCCAACCAAAGGGGAGGTCGTGACCAAAGAGGTTGTCGTGACCGGTCTCCAGGACCACTCGGGAGGTCTCTTAGGACCACCTAGGAGGTCTCCTAGGACCACCCAGGAGGTCTAGGCGGAGGGGGGTTCAAACAAGAGGGAGGTCTGGACGGAGGGAGATGTCCAAACGAGAGAGAGGTCTGGACGGAGGGGGAGGTCCAACGAGAGGGAGGGAACGGGACGAACAGAGAAAGGGGACGATGAATAGCCGAAAACTCCAGCAAACGCAAAATAAACCAAATTCGAATTAATTGAAGTTTGATTTAGTCATTTTAAACACTTCCAATTCCAAAATCTCAAGTTGAGCTTTAGAACTTCAACAAAACCAAATGGTTATTTTTATTTTGAAAACTCCAAAAAGCTCAGGAAAACTGAGACGTTACAAACCTACACCCCTTAAAGGGAATCTCGACCCCGAGATTCAGGCTGACTAGAGAATAGGTGCAGGAACTCGGCCTTCAGGTCTTCTTCACGCTCCCAGGTGGCTTCCTCTTCAGCGTGATTGCTCCACTGAACCTTACAAAAACGGAGGATCTTGCTTCTTGTCACTCGCTCGGTCACTTCCAAAATCTTGATGGGTTGCTCCTTGTAGGTGAGGTCATACTACAGGTCAACGGCTTCTACGGACATCTGCTCTTCTGGCACACGCAAATACTTCCTCAATTGAGACACATGGAAGACATCATGCACATCCGACAACTGGAGCGGGAGCTCCAATTTGTAAGCAACTTTTTCCCTTCTGACTAGGATTGGAAACGGTCCGATGTATTGAGGTGCAAGCTTCCCACTTACTCTGAAGCAACGCAATCCTTTGAGAGGTGAGACCTTTAGATACACATGATCTCCTGGTGCGAAAGCTAGGTCTCGACGACGGTTATCAGCATAACTCTTCTGTCGGGACTGTGCTGTTTTCAGCTTCTTTTTGATTAATCGAACTTGATCTTTGGCCTTTTTCAGAATATCTGGTCCAAGCACTTGTCCTTCGCCTGAGTTGGTCCAATATAATGGTGTTCGGCACTTTCTTCCATAAAGAGCTTCGAACGGGGACATCTGCAGACTTGATTGATAACTGTTGTTGTATGAAAACTTCTGCGTAAGGCAACATTTGATCCCGGTGATGCAGTTCTCCAGTCTGAGTGCTCTCAACATATCTTCTAGGATCTGATTTACTCTTTCTGTTTGCCCATCCGTCATACGAGGGTGGTAGGTCATCTTGAAATTGATTAGTATCCAGAACACTATATAGTTTCTGCCAAAATCTGGAGGTGAACTGAGATCCTCGATCCGACACGATCTTCTTTGGTACTCCATGCTGACATACTATCTTAGCCATATACAATTCTGCAAGTTTGTCTCCTAAGTAGGTGATCTTAACTGGGATGAAGTGTGCAACTTTTGTCAGGCGATCAATGATTACCCAAATAGAATCATATCCAGCTTGGGTTCTTGGCAGACCGGTGATAAAGTCCATGCCAATTTCTACCCACTTCCATTAAGGTATTCTCAATGGTTGTAAGAGTCCAGCAGGTCTCTGATGCTCGGCTTTAACTCGCTGGCAAATGTCACATTGTGATACATACTCAACGATCTCACGCTTCTTGCTAGGACACCAGTACAATTCCTTGAGATCTTGATACATCTTAGTGCTTCCAGAGTGAATGGAGTACAAGGTTTCGTGAGCTTCCTTGAGTATCAACTGCTTGAGCTCTCCCTAGTCTAGTACACAAATACGCTTATCGAACCAGACGGTTCCTTGTTCATCTTTCAAAAATCTTGGGGCTTTACCCTTCTTCATGTTTCTTTTGATCTTCAGGACATCTGCATCTTCCTCTTGAGCTTTCGGATCTGATTTTGGAGAGTGGACTGCACTTCTAGAGCAGCTAAGTAACCTTCTTCAACCAATTCCAGCTTGAGCTTCTGAAATTCTTCGTGCAGGACGGGCTGGCTTTCCTTGATCATTAGAGTGTTGTAGTAGACCTTCCTACTTAAAGCATCAGCTACCACATTAGCCTTTCCGGGATGGTAATGAATTCTCACATTGTAATATTTGATCAGCTCCAACCATCTTCTTTGCCTCATATTCAGATCAGCTTATGTGAAGATGTACTTCAAACTTTTATGGTCAGTGGACTTCACAGCGATTACCGGTGAGGTAATGGCGCCATATCTTCAAAACATGCACTACGGCAGCCAATTCTAAGTCATGAGTGGGGTAATTGGCTTCATGAGGCTTTAACTGACGGGAAGCATAAGCTACCACTTTCCTTTCTTGCATCAGCACACAATCGAGACCTTGACGTGAGGCATCACAAAAGATCTCAAAGTCCTTTCAGACATCCGGTAAGATCAACACTGGAGCGGTGGTCAATCGCTTCTTTAACTCTTGAAAACTCTGCTCACACTCTGGCGTCCAAGCATACTTCTTTTCCTTTTTAAGCAACTGAGTGAGAGGTCTTGTTATTTTGGAGAATCCTTCTATAAATCTACGGTAGTAACATGCCACTCCAAGGAAACTCCTGATCTGAGGCACTAACTTGGGTGACTCCCAATTGAGCACATCCTTGACCTTGCTAGGATTGACGGCGACTCCTCCTGCAGACAAGACGTATCCCAAAAAGGTGACCTCCTTCATCTAGAACTCACACTTATCAAATTTAGTATAGAGTTGATGATCTCTAAGCTTGCTCAGGACTAAGCGAAGGTGCTCTTTATGCTCTTCTTCACTGTGAGAGTATACTAGAATGTCGTCAATAAAGATAATGATGAACTTATCGAAATACTCCATGAATACTTTATTCATCAAGTTCATAAAGTATGCAGGGGCATTGGTCAATCCAAAAGACATGACCGTGTACTCATACAGTCCATAACGGGTTGACAAAGCTGTCTTAGGGATGTCCTCTTGGCGAATCTTCAACTGATGGTATCCTGACCTCAAATCTATCTTGGAGAACACTCCGGCTCCCTTCAGCTGGTCAAACTGGTCATCAATTCTAGGCAGAGGGTACTTGTTCTTGATGGTGACCTCATTGAGTGAGCGATAATCCACATACATCCACTGGGTACCATCCTTCTTTGCAACAAAGATCACTGGGGCTCACTAAGGTGAGGAACTTGGTCTGATAAAACCTTTAGCCTGCATCTCCCCAATCTACTTCTTCAGCTCGACCAAATCGTCAACAGGCAGACGGTAGGGTCTCTTGGAAATTGGTGTAGTTCCAGGGACTAGGTTGATGACGAACTCTAAGTCTCTGTCTGGCGGCATTCTAGGTAACTCATCTGGAAAGACATCTAGAAACTTACTGACCATTGGCACATCTTCTAGAGATGCAGCCTTAACACTGCAGACTATTACTCCTTCATGCTTCTCCAAGGAGGCTTTAAATTTTACTTTAATCCCAACTGGACTAACCAAGGTGATGCTTCTTCCACCACAATCCAAAATTGCTTGGTGATCAGTAAGCCAATCCATTCCCAAAATCACATCTCAGGACTTGGTGTCGATGATGATCAGGTTGGCTAGGAATTTTACCCCTTCTATGATCACCTTAACTTGTGGACAACCCCGGTTTGTACTTAACTCCGAACCGGGGGATTGAACCAATAAGGCGGTTTTAAGAGTTGAAACCTTCAACTGATGCTTTGCAGCAAAAATCAGAAACAAGCGAATCTGAAGCTCTAGAATCAAACAAGGCGATGGCGGTCTTTGAATTTACTAGGAACTTACCCAGCACGACGTCTGAGGCTGCCTGGGCTTCCTCCATCGTGACATAGTTCACACGACCTCTCCCAAAAGGCTGGGAGGTCTTGGCGGGTGCAGCTGGAGTCTGAGGAGCTCCACGTCCTGCTCCTGGCATGGAGGTCCTGGTCGGAGTAGCTCCCAAGTTGGATTTGACATGTGATGGACCTTGCTTCAAGGGACAATTGCTGGCGTAATATCCCAATTGATGATAGTTGAAACAGGTGATCCCTGCGGCAGGATTGATGTTTCTTGACTGCGGGTTGTTGTTGCCAGAGCTGTGAAGACCTGGAGCAACCGGGCGAGGTGCTGTTGCAGAGGTCCTGGAAGCAACAGAAGGAGCAAAGTGGGCAGGAGGGTGTGCATTCGTCATGGCTTTCTGCGGATGACCTTGATGAGCACTATGATGTACCATCTTCCTTTTATGAAATTCTGCAAGCTCGCGGTGAGACTCTTCTATCAGCATAGCCTTGTTCACTAGATGCTGGAAATCCATATAGTCGTTGCCAACGACTTGGACCTTCAAGCTAGGGTGGAGTCCTCGCTTAAAGTGCTTCTAACGTGCATCGTCCGTGGCGACGTCCTCTAGAGCATAACGTGAGAGTCGATTGAACCTATTGAGGTATTCACTCACTGACATGTTCCCTTGGCGTAGTTCACGGAACTCATTTTTCTTCATTTCTATCTTTCCATCGGGAATATGGGAGTGGCGGAAGGCTTTAGAAAACTCAGCCCAACTGATGTTCTGGTGGTCTTCATGGGTGGCACAGTAGTTCTCCCACCATTCCGCGGCGGTGCCTTCAAGCTGGTGTGCAGCATATAGAAATTTTTCACGGTCGTCACACCGGGTGATGGCAAGCTTCTTTTCAATTGAGCGCAGCCAGTCATCTGCATCCAATGGCTCGAAGGAGCTAGAGAACATGGGTGGATGGGTCCTCATGAACTCTGCCAGTCTTGACTGGGGAACAACTAATGGTGGTGGTGGCATGGCAGCTGCTTGGTTGTTCTGGTTCAGCATTGCGAGAAGAGCGGTAGCTATCTGATTTTGTTGAGTCATCATCTGGTTCATGTTCTACATCATTGGATTCATCAATTGCATCTGGGCTACCATGAACTGTCCCAAACCCTGATCTGTGGGTGCAGCTGGAGGAGGCGGTGGTGGCTGTGTGAAGGGATCTACTGACTCATCTTGACTTGCCGAATTGCAGATCTGGACCATCTGCACGAATCTTCCCAGGCCTAATAGATGAGGAGAAGAAAGCACGAGATGTGAGAGGGAAAAGCACGGAGACGAGCGAGAACAAGGGAGAAGGAAAGAACAATCTAACTGGGGGAGGTCGGTTAAACCCAACGAGCAAATAGCCGAAGAGCCATTAAGAGGCAACCAAACTAAAACAGGAGATCCTAATTACCGAACTAAACGATACTGGAACTAAGAAGGGTAGCTCTGCTAAAGCACCTCTAACCTAACTTATCTGGGAGGTCGACTTAAAGCAAAGCCTGATCCTATTGAGATTACTGGGATGAGAGGGATCAATTTAAATTTTGAAACAAAGTTTCAGAGGGGATAAGGTGTAGGAATCTAGGAATGAGGTGAGAAGAGATTAGATTAAGATGAGAACATAATAAAACAAGATGAGAGAAGAATAATTACTCACGTTACTCTGTTGGTTTGATTTAGAAAATAAAATTTGAACTCTTAACTAACGCGACCATGCTAACTAAGGTTACGTCCTACAGCCGATACGGCTCTGATGCCACCATTGTCGGGACCCCGAGTAAACAACCCCGGAACCCTTTGTGCATTCTGAGCTAGTCCCATGATCAGTAGCTAGCTCACATAGTTTCAACATCGATGTAATCATAACCATAGAACAAACTATAGAAGAAGAAGACAAATTAATATTAATAGAAGTAAAAGACCTTATGGTTAAGGTTTTTACAGAGGTTTGCCGCACAGGGCTTACAACAAAAGAGTACTCACAGCGAAAAACCAAAACACATCGTGGGAGCCATTCGACATGCCCACAGGCAATCGAGTGGAGGACGTCTCCTAGCACGCATGGTCTTCGAAGACCTCCTCTTCAAAGAGCTTGGAGCTCCCTGGGTCCTCTTCAGCGGCTGATCAACCAGAGGGCATAAAGCCG
The DNA here is from genome assembly GCA_036346405.1 of Phyllostachys edulis. Lineage (NCBI taxonomy): Eukaryota > Viridiplantae > Streptophyta > Magnoliopsida > Poales > Poaceae > Phyllostachys > Phyllostachys edulis. The sequence goes on along the minus strand of CM070550.1, from coordinate 77,272,733 downwards.
TGAGTACTTTGAATGTACTCAATAAGTCGTAGGGAAATGTATGCAAATAGTATTCATGTTAGGCTTGACAATGATAGCTTTATGGTTACTTTGCAGAAAGCAGAATTTACTGGAAATACAATAAGTAGATTGCAAAGCATAAGTTGAAAGACTAATACATAAGTATCAAGTTCTTTGAAACAACACGTGAACACCCTGTCCACTTGCCGGAGCACTCGTGAACACCCTGTTCACTTCCCAGACCACTCAAAACCAACCATGACCATATTTTTGAGAAAGTCTACCCCTTGTGTGAAATCACCAAGCATTGTCCATAACCGGGGACACGGCTATTCGAATAGTTTTACACTCTGCAGAGGTTGTACAGCTTGACCCACAAGACACGAACTCTCTAGTTGGTTGGGCACCCGTCGATGCCCCTGCTCACTACCTTACGTAAGCAATCTAGAGCACGTGACAAGGCCTTTACAAAGCTCCGTTTTGACTCGGTTCTACTCGCTAATGATTCGCCTTTCTGGTCCCCTCTTGCGCCATTCTCAACCCAAACAGAATCGACTCAAAGAATTGCTAATTAGTTGGCCAGGTCCACCCCATAATGAACTTCTGGTTGCACAGTATGGCCCAGATCAATGGCTTGGAAGTTTAAGTCCTTAGGGACTACTCAGGCGAGACAACCACATCCCAATGTGCTTCCTGCACCCCCTTTACTGCACAATCACTCGTCCGAGTATAAAACATTTTGGGTTCAACTTGGCCAAATAACCACCCTAGTCATGGCACAACAAATTTTAACAACAGTGGCTGCGCCACAATTCCATATATCATTAAGTCAAATTCATCATCATTGAATCATGTGATCGAGAGACATCGCAAAACTAAAGCATGTCTAAGCAATATACGCACCCGTGTTGGTATCTCAAAGATGTCCAACTAAGATTACCCAACCTAAGGTGTCCAAGGGTACATGTCAACATGTCAAACACAAGTATTCAAGGAATCATACTGTCAAGTAGGTATTTAGCTATTTTTCAAACCATTTTTATACAATTAGCCATGCATATTGGTATAAAACAATATAATTTTTGCAAACTGGGTATGACATGATCAAAGGTCTACGACTTGCCTTCGTTGAAGAGCTGAGATTCTTCGGTAGAGGTCGCCGGGTCCAAGAACTCTTCAGAGAAGCCGAAATCTACATGTGCAAAAAGAGCCAAATAAATACAACAAATCCACACAAAACCAAAACTACCACACTAGAACCAAAAGAAATGTGAGGGGGAGGTCCTAATGAGGAGGTCCTGAGGAGGTCAAGGGAGGAGGTCCTGAGGTCCAACGAAGGGTACGACTACTCAACGTGGTCGCACGGAGAATACAAAAGGGATACCACTACTCAATGTGGTCGTAGGAGAAGGGAAAAAACAGGGCACGGAGAAACTCACCAGGACAGAGAGAGAGAGAGAGAGAGAGAGGTAGAGAGAGAATACGGGAGGAGGACGGCGAACGGTGCGGGCGCTTCAGCAATTCTTCGACAGCGAGGTGGTCAAAGACGGCGCAGGCTCCAGCGGACTCCTTGGCGACGAGGAGGCGATGGTGCGGCTTCAGCGGATGGTGGTGAAACTCGCAGCACAGAGAAACTGGGCGAGAGCAAGAGAGTTGGGGTGAGGAAAAAGGAAATGAAGGAGGGCAGCTCCGACTTTTATAGCTAGGAGAGACGGGGAGAGTCGCTGAGAGAGTTAGAGACGCACGCGTTCAAGGGTAGGTGGAGGAGGAAATGGGGGCAGGTAGGGGAGGAGACAAGAGGGGGAACAGGTACTACAGAAGCGGCATCATTTAATGCGACACAATAACATTTAATGCGCTAGGACTTTTGCGTTAGTAGTGACGCTGTAGGGATACGGGTAGGCTACGATAGCAACAATTCAAAATTTCTACCATGTAAACCAGGAAGCCAAGCAAGAAGATGATCACAGATCGTTACCACTAAACGCGCAGAGCAGCGGAAGAAGCGTCGGAGTAGCCTGGTCCAATAAAGAGTGCGTCGATGTACTGGTCGTAGTCGATCGTCTAGCGTCCTCGCGAGTCGATCGTCTCCTTTAGCACCTCTGTAGTTCCTTGTGAAGATCGCGAATCATCCTCAAGCGCAACAACGTAGAAGCGCCTCTATGGTATCCACACGTTCAGGGAAGGAACAACCGTACGCTGGTGTGCTAGCACTAAGTCGCACGACAAGGCTCTCAAGAAGATGGCGGCTAGGGTTTCGGGAGAGCAACTCACGTCAACTCGTCTAGCGCCCAACAGCCTCATGCATCTCCTTATATAGTGCCCGTGACGGATCCTATCCGAACACGCTTTACGAATCGTATCCGTACTGGTTTGTTCCAACCCATTAAGTGTGTGACCCGTCAGGTTCATGCGTAGTTTGGTTGTGACTCGGAAACCCTTTCCGACCACGAGTCGTAGCGGTTCCTAGCAGGACATAACGATTTCCGAATACACACAAATTATATCGGACGAACCTTAATGCAATATGATCTACAACCAGGTCCCCATCACTTACGACCAGGTCCTATCTCTATACGACCAGTTCGTATTTGGTCATGACCAATTCGTAACTCCTTACAACTTGGTTTCGACCACTCTGTGATTACGTTCGACCGATCTCGACTTGCTTGTATCTCCATCGACCGGTCAGAATGGGGTCGAACTAAGCATTTCTCATGTATTCTCCTTTGCCTCACGATATCTGGTTGAACTCCAAGTGAGATGTTGTGTCATCCGTGGATCTGTTCAATACTTTCTCGATCGAGTATCGGATAACCTTATGTGGTCGAACTCTTGACCACCGATGTATGGCCATGCACTTTATTTATCCGACCACTTGAGGGCCCGAGATATCTCTCTGTTATGTTAGGAGGGCAAATCCCATATCCGATCGGTCACATCCCTCCGCATGTTTCATAGCAAACCCTAAAGCTACCTTTATAACTACCCGATTTGAGTAGCGTTTGGCAACCCCTAAGAGTGCTATTACACATGTAGGAAACCATCGATCTCGGTCTAAGGATTATACATCATCATTACTTGAGACCAACTAATGACACATAGAATCATAACAATCTCAATAGTGTCTCAAGGTGGGTCTTATCCAACACCATGTTCTCTAACATGTGTCCACATTATCGATTCGATATCCCTATATCCATGACCGGTGAAACATGGTCATCAATCAATATATGTGCTGGTCGTGGAGTCACTAGCGTTCTGACCAGTGACATTCGACTAGGGATACATTTAGAATGACATCATCATAAGTTAAAAGAGCTTCACCAACAAGTCACATACTCATTTAATCTTCATAACAGATGATTCATTCATGGAACAGAATAACATTTATCTAATATTATGAACATAAAGAAATGTAATCATCTCTATGATTGCCTCTAGGGCATATTTCCAACAGACGCGATGGGAAGAAGAAGAAGGTGAGTAGGACTAACAGGTGGGGCTAGTCAAAACTCGGGAGGGTGGTGCAACCAAAGGGGATGTCGTGACCAAAGAGGAGGTCGTGACCATCGAGGAGGTCATGACCAAAGAGGTGGTCGTGACCGGTCTCCAGGACCACCCGGGAGGTCTCCCAGGACTACCCAGGAGGTCTGGGCGGAGGGGGAGGTCCAAACGAGAGGGAGGTTTGGGCGGAGGGGGAGGTCCAAACGAGAGGTGGGTCTGGACAGATGGGGAGGTCCAACGAGATGGAGGTCTGGACGGCGGGGGAGGTCCAACGAGAGGGAGGTCTGGACGAAGGGGGAGGTCCAACGAGAGGGAGGTCTGGACGGAGGGGGAGGTCCAACGAGAGGGAGGGAACGGGATGAACAGAGAAAGGGGAGGATGAACAACCGAGAACTGCAGCAAACGTAAAATAAACCAAATTCGAATTAATTGAAGTTTGATTTAGTCATTTTAAACACTTCCAATTCCAAAATCTCAAGTTAAGCTTTAGAACTTCAACAAAACCAAATGGTTATTTTTATTTTGAAAACTCCAAAAAGCTTAGAAAAACTGGGACGTTACATATCATCATCTCCATGATTGCCTCTAGGGCATATCACCAACACTACTACCAGTAGAGCAACTGGTGAAACACCATTCGCACTAGTCTATGGTGTAGCAGCAGTGCTACCTAGCGAGATTCAGCTAGGTTCAACACGTATAGACCTCCTAGATCAAATAAATCAGGGAGATTTGCGTGAAAACAACGTCAATATGCTGGAGGAAAGACGTGATCGAGCACTATTAAAATCGGCTTCCTATCTGTAAGGGCTAAGACGCTACTATAATAGAAGACTTCGTCCAAGAACACTTCATGTGGGTGACCTGGTCTTGAGACGAATCCAGAACCAAGCTAACTGGAACAAGTTGTCCTCTAGATGGGAGAGTCCATATACTGTAGTCTCGATCACTAGGCCAGGATCAGTTATATTAGCCATGGAGGATGGTCGTGTTCTATCTAACACATGGAACATTGAACATCTTCGGAAATTCTATGTATAGGTATCTTTTTTCCATATTATATAAATTCAGTTGTCATTTTACTGTCACTATCATATTAATTTTTTCGACATAAATTTTTTTCATATCATTTCGCATACATGATCACCATCTTTTCTATCGTTTACATAAGTGCCTATGGTTGATCAATTTCGCTAATGGGTCATAGTGTCTTTACTTATCAAATGGTCATTGGTATGCATTTGGGAAATGACAACTATTTGGGACCTCTTCTATAAGACAATTCTCATTACATAAGAACCCAACAGTCTGACTTCATCTTCTTGAATACACACTAGTCTGGATCATTGATTTTGTAATAGATATCCTGATCCTAAAACATTTATTCGCCTAAAACACTTCTCCTATTGCCGGACACAGTGTTCCAGGAGGGGGCTACATATAGCAACATAAATGAGGAATTCAACTTGCAAAAAATATTTTAAATTGCAAAAGCAGGTTAATTTCCGACAAGCAATTACCATTATCATACACCAAATCTTTTCATTATCCCATACAAATAAAAAAATTTGTATCATTACAATGTCATTTTTGAACGTTTAAGCTAGGAGCACTTGAGGGAATGGCTGGAGCACTAGCTTCAATATTTTTTTTATGATCTCCGCCATCACTGGTGTGATCTTGGCTTGAGCTGTAATACCTGCTTCTTTTGTCTTGAACTTAGGCGCAGGGACAAGCTTCTGAAGATCAACAGAATCCCCATAAAGGAGATCAATCTTCAACAAGACTCGGTTTATAGCTTGACTCATTGCTCTTGTCAACGATTGATATATAGTAGTCTTCATAGCAGGTATGTGTTTTTGAATGAATTTGATTTGAGTATAAATATCATTCCTAAGATTGTCCAAGCTCATTTTGGTTGCGAGAGGAGTTACCGGAGCCTTCAGATGCTCTGTGATTTCTCGTAGAGAAGCTGAGATTTGAGAAAAGCTATTTCCCGTAACCGTAGTAATTTCCTTACCATCCTTCATCAAGGTATCCACCTTCTTCTCAAGTTCTTGTACGGCAGTGCGACTCCATTTTTTCACTTCCTTCAAGTCTTGAATCTGAAGATCTTTGTTAGAAGAGGTCTTTGGAAGATCCTCTTTTACCTTTTCTAGTTCTAAGAAAGAATGAAAAAAAGAATAAAATTCATGCATTGCAAATAATAGGTCAAATGCTCTTCAAGAAACAAAAAGAGATTCTTTACCCTCCTTCTCCTTAATGAGCATCTTGTTCTATTCAAAGATATTATGACTTTCTTTAGATTATCTACCCAGGATCTCTTGTGATTTTTTATTTTTTTGAGTCAAGAGGCCGATCTCTTCGATTTTTTCTACCATGACCACCGCACTCCTCTAAGATCTTTTGTCCGCCTCAGACAGTTTTAATTTGAGAGCATGAAGTGCAGACTCAACATTTTCTTATCCAGCTTTCGCTAGTAAGCACTCCCTATGATGTAAACAAAGGCATAAGTTAATTGTTTAATTAGAATATTATGATTGAATAATAACTTCATGTACTTACTTCTCTTTCTCCTCTGCAATGGTTTTAATTTCCCCTATCATGTCAATATTGACCTTCCAGCACCTTTTGACAGATGTCATGAGGTCTTGGATGTCCTTCTTTTTAGCTCTAGGAGGAGAATTTTCTAGAGGAATCTCATCCTCGGGTTGATCCAATTGAACCAGATGAAAAACTCCTCTGGTTGGATCAGTGCTGGTATCTTGCAACTCCTAAGGATATTCTATGAGTCAGGTCTATATTGGTAAATTCAAAATAAAATTACCAAGATATGATCATCTTCATCTTGAGTTTCAATGGTCTTATGAACCACCTTCTCTGATCGTGTGGTCTCATGAACCACCTGTTTCGTTTGATCCTCTAGGGAGGTCCTCTCAGTTTGGACCTCCATGTCCTCAGGTGTCCCCTTAGATGTCCCAGTAGCCGTCGTTAGGACGTCTTGGACCACTTCCTCAGTGGTCCTAGGAGGTATTTCCATTGGCAGAATTTCTTCTGCCAGGGATTCCTCTGTTGCCAATACAATTGGTGGTGAAGATTGTTCTTGAGCTATCAGTTGTCCCCTTTTCGGTTCCGACAGCAAAGAAAGGCTATAAAGAACAGAGAGGATTGGTCATTTTAAGCCAAAATTATAAAGTTATTATCGAAGAACTTACTCGATCTCGAAACCACTTTCGCTAAAAAGCGACATGAAGTCCTCATTCATAGTAAAAGTAGGTTCTCTCATTTGCTCTGACGAGGAGGGAACCAACGCCATGGAGGTCCTTGACCTTGAACCCTCTGAAGAGGAACCTCCTCTTCGAACTCTTCTGATGATCCTTCACCCTGGACCACCCCAGCCAAGAAAGTTGATATAGAAGATATTGGCTGGGGGTTAGAGACATATCGAGAAACTGAAGTATTAACTTCTGTTTTCAATACCTCATGGGTAGAAGGTCTCGAAGGAGTTGGAATTGAAATAAGAGGTCTTGGGGGAACTGAAACTGAAGTCGTTGTGGGTTTCGTTTCCTTTGGCGTGATAGGAGGTCTGAAAGTAATCCTTGTACTCTTTGCCAAAGGAGGAGAAGAGCTCGTACCAACATCTGAGATAGGACGTTTTTTTTGTGTCGTCTTTCCAGAAACATACAAATTAGATATGGGCAAATTTACTTCTTATGTCTAGTTAATTTCTACGAATGCTTACCACTGTGCGATCTTTCCTAAGGGATAAGGTAGCCCCAATCAAGCTTGGGGTTGTGCTTCTATATCGATAGATTCCTTTTCTGGAACCCGATCCTTTAACAGGACTGAGGTCCTAGCTAGGACCTCATAATTTGAAAGAGCTGCAGTATAATGAAAAATTACTTTACTTTAACTATGAAAATTCTGTTTGAGTAAAAAGATAAATAAGTTGTTATCATTTTTGGGAACATCATAATTGCAGGATAGTATTTCCCTCTTTTGGAGGGGAAAGATCTTGTTCTTGAGGAAGTCATGGACAACCTTTCATCTAGTTAGACCGCCTTCTACCACGTTGTTGATCACCAGGACTATTTTGTCCTCATTATCTGAGAGCTTGATCTCCTTATCAGCAGCTTGGTTCTTTGAGGACCACTCTGGTGGTGCATTACGATTGTAAGTAATCCTACTCTCTTTTAGAACTTCGGAATAAAACCATTCCTTGCTCCATGTTTGGCTGGCATCTTTGATAGCCAAGAAGGGAAACATCCTCTTGTTGACATCTTGAAATTTAAAATAAAAAGATCCCAAAGCACCAACACCTTTCTTGTTGCGAATGATTTGATAATAAAATCTAAACAGACGCAGACTAGGGGCTATCCCTAAAATTGCCTCAAACATGTGGGCGAAAACGCTTAGTACCCGAATTGAATTCAGTACAAGATGAACTAATTCAATTCCATAATGATTAAGAACTTCAATCAAGAAATCACTCTCGGGCAAACGGAGGCCTGCCTGGAGATAGGGCACGAAGAGTAACGTAAAACCGGCCAGAGGGTTTGGCTCAATCTCCCTCCCCGGTGCTCGCCACTCAATAAGATCCTTCTCTGGCAGATGCTCGTCCTGCTCCAGTCCTTTGAGTTCCTTCGCGGACAGCATTGACGATTTCCATCCCACCATTGTTTCGGTTCAATGGTGGACTTAAGATCCTTCTCTTTTAAGGTTCGTGGAGGACGAAAGGCTCTTGGTGGATGGGGAAAGTAAAAACGACTAGGGTAACAATGTGCCTAAGGAGAGGTAAAAAGATCCATACATATACCATTGGTATATTTAAAACCCACTACCTCAAGAATATAACAATGACACCTCGATTAGTGGTGACATGACGACCCACATTCGGTCAAGAAGGCTGTTCCGCATGTCAGAGATGTGTAAGAAAAAGTAGTTAAAAAGTTTTTTCTCTTTTTCCAAAGTTATCTTCATCCCGTAACCATCGTGGGTGGAAAGATACAAAACCGTTCAACATAGAAATTGCTTCAACATGCGCTCCAAAAAATATTCACTTGATCATCAGGATTTTTTCCTTACCAATCCCTTGAAGACCTTAATCCATAGAGCAAACTGACTGTCCGACCACTTTAAAATAAAGGTAATCGAAAAGTCAATTTGGTCCGTGGATGTTGTCTGTTGTATGCTCCAATCATAGGAAGAGAAATGCCAAAGCAATATGCTTTTTGTTCTTGCTCTTCTGGTGTTATTTGTAGACCAGTAACTTGTGGTAGAATTAAATAAACCAGATGGAAGTTTAACAGATAAGATTTTATTAGAGTTTATTCCTAATAAATCGCTGAAGACTAAAGCATAAACGTCCATTTGAGAATTGCTTTCATAAATATATACAGCTGACGCTCCTGTCTCTTAAAGAAAATAGTTATTCACAACTCAAGTAAAACTATCTTCTTGACCAAGTATAGTTCTGGTAAAAAAAACCTCTTCAAGTAAGTTATTTTCACTTGAAGTTGAAGGGCTAGCTGACGAGGATTATTGATTAGTCAAATTATCGGATATACATTTATTCGAAAGTAATCTGGATCCTCTATTGGGCCCAAATTAGTTTGCTGGGCCCAGGATTAATTATGCGGTCAGAAGGTGGGCCCAAGAACCTTCCCTTCAGACCATTCTAGGACTTCTCCCCTGGAGGTCTCTTTGGACCACTCTAGGACCTCTCTCCTAGAGAGGTTTCTTACCCACGTGTGGATAACTACAACCCACGTAAAAAAGATATTGGCCGTCATATTCGGAGACACAACGGTCACCATGAAGAGACGCGATGATTGGCTTAAAGATACGCGACCATTGACGTGAAGAGGCGCTACTGCAATCAACTGCCGACGCTTGTAGAAGTATAAAAGCCGAGCCTATGTGCCTTTGTAACATAGATTCAGATTCAAGCCCTAATCTACGTGTATTCATAGTCATGTTTCCTGTAATCAGAGCATACTCTTTGCAATATACATCCCCATTTTGAGTTCTTTGGTGAATAGATAGTAATCTCCATTTTTACCTTTATATTCTTGTTTGTCCGTTCTATGACGAGAGTCCCAAATGTTGACAAAATGTGTGATGACTTATGAGTTATGAGCTAAATTTGGTAAACTAAGTGTCATGTCTGTGATGAACTAATTAATGTAGCCTGTAAGTGCCAATGTTATATGTGGTTACTGAAAATGTGAACAATTCATGAATGTTTGGATCAAATAAATTAGTTATATGTTTTCGTTAATTTTTGGCATACAATTTAAGGGGTTATCATGTTTCGAAAAATATCCATGACCGTATTCGTTTTGATTCGTATTCGCTCCGTATTTGTATTCGACGTAATTTGTATTCGTATTCGTATCCGCATCCAAGAAAAAATATGAAAATAAATATGGTAGAGCCATTATCCATCTGTATTCAATCCGTTTTCACCCATAGTGGCCAGTGCCCAGAGTGAGGTGAGGATGAGGCACTAGCAGTGAGTTTGTTTCTCTCCCAAATCCCCAATTTTCTTGTCTGTTGGCTGTTGCAAATGTAGGTAGACTTGAAGATTGATGAATTGATTATTGATGCAAATGCTTAATTGGTGGTTGTTGTTTAATTTGTGATTGATGAATTGATGCAAATTGTTGTTTAATCGATTAGTTAACATCAGGACATTATCCATTAGCGAGATACTAAATTTATTGTATTGTACATTTTTAATTTGTTCTCTTTCTATTTATGTATGAATTTAACATTCCAATGGCAAAAGACCAGTGGATATAGCTTTTGTATGCTTATGTTGTGCTATAGCCTCAACAGTAAAGCTCCCCCTTTATTTTCATCCTGGATTCGCCACTGCATGTGCCATGACGTAGCTGTAATTCTTTGAGCAATTAGACAATATGAAGGAATGCTACCGCTCGCTGACCATCAATCATAGTCCTTGATATGGATTGTGCCACTGCTTGTGATTACTCGTAGGCTATGTAGACCATCAATGAATGCTGCTAATTTCCATTTGAGTACTAGTGTTTGATTAATTTTTTTCTTGACATTTGAGTAATAGTGTTTGATTATTATTTTTCTTGCCATTTGACAGTCCAGCTTGGGTTCGAGAGCAACATGCAGTAGGAGCTTTGATAAGGAATTGGGTGATCGAGGTTATGCATGTGAGAGTGGTGTTGTTGCTTGTTGACAGTCTGATATGGACATAAAGAACTTGTTTAGAGGGAGCAATTGAATTTCACAATGGGAGATAAGAGCAATTGTATAGATTCTATCCAAGTTTTAGTACATGTAAAAGCTCGATTCTTCATATGGATATCCTGTGTGAATTTAATGTTTGAAATATGTTGACAAATTGATGAAATGATCTGTGGTTGTTGCATCTATTTCTATGATATATAAATTTTGTGGAGTATAAATGTTGCTTTAGAGTTTAAACATTATTTCTTAAGACATCTCTACAAAGGATAATGCTTTTGTCATGAACTAATGTATCAGAATAGGTTATCACATTCAAATTGAATCAGTCCTAGGAAATTTATTAATTTTTTTTTGAAATTTGTGTACAAGTAGAAATGAGTGTGATACAAATAGACTTAGGTGTTAAAAAAAGGGTAGCATGGTCTTTCTTTTTGTCTTAAATCCTCACTTTTAGAGTTTTGGGAGCCAACCTCCAACCAAACGTTTCTGTCAGCCAGCTCTAGATTTTCACAGGAGTGGATCCTCTCAGATCAGGAGAGCTAAAACTGAGGAGCGGAGCCTTACCAAACAAGCCCTTAGAACTCAAGCTTCAACAAGTTTCAACCGAAGAGTTTCGAGAAATTTCAACCAAAAGTTACAAGAAGTTTCAATAGGTTTAAACAAGTTTCAACCAAAAGTTTGAAGAAGTTCCGACAAGTTTTGATGGCCTCACTATTGCTATGACAGCGGCAGAAGCACTAGACTTGATTTGAGAGAGAAGCGGAAATCTGTAGAACAAGAAGCGGAGCACACACCTGGAAGCAGCATTGCAGATCAAGGGTCGCAGGGTCTGATGAGGATTCTTGACCAGATCAACCTTTTCGGTCAAAGTCAAGGACTTACGGCCCAACTGGTGGAGCTGCAGCTTTTTTTTTGCACCTCAAAACAATGCATATGAATTAGAAACTGAAACTGAATACACTGTTTCAATAGGTCTTTTATGGCGTGCTTTAATTGCATTTAATACATAGTTATTGCTCCAATTTCTTTCTTGTGACTGATTCTATATAAAGGAGAGACCTCTCATCTCAGAAGAACGGAATGGAGAGAAACCTCTCAGAATTATAACATAACCAGAATTAGTATCGTCTTGTTGTCGGTTTCCTCTGTCCTACGCAACCTCGGCTTCTCCACCCCATCTTCGGCATGCATCGATGTAGGTAGGGCAATGTCTCTGAAGCCGGCGTCCCTCTTGATCCTGCATGGGTTGGGGCAAATTAGGTTTTTGGGAAACGTTTCGCGCGACTGGTCACGGCTTCCTCCTTCTTCATCATCCTCTATGTGTCGTCTTCTTCGCATCAGACTCTACAATGACCTTCGTCGGGGCGATTCTCTGTAAGTCGTGATGATATCATTTGTACGACTTGGCCTTACTTCCTAGATATTTTTCATGTGATGATGTTGATGCCTACTTATGTTAATAGCGTTCTTGTTCTAGGCTTTGCCTTGTTAGTGCATATATATGAGATAGATATATTTGAGTTGATGATCATGTTATTGTTCATAGTCCCAAATATGCCTAGTACATATACTATTATTGATCCAATTACTGTTTTAGGAATTATAATAATCACAAAAGTGCGCATATACCTAACAATCCAAAAACCTGATAGACACTTTGTGATGGCTGGTTTTGCTGAGGCAATGAAACTAGAGAAATTCACTGGAGTGATTTCAAGAGATGACAGATAAGGGTCCAATTGTGGCTCTAGGCTATGAATGTATTTTGGGTCGTGATACCGGATCCCGTAGGACCTCGTACTATTGCACAACAAACAGAGTACGACACGGGTACGACAATATTTGTCGGGTGCATTCTAAGCGTGTTGTCTGACTAGCTTTGTGATGTGTATATGCACATGAAGAACGCTGCTGATCTGTGGCATGCACTCTAACAGAAGTTCGCTGCCTCAGGTGCTGGACATGAATTGTATGTCATGGAGCAATATCATGATTACAAAATGGTTGATAACCGTTCTGTAGTCGAGTAGGCTCATGAACTACAATTTGTTGTGAGGAAACTCGCCCACCTTGGTTGTCAATTGCCTGACAAATTTGCGGCTGGGGTATTATTGCCAAATTGCCTCAAACTTGGAGGAATCTCACCACATCTCTGAAACACAAGAGGCAAAACATTTTCGTCGAGGATTTGGTTGCTAGTATTGATGTTGAAGAGAAGGCTCGGGCAAAGGATGTGACACCAATGGTGCAGGAGGGACAGTCTAGAGCGAACATCATGTATCATATTAACAAAAGGAAAGGCAAGGTTGTTTCGACCACCAACTTTAAAAGGACCAACAATAGTAAGAAGAAAGTGAACATGAAGGATATTACTTGCTTTGTTTGTGGTGACGCTAGTCAATGGGCCAATAAATGCCACAAATGGATGGGCAAGAAAAATCATCCAGTGCAGAAGAAATCTGCTAATGTGATTATTGGTGAGGCCAAAGCATCTGGGTATGATAATTGACCTAGTGTCTTTTCGACATGTCAATCTACTTATTTGTGGATTGGCACTGGGACTAGTATTTATGTGTGCACTTATGCATCTATGTTTTCTTCTTACCAGGTCGCACAGGATTCTTCCGTCCTAATGGGGATTAGGTCACATGCTTCTATTTTTGGTGTTGACATGGTAGATCTGAAGTTCACTTCGGGAAAGATTGTGCGCTTGAAGAGCGTATAGCATGCCCTTACAATATAAAAGAATCTTGTCAGCAGTTCTCTTCTATGTCGAGATGGATTCAAGTTGGTCTTTGAGTCAAATAAAGTAGTCGTGTCAAAATTCGGACTCTTTATTAGAAAAGGCTATGAATGCGGAGGCTTGTTCTGTTTTCCTTTTAGATTTTTGTAATAAGGTTATGAACCATATTTATGACTCTACGAATAGTGATGAGGACAATGTGTAGCACCCACGTTTATGTCATATAAATTTTGGTTGTATGTCTCGGCTTTTCCGTTTAAATTTAATTCCAAACTTTTCCATAGTCAAAGGTTTCAAATGCCAAATTTGTGTTCAAGCAAAGCAACCTTGAAAGCCTTACAAGGCTGTAGAGGAAAGAAATTCGGCAAAAATGGAACTCATACATTCAGACTTATGTGAGATGAATGGTATATTAACAAAGGGAGGGAAAACATATTTCATGACTTTAATTGATGATGCCACTAGATACTGCTATTTGTATTTGTTGAAAACAAAGGATGAGGCATTAGACTACTTTAAAACTTATAAAGCTAAGGTTGAGAATCAATTAGACAGAAATATTAAAAGAATTAGGTCCGATCGTGGTGGAGAGTATTTTTTCTAATGAGTTCAACCAGTTTTGTGCGGATTATGGTATTATCCATGAGAGGACACCTCCCTATTCGCCCCAATCCAATGGGGTTGCTGAAAGAAAGAACCACACCTTGACTGATTTGGTGAATGCCATGTTAGATACTGCGGGTATGTCAAATGCATGGTGGGGGAGTGTGTGTTGATTGCGTGTCATGTCCTGAATAGTGTCCCCAGTAAAAATAGTGAGGTAACTCCGTACGAAGGTTGAAAAAGGAGAAAACCATCACTCTCGTATTTGCATACTTGGGGGTGCTTGGCGAAAGTCAATGTTCCAATAACTAAAAAGCGCAAACTTGGACCTAAAACAGTGGATTGTCTCTATCTAGAATATACTCATCATAGTACATGCTATATGTTTCTAGTAGTTCAATCTGGGATATCTGACATGCCAACCAATATGATAATGGAATCTCGAGATGCTATTTTCTTTGAAAATATATTTCCTATGAAGAATTTATATAGCTCTTCTAGTCAAGCAAATGATCTAACTCTTGAACCTACCACTCCAATTGAGTATATTGAACACAAACATGAACACATATATGAGGAGGATGACAGTGTTGTAGCTCTGTCGGGACCCAAAAATACAATTCTGGACCATCTGTGTATAATGCACTAATCCAGGATCATGCTAGTGTACACAGTGTCAACATAGGTTATCGATCCACACAAGTGATAAATAACATAACTGAGTAATTTGATTAACAAATAAAGGTTTTGACCTTACGGTCGAGTTTACACTTATTAAGCCACGCAGGGCTGACAAAGAAATAAATAGCAGCGGAACATAAATCTTCGGTGGAATCCCATCAATTCGCCACAGGCAACCGACTAGGATCGAGACCCTACGATCAAGCACCTTCGATGAACTCCTCCTCGAAAGCAAGTGATGACTCCTCTTCTGTTGCATGTTTTACAACAAGCATGAGTACACAACCATACTCGCAAGACATACCACAGAAATGCAATTATACATGATGGCTTATTCCAAAGGAATGGCTTCTGTGGTTATTTTGCAGAAATGCAACATTTGCAATTTGAATATGAATAATAGATTGAAAGCATAAAGTAAAACAAATAAACAATAATTAATTTTAATAGTTTGATTTCACAAAGGCACATAGCCTAAATAAGTTATTCACACAGCCATATGATTTAGATCACACAGCTCCCTTCCCAAATGTTTTATGAAAACTACCCCTCGTGTGAAATCCCCAAGCATGTCCATAACCGCGGACGCGACTATTCGAATAGATTAATTTAACACTCTGCAAAGGTTGTATACTTTACCCACACGATACAACTAGTGTAGCTAGCACTAATTGTAACAAAACGTTTCAGAAACTTCATCTTAACATTGACACTCCCGATGTGCTACAAACCGTCATACCAAACTATACAGTGGATGGTACGACACACACCGTTGGACAGGGAAGCGGCGAACCGTCCCGCGATGCGACTACCTGGTAGTACACACATCCACCCTTTCACATAGCCTAACCTACTGCCGGAGCAATCAATGTCAAGAATTCATAACTTACTAAGTTAGGCCCATCCCATAACAGACATGTGGTCGTACAGTAAGGCTCAGTTCAATGGTGCACAAATTTAAGTCCTTAATTGACCAATGCAAGGCTTCCAAAATCTAATTATGGCACACAGATTAATATTCCCATTCACACAGCCACCATGTCACACAGTATCCACCCCTTGCCTCAGTCTAAATCTTTTCCCACCCTGTTGGTTAAGTGCAACACATGCCATCAACGAGTAATAGCACGTAGTACACACAGTTTTATCACATAGTTCCATAATCACTTAGTCAAGTTTATAAGAGCAACTTACATGAAATGATGACTCATGACATGGCTAAGCAAACTAGTCGTATCTAACCAACCCATGTTGGTGCTATGATATTACCAACTAAATAAACCAATCTAGGGTGACAAAAAATTATGACATATCAAATAGATAAGGAAGTTATAACAATTGGGATTATTAACTATACCCAAAAGCATTTAAATAATTACTTAAAGTAAATGCAATAATTTGAATCAAAGCACTTTTAGAAAACTAGGATTCAACATGATCAAAGATATAACTTGCCTTGGAAAAGGTCTAGGTACTGATCTTGGTCTTGAGGTGCTCCTTGTTCTTCAAAACCTCCCGAAGTATCGACGTCTACTCGCAAATGAAACAAATAAACAAAAAAAATAAATAACAGAGGCAAAACAAACTCCAAAAATTAAACAAAAATCTCAAATAAATAGATCTTGACTTTAGATGAATTTAGAAATTTGAATGGGCTTAATCGGAGTTCGGATGCAAAAGATATGAGCTTTGGAAGTTCGAATCTACAACAAACCCTAATAAGGATTATTCCGAATTATTTCTTAATAGAAAAACTCGGATTTATGACATCAGCGATGGATTTCGGCTGAAAAGAAAAAGGAAAAAGAAATTTATATGCGTGGGTCCCACTATCATAAAAAGGGTGCACCGTGGACCGGTTTCATGGAGATTGGATCTGGGTTGGGTGTAGACACGCCACATGGCATTGCCGCTCGGATACCACGCAAGCAAATGAGGTGATCTGGCACAGATGTGGCGGTGAGGTGGCCTGGTGACCTGGCGTCCACGTCGGCGGTGACGACAACAGCGGCGAGCGCTTCTGGACCGACCGGCAACGACGATCCAGGGCATAGCGGCGACGACGAGTGCACGCATTGTGTAGGTGACGCTATTGCGCATTCGAGGATACCTTCTTTGGCACCGGAGAGGAACGGAGGCGGTCGGAATCGATGTCGGAGCGGAGGAGGACAATCGGTTTTATCGGGGGTAACAACCGGAGATGCTTTGAGGCAATGAGAAGGTCCCTGATGACGCTCTGGTGATGGGGAAGGTGATGGTGTACTCCACGGAGCCGGAGCACGACCGGCGGCGACGGATTTTGAAGAATTGGGATGCGGCTCAAAAACCCTAAACTCCAAATTGTGGCGGCGCGAGGGCACACGGGGTGAAGTGGATGGCGGCTCTGGGTTGGCGCTGCGATTGCGAACCCGGGGGTCCTATTTATAGGGCCAGGGTGTACCGGAATTGGAAATCCCCAATTCGGGATTGATACGGGCTCGCCGAATTTTAGAGATAGAAGCGGATTCGAGCTGCGATTCATATCCCAAAAGATGCGGAGGGGATAAGGAGCGAGTTTGGTAGGAAAATCCGGGGGATTTTAGATAACGAAATCGGTTATCGGGCGGAGCTTCTAGAATCTCTAATGGTGGACGCGAGCTGGACTCTGCGGAGAAGAAGGCGCGACGGGGACGACGACATAGTGGCAGGTCCACCCGACAACGAGACAAGGGAGTGGGCCCACGTCGTGAATGAGCTTAACGTCTTGTGGAAGTGAAATTTGGCGAAGGAAGGCGATGACACAGCTAAGCGGGCCTCACATGAAAAGGAAGCTGGGCCAAATAGATTCGGCCCGAATCTATTTATGAGACTTTAAATGATTTTTCCTTTTTAGAAAATACTGAGAATTCAAATAAGCAATAGAAAATGGCAAATGAGCTTGGAAAAATTCTAGAAAAATCTAGAAAATATATCCAAGCACATAGAATCTAAATAAAATAGTTTTGACTATTGTTCGTGTTGACTTTAGTCATATTAAATTGTTTTGTTACTCAAAGTTCAATATTAAGCTTTTGAATTAAATTCAAATAAAACCAAATGGTGAATTTTCTCTATACTAACTATTCAGGGATTTTTAAAGCTCAGAAAATTGGGATGTTACAAACCTCCCCCCTTAAAGGAATCTCGACCCCGAGATTCAGGCTAGCTGGAGAAAATGCTAGGGAACTCGGCTTTCAACTCTTCTTCACGCTCCCACGTTGCTTCACCTTCTGAGTGGTTGCTCCACTGAACTTTGCAAACACTGCACGATGTCCCAAATCTTGACTGACTGCTCTTTGTAAGTGAGATCTTCTTTCAATTCAATTGACTCCAACGGGGCTTGTTCTTCTGGCACACGAAGACACTTCTTTAACAGAGAGACATGAAAGACATCATGTACTCCTGCTAACGATTGCGGCAACTCCAACTGATAAGCTACTTCTCCACGACGATCCAAAATCTTGAACGGACCAACATACCGAGGGGCAAGCTTTCCTTTGGTATGACACCTTTTCACACCTCTAAGGGGAGTAACTCGGAGATAAACAAAATCCTCTGGCTCAAAACTAAGATCACGATGATGATTATCAGCATAACTCTTCTGCCTCGACTGAGCTATCTTTAATCTCTCTCTGATCATGGACACTTGCTCTTCTGCTTCTTGAATAATGTCTGGGCCAAAAACCGATCGTTCAGCCTTTTCTGACCAATTCAACAGGGTTCTGCAGGCACGACCATACAAGGCTTTAAACGATGGCATTTGCAGACTGGCTTGATAGCTGTTGTTGTACGAGAATTCTGCATACGGTAAACTCTTATCCCAGCGGGGAGCATTTGCTAGAGCACAAGCTCTCAACATATCCTCCAACATCTGATTAACCCTTTCAGTCTGTCCATCGATCTGGGGATGATATGCAGTACTGAAATTCAGGTGAGTCCCTAAGGCTTCATGCAAACGCTGCCAAAAACGAGATGTGAACTGAGATCCTCGATCTAACACTATCTTCTTAGGCACACCATGTAGACTGACAATCCTTGACATATACAGCTCTGCAAGACGATCTCCCGAGTAAGTGGTTTTGACTGACAAGAAATAGGCAACTTTAGTCAAGCGATCCACTATTACCCAAATCGAATTGTACCTCGATTGAGTCCTGGGAAAACCGGTAATGAAACCCATTCCGATTTTTCCCACTTCCACTCTGGAATCTTCAAGGGTTGCAACAGACCGGCTAGTCTCTGATGTTCTGCTTTGACCTTCTGACATACGTCGCACAAGGCAACGAACTCTACGATGTCTCGCTTCAAATTGGGCCACCAAAACTTATTCTTAACATCCTGATACATCTTAGTACTACCAGGGTGAATTGAATACTTAGAATCATGGGCTTCCTTCAAAATTAGCTGTCTCAAACCATCAACAACTGGTACGCAGATACGTCCATTGATCCACAGTATACCTTGATCATCTATGGTGCAGTCTTTGAACTTTCCTTCTGCCATCTTCTTCTTGATGTCTAAAAACTCTAAATCCTTTGGTTGAGCTCCACGAATCTGCTTCTCCAAAGTAGACTGCACTTCCAGTCTGGCTACAAATCCTTTAGATACCACTTCTAGCTTCAGCTTCTGAAATTCCTCTTGAAGTTCTGAACAAACCTCCTTTACTTCCACAGCATTGCAGTAGCTCTTACGGCTTAAAGCATCTATAACAACATTGGCTTTACCGGGATGGTAATGGATTCCAAGATTATAATCCTTTATCAATTCTAACCATCTTCTATGTCTCATGTTCAGATCTGACTGAGTGAAGATGTACTTCAGGCTTTTATGATCTGTGTAAACTTCACAACGGTTACCGATAAGGTAATGACGCTAAATCTTTAAAGCATGCACTACAGTAGCTAATTTCAGATCATGGGTATGATAATTCTCTTCATGAGGCCTTAATTGCCTTGACGCATAAGCGACAACTCTTCCCTCCTGCATCAGGACACATCCTAATCATTAACGTGAAGCATCACAGTAGATATCAAAGTCTTTGCAGATATCTGGCAAAATCAGCACTAGGGCCGAAGTCAAACGCTTCTTCAATTCTTGAAAGCTTCCTTCACAAGTTGGGGTCCAAGTGAACTTTTTCTCTTTCTTCAACAACTGTGTAAGAGGCTTAGCAATCGTTGAGAATCCTTCAATGAAACGGTGATAATATCCCGCCATTCCCAAGAAACTACGAATCTGAGTGACAGTCTTGGGTTGTTCCCAATGTAATACTGCCTTAACTTTACCGGGGTCAACTGCTACTCCCTCGGCTGTCATCACATGCCTAAGAAAATCCACTTCTTTCTTCCAAAAATCACACTTGCTACACTTGGCATACAACTAATGCTCTCTGAGTTTCTCTAGAATTAATCACAAAAGTTCAGCATGCTCTTCTTCTGACTTAGAGTAGACCAAAATATCATCGATGAACACAACTACAAACTTATCCAAATATCCCATGAATACTTTATTCATCATGTTCATGAAATAGGCAGGGGCATTAGTTAGACCAAAGGACATGACTAGGAACTCATAATGTTCGTACCGCATTAAGAAAGTGGTCTTCGTATATCCTTAGGACAAATCTTCAACTGATGGTAACCTGGTCGCAGATCGATCTTTGAGAACACTCCGGCTCCTTTCATCTGGTCAAACAAATCATCTATCCGGGGCAATGGGTACTTGTTTTTGATGGTGACTTCGTTGAGAGATCGATAGTTGATGCACATCCTCATGCTTCCATCCTTCTTCCTGACGAACAAGACTGGTGCTCCCCAAGGCGACGAACTAGGTCTCACAAAACCTTTCTCCAGAAGTTCTTTTATCTGCTTCTTCATTTCTACTAACTCATCGGCTGGTATCCGATAGGGTCTCTTAGAAATAGGTGCTGTCCCTGGCACTAGATCAATGACAAACTCGATGTCACGGTCTGGTGGCATTCCTGGTAATTCTTCCGAAAATACATCTGGATACTCTCTGACAATAGGCACATCTTCCAAAGCAACTATCCTCAGGCTATTGACTAGCAGATGTCCATCACGCACTGAGGTAGCTAGGAACTATACCTTGTTTCCCTTAGTATCCTCAATTGTTACGGCTCTTCGGCCACAATCTAGCACGGCTTTGTACTTAGTTAACCAATCCATGCTAAGAATGACATCTAAGGTCTGGGTGTCTAGAACGATTAGGTTGGCTAGAAACTCAATTCCAGCTATGATTAACTTAGCCCCTAAACAACCCACTTTAGAACTTAGCTCTGCTCCAGGCGACTGGACTAACAGAGTATACTTAAGATGCATAACTTCCAATTTATTTCTAGTTGCAAAAACTCCAGGAACAAACGAATGCGAAGCTCCAGAATCAAACAGAACTAATGCAGGTACTGAATTTACTAGGAACTTACCCAGTACAATGTCTGGTGCTTCCTGGGCTCCTTCCAGAGTAACATGGTTGACACGACCTCTGACCACTGATTGCGGTGCTCCTCCTGGTTGACCAGTAGCATGAGAAACTCCCTGGTTGCCCTGTGCTAGGGTCTTGGTTGGCGTAGCTCCAAGGTTGAAGCATACAGGAGTGATTGCTCCCTTCTGTGAGCACTGATTGGTGAAATGCCCTGGTTAACAACAATTGTAACACACTCTTTGATCATTCTATCAGTTGTTCCCTGGGGTGGGGTTGACTAGTGAGGGATTACAAGAATTCTAGGCAATAGGACGAGGTGCTGAAGGCGGTGTGGGCGTCCTGAAAGAATTCTGCGGCGGGAAATGATTAAACTGCTGTGGCACTACCCTTGCTCTCTGCTGTTGTGACTGGTGGCTTCCTTGCTGAACCATCCTCCGTTGGGGCTGAAGTGGAAGGCGGCTCTGGGTTGGGGCTGCGATTGTGAACCCGGGGGGTCCTATTTATAGGGCTAGGGCGTACCGGAATTGGAAATCCCCAATTCGGGATTGATACGAGCTCGCCGGATTTTAGAGATAGAAGCGGATTCCAGCTGCGATTCATATCCCAAAAGATGCAGAGGGGATAAGGAGCGAGTTCGGTAGGAAAATCCGGGGGATTTTAGATAACGAAACCGGTTATCAGGCGGAGCTTCTAGAATCTCTAATGGCGGACGCGAGCTGGACTCTGCGGAGAAGAAGGCGCGGTGGGGACGACGACGCAGTGGCGGGTCCACCCGACAGCGAGACAAGGGAGCGGGCCCACGCGTCAGCGGATAGAAGCGAACGCACGCGCGGGGAGTAGGCTAAGCGAGCACGCGATTGGGCCGTGAAGCGGGCCTCGTGCGGGAAAAGGAAGTTGGGCCGAATAGATTCGGCCCGAATCTATTTATGAGACTTTAAATGATTTTTCCTTTTTAGAAAATACCGATAATTTAAATAAGCAATAGAAAATAGCAAATGAACTTGAAAAAATTCTAGAAAAATCTAGAAGCTATATCCAAGCACATAGAATCCAAATAAAATAGTTTTGACTATTGTTCATGTCGACTTTAGTCATATTAAATTGTTTTGTTACTCAAAGTTCAATATTAAGCTTTTGAATTAAATTCAAATAAAACCAAATGGTGAATTTTCTCCCTACTAACTATTCAAAGATTTTTAAAGCTCAGAAAATTGGGATGTTACAAGCTCCTCAAAGGAGCAAGAGACAAAGGATTACAAAAGCTTTTAGTGATGACTTGATTGTGTACCTTGTGGATGATGTTCCCAAATCTATTTCAAAGGCATATGCATCTCGATGTAGAAATCTTTGGAAGGATACGGTTCATAGTGAAATGGATTCCATTATTGCTGATGAAATTTGGGAAGTCACCGATCATCCATTTGGTTGTAAGCCAGTTGGATGCAAGTGGGTGTTGAAGAAGAAGCTTAGGCCTGATGGTACAATCGAAAAGTACAAGGCTCGGCTTGTGGCTAAAGGTTATACTAAAAAAGAAGGTGATGATTTCTTTAATACATACTCACCTGTTGCCAGATTAACTACTATTCGAGTACTATTATCTTTGGCTACCTCACATGGTCTTATTGTCCATCAAATGAACGTAAAGACAACTTTTCTCAATGGATAGTTGGATGAGGAAATTTACATGGATAAGCCTGATGGATTTGTAGTACCTGGACAAGAGGGCAAGGTCTGTAAGTTATTGAAATTTTTATACGGCCAAACCTATCTTTTGCCAACAGTCCTTACTGAAGCCACAATGAAAGAAAGGATGCATCAAAGAAAATAAATTACCACGTTAATCAGAGAAAAAAATAGAAATATCTACATCGTCAATTTTGGTGTGTCCTGATTATAACGATGGAGATTTTTAAAAAGAGTTCATGTTACTTACAATATAGAAATAACTAAAATTCAGAATAAAAATAAAATAAGATTTGCAATTTTATTTTGTAAAAGTAAAAATACTAAATAAATTTATTTTGGAATAAAAAATAGCAGAGGATTGGTATACTAATTCTAACAAAAAATAATTGAAATTAGTAATATATAATAAAATAAAATTTGCAATTTTATTTACTTGTAATTTCAAAGTAAAACCCTAAATAACTAAAATTTAGAATAAATTAAATAATTAGAATTCCTAATAAAAAATAAAATTTAATTAGCAATTTGATTTCCATATGAATTCCTAAGTAAAATATCTAAATAATTATAATTCGGAATAAAAATTAAATAAAAATGGTGATTTGATTTTTATACAAATCTAACCAAAAGTAACTGAAATTGAATAAAAAATAAAATGAAATTAGCAAATTGATTTGTATCTAATTCCACCCAAAAATAATTAAAATTGAATAAAACAAAAATGCAATTTGATTTCCATACAAGTCCAAAGAAAAATCCTAAGTAACTAAAATTTGGAATAAATTAAATAAAATTAGCAATTTGATTTGTATATGAATTCCAATAAAAATATCTAAAATTTTGAATAAAAATAAAAGTTATAACGAGGATAGCACGAATGGTGTTAGAGGAGACCATAAAATAGTGCAATGGTGAAGATCTGTCTTGCAAGAAGACATTTACCCATGGAGGAGTGAAGAGCTGAGGCGGTGTAGATGAGAACAATGTCATGCTGCTCACCTTAGCAGTTAGATGAGAACAATGTTATGCTGCTCACCAGAGCCATTGAAAAGGAAGGTTAGGGTTGAAGGAACCAAGGGCCGCGACGACGAGTGGTGAGCGTAGACGTTATTGAAGAAGTCCATGGCCAAATAATCTCGATGACGGTGAAGCTTTGGTAGAGAGGAGATGAAGTTTTGCATTGAAGACGAGTTATGGACGATATTAAGCAGTCAGGTAGCTAGGAGTATGTCATCGTTGGTGAGGAGCACAACATCACTGGTGATGGCGAGAAGATTCTCCATACTGTGGACAACGACTAAAGCATACATTCTATCATCAGTGAAGATGCGAGGTCGCCGCGGTTAGTGAGGAAGCCACGGTGTTGAGTTAACCAACGTCTAAGAAGAGGAACGATCAACACGGGAGAATAGGACATCGATCACGTATAACATTATGCATGTGTACATACATGTATGCATATATACGAATAGAAGTACGAGCTTACAAAAGTAGAGGAGCAAAGAGATCGGGGTAGAGATGGTGTATCCATAGGGAATAGGTTCCGAGCCACCAGAGAGAACGTGTCAGTTTTCCCCGGCAAGAATCGACAATGGTTGCATGTGTTCAGTGTGGCAGCTAGCGTGTGTGGGAATAATAAGTACAAGGTAGGTCGTCCATGGTGCATCAGTGTATGCATGAGCAAGGTACTAATATCATGTAAACTAATAATTTACCGCACACATAATCAATTCATTGCTTTGAGATTAAATAGAGGTAATATGTGCATATATACATTTTAGAAAAAGAGTAACGAATGGGGAAGAATAGGGGCATACAACTACATGATCCATGCATGATGCAGAGCGGTTACGTTTCTAACAACTCCAACAACTTGTTATGATCAATGATTTTCTTCCAACAAAGCTCATACTTCAATTATATTCCTCAAGTTGTATTTTTCTTCAAGTTTCTATTATCATCTGCAATGTTTATGATATCATAAAAATCTAAATAGCCTACATGATACATAAATATATTTTAAAATATCTAAGTTATATTATTTGATATTAAAAACTTTAAAACAAATCTAGTCACGCAAATGTGCGGGCCACCCTGTTTGGGTCTAAAAAGGAGTTTATTGTGCAGATTGAAATGAGCACATTGCATCGCAAATATAATGGGCTTCAGCAAGACGGCGAGTGGGGTTCTGGTCGTGCACCCTGCCCCACTGCATGCATTGGCTGTATGGCCGGACATGCATGTGAAATTAACTTGTGACGGGGTTCAGCTTTTTTTTTATCTTGGACCCCAGAAAGATATGTCCTTACGGCTTATAGGATTGGGAGAGGTCTCAAAAGCGTTGGCCTACCACATGTGATGCCATGTGATGAGGAGTTGAAAGGCGGTGAAAAAGCCAACTGCCTGGAACAGAACAATACCAGCTGCAATGGAGCATCTATGCATGGGTGAGGACTTGACGGCTGGACGCAGGTATACTCCTGTATAGTAATATTTTACCAGAAAACGGGTACTACTGGTACTAGTGTATGTACTCCTACAACTGTTGCTGGTGTGTTAGCACACTTCGATGTACGTAGTAGGTACTTTATTGGATGAAGCTTACACACTTTGCAGTGTAGTTTCATGTTTAATCAGAAAGCGTTCATTCCTTGAGGCAAGATTTGGAGTGCCTTTGAAAACGAGATACCACTGTCATAGGCAGTACCTAAGCTAAACACATGCTTCCTGCTTCTGCTACCCGTAATAATAGCGCTAGCTCAGGGGATCGGCGGATTTGGGTGAAGGAACGCGCGTCGAAAGCAATCATGGCGACGTGTTGGGTACATAAATGTTGTCACGGATGGTGTAGCATTCCATTTTCCTGCTCAACAACATCGCATCCTCGCTTTGCTTCCACCGGCGGCGAACCCATTAGCACGTACGCTCCTTTACTCCTAACTTCGTACTAAGGATGTCGATCGATACGTCAACGCGTGTAGTACGATGGCACGATCGACAGGTCCGGTGATGCTTGTGCACGAACCGTTCCACGTGCCACTGCCACCAGCTGCATGCTCGTACGTACGTAGCACCTGTACAGTTGATGTATCAATCAATGTCTTTGCCTAGAAAGAGAGAAAAAAAAACAGGGTGTGTCGTTTAGGATGTGGTCGACTTTTCTACAGTGTTTCGGGTACGTACTGGTACTAGATTTCTACTGGTAAGCAGAAGCAGCTGCCACATTGAAAGCAGAGAATAACAATGCGGCCTGCAGCATCAGCAGCCGGTGTCCACTACTGAGCCGCACCAGACACCACTCACCAGTGGTTGCAGTTGCGACTTGCTGCGAGACGCGTAGACGATAAGGAAGCGAGGGTCGCGTTCGCCTGCTGCACGTGCCTCCTCGCCAATGAGAGCGCCTAGGTAGTACTACCCCTACTGCCTATTGTGCACTCACGCATATGAAGTGCAGTGTTGGTCTCTGTTGCGTGCGAATGGATGATACATTTTTTTTTGGTTTGTGTGGAGTCTAGTGGCGGAACTACCGTCGGGCGAGCCAGTGTGACTGTCTCGGGTCTTCCGAGTGAGCCAGCGGAACTACTGCTGGACGAGTCAGTGTGGCTGCCTCGGGTCTTTCGAGCGAGCCAATGTGGCTGCCTCGGGTCTTCCGAACGGACCCACCCCCCTCCTAGCCTGTCGACGCCCCCAGCCAAGCCACCATCGCCATGAACGCGATGCGTGCAGAGACGACAATGGTCACCGCCGCCTCCCAAGACCGTGTGGGCCATGGGCCTAGTAGAGGCCGGTAGCCCAAGCCAAATGCACAAGTAACCCTAAATCCCTAATTCCCCATTCCGGTCTTCCCCATTCCTCCCAAGTCTCGTCCGGCGTCGGCCGTCTCCACTCTCCAAACACCCACCCTAGCAGCCCCTATCCAGCTATGCCTTCCACGGCTCCACACTCCACCGTGCAACGGCCGCAGCTGTGACGTGGGCTGAGGCTTAAGCGCATGCAGTGGCGCTAAGCCTTGCCACGCCTGTCACAAGGCTGTGTGAGGGCATGAGCAAGGGGCTGCAGAGCAGTAGCATGGCAGCAAGTAGAGGCGATCCTTTTGTATATTTTCTTAATTCTTTGTTTTACTCAATTACTTTTGAATTGTTTCATTGATGTTGTATAGTGATGATAGATGCAATTTGTATTTGGCAATTGTCATTGATTTTCAAACGGCGTGGGAGACGGTCGACAGGCGAGGCTATAACCGTGGTCCGCGAGGGAGGCCCGACGTTGCGATAGGTGGGGATGCGGCGACGGAGGAGCTAAGTGCTGAGCCGGCAAGCCCAACAACAGTCTATCAGTCACCCTGATCAAATCTCATCTTGTAGCCTCAAATCTCAAACTCCTTTTTGCCCCGGATCTCCCAAATTTCCGGTTCCGCATACATTGATAGCGCATGCCATGGCTTACATGCGGCTTTGTGTACTAGCGTGCAAGGGAGGCTTGCATCAGCGAATGCAAGTCAGCAATGCAACGTAAGCAAAGCGAAACACCGTGATCGATGCAGCTTTGTTGTGACGCAAGGCGAGGCAGGCAGGCAGGCAGGGAACCCAGCCGAGAACGCACTCTCTCACTCGCGTCACGCTGTATGTACGGTATATTTTGAGGACTTAATATGGTCCGTGGAAATCGGATCACATGCAGGAGGGGCGGCTAGTGTGTCTGCATGTGATGTAACATTGTTTTTCTCTGAACGAACATGCAGCCAATTCACATGCAGACAGACAGGAGACATATACATGCAGTGCACGCAGTCGACCACTCGACCTCTTTGAATAGTAGTCTCTCCTACGGATTTTGCCAAGAAAGGAAGCCGGCGTACGTACACGCTCGATCGCATGGCCGATTTGCTGGTAATCAAGCAAAGCCATGTAGCCAACGGCAACACATATATACACACCGTTGATGCATGTCCCCGTATGCTGGAGCTCACCGTAAGCAGAGGCCGCAGGCATGGGCAAGCGAGGGGCAGCATGATTCATGGTGCCACACCTGAATCATAGTACAAGACAGACAGGCGCCCGCCGGCATGCAGGGACGCTCACAGAGTCGCAGATCGCCACGCAAGCAAGGGTGTACATGCTCGCGAGAAACCAGCTCATCCGGGCACCACGTGGAGCCCCAAATTAACCATGATGATGTGTAAACATAATGCTCCCAAATCAAATTCCAGCTCGTCGTGAGTAGTGATCGTGCAAGCTAGCCGCTGGACGCAAGGTCTTGGTCTATTTACGCCGTGAGCCGGCTGAGGTTGAGAACGAGCGAGCAGGAAAGGAAACTCAGCGGCGGCGGAACAATCGGGTGTCTTCGTATATATACATGTGTACAAGGTTACTGAACTTATATTGCGGTACACACGTCTATGAATACAGCAGCTTTGATAAGATTAAATAAAATTAGATCCGATATCTGTGCACTCAAACCTAACTTGGATCCTCGCACGAGGATACCTGCAAGTACGTAGCAGCAGCTGGCATAGATGAGCGGGCCAACTGGGCCGGCCAAGCATAATGGGAAGCAGTGGCGCCCATGGCTAGGGCTGTCTGCACTCTGCAGTCGCCAGTCGACCATACATGAATAGTACATGATACTACATGTGGTCAGCACGGTGACCATGCATACCATTTCTTCAGCCAACACTATTTTTTCTTCTTCCAGTTTTACCATTTCTTCAGCCAACACATGTGTTTTTTTAGAGGAGCCAACTCTATATATATTTTTCCAGTTTGAAATCAACACTATTTTTTTCTTGGCGCAAAATACTTTTTTTAGGGAAAGGAGGGAGTTTATTCATTCAAAACTCGAGAGTTTACACAAAGAGACCCACCGGTGGATTTAGCAGCCAAACATGCTGCCCCATCTAGAGCTTGCAAGACGATTTTGCTAAAAAAAAATGAGCTTCATAATTTGCATCGCTCACTTCATGACTGGTATCCAGACATTGGAAAATAGTTTTCTCACTCAACTCATTGAGAATCGCCATGCGGTGACACTTCGAACGCGCCTTGATACTGTTCACCACTTCCAGGCAGACTGATGCTACACAGATATTGGCGAGCGAACAATCTTGGGCCAGACATAGATAGCGCTTCAGCGCAAGCCGAAGCTTCCAGAGGTGCTGCCATGCTGGGTCCTGAAAATGAGGGGCAGAACACTTCGATAAGTGATAACTTCATATCACGTTCACAAATCGCAACCATGAGCCGAACAACCTGATGGCCAACTAGCCCAAGACATTGTCCAAGTACAATTTACAAATGAGATGGCCTATAGCAAGGTCTCGGCCCATACACAATTCACAACCAACCACCTTGCTAAGAAAGTAGGCGTACAATGCCAAATAGGCGCCCTCCCCCATCTCCAGATAAGGCTCTCCCCGCTCCCGCTTCGCTCCTCTATCCTCTTCGACGCAAACAGCTCGGTTGGGTTGAGTTCGAGTACTTGAGTTCAGTTCAGTTCAGTTCGACTCCATCGGCAGCACCGCGCCGGGTCCAGCCCAGCCGAGCCAATGGTGGCTCCGGCGACGCTGTCCCTCCGCACAATTTGCTTGCTCAATTTGAGACGGTGATGGCGGTGCTGGTATTTGGGTGCGTGGGAGGAGAAGCCCAAGAGGTACTACTTCCTGGTGGCGAACGCCAAGTTTACGCTGGACGAGGAGGAGCACTTCCAGGAGCAGCTCGCTGAGAAGCTGCGCAACTACGGGGAGCGCAACAAGGAGCGCGACTTCTGGCTCGTGATCGAGCCCAAGTTCCTCGACAGGTTCCCCAACATCACCAAGCGCCTCAAGCGCCCCGCCGTCGCGCTCGTCTCCACCGACGGCAACTGGATCGCGTAAGTGTAGTGTCCTGTGTGACTGTGTCCATCCATCTGTGCGATGCAAGCTCGAGCAATGCTAATTAGTTCTATCAGAGTTCGCAATGGTATGCAGCACACTAAACATGCAATCTGGTATGCTTCCCGTTGCAAATGTCAACACTCAACACCATGCATACTCTTAACCGGTGTTGGCTCGTGTGAGTCAGTCTGCAATTCGCGTCCCATCCCTGCTGGACAGCTAGCCATAATGTGTTTACTGTAAGCAAAGCCGTCCACTTCAAATGTGGATTTAAGTGACGCTTTACCTCATTGATGATCCTGTAACATACTTACATTTGCTGCGGTTTCAACCTTCGAATATACTGACATGGTGAGAAAAGAGGGATGATGAAAAATGACTACTCCAGTTCAGATTCAAGCATGCCCTTTCAGAAAAAGATCAGATTCAAGACTTAGACATGTCTAGATAATGCGACTAGTCAGTTTGAGAACACAATGTTCAGGGGAAAAACTGATGCTAGCAATATTACCTGGAAGCTCACGCCCAGGGTCCACTCCACTATGATGTGTTTCATCAGGCACATTTCTAATATTTGATCAGGATCCTGTTTCAGTGCAAAAGTACAAATGTTTTATAAATGAAGCCTATGTACTTCTTGAGTTTTGCTTGACTCGACATTTCTTTGAAATTTCAAGTGACCCTGGATTTAGCCCTCCTATATCTTGCTGTGATGCTTGGATCTGTTTCTCTGTGTCATGTTTCACGATAACGTTGGGATTGTAGCACCTCAAAATGTCTTTTTTTTCTCCATTAACTAACTGGGTAGGATCTAGTCATGAGTGGCTTGCATTCCTGAACATAGTGATTAGATGGGAAAGTGAGTGAAAAAGAAAAAGAAGGAAAACAGACGAGACAGCCTTATTGGATCATGAAATTGTACATTGTACAACAAGATACCGCTAAGAAGATGATGTCTGTGACTGTGTGCATCCCATTGTTTGTTGACTGGTCATGTTGTGCCGACACGGTGTAAATCGTCACAACCATGTTTATCTTGCTTCTATCCATCTAAATAGTCATAAGCCAAGCAATCACTGAGATCATCAGCATCTACATGGATATTGATCTTATAGTTGCTGATAGTATGGTTGTATACTTCTCAGTTTAAATATCACTCATGTAGTAATAAATCCTCAATGATATTCATGCCTCTCTCCTTTGCTGCCATTTTCATGAAGTTGAGACTAGACAGGGTCTTAGCGGAACAGTTCGATGTAGAAACACCTGAAGAGGCATTGGCTTCTAACCCTGTTGAGTTGAAATTTGAGAAGCCTAATAAATGGATAGCTCCATACCCTAAATACGAGTTTGGATGGTGGGAACCCTTCTTAGCTCCAAAGTCCAGCAATGGCACGGCTTAGAGATAAGTGGCAACCAACATGAGCAACGTAAGATTTTTACCATGTAAGTGACGAATGTAATTTTTAATTTTCACTATGTTTATGTAGTCCTTGTGGTTGTGGGAGTACAGTTAGCTACATTAGTTGCAGAGATTTCTGTACTTTTGGTAATACCAAATAAGCAGTGGTTTTGTTTAAAAAAATCGCTGTTCTGTTATGGTTGGTGGTATATTTTCTTCATGGATACACATTCCTGTATGTTGTAAATTGTAATTTGAGGAATTGCCAGTGTATCAGGTCCTAAATTATTCTGAACCACAAACATGTTGTTACGGAGCAAGACGCATGGCGCTAAAGTAGGCGTGCGGATGGTACCTGTTCGGTGTTGTAGCACGTTATTTTCCATACTTGTTGATTGGTTTCATAGAATAAAGAATAGTTGGTTATGTATGTTATTTGGAATTCCTTATTGATATTATTATGGATAAGATCTTATCTATTATGAAGGTTATTTTTAATATTTGAAAAGATTAAATTGGATTGAATTGATATGTTTCCTTATAAACTATTTCTTAGGTGTCAAGTCGGGTTGTCCATCTAAAGAGATAGCGTGTATTCATTATCAATCAAGTAATGAATAAACAAAGTTCCCTTCCTCTTCAACTAAGCCTCAGAGCTTTAGCGGTTACATAACCAACCCTTCAAAGGCGAGTGCCTTACCATCGGTCCTCGGACCCATACGCGTCACACAGATGTGAATCAATAATGCCAGTGCACATGGCTTCCAGTCCGGCAGTAACAACAATGATGTAAACAAGCTGGCAATGCCAAGTTGTCAATAATAACAGGAAATAATTTGAAGATCTACCCTTAATTGTCATATATATGCTTTTTCTTGCTAAAAACATGTCACCATAGGAAGTTAACACAAGTGCCAATGCATAAGGAAAATCACACTGTACCAGTAACCATTACAATTTTAATTAACAAAAATGATGAGATAGATACCCCATGTTCCGATATACAGAAAGCTTACCAGACTATAAGCACAGACAACAGACGCACAGTACCTACGTGGTTACATCATTAAAGGATAAAGCCACCAAAGTTATACCGCACTGAAATTACAAGTCATTGCCTGCATTGTGACCAACACACTGATTCTCTAGTGACCGAAACAAACACAACCCTATAAACTTAAAGCCTACGGATCTTGTGATTGCTCCTCGTCGAATCTTCCGATGCTTCAGAATCTGCAGAATCAAAAGAAAACATTGCTTGAGGACTTGTGACAAACTTAACTGAAAGCAAAACACGTAATAATTATACGAAAGCGATTTATGACTCTATGAAGTATAAACCATCCAAACATGCGGATGCGAGTTTCTTTCAACATGTGGTAGGTTTTCTCAAAGGAACACATTTGGTTGGTATAGCAATCTTCATGAGTTCATGTGCTTAACAAGTGATAGAGCCAAATAACCCATGTGAACCCTGTATTTCGTGAGTGTGTCTCCTTGGGATTAACAAGTGCTAATGTTTTCAGAGGAAAAAGCAAATGGTACTTATGTCAAATTTCTGTCCAAAGGAGGACATAGAGGAGAACACTGTAGTTTTTCAAACCAAGAGGAAAACTGAAACGACTCCATTTTTCAAACAGGATCACCCCAGTTTCGGAAACTGTCAGGATTTCAGTTGTGGACTGAAATAGTATCAAACCTGCTCACGAGCATTTTAAAAACATCGATTTGCTTAAATTATGGCCTAATGGCTATTTTGCAACAGTTGAATGTGTATCTCAGACCCAAAACTTTAACTTACATTCAGAATAACAAAAGAGCTTCCACAGGAAAGCTTGAGTGCGGTCGCAACCCTAATATGTTCTCCAATGTGTCATTCATTCATTTGATACACATTCTGATGAAAATTAAGCAAGTTTGAATACTCAATGTACTCACCAAGCCATATGAGAAAGCTATTTAATTACTTGTCAGGATTTCAATTGATTGTTGATGGGTTACCATATTAGGTGTATGTGGATGCATTATTGCATTATTTGAGTAAACCACTTTGCCTTTAAAACAGTAAAACTATAATAATAATATCAAGGGGTTCTCAACATATTAATGGAATCACCCATGAACACAACTTCATTAACTGGAAGCACAGCGTATTCGAATACCATTGATTATACTCTACATATGTATATATATGCGTATGTATACATATACATATATATGTATGTATGTATGTATGTCTAACGGATTTAGATGAATAGTAATGGGTTTGGGGTTGCAAAGTAACAGGTTGATACTATTCCTTATTGGGTTTGGGTGGAATAGTAAAGGGTCGGGTTTGGTGAACAGTAACAGGTTTGGGTTGGTTACTATTGGGATGTATAGTGTTGGGTTGCACAGTGCTACACAGTAATGCCCCACCTATTTAGCTTCGATGGCCTGAGAACTAATCGGATCGGCTTTGCCAGCCTGCTTTGGCGGCCCACCAAGGGCATGCGGCCCAGCTCATGTAAAGCGAGATGGAGCTCGCTCCCCATGGCGGTCGAGCAGGAAAAATGGTGGCGATGATCATTTCGTTGGCGGGAAGGGTCGACGCTAACACCGGGTGGCGCCGGGAGCATCTATGGAGCATGGGGGTTCCATTTTTGGGCTTAGGCATAGCTTGGGATGGCTTGGTGCGAGCTCACGGCGGCGATGGCGTCTGATCGAAACAGTAGTGGTATGGCGGCAGCCCTCCTCGGCAAGAATGACCAAAATTGGCACACACATAAGCATCTAGGGGCTATTGGGAGCACGATGGTGGCGATGGCTTTGCTCAGGGGGGTTGGAGGAGGACTGGCGATGGTGATTGTAGGCGGCAGAGTAATGGCGAACAGTGGCGACAAGCTAAGGACAACAGGGTTGGGCATGAAGCTAGGGGATGCGTTCACGGGGTCAAGGCGAAGCTATGGCCAAGCTCAATTTTGAAAGAAAGAGAGGGATTTGGATGGTGGTTTACCAGCAAGGTGAAGGAAGCGTCGACCTCGGTGGTGCGGCGGGGCCGGAGATGAGGAAGTAGGTGGTCTCGGCATGAGATGGCGCGAAAGAAGGTCGAGGAGGCCGCGCTGCTTGGTCATAAAGCGAGGGAAGGCGGTGGCGTCAGGAACAGAGCGAGAATGCACGCGATGTGTGGGCGATGGCTTGTCTTGGTACCACAATTTCACCGCAACGAGGGCAAAGACTAGCGCGGCGGTGTTTAATCTTATGAGGAGGAGGTGAGATGAGTGGCGCTGATCTTGGCATGGGCGATGAAGACAATGAGAGGCGATGTGGGCGACGTGAGCAGCGGTGTGACGAGGCAAAGGAGAAATAGGAAGAAAACGGGTTGTGCGGAGTGCACTTTCCAAGTGAGAACAATTCCCAAAAGAGGAAAGTGACTTTTGACGAATTCTTTCGGATTTGGCAAAAACTCTAAATTCAAACCAAACTCAAACAAGTTTTGAAATTTTGAAAATTTTGGGTCTTTTACAAAACACTGTAATGAGCAGTAGTATTCTTTGCTTCATTTTCCACCATTTTCTAAAATAAACTTTTCAAATGACGAAATATAATGCATCAACACGCAAAGGGATAGGCACGAACACAAAAGCACCAAGAAAGCGAAGAAGGAAAAACGTGTGTTGAAGCCAGGAAACAAATTTCGTCGGAGCGAAATAACCGAAATTTCGTGGGTTTTCAAACTGGTTTGAATCAAATTTGAATTTAAAATTTAAAATAATTGCAAAATTAATGCCTTGAGTGGGATTCGATCCTGATGTCCAGGAAACAACAAGAGGGCCTTGCCACCAGGCTAGCTTCAATTTGATGTTATTTAACTAGTGTTTACGCCTTTTAACTCTTCAAATTCCATCCAAATTCAAACAAAACGAAAATTTTTAAACGAATTGAATTCCTTTCCGAGGGTAACGAAATTTTTCGCTGAAATTGTGAACCCTGGTTGAAGCTGGTCGTGTTCTTCTTACGTACTAGAAGAAAGAAAATAAAACAATGACTAAACAAAAAAAAATGTACATGTAGCCCTGGTTGTCCCGCAAAATTCTTAAGACTACAAGCAGATCAATTCAAGAATAGAAAGAATCCACTGCACGATCAAGAATTGCCGAGCACATGCACGCTGCAATGCCTAGATACATACATGACACACTGGAGAGGGACGAAGAAGGCCAGCCGCCGTCAAGCGCCCCAGACCGTGATCCCCTGCATCATGCACTTGAACTCGCCGAAGTCGACGCGGCCGTCGCGGTCGCGGTCGACGTTGCAGATCATCTCCTGCACCGTCGCCAGGTTCCGCGCCTCCGGCAGGCCGAGCTTCTTGAGCACGGCCTGCAGCTCGGCCGCTGAGATGAACCCATCACCGTCCTCGTCGAACACCCGGAACGCCTCCTTCATGTCCCCCTCCTCGTCCTCGCCCTTCTTCTCAGGCTCCTCCTCGGCGATGGGGCCGAAGAGCGCGTCGCCGAGAGCACGGTGGAGGGACTCGAAGTGGTCGAAGCGGAGGCCCGCGGCGCCCGCGGGGATGTAGCCGCCGACGGCGGCCTCCAGGCCGGTGCGGTCGGCGCCGAGGCCGAGCGCGTCGAGCGCGGATGCCATCTCGTCGAGGGTGATCTCGCCATCGCCGTTGCGGTCGAAGAGGTCGAACACCCGGCGCAGGCGCAGGGCGTTCAGGCTGCCGTTCCGGAGGCGGAACGACGGCGAGGGCTTCTTGGAAAACGACGGCTTCGAGGCAGCGGTGTCCATCGCGTGAATTCGCGGTGTTTTGCTCTTTCTTTCGGGGTTTTTAGACTTTGAGAGTGCGAGGAATATTTCTGGAGCGCGTAAAATGTAGGTGAGACTCGAGTTTTATAGAGGAGAACGTGACAGCGACTCGGAGCGAATTTAAGCCTTTCTTGAAAAACACTTAAATTCGCTGTTGCCCTGTTAGTTGATAAGCTTTTTACAACTAACAGCGCGTAAAAAAGTTTTTCTCTGGCCGGGAAGATATCTCTATCCATCGAAACAAAATGAGAAAATGACGTTATTAGCATAGCTTGAGAGGCTATTTGCCCTG
The DNA here is from genome assembly GCA_036346405.1 of Phyllostachys edulis. Lineage (NCBI taxonomy): Eukaryota > Viridiplantae > Streptophyta > Magnoliopsida > Poales > Poaceae > Phyllostachys > Phyllostachys edulis. The sequence goes on along the minus strand of CM070550.1, from coordinate 77,236,474 downwards.
TTAATTGTTGTAAATATGTGCAGTATTTTAATTTCAGAATTTATTATAAGGCAAATATCACAAATAACTAGAGTTGCATAAAGCAATGTTAACAGCAGACAACTAATTGTTCTTCTAGACATACGCAATAATACGATTATAACAGAGTAGTTTGATCGCAAAACCAACTTACAGTCGAGCTTGACGAAGAACAGAAAGAAGCACAGACTCGATGCATTGCAGAACGTAGATGAAGCAGTGAAACGTGTGTGCGGGTACTTTCCGCGACAATTGTTCGAAAATATTCGCTCACCCTCCTTCCCGGTGCACGGCGAGGAGAAGGAATGACTTAGTTCAACAGCAGGGCACAACAGCACAGTAGAACAGAGAGGAAGTAGAAGAATGAGAGAAAAATGATTGGTCTCAGGCCTGGACGTCCCCAGATACTTTTTTAAGGTTAAGACAATTACTCTCTAGTAACTACCTAATAAGCATATAATGAACCACTAGTAACTACTAATTCAAAACTAATTAATAGTAATTAAGAAGTGTTTATCAACTCCTACCTACACCCTGGTCTAAGGCTCCGACCAGTGTTTTTCGACCACACTGGTCTAAAGCTCCGACCAGTGTTTTTCGACCACACTGGTCTATAGCTCCGACTAGTGTACTAGTGTATTTCGACAACATTGGTCTATAACTTCGACCACTGTATTGCGACCACATTGGTCTTTAGTTTCAATCACTGGTCTTCCGACCAATAAATAGAGAGAGAGAGAGACGGTTAGCAAAAGAAAGTTGACGAGTATTGTTAACTAGTCAATTATTTGGGTATACCTTTATTTATAAAATAACCTAGATCCTTTACTGGGCTCGAGTTAGTTCACTGGACCCAAGATTAATCAAGCAGTCAAAAAGTGGGTTCGAGAGTTTTTCTTAAAACACCCTCGATTCTCTTTTTGGACGTCCTATTGGACCTCCCCCTAGAGGTCTTCTCAGACCACTCCAGGACCTCTGCCCCGCAGAAGAGGTCTTCAAAGGCGGTTGCTCACGTGTGGTTAATAACAACCCACGTGGATAGAGGGTATTGGTCGTTACATCCGGAGATATAACGATCGTCATGAAGGGACGCAATGATTGGCGTAAAGGGACGCAACTATTGGCGTGAAGAGGCACCACTACAAGCAACTGACGATGTTTGTAGAACTATAAAAACCCGACCTGTGACTTTGTAATCATCTGATATCTTGTACACTGACCATAATCCACGTTTATTCATAGCCTTTCTCCATGTAATTAGAGCATACCTTTTGCAATATACATAATCATTTGAGTCCTTAGGCGAATAGACAGTAATCTCCATTTTTCTTTATATACTTCTGTTTGTCCGCTCTATAATGAGAGTCTTAGACGTCGACCATGGGGATCACCATCATTATTTTCGCTAACTCAGTTCTGGTGATGCATCTGGTGCCTCGCACATGAATCAAAGCTTACCAGAGTGGAGAGAAGAAAGCATTCTCGACGTCTCCGACTACAACGAGCACATGGAAGAAGGTTTCGTTCTCATCTCTGGCAATACCAACGGTTCCCTCGAGACCGTTATCGAAGAACCGTCACCCGCCGAGGTCGCACCTGTTGGCTTTATGCCGACCATGCCTTTGTCCATAAGTGTTACCATGGACGAATACTATCCCGATCATGTCTCCCTTAGAGCAGAAGATTCGAAAAGTGCTTGGAGCCTAACGCGTTATGATCATCTCACTAGCAGCCTCCACGTTGAGGGCCTAGAGAGAATATTTGGGAAGAATTTTCTCTCCACCTTACAATACACCTCATTCTCCTCTTCAGAGGACGACAGTATGTTCACCCCTTCTGCCTGTTCCGGAATCTGTCAGGTCGCCGCCCTTGGTGACAATCAATCCAATGCCGGCGACGAACCTGAGACATCAGGACATCGCTAGGAACGAGAAGAGCGGGAATTCCTACAACAAGAGGAGCAGGCCCGACAAGCCGAGATACGTGCCGCCACACAAGCGCACATCTCGTGGGTTCGCAGCCACAACAACCAAGACGCCTTGGTTCCTCGGCGAGGGTGCCACAACAGGTGATCTGCATGCCACCACCACGGGCAACGATGGTAAGGGATCTTAACGTCTTGCCAACCCCCATGCAGGAGGATTCCCGTGCGGATCACATTCGTTATCCAGCGAGCGCTATTTCACACCCTCCGGAAGGACTAACTCCGGAGCAGGGAGTGTAAGTAATGCATGCTATCGCATAAGAGCTACAAGATGCAGCGGAGAATATCTGCACCCAATCACATACTATGCTTTCCCAGATGGACTCTCATTTAGAAGGGTACTCACTTGGACGATGAAGGCAAGGCCAAAGTGACGGTGCTCCTGACCGTCATGTCCAAGGCCAAGATGAGTACAACACCCATTTTTCGGGACGTGGTAGACGCCCCAGATCTCTTGCCGATCGTAATAATCGTCACAATATACGACCATATGTCAATCCTTACGCAGGTTGTAAAGCCTTCTCTCCCGGACTAAGAGATATTACCTGGTTGGAGAAGTTCAAACCAGGAAGTATGGAAAATTTTGACGGGACACAGAACCAGTCAGGGTTTCTCCAAGTCTACACTACCGCCATTCAGGCTGCTGGAAGCGATGATAAGGTAATGGCTAATTATTTGCGCACAATTTTAAAGGGTTCCGCTAGGACCTAGTTGTTCAACCAGCCTAAGGGGTCCAAATATAACTGGGAGATGCTTTGTAATGCACCGCAAAATAACTTGAAAAGTTGTTATGCAAAACTGGGGAAGGAGGATGATTTGCATCGACTTCGTCAAACCCCCAACGAAAATTTACGTCAGTTTATAAAGCGTTTCATAGAAGTCCGTAACACTATACCAAATGTTTTCTGATGACTCTGTGATTCGAGCTTTTAAACAGGCAGTAATATATCGGAGGTTCACAGAAGACCTCAACATCAACCCGCCTAGAACCGTGTCAAAGCTCTTTCACATGGCTAACCAGTACTCTGATGCCAACGAGGCAGTGGAGTGGAACCGTATGGTGGACAAGGGGACCACCCCTCCTCAGCTTGGCCTCGTGGATATCAAAGAGAAGAAATCCAAGAGATCTGAAGGCTCTACGAGCAGCAAGGGGAAACCTAAGAAGAAGGAGAAGGGGAGGTCCAAGCAACCCACTAGTAGGGATGGCAATCAGGCGCGGTGGGTACGGGTAATGCTCGCCCATACCCATGCCCGCGACTCCGATTTCCCCCCACGGGCATGCCCGCGAAGGACGATGGGCGAAGAATCTTGCCCATACATGTCGCCCGCGGGTACCCGTCGCCGACGGGCATGCCTGTTTACCCGCGAACAATGCACCACCGCCCGTGGGTACCCATCGCCCGCGGGCATACTCATCACACATAAACAACACTCACATCAAGTTCATCACAATTCACACATCAACCGTGCATCACACATTCAACAACTAATCAAGTTCATCATAATTCATACATCAAGTTCAACAAGACAACAACTAATCAAGTTCAACAAATAAAATAAAAATACAAACTGACATAGTTCCTCACACATAAACAAATTAAGTATACAACAAGAGTAGAACATATGAAAATGGTTCATTTTCAACCAGGTATGGAAATTACAAGTGTAATGGGCTAATAAGTAAGAACATTCAATTAAAAAAGGCACTTATAGCTATAGGCACAGTACATGAGGGAATAGGCAATTTTCGCCATTTTCAAGAGTTTAAATCAAGACCACATCTCATGTACATGAAAATTCTCTATATGGCCTTAATCTCCTTGAGCCAAGCTGTGTGGAGTGGGCATGGATCCGAATTTCCTTCTGTGAGTGCCTTTTCAGTGAGAGTAAAACCAACCATTCCTCCACTTGAACTTCTCCATCGAAATGCTTGTATGTCAATGTTGCAGGCAATAGAACAAAATAGATGCAGGTTTAAGTGTTATATAGATAGTTAGAGTACGACAAAGCCTCTCTTCTATGCCTTCGTCAAATGAAAGCCCCTCTCTGCAAAGCAGCAGATGTTAATTCAACTATCGGTGAAGTCTTTGGACTCTGCCAGAACAAAAAAAACACAATGAATCTTGTCTTGCAAGAATTACTTAGTCTTGAGCAGGATATTGGTAAGCTCTATCTAGGAGCATTATCTCCAAAATTGTCAAGTAAATCAAGACATGGATATTGTTTCCAAAGCAGATGACAAATGTAGGAAAGATAATAGATAATTTTGTGCAATCAATTGCAAACAAGAACAAATATAGATTTGTTCAATAACATATCTTAATATTGTAATGCACAACAAAGAGCAAACAACTACATTGCACGACAATTCGATGGTTCTGAATATCTCAGACTTCTCACGTAGTTTTCATTTTGGTAAAGATACAATTTTACCGCTTTTCAAACTTCGAACTCGAACTTGGACGGATAAAAAACATTGATGAGAGAGTGTTACCTCGGATCGATTAGATTTTTTCTAGCACACCAACAAGAGCCTCGGATGGCGAGCTCCAACAAGCATGAAAGCTGAAATCCATATCAACTTCTCTAGCATTTGCTTCGAAGGCTTCCTTTTCAAGCACACGATTGCAAGTTGCACTAGAGAAATGACTTTCCCTCCCTACCAAAATGACTTCCTCCCGGCCAAAATCACAAGAATCATTTCTTCATTCAAAATGTACTACACACAAGAATCACATCCTCACAAAATGATTTCCTCCCTACCAAAATCCAAATCAACACCGGAAGAGCATGGGGTGGTGGTTGGAGCAGATCGAGGCGATACCCGCAGATCCAATGAGTACCCACCTTGTTGAGGGAGAGGGAGTGGGGAGGAGCAAAGGCGAAGAAGACAACGCATTTACAAGGCAGGAGGCGGCAGCCATGTCGGTGGATGGATATGGGCTAGAGGATAACTCTCTTTTTTCCGTCCGGGGTTGAGCAGTGGCGGCGGGAAGAAGCGGTGAGGTGGGAGGAGCGGTGGAGGAGGAGGACGACAAAGAGGAAGACGGGAAGATGAGGAGGAGGAGGCGGAGGCGGGATCGCCTCACGTGCTTCTCCCGTGCGGCGATGGAAGGCGCCGCCCGCGGCGAGGGAATGAAGGCGGATTAAATTTGGGCATCATAAGCGAGGAGCTTGACGAGGAGGGAGAAGCAAGACGGTCCAAGCCGAGCCGTGGTGGCGGCGGGAAGGCGGTCTTGAGGTGGGAGGAGACGTGGAGGAGGAGGAGGAGGAAGAGGGAGACGGGAGAGAACGAAGAGGAGACGGGAGATAAGGAGGAGGAGGCGAAGCGGAGATGCTACTGAAATGGGAAATCGGGTCGGTCAGCGGTGGGAGTGAGCAAACTATTAGGGTTTTAGTGGTCCCACCTTTTCGATGTATGTCACGTAAGCAGGCGAGGCAGTGCAGGTGGAGTTTACCCATGCCGCGCATGGTTTCGATGGGTAGAGAGTTTCCACTTTTATACTGTGGGCAAAAAAACAGCCTATACCGGCTCTATTAGGGTATTTATTCGCTGGCACGTGGGTATTCAGCACAATTGCCATCCCTACCCACTAGGGAGGTCGTTGCCATTGACCAGCGACCACCCTATGATAAAAGCAAAGGTCATTGGAGCAAAAGAAGTCAAGGAGGTCATTTGAACGACCGTACTACCTCGCATGCTGCAAACACGTCCAGGAGTAATGAGCGTTGGTGCCCATTACACAAGTTTCCTAGCTATGACCTCTCGTGATCCACGAACTTGGCGTATGCGAGATGGATGAGTATTACGACAGGAAAGGCCCAATGTTTGTCCCGCTAGAGGACAACGGACCACCAGTGGTCCAAATCAATGACAAAGACATGGAGATGCCATTTCAGACGATGGATCACCAAGTTAATGTCATCTACGGGGGCTCCGCCGCTTACACCTCCAAGCGGCGGTACAAGGCAGCATGGAGAGACATCAGTAATGTTGAGATTCCACCTGGCCGTCCAGAATACCCCAAGTGGTCAGAGACCTCCCTGACCTTTACTAAGGAGGACGTTCCTAAAGGTTATATCTACTTCTCGTAAGTTACGTTTAGTAGTTTCCCCTACAATAAGTAATTGTAGAGTAGGGAGAATATTGGTAGATAGCGGATGTTCTTTAGATCTGTTATTTATTAATACTTTAGATGATATGCAAATTCCTCGTTTTAAGATTAAACCAATGACAAACCCCTTTTATGGGATAGTACCAGGTATGTCTGTTACACCTATAGGGCAAGTAGTATTACTAGTAACATTCAGTACTGCTACCACCTTTCGAACCAAATTAATTACTTTTGAAGTGGTTGATTTTGAATATGCTCATAATGCAATTTTGAGTAGACCATCTCTAACAAAATTCATGACAGCTACACATCATGCCTATCAGAAGATCAAGATCCCTGGGCCAAAAGATGTAATTGTGGTCCAAGGTGACCAGGTTGTCGTGCTTTTATGTGATCGTAAGTCGCTAGAACTTGTCGACCAGTTACCTCTAAAAGTTCTTAATTTAGATGATAAAACAGGGAAGGCTGCAAAAATCAAGGTTACTCCTTAGCCCAATGAGGAGGTAAAGATAGTACCACTTAGCCCTAAGGACCAATCTAAGATGGTCTGGATTAGCACGAGATTAAGCGAGAAATAGGAAGATGAGCTCCTCATCTTCCTCCGGGTTAACTTGGATGTCTTTGCGTGGAAGCCATCTAACATGCCCAGAGTCCTAAGGGAGGTGATTGAGCACAGGCTAGCAATTCAGCCTGAGAAAAAACCAGTCAAGCAAAGACTGAGACACTTCATACTGGATCGTCAAGAGGTCATCAGATCAGAGCTCGATAAGCTCCTTGAAGCTAGCTTCATTCGTGAGGTAGATCACCCTGAGTGGCTCACGAATCCGGTCCTGTTCAATAAATCCAACGGTAAGTGGCGTATGTGCGTCGATTTCACCAGTTTAAATACTACTTGCCTAAAGGATGACTTCCCTTTGCCTCGCATTGATCAGTTAGTTGATTCTATTGCGGGTTGCGAACTAATGAGTTTTCTTGATGCTTATTCTGGATACCATCAGATCAGAGAAGACTGCCTTTATCACACTCTTCGGTGTCTACTGCTATGTTAATATGTCGTTCAGGTTAAAAAAACGCTAGATCCACGTACCAGCGTTTGAATGCAGAAAACCTTCAGCAGTTAGCTGGAGCGTAATCTAGAAGCTTATGTAGATGATCTCGTTGTAAAAAGTAGTACTAGATATGACCATTTGAAGGATCTCATAGAGACCTTTGAAAATGTAAACAAGCACGGAATAAAACTTAATCCCGAAAAGTGTACGTTCGGGGTTAATTCTGGCAAATTGCTTGGTTCCTTGTTTGTTCTCGTGGGATTGAAGTTAATCCAGAGAATTCGTGCCATTGAACAACTACGACCACCTTCAACTGTGAAGGAGGTCCAAGCCTTAACTAGTCAGATGACGGCTCTTAATCGTTTCATTTCTCGATCCAAAAAACGTGGTTTACCTTTTTTCAAGGTAATCCGCAAGAGTAACAAAAAGTTCCAATGGTCCCAAGAAGCTGACAAAGCCTTTAAAGGCTTAAAAGCTTATCTTTCGAATTCTCCAATATTGGTCTCTTCCTTAGAAGGTGAACCATTGTTGGTCTACTTGGCAGCAATGCCAAATGTGGTCAGTGCAGTACTCGTTGCAGAAAGAGAAGGGTCTCAATGACCCATTTACTATGTAAGTGAGGTCCTACATGGACCAAAGGAGAGATACCCCGAGGTTCAAAAGCTAATTTACGCACTTCTGATGAGTTCCATAAAACTAAGACATTATTTTTGGTCTCATAATATTACAGTGCCTTCATCTTTTCCTCTTGGAAATATCCTTCATAACCAAGAAGTAATGGGTTGAATAACCAAATGGGTAGTAGAACTTGGAGAATTTGATTTTCATTTCACTATTTGAACAACAATAAAAAGCCAAGTTTTGATTGATTTTGTGGCTGAATGGACGAACATTGAGGATCAACCTCAAGTCAACCCGGAACCGAACAACCATTGGACACTGTATTTTGATGGTTCTTGTGAACTTAAAGGTTCGGGGCTGGGATTTTGTTGATAACACCACATGGAGATCAACTTCAGTATGTCATACAATTTATATTCCCTACCACCAACAATGTGGTAGAGTATGAAGGGCTTCTAGCTAGGCTTTGAGCAACTAAATCCCTCGGAATCTGTCGGCTTTTAGCGAAGGGAGATTCCCAATTAGTCGCAAACCAGGTAGCAAAGAAATATCAATATTTTGACGAGACAATGGCTCGATACCTGGGTGAAGTGAGGAAGTTAGAAAAATACTTCAGAAATTTGAAGTCCAACATATACCACGAAAGGACAACTCTATAACGGACCAGTTATCAAAACTGGGTTCCTCACGAACACCTGTTCCAACAGGTGTTTTTCTCGAATACCTGACAAAGCCTTCAATAGAAACAGGTTCGACCACCTTAGAGGTCGGAGTCATTGAGTAAGATGCGAAGTAGGTACAAACATTGACCACTTATCTTGTAATAGGAACATTGCCTGATGATCCTTAGCAAAAGGATAGGTTAATTCGAAGGGCACACATGTACAAACTGGTCGAATGATCATTTTATAGGAAGGGAGCACATATTGTTCTTATGCGTTGCGTTTCCTAAGACTCGGGATAAAATTACTAAAAGAGATCCATGGGGGCTTGTGCGGAGCACATGCATCCTTTAGGACCCTAGATGGCAAAGCTTTTAGGCAAGGATATTACTGGCCCACCGCTCTACAAGATGCCATGCACCTTGTTAAGACGTGTGAGCAATGTTAATTCTATGCTCGACAAGTGCACCAACCATATTACCAATTATAGACCATTCCTTTGTCATGAACTTTTTCGACTTGGAGTATTGATATAGTTGGACCACTACCGCAAGAACCAAATGGGTATAAGTTCTTGTTTGTGGCTATTGATGCATTCACTAAGTGGATAGAACCTGAGCCAGTCGTTTGTATAACGGTTGAAGCAGCAAAGAAATTCTTCATACGAAACATTGTCACAAGATTTGGAGTACCTAGTCATCTTATCACAGACAATGAGAGCCAATTTATTAGTAATATATTCCAAGATTATTGTGGTGAAATTAGCACCAATATCTACTTTGCTTCAGTAGCACATCCACAAAGCAATGGAGCAGTAGAAAGGGCCAATGGTCGATTATACAAGGCATGAAAAAAAGAGAGTTTTTAATCTCCCGAAGGCGTGCTCGAAGACTTGGATGGAGGAGCTCTTTTCTGTCCTATGGGCATTACACACTACTACCAGTAGGGCAACTGGTGAAACACCATTCGCACTACTCTACGGTGTAGAAGCAGTGCTACCTAATGAGGTTAAGTTAGGTTCAACGCATTAAGACCTCCATGATGAAGTAAATCAAGGAGAATTGCGCGAAGATGATATCAATCTGCTAGAAGAAAGACATGATCGAGCACTATTAAAATTGACTGCTTATCTGCAAGGGTTGAGATGCTACTATAATCGAATAGTTCATTCAAGAACACTTCACATGGGTGACTTGGTCCTGAGGCGAATCTAGAACCAGGCCAACTTGAACAAGTTGTCCTCTAAATGGAAGGGTCCATATACTGTAGTTTCTATCACTATACCAGGCTCAGTTAGATTAGCCATGGAGGATGATCGTGTTCTATCTAACACGTGGAACATTGAATATCTTCGAAGATTCTATGTATAGTATCTTTTAATATACAATTAGACTATATTTTACTACAAATATATTGTTGCCATCTTTTTAATTTTTTCATATCATTTCGTATACATGATCACTATCTTTCTTGCTATCAAGTGCCTACGATTGATCAAATCTGCTAAATGGGTCATAATATCTTTACTTTAAAAATGGCCATGGTGTACATTTGGAGAGTGACAACTATTTGGGACATCTTCTATAAGCTAATTCTCATTGCATAAGAGCTTGATAGATTGACTTCATCTTCCTGAATACATACTGGTCTGGATCATTGACTTTGTAAAGATATGCTGGTCCTAAAGCATTTGTTTGCCTGAAACACTTGTCCCATTACTGGACAAAGTGTTCCGGTGGGAGGCTACACATAACAAGATAGATAAGAAATTTAAACTTGCAAAAGAAATTCAACTTCCAACAAATAGTTACAATCATCATGCATCAAATGTTTTCATCATTCTACATATTAAAAATATTACATTATCATTGTCAAACGTTTGAGCCAAGAGCACTTGGAGGAGTGGCAGGAGCACTAGCTTCAATACTTTTGATGATCTCCACCACCACTGGTGCGATCTTGGCCTAACCTGCAATACCTGCTTCTTTTGTTTTGAATTGGGGTGCAGGAACAAGCTTCTGGAGATCAACGGAGTCTCCGTAAAGAAGATCAATCTTCATCAAAACCCGATTTAAAGCTTAACTCATTGCTCTCATTAAGGATTGATACATAGTATTCTTCATTGCATGTATGTGTTTTTGAATGTATGCAATTTGAGTATAGATATCATTCCTAAGGTCATCCAAGGTCATTTTGGTTGCGATAGGAGTTACCGAAGCCTTCAGGTGCTCTGCGATTTCTCATAGAGAAGCTAAGATTTGAGAAAAGCTATTTATTGTAACCGTAGTGATTTCCTTGCCGACCTTCATCAAGGTCTCCACATTCTTCTCAATTTCAAGCACGATAGTGCGACATCATGTTTCCACTTCTTTAAGTCTTAAATCTAAAGATCTTTATTAGAAGAGATCTTCTGAAGATCCTCTTTTACCTTTTCTAGTTCTAAATAAGAACAAAAAAATAAAATAGAATTCATGCATTGCAAAGAGTGAAAAGGTTAAATGCTGTGAGAAAATAAAAGAGATTTTTTACCTTTTTTTTATCCAAGATAAGTACCTTGTTTTGCTCAAAAAGATTGTTGTTTTCCTCGGATTGATTCCTCAGGATTTCTTGCAGTTTTTCATGCCTTTGAGTCAAGGAGCGGATCTCTTGGCTTTTTCTGCTATGACCACCGCATTCCTTTCAAATCCTTTTTCCGCCTCAGAAAATTTAAGTCTAAGGGTGTGAAGTGCAGCTTCAGCATCTTCTTTTTCGGCTTTCATCAGCAAGCACTCCCTATAGTATAAACAAAAGCATAAGTTACTTGTTTAGTTATAATTTTACAATTGAATAATAACTTTTACACACTTACTTCTCTTTCTCCTCTGCAAAAGCTTTAATCTCCCCTATCATGTCAATGTTAACTTTCCAGCATGTTTTGACATACGTCATTAAGTCCTGGAGGTCTTTCTTTTCGGCTTTGGGGGAGAACTAGTAAGGGGAACTTCATCGTCGGATTGATCTAATTCAACTAGACGGAAAGCCCTTCTGATAGGATCAGTTCTGATATCTTGTGACTCCTAAGATATTCTACGAGTCAGAACTGTACTGGTATATTTAGAAATGAAATTACCAAACTAAAACGTTTACCAAGATATGGTCATCTTCGTCTTGAGTTTCGATGGCCTCATGGACGACCTCCTATGATCTTGTGGTCTCACGGTTCATTCCTGTTGTAACGAATTCACGGATCACTTCCTCCGTTTGATCTTTTTTGGAGGTCCTCTCTGTTTGGACCTCCATGTCTTGTGACATTTCCTCAGATGTCCCGACAGTTGTTACCAGAACATCCTGGACCACCTCCTCAGTGGTCCTAGGAGCTATCTCTGTTTGCAGAATCTCCTCTGTAGGGGGCTGTTCTGTCATCGGTACAGTTGGTGGTGAAGTTTGTTCTTGTGCTACCAACTGTCCCCTATTCGGGTCTAATGGTAAGGAAATGCTAAAAAGAGAAAAAATGGTTATTACAAGCCAAAATCATGAGGTTGTTATCGAAGAACTTACTCGATCTCAAATCCGCTCTCGTTGAAGAGCGTCATGAAGTCCTCATTCAAAGTGAAAGTAGGTTGTCTCGCTTGCTCTGACAAAGTGGGAACCAAGGCCATAGAGGTCCATGACCTTAGAACCCGCTGAAGAGGAACCTCCTCTAATGATCCTTCACCTGGATCACCCGAGCCACAAAAGTTGATATAGAGGATATTGGCTGGGGGTTAGAGACATATCGAGACTTTGGTTCTCAATACCTCGCGGGTAGAAGGTCTCGAAAGAGTTGGGACCGAGTCGGAGTCGGAGTCAAAGCAAGACGTTTTGGTGGAACTAAGACCGAAGCTGGAGCGGGTTTCGTCTTCTTTGGCGCAACAGGAGGTCTGGAGGTAATCCTTACACTCTTTGCTGGAGAAGGGGAAGAGCTCACAGCGACATCTGAGATGGGACATTTTTTCGATATCATCTATTCAGAGACACACAAATTAGACATGAGTAAATTTACTTCTTATGTCTAGCTATTCCTACGAATACTTACCACTGTGCGAACTCTCCTAAGTGATTGGGCAGCCCCAATCAAGCTTGGGGGCTATGCTTCTAAATCAATCGATTCCTTTCTTAGGATCCGATCCTTCAACAAAACTAGAGACCTAGCTAGGACCTCATCATCCGGAAGAGCTGCAATGTGATGAAAGATTATTTTACTTCAACTACGAAATTCAGTTTAATTAAGCAAAGAGGCAAGCAGGTTATTACCATCTTCTGGGATGTCAAGATCGCAAGATAGTCCTTCTCTCTTTTGGAGGGGGGAAGATCTTGTTCTTGAGCAAGTTATGGACGATCTTTCGTCCAGTCAGACCTCTCCCCACCAAGTCATTGATCAATAGGACCACACTCTTCTCATCATTGCTGAGCTTGATCTCCTTGTTAGCGACCTGGTTTTTCACTAACCATTCTGGTGGTGCATTGCGACTAAAGGTGATTCTACTCTCTCGAAATAGTAGAATAAAACAATTCTCTGTTCCATGTTGAGCTAGCATCCCTAGTAGCAAGAAAGGGGAAAACCCTCTTGGTGGTATCTTGGAGCTTGAAGTAAAAGGATCCCAAGGCACTAGCAACCTTTTTGTTGCGAATAATTTAGTAGTAAAACCTAAATAGATGCAAACTAGGGGCTATTCCCAAAAAATGCCTCAAACATATGGGCAAAAACACTAAGCACCAGGATTGAATTCGATACAAGGTGAACTAGCTCTATTCCATAATGATTAAGAACTTCTATCAAGAAATTGCTCTCAGGTAACCGAAAGCCTACCCGAAGATAAGGCATGAAGATAACCGTGAAGCCGACTAGAGGGCATGGCTCAATCTCACTCTCCGGCGCATGCCATTCGATGATTGCCTTCTCCGGCAAATGACCATCTTGTTCCACCCCCTCGAGCTCCTCCGCGGACAGCGAGGATGACTTCCATCCCACCATTGCTTTGTTTCAGTGGTGTATTTTGAGGAAGAAAGGGGGACTATGTTCTTCGAAGGCTTGAGGTGGACGAAGGGTTCTCCACGCAATGGTGAAAGTGAAAACAACTGGAGTAAAATGTGCCTAAGGAGGGGGTAAAAACCCGTATATACCCTTAGCACATTTAAAACCCTCTACCTTGAGGACGTAACAACTGAAGCTCGGTTAGTGGAGATATGACAATTCACGTTTGGTCAAGGAAGTTGGTCTTCACGTCAAAGACGTGCAAGATGAAATGGTTAAAAGTTTATATCTTTCAACAAAGTTATCTTTATGTCATAATCATTACGAATAAAAAAATTCTTTTGCCTCAACATACGCTTCGAAGAAGTGCTTACCAGATCATCAGAATTTTCTTCTACTAATTTCTTGAAGATTTCAATCCATAGACTAAATTGACTCTTCGATCATCTTGAAGTCATGAACCATGGATTCTATCTTTCCCACGGTGGTTGAAAAGTCAATTTTATCCGTGAAATGTATCTTTTCCATGATTGTCCCCATAGTACTCTAAGAAACGATTATTTCTTCTAAAAGAGATCTATTCAGACTTAAGAGATTTGGAGATAGTTAAGAACTTTGAGAAAGAGCAAAGGTGAGAAAGATAGAAAGTTTCTGAAGATATTTTTCTTATTCTTGCCCTTCTGGTGGTTATTTATAGACCAACAATTTGCGGCAAAACAAAGAAGGAAGTCCAAAGCATAAGTTTTTATCAGAATCTATTCCTAATAAATCGTTGGAGGCCAAAGCATGACCGTCTCTTCGAGAATTGTTTTCATAAATAAAGACAGTTGATGCTCCTCTTCTTATCTTCTAATAAAAAATAGTTATGTTTTTATAACTCAAGTAAAATTACCTTCTTGACTAAGTCTATTTCTGGTCAAATAGAACATCAGTCGGAAAGGTTTTACTTCCAATTATGATTTTATAACCTCCTTATCAAGTGAGCCATTTTTTCACTTGAAGTTGAGGGTCTAGCTGACAAGGATTGTTAACTAGTCGATTATCCGGATATACCTTTATTTATAAAATAACCTAGATCCTTTACCGGGCTCGAGTTAGTTCGTTGGGCCCAAGATCAATCAAGCAGTCAGAAAGTGGGCCTGAGAGTTTTTCTTAGAACACCCTCGATTCTCTTTTTGGACGTCCTATTGGACCTCCCACTAGAGGTCTTCTCAGACCACTCTAGGACTTCTCCCCTGTAGAAGAGGTCCTCAAAGCGGTTGCTCACGTGTGGTTAATAACAACCCACGTGGAGAGAGGGTATTGGTCGTTACATCCAGAGATATAACAATCGTCATGAAGGGACACAATGATTGGCGTAAAGGGACACGACTATTGGCGTGAAGAGGCACCAATACAACCAACTACCAACGTTTGTAGAACTATAAAACCCGGCCTGTGTGCCTTTGTAATCATCCAATATCTTGTACACTGACCCTAATCCGCATTTATTCACAACATTTCTCCATGTAATCAGAGCATACCTTTTGCAATATACATCACCATTTGAGCCCTTAGGCGAATAGACAGTAATCTCTATTTTTCTTTATATACTTATGTTTGTTCGTTCTGTGACGAGAGTCCCAGATGTCGACAAAAGTGGACTAGGTTCACGACGTGATTGCACCACGACACATGATTGCACGATGACACGAATAAGCACACGTGTGCGTACGTGCGTGCATGTGAGTTTAGCTATTGTCCTCCTCATGACACTTTATGTCGCGTCTCACATGTTTTAAGGGGTGGCAAGGACTCTACCTTATAAATTACTCTCCTATCATTTGGTTAGACAATATGTGACTAAACCATGAATACTTTAGAATTTTAGGGATGAAATTGCCTTTAACGCTCATGGACCAATTATAACATTAGTGCAACTATATTAAGAATTATCCAACACAAGGACCACGGAACCAAATTACAAAAAACCACATGCAGGCAACGCGTCATCGGCGTCTTCTAAGATCTAGATCTCGTTCTTGTTGATGAACATGTATCGTTCTATCTCAAATTTTATATTTAAATGTTCTATTTTGTACATTTAAAAACCCGCTTCCTTCTCATAGGGCACCTCTGTATGCCGAGATACCAAAAGAACATGTAGAAGCAAAAAGGGCCTATTGCAGAAGAACACATTTACACTTTTAGTAGGTTCTTGGTGTCTTCAAACAAAATGAAATATGTGAACATGCTGACAAAGTGAGTACATGGTCAAATCTACATTACACGTAAATTGAAGAAAAACTTGATGCCCCACCCAACTTCCCGATGTACACGATACCCTTACACCGTTGGAAAATCTTGATAACTACATTGGTGAAACCAGAAATTTCCTAGGTGCGTCCTCTATTACTCACCTGGCCTTTTTTATAAAGAACATGCAGGTGCTATGTGTTGGCTGCACAATATATTGTATCATGCCAAAAAAATATATATAATTTTCCTTGCAGATGTTATTGGTGTTGTCAAGGCTGTTTCAAATGTTGCTTCTATTCAGGGATCAAACCAGCCTTCTGCTACTACCAAAAGATTGGTCGTCATAAAGGATGCTAAGTATGAAAGCAACATATTTTTTTATATGTGGTTGATTTATTATCTCATTGCCTACATGCCTCATGCTCTAGATGATATCTCATTTCAGATTATTGTTTACAGAGATTGTGAAACCACGGTTACTCTTTGGGGTCGGCGGCAAAAGATTTTGATGATGAATATGTTTACGAAAAAAGGGCGTAATAATCCAAAGAGCTATCCTCTTTGTGGGTGTTCTTATGAAAAGATATGGCCGTAAGTCCTTCAAACATAGCCTCTATCTTTCTATATGGTTTACATTATATACACTGTATAGTTTGTGTATACCTAAACTAGATTCTATTCATACATAGTAACTCTCGTCTATTTTTTCTACATAGTTAGCGCTTACGTAACCATTCTATATTATCAACAGATAAAATCGCTACTAATACTACAAAGGTTGACATTCGCCTAATGTAAATGAGTTAGACAATCTCCTATTTACTAACAATGATGTTCGTGTCATCTCTAGCGGTGTTTATATTGATGACTCTTGCCACAATTTATACTTGTCGCAAGCAAAAGGTCGCTTTAAACTACAAATTCACTAGAGCATGTTATCTATTTTTTTGTTCAAGCCGCTCAAACTTTAAAAAAAACTATTCCAGTTGATGGTATTTCATCTTTACATTTCAATGTCGATCTAATACCCACTTAATGCACTCTTTACATCAAGCATATAAAGAGACAATTAGTATACTTGTTTATTGAATGGCATAACACAACCACGAGTTTATAAACATAGCAGCCAAATTTCATAAACTATGTAGGTCACCGCTATAATAATTGATAAAAAATATTACAATAGTCATAATCTATTTTCTTTCTGCTCATTTCTACACACTCCATAGGTTCTTAAATACATTACCAAAGCAGTAGAAATTGAAAAAAAACAAGCTTCATATATTTTGCCTTTTCATACAAATTCTTATTTATCGATCCGCATAGCTATGAATCTCTATCTCTTATGGCCTAGAATTTACAAATATCTATAGAATCATTTGGACTTGTGATACCATATAATTTTCCTTCAGATTCTTATTATTCTTGACTGCTGTGGCTCGATTTGTTGCAGTCACAGATAGGCAATCTTATTACACGCTTTATTATTCGGGCTTTTCCATTACCGCTTAGCATCAAGCAGAGACAAAGCAAAGATTTCTCCGCAACATTTTTTCCTTCCCCATACTTTTGTATCGCCTAATTTTGTTAACATTTTCACGTAAAACGAAGGTTTATCAAGAGGTCAACTTTGCCGCTGGTATATTTCGCCAAACATACTCGAGACAAGAGAACTATCACAAAGAAGGTATGCGTAATAAATCGCTACATACCTTACCACATGGAAAAAGAAATTTCTTCTTCTTATAGTCGGGTCATTGCTTACTACACATTCATACATAAAAGAGACATTATTTAACTCTTACCTCTCAAAAAACAATTTTACAAATAACCTTTTCAAACCAATTTCACGATATCCTTCACGATCGACAAGGCCTCTCAAATTACATCTGAAACAACACGAAGACAAGACACTCAAAGACATACTTGATATCAATCCATTTGATTTTCCAGCTTAACCTTTCATCCCTGTCTTTAAAAATACATTTTTTTTTTTCCATAACCGCCTGCAGGCTAACTGCTTGACCTCACTCTCAGACAAAGGTAATGGTTTAGAATGCACTGTCACAATCTCTAAACTCAGCCCTGACAAACCTCGTGGTTCTTTTCTCCGTAATAAATGCAACAAAAAATCACCGCTGTAAGGCACATCATATCGGTGTTTTCATGTCAAGCAGAGCCGCCAAACCAAGGTTTTTTTACTCTCTATTATGACGCCATCTTTTTTACCTGCAGTGTAATTTCTTACCTATACACCTCCGTTCATGATAGATACAAGCTCTGCGTTATAGCTACCGACGGTACAGCAGAGGCAGAGTTTATATTTTTTGGAGATATTGGTCAGTCTGTGGTTGGTAAACAAGTAGGCGCTGTCCTTAGAACAAGTCGTGGAACAGACCAGATACCTCCTGAGATTGCCCAGATTGTATGCACAAAATACACTTGGCACATCAGCATAACTGAAAAGAGCTTCCATGGGCCCAAAAAAACTTTCCAGGTCAACCGTCTTATTACATCCTTTGGAAGACAACCTGTTATTCCACGATTATACCATTCGATTCATACTACAAAGATTCGATTGTCGCATCACCGGGTTATATTGAAAAAAATTTCATTCAAGAGCCTCGTGGGCTCCTGAGGTGACACATATCTGACCATATGATTACCTAACATAGTCATGTGCATCCATCTAGATTCGCTGATAGATTACATTATACTCTATCTGTTTCATCAAAATAGTTTGTTCGTTACCTTACATGGATCATAGTGCTATGTCTCATCATATTTTCTTATCTCTTACATATTCTAACAAATGTAGTATATCTATTTTAGATAATGCAACACACCCTCCATCTTCAAATTTCAACTGCCTATTACCGAAGGGAAAAAATAAGAGTAAATCATTTGTTTATACCAAGCTATTCTATTTCTTTTTATCTAAACCACCATGTTATCATCGACATGCTGATTTTATCATATACTCACTTTTAGAGATCGCAGACATGGTACAACCAAATTCGGCCAAAAAGGGCTCTTTGATGTAGCATCAACTACGATCAAAGTTCATCAAATTGCTATCTTACTCTGCACAATCTTTTACCCGCTCAGAACCCATCTATAGAAAGGTATAATAGAAACGCTAACTGCTTGCGTGGTCCAAACAAACAACATGCTCCTCATAACATCCCCGATGATGACATCAATCCCACCGCAGAAAAAAACACAGAATATATAGGTAAATGACCTTTATGAGCCTCTCCATTGTCAGCCGAGATCTTCGCTTATATACAATTTCTACATCATACATACTTACCTTCTTAGCCTACTCCTTAGCTCCTCGCTTCTTTCTCTTCGTCGCAAATCGCTTTTCACTCATTACCATTGTGCAAACTATAATTTCATCTCCTTGAATACTTTAACATACTACATGATGTGAGTGCTTTATCGCGCATTAGATATGACCACATATATATACATTACAGAATGTCTTATGAATACGCTTGCCAAATACACCCATGCAAAGATCAGTAGTTCCTCCCTTGCCAAATTACATGCCATGCAGGGAACACGTTATACCTTATCTTATGAGTCTAATTTCCAGATAGATTGCTCCAATCGCAATCCTACATGTGCGTAATACCTTAAGTCTACTTCATACTGTAATTGTGCAAAGGTTGATTCAGCAATTTATTTCCCAAGCATTCCATCTCGCACGTGTTGAGATCTTCCATACTACTTACAAAATTCCTTTATAACCTTGTTGGACATGAAACAATAGAGTATAGAATCGCTATCTATACTCATCCATACAAAATTATTATTCTAATTATAGTCGCTTCGCAGAGAATACAACCTACATCGTGACATTACTAATATTTTCCCATATCAAAATCTCATTTCTCGTTGTTTTTCTCGCAGATCAACTCACGATGCATCGGATGATCGATATATGATGATGCAAGATGCCGCTTTACTCATCCCTATTTACCTTCTCTATTCTATTATATATGAACTCTAAAATGCCCTGTCTTCGCTTTTATGACAGGATTTCGATCTTCCAGCTTTAGTCACAAGATCACCCACGCAATTTCATCCAATACTATATAGCCCATCTTTTATATAGTGCAATGACACTGGGCAACTTTTGTTCTTACTCAAAGACCTAACAAACCACTTGATGTAATATATTATGTGGTAGAACGTCCTCTAGATCTCTCTAAAACCCGTAAAACAATGCGCCTCCTGTAATGTCAAATAATTCAACATGCATAAAGTTATGTGAAAAATGCGATATGTCCACATCACTTGGGCACTGTGTCAAATCATTCAACATGCAGTATGTGAAAATGTGACATGTCTACATCACTTGGGCAAATCATTCAACACGCAAAGATGTGAAAATGTGACATGTCCGGATCAGCATGCATGTAAATTTTTCTTAAAAGCAGCTTACAACTGGCTGTATAGTTGAAGGGCTAAGCTGAAGAACTTTGATGATTTGTAGGTAGGCTTTTAGATTGGCTGGGTGACTATTTGAGTTGAGAAATATCTTAAATACTTCTGAGACAAATGATGACTTATTTGATGCCATTTGAAAGGACATTAGAAGTGGATATGATTTATTTTTTTGCATGTTCGCATACAAATGTAAATTTAAGCATTAAATGTACTACATTTCCAATTTCCAACTATGAAATACAAAACATTACATATATCAGATCTTGCTTTGAACTTTAGATATCCATTCCTATGAATTTTACCAAACTTTCATTGCAAATATCATAAATTAGCATATAAATTGCAAATTAAATTTCATTTCAACAATAATCAAATTTGCACACAAATAAATCTTAACGACAATAAACAACAATCATTAGATCACATGATTACACAAGTAATCAATTCCATGATTATATAAGTAATCCAACTATATCGGGAAAAAAAGGGAAATGAAAAAAAACCTAGATCTACATGGGTGGCGGCTGCGTGGGGCCAAGGAGGGGGGGGCATCGAGCGGTGATGGTCGAAAGTGGCTCATCGGGTGGAGGAGGTGTTGAGCTGATGGAATCAAGGTGGCGCGGTTCGGGAGGCGGGGTAGGGGTGAGGAGGGCGGTGTTGACGGGTGGTGCGGTGGATGGACGAGTCGGTCGGGTGCGGAGGGAGGCGGTTTGGGGTGAAGGACAGAGGTGGGGGCATCGGGCAGAGGCGTGGTGTCACCGTAGACGACGGAGACCATGGAGGAGGCGAGGGAGACCGGGGATGAGGCAATGGATACCAACGGGCGGAGGACGGAGGTGGGGGGCATCGGGCAGAGGTGTGGCATCATTGTAGATGGCGGAGACCATGGGGGGAGGCGGGGAAGACCTGGGATGAGGCAACGGAGACCAACGGGCGGAGGAGGCGGAGATCAAGGAGGAGGCGCTAGAGACAAACGCGATGACGGTGGAGACCGGTGCGAGGTCACTGCCAACAGGCAGAGGCGGTGCGCACCGGCGTGGGCTGGACACGGCTCAGGGGTGCTAACCCTGGCGCCACCGCTCCCTCCGTTCGAGTCGGGCGTGGGTGGAAAATGGGGTGTGAGAGAGGTGAGTTTGGGGTTTATACTTGGTTTGAGATATGTAATTTTATCCAACTCCAGTGGAAAAGTCAGAACCCAACCCGCAAAATCCATGGGAAGCTATCGCAGGCTAACTACAAGCTTCCAACTTCTCCACATTGAGGGCGGCTTCCGGCTTCTCCCCACGAGGAAGCCTACTATTTGGGATGGCTTCCGACTTCCACGAAGCAAAAGCCATCTGGGAATCTGTGCCAAACGGGGCCTTGGACTAACCAACAGCTAGTCACTAACAATTCACAATGCTATTACCAACACAATTTTTTTAAACATGGGCAATTTTGGAATTCACTTGTAGAGTATCGAGGGCAACAATCGAGGCCGCGTTGCCGGCGATCGAATATACACACAAACAAAAGTATATGAACACAACAACCTTCTCTTCTCTTTATTAATTGGTGGGATTTTGTGTGCAATGAGAGCTCTCTGGTCCCATTTATATAGAACTAGGAGGTCCTCCTTCGTGATAGAATACGTAATATGTGTCTAAACTAGCTAATGGACCTCCTTGGCCACAGCCTCTAATAGCCCGGTTTTGGTAAAATATTCACATGAATTTTCACCAAAATTAGGACGAGCGTTTTTAGTATGAAGCATTTTTCTTTATGGATAAGACTTAAATTGCTAAATGTTTGTGTTGCGACTTCCTGGTTGGTTTATTTTTTCGAGTGAATAGCAATCTTTGGACAGAAAATATTTAGCATCAACTCTTTTGTAAATCCCTTTCCCACTCCTTCCCACTTAATGAAATATGAAAGCACTTTGTCAGTTTGTCATTTCATTGAAGGAAATGCAAGAATGCACATGCACACACTATCACAACCATCCATCTTTGCCTTGAGATTCGTGCGCACTATCCCCCTATCTCTTCCTCCCGGCGGCTCTTTCTCGCTGCGCTGAGCTCGGCTTGAATCCAGATGCGCAAGCCTAGATCGGCCGACGGCAGCTCAGGCTCGGCAGCACCGCTCGAATACGGTGGCAACGGTGGCTAGCGAAGGACAGCGGCGGCGTGGCTCCAGGGCGGCGACGGTGTGGGGTCGTGGGGTCAAGCCTGGAGAGGGAAAAGGAGGGGCGTGAATCTCAAAGCAAAATGGAGGAGGATAGTGGGTGCATGTGCATGTGCACGTGGTCTGTCCACTGTCTTCGTTGAATAAGAATCTTCCAATCCTATTGTAGTAGGTTATTCCACCACCTCCGAATCCCCCATGTGCTGTCGACTCATGCATCGATAGCACCAGACGAAGATAAAAATGCCGGATTAGGCACCGACGGTGCGGCATTATTTCGCTAAGAAAGTTCCACTTCACATGTGCGAGCTCCGGGAAAACGTGTAATCCAGAATTCATTAGTGCCGAACACGATCGACCAGCCCGTAAGTTGGGCCACCGTGTCTTCAGATACCCCAAATTGACAAGGAGCATTTTGCACAACTGTACATGTGTGCAGATAAACAACGCGGCCATTCTTTTCCTCCAAAAGCACAGCCTTTTCCAGCATCCAGTCAACGCTCGGCGCCATGGCTTATCGTGAAAGGCACTACCCCGTCTGGTCTCGTTGGTCGTCATCTGGATGGGCAACGGAGAGGGAACAACAAGTCTGAAGTTTGAATAGTACGCAAGGGAATAAAGGATTTTCTGGATCGTCAAGCAAACGCACGAATCGGACTGAAGTTACTAATTCAGCGGCCGGCAATGGTCAAGGCCCGTCGGCCATCGTAGAAATGCCACAACTCACAACAGCGACAGGATCAAGGTAGTAAGAACATAAACCACGACGGGAAGAAGAAAAGTTGGAGCAACAACGCGGGGCGGCGAAGGCGCTCCTCCGCGCTAGCTCCCAACATGTAATCGCCAGTCAGCGGGCGTCTCGACGAACGTGAGGCCGCTGGCCACATGCCTGCCTCCTTTGTTCTGACTTTCACAGCCGCCGGTTCGTGCCGTCACGGACTGACGGGCCACCGCGCGCGCGCGCAGGCTGCAGGCTGCTTCGTCCTCTTCGGTAACTTGGTCCAAGTCGACCCATGTGCGTGCTTCCAACTACGCTGATCCGGAACACCGAATAAAGACACAACAATCAGTGGCTAAGCCTGAATAAATTACAAGTAGGATCAATTATTAATGGAAAGCAGTAAAACCTAGTTTAGAAAGCAGGATTGTTGTGTGAAATTTATGTGTTCCAAACGAGATCTAATTATCTGTTGGGGCCAGTTGCAAACTTATAGCAATGGGTGGCTGCAATGCGGTGGCAATGGAGCTGGAAAAGTTAACAGTGGGTGGTGGCTAGTGGGTAGTGGGTGACGAGGTTGAGAGTCGAGTTATATTTTAGCGGTAGTGGCGAGGGAGGCCGCACAATAACAATATAACATGGAGGTGGAGCAACGAACGAGACAGCGATAGTGCCAAGTAGTGGGGGAGAGAAGAAAGGACAGGGGCGGTGATTGCACACATTAGTGTAAGGGCATGTATAATTAATACAGCACAATTTGCCTGCCTATAACAACTCTCTATGTCAATTGTAGACAAAGACTAAAAACAAATTTTATACAATAGATGCAGACAATTTCTTTGTCATTTTAGTTGTCTTTATAGAACACATAATTTTTTAATGTTTTTCTTGTTTCTCGTGATACAGTCGACTAAAGGATTGTAGACAGCATCTTTCTCTCTCTTCATTCTCTTTCATCCACGTCAGCAAAAATCCTACGTGACAACGACTATAGACGGCTGATATAAGCCCATTGTATATGCTCTTGCGATGACTTCGTGGGACAAGAGCTCCTGTTGTATCATTTGTGTACATGGTAGCTGGGCTTGTTTTTTTTTAAAAAAAAACTTGCACACCTTTTGGTCTTTTATACAATCTATCTATTATATTATTAAAGTGATAGAAAAAGAAACCACCACGTTCGCTCTCAAGGACTAGAAATTCTCACGTTAATCGGTGAAAAAAGAGAAATATCTACACCGTTAATTATAGTGGGTCCAGATTATAACAATCTAGATTAAACGAAATAGTCCATGTCAAATACAATATAGAAATAAGAGTCCATGTCAAGTACAATGCAAAAATAACTGAAATTCGAAATAAAGAATAAAATAAAATGAGTGATTCCATTTTGACATGAATTCCTAAGTAAAATCACTATATAAACATAATTCGTAATTATTTTTTAAAAAAAAACAAGAATTAGATTAGTATACAAATTCCAACAAAAAATAACATAAATTCGGAATAAAAAATAAAATAAAATTAGCAACTTGATTTCGATATGAATTCCAAAGTAAAATCACCAATAATTGTAATTTTTATATATATATATATATATATATATATATATATATATATTTAAAAATAGCAATTGGATTAGTATAGGAATTCCAACAA
Organism: Phyllostachys edulis; assembly: GCA_036346405.1. Taxonomy (NCBI): domain Eukaryota; kingdom Viridiplantae; phylum Streptophyta; class Magnoliopsida; order Poales; family Poaceae; genus Phyllostachys; species Phyllostachys edulis. The sequence continues at coordinate 77,211,796 of CM070550.1, read as the reverse complement.
AAATAATTAAAAATTAAGATAAAAATAAAAAAAATTTGCAATTTGATTTCCATATGAATTCCAAAGTAAAATACTTAAATAAATAGAATCCAGAAAAAAAACATCATCAATTTTATTTCCATACAAATTCCTAATTAAAATCCTAAATAAATATAGCGAGAATAAAAATTAAACAAAAAATAGCAATTGGATTAGTATACAAATTTCAACAAAAATAAATTGATTTTGGAATAAAAATAAAATAAAACTAGCATTTTGATTTCGATATGAATGTCAAGTAAAATATATAAATAACCATAATTTAGCATAAAAATTAACAATTAGATTAGTTTACGATTCCAACAAAAATAATTGAAATTAGGAGAACAAATAAAAGAAAATTTGTAATTTGATTTACATTTAATTCAAGTAAAATATCTTAATAACTAAAATTTCGAATAAATGAAATATAAGTTATAATGAGGACATCGTGAATTGTGTCAGATGAGACCACAAAAGAGTGCAATGGCGTCGATCTGTCCTACAAGAAGATATTGATCGGCGACGAAGATGAGAACAATTCCATGTTGCTCACCTTAGCTGTTCGACAGGGACAATGTTGTACTGCTCGCTGGAGCCATTAAAGAAAAAGATCGGAGTCAAAGGAGACAAGAGCTATTACGACGAATGGTGAGCATCGGCGTTGTTGAATAAGTCTATGGCCAAAGAAATTCGATAATGGGAAAGACATAGTAGAGAGGAGATGAAACTTTGGATTAAAAACGAGCTATCGACGATATGTGACCATCGGGTAACTAGGAGCATGCCATCATTGGTGAGTGACATGGCATCACCGACGATGGCGAGCAAAGTCTCCCTAACGTTAGACAATGACTAAGGCAGACATACCGACATCAGTGAAGATGGGAGGTCATCGTAGTTAGTGAGGAAGCCACATCATTGAGTTGGACAATGTAGAAGAAGAGGAGTGACCGACACAGGAGAAAAAGACGTCGGGCATGTTTACCATTGTACATGTGTATATACATGCATACATCCTACGAATAGAAGCTTGGGCGTACATAAACAAAGGAGCAAAGAGCTCGGGGTAGAGATAGTGCAACGGTAAGGAATAGGCTTGGGGCCACTAGAGAGAGTACAACGGGTGTCCCGGCAGAGATCGACGATATTTGCATGCATATACGTGTAGATATCACAACAGTCATCATTAAGCGATAATTGGAGAGAAGTAGAAGATAACTATGTGGTAGTGTATTGCATTGAAAATGGTAGCAGCTGAGAGATTGCGATCAAGAATTGGGCTTGCTCTTGAAGGTTGAAGCAAAAATTGTGGCGGGGAGAAGAGATAGAAGGCACATGGTTCGGTGAGGCAATCGATGTAAGGGAAGATAAGTTCAAGGTAGGTCGTCCATGGTGCATCGGTGTATATGTGGGAAATGTACTCTAATACCACGTAAACTAATAAGATAATTTTGTTGCACACATAATCAATGTATTGCTTGAGATTAACAGAGGTACATAAGCATGCAAACATTTTGGAAAAGGCATAATGTATACATAATGGAGAGTAATTAACTTATTATACTCATGATTTTCTTCCATAAAAGCTCATACTTTAATTACACTACTCAAGTTGCATTATCCTTCAAACTTCTATTATCATTTTCTAATGTTTATGATATCTTAAAAATCTAAATAGCTACAAGATACGTAAATATGTTCTGAAGCATCTAAGTTATATCATTTGTCACTACAAACTTTAAAACAAATCTAGCCACACAAATGCGTGAGTCACCCTGCTAGTTTTATATAAAATAATCTGGGGTCCGTTGAACCACAGGTTACGACGTGTCACAGGCAACATATATACTCCAGTAGCCCGTCACTGGTCTATCTATCTATCTACTATATTATATCATTAACATGGAAGAAAAAAAAAGAAGCCAACACATTTTCTCTCAATTGCTAGAAATTACCACGCTAACCAGGAGAAAAAGAGAGATCTACACTATTGATTGTAGTGGATCCAAATTATAACGATATAGATTAAATATGTATAAATATGAGAACTTTGTACGATGAATACGACTGTATTTTCATCACATGCATCAGTGTTGTATAACAAGTAGAACTCTACGCTTGAATATAAGCTCTGAAATCATTGTGCATATTGATAGGGCGCACTATACCTGAATAATTTGGAACCCAATAATTTTGGACCGGTTTGAGAGGAAAATGACTCATATTTCACTGTCACAGGACACTTCCTTTCTCTTCAAGATGTATACCACAATTTTGTGCAAGGCAGACCCTCAAAACTGATAGAATCGTGTACGGTTCCGTTGTGAGCAGTACCGCTAACTACCAAACATTATCGCGTTTTTGTGGGCACCGCGATTGGACACAAGTGGGCTGTTGGCGGGGACAAACTAACGTTGGCGGTTGGCCGATTTGACTATATGTCGCCGCGGTCGCCGTCGCGTGCCTTTTACCTGCACGCGACAAAGCATCAAAGCTTGTTAATGCTTGCGCAAAAGCTATGGCTTAGCCACCATTAACCACCATCGACGCCGACGCGGTTTATACGCTGCTAGCTTCCAGTTGCGTGTTGCGGCCGGCTCGTAGTAATTATAGTTCCCGTGTGTCATCTTTCGTTGTCGTACTGTAATCACATCAACTTGTCGACTACAAAGGATGGTGCAATCGGGATGAACTTATGTATACGATTTGGCTGTTGAAAGTGTAACCTGAAGACTTCCTGAATCTACCTCCGGCGCCGCCAGGCCGCCGAAGGCAGTTAAACTGCTTTCACCTGCACGGTTGCAAAATTTGCAACCTGCAGATGCCAGGATGTGAGAAATTGACTTTATGGCATAAGGTCGGGCATGTGCAGTGCGTGGTAGCCCCAAGTGGCTATTTCATGAGAGTGTTTCGCATCGGTTCAAGCCATTCTACACAAACTAGCAACATGGACCGCACATCATCATTATGGATTGGTAAAGTGTAGCTAATTGTGCATAAATATTACTAATTTTCAATCACACTAACGTAGATGTATTCCATACATTTATTTTCTATTTAACTTTAGATGTCTTCTCTATATGTGTTTCGTATTGTTCATATAGTTGGAAATCAAGCAAAAAGACAATATTTTTCCATATAAATTATTTTCTTCTTGACACCTTAGGGCTTCCAAACTTCCTTGCGTGTGTAGGGGACGCACACGCGTGTGCATGCGTGCGCGTGGTATGAGTGTGGTATGTGTCCGCATTGTACCCTCTTTTTTTTTCCGTTTCTATTTTTGTTTTCGTTATAAAAACTATTCCTTATTTGCGCTCGGAAAGACGGCCAAGTGAGACGTGCGAGGGTCGGGGTTCCCTTTTTTGTGTACATGTGTAGTCTATTTAGGCTACGTTCTATATTTTTACTTTAATTTCCTTCTTATCTTTTAATCTTAAAGCACATCCATTATCTCTTATCTTTGGAGTTTAAATAGGTTGCCTAATAACATCTAATGGTTGTGATTTTTAATCATAGGTTGGCTCCACCAAATTAATGGAGATTTCTTTTTTGAGAATTTCTAGCTTGTGTTTATTTTCTTGTAGTATCCGGTAGTTATGAGCTATCAATCATAATTAGGGTCCACCAAACTAATTAAGGGTAGGACATTTTTCTTTTTTTGTGTGATAATTTCTCGGTTGTTGATCATTTTTCTTAGCAGTTGTAATCCACTCGTCATCAATTGTTAGTATATAATAGATTTGAGCAGCCATAACTTGGGTCCGCGAGATAGATGTCTAGATCTTTCTGGTTAACATGGGAGCTTCCTCGAAGTGCTTATTCAGTATATGTTTAATTTTTTTAAAATATTTTTGAATCTTAAGTATACCCCTTAATGTTCGTAAAGGAGAAACTAAATTGGGTGGTCGTAAGCCTTTCTACGACCACCCCATGGTCGTAAGTCTTTCTATGACCATATTATGGTCGTAAGCCTTTCTACGACCACCTTGTGGTCATAGGACTCTCTACGACCAGGTCAACTACGACAACCATATAATTGATAAAGTCTGCTGACATGTGGGCCTAATCAATTAGGGAATCTTGTGCGCGGTGTTTAGCACACGGGGCACTTGATATGCGCAGTTATTCTCTAGAATAACTGCATTACACCTCTGTCTCTGACGATAACTGCCAGGCGACGTGGAGGAGTCATAATCCTGACAATAAACTTCCATCATCATGCGTGATACACCAAACATCAAGAGATACACCCAACATCAAGACGCATCTTGGCATGGAGAAACTGCAGCCACTACATGCACTATATAAGGGCTTAAGTCAGCAGACAGAAGGGGGAGGATCAAGAGGGGAGGAGATTAGGCTTCATTCTTCTTCTTCTTGGTTGTAATCCATATAGTAAATACAAAAACACAAGAGTAAGGTTGTTATTCTCTTCGGAGAAAGCCTAAACCTGTCTAAAATCCCTATGTCATTCCCTGCGTAGTTCTGATTCTAGGAGACCTCCGAATATTTATTTGTAAGATCGATACTAGGGCTGTTCATTTCCAAACCGCACCGAAAAAACCGAACCGAAAAAATCAAACCATACCGGTCAACTCGGTTTGACCGGTATTCGGTACGGTTTTTGGAAATCAGGTTTTTTGGTAGTTCGGTTTTTTCGGTAAAAACCAGCTGATAACCGAAAAAACCGAGACAACCGAAAACCTGGTAACTCTCTGGTCTCTATGCGGCATGCGCGTAGCTCGCAGCCTCCCCTAGCAGGCTCAGGCGCTCCCTCCGCGTCCACGCTCGGCGGCCTCAGCCCATGAGTCCATCCAAGCAAAGCCTAGCACAACTCTCTCTCTTTTGGTCAATGGTCATCCCGCGCCTCGGCACGGTAGCAGTACTAGTACTCACTACTCAGTGTTCAGTTCGGTCATCCCGCCCCAACGCACCTAGGCAACAAGCCAGCAGTACTGTATTTTAAATAATACCGTATTTACCGAATTAACAATATTGTATTTACCGTATACACTGTATTTACCGAACCGTATACACCGAAAAAACCGAACGAACACCCCTAATCGATACTAGATCATCGACAATTGGCGCCATCCGTGGGGAGTTTCTGGTTAATCCTTTTCAACAAGTTCTCTTAATTTTCTTTCAACTCTGATGCTTCCATGGCAGGAGAGTAGAACGAGGAGAAATGGTTCGATTTGGCCGACTATGCAGAACTCAACATGGATGCCTGCTACGAGCAGAGTATTGTTTCGTCCGACGGCTATGCCGCCTCCAGGGATCTTTCATCAGATCCAGGAGACCATGCCACAGACAGAGTTGATGAGGTATCTCTATCCCCCACAACATTACGTCTAGATGAGGGACTTGGTTCCTCAGAGGGCAATGGTCCAACCGACCATAATCAGGACTGTACCACGACAAGTGTAGAGCATAACGAGGGTTTTCCCTCCAAATATTCAAGTTCATCTGAGGCAGTCCGGCCTAGCACATCAAATCCTAGAATCCATCATTCTGGGACTCAACCAGCATATGGTGATCATCACCCCTCAGTTACCCCCCATGAGGTGTGTGGTCGAAGCCACTTTTCCTGCGGATTCGACTATACCATCGCCGGGTTCACCTTCGGCTGGAGACGGTTATAATCCATAATTCCTCTTCTTGGAGGGGATTGCTCCAAGTCGCGAGGCGTTGTCGTTTGACTACTCCTCAAGCCAGGAGGACTCAGGCACAAGTGGAAATCATATCCATTTACTGCCTTGTCGCTGGTTCAACCCCCGATCGCCAGATCAACTAGCGACATGCTTTGATTTGTGTGTTAATTGCCAGTTAAACTGGCGAAGGGAACCCGTGCCTTCCTGTCGCAAGTTCAACTGGCGATAGAGGACATGCTATAAAACCCCCAAAATTGGCCTAAAAGTCATTTTAATTCCAGAAAAAGGAGAGAGAGAGGAGAAGTGATGTAGCGAAGCGCTGTTGGGTCGTAGCGAAGGAGAGACGAGAAGGGGGGGGGGAGCAGATCCGATCGCCCACTTTGCAGGTAAATGTTCTTGCAACTTTGTATTTAAATTCAAAACTCTGGTAGGTTAGCAAATAAAACTAGCGACATAGAATTCAATAGATTAAATAATTTTAGTTGCAGTGTAGTTTGATGTAGTACAACATTTTAACTATGTATAGTTTAGTTTATCGTATAGATATCATTTCTGGTAGTACTAGAATGATTTAGATTAAATCCACAAAAATATCAAAACAAAGTTGAAACTTTGTAGGTTTTCATTTGTACAGAGTGCAGGAAAAAAAATCTATAAATGCTGAAAATACCTTTTAAACTAGGAAAAAAGCAAGATACATATGAAAATTCTATAAAAATTCGAGAGTAGCAAAATAGGGTATGTAGACCTTAATTATAAAAAATTCTCAACTTCAATTTGGTTTCCATTTGTACATGGTAAATAATTTGTAAATATCGATAATACTTTTTTAACTAGAAAAATAGCAAGATACCTCTAAACATTGTATACAAATTCCAGAGTAGCAAAATAGGGTATGTAGACATCAATTAAAATATTCTCAACGTACATTTGGTTTCCATTTGTACACGGTAAATAATGTGTTATTGCCGAAAATACATTTTAAACAAGGAAAATAGCAAGATACCTATGAAAATTCTATAAAAATTTCAGAGTAGAGAAATAGGGTATGTAGACCTTAATTAAAAAAGTTCAACTTAAATATGGTTTCCATTTGTACACGGTAAATAATTTGTTTATGCCAAAAAATACTTATTAAACTAGGAAAATAACAAGATATCTCTAAAAATCTATAAAAATAGGAAAGTTGCGAAATAGGGTATGTAGATCTTAATTAAAATATTCTCAACTTAAATTTGGTTTCCATTTTTACATGGTAATTAATTTTTAATACCAAAAAATATTTTTAAATTAGGAAAAATAGCAAGATACCTCTAAAAATTCTATAAAAAATCCAAAGTAGTGAAATAGGATATGTATACCTTAATTAAAGAAATTCTGAACTTAAATTTGGTTTCCATTTGTACACGGTAAATAATTCGTTAATGCCAAAAATACTTTTTAAACTAGGAAAATAGCAAGATACATCTAAAAATTCTATACAAATTCTTGAGTAGCGAAATAGGGTATGTAGACCTTAATTAAAATATTATCAACTTAAATTTGTTTTCCATTTGTGCACGGTAAATAATTTTTTAGTGCCAAAAATACTTTTTAAACTAGAAAAATAGCAAACTACCTCTAAAAATTCTATACAAATTCCAGAGTAGCGAAATAAGGTATGTAGACCTTAATTTTAAAAAATATCAAATTAAATTTGGTTTCGCTTAGTACATGGTAAATATTCCCTAAATGCCGAAGACACTTTTTAAACAAGGAAAATAGCAAGATACCTCTGAAAAATCTATAAAAAAAATCTAGAGTAGCTAAATAGGATATGTAGACCTTAATTAAAATATTCTCAACTTAATTTTGGTTTCTATTTGTGCATGGTAAATATTCCCTAAATGTTGTAGATATTTTTTAAACAAGGAAAATAGCAAGATACTTCTTTTTTTTTTAAAAAAAAATCCAGAGTGGCTAAATGCTAAATTAATTAGATATGTCACTTCTTATTACTTTTTGTGTATGTTTCCTAGCATCTACAATGTATGCAATGAAGTTTCAGGTATGACGGCCAGAAGACTCTACGTAGTGGCCGTACGAGTTGCTTGACATGGCTGTTGACACGAGTCACAGTAGCCACCTCAGTACCATCCTCCCCTAGGAGGGCGAGGAGCCCATTGAGCCTGGCACGTTGTGGCCGCGTACGCCCTTGAGGGCATGGAGGGTGGACCTACGTTGGGTTCTGAGGTACGTGTAGTTGTGACCTTCATGTACTCAATTTTCAGTCTGAGTTGTGTGGGTGGACTCACGTATATTGTTAATTCTTTCTACACAGGTTGAGAGCGACATGCCTCCTTCCACTAGTGAGGATGGTGGAGGTGACGTGGGAGGACGACTAGGACATCGCGGGAGGTGGTCGTATGTCGAGGCGGTTTTCATACGACCAGTGCCTCCTTACGGCATTGGTTGACTGCTGGTGGTCGGAGACGCACATGTTCCACCTTCCGTGCGGGGAGATGGCGCCGATGCTCCCGGACTTGGGCTTCCTGGCTGGGTTGCTCTACGTGGGCTTCCCCCTAGCGGCGTACAATGGCCTAGACACGTGGTGCATGAAGATACTCACGAGGTTCTAGGGGGTGTTGTCGCCCAACGACGGCTACATGGAGTTCAGCAGTACGCATGGGCCTACGCTGAAGTGGATCTACCAGTTCTACGTAAGTATTTATAACTCTTTTGTTTCTGCTTCAATTGTTTTGTTGAACTTAGTGACGTGTCTCTGTCTTCTTGCAGCCAGAGCGTATGGCACTGAACGCACTCGAGCACATAGTGAGAAGGCACTTCGTTGCCTACTTGTTGTGGTTGTTCAGGTGGGTCATGTTCCTAGGGTTCTACAGCGACAGTGTCGACAAGCATATGATTCGTTACACACAGGAGCTGGCGGGGCTAGAGGTGGAGGCGATCTAGCCATACGCCTAGGGCCCGATGGTGCTGTGCGCGATGTACCGTGTCATGTGCGACATGTGCTACCGGGTTCGGAACAGCTCCATCCTCTTTGGATGTCCGCTGCTTCTTCAGCTGTGGTCATTCGAGCGTTTCTAGATTGGACGATCATAGCTAGACTTAGGAGCCTACACTGACGCCTTATACTCCGCCGCCGCCGACGTGGACCGACCGACCATGGGTACGGTGTGGTGTCGCTGACGGGTAAGTTTTTTAAACCTTTAGGTGTTTTCATAATGTAATTTAATTGCATATGCTAAGTTTTTATTGTTCGATTCCATAGGTCACCTTTACTCCAATCACTACGCACACGTCATACCCGGACTATGTTGCGATGTTCGATCAGTTGAGGGATGATCACATCATTTGGACACTATACACTCCCGAGAGGGTGTATGTGTGCGCACCTCAAGGCATGTCGATCTTATGCACGCGAGACTTTCAGTAGTGGTACACGCGGAGGGACTTAGCGCACGATGTCTTCGTGGAGGAGTATCACATGCACATAGTGATGTGCCAGTTCGGTCTACGACATGAGGTCCCAGTGCCCTAGAGCGGTAGTTGCCGCCGAACGTCCACAAGTAAGTTCACGTTTTATTTCTGTCGTAACCTTTCCCTTACATAGTTACAAATTTAACGTTTTGCCTTCCACAGGCACACCAAGAAGGGAGTACCTGGTATGACTTGTTGGGCTAATAGGATGTCTCCTTGGGTTGAGTGGTAGATCCACGCCTTGGAGGATGTGGTCTGGGAGGATGCTCCCTACGACCCCGAGACGTACGAGGAGTACATCAAGTAGTACTCCACTCAGATGAGGGTTCGTTGCATCAGGGTCATGGACAACCCACCACGACACGAGGCCGTGATAACCGACATGCACCCACCCACCTAGACTCCACATTCCATTGCGTGGTATGTATTGAACGATCCATACTTCTTATTTGCTTTGCATGTTTTCGGTTTCTAACTTGTTAATTTTGTGTATAGAACGATCTACAATGGGAGATGCACGCGTTGGCAACCTCCGTGTGTAGTCTGACGCTCGGGGAGCGCTTCAGCACGATATTGGCGTAGGAGATCAAAGAGGCCATGGACCAAATGATAGAGAAGACGAGGCGAGACATCCAGCTTACGTTGTGCTGTAGGGGCGAGGGACGTGGTGGACCCACCTGTGCATAGACGGGGGTGAGCTACGATGCGTCACACCCCACGGCTCCTCACTTGGACATTGCGGGCGGGTCCTCGTGGCACTGTGTCGGGAGTGCCCTGGCACAGTTCGTAGGTACACCTGAAACACTCAGTTATTTCAAAGTCCACTAGTTACTAATGGCAATTTCTTATGGCAGTCCTCGCCCATCCGCACTGGGCAGACTATTGAGCCGCTAAGCCGATGCAAATGACTGTGTATGTCTATCTTTTTTACACGCATACCATACTATTTCAGCATTTCTTTCTTGTTTACATGCATAATGTATTGTTCCACAGGTCATACACCCCTTTGGGACGAGGAGCTGGTGTCACACGAGGGAGCACAGACCTCGCACTTTGACATCGATGAGGATTGGGTGCCACAGCGACAAGGCGGTGGGACTTTGCACGGTGAGAGCAGCTAGATCTTCGTTGGGGCTTCACAGCTGCATGGTGCACCCGAAGCGAGCCAGCCGACACGACACCCCCTTAGGCTATTTGCGCCGATAGGGTACCTTAGCCGCTAGAACTTTTGGCGTACTCGTACCAGCGCTCGCAGCCGCCTTGGACGATGTCAGGGGCCACACGTAGGGTACGCCTCAAGAGGGCCCACGAGTATATATTAGTTCTTGTAAATATCGGTCATGTCATGTAAATATTAATTTATGTATAACTTACATTATGCTAGTCTCGTATTTTGATACTATTTGTTCTTGTTGTGTGTACAAGTAACCATGTGAGGGAGTCAGCATCGTGACACCCCACACCACCCTAGTTCTAGCCTTTTCGTATGCGAAATGACCACACCCTATTTCCTGAGTCATTATCTCTCTAAGATTTCATTCGGTACTCTCAAATAAATCGGGGCTATTTTTGTTATTGCGTCGTCGAAGGGGGTTATTTTTGTAATTGCGCCGCCAACTGGGGCTATTTTTGTAATCACACAACCAAAGGGGGCTATTTTTGTAATTGTGTCGCCGAATGGGGCTATTTTTGTAATTGTGCCGCTGAAATCGCATTCGAAATATACTTAGTCACACGGAAACTCCTAAATTGTTCTCTACTTCATATTTCCTTATCTTTTTGAAAATTATCGGTTGCGCGGACACTTAATATTACTAATTTTATAAATAAAATTTAATTTAAAAGGGCCTCCTATCACCATTTGAATTAGCGACAAGGATTTTGTCGCCAATTCAAAGAGCAACACAATTGTTCTAACACTGTTTCAATGGCGATAGGGCTCCTGTCGCCAGTTGAAATGGCGACAGGAGCCTATTTTTGTAATTTTAATTTCGACTATTTATTTTTGTAATGATTTATTAAAATAATATTATTTTAAAAAATCCTGAAAATAAAACCTAAGAAAGTGAAATTTCAGTGAAGGATCCAACACGACTGCTATAAGGACAACATTTGGCTCAGACTAATACTTCCGAAACTTGACATGCATTACACTAGCCAACTCCTTTAGAAGTTTATCTTGATTCCACCTTTCATTAAGTAAAACATCCCGAATGACCAGCACCAATTTCAAAAAGAGATGCACTGTGGACATTTATCCGCTGAAAAAGCCTTTGTGGCATCCCTAAAAACCTACAAAAATCCATGAAAAGATTGAGCCTTTGCACAATCTTCCTCAGTTGGAGTTACATGGATTGCTTAGTAGCATATCTATTTTGAGGAATTTTATACTCCAAAGCCTCATGGATTATGTCATATGTTGCATTCCATCGATGAGGGACAATAAGTACTAGCCTTGACTTTGTTTTGAGGCCCAATCTCTCGATAACTGAATTAAAGATCTGCATATGTGACAGTGATGATGTGATTGTGCTAATAATGTCTCGCACTTGCCCAATTGCTTGAACAACCACCTTTGGTCCATCTTGAACCATGATATTTAGCACATAAGCAACACACCTAACATGGAGATCCTCAGCTCTAAAAACATTTCAGCACCCAAAGTGTCGCCAAATCCTTTGCAGCTTTGCCATTAACACTTGCATTATCTAATGTCAATGTAAACAGTTTGTTGATTAAGTCTCACTCTACCAAACAAGAGGTAATTCCATCCCGAACAACATAAGATGTATGTGGAAAAGAAGTTTGCTTGAATGATACGATTATCTTATGCAACTCAAATTCCTCATCAATATAGTGTTCCATGACACAACAATATCCCAGATTTTGGTTTGATGTCCAGAGATCTACAGTCAAATTGACACGGGAGACTATGTTTTTTTGACACTACCATGCAATAGTTTCTTCTCTTCATATAGTGCAAGACAATTTGAACGAATAGTTAGTCCACGAACACTATGAAAGATGGATGGAAGTAGTTCAACAGTTTCTTCCAATAAGGATCCTCAACTTTTTGAAATGCAATCTCCGAACTGATGAAAAACTTGGCAATTAGGGAATGACACACTTGAGGGTCAAAGAGAGACTGGTCCCCATCCATGATCTGTCGCTTGCAACTCACCAAAAATATCTCCCTATCTTCATATGGAATATCACGACAATGCAATCCTATATGCCTATTCAGATGATTTGTGCTTTGCCCAGGTTTACACGACAATTTCATATTACAATACTTGTATACTACCTTTTCTTTCCCATCTATAATTTCTGATTCAACGTATTCCCAGACCTTAGCTTGTTTCTTTGATGTGGGACCTGGCAGATCACCCAAAAAGTCACGACTAACAACTAAAATTTCTGACATGGATGTAGTCCTCTCCATTATGAAATGTTACCAAATACACATGGGCATAAAATAACATTAGATCCCCACTACATTTTTGTGTCAATAACTTGATTTTATAACTTCACTTCTTTAACACTATAACAACTTTACAAGTGGATTTATACTAGTATCGGTTTTAAAAAGTACAATAAATAAAGAACAGAACAATCAGATTGAGAGATTTTATTATGAAAATTATGTCTTAATTGGAGTGCAGGACAACAAGTCTTTTATTGGATTCCTTAGCTTGTAATGTAAGCACATAAAAACACTACATTTCTGGTACAAACCGAATGAAACATTGGTTTGCCATGGCCCTTGGTGGTAACATGATCAGGGTTTTTTCTTTCGGATTTTTTTAGGAACCCCGACTGTACCGATAGAACCGATTTTGAGAAAATTTGCAGATTTTACTAAAATTTCAAACCAAAATTTAAAATTCAAATAAAATTTGACTAAAATTGGACATAATTGACCAAAACACTACCGACAAAGACACAAGCATCAGGAGCACCAAGACCGCTCCTTGTTGTCATGGTGCCATTCTCGCTACATTTCGGAAGATGAGACCTCGACTGCCGGCGGGCTTGGGCTGAGACCCTCGCCGGATCTCGTGTCGACTGCTCCGTCACCCTCAGATCAAGAAGACTCAGCCAGCGCCATGGTGTCACTAGTCTCATTGCCGCCTCCCGCCTGGATGGAGGATCGAGCTGAGCGCCTTCTTCATCTTCTTGGCCGTCATGCCGACATCACGAAGGCTGGAGGGAGGACGAGGAGGTCGAATCGGAGGATGTGGAGGAGGAGGTAGCGGTCGAAGGACCGAGACCGAGGTCGGGGAATGGGGAGGCGGTGGCGGAGGAGGAGGTAGTGGTGATGGTGAAAGGCGAGGTCGCGAGAGAGCGGAGATTGGGGATCGGGACAGCCTGCGCAGGGTAGAGGGGATCAGGGGAATAGGGAATCGATCGGGAGTCAAGGCAGCCTCTACCAGACTTGGGCTGTAACTGTTTTGGTCAGATGGACTGGGCTTCTTTCAACTGGGCCAATATTTTCGGACCCGATTTGAAATGCTACCGGGAGGGCCCGGTAGAACCGATAAAACAATTTTCGGTCGAAAATCGGCCGAAAAAAAAAATCCCTGAACATGATAAACTTGGTACTAAAGAGGAAAGAACTGAATACTACTCGCATATCCATTTCATCCTCCATACATGATTTCACTATCAAAATTAGCACATCCGGTTGATGAGCCTCGAATTGGTACACTAAATAAAAAGTGATTAAAAAAGAGAGAAGGACCAAAGAATTGATGAGCCTCGATCTGACCGGGATCTAGAGAGAGAGAGAGAGAGAGAGAGAGAGAGAGAGAGTTACCTCGTGGGAAGATGCAGCAGTCACTGAGACCAGCGATGGAGAAGCTTCTTGCCGTCAACGGACGGAAGCGGCGTCGAGATGATCGGCCCAAGGAAGGAGCGTGTCGTTGAGTAGATTTGGAGCCATCAGAGATAGTCATCTGGCACTGGAACCTAATGCTTGAAGTTGAAGAGGGCCACTGCCGCTCGTTGATGTTGAGGCGGCGCAAAGAGAGCTCGTAGGTCCCTCTACTATGCAATCTGCACTAACACAATCCAATCCCCTCGCTAGGCTACAAGGGCGGGTTGGCCCCTTACGCGACCCAAAATTACTATCCTATTTGAATCCTAGTCTAAACCTGTTCAAAACCAGCTCAAGTCTATTCTTACCTTTTATTTTTTTGTCTATTTGGTGTGACCCAAAGTCAACCTATTTAACAGTCCAACCCTCTCGGCCCTATAAACCGTGACCCATTACCGAGCCTAGAGAGACGCGTGGGGACAAGGACGTTGGCAGTGCTCACGTCCCGTGGGACGGTGCCGCGGACCACTTCCTTCTTACCATTGAGATTCACTCTTCAACTTTTAATAAATATTTAAATCTCATTATTAATTTCCTGTAAATAAGAAATTCGGCTTGGCTTTGCTTATTTGACCTTTCTTGAAGATACATTACAGCGGGGGAGGTGGAGTATATAATTCGTGCATGCATTCTCTCGCGAAAGAGAGAGATGCTACTCCTTCAAAAAATGGAAAAAGGAAAAAAATGTTACTGATGGGCCCATGTGTGATCTATTTTCATGGACAAAAGCAACAGCCCACCAATGGAAAAGATGATATCGGATGTAACATTTTCACACCGAACCGAGTTCGGCTAGATTCTATATTGTCCGCTATTCGGCGTTGGTATTAGTCTTTGTGCTCCCATTGTAAAAACCGAATAAGCCGAAACTTCATCTTAGCTCCCAGCCCATCATCTTGTAAAGGCCCAGCCCAGCTCAACTTTACACTGTTGCATTTTCTCTCGCCCCCTCAACCAAGTCTGCAGTGTCCGCCGCGCAGGCGCCCTCCTCTGCTTCATCTACTCGGCCACCGTCGCCGCCCTGCAAGGTCGTAGAACCCCCGCCCCCTTTTGCATCTTTCGTTGGATTGACCACGACGGTGCCTCCCACGGAATCAAAGCAGTCCAGACTCCAGATCGAGCTGGCAGCCAGGCGAGAGCCCCCCACATCGACGTCTCCGCGGCCGGTGAGCCTCCCTGCCCGCCGGAGCGATCGCGACCCCCTCGCGAGATCTTCCCATCGCAAGGTGCCGTTCTACACCTGCCTCTCGCCCGCTTCTCCTCTCCTCTGCTAGATTTGCCCCCGACCAGTAGGCTTTCTTTGCAGTTTGCACAAACGGATCTAGATCCCGTTTCTAGAAGTTTATAGGCCTGCCTTTGGTGCTTTGATCTGAGATATCTGCGATATTTCGGTGTATTGTATGATCTGTTGGGTAGGGTTGGTAGGGGATCCTAGCTGTTCAGCCCTTGAATCGTTCCTTCGTTGTTTAATTAGGGAATTATCAGCCAGTATGCTAGATGTGGTATAGTGGTGTACTATCTAATATGCAAATTCTCGGTATTGGTCACTTTACTGGCGTTTTGATGCTTTGCTCATAAGGATTCCTGTATCAGAGAGTTCCTGCTCAGTGGGGGGAACCTTGTAGTTTACTTGGAAATTTTATGGTATACCACTTCAATTACAATGTCACATCTGGCCCTGGTGGAAACCATACTGTATGTTTTGGTGTATTTTCTTGTCCAGTCGTGTTTATATTTCAGCACGATGTTGCCTTTTGCTATGTTTAAGCCATGCATACATATTACAGAGTAATCTATTACTTTTGCTATGATGGTCTAGTGACTGTGGCACGTAAGAAGCAAAGTTTTGAACTAACAGAGCTATTATATGCAGAGATGGGTTTGTGGACGTTGCTAGAGGGTTTTTTGCTTCTTGCAAATGCATTGGCGATACTGAACGAAGACCGCTTTCTTGCGCCCAGGGGATGGAGCATGTCGGAAGTTTCAGGAAATGGGCAAACAAAGTCGTTGAAGGGCCAGATTGTGGGGCTCATCTACGCCACACAGTTTCTGAGGATGCCCCTGATAGCACTTAATGTTCTTATCATTGTTGTGAAATTGGTGTCGGGCTGAGGCTCTTTGTCTGGTTTGAGCTGTTGGGTTGGATTGATTACAATTCCAGCGCTATGTAAAAGTTAATCATATTCAAAAAGTTGCTGCAACAATGTTTACGTTGACTCTAATATGGCTTGTTGTTATTGTTATGGTAAATTAGTTCTGGACAGAAGTTTTGTCGAATGCACCCTCTCAGGGTACCTTTCCTCTTGTATAACTTCTAAATCATTCGCGCATTTGTTGCTATTGGTGTGTGTGATGCACTTATGCTGCCTTGCTCACCATTTTAATTCTCAATTGTTTTACATTTGGATACTGCTTATGGTATAAGGCATTGTCTCCTACCTCATGTCGAATGGTGACAAAATCAGCCTTTTGTGCTGTTCAGCCTTATCTGCATATTTCCATCTATATATCGATTGTATATCCTTTTCTGTGGGAAACAATTTGATCCCAGTCTACTTTTTGAAATTTTTTTAGAGAATGTTCTGTAATATTTGATCATGCTCAGTTAGTTTTAATATTCAGCAATGCTGGCACTGCCTTTTGATACTTAACTCTTCCTGGGCTTGTTAACTTTAGATGATGATCCAGTGCAGAGAAAAGAATGATGATCCATTCACTCATTTGCTGTTGCAAGATGGTACTTATGCTAATCAGACAGGTATGCTGCATCCCTTGTGCTCAACAAACAATTGGGGTCTTGTATTGACATTCGTTTAACACCTTAATGTTTTCCAATATATATTGCTTTTTGATACCATAACATCTGGATGTGTTTGTTATGAATATTGTGTGTATATTGAAGAGACCCAATGGGCAATATATAGGGTGTATAAGGGTGCATGCCATATACAGATAAGGCAATACAAAAGACAGATAAGAAAATATAAAAGAGTCCTTATTCTAACACCTATTCTAACACCCCCCTCAAATGCAAGGCGTATGCAACAGCGTTGCATTTGGAAAGAGTTGACACTAAAATATAGAAAATCCGAAGTCCGAGTCTTGATAATGTCGTCTTAGCATGCAGCTCTTGTTTGGAAAATATGTCGAGTATCAAAAGGTCTCCTCTCATCCGGGGTCGTGCAACAGCCCATAAAGCACAAGGTGCAGGGGCTGAGAAAGTCGACTGCGACAACACGACGAAGAAGATGATGAAAACGACATGAATAGAGAGAGCTGTCAAATCAAACCGAATAGGAATAGGTGGAAGCATGACAGCGCAGATCGAAGCCCAAGACATCGGCGGTGCAAAAGAAGCGCGGCGGCCTTAGAAGCTCGGGGCAGCGGCTAAGAAAGCGGCGGCATCATAACGACTTCTACGATCTGTATGCGGCTCAGAAAGAAGAGCGGGAGCGGCGGCTGATGCCATGCATAAGGCAATCCCTATGCTTCTATGACTGACAATAAATTTGTGGACTCGCATGGCTTAGACGAACTCAAAGATTGAGTGGTACAGATTTGGATGGACGCAACGGAAGCAATGATACAAAGGAGCAGCAGATACTAACAACAACAATTTTTTTTTACTCTCTCGGTTTTGGGCTGTAACCCCTCGGCCCATTAGACCCGTCGGCCCATTAGAAAAGGATGGGGGGATTAGGGATTCCTCTCCTGTTCTCCACCATCCGGTGGCCTTGCGACGCATCGCGAAGCGCGAGAGGCAAGAAGACGGGCGCTAGCAGCCCGAAGAAGACGAGGCGCAGGGCGACGGTCGCAGGCGGCGCGGCGGCGGCAGGTGATTTATGAGGCGCGCGCGGTCGTCGCTTCTCGAAGTTCTTTCTCTCTGCGGCGAAGCTCGCGAGCTAGCTCGGCGGCGGTGCCTCGTCCGAGGCGGCGGTAAAGGCGATCAAGAAGACGACGCCGGGCGACGCCAGCGGGACTTAGGCCGCCATGAAAGCGAGGAGCTGCGGTGTGGAACTTCTCCGTGATGGCGCAAGCGTGGCACCGGAGCAGCGGCTCGCGCGGAGTGAGGACCCGAGGATGAGGTGAAGATGCTCCTCCTTCTCAATACGCTTCGCAGATGAGGATCTGGCGTGGAGGTAGGAGGCGATCATGGCGACAAGGAAGAGCGCCAGAGGAACATGTTGTCGATAGATGTGAAGCATCGGTGGAGCCGGCAGTTCATGGCGCCGCCCGCCCTCTCGATCTCGACCTTCCCCGGCGTAGGTGCGCGGCCGTTGCAGATCAAGGCGGCGTTGGGCGACTTCCAAGCATGGCGGAGAGCGTCTTCCACGCACTGGATGGATCTGGCCGCCCCGGGAGCGGAGATTGCTCCTCCCGGGGCAGCAACAACCGAAATGGATCTGAGGCTAGGTTAGAAGCTAAGGTTTTGGAACCTTTGCTCTGATACCATGTTATGAATATTGTGTGTATATTGAAGAGGCCCAATGGGTAATATATATAGGGTGTACAAGGGTGCATGCTATATACAGATAAGGCAATACAAAAGACATATAAGGAAATATAAAAGAGTCCCTATTCTAACACCTATTCTAACAGTGTTCTCCATAGGATGTTGACTTAAACCATTTGGCACCTTCCCTCTAGTTCAACATATCTCAGCTGAATTCTGAACATGCCCATGAGAAAGATTAAACCTGAATAATATGGAGCTGTATCTGTACATTTTTTGCAAGCTGCATTCATCAGATTACAGTTTTCTTTTCGTCACCCAGGATGTGCACTAACATTATTATGTCCAAATCACCCTGCCCCTCTTATTCTCTACAAGCACTTTGCACTTTCATTAAGGTGATGTCCACACCAAACTCTGGCTCCACAATGAGTTTCAGTGTTGGAGAATGCTCATAGTGTGGTGACAGCTTCAATACAAACTTGGAGATGATGAGAGAGATCAGTATCTTGAGCTCAGCCATAGCAAATCCCTGGCCAAGGCAGGTCCGAGCACCAGCGCCAAATGGCAAGTAGCTATGTAGTTGGGGTCTAGCATCGGAGAAGCGTTCTGGATTGAACTCTTTCACATCAGGGCCCCACAACTTGGGGTCAAGGTGCATGGTGGAGACAGGGATGTAGATGTTGACACCTTTTGGTATGTGTACACCCCCAAGCTTCAGTTCCTGAAGAGCCTGCCTTGATACAAAGGCACCTGCTGGGTACAACCGCAAAGTTTCCTGGATTACCATAGTCAGCTACATTTGCAGAGAGGATCGGCGAGTTAGTCAGCTATTACAACAAGTTTAATTTACTGACAAAGAGTTCACTAATGTTTTTTTTTGCAAGATTAAAACACTGAATTTCTGAAACTGTGTGTATTGAAGATGGAGAAAAGTAGAGGAGCATACATTCTTCATTTTCTGAAGTGATTGGGAGTCTACTGGCCGCCCCCCCCAGACCTGCTGCACTTCTTCTCGCACCCGATCCTGCCATTCTGGGTGCAGTCCAAGGAGCATTAGACACCAGGCAGCTGTGACAGCTGTGCTCTCATATCCTGCAAAATATATACTCTTGCAGTTATCCACTATAAAGTTCTCTGCCTCGGCAAGGTCCACCTTGCTGCTGCTTGCACTATGAAGGATTGCACGTAGTAAGTTCCTGTCTTCTCCACTTTCTTTTGCAATTTCTAGTATTAGTTTGTGCACTTGTTTGTGAAGCTCCCATGCCTGCTTGTTCCTTTTTGTAGGAAAGAACCTGCAAACATTCAAATTTTATTTCTTGCAGGTCAGTTTAAATTAATATGCCTTTGAATAAATAACAATCTTAATTTATGTTCCTGCACTGAAGAAAATGGATCCTTGTGATATGTTTCTACTTTCTAATGAGCAGTTCTTTTCTTTTTTGCTTACCTTAGGCCAGTCATTTCAGCTAGCACATTTGGCTTGGACACAGCCTTCTGTAGTTCTCTGATCTTTAAAAAGATTTTCCTTCCTTTGATGTAGCTGCTTCCAAAGCATGTTCTAGAGATCACATCTGCAGAGTAGGCCCTTATGTCATCGTCAATCTTAATGTCTACAGTCCCGCCATTTTTGTCAACTCTCTCTTCCCATGATTCCAGCAGTGTTTGCGCAGAATCTACCATCAGATCCACCATGCCCTGGGTATGTGAAAAATTGATAGTCAGGTTGGCATGTTACGCTCATGGTTGTCTAGCTGTATATTGTTCTTAAATCTCTGAATTCTAATTTACTGACGACAGTAAGGAAAAATCCCTACAATTAAACTACTGTGATAAATCAGAAGAATGCATGGTTACTGAAAGTGGTCCTAACTAGAATCTTATCGCGCATTATCTAGCTGGATCAGAATGTTGCAGTTTTTGCTCCTTGCTCTCTCTTATTGAACTGTCATTCTGAATTCTGTTTGCAAATAAGCGGCAACATATAGACCCACAGCTTTATTTCACCCTGAAACTTTGAGATCCACTAATAGCTTTAAATGCCCTTCTTTCTGAAACCTCTGAAGGTTATCCACAGATGGCCTTCCAATCTGTCTCTGCAATCCAAGTCTATTTGAACAAAGATGTCACTGTCATTTCTGATTTGATAACTATGGTGTGAGCGACATCTGAATCATGCCGGGCCTTATTTCTTGTATGCATCTCTCATAGCCAAATACAGTTGAGATTAATAGCTGGTTGTTGGGCAGTGTGATGCTCATACCTTGACCTTGTCCAGGAAGAACTCAGGGGCAATGATCTTCCTCTGGTGAGCCCAGGCCTCGCCGTTGGATTTGAGAATACCCCGGCCAAACAGGGGCTCGTGTGTTGCCTTGAGGTAGGAGCTCTTGCCGAGGTCCAGCGACACGCAGACGTTGATGTCCCGGACCACGTCAGGCCGGCTCACGTGAAGGAATACGACGTTCCCCATGGAGTAAGTGAATATTGGACCTGTAGTTGAGTAAGACAGGACAGCTCAGGCTCATCCTAATTAAGCTCGATGGCGCCTCAAAAGCAACCTGAAATCAACCGCTGAAATTAACCACTGGTCCACAATACTGCTTCCTCCGATTCAAAAATATAAGGCGTATAGTTTTTGCAAATTTATGTCAAAATATAAGGTGTGCATACGAATTTATTGATGTTTTTTCTTGTCTACCCTTATTTATCACATCTTCTCTCTCTTGCATTTATAAGCAACTCTCTCATAAACTATTCTCTCTTATATTTTCAAAGTATTTATACCATAGGTAGCATGATCATTTCCTCCTATCTTTCTCTTGATTTTATAACCTCCTTAATCCCCGTGCCTAGCCAAATACGTCATATAAAAAGAAATAGAGGGGCACCTCTGCCTTTTCACGTAAAAAAAAATAGAAAAAGTCCGGTTTACTCCCTCGAACTATCAGAAAAGTCTGGCTTACCCACTGAACTACAAAATCGGTTATTTAACCCCCTAAATTTGTCAAATCCGGTCAAGTAACACCCCACAGCGGTTTGAATGAGTTGTTTTGCTGACATGGCTGGTTTTGTCAAGTCAGCATGTGTTTGACCAGTGTGAACGTGTTCTCTCTCTCTCTCTCTCTCTCTCTCTCTCTTTCTCCACCTTATCTCCATTTCTCCGCCCAAATCCCCATGGTGCTCTCTCAAGAGGTGCATGGCGCCGCTTCCTTCCTCCGGTTGGTTTCGGCCCACCGCCGCCCAAAGCCTCTCTCTTCCCTAGGAGCATTTCAACACCATCGCTTCTTCAAGGACGTCGGCGCCAACATCGCATCCACGCCGGCCTCGCCGCCGAGGTCGCCTCCTCGCTCCTCGCCATCGGGCGCCACCATGAACCCTGGGGATACCTCATGGTCTACTCTCCGTCCACCGCCAGATCCGCTCTACATCGCCTCAGCGCTCTCTCCACGTAGTAGCTCAACACCGCCGCTTCTTCAAGGACGTCGGCGCCAACATCGCATCCACGCTGGCCTCACATCGAGGTCGACCGCCGCTTGTCTCGCCATCGGCGCCGCCATGAACTCGGGGATACCTCATGGTCTACCTCTTCGTCACCGCCACATCCGCTTACATTGCCCCGTGGCTTATTCGCTTACATCGCCGTCGGTGCCAACTCCTATGCCTTCGCCAACACCGGCGCGCTCGTCACTGCGTTAAGAACTTCCTAGAGAGCCACGGCGTCATGCTCGACTTGCTCGCGGCTTCTCGCTTCATTCATGGCGGCGGTGTTCGCGTGCGGCACCTCACGGCGATCGACAACATGGGTTAGATCGGCGAATCATTGGGTACCGCAAGAAGATCGCCACCTTCGTGTCCTCATCAAGATCTCGAACTACTTCGCCAATTGCGTCGCCGTCGACTTCACCTCGAGGCGCCTCGACCGCAGACCGCTGTCGCGCCGCTTCCCGTGGTCGTCAGGTCCTCCTCACCGTCTGGGCCACCCATCGATCACGTTCGCGTCGTCGGTCGCTATATCTGTGGCGTCGGTCTTGTCGGCTTCTTCTGCAAGGCGTCCAATGATCCCGCCATCATCTCGAGCTGTTCGGACTCACGTACTACTCGACGCTTACATAAAAGGGCCTACGAGTCGAGAGAGAGGAGGAGGAGAAAACGGTGGGGCGCGCCACATCATATCTTTGAGTTGGCGAATGTGGCCACGCCAAAACCACCGCCTAAACCGTGTGGGGTGTTAATTGACCGGTTTTCGCAAATTTAGGGGGTTAAATAACCGGTTTTGTAGTTCAGGGGGTAAACCAGACTTTTCTGATAGTTCGAGAGAGTAAACCGGACTTTTTCCAAAAAAAATCTGGTCCACTATAACTGCCAATGTGTACCTTTTTTTTTTGGCAAATCGCATGACACAACTGTGGTCACTGATTTTCGTCACAATGTATCCATGCCATACGTCGTGTGAACAAACTATTACTGTATTATTCTTGCAAGAGAAATTGATATAACTGTAAAATTAATGACATCAATACCAATAGCTTACCTTGTACTCCTATTAACAGTTTACACTAGTACTAGAGTAAGAACGAGATCATCTCAAAAAAAGAAAAAAAAAAAAAAGAGAAGGATGGATTAGTATGTATGCATGTATCACTACTACAAAAAGGCTAATACTGGATGTCTCAACACAGACGGTTGATCAAAACCGTCTGTATTACATGCAATCACATACGGTTTATATAGAAAATCATCTGTGTTACTGGCTGCGCTAAAAACCGTCTGTGAAGAGATAATATCACAAACGGTTCATATTAAAAATACCGTCTGTGAAGTATCACAGACGGTTTTTAATTATAACTGTATGTGATAATATCGCTTCAGTTCGGTGCGTTTCCTCATCGCCCGATGATTTTCTTCGTCACTGTTGTCGCCGATGCATCTCTTCGTTGTATCAATGCCGCTTCGGCTCTCCATTGCGTCTCTTCGTCTCACACGCCGAATTTATAATTCCTTGTTTTATAAAAAAGATCGTCCGCTATCGAAGAGATGATCATTCCCACATATAACTCTATACTTCTAAAGCAGAAATATGCATGGCTCCCTCCCGGGTTATTTCCTTATCGCCGGCATTGATTGCCTACTTGACCATACTGTACGAGCGTCTCTCCGGTCGTACGTTAGCGGATGTTGCGGAAGAACACTGTATTTTCAACAGTGTCACTCCTTTGTCCGAGGATTTGCTAGAGCAGGTGACGACCACCTTCCGCCGTCTTGACATCCTCCTCCGCCGCGTCTTCTGGGTGATCTCCCACTTCCGACAAGTTTACCGCGCCATCGACGTGGTCCTCCACAACGACGGGCGTGGACTACTTAATTGAGGCGGCGGGCGACCGAGTCGACCATGCCGAGACTCCTCAAGCAAGGGAAAAGAGCTTATGGGCTCAATTCTTCTTGATTCAACAGTCCGAGGGTCTTTGGGAGACACTCGAACGAGCGCGTTAGTGGGTCGACGCATTTCGGGCTTCGTTCGTTGATGATCAGGAACCGTCCGATGCTGACGTCGCCACCTACGAAGTTTTGAAGACGGAGATAGCAGCCTACCATCGCCACTAGAAAAACTTTGTTTATTTATGTTTCTACTTTTTTTAAATCTTTGTAAGAAGCGATTGGCCTTATTGTTTGGCTATATGAAAAGTCCAAAATGAAAAAAAAAATCTAGTTTGGAGGTGAAGTTACTATATTATATGTTGAATTACTTACTATATATATATATATATATATATATATATATATATATATATATATATATATATATATATATATATATATATATATATATATATATATATATATATATATATATATAAGAGACGGTTTAGTGGAACAAATTAATTAGTTATATCCGATCTGTGATATGTATTATAGTTAAAGCAAATTTTCAGCAGTATTTAAATGACAAAATTGACATATAAACATGTAATTTCTTCATGTCATGTAAGTGTATACATGATAAAATGCTCAAAACATAGAACTTGAGAACAACCATATTACGGACGGTTCCATTATAGATCTGTCTGTGATATGTCTCATATCACGGACGGTTCTATTATTGATCCGTCTGTGATATGGGACATATCACGAATGGTTCGATAATAGAACTGTTTGTGATAACTATCACTTACGGTTCCATAATGGAACCATCTATTATATCTATTTATTAGTACGAGCCCGCTAGGGTTTGCGCCCGCCCTAACTCGTCACTCCTCAGCGCACTTACTCTCGTCCTTTCCCCCCCCACCCGAGTGTCCCCGACCTCGACGCCGCCGCCCAACCCTATCGCCGACGCCGCCTTTCTTCCCGTCGCCACCGGTTGTGACACCACTCTGCACTACACAAGACACTCGTACAATAAGAGTGTCTTGTGCAGCGTTAGGGCCGTGCCACAACTACGGTGATGCCGCCACCCAAGCCACTGGGCTCGGCCCCACGTGTCATCTGCGCCGCCACCTGCACTTACTGCCTGCTTATGTCCATGGCTTGGTTCTCTAGCGCGGCCCGTGCTTGCTCGACCTCTTGCACTCGGGCCCTGACCCCCTGGCTTTGCTTTCCCCATCCTTCCTCTATTCTCCTCTGTTAGCTTAATGTCTTTTGTTGAGTTTGATTTTTATGCTTGAGCCTTAAGTTGTGTCCTGATGTTTGTATGATTTATACAAGGTGAAGGGGATAGATGAGGGTTGTGCTGATGGTGGGGTCGCCGTCGTGGTTGTACTGTACTAAGGTATCACCCTCCCTTACTCCCTCTCTGTCTCTACCCTTGCTCTGTGATGAAAATGGCTAGTGCTCTGCGATGGATGCT
The DNA here is from genome assembly GCA_036346405.1 of Phyllostachys edulis. Lineage (NCBI taxonomy): Eukaryota > Viridiplantae > Streptophyta > Magnoliopsida > Poales > Poaceae > Phyllostachys > Phyllostachys edulis. Next base: position 77,186,471 of record CM070550.1, on the reverse strand, counting down.
GAGGGCTACTACTAGTGTGGTGGGTTTGGACACCCTTGGTCTTGCTATCTTGCTGTTGAACTGCTCAATAATGTTAATAGTCTTATGCTGAAATTGAATTGATAATTAGTTCATATTAATAGTCCCCTTACTTTGTGATGTAAACTGAGGGCTATTGGTGTATGTGCATTATGTGCATATTACTTAGTTCATGCTGTGGGTTCAGATTGACAAAAATGAATGAGGCAAAATGATGGGTTTGGTTAATGCTCTCTGATGGATACTGAGGGTTATTGATGTCGGTTCTTTGTGCTTAGTTGGTTTACATGTGATGAGATTCGGATGAGGCTTGGCTGCAATTAACTTTTTAGAGTTGTAAAGGTTAGGCTAATTTGTAAAGCTGTAATTAACATATAAATTATTTATTAATTGGTGTGTATTCTATTCGAAAACAAGATCAAATGAGTCAAACACTACTACAACACCTCTTCACCTGTCTCTCGCCATTCATTTCACTTTTGTCTGTGTAACCGTGTTCATGCTGGTTAAGTTCTCATCCATTGCATCCCAGGTACGTCGACCATTCTATTCCTGATCTCTTCTCTATAAAGCCTATATATATATATATATATATATATATATTCTAGCCACTTTCGGAGGGTCGTGAGGAGGATGAGACAGCAGCCACGAGCAACCTCATCGAGCCTGCAAGTTCAAGAAGTATGGCTGCCAGGAGAGTGTGTGGACATACAATTACCTGGGTGTCGTTGATAGGTAATTGGACTTGATATCAAGGAATGGTTGGTTGCTGATACATGAAGCCATTTCCCAGTCAGGAAAGATCACTCCGAGGAGTACTTGGAGGAGGTGCGAGGCTAGTACGACTACAACCGCACTAACGTGCTATATCGATTCTTTTTTTGCTGTGGGTCTGCGCGTCTAGTGATAATCCCGTGATTTATTACTAGTGAATGTTTTTTGGTTGCGTGATAAGTTTTTAAAATTACGCTAGTGTAGTCATCCGTGTTCCATCACCGTCATGAAGAACAGACTAGAAATGGCGACGCATCCACGGTCAAGATCCAACTTGAGTAAACAACGCGGGATCATGCTATTGGCTTCCCGGTCACTCTCGAGAGCCCTGTTGGGAAATATCGGCGGGATGGCTGGAAACCAACACGACGGTGAGCATCCAACAGTCGGGTCACGCCGCGCACCCGTCCGAAAAGGAGAAAGCTCAACTTTTCGATTGATCCATCGGTAACAGCCGGGCAGCAGGCAGAACGGGACAGACAAACCAACCGGCGCCCCCCAATAGAGGAGCGTACGAGGGAGGGACAGCGTGCGCGCCGTCTCCATCGATCGGTCACTGCCACGCGTTCCCCATCCCGGCCGTCGCTCTCGCGCGGGATCGTATCCCAACAGTTGGAGGCACTGGCCCCGGCGCCGTACGCGGCCAAAGGCAACGCAGCCACGCAGCCACCCCGCCCGCCCGCCCGCCCAGTGGCATGGCGGTGACACAGACACCGCGCGCGCGGCACGGTACCGGAGGAAGCAACAGACGAGGACGCGCGCTCCACGCTCCGCGTCAGGGGCCACACGCAACGCGCGCGCCCGGTGATGGCCGCTAGGCCTGGCGCACGCAGGCGTACTCTCACGGCCGGATCATGCGTGCGTGACACTAACGTGCCCAGAGACCCGCGCGACCCGGTCCAATCATTCTGACGTTTCTTCGGGCCCGATCCGTATAACCGCTCGACGCGTGGTGGATCACCAGAGGTGTTGCTGTAGTGAGCGTTGGGAAGTGAGGGGTCTCGCTCTCGTATCCGGCGGTACGATCGATCCCGGCCGGGAACAGATGGAACTATGTTTGCTTAGGTTATACACAGTGAATTTACAGTCTTTATTATATAGGATTTACGTAAATTAAAGCTGACGTAGATAAAAGAGAATAAAGAGATAAATATATTGTCTACAATTCTGTAGCCAACTGTATCACTAGAACCATAAAAACATTAAAAGATTATGTGATCTATAAAGACAAATAAAAAAGACAACTGATTGTATAAGCCATCTACAGATAACATAAATAGTTGCTATAGATAATAGCTGTCTAATACCCTTACACATCTAACTGACGTGATATGTATGGGTTTCGTTTATGCATTGTTGAGCTCGATCGATCGTGGATGGCCTTGTGATTAATGTTGCACCATTGACTACAGTTGTGTGTTTGTGCGCTAGCTATTTAAGAAAAATCAAAACCAAAAGCATGTCCTTACTTTATGGCTACCAATTAATGTGGGTTGGTCATCTGATAGTCGCGTCATTTATTCTTAAGGGATTCTTGTATCGATTATTTAGGTGATGTGGAGGAGAGAATATGAGGAGAGAAGGTGAGGTTGTTTTAGATGAAGAAAGCTAGCAAATTATTATCTAAAAAGAAAAAGCAACCAAATACTCTATTGGAAACTTGTTACTAAAAGCGCGTTTTGTGGGTCATATTGTCTTAAAGCAAACTATACACCAGATCATTTGTGCATCTCGACTTCATTATTGATATGATAAATGAGCTAAAACATATAGGCCATAAAGTTGTACTTCATTATTGATCATCAAGAATCATGCACACTTGTAACAATTAAAATCTTAGATACAAGTTTAAGAAACAATCCATTGGAATGCTTGTTTCTTTTTATTAGATTGAGACTCTCTCTCTCTACGAGTAAGCAATTTAAAAACAAACTATGTAGATGCTCTTGTATCAAGACTTTAATTCTTCTAAGTGTGCATGATTCTTAATGATCAACAATGGGGTACAACTTTGTGGCCTATATGTTTTAACTCATTATCATATCATCATGGGAAGCCAAGAAGATAATTGCACAAGATCCGTAGATTTTGTTGGTAGGCGATGGGACCCACAAAATGAGTGTTTAGGTAACAACTAAGCCTCCAATAGAGTTTTTTTGTTGTTTCTTATGTCTTGGTATTAACAATCTGATAATTTCTTCATGTAGAAACAAATTTTCACATTCTCTCTCATCTCTTTCTCCTCCACATCATCTAAAAGTCGATGTGGCAACCTCTTAGTAATAGCTGAGGTGGATTGTTGTAGATGCTCTTAGAGCATCCACAATAGTTTGTTTTTTTAACTAGTTATTAAGATGAGAGAGAGTACTCAATCTAATAAAAAGAAACAAGTCTTCCAATAGATTGTTTCTTGAGTTTGTGTCTAAGACTTTAATTGCTACAAGTGTGCATGATTCTTGATGATCAATAATGAAGTACAACTTTGTGACCTACATGTTTTAGCTCATTTATCATATCAAATATTGAAGTTGGGCTGCACAAATGATCTAATGGATATTTTGCTTTAAGACAGTAGGACTCACAAAACGCGTTTTTAGGTAATAAGTAAGTCTCCAATAGAGTATTTGATTATTTCTTGTGTCTTGGTATTAACAATTGGCTAGTTTCTTCATCTAGAAACAATCTCACATTCTCTCTTCCACATCACCTAAATACTGATATGACAACCCTTTAGTAATAACTGATGTGGACTACTGTAGATACTCTTAGCGACGTATGCTGGCCCAACAGCCAAAGGTCACAGCTTACGTTTTACTAGTTACCACGTGCTAAATAGGGTTGATATGCCGATTTTCCCAGTCAGCCGTACAGCAATTGCAGACTGCGCGTGCATGTACGTACGCATCTGCAAGAGACTGTTGTATATGCATGCACCAAGAACGGCCAGATTACTTTTTGGGGAGCACAGTTGCACGTGGTGCAGTGTAATGCATGCACCAAGAACAGCCAGATTACTTTTTGGGGAGCACAGTTGCACGTGGTGCAGTGTAACTCCCAATCGTCTATGTTGTCATTTTGCATTGTGCTAAAACTACGGGATAGGATCTAGACTCATTTTCAGCTTAATTTCTTTATGATTTGTTCATTTTATATCTCTGCAAAGTTTTTGGCTTATATGACATTGTTTAGGCTCGAAATAGCAAATCTAGCTCCTTGTGGACATTAAAGTAAAAAAAACACCTCGGACTCACCGGCAGGCAACACGTGTCCTCGTCCACGCGCCAGGGGCCCGGATCCCCTTGTCCGTGCCACCACCACGCAGACAAGGAAAAAACAAGTGAACAGTGTTCAGTAGTGCATGAACAGTGAAAGGTGTATGGATAGTGTTCGATAGTACATTTCAATAGTGTGTGCACAGTGCTCAGATAAACTATTCATGCGCCGCAGCAATGCTTTTTTCCCAGATCCGTGTCTTGGTCACCCAAGCATGTACTGTAGCAGTGTTTTTTTTTTTTTCCGATTTTGTGTTTTTGGGCGCCCCGGACATGCACTCTAGTGGGTTTTTTTTGCCGATTCCACACGGTGAGCGTACGGACATGCACTGTAGCTGTGGTTTTTTTTTTTTGCCGATTCCATGCTGTGGGAGCGTAGAAATGCAGTATGGCTACGATTTTTTTTTGCTGATTCTATGCTGTGGGAGCGCGGACAGGGAGGTCCAGCCTCCTAGCGCGCGAATGAGGGGGTCCGGGCCCCTAGCACGTGGACAAGGATACGCGTCATCTGCCGGTGAGTTCACGGTGTTATTTTTTACTTTAATCCCCAGAGGAGGATATATTTGCTATTTTGAGTCCAAATAATACCATATAAGCCAAAACCTCATCTTCGTAGGCCTTGTTTGTTTAGGCTTTTTGTCTGGCTTAAAAGCAAAAAAGCCTAAGCCTAAACAAAGGGGTGGCCTTTTCATCCAGCTTATAAAAAGCTTACGCCAATTTAAGCCTAAAAGCCATAAGCCATGGAAGAACTGCTTTTTTTGGCTTTTACGGAATGGAATAACAGTCTGCCACTTCCCCAGATTCCCTTCGGTTCCCCCACCACACCGCTGCCTCAAATCCCTTCTCCCACCACGCCGCCGCCTCCCCTCCCCTCCCCTCACACCACCACTCCCCTTCCTCTAGGCCGCCCGCCTCCTCCCCACGCCACCACCTCCCTTCCTCTAGGCCGCCTCCCCTCCTCCCCCCAACGCCGTCCGTTAGCACGCCATGATTGGGGGGCCATTCGTGAACTCCACACCCCACCAGCAGGAATGTTCGAGAACTGCCGTCGAGGTGGTCCTGCCCATCCTCCGACGTGGCGGCCATCGCGAACTCGACGACCGACCTCGCCGCCGCCATGCTCATGTAAGTCCGCCGCCGGTTTGGTTTTGGTTTGGTTTGGTTCCTCCTCGGTCGTGTCTCCTGTTTTGATTCTTGGGTGGGTCATGGGTGCGTGGTGGTGTGGTGGAAGAAATCGATCCAGTCTTAATTTGGGGGATGAGTTTTTGACGGGGAGTATTATTGTTTTGTTTGGGATTACAAGTGCAAGAGATTCAGGGAGCTGGGGAAGCACAGGCTGGTGCTCGCGTGGGTGTCACCGTGGTGCATTGCCGTGCACGCCAAGGACTGGTCCTACTCCTACGACGTGCACCGCTTCCTCCACCGCTGCTCCTGTGCGGGCAACCTCGATGCCTCCTACCTTCTCGGCATGGTACATCCCCCACAGAAACGTTTCTTATCGATTAATTCCTTCGCGCATTCGCATTTGACGATCGTGCCGACGTCTTTGTTCGTGTTTGTCCCCCGCTGTAGATCCGGTTCTACTGCCTGGGAGGCCGCCGGTCGGGATCGGAGCTGACGAGGATGGCAGCGTTGCGCGGCCACGCGGAGGCACTCTACTTGCTAGCCATCATCCAGTTCAATGGCAGCGGCTGCTCTAAGGTCGACCACAACATGCGCGATGGCGCCCAGCTCTGCGCGTGCGCCACGGCGCGCGGCTACATTGATGCGCTCTGTGAGCTGGGCCACTACGTCTCGGACAGCTACGGCGTCCGCTGCTCCGTCTCGGATGGCCGACGCCTCCTCATTCAGGCCAAAGGAGAGTTGGTTGTTGTTTAGGGAGCGCCACATGCTGCTACTGCTGCTTATGTCTGATCTTATTGCTCTTATTCCCCCTTTATTTTATTGAGCTTTTTGTGTGCTATCTTTAATTTGTTCGATCTTGCACATGGTTTGATTATGTTACCGAGCTTTACCAGGAGTAGCAACACACCACACGTGAGCTACTAGAAGAGAATTCAAAACCACGAATATTCATATCCAGGCGTTTATTGTACTATTTTATTAGATATATAGTTATTGTCTATCTAGAAACGGAAAAGAATATAGGATTATATGCAGTTCTAATGTACGCTTGGAAAGCATTAGACTCCCTAAAGCATAATGGTAAATCCTTAGAAGCAAAAATCAATTTAAATACATGCTTAACAAGGTCATTTAAACCCTTAAGGGCATTTTAAACCTTTCATCTTTCACACCACTCAATAAACTAACATTCTATAAAAAAACCTGATTACTAAACAACAAAGTTTAGCTTAAAAACTTAGAGGCTTATAATCTAATTAAGCTAAAAAACTGACTTTAAACTATAAGTCACAAAGTCTAAACTTAAACAAACATGGCCGTAGTTTGTCTTACATCTCTCCGTTGCACGAGAGTCCAAGGAGTTGTACAAGGTGATGGGCAGCTCACCTAATATATCTTGCTATCGAACAGTAACGGCAACAGAAAAAGTAACCTAAGCAGCATGAGTTGGACATCAACAGAAGTTTAGTCGAGCTGTTACCATTGCAACAGTTAGAATTAACGTAAGATCGACATCAAGATGGAATGATGGATTGATTTATTTTTGGTAATTTAATATTGCTCGACTAGACACTCATCATTGCCGGGTCCTGAATGGGATGGCACTTGGTGACAACACATAAAAAATGGTAAAACTTTTTTTGTTGCTATACATATGCCGGCAGAGTGGCCAACTCAGTAATGAATCAATAATTGGACTAAGCATGTACTACTACATAACCTATGATCTGTTAATTCACTGATATTTGTTTACCAACCCTAGACTAGAGGCTCGGAATACATACATACATACATACATACATATATATATATATATATATATATATATATATATATATATATAGAGAGAGAGAGAGAGAGAGAGAGAGAGAGAGATCTAGCAGTCTATATTCTATATTATGTGGTATCCAATGGTTCAACGAGCCAACCAACATTCAATTTTATAGCCTTTTTTTCACTGTCTAATTGCTGACGAGCTACTCACAGAACATTCATTGAACATGCATCATGCATGAGTAAAAACATCACTACTACTAGCTCCTTTTTACCTTAGACGTGATTAATTTTTGTTTCTTCTAATGATTGGCACATGATCTCCCTCTCGGTCGGGAGAGGTGAAAAACAGAAGACTTTCTCTCTTTTTTATTTCTTTTTGAAAATATAAAACTAATTAACTAAGAAAAAGAGAAAAAGAAGACTAACATCAACATAACAAAGCAAGACAAGTATCTCACATGCATCAAACGAAAAAGAAACCATATACTCAATTCATGCCAGGTTATATAATTAAGCTGGTGGAGGTAGCTACGTACCGTGCTCTTTTCTGCATTTCTCGTAGAAGGGCAGCACGGCTGGCCGGTAGTCGTGCACGATGTGGCCGCCGCCGCCTCGGCGTGCCGACGTCGCCTGCGCCGCCTTCATGGCCACGACCGCCTCCCGCACGTCGGCGAGGTTGCCGTAGGGGAACGACGGGCGCGGCCCGCTGATGCCTTGCCTCCTGAAATCCGCAAGAACCCTCTGCGGCACCACCCAGACGATGTAGTAGAGGTAGAGCGTGAGACAGCACGCCCCCACGCAGCACAGGCTTAGCAACACCTTCACCACCATGGCCACCTCCACTAGCTCCATATCTCCGTGCTCTCTCTCTATCTCTCTCTCTCTCTCTGTGTGTGTGTGTGTGTGTGTGTGTGTGTGTGTGTGTGTGTGTGATTGCTGGTGAAGAAGTTAGCTAGCTAGGTGTGGCATGTATATTGGGGGGATCGAGCGGGGGAAGATATGCTAGAGTCCACACGCCAACTTTGGCATAAAACGGCTCCCAGAAAAGAAGTTGCAAAGGGACGTCGCACTCACATGTATATGCTGTGAGGTTGTGGGCCGCTCTGCCAGGGGGTAAAATCCACAGTGCACTCCACGTCGACCCAGTGTTTTATTTTCTTTAGTTTCCTTCTTGTTGGTGATCCATCTTTGGTGATCTCAAAGGATCCGATTCTGGTATGCGATTACTTTTGATCAACAGTGAGATCTAGCTAGCTTGCAGCTCTCAATCGATCTCATCAGCAGAGCTTTGCTAGCTAACGCATTAATTCGCTCTGATGCAATTGCATATCCTTCGCTTTGGGGGTTTGCCTCCAGAGAAAATGATCGCTATTTTCACATGCAATGAGTGCAAAAGGAGAAATCCATATAGTGTCGATGATCAGAACACGGGGTTTCTAATTGAACTTACTCGGCAATGTAATATAAGAACGCTATCAAATAAGGACCGTATATTGCTATGGACACACTGGGTGTTTGTATGAGAATACAATGGATGTTACAATATGATCGTAGTGATCATGACTAAACAAGTAATGCTAAAAACTTGCCTCTTGTCGTTAGTTATCTTACAGAGAACGTGGGTTACCCCCTTTATAGTATTTGAAGGGGTGGCATTTAATGTCGCTAAAGGCTCCTCTAATCTACACGTACGTTCGCCAGGAGAGTCTTGAACCGTCACGTTCATTGGCCAACTATCATAAATTGCTAAATACGCCAAAATGCACCTTCCCGTTAGTCACGTGGGTAGCTGTTGGTGTTTTCGACCAGTTGGGTAGTCGATGATTGTCCAAAACCGTATAGCTGGTCGGACGATATTCGTAGCTGGTCGTTCGTGACCTAAACTGATCGTCGACTAGTTTGGCCGTAATAAAGGGAATTTAAACTAGCTTTATAAATTAGTTGTAGGTTCATAACCGTAATATAGGAGCCTATGTTAAGTGGGCCTTCTTTGATAGGAAGTCTAATTTTGACCGAAAAAGGTTGACCTGATCAAGAATGCTCGCATAAGAAAATAATATTTACTCAAGGCTTTATGTACCTCGAAACGTGCATCGATATGATTCAATTTTGCACAATCGTTCTAATCATTTAATGAAAATATGGGAAACAGAAAAATGCTCTGTTTTTTCTTAGAAGTTGTATCCAGAAGTTATCATCGGGATCAATTGCCAAGAGAATTCTAAACGTTAGGTTTTCTTCGATTTACACCGCGAGTTGATGGGTATAAATAATGCTTTAGAGGAGAAAAAATGTCTCATTTTACTTGAGTTCTTGCTTTTCTCTTCTGCCATTCAAGTTTAAAAGTTCTTCTTTTCTAATTCCACAAGGATTGCTTATCCTTTACAAGTAAAATCATGAAGAAGTAGATAGCGTGGGACATCATTTTGAGCGATTAAAATTTTCTTCTTCTTCTTCTTCTTCTTCATGGAAAGTTCTAATTGGGAATTATGTGAGGAAGAGGAGGAAGAAAAAGAATTCGATCTCTCTCTTTCTTTACTTTTAAAAGTATTGTTGGAAGAGGAAAGTTGACCAGCTCGGGTCTAAACAGTCAGAATCCAACTGCTAAGAAGGCTACAACTATTGCTGCAATGTCTACTCCGGTCGCGATCGAGAGACCGACGACCAGTGTGAAGATTGCTGCAGCGCCCTCTTTGGGTGCTCTGGTTGCTATCGAGAACACTAGTGCTATGACGACCAGTGTAGCTCCCATTGATGCTATGTTGTTGAGTAGCAAGGAGGCAGAGGCGACCATCACCCCTTCTGCCATCCAGTCGAAGCGTATTCACGATCGGCTCTAGGAACAAGAAAAGTTGGCAAAAGATGCCAAGACTTCCACCCAGGTGCGCAAGAAAAAACGAAGAGTTATGATTTCGCAATAGTCGTATAATCATCTTCCATTATTCCTATATGTTCAGGGTGAGGGAGATGAAATTGAGGAGGAAAAAAAAATTCCCCTCATCTTGATACGAAAACCTAGGATTGTAAGTCCTAGTGTTAGTATTACTGAGGTCGGCAGTAGCAAATTAGTCGCTGCTGACGGCCTGTTTGCGTTTGAGACCGACATCACTCTTCGTTTCAAGTAAGTTTTTTAAACTTAAACTTGGTTTTCTTTGTTTTTTGAAATGTTTACTTAGACAAATGCTTTTATCTGTATGTAGCCCCCCGACCACCTCTCTTGCTCCTATCGCTGAGGTTGAAGAGGCCAGAGAGGAGCAATTGCCTTGTCCTTTTATTACTGAGTCTGTGCATACCAATTTGGAGGAGGCAACAATACCCACAGTGGTTGTTAAAGAAGTGGTCGAAGAAATTCCGACCTCCTCTGGACAAATCCCCACATAAGCAGTGGAAAAGACTTCAACTTCTATGGAAATGGTGGTTGAGAAGATCCCATTGGTCCAAGAGGAAACCAGAGAAATCGAGGTGGCCATCGAAGATACTCTGACCACCGAAGTTTCGCCTGAAGAAGAGGCTGAAGTTGTCCCCGACCAGAGCACTGGTCAGGATGTCAATATTCAGTCTACTGAACAAGTGTTTTTACTTTTTTGAATATTATATGACTGATCATTTGCCATTCTTTTATTTGAGATTTTTATCTTGATCTTTTGAACAGGAAACCATTCTTTGTCATCTCCTCAATTTTTTTTCACTGGTGCTATGGTGGCGTCGAAGCTACCCTCTGAACTAGGAGGTGTTTCGACCAGTTCACGGGTTGACCAGCCTACTATACTAGAGGTCTCTGGGTATAGTGAATTGGAGTCACAAATTAAATACTTTAATGACCAGGTAATGATCATTTTACATAAGTCTTTTAATCTGATAATATAGCAAAGAAATGACTTCTTACTATTATATTTGTAGGAAATAACTGAAATGCTTGGTTTCATTAATACCTTCATTAAGGATGCGGCCAATAAGACTACTCTCAAGGACACATAAATTATAAAGTTGACAAAGCAAGTTAAAACTCTAAACCTTTTATTTTCCGAAGAATTTTTTCAATTCTAACTTTGCTATTTCAGTCTTCTTAAGAAAGAGAAGTATACTGCTGGTCAGCTCATTCATGAGTATGAGAACAAGTTGCTCGAAATCGACAACTAAGTAAAGAAACTCAAGTTCCAGCTTATTCTCCAAGAAAGGGGCCTTAATGAGAAAGAAGAGGCCATCAAGGAAGCTGCTGCCGAGCAAAGGCGTCTTGGTGAACTCAATCTAAAGCTCATAGATGACTTGAAGGAGTGTGAACTGGTCTATGACAAGCTTAAGGAAGACTATGAAGCACTTGTTAAAAAATATGAGAAGGAGAAAGCAGGTAAAGACTCTACCTTCTAAGTTAATTTATTTTAACAATTTTTCTTTAAGCTTATCATTTTTTTTTGCTTTTCTTAACAATTACATTTGCAACAAAAGCTAAAAGACCAAAGCTCAATTGCATATAAAGCCGAAGTAGAGATGAAACCTATAGAGAAAATGAGAAGTGATCTCGTTATAGAAAAAAGAGGGCTTCTTTTATAAAAGAAAGCTCCTATTGAAGAGATTGAAAGTAGCAAAGAATCAAACTCTACAGCCTTATCTTTTATGTATGATGGTGGGCTCCTAGCTTAATGGTTTCTAAACGTGGATCGTACCATGTGGTCGACATTTGCTCGGAGTATAGGAAACATTAGATGCACACCGGCCCGTGTGCATATCTGTCCGAAACTTTCTCATGATGATTCAGGGTTAATCACGTATATCTCTGAAGCTAAAAAAATGGACTTCAACCATACATCAGTCTACTCTATTTAACCTTTGGTTGCTATCAGTCAAATCTGTTTTTCCTCGTATACACAACACAACGTTCCGTTGGCCCATGATCTCTTGTAGTGCTACCGGTACTCTGGTAGGGGTATCATTTGAGAGAGACCTCTGATGCGCCGATACGTCTCTTTAGTTGGGGTATCATTTTGAGAGAGACCTCTTTTCGACGATCGAGTCGCCGATCTTACGAAATAAAAAGAGGAAAATGACGTAGAGTTTTCTGGAAAAGAATGGGGGCTGCTCTTTATTAATATGAACTGGGATTACAAGATCTGACTAGGGACTATCTCTAATTACACCGAATGTATTGAATGCTACTGCTTTGGCTTCTGTGTTGCCTTGCTCTGTGTGTCTTCTGTTGTTGTCCTATCTTCGTCTTCTGCGTTCCACCATTAAATAACTCCCGAAGAGGTGGTAGTTACTCTTGGAGAAGGCGTCCCTAGTGAAACGTTACGACTGGTCAGAGGTTTAAGGAAGTTAACAACGTGTTAACTACTTTACGGTTAAGTGCCTGTGAAAAACTTAACCGTAGGGTGATTTACTGTCAGTGTTTTGTATATCATCGCACGGTTTGGAACATTTAGCACGTGTTCCATTCATCATATGGTAAGAAATGTCAGTTCATAGCTTTTCCGAGCAGTTACCTGGTCAAAGCCTAGTCCGACCAGGGTACCCATCGTGTAACCTCTGGAATCCTCACGACCAGTGAGGTCGTTAGCCTTAGGGGTTACGACCATGAAGACGTATGATCTCTTATGTATTAAAATAATACATAGAGGTTTTAATCCTCGTCAGCTAGCCCCCGAACTTTAAATGAACAGGTCCTGTGAACACTTTCTTCCGATGAAGTTGTATCGGGCAGACCCCCATTTAATGCCGTGACATTCGAGGCGGTCTATGTTCATTTTAAAGTTGAGAACTTGCCTTGGGAAGCAAAGAGTTCCTCTGTCCGTTGGGCGAAAAAGAAGCTTTTTGCCGTTTAGACTTTTGTGGGTAACCTCCGATCGTAATTTAAAGATCTGAGGCTATAAAATCCCCATCGCTAGACCTTTTGGAGTTTTTACGCTTTCAGATCCCCTTTCTGATCCCCTTTGTCGAGAAAGAAAATCTTTAGTCCCCTTTTCTTGTTTTTTCGACTACAAAATCTTCTACGAACACTACTTATCCTTGAGGATTTTCATCATGTCGGAGCAAATCACAAAGTGGTTGCCTTCGGAATTGAGCAAGAAAAAGCTTGAGGCGTTAGAGAAGGTTGGGATGCTCCCGGACAAGAATTTGATCAGATGGAGACCGGCGATTGGAGAGCACTTTCCAAGTCATGAAGATGAGGAAATTCCTGTTTTCCTCGCCTACATCGAATGCGGGCTGAGGTTACCGGTACACAAATTCCTTCCTCGTGTTCTTGAGTACTATGGGGTGGAATTGGTGAATTTGGCTCCAAATTCTATCGCCAATATCAGCATCTTCACATATTTGTGTGAAGCATACCTGGGAGTGCCTCCGAGTTTGAGGCTCTTCAGGTATTTTTACCGAATGGTAATGGGGAGAACCACGGAAACTCCTAGAGAATGTACATTGCGCCTTCACGACGGGAAGGCCGATGAGTACATTCATATGTATTCGAAATCCTCGTGGTCGTCATGGAAGAAAAACTGGTTCTACATGACGGTTATGAGGGATGATGGCCTCTACCTCGCCGGGATGAGAGCGAATGAAAATCCCAAGTGGAGAAAGATCGTGGAGAAGACAGGGGTGATCGGAAGATGGGTGGATGCCATCTACGACCTGCGAGTCAAGGGCTTGACCTCTTGGCATGTGGTGAGAGATTTCATCAAACGCCAGATTAGCCCGCTGAAGCTTCGGACTCATTCCCTGATTTGGTCCATTGGTCGTGATGAAGCGATCTCAGGAGGTGGTAAGTCTTCGAGAGAAACTTCGACTAGTATTTTTTTTTGATTATATTACTACCTTAAAATCTGCCATTATTTCTTTTGCTTTTTTAAAGCCCTTTCTCCTGAGGAAATCAAAGAGCGGATCAGGCTGATCTGCTCTGGGGAACCTGGTGAGAAGGCCGGATTCCCTGAGATCTTGGCCATAGTTCCTGCTGAAGAGAAACTAGCAAGGCTTAAGGTAAATAATAAAAAAAAACTTCTTTTTATCATGTATACATATTCTCCGATCAGATTTTTGATCATGTTCTATTTTCGCAGCTGGTCGGATTACGAATTATTCAGGGTGAGGGTCAACATCCCACCGTGGTTCCGACTGATTCGTGCCCTGATGCACTGGAAGAGGATGAATATCCCGAGGTAATAGAACATTTTTGACAAATATATATATGTATTTTAGATAAAAGACTTCATCACCTAACCAAATTCGTTTATTGGTTCAGGTAGAGAAGGCTGAAGGCCAGCAGTGCACGACTGCGGAGGCCATAAACCCCAGACCGGTCATTGACGACCAGACAGTTGTTAGTGAAACAACTGGTCTAGAGGTTGGTGAAACCAGTCCGCCCGACCAGATGGTCAAAGACGTAACCCTCGACGAGCTGGTCGAGGGCATTGCTTCTAACATATTGTTGGATGATGCAACGGGTTTAACCAACACTGCCGGTTTGGAACCGGCAAAAGGAGGAGAAAAGAAAAGGAAGGGTGACGACATAGAGTTTACCCTTCCGCGATTCAGAGTCAAATCTCGAAAATCAACCAGGTATGTACAAATGAAAAATGGTCGTATAAGCGCATACCTCTAATGATTTATTGATGATTTGATTTTGAACTTCCCTTCTTTGCTTTGCGTAGGTCTTCGGGTGTTCCAGTTGTTTCCGACCGGACTCCTCCTGAGGACCAGGCATTCGTGGAGATCCCCGAGCAGAGTGCTTCCCAGGGTAGAACTCCTGAGGAAAAAGTGGTCGAAGAAGCCCCCGAGCAGATGTCAAGGCCAATGGTCGAGTTGGATTCAGTGGTGGTTCTAACTCCTTCTGCGGAGGTAGATGCCCCTAAAGGCCCTCATCCGGTTTCGACCGATGTTGGTAATTCTTCTCAACCTGACAAGTTCCCTTTTCGCCCCCGATTTATCGAGGATAAGGAGCTTGACGAGGTATGGGGAAAAATATCGGATCATCAAATCAAAATGCATCCTGATTCAATATTTGGTGGTTATAATGATTTGGCAATCCGGGTAATTATCTACGACCAGTTCCATAGTACTTCTCAAAAGTTTACAAGGAACTTAAAGAGAAAAAAATACTATTTGCACAGCATCTGGTCGAGAACTTTGCTGTGGTCGGAGGACTAACCCAGCGAATTAAAGACTTGAAGCAAAAACACTCCGAATTGGAAAGTAAGAACTTCCCACCTAACTCTTTCTCTTTCTTAGAAACTTTACCCTTCTCTAATTATTCTCCCTTATCGCATTTGATGGATTTGGAGAAAATAAAAGAAGAGACTATGGCTGAGAAAGCCAAGACAGCTCTGCTTGAAGAGGAAATCAAAGCTAAGGATCGATTCGATCGCCAAGCGGCGACGACCAAAGAAGAAAGAACTTAATAAGAAAATTGAAGGTAACAGGTCGTAGACTTGACTTATTATCTTCCTCCAATTATTTTTGTGCTTATCACCTGTTTTACTCTTGCAGAGCAAAAACAAGCTTTAGACAGAGCAGAAAAGGCTCTGAAATTTGAGCAAGACAAGGAGGCGGCTCTTGTGCAAAACATTGACGAAAAGATTTTATTTTTGAACAAGATGATCTTTGATATGGGATCAAGATCAAGCCTGCCTACTTTAAGAGATCTAGTAGAGAAAATGAACTATTTGGGTCAACTTCTAGAGGATCTTAAAAATATGCTCAAGGCTACTCGGAAGAACTATGCCCAGACCATGAAAGCAGGCGTTGCTAGTGGAGTTAGTTTTGCTTTGGCAAAATTAAAGGCTTCCGACTCCTCCATTAATCTCCAAGCTGTTAAAGATGACTTCAACTGCCTACCTGATGAGGCGACCAAGTTCATGGAAGAACTCAGGCCACTCAGAGATAAAGTTGTAGAGGAGATGGAGGTCGGATCTCCATCAAGCAGTAATTAACCTGGAAATATTTCGAGAGTGGACCCCTACAAATGTAAGAATATTGAAAATAATGTATAAAACTTACCTTTTATGTCATCGACAAAGCTTTTGTTTATTCCGTTTGACTTTTAAAATTCTCGTATACCTCCTAGCCCCCGACTGTTTTATAGTAGAAGAACTTTACTATACAAGCAGGTAGCCAAGATAGAGAATGAAAGTTGAAACCATTGTTTTGAAGGTATGTGCTGATATGAAGACAAAATTGATCGTAGCAATACTAGGAAATCACTGTGGTCGGAACCAGCTTATAAGTTCGTCTAGTTATAGATCTTTGTTTGTCATGATTGAAATACCAATCAAAAGTTGTACATGGTTGGAAAAAAGACTTGTTGTATTGACATAAGGAGAAATGCAAGAATGTATGCAATTTGAAGAGAAGTGATTGTATTTATATATACGACCTAAAAATGGTCAGAAAAAACTAATAAGAATAGAAGATATAGAAAAACATTTCGCAAAACATATTCAGGCTCAAGTCCGACTAGCAGCGAGGATCGTAAGAAAAGAACCGTCGCTAGGAAGCTCCTTCCAGTGGGCAGGACCACGTGCAAAAAAGGAGAGACTTCGATTAGGAGGCTTTCCGTGTCCCGATCAGTAGCCAAACGAGAGTAGAACAGAATGTTGAAATGAAGAGATATAGTCTTCATAATCTTAATAGCATAATGAACTATACATTGTTTGATGAGGACATCCCGCCGATTGGACCAATTACACGAGCACGAGCTAAAAAGATTAACCAACAGGTGAACTCGCTCCTAAATAATTTTAATCTTGATTCGAATGAATATATGTTACTGCCTAATAGTCACATATTGTGTATATGCAGTTTTATACGTATAGAAGCATGGAAGACCAAAAACAACAAAGGAAAGCTTGCAGAGGAAAGAAAGAATCTTGCATCGGATGAGAACCGCTGGAAGCCATATCCACCACCGACTACAGAGAATACCATCTTGGTCTTGACTTCGGAGGCTGAAGGCTTCGGTCGATTTTGTGGGCTTCGGACGGTCAAGTCAATGTCTACATGCAATTGGATTAAAGAAGGAAGGAAATCATGTGCTTCTATTTTTTTAATTCAAGCTGCCAACAACTTGACCGACATGCATGCAAAAAGGATTAAAGAATTAACAAAGGAATGCATGTATGAAGAATCCATGTGACACGTGGATTAAAGAATTAAGAGAGAGAGATGGAAAGAATTAAATATGGAAAGAATGCATTGTATGTGTGCTGTTAAACCGAAGCTGCATGGAAGGAATTTAAGAGTATGGAAACTTTGCGCGTGTATCCTGGCCGAGACGAAATTCAGTTGGATATCTTGTCGAGACCGAGTCCAACTCGAGTGCGTGTGTACGCCATATAAAAGGTCTGGCCGAGGGCCATGTAAAGGGACGACATATTTTTCAGATAATCAAATATTCTTGATTCTAGGGTTTGAGCAAATATTGCCCCCACTAGAATTGGGAGTTCCAATCTGTTGTGCCGTCCGTTGTTCTTGTGATTCCTTGTGTTTTGCAGAGCATCGACATCGTCTACTTTGTGTGATCGGTGAAGCGGGATCACGAGCGTGTGGTTGGGCGAATTCTTTTGTCGCAGGTTGCTGTTTGACAGTGGTTGGCGCCATCGGTTCGTCAGGTTGTACGGATCCAAAGTTATCATCGATCCTACGTCGTGAAGATCGGGCATCCCCCGCATCATTGTTGCTTGTATTATGCTCTGTTTACTCGTATGGTCGCGCGTGGAATCATTCATGGAATGATCACGACTAGGACCTATACAGCGTATGATACTGATGTCATTTGCCAAAGAGTAACAAGATCCCGATAAAGGATATCGAAGAGAAAAAATCGTCTTCTCCGACCACTTTAAACAACAATAATAGATGACCAGGATATAGGCATAGATATATAAACTGTATCACTTGTCGAAAACGAATGAATGAATATACTAGATTAAGAATTGAAATAAAATACAAAATAATTAGACATAAAACTTACGTAATTGATCAATGTTCCAAGAATTTGACAAGATTTGCCCGTCCGACATAGCGAGTCTAACAGAACCTGGTCGGGTAACTTCGACCACAGTGTAAGGACCTTCCCACTTGGGAGAAAGCTTGTTGTGATTAGCCTGATTCTAAATTTTTCTGAGAACCAGATCACCTACAGCAAGGCTGCGAGGTTGCACCTTACGACTATGGTACCTTCGCATAGCTTGTTGATATACTGCTGATCGTACAAGAGCTTGGTTTCGTCGTTCTTCAAGGAAATTGATGTCGTCGAGTCGTCGTTCATTCTGATCATTTTCATTAAAATGATCAGTTCGAGCAGAGCCAATTTTAAGTTTTGGAGGAAGCATGGCTTCAGCACCATAAACCAAAAAGAAAGGCGTTTCACCGGTCGCACGACTGGTCGTGGTTCGAACGGCCCATAATACAGATGGGAGTTCTTGAACCCAAGCTCCTGACTGTTTGATTAACTGGTCGAATAGTCGACGTTTGATCCCTTGCATAATGATACCATTAGCTCACTCAACTGCCCCATTACTCTGCGGATGAGCAACAGAAGCAAAATGAACTTTAACGCCAAGTTCATCGCAAAATTCTTGGAATTGACTGCTGGAGAACCGGGCACCATTATTGTAACAGCCCAAAATTCTGTTACCAATTTAATATTTATTAAAGTTATCATTTTATTGAATTTTCTGAAATTTGAAAGAGTTTGATTGATTTATTTGAATTTCTGAAGTTTTAAAAGTCAAAAGTAAAATTTATTAAAGTTTTTAAAGTTTTATTTGAGTTAAAGTTGAAAAATAAAAATTAATTAATTTCTAGAATTTTCCGAGATTTTTAAAAGCTTTCCCTAATTATTTTAAAACCAAAATAAATTACGTGCAAAAACTATTACCATTTAAGTTGGAATTATTTTTATTAAGTTCAAAATAATTATAGGAATTTTTGAGAATTTTTCTAGAATTTTTGAACTCTATTTGCTATCCTCCGTTCTCTCTCATCTTCTTCCCAAAACGATTTTTGCTTCCTGTTGCTTTCCGAGAGCAAAGAATGGCAGCAGCCATGGCCGAACCTCCCATGGCCGCACCCCACACGACCCTCGCCGCCCGACCACCAACACCGGCAGCGCCGCCTCGGCCCCACTCCACCGCGCCACCTCTCCTCTTCCCCTCTCTTCCCCTTGCTGCCATTAAAACTGAACCATGAAGCTCCAAAACCTCCATTAATGGCAGACCACCATCTTTCTTCCCATTCTCCACACTCAATGCGTTAAATTTGATTCCGTGCGAAGCGAAACATGCGATAACGCCACGCACATCACAACACCTTCAATTGGATGTTATCTCCACTACGTGCAATCAATTTAAATCGTTTCGTTTCGTCTTCAATTGCAACCAAAACGGCCGCCCCTCGACCTCCCTCTCCCGGCCTCCTCCGCCCCTATAAAGGGAGCAGATGCGCAATGCTTCACCCATTCATCCCCAAAATCTTAGCTCCTCTCTCCTTTCTCCTCTCCGCAATCGAAGATTTTCGTCGCCGATCGAGCTCCCTTGTCTTTGCCTCTAGCGCTCTCACGGTGGAGCCCGGCACCATCGACCACACCACTAGCTTCGCCGACGTGGTCTACGCCGTGCTCTCCTCGCCTTCGCCGGAGCATCGCCGGAGTACCGTCGCCACCGTGAGCCCACACCGCGCCGACGTCATCGTCCTCGTCTCCGGCCATCCGTGCACGTCCCACTACAACCGAGGTGAGCATTGTGTTCCCTGCATTCTCCTCTTCGTTTCGCCTCCAACCCCACCCATTATCTCCTTCTCATTTGTCCGGAGCGCCAATGCCAACCTGTCGGCCGCCGGTCGCCATGGAGACATCGCTTCGAACCGTATCCGGCCAAACCGACTGCACCTATGCGTTCCTTGGGCCGAGGCCATGCCCGTGCTCACCTCCGTTCATTCCCCGTGCCTCTGGAACGCCGGCGCCATCATTGTTTTTTTCTCTCCATGGCCGAAGCTTCACTTTGTCAGTTCTGCTCGCCGAGAGAAGAAAGTGAACAAAGGCACATTTTACTAGTTGTGCATGTGATTTGTACATACACATTTTATTCTTCCAAAATTCTTGCTCTCACATACAAACTCCAAATCCATTGATTCTTCCTCCTAAATTCATCTACTATTTTTAGTATTTATTTCATAATTTTTAGATTTTATTTAATTTCATTAATTATTTAGTCCATTTTTGCGCTGCTGCTGCCACGTACGACCTTTGCGCTTTTCCACCCCAACCGAGGCGAAGCGTATGCCTCATGTTCCCCTTCAAATCGCCACAAACCTCATCCGCTAACTCCTCTCCGTTTGGCAGAATGCCGACGTTAGCCGCCGTCCGCCAAGATTTTCTCTGTCAGATCGCGTCGCTATCGAATGTTATCTGTCCGAGCCGCCTACACCGCTGAGTTCGCCTCAACGTGTTCTACGCCGTACTTTCTCTCCATGGCCATAAAGATTTTTCTTTGTTCTTAGCCATCCGAAACAACAAATTTCGATGAATAGTAAAATTTTCGGAATTTTATTATTTCATGTGACATTCAACCTTCTCGAATTTCGTTTCTCCTCATACGAACTCCGATTTCGTCGATTCAACTTCCTAAATTCATATAAAATCGATACCTTCCTAGAAGTATTTATGTTATAATTTTTGGATTTTATTTGGATTTTATTTGAATATTATTTGAATTCGGATCGTTTACGCCAGATAGATTTCGAACGACTTGGACGATCGGATTTCAACATCGCCCGAGAATAATCCATTAAGCAAGGCAAGTTACATTCTTGACCATATTTGCACCCAGTATTTAAAATTATATAATTGTTTTAAATTATTCTTGCATGCTTATTTACATTCAAGTAATTTAAATTCTGTTTTAAGCTTTATAGTTATTCCCAATGCCTTTGTATGTCTAATTATTGTCAAGAGAGGTGGTATGGATAATTTTATCGAATGCAACATATTTTTGAAGTTAGAATTTGATGGGTTTGGATAATAAAAGGAGATTGTACATGGATGTGTGAAGTTAGAGAAAGATTGTTAATAGATAACACATGTTGAATTACGTAATTAGGTGATTATTAGTATTGGATTATGGAAATAGATTGTTATTAATGATCGGATTGTGGTATTATTAGAGTTATATGATTGTTGGATATTAGATGTCAATCATAGACATAGATTATTATTGGATTATTGGATATTGGATTGAATGATGTTGGATTATTAGAAATACATGATTATTATGGTTGGATTATAGAAATAAATAATTATTGGATACCGGATTTTAGAGGTAGATTGTTGTTGATGTTGGATTAATAAAGATTGGATGATAGATAGATACTATAGTCAAATCTTGAATTGTTGATATTGGATTCTATAAATAGATTGTCATTGGATATCAAATTATCTAAAATTTGATTATAGGATTACATAGTCATTGGATTGATAGATATCGGATTATAAAATTTGAGTATAGTTAAATATTTGGATCAATTGAAGTTGGATCATAGAAATAGACTTATCTGATGTAGATTGGACTAATGAATTTTGGATTGTCAAGGTTGGATTATCACAATCTCGATGGATTACATCTTGATCTCGTTCTTGACAAGTCTTGGACATTTAACCCTCACCCTAGATAAAATCTAGTTGATACAATATATGAACTAGAACATTTTGAGAAAGATTATGCTTAGCAATGCTTAGACCCAAAAATGTTTGATTTGGGAAACTTTCACCAAAAAACAAATATTGTTTAAGAATCTATGGCATTGGTTTGTCATGGAAGTTTTGTCGTAAATGAATTTGAGAAAAATAAAATAAAATTATGGTTTGTACTTGGGCGAAATGGTTGTTTGGATGGTGCATGTTAATGCACGGATCGAGTCATTTCCATGATCGAGGCCCATGGGTTTTGTGGAAAGTCGCCAAGTCATTGAGGACCGGCCTCGAGCTGCCTTTGCTATGCCTATAATGGGCTATGCCTCACCGCACAACCACATGTCCTCGAGAATGGGGCGAGGACACAGCTAATTAATTTGTAAAGTTCCATCGCGGTTGACCTGTTTGTGCGTGGGCGGTCTTTCATGGCCTTTTCTTTTGACAAAGTCTTTCATGACTATTGTTCCCACTGGCGCAAGAGGGGCTAGGAACTCTGGATTTCTATTCCAAAGGGGCTAAACCTTAGCGAGGGAAATCGGTGTGGAATGGCGCATTGTAAAGGCCTTGGCACGTGCTCTAGGCCTGCTTACCTAAGGTAGTGGCGGTGGCATAGATATATGCTTGGGATAAACTAGAGAATTCGTGTCTTGTGGGTAAAGTGTACAACCTCTCGCAGAGTGTAAAACTATTCAATAGCAGCGTCATGATCATGGACATGCTAGCAAAGCCACTCAAAGTTAGACTTGGAATTTGTTTTAAAAAGACTTTATCAATTGGTTTATCCAAATGGGAATTGGGCGGTTAGCCATTGTGATAGGAGGGTGTCCTTCACCATTCATGTGTGAATGTTATCTGACTATAAAATTGATTTATAAAATGAATTTTAGTTATAGAATAACTGCTTTGAAACTTAGTACAAGTATTTACGAAAATGCTGCTTTTATGCAAATTCAACCATATTAAGCTTTCCTTTGAGATATCCATATATGCATGTCATTACATTTACTTGGCGGGTGTAACTTGCGAGCACCAGTAGTTGTGCTCATTCTTGCTTAATGCAAATAATTTCAGAGGAGAAGGACTTTGCCACCGTGTGGATCTCGACGACTAGGCCGCTTCCTCAATCGATTGCTCGTGGGCGATTAATCGACTCTACTACATCTTCTTCGTCTTCATTTGTGTTTTTATTGTTGGCTTGTAAGCCCTGTTGTAATAAACTCTGTTGATTATTAATAAAGTTATGCGATTTATGGATGTTACCATATTTGTTTAAGCGTGTGAACTAGCTACTGATCATGGGACTAGTTCAGAAGTGCACAGAGGATTTGGGACGTTAATCCCGGGTCTTACAATTATCTGTGATTATACGACTGGGTACACCAAATCGTGTGATCACATTCTTCATTAGAAATTTCTTAGCGGCCTCAATTGTTGTTTTAACAATAGGCTCGGCCTCGATCCATTTTGTAAACGTGTCAATCATGGCAAAAAGGGATTCGAAGCCCCCGGGTGCTCTTGGGAAAGGTCCCAGAATGTCCAGTCCCCAGGTTGCAAAAGGCCAAGAAAGAGGAATTGTTTGTAGGGCTTGTGCCGGCTGATGTACTTGTCGGCTATGGAACTGACATTATACACACTTCGTCATAAGATCTTTCGCATCATAAAGGGCAGTTGGCCACTAGTATCCTTGCCTGAAGGCTTTACCGATCAGTGTTCTGTAGGAATGATGTGCTCCACAGACTCCTTCATGGATTTCGGTTAGCAACTTAATGCCATCCGTTTGAGATATGCATCTCATCAACACTCCATGAGATCCTCGTTTATACAAGGTACGTTCGATTAGAGTGTATGATTTGGCTTTCCATGCTATACGATCAGCCTCTACATCATCTTCCAGAATTGTGTCATGCTGAAGATAATTGTTGATCGATGTCATCCAGTCTCTACCTTGATCGTGACAACGCCAACCGTCAACGACCTGTGGAGCATCCATGTTCCTTTGATCGGTTTGTACGACCTGTAAAGAATCATGTATGTTCTCGGAAGGCTCGACTACCGAGGGTGAATCGAGTTGCTCGAGAAAAACTCCGGCAGATCTGGCCGACCTCGTGGAGGCCATCCATGCTAACCGGTCCGCCAGAAAGTTTTCCTTTCTAGGAATATGTTGGATCTGAAAACCGAAGAAGTGCTTTTCGAGTTTCCGTACTTCCGCCAGATAAGATCACATCTTGGTACTCGAGCATTGATACTCTTTCCCTACTTGATTCGCTACTAGTTGAGAATCGCCTTTTCACTAGTAATCTGCGAATCCCGAGCAAACGAGCTGCTCGGAGTCCTGCCAGTAAACCTTCATATTAGGCTACATTATTGGTGGCAGGAAAATTTAACTGGATGACGTACTTGATGTGTTCGCTAGTAGGGGATATCAAGACCACTCCAACCCCTGATCCTTTTAACATCAAGGAACCATCGAAATATATTGTCCACTCATCGTGGTGTTCGTACTCGGGCCCTTGGGTGGGTTCAGGGTTTGTCCATTCGGCAATGAATTCTGCTATTGCCTGGGATTTTATTGCTGTTCGTGAAATGAAATGGAGGTCAAACGCCCCTAACTCAACCGCCCATTTGGCTATTCGTCCTGATGATTCCCTGTTTCCAAGGACTTGACCAAGGGGATATCCGGTCGGTACAACCACTTTGTAGGCCTGAAAGTAATGCCTAAGCTTCCTTGAAGACATAAGGAGGCCGAGAGCAACTTCGCACTGTGGGTATCTTTCCTTTGGTCCATGCAAGACTTCGCCACGTAATATCTTTGGTCGTTGGATGTTATCTCGTTCTACGACCAAGACACCGCTAATCGCTTGTGGCGCTGCGTACCACGTAAATCAAGAATGTTTCTCCGATCTCGAGAGACTAAGACCGGGTACTCATAAGGTACTTTTTAAGTTCTTCAAAGGCATCGTTTGCCTCTTTAGTCCACTCAAAACTCCCGTGTTTCCGAAGAAGCTTAAAGAAAGGTTATCCTTTTTCACCTAACCTTGCTATGAAATGACATAGCGCTGCCATACAGCCAGTTAGCTTTTGGACCTCTTTCTTTGTGGTCGGAGGGCGCATCTGGTCGATGGCCGCTATTTTAACTGGGTTTGCCTCAATACCTCTAGTCGAAACTAGGAAACCGAGTAATTTTTCAGCAGAAACTTCGAAGACACACTTTTTCGGATTTAACTTGAGGTTATGCCTTCTCAGGTTATTGAAAGTTTCTTGTAAGTCATGAACATGATCACTAGCGTTGACACTCTTTACGACCAGATCGTCAACGTAAGCTTCAAGGTTCCGACTTATTTGTGGATTAAAGGTTTTTTGCGTCAACCTTTGAAAAGTTGCACCAGCGTTTTTGAGACCAAATGGCATCTTAACATAACATTAAGTGCCATATGGGGTAATGAAGGAAGTTTTCTCTTCATCTTCTTTACACATGTTAATCTGGTGGTACTCTGAATATACATCTAAAAAACTTAGCAATTCGCACCTGGAGGTAGAATCTACCAGTTGATCAATGCGCAGAAGGGGAAAATCATCCTTCGGACAAGTTTTATTAAGATCTGTAAAGTCGATACACATTCACCATTTCCCATTATTTTTTCTAACCATTACAGGATTGGCGAGCCACTGAGGGTGGTCGACTTCACGGATGAATCCAGCCTTGAGAAGCTTGTCAATCTCCGACTGGATTGCCTCCTTCCGATTAGGTGCAAAACGTCGTAGCTTTTGCTTGATCGGTTTCTTATCAGGCTGGAGAGCTAGCCTGTGCTCGATCACCTCCCGGGGGACTCCGGGCATATCGGATGCCTGCCAGGCGAATACGTCCTGATTTGCTCGGAGGAAGGAGATGAGCGACTCTTCCTATTTAGGATCGAGTCTTGCTCCGACCAGAACCTTACGAGCAGGTGAGTCAGCATTTTCTGACCCAGGTAGTGACTTGGCGCTGTCCGGAGAAGCGTCTTTATCGAGCGATACCTCTTTCGACTGGTCAGACGGCTTAGGCGTCATCTTCGGCCTCGAGCGTTTGACCTGTACAGTAGATGGGTCAGCCTCTCTGGTTGGAAGTTCATCAACCAGTTCTAGGGATTTCCAATCACATACAAAGGCCATTTTTGGATCTCCTCGAACCGTAATGACTCCTGTTGGTCCTGGCATTTTCAAACTTTGATAACCGTAGTGCGTGGCTATCAAGAATTTTGCTAATGCTAGTCGACCAAGGATTCCACTATATGCAGATTCAAAATCTACAATATCAAATGGAACTTTTTCTGTTCGGAAATTATCAGGCTTTCCGAACGTAACCGTTAGGGAAACTTGTCCTATCGGTTTAGCGGTGGAGCCAGGAACTATGCCATGAAAAGCATATTTAACTGGTTTCACCTTTGACATGGGGACCTGCATCTCTTTTAAAGCTCCCACAAATAATATAATCAAAGAACTACCTCTATCTATCAAGACTCGATTAACCCTACAATTAGTAATAGTTGGTTCAACAACAATAGGGAACCTACCCGGTCGAGTCGAAGGGATGGGGCAGTCGTCTTTGCTGAAGGAAATTGCCTTGTCTGACCACCTTGACTGCTTGGTGACGGTTGGAGATTCGACGAGGTTGACCTCCCGCTCCATGGCCTTTAGATGACGCCTGGACTCGTATGAAGAAGATCCTCCAAAAATCATGTTGACTGTGTGTTGGGGATCCTGGTACTCCATTTCTTCGTCGCCATCCTTGTCCTTTTTGGTGCTTGTTTCTCCAAATTCTTGTATTGCGGGAAATGGTCCTTTACCTGCATAATAATCCTCCAGTTTCTTTTGCCAGACACAACAAGTGCGCAGATCATGCCCTGCCTGCTGGTGAAGTGGACAACACTTCTTATTTTTATGGAATCCTTCGGTTGAAGCCTTTGCTTTTCTTCGACCGGTGTAGTCCTTCTTACCCTTCGTAAATTTTTCAGGAATCGCTAAGACTTCCTTATCGTCGGGTCTGCGGTTCTTTTTCTTCTTGAGAGACTTTTTATTCTTTTTCTCTGGTTTGTCCAGGCCAGGCTGGGGAATTTTGTCTTTCTGATCGATGGCCTCACACCACTCAATTGCTTTACTAGCGATGGCATATTTATCGGCCATATCGAAAAGCTCGACGGTGGTTCGTGGAGGGTTCATTGCCATGTCCTCCGTAAACCTCCGGTTCCTTAAGCCTGCCTTAAAAGCCTGAATAACCGATGATTCTACGATTTCCGGTATGGAATTACGAACCTGGCTGAACCTCTTGATGTACTAATGTAAAGTCTCATCAGAGCCCTGCCGGATTCGGTGGAGATCATCCTCCTTTCCAGGGCGGTCGTACGTGCCCTGAAAGTTTGCAATTAGATCACAGAGTTGCTCCCAAGTATATATTGATCCGACCGGTAGGTTCAGTAGCCATGACCGGGCAGACCCTTCGAGCACGGTGGGTAAATAGTTAGCCATTACATTTTCATCACCACCGGCAGCTCTGATGGTGGTGGTGTATATTTGGAGAAATTCTAGCGGGTTTTGAGTCCCGTTGAATTTGTCCGAATTAGTCGGTCGGAACTGTTTGGCTAACGCACAAATTTTGAAGCCCCGCAGAAACTTCGGCAACTCGCGTGATGGGTTCATGGCGCTTTCTCGATGGCGCCGATTGTAATCGGCCGGAGACCGGTTCCTATGGTTGGAACGCAGCGCCCAATGAGCCGATCCATCGTGGACATTTGTATAATGTCTCCCACCACCTACTTGATTCAAACGGTGCTCGAGATCGCGGGTTCGGCGCTTGTTCTTCTCGACGTGGTGAGGGAGTTGCCATCTGAAATAGCCTTCTCCCCTCGTGACTCCTAGGTCGGAATCGCCGAGAGGGCCTGGGTATCGTTTGTTCCCCAACTTGACCATGTTGCCCTCTACTGAAGGAGGAGCGTTGAGATGAAGTCATGGTTTGACTTCCCAAACTTCTTTGTTCTCAATACGCCTCCGTTCGTTGCATAGTCTGTTGCAGAATTTCTGATACTTGGCCTACAAGCTGTACAAAACCTGGTGTTCCTACTAGAACACGGTCAGAATTATTTAACATATCTTGCACACGTCGTAAGTTTTGATAGCCATCAAGGTCTCGGGGGTTTAGATCGGTCGAGGTGTACGCAGACCAACCGCCCCTCGACCTTCGGATTTGTTCTCCGTCTGATTACATTTTGGCTGGGCAGCGCTAGGTGAGTTAATTGATGGACGTCGATTAGTTCCATTGCCTCCGGAAGTTGGTGCTTGACGGCCCGCATCATCTCCACCAACACGTGGTGGCGTGGCAGAGTGCGTAGGACCGCGTAAGGCATCTGGATTTGCATCTCCGATCGTATTGACCTCATGCCTCCAGCAGCGATCTTTTGATGAGCTTCCATCGTAACTGACGGAGAGCTTCTCAGTGCTTTTGCCAGAAGTTTCCATGACGGAGAGCGGTCGGAGATGAGCACCTCCGAAGGTTTTCTTGGCGAACTCGGCTGACGGCAATGTACCGATCGATGCCGAAGTTCGATCATCTTCGTCTAGCCTACAACCAGTGGAGGCTTCATCGACACCGTTACCAGGTGTCGGTTCGCTCCTGGAATTGCTAGAAGCCATAGGTGAGCATCTTTCAGCCATGATTTCATCGAGAGTATAGAGATTCTCGGTTTGTGGTGCTGAAAGTTCTTCACCTGTTTTGCCGTTCGGAGCAACCGGGCTTGAGGAAGTTCCCTGGCCTTCCGAGCTAATCAGAATGGCTGGAACTGCCACCTTTCATAGGGTGGATCCTCATCCATTGGGTCGACTTCGCTGATGTTGGCGATGTGCGAACCAGCGGAGGAGGAGGAGGATGACATGCCATTCTCCTGCATGGCATGGATGCATCCTTCCATATCGAGGTTGGCGTAGACCGCTAAATCGAACCAGTTCTCCTCATTGAAAACTCCGAGCATAATCGCATGAGCGATTACAGGAATTTGGGTGAGGATTTTGACGAGCAAGAAGTTTCTTCAGAAAACTCACGTCTTCTTCCCCACGGACGGCGCCAGCTGTCGACGATCGAGTCGCCGATCTTACGAATTAAAAAGAGGAAAATGACGTGGAGTCTCCTGGAAGAGAATGGGGGCTGCTCTTTATTAATATGAACTGGGATTACAAGATCTGACTAGGGACTATCTCTAATTACACCGAATGTATTGAATGCTACTGCTTTGGCATCTGTGTTGCCTTACTCTGTGTGTCTTCTGTTATTGTCCTCTCTTCGTCTTCTGCGTTCCACCATTAAATAACTCCCAAGAGGCGGCAAGCATTACTCTGGAGAAGGCGCCCCGTGAAACGTTACGATCGGTCGGAGGTTTAAGGAAGTTAACAACGTGTTAACTACTTTACTGCTAAGTGCTCGTGAAAAACTTAACCGTAGGCTGATTTATCGTCGCAGTGTTGTATATCATCGCACGCTTTGGAACATTTAGCACGTGTTCCATTCATCATCAGAAGAAATGCTAGTTCATAGCTTTTCCGAAGAAGCCACCGGTCGAAGCCTAGTCCGACCTGTGGTACCCATCGTAACCTCCGAATCCTCACGACCGGTGAGGTCGTTAGCCTTAGGGGTTACGACCATGAAGACGATGGTCTTTTATGTATTAAAATAATACATAGAGGTTTTAATCCTCGTCACCTTTGATGCGCCGATACGTCTCATATGCCGAGTATCGGTATCCCGATACGTATCGGTATGGGTATGGCCCCAATACGTATCGGGAATATTGCCATTTTAAAAAAAGAAAAATACTGACCGATACGTTCGGATACGGTTCCCATAGGCAGATACAACGTGAAAGAAGCCCAGCCCAATGCAATGCACATTGATGGAGTCACGGAGATGCCCTAACCTGCTCCTTCTCGTGCGCTGCGCCTCCCTCCTGTCAGTCTAGTGCGCCTCCAAGCTCCAATCTAGACCCGTGCGCCACTACGCCTCCAGTCCGCGCCTCCCGGCGGCCGGCGGCCTTCGGCGCCCCCTCCTCCGTGCTCCCTCCTCTGTGCCCCTCCTTCAGGTTCTCCCGCGCTACCCCCTCTGCGGCCGGTGGTCGGGCGTCGATCCTCTCGGCCCGGTGGTGCACCTCCTCTCGGCAAATGACGATGCTCCCTCCTCTCCAACGATCGGTGCCTCCAGCCAGGTGCGTCCTCCTCTCTCAGATCTAGTGAGCGGGGGAAAGAAGGTGAAGTAGCGAGGTGGCCGGTGGGGGGAAAGAAGGTGAAGTGGGGGAAAGAAGGTGCTTAGGATGTTGATGTGGGCCGGTCGGTGGGGGAAATAAGGTGTCTCATATTGTATATTGGCAGTTGCTATTGATGTACGGGGATCCAAGTGATTCTACAGTTGCTGTTGATGTACGGGGATGCTAGGTTTGAAGTCACATTTTGCCTTTCTCAAGTTAGATGTGCCACAGCCCACAGCTCGTTAGGAACTTAGGATGTTGTTTTGTTTGAGGTCAAAGCTGTGTTGTGCCTACAAAATCTTAGGTAACTGGCCAACTAATGTATGTATCGTATTTTATATTTTTACTATTTTTAATATATACACACACACACACATCTGTATCGTCGTATCGGTTTTTTTGGAGAAATATGATATCGCCGTATCCGTACCGCCGTACCGTATCACGTATCGGTGCATCATAGAGGGAGAGTACAAGCTGGATCAACCAAGCCTGGCTCTGGCACTTCCCGAACACGTGCAACACCGTGTGTGGTAGCACGAAAAAAGCTCGGGTTGGGTCAAACGCTCATTAGGGCATCTGAAATGCTGGAGGCCTTGCTCCCCATCCAATAGCTAGCCAACCCATGTTGCATTCGATTCTACTCATCGTCTTACTATTATCGCGCCCCGATCTACTACATGCATGCTTTACCTGCCGCCCCTGGACGTACTAGCTGAGATAACACGGGTAAACTATACTAGCACAATTTTAAAAATTTATCGCGCAACCAAGGAACCTCTGTTAGATATAGATCACGGGATTACCACTAAACGCACAGACTCGTAGCGAAAGAAGAGTCAATGTAGCACGTTGGTGCGGTTGTAGTTGTGCTAGCTTCGCGTCTCCTCCAAGTGCTCCTCGTGACCGTCACAAGTTGCGGATCGTCCTAGCGTCGAAGCCTTGCAGCAACGCCTCCAAGGTATCCACACGTACGGGGCAGTGACACCACGCGCCGGTGTGCTAACGCCGACTGCGCGGTTTTTGGCGAGGGAGCTGTGGCGGCTAGGGTTTCAGGAATTCTAAAAAATCACTATAACCCTATGCCACTGCACCTCTATTTATAGGCATCCATGATGGGTCTCGATCTTGTAGGCCCATTAGGAACTCATAGCCCATAAGAATTTAGATCACCATCCAAAATATGTCCCGACCCTTTAAGCGTGCAACCCTATAGGTTCACGTACACTTGGACATGGCCCGAGTACTCCTACTCGTCCACTAATTGGTAGTGGCCCCTAACAGGACATGCCGACTTCCGAGTATACGTAAAGATCACGTCGGACGAATCTTAACAAATCTCATATGCATTCCCCTTTGCCTCATGATATCGGTCAAACTCAAGGCAAGTACGTGTCATCCTTGTTGGTTAGCTCGACAACTCTTTCTTGATCACATGACTCGAATTTCCCGACTATGGTTAACTTTTTAACCGCGAGTAGCATGGCCATGCATTTCTAGAATCCGATCGCTCGAGAGGCCTAGAGATATCTCCCCCGTTGTATGAAGGGGCAAATCATATCTTGATCGACCATGCCTCAACGCATATATCATGACAAACCCGAAAGCTACCTTTATAACTACCCAGTTACGGAGTAGCGTTTGGCAACCCCTAAGTAAGTCACTACACATCTCGAGTACGTGCGACGACCTCAAGTCTAAGGATATAGCATACATATTGTAAATGAGACCAACTGATGACATATAAGAATACAACGTTCTCGTAGTGTCTCATGGTGGGTCGATCCAACCCTATATTCGCTAACATGTGTTCATATTATTGGTTTGATATCTCCATATCTATGATTCGCGAAACATGGTCATCAACCAATACATATGCTAGTCTATTCATATGTGTCTCATATGTTTCCGACAAGGGATCGCTTTAGGATAATCATCGTAAAGATAAATATAGAGTTTCACAATCAAGTCACATACTTGATAATAAATATTAACAATATTATTCTTGGAACATGATAACATATTATCCAATAAATCGTGAACATAACGAAATATAATCATATCTATGATTGCCTCTAAGGCATATCTCCAACAGTCTACCACTTGCACTAGAATCAATCATTTCAGTATCTATACCCAAGGTTCAAGAAGGCGCTAGGTGCTAGGCGGGCGGTGGCCCGGGGCCTAGCGCCTAGGCAGACTAAGCGGCGCCTAGGCGGTGACTAGGCGGTGCCTAGGCGGGCGGTTTGACTACGGTGCAGATAAGCCCACAATAGGAATAATTTGATGAATTGAGCAAGCATCAGGCATCGAATTGAGCAAGATAGAAGGAAAATTACCTAAAGAAGCAAGATAAGTGCAATTTGATGTGTTCATGTATATTATCTCTCCTCCAAGATTCCAAGAGCTTGATGTAAACATATATGTATTGTAATCTAATAATGATGTAAACCTGCATATTTAATCAATAATGAGTTATTTTGCTACTGAAAAAAACTGTATTGATGAATTGAGTAAGTAGTTATATTACTTTGTCACCGCTGAAAAAACTCAATAACATTTTATTGACTTGTACTATTGTCTAATGATGCATGCTACATTAATAGGCATCACACAGAGTAAACCCCAAACTGCTTAGTTTTCTGGAGTACTAAAAGAAAGAGGGGAAACCAACAAAACAAGACTACATATAGCCAAACACTGGAAACCTTTCACTCAAGTCCCCTCTCATGAAGAACTCAGATTAGAAATAGATGTCTAGTCAGGCCATTTGCCACCATGAGTATCGAGAACACATCCAGCATCCAACAGCACATCAAAATGCAATTTTAGTTGTACTATTGTCTAATGATGCATGCTACATTAATAGGCAAAGACACGAGTAAACCCCAAACCGCTTAGTTTTCTCGAGTACTAAAAGAAAGAGGGAAACCAACAAAACAAGACTACATATAGCCAAACACCGAAACCTTTCACTCAAGTCCTCACATGAAGAACTCAGACACAAATAGATGTCTAGTCGTGCCATTTGCCACCATGAGTATTGAGAACACATCCAAGATCCAACAAAGACATCAAAATGCAATTTTAGTTCAGAATTCTATGTGCTACTAAGATATTTTCATCCACCCGCCCATGGCAAAACAGCATTGAACAAGCATGATGACCAGGACCTTGCCTATTCTAAATTCTACACTTGCATTTTCCACCGTGCTTGGCAAATATCAAGAGCTAATATGTATTCGAATTGCTAAAAGTCACCGTCCTCTTTCTCTCCTGCACCTGCACTAAAGCCCAAATCATTCTCGATCGCCGAATCCAAGTTCCCGCAGCTTTTAATATAGCATGGGGCGATCCTAGTTGATTTTTCGTAAACAAAGCGACATGAACTTTGCAATTACACTAATTTTCCTCCACGAACGAGAATGTAAAACCCTCTTGCCGCACAACCGCTCAACCGATAATTTCTCGATCACTTGTCGCAAGTCGCAATACGCTTCTAAGAACGGTAATCGCAGAGGGAAGGCGCCCCTTGTTAGTATTAGTTTCGGCTGCATGTGCATCTTAGTTACCTCCGACAAAGTCCATGGCGGATGCCTCGCAAGTCGCTGCGTCGGGAGATGACGACGGCGAAGCTCGACCTCATGGTGCGGCGACTCGAGCGGCTCGGGCACTCGATAGCGGCGCCACCACGCAAGCATGGAGGAACGACGAGGTCGGCCAGAATAGCACCGCCTCGCAATCAACGCAACACGCCACCACCGCGACCGGATCGAGACCGCGCAGAGGAAGTGTGCCCGAGCCCGTGTTTTGGGATCGGAGCGGAGGATCAGATCGAGGGGAGTGGACCTTGGGGACAGGTTACCGAGCTCCTTGGCGTGGGCGACGAAGTTGCGCCCGACCGACGATCTTCGTGCTCATCGCGAGGAGCCTTTGCACCGCCGCCATGGCCGCCGGAGAGCCGCGGCTCGCGAGTTGGGGTCGATGATGGAGGGAGGCGACGACGGCGAGCACGCGGAGCGGTCGACGGGCGGCCGTCGCTGCGCCGACTCGGAGACGCACGACCTCGCCGAGGCGCCGGAGTAGGATGGGGAGGAACCCGAGTAGGACGAGAGCCGGGGCGAGCTCGACTTGGCGGCGGGGAGGCCGAACCCTAGCAGCGCAATGTGGTCGGGCGTCGTTGTCTTCTTATGCATCGCCTCGGCGCCCGCCTCGCCAGCCTCGCTTAGCGCCGAGAGCTCGCGGAGGACCGCCGAGAGCCGCCACGATCGCCGGGCGCTGGTCCCGACCGAGCTCCTACTGGGAAAACGCACATGAGGAAGACGATTAAGCAGTGGTCGGCGCCTAGGCGCCGACTTAAACCGATTTTTAGAACCTTGTCTATACCAATAGCTCTTGTGTGTGCCTTATGTTTTGGCTGTGTACAAGGCTTTGTCAACGGATCAGCAACATTTAAATCCAGGTGTACTTTGCATATCTTTACATCTCCTCTATCCACAATATCGCGAATTAGATGATAGCGCCTGAATATATGCTTGGACTTCTGATGGGATCTAGGCTCCTTAGCCTGCGCAATAGCTCCATTATTATCACAATAGAGATCCATTGGGTTCGAGACACTCAGGACCATACCCAATTCAACAATAAAATTTCTTATCCAAACACCTTCCTTCACAGCTTCAAAAGCCGCAATGTACTCGACCTCCATCGTAGAATCAGCAACCGTCTTTTGCTTAGAACTTTTACAGCTCACTGCTCCTCCATTCAAAATGAATACAAAACCAGATTGCGGACGATAATCATCTTTGTCGGTTTGGAAGCTTGCATCAGTGTAACTATTTACAACGAGCTCTTCATCACCACTTTAAACTAGGAACACATTCTTAGTCCTTCTCAAGTACTTAAAAATGTTTTTCACAATTGTCCAGTGACCTTCACTAGGATCAGCTTGGTATCTTCTTGTAACACTTAGAGCATATGATACATCTGGTCGAGTACATATCATGGCATACATGATAGATCCAATAGCTAAATCATATGGAATACCATTCATACGGTCTTGCTAATCAGTTGTTGAAGGATGCTGACTCTTGCTAAGACTTATGTCATGTGACATAGGCAAGATCCCCTTCTTGGCATCCTTCATGTTGAACCGTTTCAACACCTTGTCAATATAAGTACTTTGGTTTAATCCAATTAGCCTTTTCGATCTATCTCTATGGATCTTTATTCCTAAGATATATGCTGCCTCTCCTAGGTTCTTTATAGAAAAACTATTTTTCAATGAAGCTTTAACGGATTCCAGCATAGGAATGTCATTCCCAATCAATAATATGTCATCCACATATAAGATTAGGATTACAAGTGCGCTCCCACTAAACCTTCATGTAGACACAAGGTTCTTTTTTGTTCATGACGAAACCAAACCTTTTGACCTCCTCATCAAAACGTATATTTCAACTCCGAGATACTTGCTACAACCCATAAATGGATTTCTGAAGTTTGCACACTTTAATAGCATTCTTGGGATTGACAAAACCCTCAGGCTGTGTCATGTACACTTCCTCACTTAGGTTTCCATTAAGAAAAGCCGTTTTGACATCCATTTGCCATATCTAATAATCGAAATATGCAGCAATAGCTAGAATGATCCGTACAAATGTAAGCATCGCTATCGGCGAGAAAGTCTCATCGTAGTCAACCCCTTGAACTTATCAAAATTCTTTTGCGACAAGTCGAGCTTTATGAATGTGAACATTTCTAACCATGTTAATATTTTTTTAGACCCATTTGCACTCAATGGTTTTAACACCACTAAGCAGATCGGCTAGGTTCCAAACCTGATTGTCTCCCATGTTGTCCATCTCGGATTTCATGGCTCCAAGCCATTTCTAAGAGTCTAGACCCATCATTGCTTCCTTATAAGTCACAGGCTCATCGCTGTCCAACAACAATATATCATGCGAATACCGAGCAGCTACTTTGCACATCCTGTCTGACCTTCGTGGATTTGGTGCTTCCCTGTGAGGACCCGGAAAATTTGGCTTGTAATGCTTAACCATCCACTTGGTCTTAGCATCGCAAACAAAATATCCCGTGCCTCGAGATACATGTACTTCCCAAGAACTTGTAGTACACGTACCCCTTTACAAAATTATGCATCAATTCCATTCAACACATAGAACCGAAGCACAACAAGCAAAATAAAAGACATACATAATAGAGTTATTACAAAAGGGGCCGACCGGCCAATAACAACTAAGAGATAAATAAACAGCGGAAGCAAAATCCATAAGATGGTGATAAACAAGAGCCAATTAGTGTGCCTTTAACCCACAAGGCAACCAACCGGGTTGCCAACCTAGTCGTCAAACCCACCGCACAGCTCACAAAAGTGGATCCCTTGGGGATCAGCTTCCTCCTCTACAACAATTAATTAAGCAAAGCAAATGAGTACAAAAATGTACTCGCAAGACTTATGTGTAGTGTAACAGCCTATACATAGCTACATGCAAGCTTATTTAAGTGGAGGAGGCTCTAGACTCATTTTCAGCATAAAGCAAGTTTTCATTTGCAATAATGTAATAGATTTAAAGCAGTTTTACAATCTGTTTTTATTTGACAAAAACAGCAAGACAACAAGAAACAATAATAAAAGACATCCTGGAAGTGGCTAACCCAATAGCCACCACAACAATAGCATGAATTCCCCATTCATACCACCTACATCAAGTTTTAATTAATGGTTATAGTCTAGTTCTTGCACGACCTTACCAAGCATGTCCATAACCTAGGACGAGGCTATTCGAATAGTTTGAACCCTGCAGGGGTGTACCAATGTACCCACACGTCAAACCGCCTTTGTTGCCACTAGATCAAGCATACTTCTGAAGGTATGCCAGCAAGGCTAAGTCCTACGAAATATTTCTAATATTGTGTATTAACTACGAGTCACCCGTATGGATAGAAACCCATATGTTGAGACAGAGTCATTGTAAAGCCGAAAGTCAACTACCACAATAGGGTAAAGCTCCCGGACAACTACAATGCCCTTTGGTGTGGAGAACCTAAACAGGATTCCACTCCCGCTCACCCAACACATAACCACAAGTTTCTTTTTCAACACACACACACACACACACACAACCTCCTGCGACTCAGAGCTAACACACGCCAAAGTACTAAGTCAAGAGAGGTCCCATATCCCCCTCGTGTGGTTAGCACGCAATAAACACTTGGCTTAGTGACACAAGTAACTCGGTCCTTGTTGACCCGGGCACCATTCCAGTCACACCATAAGATCACACCATCAACCATTGTGCCCAAGTCTCAAACATTTCATTTTCAGTTTTTGACTTTACAAAGTAACAAAGCACCAAGTGCTGAGCATAATGATAATAATAATTTTGTGAGATCAAAGTTATCGACTAAGTCGATAATCGCCCAATTCCACCGGTAGCTAAGCATTTCTAAGCAT
Organism: Phyllostachys edulis; assembly: GCA_036346405.1. Lineage (NCBI taxonomy): Eukaryota > Viridiplantae > Streptophyta > Magnoliopsida > Poales > Poaceae > Phyllostachys > Phyllostachys edulis. The sequence continues at coordinate 77,149,097 of CM070550.1, read as the reverse complement.
GACACCGTAAAGACAATAAAAGAGCATAATTCAACCACTGGGCTCTAATTCACCGGGGAGATTAATACCTTAAGTTTAGTGGCAGGGGATGAATAATTTAAGGGCAACCATGCAATGGGATTAGCTACCTCTAATCGAAAAAATTAACTTTGACACAAAAGCATGCATACATACAATTTGTAAACAAAGTATTAGACTTTGAAAGTAATGGAATTATTATGATCAAACTACTTGCCTTACTGGAGTTGCTCAGTTTGCGGCAAAGGAGCACTTTCGTTATCAACGGACTCGTCGACACCTAACGAAAAGAACCGATAAGAATGAAGAACACCGAAAAGACTCAAAAACCAAAGTCAACCAAAATCCATGAAATTTACACAGTAGGTAGAGCATGATTTTTAAGGAATTTAGCAACAAGAACCAATCGAATTGGATACTCGATGCTAAAGTTATGGCCAAAACAAATTCAGCCGGCTGGAAAATGCTGAAATATTCAAATCGGTTACTGTTCATCCGAATTTAATTCTTTAGCACAATTTCCCAAAGAGGTGTTGCACCTGAAAGCACCTTATGAGATGAACAACACAATTTGATTCATCTCATTTGGAGCTAGGATGCATTTTCTATGATTTTTCAAAGACATGCAAAAGAGCACAAATAAAATGCAACCACAAGAGCTTTAAAAATAGTGGCATGCCTAAAACCTATTCTACAATTAATCACACTAATAGAGAAAGCCAACAAACTTTGTTTCACCCAAAAAGGATCCACAGAGAATTACTTATGAAAATTTCAAGTTAAATGCAATTTTTAGAGCAACAATTAAAGCCTATATCTAAACAATTTTACTAAACCATTTTCTAGAGCCGAACCAAGCTTCCAACCATTTTTAGATTAAAGCTTAGTTCAAACCAGAGCTAACAAATTTTGAATCAACTAAAACGGAGCTAAAACGAATTAATTAAGCTATTTTGAAGTTTAATACCTTTTTCAGTTCGCAAATAAATCTCTCGGGAATTTCCTAAAACGAATTCAAGCGGAAAAGCCTGGGCCGTGGATTTTGGATCCAACGGCCCGAACTAACTGGCCAAATGTGAGCGTGCCCGCGCGAAACCGACGAACGTGGACCGTTGAGATTGAATCCAACAGCCCAGATTAAATCTGACGCGGGCGCGTTTGAACGCGCGCGCGTGAAAGATCCCGCGAAGGTGGACCATAGGTCTTGAGATGGACGGCTCACAATGAACGCAACACAGTGCGCGCGCACAGCCACGCGAATCTCAGCCACAGATCAAGAAACGGACGGCCCACAGCTAACACGACGCTGCTCACGCGCACAGCACAGGCTTAAGTGCGCGGGCCCACCCATCGGCGGCTCATTAGCCGTTTAGGACAGCCATTAACTGCGCTAACCACTCATTAGCAGTTAATGACGTGATTTTTTCTAAATGACGCCGCTACAGTGTGCCAGCGCGTCCGACAAAACCCGAGCGCACTCCACGGCTCACCGCCAGCGACTCCGGCCACGGTGGTGAAAACCAAGGGCATGCTCAGGTTTGCAATAGTCTTGCGCACACACTGGGACCACTCATTGCGACTGAGCCAGCCTAGAACGGCGGCGAGCCAGAGAGGAACGGCAAAGCCAGCATGGCCAAAAGACAAGCAGCGAATGGAGCTCCGCAACAGTTCAAGTAAGCGGTGCCCGAGCCTCTAGGGACTACCAAGAAGCTACCTGAGGGCAGGGAAGGCAAGGGGGAGGCCGGAGCTGCTTCGGCGACGAAGACCAGATCCAGCTCTGAGGAAGACGAAGTGGAGATGGCAGCCTGAGCAAGACCGGGTCATCAGATTAGCTTCAACATAGCTCAAGGAAGGTCCATGAGCAAGCAATTGAAGAGAGGAGGTGCTTACCGGCGTTGGGGAAGAAAGGGGGCAAATCGGCCGAAGGAGATCCAAAACCCAATTCAAGCCATTCCTGTGAATGCAAACCCAAATTAAGTTAGGGGATTTGATTAAGGTGGAGAGGGGCGCGAAGTGACATGAACAGAAGTGAAAAAGAACCCTTGGAGCACCGGGACGACGAAGCTTGCTCCACGGCCGACAATGGCGGTTTGGGCTCTCGGGTGTTTGAGCTCACTCGAGCAAAGGGGGAGCTAGGTGAGGTTACAAGGGTGCTAAAGAGAGGCAGAGGAGGAGCTCGAGGGCTTCTTAAAGATGGAGAGCAAAGGAAAGAGCGGAGGCAACGCTCAAGGGTGAGCTCGGTCCAGCGCTGCCATGGACGCACTGAGGAGATGGGAGCAGGTGACGACCACAACTTCAGGGGCGAAAGGCTGATGCGCATTGAATGCTCCGAGCCTAAAGACGCTGCTGGAGGGGACACGACGCAATTGCTTCACCCACGCCCTACCATGGAGATCAATCACGAGCGATCGATCGAGGTTGTCGAAGAACAGGCGCGGCGCAGGCCCACCAGCAGAGACACAGCGGCGACGCGGCTCGAGCCGGAACAGCGATGAGCGGGTTGAGTCGAACCAACATGCACGGGCATGATTGCGATGGTTGGATCACGATCCAACGGCTCACACGCGATCGAGGTCGAGCAGCTCCCCGCGTACGAGGGCGATACGATGGAGATCCGACGGCTCACAACGCTCGCGCCAAAGCGACCGAGGAAGGTGCGGTTAGGCGGTTGGGTTCGACCGAGACGGGGTCGGGGTCAGACCCAAGGAACAGTGCACAGATAGGGTTTGAATTTGAAGCTGAGTTTGGAAGAATTTTTAAAGGTAGTAAACTAACTCCAAAAATTCTGAAATTTTGATTGGAGGTTCCTTACTCTAGGATTAACCTTACATAAAATTTCCAAATTTTTTTATGCATAGAATTTTTCTCAAGAAATTCCTCAAGTCTTGTTCTAGGGTTTGACCAAGAGTCAAATTGGTTTGACTTGCCTCCAAAAATTATCAATAAATTTCTAAAAATTATGAAATTTTTTAGAGTAGTCACACAGCAGCCCTAGAACCAAGGAAAAAAATTTCCGGGGATAGAACACAAGATTCTTGACAAGGGTTGAAAAGAGGGTTCATGACTTTAGTCAATTGGAGGTTTAGGTTTTTGAATTCCACAATTCCTTTACAAGAATTACAGAAAAGTTCAAAAACTTCAAGATGCAAGAAAAGTTTTAATTTCTACTCATTTTCTTACATTTGAAACACACACCCAGATTTGGGATGTTACATTCCCCGACCAGGGTATCTCCGATTGTGGGTTCCCTAGCCATATTTTCCCTTACAAGGGCATCTGTGGTCAGGTCCTCCCCAAGTGGAGTTTCTTGAACCTCTTCGAGTTGCACGGTTCTCCCACTCGCCCTTCTCGAGAGAATCTCTTTCTCTAGAAAGATACTGTTTCGAGCGATAAATATTTTGCCCTCTTCTCGGTTGTCAAAGTAATATCCTTTGGTTTCCCTAGGATATCCTATAAAGAAGCATTTATCTGACTTGTGTATGAGTTTATCAGACGTCAAACGTTTAACATAGACATCACATCCCCAAATCTTTAGAAAAGACAAACTAGGACTCTTCTCAGTCCACATCTCATATAGTGTCTTATCTACTGATTTAGATGGTACCCTATTTAAGGTGAAAGTTGCAGTTTCTAGAGCGTAACCCCAAAAAGACAATGGCAGATCCGATTGGCTCATCATCGACCAAACCATGTCCAACAAGATCCGATTACGCCGCTCGGACACCCCATTCCACTACGAAGTGCCCGGTGGTGTAAGCTGTGGGACAATTCCATCACTACCAGAATCTGTTACTTTCCCAAGTGCCTGAAACACTCGGGAAAGTCCCTAAAACACTCGGGAAATTAATTCTCGAAGATCAGCCGTCGGGAAAAAACACTCGGGATAGTTTAGTCGGGGTAATAACAGATTTTCCGAGTGTTCCGAGATTTACACTCAGAAAAGTAGGGAAATTGTCCTGAGTGTATATCAACTACACTCAGGAAATCTAGCCACGTGGCAACCCAGCACACATGGAGATTCATGATTTTCCCGAATATTTGTCAACTAAGGACACTCGGGAAATACCTGAACAGTATATGCACCAATTTTGTACTTACAATGCATTTCATTTTAAACCAGATTCAGACTGACAGGAAACTCGGCAATCAAATAAAGTATATATTCCACATCAAGAAAAATACCACCAATTAGGCACAAATCATTACATATATAGATTCGACAACATTAACATAATGTTTGAGTTCGCAATACAACATTCACATATATAGATCGGACATCCACAATATATTCGAGTTCAATTTCGAAAAGCTAGGCAGAATGCATGATACATATAACAGTTCCAAGTAGTTCACGGAGTGAATGCTTGGTACACCAATTGCCGAGGTGCATGAGTTAACCTTCAACTTGACACTCCCAATGCTCAACTGCAAAGATGATGACCATGGATCAGTTATTAACTCAACAGAGTGAAATCATTACTCTATTTCATATTTGTATAATCAACTATAGTACCACCACACATAACAACATCTTTAAAGGTAAATTGCTTTCGGTGTCGGCTCAATTAGCTTTATTAACCAATATGTAATAATTTATTTTCATGATGCCAAACATTTCAGCAAGTGGTTAACACATGCTTTTCATACACATGTAGCAGCATATCTCCAACAAGAAAACAAGAACACAATGACAATAGAGGTGACAAAGCTGACATCAGTAAATTGATATTAGTAAGCTTTAACTGAGAAAATCATAAAAATGATTTTATGTTATATTATATATTAATAAACTAAATTGATTTTATGAGTTTCAGGTACAAACGAACAAAGCAAGCACGCTTTCATAAACTTCAAGCAAATAGGAGAGGGGTAAGACAACAACTTAGTGTAAAATAGAGAACAAAAATAACACATACTGACATACGTTGCACTAGTATAGTGGGAATCAAATAAAGTTCATTAACTACAGGGTGGAAACGAACCTCTATTCCACCAACTTTAATGTTGACTCCAACAGCTTCAAAGGGGCTAACAACTAGTTTTGCTCCTATACCAACAATAATCTGCATTTACAATGTATTATATTGTATTGTTAAAACAACAAAAAAACATAATTGGTATACTGGTTTACCAATGCTTAGGGCTTTGATTGTTAGTCCAGTATATTAGATAACCATAAACCATAGGACAACACCTGTCACTGTTAGAGCATCTAAATCAACTTCTCAAGGGTTAAGTAGTTTATACGCAAATATGCATGCTTGTCATTGCCAACATACTTCCAAGTGAAATTAAGTGGTTCTGGACTTTCCATTAAACAATCCAATCTAGTAAGCATTTTCAAAAGGACTCAAACCAAACGTAGGAACCCAAATGCAGGTATCTTGATGACATTCATTCTTTAGGATGTGAATACTGCAGCATAAAAACATTTTAAGGAAACAAAGAGCGAATCAGACGGTTTCAACAATGTAACCATCTTTAAGTACTACAGAAGACACCCTTCCATCAGATCCAGCTTCAAGTTTGTCAATAAGAGCTCCCTGGTTACCACAAACATACACTCAATAGATTGAAAAAATCAAGACAAGCAAATGAAGTTAACTAGATTGGATTTTAAATGAAAGTAACAAGGCATTAACAGTCTAGCAACACTACAGACTTCAAAAAAAAAATTAAAGTATAACCTAAAATTCTTGCAAGAGAGAGTATAAAAGAACAACAAATGTTTAGCATGATTTACCCATCATCCGTTATAAATGTAATAATTTTTTTGCAAAGATAGTTACATTATATACTACCAACAAATCAAGTCAATAAAAGGTTTTGGAAAATAAGAGAGAAGATGAACCTGTCTACATCTGGAATGCACTTGTTGCATGAGGAGTATCATTTTTTTCTTTCAAAATGTGCCTTAAGATTCTCTTCCTCAAATGGTCCTTGAAGTTGCTGGAACAACTGCCTCGCACTACCCTCGATGGGCAAATGAATACCAATGTTAGAGAATCAAAATCTATACGCATGTGCTCGATAAAAGAATTGCTATCGCAATGTTGTTGATGAAAGCCGCACTCAATTGAAAAGGAAAGTATTGCAGGACTAAATAGAAGGTTCAACATCACATTTGTGTGAGTTGCACCCCACATACACACCAAGCAAAGAAAAGCTACAAAAAGTTAATGGAAGAGCATACCTTTGGAATGTCGGGTATTGTGAAAAGATAGTGTTGAGATGAACCGTAGTCTTCGTGATGTTAGCACCATCACGTAACTTTTATCCACAAGAAACTTATGGCGCTCCTTGCATTCTTTAGGTTGTCTATATACGCATCAATAGATAGGATATGATGAAACTAAAAATTAATTCTAGAACACAGGATTGGAAATAAATCAAAGTTCACACTACATGTTCAAACGATGTGATAAGAACATAAAACATAGCAAAAGATTTTGAACGACGTGCATCCTTTTGCGCTTCTCAAGAAAAATCTACCAATCCTTCCAGATCGATTACATCTGCACTCTAAATTTCAACTATATGAAATGTGTGAGTAGCATCTATCGTGTTCCCTATAAATGCATGTAACATCGTGGCATGGTAATCGACAAAAAAGAAATTTCTTCCTAAACTTTAGACCATAGAGGAGGGGGCTATGACATATGAACCCCTTTTTCCCCGTATAGAAATGCATCGGTTCCACCAATAAAAGAATGTCCATAAAAAGGTCTAGGTGGCAGTAAAAATAGGAAAGGAAACATAAAAAAAAAGGAGTAAGCAACATAATATATTACTCCATAGGCATCATGTCGGGACCCAAAAATACGATTTTGGACCCTCTGTGTATAATGCACTAATCTAGGATCACGCTAGTGCACACGGTGTCAACAAAGATGGATATCGATCCACACAAGCGTTTAATAACATAAATGAATAATTTGATTAAGAAATAAGGGTTTTGACCTTACGATCGAGTTTACATTTATTAAGCCACGCAGGGCTAACAGAGTAATAAATAGCGCAGTAAATGAACGGCAATGCAAGATCCCATCAATTCACCACAGCAACCGATCGATCAAGACCCTACGATCAAGCACCTTCGATTAACTCCTCCTCGAATGCTGGTGAACACTCCTCCTCTTCTATTGCATGTTTTACAACAAGCATGAGTACACAACCATAATCGCAAGCCATACCACAGAAATGCAATTATACATGCAGGCCTATTACAAAGGAATGGCAATCTGTGGTTCTTTTGCAGAAATGCAACATTTGCAATTGAATACAAATAATAGATTGAAAGCATAAGTAAAACAAATAGACAATAATAATTTAACAGTTTGATTTCACAAAGACACACAGCCTAAACAGATTATTCACATAGCCATATGATTTAGATCACACAACTCCCTTCCCACACATTTCATGAAGATCTACCCCTCGAGTGAAATCCTCGAAAGATATCCATAATCATGACGCGCTATTCGAATAGATTGATTAACACTCTGCAGAGGTTGTACACTTTACCCACAAGATACAACTAGTGTTGTAAGCACTAATCATAACAAAGCGTTTCAGAAACTTCATCTTAATATTGACACCCCCGATGTGCTTACGTCATACCAAACTATATATAGTGGATGGTACGACACACACTGTTGGACAGGGAAGCGGCGAACCGTCCCGTGATGCGACTACAAGGTAGCACACACCTCCACCCTTTTCACAAAGCCTAACCTACTGCCTGAGCAATCAATGTCAAGAATTCATATCTTACTAAGCTAGGCCCGTCCCATAGCAGGCATGTGGTCGTACAGAAGGGCTCAGTTCAATGGCGCACAAAGTTCAGTCCTTAATTGACCAAGGCAAGACTTTCAAATTATAACTAAGACACACAGATTATTTTAACACACAGATTCATATTCCCATATCACATAGCCACCATGTCACACAGTTCCCACCACTTGCCTCAGTCTAAACCTTTTACCACCCAGTTGGTTAAGTGCAACACATACCAAAATAGCACATAGTACACACAGATTATCACAAGTTCCATAGTCACTTAGTCAAGTTGATAATTGCAGCTTTACATAAACAGATGATTCGTGGCATGGCTAAGCAATCTAATCGCATCTAACCAACCCACGTTGGTGCTACAATATTACCAACTAAAATACCAACTAGGGTGACAAAGGATTAAGACATATCAATTATACAAGGAAGGTATAACAATTTGGATCATTAACTAGACCCAAAAGCATTTAAATAATTATTTGAATTAAATGCAATAATTTGAAGTAAAATAACTTTTGTTAAACTGGGAGTCAAGATGGTCAAAGGTATAGCTTGCCTTGGAAAAGGTCTAGAAATTGATCTTGGTCTTGAAGTGCTCCTTCTTCTTCAAATCTTCCAAAAGTGTCGAAGTCTACTCGCAAACGAAGCAAACAAACTAACTAAATAAATAATAGAAGCAAAACAACTCCAAAAATTAAATAAAAATCTCCAATAAATAGATCTTGAATTTATAGGAATTTAGAAATTTGAATGGACTGATTTGGAGTTCGGATGCAAACGATATGAGCTTTGGAAGTTTGAATCTAAAAGAAATACCCAAATTTGGATATTTGGAATGAACCGAATTATTCTTCAAAGGAAAAATCTGAATTAATGCGCAAGGATGACGTCAGCGGGGAACCACCGGGAATTAAAGGAAATAAATAAAAACCTGACGTGTGGGGCCCACATGTCAGTGACTTGGCTCACGGTGAACTCAGTTCACCGAGCCTCGAGACTGGGGTTGGCTGGGCCTGCCACGCAGGCACACACGTGGCGCACACGCGGGAGCCAACTAGCTGACACGCAGGCAAAGGAAGGGAGGTGGCAGCTGACATGGACTCCACGTCGGACCCGACGGCAACGGCGGCTTTGGACCCGATGGTCATTTGGCGAATAAAGGGCTCTCGCCGAAATGGGTGGTACAGCGTAGTTCCGGTTATTGCGCACCTGTTGATGCAATTTTGGGTGGTCGAGGACGTCTGTGGCGACCGGCGGCGAGCTTGAGGCGGCGGGGTAGTCTCGGGTTTTGTCGGACGACGGCTCCGACGCTGCTCCGGTGACACGAAGAGGTCCAAGGGGTGGCTCTCGTGACGGTGGACTCAACAATGTGCTCGACAACGACGCGGCAGTGGAGACGGCGGCGCAATTCGACGAAGACGAAGCTCGGCCGAAAACCCTAGATGGGAAAATGCGACGACGCTAGGGCTCGGGAGAGGCAATTGGGTGAGGGGTTTTGGAAAGGGTGGAAGGGTGATGCTCGGGGACTATTTATAGGCGTCAGGGATGGCCAGGGCGGCGTAACGGCGATGGAGACCGAATCAACCCAGAAAAAAAAACGCGACGGAATCAATTCGAATTTGAATCGAGGCGGTGCGGGAGAGATAAGGCTTCTAGAAGGCGTCGTCCGCGCGAAGAATCGGGGCTGTTTGCGATTTTGTCGGACGAGCTCGGCGAAAAAACATGGTGCACGTGGGCGCTGCATCGCGCGAGGAAGAACCGAGGAAGACGACGACCACAGTGGCCCCACCTGACAGCAGGATGCGGAGACGCGTGCGTGGGCTGCCGTGTTGATCCAACCGCACGATTTCAATCGGACGGCCACAACTGAATGGCGGGTTGGGCTACGCGAGGGAACAGGCCGAGAGACGGGATTCGGCCCAGGACTTAATTGAGATTAATAAATAGATTTTCTATTGTATAAAATACCAGAAATTCCAAATGGCAAAAGAAATTAGCAAATGAACTTGGAAAAATTCTAGAAACATCTAGAAAATATATCCAAATACATAGAATCCAAATAAAATAGTTTTGACCATTGTTGATGTTGACTTTAGTCATATTAAATTGTTTTGACTCTCAGGGTCCAATATTAAGCTTTTGAATTAAATTCAAATAAATCCAAATGGTGAATTTTCTCCCTACTAACTATTCAAAGGATTTTTAAAGCTCTGAAAATTAGGATGTTACAAACCTCCCCCCTTAAAGGAATCTCGACCCGAGATTCAGGCTAGCTGGAGAAAAAGCTAGGGAACTCGGTTTTCAACTCTTCTTCACGCTCCCACGTTGCTTCACCTTCTGAGTGGTTGCTCCACTGCACTTTGCAAAAACGAACTGTCTTGCTTCTGGTCTGACGCTCTGCTTCATCCAAAATCTTGACTGGCTGCTCTTTGTAGGTGAGGTCTTCTTTCAGTTCAATTGACTCCAACGGGGCTTATTCTTTTGGCACACGAAGACACTTCTTCAACTGAGAGACATGAAAGACATCATGTACTCCTGCTAGCGACTGCGGCAGCTCCAATTGATAAGGCACTTCTCCACGGCGATCCAAAATCTTGAACGGACCAACATATCGAGGGGCAAGCTTCCCTTTGGCATGAAACCTTTTCACACCTCTGAGGGGCGTAACTCGAAGATAAACAAAGTCCTTTGGCTCGAAACTGAGATAACGACAACAATTATCGGCATAACTCTTCTGCCTCGACTGAGCTATCTTTAATCTCTCTCTGATCATAGACACTTGCTCTTCTGCTTCTTGAATAATATCTGGACCAAAAACCGAACGTTCAACTGTTTCTGACCAATTCAACGGGGTTCTGCAGGCACGACCATACAAAGCTTCAAACGATGACATTTGCAGACTGGCTTGATGACTGTTGTTGTACGAGAATTCTGCATATAGCAAACTCTTATCCCAGCGGGTAGCATTAGCTAGAGCATAGGTTCTCAACATATTCTCCAATATCTGATTAACTCTTTCAGTCTGTCCATCTGTCTGGGGGTGATATGCACTACTGAAATTCAGGTGAGTCCCTAAGGCTTCATGCAAACTCTGCCAAAAATGGGAGGTGAACTGAGATCCTCGATCTGACACTATTTTCTTAGGCACACCATGCAAACTAACAATCCTTGACATATACAGCTCTGCCAGACGATCTCCTGAGTACGTGGTTTTGACTGGCAAGAAATGGGCAACTTTAGTCAGACGATCCACTATTACCCAAATCGAATCATAACTCGATTGAGTCTTGGGTAATCCGGTAATGAAATCCATTCCGATTTCTTCCCACTTCCACTCTGGAATCTTCAAGGGTTGCAACAGACTGCCTGGTCTCGATGTTCTCGCTTTGACTTTTCGACACACGCCGCACAAGGCAACGAACTCGCGACGCCTCGCTTCAAATTTGGCCACCAAAACTTATTCTTAACATCCTGATACATCTTAGTACTACCAAGGTGAATCGAATACTTTGAGTCATGGGCCTCCTTCAAAATTAGCTGTCTCAAACCATCAATATCTAGCACGCAGATACGTCCATTGATCCACAGTATATCTTGATCATCTGCTGTGAAGTCTTTGAACTTTCCTTCTGCCATCTTCTTCTTTATGTCTAAAAACTCTGAATCCTTTGGTTGAGCTTCACGAATCTGCTTCTCCAAAGTAGACTGCACTTCCAGATTAGCCACAAATCCTTCAGATACCACTTCTAGCTTCACTCGAATTCCTCTTGAAGTTTCGAACAAACCTCTTTACTTCCATCGCATTGCAAGAGCTCTTGCGGTTCAAAGCATCCGCAACTACGCTGGCTTTTATCGATGGTAATGGATTCCAAGATTATAATCCTTTATCAACTCTAGCCATCTTCTCTGCCTCATATTCAGATCCGATCGAGTGAAAATATATTTCGTGCTCTTATGATCTCAGGTAAATCTCGCAATGACATCGATGAGGTAATGATGCTAAATCTTTAAAGCATGCACTATCGCAGCCTAATTTGAGATCATGGGTAGGGTAATTTCTTCATGAGGCCTTAATCGCCTTTGACGATAAACAGCGGCTCTTCCTTCTTGCATCAGACACAACCTAATCCTTGACGCCAAGCATCACAATAGATATCAAAATCCTTGTAATATCCGCAAAATCAAGATCGCTGAAGTCAAATGCTTCTTCAATTCTCAAAACTTTCTTCACAAGTCAGTCCAAGTGAACTTCTTTCTTTCTTCAACAATTGCGTAAGAGCCTTAGCAATCGATGAGAATCCTTCAATGAAACAGCGATAATATCCGGTCAATCCTAAGAAACTGCAAATCTGAGTGACAGTCTTGGGCTGTCCCCAATGCAACACTGCTTTCACTTTACCGGGGTCAACTGCTACTCCTGCGGTTGTCATCACATGACCATGAAAATCAACTTCCTTCTTCCAGAAATCACACTTGCTAAACTTGGCATACAACTGATGCTCTCTGAGCTTCTCTAGGATTAATCTCAAATGTTCATCATGTTCTTCTTCTGACTTGGATTAAACCAAAATGTCATCAATAAACACAACTACAAACTTATCCAAATATTCCATGAATACTTTATTCATCATGTTCATGAAATAGGCAGGGGCATTAGTCAGGCCAAAGGACATGACTAAGAACTCATAATGTCCGTACCGCGTCGAGAAAGCAGTCTTAGATATATCCTTAGGACAAATCTTTAACTGATAGTAACCTAATCGCAAATCGATCTTCGAGAACACTCCGGCTCCCTTCATCTGATCAAACAAATCATCTATCCGGGGCAATGGGTACTTATTCTTGATGGTGACTTCATTGAGAGATTGGTAGTCGATGCACATTCTCATGCTTCCATCCTTCTTCCTGATGAACAAGACTGGTGCTCCCCATAGTGACAAACTAGGCCACACAAAACCTTTCTCCAAAAGTTCTTCTATTTGCTTCTTCATTTCTACTAACCCATCGGCTGACATCCGATAAGGTCTCTTCGAGATTGGTGCTATTCCTGGCACTAGATCGATGACAAACTCGATGTCATGGTCTGGTGGCATCCCTGGTAACTCTTCCAGAAACACATCTGGATACTCTCTGACAATAGACACATCTTCCAAAGCCACGGTCTTCAGGCTATTGACTAGCAGATGTCCCTTACATACTGAGGTAGCTAGAAACTCTACCTTGTTTCCTTTGGTATCCTCGATTGTAACGGCTCTTCGGTCACAATCTAGCACGACTTTGTGCTTGGTTAACTAATCCATGCCAAGAATGACATCTATGGTTTGGGTGTCTAGAACAATTAGGTTAGCTAGAAACTCAACTCCAGCTATGAGTAACTTAGCCCCTAAACAACCCACTTTAGAACTTAGCTCTGCTCCAAGCGACTGGACTAACAAAGTATGCTTAAGATGCATAACTTTCAATTTATTCTTAGTTGCAAAAACTCCAGAAACAAACGAATGCGAAGCTCCAGAATCAAACAGAACTGATGCATGTACTGAATTTACTAGGAACTTACCCAGTACGACATCCCATGCTTCCTGGGCTCCTTCCAGAGTGACGTGATTAACATGACCTCTGACAACTGACTGAGGCACTCCTCCTGGTTGACTGTTTCCCTAAGAAACTCCTTGGTTGCTCTGCACTGGGGTCTTGGCAGGTGTTGCTCCAAGGTTGAAGCAGACTGGAGTGATTGTTCCCTTCTGAGGGCACTGATTGGCGAAATGCCCTGGTTGACGACAACTGTAACACACTCTTGGTTCATTATGCTGGTTGTTCCCTTGGGTGGGGTTGACTGGTGTTGAGTTGCAAAAATTCTGAACAGTTGGACGAGGTGCTGAAGGCGGTGCAGGTGTCCTGAAAGAACTCTGCGGCTGGAAACAATCTTGCTCTCTAATGTTGTGGCTGGTGGCTTCCCTGCTGAACCATCCTCCGCTTGCGGTGATCCTCCAGTTCCTTGCGTTTGCCTTCATAACCAACGGCCTGTTAATCAATTCCTGGAAATCTAGGAAAGTGTGGGCAAGCAGATTGACCTGTAGTCCTGAGTTCAATCCCTTCAAGAAACGACTCTGACGAGCCTTGTCAGTAGCGACGTCCTCTGCAGCATAGCGAGCTAGCTGAGAAAACTTATTCAGATAATCAGTCACTAACATAGCTCCTTGCTTAAGAGCACGGAACTCATCTTTCTTTAAATCCATGATCCCTTCAGGTACATGATATCTTGGCGAAAGGTCATGGAGAATTCTTCCCAAGTGATATTCTGCGGTGCCTCATGCGCTGTGCAAAAATTCTCCCACTACTCGGCAGCTATGCCCTCCATCTGATGAGTGGCATACAAAACTTTCTCGTGATCGCTGCATTAAGTGATTAGTAGCTTCCTAGCTTTCAATTACGCGAAGCCAATCATCAGCTTCTACTGGCGAGACATGTCCAGAGAAAGTTGGCGGACGGGTCCTCATGAATTCAGCCAACTTGGATGGTCCCTGGTGACCATGAGCGGCTGGGGCTCCTCCATGATGATTGTTGTTGTTGTTGTTGTTGTTGTTGTTGTTGTTGTTGTTGTTGTTGTTGTTGTTGTTCATAGCCTGCATTTGGTTCATCATGGTATACATCATCTCTGTTATTACCGCCATGAAGGCTCCAAAGTTACGCAAGTCAAGAGGGGTGCTTGGGTGACACTGTTCCTACGGATTTGATCATTTTCTTGGACGACTGGGTCTTTGGATCCACTTGCAAAGAAGCAGTGACGAGTTTGAATCATCTGGTGAAGCTCCATAGGTTAGATAAGATAGCAAGCACAAGATGAGTTAAGAACTAAACAAGGGCAGATTAAACCCAATAAACACAGCTCAAGAAACTCAAATGGAATAACTTTATTATTAGGGTCTTAGCATTGCTGCAACAAATGCCTAAGGGCCTTTGCAGCTCACACTTGCACACAAGGAAATAAGGTGAACCTAAGCACACAAGCTACCGCCTAAAGGGCGACTCTCTTAAACTTGAACTGGCTATGCCTGACTAAACTGGAACTTAAATGAACTAGTCAAGAAAGCCTCCACTGCCACGGCGGCGCTCACCGCTTTGTAGAACTTGGAAGTGAGCCGCATCCTCGCTGAATCGGTCTCGATGCCCGGATCGGTGCAAGCAGAGAGCAGCGGTTGGTGCAAGCTCACCGCTCCTCATTGTTGCAGACCTCTGCTTGGTCCCCCGGGCAGGTAGCCTCACGATCCTCCGAACCTCCTCTCGATCTTCTTCGATCCTCCGGATCTTCTTCTTGATCATCTTCGCTCATGCCGACCGAGAGAGCTTGCTCTAGGACGATGATCCTTTCTCGGCTTCTTCCCAGCCTCGAGGGCGACTCCGGCTCGGTGGCGACTAACTCCAGCCGACTACCGAAAGCGGCTATGAATCGAAAGCAAGGTGCACCACCGTGGCGTTGCCTTCCCTATTTGTAGACGGAAAGTGAGCAGATAGCTCCACTGAAGAAGATCTAGGATGGTAGTGGAAGACGGTGCTCTGCAGCTCTTGCGCGTAGACGTTGCAGACTCGGAGGATGGCCAGGCGTGACGACTCCTGGATTCCTTGCGTAAAAGTGATCCTCTTGACTGAGATGTCCAACTACCGGTGGTTTCTAGTGTTACTCCGGCGAGATCGTCGGACACGCACCACACCACAATCTTGCTCGTTGACTATGTACTCGCCGCCACTCAAGACATTGGGCGCGAAGCCTCAAGCGCTTGGCAAGACTTTCCACACTCAAGCAAGTCCTCCATTGCGATCTCCGAAGGTCTGAAGGTAAGGTATCTGTCAAGATAGACAAGAGGTAGGAACCAAGTTAAAACAGCAAGGAGAGGAAAAAAATTCTAGCAATAGATGAGTCAAGAAAGATATGAGAGGAGTTAAACAATTCATTTAGTCTTTCAAGTTAATTTTTCTTTTAGAAAATAATTTGGACACTCAAACGGCCGATCTAACTAAGGTCTAGACCTATAGTTAGTATGGCTCTGATACCACCTCTGTCGGGACCCAAAAATACGATTTTGGACCCTCTGTGTATAATGCACTAGTTCAGGATCACGCTAGTACACACGGTGTCAACAAAGATGGATATCGATCCACACAAGCATTTAATAACATAAACGAATAATTTGATTAACAAATAAGGGTTTTGACCTTACAGTCGTGTTTACATTTATTAAGCCACACAGGCTAACAGAGTAATAAATAGCGCAGTAAATGAAATGGCAATGCAGATCCCATCAATTCACCACAGCAACCGATCGATCAAGACCCTACGATCAAGCACCTTCGATGAACTCCTCCTCGAATGTTTGGCGAAGACTCCTCCTCTTCTCTGTATGTTTTACAACAAGCATGAGTACACAACCGATTCGCAGTAAGCCATACCACGTAAATGCAATTATACATGCAGCCTATTACAAAAGAATGGCAATCTGTGGTTTTTTTTTTTGCAGAAATGCAACATTTGCAATTGAATACAAATAATAGATTGAAAGTATAAGTAAAACAAATAGACAATAATAATTTAACAGTTTGATTTCATAAAGACACACAGCCTAAACAGATTATTCACATAGCCATATGATTTAGATCACACAGCTCCCTTTCCACACATTTCAAGAAGATCTACCCCTCGTGTGAAATCCCTGAGCATGTCTATGACCACGGACGCGGCTATTCGAATAGATTGATTAACACTCTGCAGAGGTTGTACACTTTACTCACAAGATACAACTAGTGTTGCAAGCACTAATCATAACAAAGCGTTTCAGAAACTTCATCTTAATATTGACACCCCCGATGTGCTTACGTCATACCAAACTATACACAGTGGATGGTACGACACACACCGTTGGACAGGGAAGTGGCGAACCGTCCTGCGATGCGACTACATGGTAGCACACACCTCCACCCTTTTCACAAAGCCTAACCTACTGCTTGAGCAATCAATGTCAAGAATTCGTATCTTACTAAGCCGCACTCCGCCCCATAACAGTATGTGGTCGCATGTAAGGGCTCGCCTCAATGGCGCACAAAGTTCAAATCCTTAATTGACCAAGGCAAGACTTCCAAATTATAACTAAGGCACACAGATTATTTTGACACACAGATTCATATTCCCATATCACATAGCCACCATGTCACACAGTTCCCACCACTTGCCTCAGTCTAAACCTTTTACCACCCAGTTGGTTAAGTGCAACACATACCATAATAGCACATAGTACACACAGATTATCACAAGTTGCATAATCACTTAGTCAAGTTGATAATTGCAGCTTTACATAAACAGATGATTCGTGGCATGGCTAAGCAATCTAATCGCATCTAACCAACCCACGTTGGTGCTACAATATTACCAACTAAAATACCAACTAGGGTGACAAAGGATTAAGACATATCAATTATACAAGGAAGGTATAACAATTTGGATGATTAACTATACCCAAAAGTATTTAAATAATTATTTGACTTAAATGGAATAATTTGAAGTAAAATAACTTTTGGCAAACTAGGAGTCAAGATGGTCAAAGGTATAGCTTGCCTTGGAAAAGGTCTAGAAATTGATCTTGGTCTTCAAGTGCTCCTTCTTCAAATCTTCCGTATGTCAAGTCTACTCGCAAACGAAGCAAACAAACAAACTAAATAAATAATAGAAGCAAAACAACTCCAAAAATTAAATAAAAATCTCCAATAAATAGATCTTGAATTTATAGGAATTTAGAAATTTGAATGGACTGATTTGGAGTTTGGATGCAAAAGATATAGGCTTTGGAAGTTTGAATCTAAAAGAAATACCCAAATCTGGATATTTGGAATTAACCGAATTATTCTTCAAAGGAAAAATCTGAATTAATGCGCAAGGCTGACGTCAGCGGGGAACCTCCGGGAATTAAAGGAAATAAATAAAAACCTAACGTGTGGGGCCCACATGTCAGTGACTTGGCTCACGGTGAACTCAGTTCACCGAGCCTTGGGACTGGGGTTGGCTGGGCCTGCCACACAGGCACACACGTGGCGCATACATGGGCGCCAACTGGCTGACACGCAGGCAAAGGAAGGGAGGTGGCAGCTGACGTAGACTCCACGTCGGACCCGACGGCAACGGCGGCTCTGGACCCGATGGTCGCCGGCGAACGGCGGCTCCTCGCCGAAAATGGGTGGTACAGGCGTGTAGCCCAGGTTATTGCGCACCTGTTGATGCAATTCCGGGTGGTCAAGGACGTCAGTGGCGGCCGGTGGCGAGCTTGAGGCAGCGGGGTAGTCTCGTGTTTTGTCGGATGACGGCTCCGGCATTGCTCCGGTGACACGAAGAGGTCCAAGGGGTGGCTCTCGTGACGGCGGACTCCACGGTGTGCTCGACGACGATGCGGCGGCGGAGATGGCGGCGCAATTCGATGAAGACAAAGCTCGGCCGAAAACCCTAGATGGGAAAATGCGCCGGCGCTAGGGCTCGGGAGAGGCAATTGGGTGAGGGGTTTTGGAAAGGGTGGCAGGGCGATGCTCGTGGCCTATTTATAGGCGTCGGGGATGGCCAGGGCAGCGTAACGGCGGCGGAGACCGAATCAACCCGAAAACGAAAACGCGATGGAATAGGGGATAGAGACGGATTCGAAATTCGAATTTGAACCGAGGCGGTGCGGGAGAGATAAGGCTTCTAGAAGGCGTCGTCCGTGCGAAGAATCGGGGCTGTTTGCGATTTTGTCGGACGAGCTCAGCGCAAAAACATGGCGGACGCGGGCGTTGCATCGCGCGAGGAAGAACCGAGGAAGACGACGACCTCGGCGACCCCACCTGACAGCGGGATGCGGAGGCGCGCGCGTGGGCTGTCGTGTTGCTCCAACCGCACGATTTCAATCGGATGGCCACAGCTGAATGGCTAGTTGGGCTGCGCGAGGGAACAGGCCGAGAGACGGGCCGCGCGCAGAGAAAGGAAGCTGGGCCGGATGGAATAGGAATGGGCCGAAGAGAATGATTCGGCCCAGGACTTAACTGAGATTAATAAATAGATTTTCTATTTTGTAAAATACCAGAAATTCCAAATGGCAAAAGAAATTAGCATATGAACTTGGAAAAATTCTAGAAACATCTAGAAAATATATCCAAACACATAGAATCCAAAGAAAATAGTTTTGACCATTGTTTGTAACAATTTTAAAGTTACATTACCAAATTAAAATTAAATAAAATTATTATTTTATTGGATTTTCGAAATTTGAAAGAGTTTGATTGCTTTATTTGAATTTCTGAAGTTTTAAAAGTCAAAATTAAATTTTTATTAAAGTTTTTGAAGTTTTATTTGAGTTAAAGTTGAAAAATAAAAATTAATTAATTTCTAAAATTTTCTCGAGATTTTTTTTTAAAAAAACTATCCCTAATTATTTTAAAGCCAAATAAATTATGTGCAAAAATAAAAGCCAACTTTACATTAGAATTATTTTTATTAAGTTCAAAATAATTCTACTAATTTTATGAATTTTTCTAGAATTTTTGGACTCTATTTGCTATGTTCCAAAAATATTTGATTTAATGCTTACTCCTTATTTCGAAAATAAAAAATAAAAATAAAAATTCTGATCGGATGATCCAAAGCATTCACTTTGAATAGTGGCGATGAACGAGAATTGAATTTAAAAAAAAAAATTTAAAAATATTTTATTCACTTCCCATCGGTCACCCATCATGTTGTGCTCCCAAAGACATGCACACTTAACGTGCTAGCAAATGTATGGGCTGCCAACTCTCCAATTTGGTTTCAAATTAATATACTTTTCCTTTATTTCTTTTATCTCCTCATTTCTTCTCTCTCCTACCTTCTTCTTCCTCACGTAAGTTTCTTCTCTGTGCATATTTCTTTCTTCAATCGTCAAACAACCATGAGCCGCCTCCATGGTCGACCCCACCTCCGCCACTCATCACGCCAAGATCTTCCCCCGCCACCACGCCTCCTCTTCTCTTCTCCCGCTGCTCCAATTGCTACAACCGAGCTTCGAGCTCCATTAATGGTCGCCACCACCTCTCTCCTTTTCTCTTCACTCAAGCCATCAAAATTGATTCCGTCGGGTTAAACGTCTGTGATAACGCCACGCACGCCGCAGCACCATCAATTGCACGATTCATCCACTACATACAATCAATTTAATCGTTGCGTTTCATCTTCAATTGCAACTAAAGTCGCATGCCAGTAGCTCTTCGCATTCCGTCGCTTCGCTTCCTCCGCCCCTATAAAAGGGAGCACGAGGTGCCCTCCTCTCACTCATCCCATTCCCACCACTCACTCCTCCTCTCTCGCTCTCACTCGCCGGAATCGGCATTTCTTCGTCGCCACGACCGAGCTCCTTCCGCCGCCTCTAGCGCTCTCTCTGGTGGAGCCCCGCACCATCGACCACACCAACCGCCTCGGCGTGGTTCACGCGTGCTCCCTCGCCTTCGCGTGAGCACCACTTCCTACATAGCGCCATTTCTTCTTTTCCAATAAGTCGTCAATTTGTAGGTTGAAGGTAATGAACAGTGTTCACTTTTAGTCAATACTTCATTCTTTACACTTGTCCATTTTAATCTTCCAAAATTCGTTCTCTCACATACAAAGTCCAAATCCGTTGATTCCTTCACCTAAATTCATCTAAATTCACCTACTCTTCCCAGTATTTATTTCATAATTTTAGATTTTATTTAATTTTCGTTAATTATTTAGTCCATTTTGCGCTCGTTGTTGCCGTCACCAACCGCGGCGCTTTCCACCCCAACCGAGGCGAAGCGTTGCATTCGCGTTATCCTATTCAAATCGCCGCAAACCTCATCCGCTAACTCCTCTCCGCTTGCCCGCAACGCCGTCCGTCCGCCTCACACCCGCCGATAGTTTTCTCGAATCAAAGCTGCCGCCATCGAAGGTCATCTGGTCAGGTCAGTCTACACCGATGAGTTTGCCTCAACGCGTTCAACGTCGTACTTCCTCGCCTTGGACCTAAAACTCTTTCTTTGTTTCCAGTCATCCAAACCATAATTTCCGATGAATAGTACAATTTTCGGAATTTTATTATTTCATGTAACATTCAACCTTCCGAATTTCGTTCTCCTCATACGAACTCCGATTCCGTCGATTCAACTTCCTAAATTCATAAAAAGTCGATACCTTCCTAGCAGTATTTATGTTATAATTTTTGGATTTTATTTGGATTTTATTTGAATATTATTTGAATTAGGATCGTTTCTGGCGTATAGATTTCGACGACTTTGGACGACCGGATTTCAACATCGTCTGAGAATAATCCATTAAGCAAGGCAAGTTACATTCTTGACCATATTTGCACCCAGTATTTAAAATTATTTAAATTCTGTTTTAAATTATTATTGCATGCGTATTTATATTCAAGTAATTTAAATTCCTGTTTTAAGCTTTATAGTTATTCCCAATGCCTTTGTATGTCCAATTATTGTTAAGAGAGGTGGTATGGAGAATTTATCGAATGCAATATATTTTGGAGTTAGAATTTGTTGGAGTTTGGATAATAAAAGAAAATTGTGCATGGATGTGTGAAGATACAGGAAAATTATTAATAGATAATGGATGTTGAATTACATAAATAAATGATTATTGATATTGGCTTATTGAGAATGAATTGTAGAAATGGTTGGATGTGGGATTACTAGAGTTATATGATTGTTGGATATTAGATGTCAATCATAAACATAGATTATTATTGGATTATTGAATTGAATGATGTTGGATTATTAGGAATACATGAATATTATGGTTGGATTATAGAAATAAATAATTATTAGATATCGGATGTTAGAGATAGATTGTTGTTGTTGTTGGATTAATAAAGAATGGATGATAGATAGATACTATAGTCAAATCTTGAATTATTGATATCGATTCTAGAAATAGATTGCTATTGGATATCGATTATCTAAAGATTTGATTATAGAATTACTTAGTCATTAGATTGATGTTGAATTAGTAGAAATAGTTTATTAAGGAACAATGGATTGATAGATATCGGATTATAAAATTAGAGTATAGTTAAATATTTGGATCAATTGATGTTGGATCATAGAATTAGACCTATATGGTGTAGATTGGACTAATGGATATTGGATTGTTGAAGATTGGATTATCACAATACTGATGGTTTACATACTGATCTCGTTCTTGACAAGTCTTGGATATTTAACCCTCACCCTAGATAAAATCTAGTTGATACAATAGTATGAACTAGAACATTTTGAGAAAGATTATGCTTAGCGATGCTTAGACCCAGAAATGTTTTGATTTGGGAACTTTTGCCAAAAATCAATTGTGGTTTAAATTAGATTCCATGACATCGTGTGTTATGGAAATTTATAAACGACTCTGAAAAATGAAATAAATGAAAATGGTTTGGACTTGGGCATAATGGATGTTTGGTGGGTGCATGTTTTTATGGCGGATCAACCGAGGATGGTTGAGGCCCATGGGTTTGTTGGAAAGTTGCCCAAGTCAGTTAAGGACCGGTCTTCGAGTGTATGATGCTATGCCTATAATGGGCTATGCCACAATCGTACTACCACATGTCCCAAGTATGGGTCGGGACCTGGCTGAATAATTTGTAAAGTTCCATCGGTTGATCTGTTTGTGCGGGCGGTCTTTCATGGCCATTTCTTTTGACAAAGTCTTTCATGACTATTGTTCCCACTTTGGCGCAAGAGGGGCTAGGAACTCTGCAGATTTCTATTCCAAAGGGGCGAAACCTTAGCGAGGAGCTCATGTGGAATGGCACATTGTAAAGGCCTTGGCACGTGCTCTAGGCCTGCTACCTAAGGTAGTGGCGGTGGCATAGATATATGGGACAAACTAGAGAAGTCGTGTCTTGTGGGTAAAGTTGTACAACCTCTGCAGTGTAAATCTATTGAATAGCCGTGTCCACTGTTAAGGACATCTTGGTGAAGCGCTCAAAGTTAGATTTTGGTTTTTGGTTTCAAAAGACTTCATCAAATGGATTATGCAAATGGGAATTGGGCAGGAAGCCTTGTGATAGGAGGTATCCTTCACCATTCATGTGTGAATGTTATCGACTATAAAATTGATTTATAAAATGAATTTTAGTTATAGAATAACTACTTTGGAACTTAGTACAAGTATTCTGAGAAAATTTGTTTTATGCAAATTCAACCATATTAAGCTTTCCTTTGAGATATCCATATATGCATGTCATTCTCATTACTTGGCGGGTGTAACTTGCGAGCACGCAGTAGTTGTGCTCATTCTTGCTTAATGCAAACAATTTGAGAGGAGAAGGACTTTGCCACGGTGTGGATCTCGGCGACTAGGCCGCTTCCCAGTTGATTGCTCGTGGCGATTAACAGGACTCTACTACATCTTCGTCTTCCATGTGTTTATTTTATTGTTGGCTGTAAGCCTCCTTTGTAATCAACTCATTTGTTATTTATTAATAAAGTTGTGATATGATTTTGTTACCATATTTGTTTCTTGTGTGGACTAGCTCGATCATGGGACTAGTTCGTAAATACACGAGGATTTGGGAGTGTTAATCCGGGTCTTACAAAGTGGTATCGAGCCATATCGATGTAGGTCGTGACCTAGTTAGAATGGCCGTTAGTTGAAAAACTTCAAAATTATTTTATATAACAAGAAAAATAAATTGTTCTCTCCTCATCTTGGTCATCTGTCTATCCTTAGCTTCTTTTAGCAATTATTTCTTACCTAACTTTCTTCACCATTTTATAAAGTTAAAGGGATCCTCTTCTCCTTGCAACTTTCTATAGTTGGTCAAAGACGCTTTGCGTTGAAGACCCCAAGACTTGAAGCCATCAAGGAAGTATCGTCGTCACCATCATCCAAGGACAACAAACAAGATGTCTTGAAGATCGCGATGTCAACCAAGCCATATAGTTTAAGTTTGCCAAGACTCATTACGTGTCTTGAGTCGTTTCACCGATTAAAAGTCTCGTCGAGTAGAGCGTTGTATTGTTCCTTTATTTGTATGGTGTATTTTATTTTGGTACGTCATACGCAGATCTTTTGATCTTGTGTACCCGCGTTTTCTTTAAATGGGTAGACTTCTTTCCTCATAGCCTTCACTCTTACCCTTTGCTATTTTCCTCTTCCCTAAACAATCCATTGGACTTTTAACCTCTGATGCACTTGAGACTTGAAAGGCGGATGGATACCTCAAAACCTTGAACAACCCAACACCGACAAAAGCCAACTTGAAAATAGACTCTTTCTATCTTTCAATTCATTTACCCTATGTGCGTATTCTTTCTTTCTAGCTTCTCCAATCTCTGGGGCGAGATTCCTTCTAAGGGGGTAGTTTGTAACGACCTAAAGTTACATTACCAAATTAAAATTAAATAAAATTATTATTTTATTGGATTTTCGAAATTTGAAAGAGTTTGATTGCTTTATTTGAATTTCGAAGTTTTAAAAGTCAAAATTAAATTTTATTAAAGTTTTTGAAGTTTTATTTGAGTTAAAGTTGAAAAATAAAAATTAATTAATTTCTAAAATTTTCGAGATTTTTTTTAAAAAAACTATCCCTAATTATTTTAAAGCCAAATAAATTATGTGCAAAAATAAAAGCCAACTTTACATTAGAATTATTTTATTAAGTTCAAAATAATTCTCTGAATTTTATGAATTTTTCTAGAATTTTTGGACTCTATTTGCTATGTTCCAAAAATATTTGATTTAATGCTTACTCCTTATTTCGAAAATAAAAAATAAAATAAAAATTCTGATCGGACTGATCCAAGCATTCACTTTGAATAATGGCGATGAACGAGAATTGAATTTAAAAAAAAAAATTTAAAAATATTTTATTCACTTCCCATCGGTCACCCATCATGTTGTGCTCGACATGCACACTTAACGTGCTAGCAAATGTATGGGCTGCCAACTCTCAATTTGGTTTCAAATTAATATACTTTTCCTTTATTTCTTTTATCTCCTCATTTCTTCTCTCTCCTACCTTCTTCTTCCTCACGTAAGTTTCTTCTCGTGCATATTTCTTTCTTCAATCGTCAAACAACCATGAGCCGTCTCCATGGTGACCCACCTCCGCCGCCACTCACCAGCGCCGCATCTTCCCAGCCACCACGCCCCTCCTCTTCTCTCTGCTGCTCCAATTGCTACAACCGAGCTCAAGAGCTCCATTAATGGTCGCCACCACCTCTCTCCCTTTTCTCTTCACTCAAGCCATCAAAATTGATTCCGTCGTGGTTTAAACGTCCGTATTAATGTCACGCACGTCGCAGCACCATCAATTGCACGATTCATCCACTACATACAATCAATTTAATCGTTTCGTTTCATCTTCAATTGCAACTAAAATTTGCTTAGTAGCTCTTCGCATTCGTCGTTTGGCTTTCCTCCGCCCTATAAAGGGAGCACGAGGTGCCCTCCTCTCACTCATCCCATTCCCACCACTCCTCCTCTCTCGCTCTCACCTCGCCGAATCGGCATTTCTTCGTCGCCGACCGAGCTCCTTCCGCTGCCTCTGGCGCTTCTCTACTGTGGAGTTCCCGGCACCATCGACCCACCACTAACCGCCTCGGCGTGGTCTCTGCGTGCTCCCCTGCTTAGCGGAGCACCACTTCCTACATAGCGTCATTTCTTCTTTTTTCCAATAAGCATGTCGGGTTGTAGGTTGAAGGTAATGAACAGTGTTCACTTTTAGTCAATACTTCATTCTTTACACTTGTCCATTTTAATCTTCCAAAAATTCGTTCTCTCACATACAAAGTCCAAATCCGTTGATTCCTTCACCTAAATTCATCTAAATTCACCTACTCTTCCCAGTATTTATTTCATAATTTTTAGATTTTATTTAATTTTCGTTAATTATTTAGTCCATTTTTGCGTCGCTGTCATTGTCAAATAACCAGGCGCTTTCACACCAACCGAAGGAGGCGTTGCATTCCCAGCGTTATCCTATTCAAATCGCCATAAACCTCATCCGCTAACTCCTCTCCGCTTGCCCGCAACGCCGTCGTCGCTTCGTCACTCCGCCGATAGTTTTCTCCGTCAAAGCTAGCGCCGCCATCGAAGGTCATCGGTCAGTCTTGCCTACACCGATGAGTTTGCCTCAACGCGTTCAACGTCGTACTTCCTCGCCTTGGACCTAAAACTCTTTCTTTGTTTCGGTCATCCGAAACCATAATTTCCGATGAATAGTACAATTTTCGGAATTTTATTATTTCATGTAACATTCAACCTTCCGAATTTCGTTCTCCTCATACGAACTCCGATTCCGTCGATTCAACTTCCTAAATTCATAAAAAGTCGATACCTTCCTAGCAGTATTTATGTTATAATTTTTGGATTTTATTTGGATTTTATTTGAATATTATTTGAATTAGGATCGTTTACGGCGTATAGATTTTAACGACTTTGGACGACCGGATTTCAACATCGCCCGAGAATAATCCATTAAGCAAGGCAAGTTACATTCTTGACCATATTTGCACCCAGTATTTAAAATTATTTAAATTCTGTTTTAAATTATTATTGCATGCGTATTTATATTCAAGTAATTTAAATTCTGTTTTAAGCTTTATAGTTATTCCCAATGCCTTTGTATGTCCAATTATTGTTAAGAGAGGTGGTATGGAGAATTTATCGAATGCAATATATTTTGGAGTTAGAATTTGTTGGAGTTTGGATAATAAAAGAAAATTGTGCATGGATGTGTGAAGATACGGAAAATTATTAATAGATAATGGATGTTGAATTACATAAATAAATGATTATTGATATTGGCTTATTGAGAATGAATTGTAGAAATGGTTGGATGTGGGATTACTAGAGTTATATGATTGTTGGATATTAGATGTCAATCATAAACATAGATTATTATTGGATTATTGAATTGAATGATGTTGGATTATTAGGAATACATGAATATTATGGTTGGATTATAGAAATAAATAATTATTAGATATCGGATGTTAGAGATAGATTGTTGTTGTTGTTGGATTAATAAAGAATGGATGATAGATAGATACTATAGTCAAATCTTGAATTATTGATATCGATTCTAGAAATAGATTGCTATTGGATATCGATTATCTAAAGATTTGATTATAGAATTACTTAGTCATTAGATTGATGTTGAATTAGTAGAAATAGTTTATTAAGGAACAATGGATTGATAGATATCGGATTATAAAATTAGAGTATAGTTAAATATTTGGATCAATTGATGTTGGATCATAGAATTAGACCTATATGGTGTAGATTGGACTAATGGATATTGGATTGTTGAAGATTGGATTATCACAATATCGATGGTTTACATCTTGATCTCGTTCTTGACAAGTCTTGGATATTTAACCCTCACTTCCTAGATAAAATCTAGTTGATACAATAGTATGAACTAGAACATTTTGAGAAAGATTATGCTTAGCGATGCTTAGACCCGAAATGTTTTGATTTGGGAACTTTTAGCCAAAAATCAATTGTGGTTTAAATTAGATTCCATGACATCGATTGTGTTATGGAAATTTATAAAACTACGAAAAAATGAAATAAATGAAAATGGTTTGGACTTGGGCATAATGGATGTTTGGTGGGTGCATGTTTTTGCGTGGGATCAACCGAGGATGGTTGAGGCCCATGGGTTTGTTGGAAAGTTGCCCAAGTCAGTTAAGGACCGGTCTTCGAGTGTATGATGCTATGCCTATAATGGGCTATGCCACAATCGTACTACCACATGTCCCAAGTATGGGTCGGGACCTGGCTGAATAATTTGTAAAGTTCCATCGCGGTTGATCCTGTTTGTACGTGGGCGGTCTTTCATGGCCATTTCTTTTGACAAAGTCTTTCATGACTATTGTTCCCACCTGGCGCAAGAGGGGGCTAGGAACTCTGCGGATTTCTATTCCAAAGGGGGCGAAACCTTAGCGAGAAGCTCATGTGGAATGGCACATTGTAAAGGCCTTGCACGTGCTCTAGATCGCTTACCTAAGGTAGTGGCGGTGGCATAGATATATTGGGACAAACTAGAGAAGTCGTGTCTTGTGGGTAAAGTTGTACAACCTCTGCAGAGTGTAAATCTATTGAATAGCCGTGTCACAGTTAAGGACATCTTTGGTGAAGCGCTCAAAGTTAGATTTTGGTTTTGGTTTCAAAAGACTTCATCAAATGGATTATGCAAATGGGAATTGGGCGGGAAGCCTTGTGATAGGAGGTATCCTTCACCATTCATGTGTGAATGTTATCGACTATAAAATTGATTTATAAAATGAATTTTAGTTATAGAATAACTACTTTGGAACTTAGTACAAGTATTTACTGAAAATCTTGTTTTATGCAAATTCAACCATATTAAGCTTTCCTTTGAGATATCCATATATGCATGTCATTACATACTTGGCCGGGTGTAACTTGCGAGCACGGTAGTTGTGCTCATTCTTGCTTAATGCAAACAATTTGAGAGGAGAAGGACTTTGCCACGGTGTGGATCTCGGCGACTAGGCCGCTTCCCAGTTGATTGCTGTGGCGGATTTAGGACTCTACTACATCTTCGTCTTCATTGTGTTTATTTTATTGTTGGCTGTAAGCCTCCTTTGTAATCAACTCGTTGTTATTTATTAATAAAGTTGTGATATGATTTTGTTACCATATTTGTTTCTTGTGTGGACTAGCTCTTGATCATGGGACTAGTTCGAAAAATACAGAGGATTTGGGAGTGTTAATCCGGGTCTTACATTGTTCATGTTGACTTTAGTCATATTAAATTGTTTTGACTCTCAATGTCCAATATTAAGCTTTTGAATTAAATTCAAATAAATCCAAATGGTGAATTTTCTCCCTAGTAACTATTCAAAGGATTTTTAAAGCTCCGAAAATTGGGATGTTACACATCAGCTCACAAAACGGTGAAGTAGTTTTAAACACATTCTTTTGCATATTACATAATGGAGAGTGCATAGCAATTAGCAAGTGACAGTGTGTAAATGTAAGCAATAAAAATTACCAGAACTTACTTTACGCTGACAATGTAAACCAGATTGGGATAAACCATAAACAAGAACAAAGACCACCCAGTAAGAAAAAAGTACATATTACATGACAGTTGCATCAGTAATTACATAAGCAATACTGCAATGCAATTTTGATAGGATTGATTGCTACTCCAAAAACAAAATGATTGCATGCATGCTTTCCCAAAAGAAGTTTGGAAATTAACTACAGAGGTTGTTGCCTAGCGCTATTTAGTGCATCTATAGTCGTCGATGCCGCAAATGCCCACTGTGATAGAATATAGCATGAAACTAGTAGAGCACAGTGGGCACTTACAATTAGCACATGTCAGTAATGCTTGAAATTAGATATAAGGATGCAATCACAAAGTCAAAAGTGTGAGCTGGTGCAAATAAGTACAGTGTATATATTGCCAATGGATGTAACAAATTACAAATGACAAAACACTAAAACTAATCTAGAATTAAAGAAATATCAAATATGATGATTCAATTAAACAAACATGATGCACATCTTTCCTATTGCATTGCCTGAAGAAACTAAGGCTAAGTTTTCAGACTACCTAAAAAGGTGTGAAGCAAAAGTGCCATACATTAGCTAGAAGATATTGTTGGGATACAAATATTGAATTAGCCAATATCCTTATGAGACGACATAAGTTTTGTAGCGCCACCGTAGGTTTAGCGAGAGATGTGCAGTAACTTATGCATTGCACCACCATTCCTAAGACTAAACTTCAGAGATTCAAGGTGAACAGAACCTCATGCCAATTATTCATACCGTATCAACCCTTTTATGGAAAGCTCGGACTTCCTAGAACACAATAAGCGCATCGAAGGGAAAGAAATGGCAAAGGCATGATAAAATAGAACTGCATACCTAGCTACATTGATGTTGTATTTAGTACATGTCAGGTTGGGGAGCATTGCAAGGAAACATCGTTTCAATATAGTGGTCAACATATGTTTAATCCTGCAAGAACAACGATCTCATTGTCATCCAATGTAATATATTTTCTCAATAAGTAAAAGCATGAATGCATGCCATAGGAAAAGAATGAACTACATGAACAGACTTTGGAGGGTTCACCGGCAAGTAAATTTTATCACAGAGCACAGTGGAAGCATGGAAGACAGCCTAGTTACTTTATATGTATGACGTAAGGAACAGGGTTCATCTTCTGTAAGAAGCAGGTTCCAAATGTTAACGATTATTTATTTTGAGAGCTTACTTTGGTAAAACCTGATGTTATGCTAAAATTTAAAGATCTGACTCTCTGAGTACTGTAAAACATGATGCTTCGTTGTTAACAACTACTAAGGATGAAACACAAGGGTGATATGTATTTGATCCTAACAGATGCACAGATGGATAGAACTAGACGATGAGGAAAAATATGATGAAAGCACCTGCAACCCAAGAGAACAAAATTCCCACCACCAAAACACTAGATCGCCACCGCTGTAAGCCTCATAGTCGGCTGAAACCAAATGGGAGAGCCGCCCACATCTAAAAGTAGAATACACAGAGATCCTGAGGTTAATGTGGATATCAAATAGGGAAAGAAAATTCCAAAGGAAATGACACCACCTTGAACAAAACCAAATGAACAATGTAGTCTTAAATTAGACAATCGGAGGGGGCGTGGTGAGCAATCCTAGTGAGAGGTACACGGATCTAAGCTGGGGCTTTGTGAACGATACCTGGATGGAGCTCATGACACTGGGGCTGCTGGTAATGGCGGGGAGGACAGATTGATGACATCGGCGGCTACCAGATCAGGAATGGCATGAACCGTAGCCTGTGGATCAGCCCTTACTTGTACCATTAGAGGGAACAAGTTAAACCCCAAATATATAAAGAATGAGAGAAATATAGAGAAGGGAAGAGGAAAGACCTTGAGGCTGACGGCCTTGCCGCAACCCTAGCTGCCACGGGATAGGAAGAGGCTCGACAGCGCATGGGCGTGGGCGCGTGAGGGGAGAAGCCGGAGGTGGCGAAGGGCGCAGGCGGCGCTGGTGGCAGCACCGCGCCGGGGCGCAAGGGAACCGGTCCATCAGGCGGGCCGGGAGGAGGTCGGGCCGGGAGAGGGGGAAACTAGGGAGCCAACAAGGCGCGAAGATGGAGGTGGTGATGCAAGACTGGCCGGGCATAGGGCACTAGACCGGCGACGCCGGCGGGCACACACGCGTGAGGGAGCAAGAGCCGAGCCATAGAGACAAGCGGTGGTGGCGGCGGACCAGGCCAGCAGTGGTGGCGGTGCTAGGAGCCAGCGGCCAGAGGGGAGCCGTGGGGGGCGGTGGCTCCAAGAGTGGAGGGAGAGAGAGTTGAGGTGAAGAAGGGGATTGGGGGTGGGATATAGGGTTATCAGAGGTGAAGAAGGGGATTGGTGGTGGGATATAGGGTTAGCAACGAAAAAAAGGCGCGGTGGGAAAAAATGGTGCAGCTTTCTTTCCGGAGTGTCTCTGCTGACTTTTCGTCCCGAGTGTCTTGTTAAACACTCAGGACCTGCCTGAGTGTTTTTGTCCAGACACTTGGGAAACATATAGACACTCAGGAAATAAGCGGTTTCTGGTAGTGCACATAGCTTCAAATGATCGCCAAATTCATGGCTCAAATATTCACCTCCACGATCAGATCATAAAAATTTGATTGTCTTGCCAAGTTGATTCTGTACCTCACTCTGGAACTCCTTGAACTTTTCAAAAGATTCCGACTTGTACCTCATTAAGTACATATATCCATATCTACTAAACTCATCATTGAAAGTAATGAAGTACTGAAAACCATCTCTAGCTGTCATGCTCATTGGCCCGTACACATCTGTATCTACGAGTGCCAGCAAGTCAGATGCCCTCTCAGTTCGTCTAGTGAAAGGCGTGTTGGTCATCTTTCCAAGTAGACAAGATTCACACGTTTCAAATGATTCCAAATCAAATGAATTTAGAAGTCCATCATCATGGAGCTTCTTCATACGTTTCTCACTTATGTGACCCAAACGACAATACCAAATAAAAGTGGAATTCATATCATTAGGCCGAAGCCTTTTCATATTAATATTATAGATAGGTGTTGTTGGGTCGTGGGTAGGCTACGATAGCTACAAACAAAAATTTCTACCACGCAAACCAGGAAGCCAAGCAAGTAGATGATCATAGATCATTACCACCAGACGCGCAGAGCAGTGGAAGAAGGGTTGGAGCAGCCTGGTCCAACGAAGAGCGCGTCGATGCAGTGGTCGTAGTTGATCATCCAACGTCCTCACGAGTCGATTGTCTCCTCCAGCAACGTCTGCAGTTCCTTGTGAAGATTGCGGATCGTCCTCAAGCGCAACAATCGCAGCAGCGCCTCTACGGTATCCACACGTCCAGGGCAGGAACAACCATACGCCGGTGTGCTAGCACCAAGTCGCACGGCAGAGCTCTCAGGAAGATGATGGCTAGGGTTTCGGTGGTGATTCACGCATACCCCCAACAGCCTCATGCATCTCCTTATATAGTGCTCGTGACGGATCCTGTCTCAACACGCTATTTAATCAGATTCGTCTTGGTTTGTTCCAACCCGTTAAGTGTGTGACCCTATAGGTTCATGCGTAATCGGTTGTGACTCGAAAACCCTTTCTGATCACTAGTCGTAGCGGCTCCTAGCAGAACATAGCGATTCCCGAATACACACAAATTATATCGGACGAACCTTAATGCAATATGATCTACAATTAGGTCCTCATCACTTGCGACCAGGTCCTATCTTTATACGACCAGTTCATATGTGGTCACGACCAGTTCGTAACTCCTTACGACCAGGTTACGACCACTCTGTGATTACGTTCGACCAGTCTACGACCAGCTCGTATCTCCATACGACTACCAGAATCGATCGAATCGATTGACCTACTCGTGTATACTCCCTTTACCTCACGATGTCTGGTTGAACTCCAGGTGAGATGTTGTGTCATCCATGGACTGTTCAATTCTTTCTCGATCGAGTATCAGATAACTTTACGTGGTCGAACACTTCGACTACTAGTGGTACGTCCATGCACTTTCTTTATTCGATCACAACGAGGGCCCCAGAGACATCTCTCCTATTATGTTAGGAGGGGGAAATCCCATATTCGACCAGTCACATTCCTCTGGATGTTTCATAGCACACCCGAAAGCTACCTTTATAACTACCCAGTTACGTAGTAGCGTTTGGCAACCCCTAAGAGTGCTATTACATATGTAGGAAACCATGCTGATCTCAGGTCTAAGGATTATACATCATCATTGCTTGAGACCAATTAACGACACATAGAATCATAACAATCTCAATAGTGTCTCAAGGTGGGTCTAATCCAACATCATGTTCTCTAACATGTGTCCATATTATTGGTTTGATATCTCCATATCTATGACTCGTGAAACATAGTCATCAACCAATACATATGCTAGTCTATTCATATGTGTCCTCATATGTTTCCGACCAGGGAAAGTTTAAGAATAATCATCGCAGAAATATAGAGTTTCACAATCAAGTCACATACTTGATAATAAATATTAACAATATTATTCTAGGAACAAGATAACATATTATCCAATGTCATGAACATAATGAAATATAATCATCTCTATGATTGCCTCTAGGCATATTTCCAACAGTGCATCATCAAGATTTAAAATAAACAACTCATTCATAACAGGAGTATAGCCATAAAAAAAATTATTCAAAAATATAGAATAACCATTGTCCTCAATAATGAACTTATAACCCCCTGCCAACACACATGAGGCAGAGATAATGTTTCTACTCATGGCTGGAACACAATAATAATTATTTAATTCCATAATAAATCATGAAGGCAAATGTAATGGCAAGGTCCCGATGGCTAATGCAGTAGCCCTTGCTTTATTCCCGACGCAAAGATCAATCTCGCCTCTTGCAATGCTCCTACTCCTTATTAGACTCTACATCAAATTGCAAATATGAGCAACCGATCCGGTATCAAATACCCAAGAGTTAACGGAAGAATCGGCAAGAAACTCTATAGCATTAATACCTGAAGTGGAAGGCTTAGTTCCACCATTCTTTTTCAGACCAGCCAGGTATTTCTTGCAGTTCCTCTTCCAATGGTCTCGCTCTTTGCAATAAAA
Organism: Phyllostachys edulis; assembly: GCA_036346405.1. Classification (NCBI taxonomy): domain Eukaryota; kingdom Viridiplantae; phylum Streptophyta; class Magnoliopsida; order Poales; family Poaceae; genus Phyllostachys; species Phyllostachys edulis. The sequence goes on along the minus strand of CM070550.1, from coordinate 77,115,107 downwards.
ACATCCATTCTCTGAAGTTTAGCTGGACTTAGTCTTGGGCTTAAGCTTGTTAGTATGGATCTCATCTGAAGCTTTAGCCTTGCCTTTTCCTTTGACCCAAGTCTTAGCCTTCCTTTTGAAGCTTGTACTCTTTTGCACCATCATCACATGATTGTTGCTTTTCTTAACATTGTCCTCTGTAGTCTTGAGCATCATATGCAGCTCGGTGAGATTCTTGTCTAAACCATTCATATGAAAGTTCAAAATGAATTGACCATAGCTTGCTGGAAGCGACGCAAGAATCAAGTCAGTAGCCAACTCTTGGCTAAGAGGAAAACCAAGTTTTTCCAAGCTCTGTGTGTAGCCAACCGTCTTGATCACATGAGGGATTACCGGACTACCCTCAGCTAGCTTACACCCAAACAATTTCTTCCAGATCTCATATTTCTCAGTTCTTGCTTATGTCTCAAACATGTCTTTGAGCACCACGATCATATCATAGGCCTCTATGTTCTCAAACTGATTCTGATGGTCTGAGTTCATGGCAACAAGCATGAGACAGCTAGCATCAAGGAACTCATCACATGCATTTTTATAGGTGTTTTTAAGAGCAGCAGCAGCATTTTCAGCAGGCACTTCTGGAGTTGGTTCCTCTAGAACATGTTCCTTTTTATCTTGCCTAAGAACAATTCTTAGGTTGCAGGACCAATCCACAAAATTTGTTCCATTCAGTTTTTCTTTATCAAGTATTGAACGTAAAGCAAAACTAGAGGTAGGTACAGCAATTGGTGCCATGATCTACAACATAAAATATGCAAAAGAAAACTAAGACTTATGTTCAAGAAAAGTAACTTATATTAAACAATTTAATAAAGATGCTCCCACTAAATTCCATATCCCTCTTATGACATTTAGTAATTCAAGATCCACAATCAGTTAATCTACTAGTGAGCTTTGGCATCACTGCTAGAAAATTGATGAAATTGGTAAGCAACCCTTTGCTAATTATATCTCTGTATGACTCTTGTTGTTGGGCGACACAGATGATCATATCAACCATCGCCAAAAATAATCTACCATATAGAACGACCAACAGAAACAGTAATAGATCACATCTATGACTCCCACATATCACAATATGTATCTAATCTGAATCTAAAACTAGACGGGATGGCTTTGATACCGCTGAGGGAACACGGGTAGGCTACACTAGCGTAATTTCAAAAATCTACCACACAACCAAGGAACCTCCGCTAGTTATAGATCCCAGGATTACCACTAGACGCGCAGACTCGCAGCGGAAGAAGAGTGTAGCGCGTTGGTGCGGTTGTAGTCGTACTAGCTTCGCATTTCCTCCAAGTGCTCCTCATGACCGTCACAAGTTGCGGATCGTCCTAGCGTTGAAGTCTCGCAGCAACGCCTCTAAGGTATCCATACGTACGGTGCAGGGACACCACACGCCGGAGTGCTAGCACCAGCTGCACGGTTTTAGGTGAGGGAGGTGTGGCGGCTAGGGTTTCAGGAATTCCAAAAAATCACTATAACACTATGCCACCGCACCTCTATTTTTAGGCATCCATGATGGGTCTCGATCTTGGAGGCTCATTAGGAACTCGTGGCCCATAAGAATTCGGATCACCATCCAAAATGTGTCTCAACACTTTAAGCTTGCGACCCTATAGGTTCACGTACACTTGGACATGTCCCGAGTACTCCTACTCGTCCACTAATCGGTAGTGGCCCCTAGCAGGACATGCCAACTCCCGAGTATACATAAAGATCACATCGGACAAACCTTAACAAATCTCATATGTATTTCCCTTTGCCTTATGATATCGGTCAAACTCAAGGCGAGTACGTGCTATCCTTGTTTGTTAGCTCGACATCGGTCAAACTCAAGGCGAGTACGTGCTATCCTTGTTTGTTAGCTCGACCACTCTTTCTCGATCACATGACTCGAATTCCCCGACTATGGTTAACTCTTTAACCGCAAGTAGCACGATCATGCATTTCTGGAATCCGATCACTTGAGAGGCCTAGAAATATCTCTCCCGTTGTATGAAGGGCAAATCCTATCTTGATCAACCATGCCTCGACGCATGTATCATGATAAACCCGAAAGCTACCTTTATAACTACCAAGTTATGGAGTAGCGTTTGGCAACCCCTAAGTAAGTCACTACACATCTCGAGTACGTGCGATGATCTCAAGTCTAAGGATATAACATACGCATTGTAAATGAGACCAACTGATGACATATAAGAATACAACGTTCTCGCAGTGTCTCATGGTTGGTCGATCCAATCCCATATTCACTAACATATGTTCATATTATTAGTTTGATATCTCCATATCTATGATCCGTGAAACATGATCATCAACCAATACATATGCTAGTCTATTCATATGTGTCCTCATATATTTCCGACAAGAGATCGCTTTATAATAATCATCGCAAAGATAAATATAGAGTTTCACAATCAAGTCACATACTTGATAATAAATATTAACGATATTATTCTTGGAACAAGATAACATATTATCCAATAAATCATGAACATAACGAAATATAATTATCTCTATAATTGTCTCTTGGGCATATCTCCAACACTAGCTGGAGGTTGTCTGATTCGAGGAGGATCACTGTACGGCATTTGTAGTGGAGGATCTCAATATAGACGATCTATAATACTCTGTACTACAAGACGATCTCCACTGTCCGATAAAAAAAACAAAGGCTCAATTTAAAAGCTACAGCTGTTTGCTACAGTAAATCATTGCAACGGATGTTCGGCTGTTTCTGCGTTTGCTACAGCACCAATTGCCGAGCACCGTTCATAAACTCGCAAATCACTGTTCCACTGTTCACACATTGATTGTCTGCGTTACAGCGGATGATCCGGATCTGCTGGATGGACTTGGGCAGTACAAATAGTCTTTCTCGCGAGAAAGGAAGGCTTACGAGGCGCATTAGCCATTATGTAGTTTTTTATGCATTAGGTTATGTTTGTGTGTGTGCGTCCTACATACACTCTTAAATTTTATTTGTTAAAGCTGTAACAGTTACAGATGTAACTGCTGGTCTAACTAATATTCTTTTTACCAAGTGATGATTAGCAAAAGAGAAATCACACGCATGTATTCACATGGGCCGAAGCACGACAGGTGACGTTTAACAAAAGAATATGGGAGGCACATGCACAGCCACATTAATAAAGCCACGCGAAACTGTTAACTGTTCCCTTGACATCCTAATAATCCTTGTTGGATTTGAGCACAGGGATGGTGTTGATCCTGCTTGCATGGGTGCTTTCGGTGTGAGGGGAATCTTTCCGTGCCGCAGACCGTCATCTCCGGGGACAGTGCGAATTGAAGGACAAACCACCCGGCCCTTTCGGGCCCTTTGCACGCGACAAACTGGCCCTTTCCGCAAAGTGCGAGATCCTTTTCTTTCTCGAGATCTCTCCAACACCAGTTTGTTGGCCGGCGTCTTCAATGTGGTTTCCATCGCTCGTCATCCTGTTCATCAGGGGCAAGAGAACAGCCTTCAGTACTAGCGTCCACCGAAAGACTGATGGAAATTTTATGGACCCATCTTCACAACTGTTTGCATCATGATCTGAACCGTACCTCCAACGGGACCGGACAGCTGACAGTTAGGGCTGAAGAATTAACTGTTAAGGAGCCGGTTGTTTTTACAGTTGATAAATTAACAATGATTTACATAAACAGTAGATAGGTAAGCGGTGTCTCCACGGTGAAGATATATTTTTTAGATAATGAAAGAGAAAAACTCTCCCATCCTCTGTATCAAAGATGTATACAGCCCAACAATGAAGATATATACCGGCTTGACCTTGTAATTAATCATGATCATGTTACACAATCTAGAATGTCTTTCTTTTCTTTTCTTTCTTCTTTTGTGAAACGCGCTTGGCTTTGAGCCTTTGAGGTCTTTCTGATGTCTGCTTTAGCCCAGCAACAACATGACTTCACTGTCTTAGGATCTTCTTTTTCTCGATCAGTGTGTCTTTTAAGCAACATTTCGATCCCAATCACATGAATTGGGACATAGAGGAGTTAATTGGGTATTTCTTTTTCATCATGCACGCCACGTGTTCCTTATTTTGGTTGGAGAATATATGCACTGATCTGTATGTTCCCCTAGTGCCTAGAAGTCCCCTTGTGTTTTTTTGTTGACACCAGGGAAATTCAGCAAAAATCCCTAGTGCCAAGGTACACTCGGGAGGGCAAATCCATTGTGACTTCCATGGGCCAAGCAAACTCAGTTATTTTTGCTGACATGTGCACTTGTTTTGGAACCTTAGCAAGTCGCCGACGTATAGCATGATAAATAATTAACTTAGGTTGAATATGGCAGTGTTTTGTGTGCCAATGAGGCCATGTGAATGTGTGCCGAGCAAATTGAAACAAACCAAAAATTCAAATTTTACAACTTTTTGAATTTTTTACTTGATTTTCGTATTTCTTTCCCAATTCGGAAGTTTTTTTCCGAATTCCCGCTTTCCCTTTTCGGCCGGCCCGCTTTCTTCCTCCGGAAATGGCTTCTTCCCTAGCGCCTTCTCCCTTCACCCCCCCACCCCTCCAGTTCGTCACCACTCCTTCGTCATCTCGCCACCTCCTCGCTCCATCACCAGACTAGCTCACCGCACCAACTCCCCGTCGCCATTAATGCACCATGCCATCTCTATTTTTGTAAATTTCTTTTAAAATAATATTATTTCAAAAAAAATCTCAATTATACGGCCACCACATCCATACTTCGAGTGCACATTGAAATAGGTAAATCGTGCTCTGCCTTTCTTCTATCAACACTAATAGTTTCAGGTTCCAATCGCTTTGATCGTTCTTTGCAGGTAATATTGGAAATGTGCTTCCCGTCCTCATTGCTGCTATTTCTTGAGACCCATCGAATCCATTTGCTGATCCTCCTAAATGCAAGCAGGACGGCAATGCTTACATCTCTTTAGGGCAATGGGTATCAGGTATGTTGCTGTAACATCTCTGCTGAGCTGTGATTAGTCCATTCATCTTGTACTGAACTAGACTTTGCATTGTTTCAGAACCTCAATGCAAAGTTCTTGTTAGCAGGTACGTGCAATTATCTTGTACAGCCAGTGGCCTAGCTGGCAGGCCTCGGGCCGATCTAGCCGTAGAGATTGAGTCTGGCCAGTGACCATCAGTTTCACTCACTCAGAATTCACGTAGAATTTGAGACTAGTCCTTGGGAGCTCCGCCTGTCTACAGCCACGTGTTTCAGATGCTTGCACCGCCACCAGGTGAAACCTTTGATGGAAGCACAGAGAAGCTCCCGACCAAGGTTACCATAGACAGCGATGAACCTGAACAAGTTCCCCTGCTAGCTTCACCTGTACCTGAACAAACTGTGGAAAATGATTACAAGTGCTCAAAAGTAAGATGTTTTTGTTGGATTTTTTAGGGCTATTTAGTAATTTCTCATTTTGAGAAAAGAAGAAATAATAAAAGGAAAATAAAATGGAGGGGGCCTACTTGACATTGAGATAGAGGAGAGGGATAAGCTCAAAAGACCTTATCTCCTATCGCAGGAGGGGTGGCTTCCGGGTGCTTGGTCTTCGGACTAGCGTCGACGTGGGCATGTTGGGTTTAATCTTGTTTTAGAAATTTTTATTAGTTTCCGTTTCTATTCCGTGTCCGAGTTGTAAATGGTGTAGAGAACCGAGTGTGTGTTGGATTAATTGGGCTTGGTCCATTTTAATTTAGCAATTAATCAAATGAAATTCCTAGGCCCACTATTAATGCTAGGTGTAAAAACTGTTTAGTCCCATATGGAGAATTGAATGGGAGTTACACCACTTTAAAAGGTGGAACGCAGTAACCCCTTGTGGAATTGGAGAGAGCTAATACACGCTGCCTTCGCTTCGCTTCGCCGTCGGCGTGCGTGTGCGTGTGTGTGTGTGTGTGTGCTGCATGCGTGTCGAATGCGCACGCGCGTTTTCTTTATCTATTTGAAAATCAAACGCGACTCTGGCGATGCGGTGCGCATTACTCTTGACTAATGGCTGCGATTATGCGGAATTGGAGAGCCAATACGCGCGCTCGCCTCGCCGCATGTGCGTGTGTGTGTCAATACAGCGCGTGTTGGGTACGGGCGCGTTTTCTTTATCTATTGAAAATCAAACGATCGACTCTGGCAAGAAGTGCGATTACTCGCCTCTTCATTTTTTTGTTACAAAAGAACTTCCACTATATACGAGGATTAGGGAGAAGAGTATTCTTGTTACGGGTTGTTCTTTGTTCTCTGTCATCTCCGGTCGAGCCTTTGCGCGACAAGTTTGTGTACTGCGCATGCAGAGGCGATCAAGTTTTGGGGAGCGATCGGTAGCGACTACTCAATCTGCGACGCTACTTCTTCGGTGGTGAATCGTTCATGAACTGCGCTGCGAACATCTTCTCGCATCAAGCTTCGTCTCGCATCACGCCCGACGACTACATCGAATAGGCCATCATGTCAATCGATGGTAACGGCGCCTCCGGTGTTTCTAACATCGCCCCCCGAGGGTATAAATTGAAAACTTTTCGGTGTATTTCTTTCAGGCGCTATGAATATGTTAATAGATGTTTACATTAGCTTTGTTAGTTAGCGAATATGAATACATCGCTGATAGATCACTCATGCATGTTTATGTCATGTTTTATATGCTGAATTTCGGATTAAAATATACCGAAAATTGACTACATTTCCAACAATCAGTACACAAGCCAGACGAAGTTAGGAGGCCTACTCGCCTCGGCAAGAACTGCAGAAAGAATGTGCGCATTAGTGACTAATGGCTGCGATTATTCGCCTCTTCATTTTTGTTGTTACAAAAGAACTCTCCACTATATACGAGGGATTAGGAGAAGAGTATTCTTGTTCGGGTTGTTGTTGTTCTCTGTCATCTCCGTCCGAGCCTTATGCAAGACAAGTTTGTGTACCGATTGTTGGAAATGTAGTCAATTTTCAGTATATTTTAATCCGTAAATTCAAAGATATAAAACATGACATAAACATGCATGAGTGATCTATCAACGATGATTCATATTCGCTAACTAATGTGCTAATGTAAACATCTATTAACATATTCATAGCGCACGTAAAGAAATACACCGTAAAAGTTTTCAATTTATACCCAAGGGCCTGTTAGAAACACCGAGGCGCCATACCATCGGGCTGACATGATGGCCTATTCGATGTAGTCGATCGAGGCGTGATGCGTGACTAAGCTTGATGCAGAAGATGTTCGCAGGCGCCCGCGAACCATTCACCACCGTGAAGTAGACGCCGCAGATTGAGTAGTCGCTACCGATGCGCCCCCAAAACTTGATCACCCGCCTACCCGCAGTGTACACAAACTTCAGCGCGCAAGGCTCGACCGAGATGACAGAGAACAAAGAACAACCCGTATCAAGAATACTCTTCTCCCTAATCCTCAGATATAGTGGAGAGTTCTTTGTAACAAAGAAAATGAAGAGGCCAGAGTAATCGCAGCCATTAGTCACTAGTAATCGCACTGCTATCGCTAGGAGTCGCTATGCTTGATTTTGAATAGATAAAGAAAACGCGCTCGCATTCGACACGCGCTTCAAGGCACACACACACACACACACACACACACGCATCAAGATCAAGATCAAGACCGCACCAAGACGCAAGACGGCGAGGCGAAGCGAAGCGAAGCGAAGGCAGCAAGGTATTGGCTCTTCCAATTCCACAAGGGGTTACCACGCTCCACCTTTTAAAGTGGTGTAACTCCCATTCAATTCTCCATATGGGACTAAACAGTTTTTACACCTAGCATTAATAGTGGGCCTAGGAATTTCATTTGATTAATTGCTAAATTAAAATTCCATATTCCTCGCAGAATAAAGTAAACTCATTAGAAAAATACTCTCCCCACGATCGACCTTACCCGCTTGATCTTCCTCTCAAGTTGGTTTTCTACCTCACTTTATAGATCTTAAAGTAATCCAACGCTTCATCTTTTTGTTTTAATAAGTACACGAGCAAAATCTAGTGCAATCATCTATAAGCGCCATGAAATATTTCTTTCCACCTTTAGTCAAGACGCCATTCATCTCAAGACAAATCGGAATGAATGAGTTCTAACGGTGCCAAATTCCTCGCCTCTTTTGTCGCTTTGTGAGGCTTGCGAGGTTGTTTCGATTGAACACACGCATGGCACTTAGAACCTTTGACCAAAGTGAATTTCGGATTAAACTCATATTAGCTAAGCGCCATACACCCAAAATTAACATGACAAAGTCGTGAATGCCAAATATTAGACTTATCATCATCGTTACACATGGTTCACAACTTTATTACAAGAATCCATCAAAGAAAAACGGAACAAACCTCCGTTCTCATAGCCTTTACCAACAAATGTTCCATACTTAGACACGACACATTTATTGGACTCAAATGCAAGCCTAAAACCATCTCTACACAAGAGAGATCCGCCGACGAGATTCTTCTTTATGGAGGGACATGTCAGACGTTTTCACCGACGGTCTTTCCCAAGTAAACTTCAGATCGACCGCACCAACACCATGAACATTTGATGCATCCGCTCCCCATCAACAAGGAGCAACCTCGACCGACCGATAAGATGAAAACAAGGAAATATCAAGACAAACATGAATATTAGCACCAGTGTCAATCCACCACTCAGTGATTGACAAACGAAAGAACTCAGAGGTAAATAATTATCAGCACTCGATGTTCCTCCAAATACTAATAACCATGTTTGCGACTTCTTCGCTTATCCTTGCGATCCGACAATCCTTAGCCCAATGGCGTAATCACCGCACAAAAAGCAGCCACCCTTTCCTTTGCCTTTCTTCTTAAACTCAGAGTAGCCTTGGGCTTGACAAAAGGCTTATTTTTCTTCTTGTTGTGGAAAGCCCGAGATTCTTCTTACGCACCAAATTGGCGCTAGAACCTCCTCAAGAAGAACTTTCTTGCCACGAGTATCTTTTGCCCTCGCCTTTCTTCAACACCAAGAGTGCCAATGAGATCAAGAACACCGAACTCCGCCTCTTGTGCTTTAGAGAGGTAGCAAAATCCGACCAAGAAGGCGGTAACTTGGCGATAATACCGCCACCACAAACTTGTCCCAGAATCAGACTTATTGTTCTCAAGCTCCTTTGCCGCTGCTCAATCTCATGAGCTTGTTTACTATAGAACGGTCATCGACCATCTTGTAGTCATAGAACCGCTCCATGACATACTGACTCACTACCAAAGATCGAAACTCCGAACTTGGCCTCAAGTGCATCCCACATCTCTTTGCCCGTAGGCAAATGCATGTACACATCCACAATGTTGTCCGCCAAGATGTTGACAATCGCACTCGAAACAAGTTATCCATTGCATTGAACTTATGCTCATCCTCATCGACAGAGGCTCGGCGGGCTTGCCTTGTGCAACATGAAAACATTCCATGGCAAGAAACCACGTGATCGCGTGCACGCCCATCTCTTAAAATTTGAACCATCAAACGGAGGGTGTGGCTTAAGCGACGCGAAGAAAGCCAACTACCAAAAAGACCTATCAAGTTTTTGGATTGTTGGAAATGTAGTCAATTTTCAGTATATTTTAATCCGTAAATTCAAAGATATAAAATATGACATAAACATGCATGAGTGATCTATCAACGATGTATTCATATTCGCCAACTAATGTGCTAATGTAAACATCTATTAACATATTCATAGCGCATGTAAAGAAATACACCGTAAAAGTTTTCAATTTATACCCTCGGCGGGGCCATGTTAGAAACACCGAGGCGCCGCTACCATCGATTGACATGATGGCCTATTCGATGTAGTCGATCGAGGCGTGATGCAGACGAAGCTTGATGCGTGAAGATGTTCGCAGTGCGCTCCGCGAACGATTCACCACCGTGAAGTAGACGCCACAGATTGAGTAGTCGCTACCGACGCGCCTCCCAAAAACTTGATCGCCCGCCTACCCGTGCGGTACACAAACTTAGCGCGCAAGGCTCGACCGAGATGACAGAGAACAAAGAACAACCTGTAACAAGAATACTCTTCCGCTTAATCCTCGATATAGTGGAGAGTTCTTTTGTAACAAAGAAAATGAAGAGGCCAGAGTAATCGCAGCCATTAGTCACTAGTAATCGCACCGCATCGCCAGAGTCGATGCGTTTGATTTTCAATAGATAAAGAAAACGCGCTGCATTCGACACGCGCTGCGTCGTCGCGCACACACACACACACACACACACGCACGCACCGCACAAGATCAAGACCGCATCAAGACAAGCAAGACGCACAAGCACGGCACGGCGAAGGCGAGGCGAAGCGAAGCGAAGCGAGCAGCGGCAAGGTATTGGCTCTCTCCAATTCCACAAGGGGTTACCACGCTCCACCTTTTAAAGTGGTGTAACTCCCATTCAATTCTCCATATGGGACTAAACAGCTTTTTACACCTAGCATTAATAGTGGGCCTAGGAATTTCATTTGATTAATTGCTAAATTAAATGGACCAAGCCCAATTAATCCAACAATATTATAGATGATTGCACTAGATTTTGCTACGTGTACTTATTAAAAACAAAAGATGAAGCGTTGGATTACTTTAAGATCTATAAAGTCGAGGTAGAAAACCAACTTGAGAGGAAGATCAAGCTGCAAGGTCCGATCGTGGGGAGAGTATTTTTCTAATGAGTTTACTTTATTCTGCGAGGAATATGGAATTATTCATGAGAGGACGCCTCCTATTCTCCCGAATCAAACGGGTTGCCGAAAGAAAGAATCGCACTCTAATCGATTTGGTTAACGCCATGTTAGACATCTGCGGGACTTTCTAAGGAATGGTGGGTGAGGCTATATTGACCGCGTGTCATGTCCCGAATAGAGTTCCTACAAAGAACAAAGAAGTAACACCATTCGAGGAATGGGAAAAGAAGAAGTCGACTCTCTCATATTTAAGACATGGGGATGTTTGGCCAAAGTTAACGTGCAATTATCAAGAAGCGCAAACTTGGACCAAAAACCGAGATTGTATATTCCTTGGATATGATATGCACAGCGTGGGTTATAGGTTCTTAATTATAAAATCTGAGTACCGACATGCGTGTTGGTATAATCATAGAATCCAGAGATGCTACATTTTTGAGAATGAATTTCCTATGAATAGTGATGTACCTAGCTCATCTAGTCAAAAACCTATAATTTCCTTGATTCTTTTCACCGATAGAACATGTTGAGCAAACGCTGTGGAAAATCCCGAGGAGGATAACAATGAAGTTACTCGAAAGAGTAAGAGACAAAGGACCGCAAAGTCTTTTGGTGATGATTTCATTGTATACCTCGTGGATGACACTCCAAGAACCATTGAAGAGGCATATTCTTCTCCCGACACGACTATTGGAAGGAAGCAGACGGAGTGAGATGGACTCTATTATGTCTAATGGAACTTGGGAGGTCGTTGATCGCCCTTATGGGTGTAAACTCAGAGGATGTAAATGGGTTTTCAAGAAAAAGCTTAGGCCCGATGGTACAATTGAAAAGTACAAGGCAAGGCTTGTGGCCAAGGGTTATACCCGTAAAGAAGGCGAGGACTTCTTTGATACTTATTCACTGTTGTCTGATTGACCACAATTCGAGTACTACTTGCCTCGTCGCTTCTCATGGTCTTCTCGCTCATCAAATGGACGTTAAGACAGCTTTCCTAAATGGAGAGTTGGAGGAGGAGATTTATATGGATCACCAGACGGGTTTGTGGTAGAAGGTCAAGAAGGAAAGGTGTGCAAGTTGTTAAAGTCTTTGTATGGCCTAAAGCAAGCACCTAAGCAATGGCATGAGAAGTTCGATAGAACTTTGACATCTGCTAGCTTTGTTGTGAATGAAGCCGATGATGTGTGTACTATCGCTATGGTGGGGAGAAGGAGTGATCTTGTGCTTGTATGTTGATGACATATCGATTTTTGGGACAAACCTCAATATGATTGAGGAGGTCAAGGACTTTCTGTCCAAGAGCTTTGAGATGAAAGATTTGGGAGTGGGTGATGTGATTCTTAACATTAAGCTACTGAGAGGAGGTGATGGTGGGGTTACACTCGTGCAATCCCACTATGTGGAGAAGGTCTTGAGTCGCTTTGGTTATAGTGACTACAAGCCCGCTTCTACTCCTTATGATCCTAGTGTGTTGTTGAGGAAAACCAAGAATAACAAGGGATCAATTGAGATACTCCTGCATCATTGGCTCATTGATGTATTTAGCTAGTGCTACGAGGCCCGACATCTCGCTTTGTGAGCAAGCTAAGCGGTTTGTTTCAAACCGGAGATGATCATTGGCGTGTTCTTGAGAGAGTAATGCACTATCTAAAGGCAATCGGAGCTATGGCATTCACTATGCCGGGTACCCAAAGGTACCGGAGGGCTATAGTGATTCAAACCGGATCTCGATGTCGATGAGATAAAAGCCACGAGTGGATATGTGTTCACACTTGAGGTGGTGCTTTGTTTCGAAGTCTTGCAAGGCACCATCTTAACGAGGTCAACAATGGAAGCGTAACTCACAAAGATTAGATACCGCCATCGTTGAGGCCGAGTGGCTTCGTGAACTCCTTATGGATTTGCCGGTGGTTGAAAAACCGACACCGGCTATCTCGATTAACTCGTGATAATCGATCGTAATTATCAAGGTGAACAGTTCTAAGGACAACATGAAGTCATCTAGGCATGTTAAGAGGCGGTTGAAGTCATCGAAAGTGAAAAACTCCGGAGTGATAGCATTTGCCGACTATGTCCACACGACTAATAATCGCCGAATTAATTTACAAAGGGTTTATCACATAATGTGATAGATAGTGCATCGAGTGAGATGGGCTGAGACCCACATGAGTCATACCACGGTGGTAATTGTTTCACGTGATCGGAGATCCCGTGAAGTAGAATGGTGAAACAATTCGTTGGTTGATCGGGAGGAGAGACCTTTACAAGGCTCATTTTCTTAGTGATGCACTTCTCTCCTATTCTCGTATGGCAGGTTGGTTTTTACCTCAATGTGATCCGAGTGGCTTATTTAAAGCAGAGATGTCGGCCTACAAGACATCTTAGAAGGAACACACCTATATGAGTTCGATCACGGGTCACAGCCTATGAGATTTGGGTGATTTCTAGATACTCATGAATAGGCATGGAGTATGACTTATATGCTCCAACTGGAGGGATGCTTCAGCAAAATTTAGTACTAGTAAAGGAATTGGATAAAGCCTGTCAAGCACAAAACTTTCAATTCAAGGCATAGTCCATTGTTGATTGTGGATGAGTGTAACTCCTTTCCTAGATGGTTGTTCAACTTAACAGTCTCCATCGAAACACTGGTATATCAAACAACAGCAGAACTGAGAGCATTTCTCGTGTGCCTTGAAATTTGGTGGGGATTGTTGGATTAATTGGGCTTGGTCCATTTTAATTTAGCAATTAATCAAATGAAATTCCTAGGCCCACTATTAATGCTAGGTGTAAAAACTATTTAGTCCCATATGGAGAATTGAATGGGAGTTACACCACTTTAAAAGGTGGAACGTGGTAACCCCCTTGTGGAATTGGAGAGAGCCAATACCGCGCCTTCGCCGCCGCCGCCGCCGTGCCTGCGTGCGCGTCGCGTCGTGCCGTCTCGTCCGCTTGCGTGCGTGTGTGTGTGTGTGTGTGTGTGGCAAGACGCAGCGTGTTAGGTACGGCGCGTTTTTTTATCTATTCAAAATCAAACGCGACGACTCGGCAAGAAGTGCGAGCATTAGTGACTAATGGCTGCAATTATTCTGGCCTCTTCATTTTTGCTGTTACAAAAGAACTCTCCACTATATACGAGGGATTAGGGAGAAGAGTATTCTTGTTCTGGGTTGTTGCTGTTCTCTGTCATCTCCGGTCCGAGCCTTGCGCGACAAGTTTGTGTACCGCACGGCACGCAGGCGATCAAGTTTTTGGGGAGCGATCGTAGCGACTACTCAATCTGCGACGCCTACTTCACGGTGGTGAATCGCTCATGAATCTGACCGCGAACATCTTCCTCGCATCAAGCTTCGCCCCGCATCACGCCGATCGACTACATCGATAGGCCATCATGTCAATCGATGGTAACGGCGCCTCGGTGTTTCTAACATCGCCCCCCCGAGGGTATAAATTGAAAACTTTTTCGGTGTATTTCTTTTTCGGCGCTATGAATATGTTAATAGATGTTTTCGTTAGCCTGCTCGTTAGCTTAATATGAATACATCGTTGATAGATCACTCATGCATGTTTATGTCATGTTTTATATGCTGAATTTACGGATTAAAATATACCAAAATTGACTACATTTCCAACAATCGGTACACAAGCAGACGGTTAGGAGGCCTACTCGCCTCGGCAAGAGCTGGTGCAAGATAGCGGTGCGATTACTAGTGACTAATGGTGCATAGATTATTCGCCTCTTCATTTTTGCTGTTACAAAAGAACTCTCCACTATATACGAGGGATTAGGGAGAAGAGTATTCTTGTTCTGGGTTGTTGCTGTTCTCTGTCATCTCCGGTCCAGAGCCTTGCGCGCACAAGTTTGTGTACCTGCACGGGTAGGCGGGCGATCAAGTTTTTGGGGAGCGCATCAGCGCGACTACTCAATCTGCGACGTCTACTTCCTGGTGGTGAATCGCTCATGAATCTGACCGCGAACATCTTCCCGCATCAAGCTTCGTCTGCATCACGCCCGATCGACTACATCGAATAGGCCATCATGTCAATCGATGGTAACGGCGCCTCCGGTGTTTCTAACACCGCCCCGCCGAGGGTATAAATTGAAAACTTTTACGTGTATTTCTTTTCAGGCGCTTATGAATATGTTAATAGATGTTTCGTTAGCTTTGTTCGTTAGCTTAATATGAATACATCGTTGATAGATCACTCATGCATGTTTATGTCATGTTTTATATGCTGAATTTCTGGATTAAAATATACCGAAAATTGACTACATTTCCAACAGTGTGTGTGTGAGTCGGTCTTTCATATATGCATAAAAGTTTGGGACTGAATCATGTAGAGTGGTGAGTTGAGAAGCAAGAAATAAAAAATGACAAAAAGAGGAGCACTGCTCCCGAGACAAATCAATTTCGTTCAGGTGTGTTTTTCCGCTTCGCGTTGTCTCGTGTCTTGTGTTGTTCGGCCAGCAGCAAGGAAGGTCAGGCGGGGTGCTAGTTTCCAAATAGTTGTTTGTATCACATAAAGATTTTTAGGCCCAGGGGTGCTGCTTCTCCCTCACTTGAAGAAGCAAGGTGCTGCTGTGCTTTGGTGTAGCATCACGTGGATGAAGCACAACCGAAGTCAAGAAGGCAGTGGTGCTGTTTTTCCTGTGACTACTCACGTCGCGTGAAGACAAGATCAAGGATTAACAACATCAGTGCACAGGAACCTAGCACGTCAAGCCGAGTGCAACTCAGTCGAAATTTCTCTGGAAGCAGTAGTAACGGAACATAGGGAAACAAGAATTTCTAACAGGGCATCTCGGGTAGCCGAGTCTGCCGGCTCGGGCAAGAAGCGCGTTCTCCGGTTGGCGATGTGTGAGGACTCTCGATGAAAATGCTAGAAAAGGTTTCCTAGGACCTCCTAAGGAGGTCCGACAGGACCACCCGAAGGTCTGGGAGGTCCTCTAAGTATGTTCTAAGAGGAGGTCCGCCAGGACCTCTCAGGGGATCTCAAAGACCTCCTGGAGGTCTGACCTTTGTGCACTAAGCTAGTCCCAGGAACAAAGCTAGCTCACACAGAACTCCCAAGGTGTAATCACAACCACACGGTACTGGACAAAAGATGAAGCAGTCAAATTAACATGTATTAAACAAAGACCTTATGGTCAGGGTTGCTTACAGAGGTTGCCAACTAGGGCTTACAAAAACCGACGAAAGGAAACCTTTACAGCAAAAACGCATAACTTAAGGAGCCATCCAGCAAGCCCATAGGCTGTCGAGTGGTGGACATCCTAGCACACTGGGTCATCAAAGAACTCCTCCTTGAAGAGGTCTGTGCTTCCCTGGAATTGATCATCTTCGGCCACTGCTCAAACAGAGGGCTTTAAGCCATGAGTACGTTTGAATGTACTCAGCAAATCGCAGGGAACAATTATGCACATAATATTCATGCAATGGCTTGGCTAAGGAGAGTTGTAAGGTTAGTTTGCAGAAAGCAAGATTAACAGCAAATAGCATAAGTAGATTGAAAAGCTCAAGTTAAAAGCATAATACATAGATACATTTGTTTTTCCAAGGAGATCGTGAGCACCAATTCACTTCCAAAACCACTCGCGAGAGGTCTGGTCGCACCCACGGCCAGGACCACTCCCACGACCACTCTGGAGCACCTACTCCAGAGCCCAAGACCACCCTAGAGCTCCAAGACCACCCCAGAGCACCCACCCTGGAGCACCCTAGACCACTCCAAGGCTCACAAGAACACTCTTTGAGAAAGCTACCCTTCATGCAATTGTTCCAAGCATTGCCCATGACCAAGGACTCGGCTATTTGAATAGATTTTACACTCTGCAGAGGTATACAACTTTACCCACAATTCACAACCTCTCTAGCGGGTCGGATTCCCATCGGAACCCTTGCTCACTTCCGAAGGTGAGCAGTCTAGAGAACGCGACAAGGCCGTTACAAAGCTCTGATCTGGTCTAGATTTTGCCCACTAAGGTTTCACTTCCGTTGGGCTACAAACCCCCCCCCCCGGATTCGTGCCCCCTCTTGTGCCAAGTGTGAATCAGCACACACTTCCATCACAACAAAACCAGACAAAACCATTGCTAATTATTTGGCCTAGACCACCCCCATAAAATGGTCTTGTGGTTGCACGGTTGACCCGGAGCAATGAAACATAAAGTTAAGTCCTTAGACCACCCAGGCAAGACAACCTCATCCCAATGTGCGTATAGCACCCCCTTTACTGCACGATCACTCGTCCGAGTGAGAAAACATTTTGGGTTCACCCGGCCAAAAGACCACCCTGGTCTTGGCACAACAATTTTTTTAACAAGAGCGGCATCGCACCACAATCAATACAGCTGCGGCATCAGCACCACAACTGCTCAATAGTGGCACCAACCACAGTTCTATAGTTCAATTAATCAAGATTATTAATGATGAAGCATGATTCTTAAGACCCACGGTTCTAAAGCAGGGCTAAGCATAAACGGACGGTCCCATGTTGGTGTTATCAAACAATACCAACTAAATTACCCAATCTAAGGTGTCCAAGGAAATCATGTCAACATGTTGAGTACAATCATCCAAAGAGGCATAATGTCAAGTGGGATATAGCTACTGCCCCAAAACATTTCCTATAAAAGTAGCCATGCATGATAATATAAAACAACATATTTTTTAAATGCTGGGTTCAACATGATCAAAGGTCTGCGGCTTGCCTTCGTTGACCAGGGGTGAGCCTTCGGTAGAGACCGCTGGGTCCAAGTACTCCTCCTCGAACTCGGGATCTACACGTACGTAAAGAACCAAATAAACAAGACAACTCCTGACAAAAGAACTTAAAAGACTCAAAAGAACTTAAGCAAATCTCAACCAAAAATTAGAAAAGCAAGAGGTCTCAGCGAGAAAGGAGGTCCAACCCGAAAGAGGGTGGTCTTTGCAAAAAGACTAAGACATGGCTGAGAGGCGAACATGGCCGAGAGGGAGGTCTTTTCAAAAAGATCAGCAAGGACCACCGGGGTGGTCTTTTCAAAAGAGCCGACAAAGACCATGAAGGTGGTCTTTGCCAAAGGAGATCCTGAGGGGATCCCGAGGGGGAAGTCCTGAGGAAAACACTACTATTCCACGTGGTCGTAAAAAGAACACAACCACGTAACATAGTCGGGAGAAGAATACGATTACACAAAGTGGTCGTATGAACAAGAAAAGATTAGGCATAAGGAAACTCACCAAAACTAAGAAAGAGATAGAAAAAGGAGGAGATCAGAGGGACAGCTGCGGTGGAAGAGAACGACACAGGCACTCCAGTGAACTCCTGGGCAGCAAAACGGCGGCGCTAGCTCCGATGATCTTCTGGGTGATGAAGAGGTGGTGGCACAGCTTCCTTAGGCACTTCTTGGTGAATCTTCAAGCACAAGCTCGAGAAGAACTAGGCAAGAGCTGGGAAGTTAGGAAATAAGGAAAAAGGTGACAAAGGAAGGCATACACGGGCTATATATATAGCCAGACAGGGAGGAGAAAAAGAGAGAGCCACAGAAAAGCTTGGAGACACATTGGTCAAGGGTAGGTGAAAAAAACAAGGCAATGATAAGACAGGGTATGCCATCAAAAGGATAAACGAAGTACCCCAGAAGTGACCGCATTTAATGTGATTCAATAAGCATTAAATGCGCTTAAGGCTTTAGAGGCGGAGGAATTGAGAAAGTGAGCCAGACTGACTAGTGGGGCCAGTCAAACCCGGGTGGACAGATTAGTCAAAGAGGTGATCTCAGCCGTAAGGGTGGTCCTTGCAAAAAGACCATAGGTCTTGACCTCAAAGGGGGAGGCCTTAACCCGCAAAGGAGGTCTTCACAAACGACCTCGGGTTTTGACCTCAAAGAAGAGGTCTTACCCCGCAAAGGTGGTCTTTGCAAAAAGACCACGGGGAGGTCCAAAGAAAAGAAGACTCAAAGGGGGGGTCCTGACGGTCAAGATCTACAAGGGAAGGTCCTGACGGTCAGATCCACAAAGAGGAGGTCACGGCTAAACGACAAAAGAGGGGAGGTCGCGGCTAAACGACAAAAGAGGGGAGGTCACGGTCCCCAAGGGGAGGTCCTGACCACAAGGGGTGGTCTCAACGGTCAAGATCTAAACAAGAGAGGTCCTGATGGTTAAGATCTCCAAAGGGGAGGTCTCAACGATCAAGATCTAAACAAGGGAGGTCCTGACGGTTAAGATCTCTAAATGGGAGGTCTCAACGGTCAAGATCTAAACAAGAGAGGTCCTAACGGTTAAGATCTCAAAAAGGGAGGTCTCAACGATCAAAATCTAAACAAGGGAGGTCCTGATGGTTAAGATCTCCAAAGTGGAGGTCTCAACTGTCAAGATCTAAACAAGGGAGGTCATCACGGTTAAGATCTCAAAAGGGGAGGTCTCAACGGTCAAGATCTAAACAAGGGAGGTCCTAACGGTTATGATCTCCAAAGGGGAGGCCCAGATGAATACGAGGAGGTTCAAATGAACACGAGGAGGTTCAAGAGAAAGGGGAAATCAACCCAAATTTAGAATTTCAGAGTTAAAGGATGTTTGAAACACACACCCGAGCTGGTCTAAACCCAAAAGAGAAGGTCTTAGGCCTACAAAGAGGTCTTGGACAAGGGGAGATACAACACAAGGGAGGTCTGGACCGAGAGAGGGAGATCCAGACACAGAAGGGGTCCTGGAGAAGAGAAGCTAGGCCTAAAGGCACACAGAGGAAACCAAGAAAGGAAAACAGAAGCCAAGGAATACCAAAGAACTTCAACAGAGAGCACCAACCAACTAACTTAGTTGAAGTTTGGTTAAGTCAAGTTAAACGTCCAATATTTCCAAAGTTTCAAGTTAAGCTTGAGCAAGAAAATAAACCGAATGGTTCTTTTTTGGTTTTGAAATCTAGCAAAAACTCTAGGACAAACGGAACGTTACAAACCTTTACCCCTTAAAGAGAATCTCGACCCCGAGATTTAGGCTGGCTAGAGAATAAGTGCGGGAACTCCTTCTTGAGGTCCTCTTCACGCTCCCAAGTTGCTTCTGCCTCGGTGTGGTTGCTCCATTGCACTTTGCAAAGGCGGATGGTCTTGGTCCTTGTCACTCGCTCAAACACGTCCAAGATCTTGATGGGCTGCTCCTGGTAGGTGAGGTCTTCTTAGAGGTCCACTACTTCTAAGGGCATCTGTTCCTCTGGCACCCGCAAACACTTCTTCAACTGAGATACATGGAAGACATTGTGCACTCTAGTCAGCTAAGGAGGGAGGTCTATCTTGTAGGCAACTTCTCCTCTTCGGGCAAGAATGGGAAAAGGTCCAATGAATCTTGGTGCTAGCTTCCCACTAACTCTGAAACGGTGCATTCCTTTGAGAGGTGACACCTTAAGGTATACTTGATCTCCTGGAGCAAAGGCTAGGTCTCGACGTCTATTGTCTACATAGCTCTTCTATCTAGTCTGGGCAGTCTTCAACTTTTCTCTTATGGATCCCACTTGGTCTTCAGCTTCCTTCAAGAGGTCTGGTCCAAGAACTTGCCCTTCACCAGTTTCTGTCTAGTACAAAGGTGTCCTGCATTTTCTTCCATAGAGGGCTTCAAAAGGAGACATCTAGAGACTTGCTTGGTAGCTGTTATTGTAGGAGAATTTAGCATAGCGTAGCATTCGATCCCAACTACCTTACTTTTCCATAGCACAAGCTCTCAGCATGTCCTCAAGAACTTGGTTGACTCTTTCAATTTGGCCATTAGTTTGTGGGTGGTAAACTGTGCTGAAATTGAGGTCTGTACCCAAGGCATCATGTAGCTTTTACCAAAATTTGGATGTAAACTGAGACCCTCTATTTGACACTATCTTCTTTGGCACACCATGTAGACACACAACCTTTGCCATGTAGAGCTCTGCCAAGTTGTTTCCAGAATAGGTGGTCCTAACAGGGATAAAATGAGCCACCTTAGTTAAGCGATCCACAACCACCCAAATGGAGTCAAAACCAGCTTGGGTCCGGGGCAGACCTGTTATGAAGTCCATCCCGACCTCTTTCCATTTCCACTCGGGTATGGGCAAGAGCACCAAAAGACCCCTAGGTCTTTGGTGTACGGTCTTAATCTTTTGACAAATATCACACTTGGCCACATACTCAGCAATTTCGCGCTTCATACTAGGCCACCAATACATTTCTTCGATGTCCTGATACATCTTTGAAGCTCCTGGATGAATGGAATACAATGCTTCATGAGCCTCTCTGAGTAACACCTTCTTGAGCTCTAGGTTATTTGGCACACAGAGCCTTTTGTCAAACCAGACAGTCCCATGTTCATCTTCCGAAAACCTTAAAGATCTCCCTTTTCTCATGTTACTCTTGATTTCTTGAATGTCGGCATCATCAACCTGAGCTGCCCTGATCTGATTTTGCAAAGTCGGCTGCACCTCCAGAGCCGCCAAAAACCCTTCTTCAACTATTTCAAGTCTGAGCTTCTGGAACTCCTCATGCAAAGTTGATTGGCTTTCTTTGACCATTAATGTGGTGCTATAGACCTTCCTGCTCATATCATTTGCTACCACGTTGGCCTTGCTGGGGTGATAATGAATTCCCACATTGTAGTCTTTGATTAGCTCTAACCACCTTCTCTGCCTCATATTCAAATCAGCTTGTGTAAAGATATACTTTAGGCTCTTGTGATCTGTGTAGACTTCACAGTGGTTTCTAATGAGATAGTGTTGCCAAATCTTCAAAGCATGCACTACGGCAGCTAGCTCTAGGTCATGAGTAGGGTAATTTGCTTCATGAGGTTTCAACTATCGCGAGGCATAGGCTACCACTCTTCTTTCTTGCATAAAGACGCAACCAAGTCCTTGTCATGATGCATCACAATAGATCTCAAAGTCCTTTCAGACATCTGGCAAAACCAAAACTGGTGCAGAGGTCAGCCGATTCTTGAGCTCTTGGAAGCTTTGTTCACACTCGGTGGTCCAAGAGAACTTCTTCTCCTTCTTTAAGAACTGAGTAAGAGGTCTTGCTATTCGAGAAAACCCTTCAATAAATCAACTGTAATACCCTGCCATTCCAAGGAAGCTTCAGATTTGATGCACTGACTTAGGAGATTCCCAATTAAGCACATCTTGGACCTTATTGGGGTTGACAGAGACTCCTTTTTCAGACAAAACATGTCCCAAAAAGACCACTTCCTTAAACCAAAACTCACACTTACTAAACTTGGCAAAGAGTTGGTGGGCTCTGAGCTTCTCCAAAACCAAATAGAGGTGCTCTGCATGCTCTTCTTCACTTTTGGAATATACAAGGATGTCATCAATGAAGACAATGACAAACTTATCAAGGTACTCCATAAACACTTTATTCATCAAGTTCATAAAATAAGCAGGGGTATTGGTCAGCCCAAAGGACATTACAGTGAACTCAAACAACCCATATCTAGTTGAAAAAACTGTCTTGGGGATGTCTTCTTTGCGGATCTTGAGCTGATGGTACCCTGACCTCAAATGTATCTTTGAGAATACTCCAGCTCCTTTCAATTGATCGAACAGGTCATCAATCCTTGGTAGAGGATACTTGTTCTTGACGGTAACCTCATTTAAAGCACGGTAGTCCACACACATTCTCTGTGTTCCATCCTTTTTGGGCACAAAAATCACTAGAGCTCCCCAAGGTGAGGAGCTAGGTCTAATAAAACCTTTGCTCAGCAGGTCTTCAATCTGTTTCTTCAACTCCACTTGGTCATCAACATGCAGCCTATAAGGTCTTTTGGATATGGGGGAGGTCCCTAGGACAAGATTAATAACAAACTCAAAAGCTCTATCTAGAGGCATCCCTAGTAGCTCATCAGGGAACACATATGGAAACTCTCGGACCACTGGGACATCTTCCAAAGATACCACTTGAGCACTGCAAGCTAAAGCTCCATCAAGCTTCTTGGAGGAGGCTTCAAACTTCACTGTGACTCCACTAGGGCTGGTCAAAGAGATGCTTCGGCCACTACAATCCAACATTGCATGGTGGTCCCCAAGCCAGTCCATACCCAAGATCACATCTAGGGACTTAGTATCCAAGAGAATGAGGTTGGTCAGAAATTCTACTCCCTCTATGACCAATTTAACTTGTGGACAACCCTGGTTCGTGCTTAACTCTGAACCAAGGGATTGAACCAACAAGGTAGTCTTAAGAGTTGCAACTTTAAATTGGTGCTTTGCTACAAAACTCCGAGAAATAAACGAATGAGAAGCCCCAGAATCAAACAAAATGGCAGCTGGCACTGAATTTACTAGGAACATACCTTGTACAACATCCGGGGAGGTTTGGGCTTCCTCCACTGCAACATGATTAACACGACCTCTTCTGTAAGGTTGAGAGGTCCTACGGCTTGCTGGGGGATCCTAGCTGGGGGTTGTCCTGAAGAGGAGGTTCCCACGGCTTGACCTGTCTTCTGTGGGCATTGGATGGCATAGTGCCTGACGAGGATCTAATAATCCTCATTTTATCTTTTATCTATAATTCTTATTATGGGTAAATATGATGTCATGTGGTCCCTAGATATACCCCTTATATTTACAAGGGAGAAGCCTACCAGGTGGTCGTAAGTTCTTCTACGACCACCCCCATAGTCGTAAGTCTTGCTACGACTACCTTATAGTCGTAAGTTCTTCTACGATCACTATCCAGTCGTAAGTTATTCTACGACTACCCCATGGTCGTAAGCTCTTCTACGATCAGGTCAGCTACGACCACCTTATGATCAATAAAACCTACAGACGAGTGGGTCCAATTGATTAAGGAATCCAAGCAGTCAACATATGCTGTTATTCTACGGAGTAATATATAGCACGTAATACCACATTATCTCTGACAAATAACTGCCAAGCGACATGAAGGAGTTAACACTCCGGTGATTACTGCAAACATGTGCCCGTTACAGGACGTGATGAGGCGCCTCTTCACCTGGAGAAACGGCTACTCCTTCATGACTATATAAAGGCGACGATCAGAGAAGAAAGGGAGGCGATCAGAGAGCACAGCAAGCAATCGAGAAGACAGGCACTATCTTCTGTAATAGTCTTAGTCTTTTCTCCCGATTGTACAAGATACACTCAATACCATACACACACAGGAGCAGGGTTGTTATTCTCCCCGGAGAAGGCCTGAACCTATATAAAAATACCCGTGTCAATCTCTCTGCGTGATTCCATTATAGGAGACCCCCCGAATCAAACAATCTTTACGTAAGATCGGTTCTAAAACACCGACAGTGCCCCACTTGATGACACTTGAAACAAGTGATTCCTGCTGCGGGGGAGGTCTTGGGTGGCTAGTTGCTGCTGCTGATGTTGCAGCGCAGGAGGTGTGACTCTCGGGTGCTTGGTCTTTGGACTGGCGGCGGCGTGAGCATATCGGGGCTGGCGAGTCCGCCGGCTCAAGCAAGAAGTGCACCGGCCATTGGTGAAGGCAGCGCAACTCCTCTCCTCCTCCTCTTCAAAGGTTGCCTCCTCTCTTCTCTTTTCTCACCCTGAAAAATGTTGGAAATATGCCCTAGAGACAATCATAGAGATGATTATATTTCCTTATGTTCATAATATTGGATAAAATGTTATCTTGTTCTAAGAATAATATTGTTAATATTGATTATCAAGTATGTGACTTGATTGTGAAACTCTATATTTCTACGATAATTATTCTTATACGATCCCTGGTCAGCAACATATGAGGACACATATGAATAGACTAGCATATGTATTAGTTGATAACTATGTTTCACGGGTCATGGATATGGAGATATCAAACCAATAATATGGACACACCTTATCTCCTATCGCAGGAGGTGTGGCTCTCGGGTGCTTGGTCTTTGATTTGATGGCTTGAGCATCTGAAAGATTTGGTCAAGAGTCCATGGCTCGAGCAAGAAGCGACCGCCATTGGTGAAGGCAGCGCAACTCCTCTCCTCCTCCTCTTCAAAGGTTGCCTCCTCTCTTCTCTTTTCGCACCCTGAAAAACACAGTGAGTTTTCCCCTTTTGTGGTTCTTCATCTCCTTTGGATTTGGTTTCGGTTTTGGGATTTTTTGGAGCTCCTACGAAACCATGAGTAACCCGACACCGTTGGTCGTGAGGTCTGGAACCTTCTCCCTTTCGCATCCCGTCGGTTCTCTTCTTGCGCTCTTTCTTTGTTGGGTGCTCTGTTGTAAGGACCCGACCCGAGAGGACTCGGAGGGATCTCCCAGGACCACCCAGGAGGTCCAACCAAACCACCCGGAGGTCTGAAAGGTCCTCCAAGACCTCCCAAGAGGTCCCCCAGGACCTCCCGGAGAGCCCCTAGGACCACCCAGGAGGGCTCGAAGGTCTACCCGGAGGTCCACCAAGACCACCCGGAGGTCCCAGTCTCTGTGCACAATGAGCTAGTCCCAAGATCAGATTGCTAGCTCACACAGACCCAATATCGGTGTCATCACATCCATACAACAAACTTAAGATGAAACAGACAAATTAATATTTATAGACAAAAGACCTTACGGTCAAGCTTGTTTACAGGGGTGCCACGCAGGGCTAACAGCAAAAAGAACGCTTGCAGTGGAACAAAATACAACGCAGGGCCACTCGGCGAGCCACGGGCTATCGAGTGGAGGATGTCCCCTAGTCCACGAGGTCTTCAACGAACTCCTCCTCGTAGTGCTCGGAGCACCCAGGGAAGTCTTCGGCTGCTGATTAACCAGAGGGCACAAGCCATGAGTACTTTGAATGTACTCAGCAAGCCATAGGGAAAGTGAATGCAATAACATTTATGCAAGGCTTGACAAAGAAAGCTGTATGGTTAGTTTGCTTAAAGCAGCATTTAAAAGGAAATACATTAAGTAGATTGCAAAGCACAAGTTGAAAAGATAATACATAAGTAAACCAAGTTCTTTGAAAACATCCCATGACCACCCTGGTCATGAGCCAAACTACTACTCGGATCCAAACCACAATTTTTAGAAAGATCTACCCCTTGCGTGAAAGAACCGGGCATGTCCATAACCGAGGACGCGGCTATTCGAATAGATTTTTACACTCTGCAGAGGTTGCACACTTTACCCACAAGACACGAAGTCCTCTAGTTGGTTGGGCACCCGTCGATGCCCCTGCTCACTTCCTTTGGTAAGCAGTCTATAGCTTGTGACAAGGCCTTTACCAAGGTTAGTCCTGACTTGGTTTTGCCCGCTAAGGTTTTGCCATGCTTAGGCCTCCTCTTACGCCATTCTGACCACCACGACAGAACAACATCAGGACCTCGCTAATTAGTTGGCCAGGACTACCCTATTATGGACTTGTGGTTGCACGGGAGTGACCCAGATCGATGGCGTACAAGGTTAAGTCCTTAGTTGGCTGTTCAGGCAAGTCTAACCACAAACCCAGTGTGCTCAAGGCACCCACTACTCACTCCCTGACTACTCGCCCAAGCATAAAACATTTTCTGGTTCAACCCGGCCAAATGACCACCTTGGTCATAGCACAGAAATTTTAACAATAGTGGCATTGCCACGGTTCCATAGCACATTAGTCAAGTTCAATCATTCTTTGAGTCATGAGATTGCGAGACCAAACGTCTACTAGAGCATGGCTAAGCAATAAATCGTGCCCATGTTGGTATTCAAAGACATAACCAACTAAGATAACCCATCCTACGGATCTCCAAGGGTACATGTCAAACATGTTGTTTTCAATTATCCAAGGAGTCATAAGACAAGTGGGTGTTGTAACTACTCCCGAAACCATTTTTTTTAAAACTAGCCATGCGAGTTGGTATAAAACAAAGTACTTTTGCAAACTGTGATTAACATGATCAAGGGTCTATGACTTGCCTACGCTGAAGAACTAAGGGTCTTCTGTTGAGAGAGCCGGGTCCAGGAGGTCTTCAGAACAACCAGATCCTACACGCTCGAACAAGAACCAAGTAAATAAAACGAACCCACAAAACTCCAACAAAAGAACCAAATCGAAGCCAAAGAAAAACACAGGATCAAGGTGAAAATAGAAACTTGATTCACTGAATCGGAGCTCCTATCGCAGAAGAAAAAGCTCTACCGAGGGAGGTTCAAGGTTCTGGAAAACAAAAGGAAGCAGGAGGCCTCTCCAGTGCTTTATATAGGCACAGGGAGGTCCAGGGAGGAGGACGGTGCATTTAATACACACGACGGGAGCAGGTAAAGGAATGAAATGAGCAGGTAAAAGAGGTGACCAAAGAGGAAATGACAAGGTATGGTGAAAATGATAGCATTTAATGAAACATTAAATGCAAGAAGACTTTTCTCCCCAGCGGTACTCAGACCTGAGAGGGTGGTCCCACAAAAGAGGTGGTCGCGACTAAGAGGGTGGTCTTTGCAAATAGACCAAAGAGGAGGTCACTACCGCGAGGGGAGATCGTGACCTAGAGGGAGGTCCTGGCCTCAAGAGGGTGGTCCTTGCAAAAAGATCGAGGAGGTCCCGACCAAGGGAGGTCGCGGCTGAACGACAAAAAGAGAAGGTCGCGGCCTCAAAGGGAGTTCGTGACCCAAAAGGGTGGCCTTTGCAAAAAGAACGACCGAGGTGGTCTTTGCAAAAGACCAAGAGGGTCGTCTTTGCAAAGAGACCACAAGGACGGGGAGGTCCAAGACAGTCCGAAGCACGCACCCGAACTCAACTTGATCTGACCGTCCAATCTTAATTGGGCGGTCCAAGCTAGAGGTGAAGTTCGGACTGCTTGAACAGCACAAAACATCGAGCCGTCCAAGCACAATCGGACGGCTCGGACTGAGCGCGCCCGCCCGAGGAGAGAGAAAAGGGGTTGACGGCGGGGAGGTCTAGACCCTTGGATCCAAACGAAGAAAGGTCTGGACGGTCAAGATAGAGCCAAAGGAGATCTCGACGGTCAAGACCAATGCAGGGGAGGTCTCAACGGTCAAGATGGAACCAAAGGAGATCTCGACGGTCAAGATGGAACCAAAGAAGATCTTGAAAGGAGGAATTCAACCTGAGCGACGGATTTCAGAAATCAAGGATGTTTGAAACACAAACCCGAGCTAAGAGCACCTTGGGGGTGGTCGTGACCCAAGGGGAGGTCAAAACCGAAGGAAGGTTCAAACAGAAGGAGGTCTAAACCACGAGGAGGTCTAAACGGGGAAAAGGTCAAAAGAGGTTAAGGGAGGTCCAGAGAGGCCTGGATGAACAGGGAGAAAGGAAAGCAAGACCAGAACTCGAACAACTCCAGATAAACCAAACTTCTGCATTAGTTGGAGTTTGATTAATTCATGTTAAATCTCCAAATTTTCCAAAATCTTCAAGTTAAGCTTTGAACTCTCATCAAAACCAAATGGTTCTTTTACTTTGAAAACTTTTAAGAACTCCAGAAAATTGGGATGTTATATCTGTGAGGGAACTTGACTCTTGCGCCTTTGAGGCTCTGTTTCGGTCGGCTCTGGCTTGGTCTTGGTGAGGTGATGACTCGTTTCTCTGGTGATTGGTGATCTCAGGTGCACTCGGCCGGTGCATTTCAGTTGGTCTTGTGCGGTAGCTCCTGTACCTCGGCTTCGTCTTTCGGTGTGTCCCAAATTACGAAGATTGGCATTGTATGTTGAGACAAAATGCAATTCTGAACCCTCTATGTATAATGTACTAGTCCTGGATCAAGCTAGTACACACGGTGTCAACATAGATGAATACCATTCCACACAAGATGAATATAAGGATAAACGACTAATTTGAATAATATATAGTAGTTTTGACGTTGAGGTCGAGTTTACAATTATTAAGTCAGGCAGGGCTAGCACTAATTAAAGAAACAACAGCAGAACGAAAGCAACTCTAGCGGATACCCATTGACTAGCCACAGGCAACTGACTGAGATCAAGACCTAACGATCACCATCCTTGTAAAGCTCCTCCTCAAAGGCAGGCGACAATTCCTCCACTTCAGCTGAATGATTGCAGCAAGAATGAGTACTCCGAGTACTCAACAAGTTGTACCACAGAATGCAATTATAGATGATGGTTTATTCCAAAGAAAATGGCTTCTATGGCTATTTTGCAATAAAGCAGCATTTGCAATTGAATACAAATAATAGGTTGAAAGCATAATTCAACTCAAATAACAATAATAGCTTAACAATTGTTTTCACAAAGACACTAAGCCAAATCTGTTTCTTTTACACAGCTGCATAAGTTATTCCACACAACTGCCCCTTTCCAATTGTTTTATAAAAAATCTACCCGTCGTGTGAAATCCCCGAGTATGTCCATTACTGCGGGCGCGGCTATTCGAATAGATTGATTAACACTCTGCAGAGGTAGTACACTTTACCCACAAGATGCAATCAGCTAGATCAGAGCTGATCACAACAAAACCTTTCCGAAACTTCATCTCAATAATTGACACTCCCATTGTGCTTACTGCTGGCACCAACCCCTACACAGGTGGTTAGCCCGTCGCACACTATTAGACCTGAAGACGGCGAACCGTTCATAAATGTGAATCACCACACAGACAGAAACACACCTCCACCCTGGCACACAACTTAAACTATTTCCCTGAGTAATCAATATCAAGACTCCATCGCTTACTAGGTTAGGCCCGTCCCATCAGGCAGTGGTTGTACAGTTGTGGCTCAATTCAATGACGCACAAAGTTAAATCCTTAATTGACCAAGGTGAGACTGCCAATTACTACCAACTATCACATCCATATTTTTCCAAGCACATGACTCCACCATAACACATTTCCATCCACTCGCCTCAGTCTAAATCTTTTCCCACTCTGTTGGTTAGGTGCAACACATGCCATCAACAACTAACAGCATACTGCACACAGTTTTACATAAATTCCATTATCACTTAGTCAAGTTTATATTTGTAACTCAAATGATATAAATGACTCATTGCATGGCTAAGCAAACTATTCGTAACTAACCAACCCACGTTGGTGCTATGATATTACAAACTAATAATTAACTGAGCTATGG
Source organism: Phyllostachys edulis (assembly GCA_036346405.1). Taxonomy (NCBI): domain Eukaryota; kingdom Viridiplantae; phylum Streptophyta; class Magnoliopsida; order Poales; family Poaceae; genus Phyllostachys; species Phyllostachys edulis. The sequence goes on along the minus strand of CM070550.1, from coordinate 77,085,417 downwards.
TGACAAAAGATCATGATAATACAATAGGCAAAGTAGATATAATCAAATGGTGTATAGCTAATCCCAAAACTATTAAATAAATACTTAACGTAGAATGAAATAATTGAATCAAGATAATTTTGGAAATTTGGGTTCAACATGGTCAAAAGTACAACTTGCATTGGAACTGGTCTTGAGCTTAATCAACTTCTCCTCCTTCGAAAACTCCCGAAGTATGAACGTTTACTTGCAAATGAAAGAAAATAACGAAATAAATACAAAACAAAGAGATAATGAACTCCAAAAAATATATACAAATGTCAGGAAGGTAGGGCTTGAATTTTGATAAATTTAGAAATTTGAATGGCCTCAATCGGAGTTCGTATGAGGAAGAACGAGCTTTCGGAAGATCTAAACTTAAGAAAAAAGATAAATGAATTACTATTTTGAATTTTCATAATTTTCTTTCTAAAGGAAATTCTGAATTATTGCATCAGCCTGACGCAGCAACAAATTCAAAATTAAAAGAAAATCCAAAAAATAGAAAATAGTGGCTGACATGTGGGACTAGCGGTCTATGGACCGGGTTCATGGATATGGTCTATGGGTCTATGACTCATTGGTCTACAGTATAATGGACTGATACGTGGAACCTACATGATAAAGACTTGGCTCAAGGTGAACTAGATCTAACTGACTCTAGATCTGGTTTAGGGTACAGGTGGACGCTCTAGCAGTGACTCGACCGACACTTAGGCACAGAAGCTAAGGTGTCTCACACGGTGGCAAAGAGAGAGAAAAACTCCAGAGCAAAAGAACAGAGTAGCAGAAAAGCTCTAGTTGGCGACAATAGATGGCAGCGGCGAGGACAAACTGCGGCAAGGCAACTCCGACAAGGTGGCAAAATGGGTTCCCGAGAGCGTGGCAGTTCTTATGGTGGTGGTGGCTCGGCGAGGATGGTGACGACTCGTCGACATCGGCGGCGATGAGCTCCGGGTGATGACGGCTTCGGCTATTTGGCCGCTCCCTGTGAAGACCAAGCGAAGCACCATGACGATGACAATCCAAGGAATGCAACAGGCACCTTGGAGCAGCTGGAAGATGACTGGAGCGGCGGCAAAGAAGAGATGACCGTAGATGACCGACAACAAGGAAGAAGGTGAAGGCAACGGCTTGGTGGCAAAGAAAGAGAAAAACAAAGGAGGGAAATGGAGGAGTAAGGTTCAGAACACGGGATGACGCACATAGGATGGCGAAAGCACTCACCGATGAGTAGATCGACAATGGTGGGCGGCGTCCAGCTTTGGGAAGATGAGGTCGATGGCGACTTGGTGATCTTCGGGCAAAGAGGGAAGGAGCACGATGTAGAACATCGTGAGGCGAATACAATGGCGAGGACGGTTTGGGCTAAGAAGCTTAGATGGCGAAGAATTCCGACGATGAAGACCACAACGGCTGGTGGGTTCTTGGTGACGATTCGAAGATGAAATCTACGAAAACAATTTGGTGCTTTTGGAGAGGTGATCGATGCGAAGATTTCAATGTGGGTGGCTCTCTTTTATATGCATCGGAGAGGGAGAGTTTGAAAGGGAGCCGACGACATTGTTGTGTCGGTTTCGGACACGAGCACTGGGAGTTCGAGCACAATAGGAAGAAAGAACTAACAGGAATGGCCCACAGGCAGTGAGAAGAAAAAGAAAGAGAAGGAAAGAAAAAAGGATGATGGCTGCGGGAGAAAAAGAAAGATGGGCCTGAAATGCAGGTTGGGCCGGAGCTTAGGAGATTCAACCCGAAAGGATTTCTAAGATTTAAATTAGCTTTTGCATTTTAGAAATACCGTAAATCCAAATAGCAAACTAAAATTAGCAATTGAACTAAAAAAATTCCATAAAAATCTGGAAAATATTTCCAAGCACAAAGAACTCAAATAAAATAGTTTTTCAATTAGTTTATATACCAATTAGTCATATTAAATTGTTTTGACATTTGAAAGTCCTCTTAAGCTTAATTAAAATTAAAATAAAATTTGGTGAATTTTCCTGAGGAACTAAACTACACAAAAGGTATTTTTAAAACTCAAAAAATTGGATGTTACATTGTATCTCCATCAACCTCGTCTGGTATTCATGACACAGCGGGCGATTGGTTTTCTGAGACAGCGCCATTCGGCGTGCCTTACTCGGTTTGCTACTTGGTGGCTTTGAGTGCCATCCACATCGTGAGTATCTTTGATTTCAATTTTCGCATTACTAGGCATTGCGTGCTACGCTAGTTAATTGTGGTGCCCCGTGTCATTACCTAGGAGGGTAATCACACTTAAGCATACGGATTACTATTCGTCTACCCGGTAGAACACCGCTCTAATGAATAGTAAGCCTTACCAGAGATGACACAGCAGAACAATAAGATAGAAACGGTCCTTTATTACAACAGTTAGCCACATAAGGCTAAGGTATTACATTACAAGTAGTAATTTACAACTGCAGAATGGGACTAAGTCTCTCGCTTGCCTACCATGCTCACTTGGTCTCCTATTCGTCCTATGTGTCAAATAGGATGTCCACCTCGCCCCGATCGTCATAGTAAGGGTCCTCATCTCCTGCGGCCTCATCTGCACCTGCGCGTCCCTCGTCCCACTCGGGATAATTCCCAACCAAATTAGGATCTAACAAAGGAGAATACTAACAAGGTTGAGTACAAATGTACTCAGCAAGCATTAATAGCAAAAGATGCACTGTATGACTTATCTCTTTTCATTATCACATTTTCTATATCATCTTTTTTTTCTGAAAATAACAACTCGTTAAAACATTAAGTGGCAAGTTTTAATTTAGAAAAGACTACTCGTCACTAGGAGAAAAGATAGACCCCTGGTGGCGTTGGTGATATGCCCTAGAGGCAATCATGGAGATGATGACATCATGTCTATGTTTATGTGTTATTAATTAAGTGTTATGTTGTTCCTTGAATGAATCATTGGTTATGAAGATTAACAAGTATGTGACTTGTTGGTGAAACTCTTTTAACTTATATGATATCGTTCTAAATGAATCGCTAGTCGGATGTCACTGGTCGGAATACTAGTGACTCTATTGTCCAGCACATGTATTGATTGATGACCATGCTTCACCGGTCATGGATATAGGGACATCGAATCAATAATGTGAGCACATGTTAGAGAACATGGGGTTGGATTGACCCACCTTGAGACACCGTTGAGATTGTTATGATTTTATGTGTCGTCAGTTGGTCTCAAGCAATAATGATGTATAATCCTTAGAGCTGAGATCAGCATGGTTTCCTACATGTGTAAGAGTACACTTTGGGGTTACCAAATGCTACTCCGTAACTGGGTAGTTATAAAGGTACCTTTTAGGTATGTTGTAAAACATGCGGAGGAATATGACTGGTCGGATATGGGATTTGCCCCTCCTAACATAACAGGAGAGATATCTCTAGGGCCCTCGATGTGGTCGGATAAAGAAAGTGCATGGCCATGTCACTAGTGGTCGAAGTGTTCGACCACGTGAAGTTATCTAACACTCGATCGACAAAGTATTGAACAGTCCATGGATGATACAATATCTCACCTGGAGTTCAACCAGATATTGTGAGGCAAAGGGAGAATACACGAGAAGGTCTTTTAGTTTGATCATATACGGACTAGTCGTATGGAGATACAAGCTAGTCATAGATTGGTCGAACATGATCACTAAGTGGTCGAAACCTGATCGTAAGGAGTTACGAACTGGTCGAGACTAAATATGAACTGGTTGTATAGATATACGAGCTAGTCATTAGTGATATGGACCTGGTCGTAGATCATATTGCATTAAGGTTCGTCCGATATAATTCGTGTGTATTCAAGAATCGTTATGTTTTGCTAGGAGCCGCTAACGACTCGTGATCGGAAAGGGGTTTTCAAGTCACAACCGATTACGCATGAACCTAACGGGTTGGAACAAACCAATACGAATATGATTCATTAAACGTGTTCGGATAGGATCCGTCACGGGCACTATATTAGGAGATGCTTGAGGCTATTGGAAAGGGGAGGATACACGTGAGTTGTTCCACCAAAACCCTAGCCGCCATCTTCTTGAGAGAGCCTTCCCGTGCGACTTGGTGCTAGCACACCAGCGTACGATGTTCCTTCCCTGGACGTGTGGATACCGTAGAGGCGCTACTACGGTTGCTGTTGCGCTTGAGGATGATTCGCATTCTTCGCAAGGAATTACAGAGGTTGCTGGAGGAGACGATCGACTTGTGAGGACACTAGACGATCATCTACGACCACTTCATCGACGCGCTCTTTGTTTGACCAGGCTACTCCAACTCTTCTTCCGCTGCACTGCACGTTTGGTGGTAACGATCTATGATCTTCTGCTTGCATGGTACTTGGTTTACATGGTAGAATTTCTGAATTGTCAGCTAGCGTAGCCTACCCGTATCACTTCAGATGGTTCCCATAGACTCCAATCTAGGAGATAGGCATGAATTCATGATTTTGTATAGCATTGCGTAGGCTTGTACCATTTTACCCATAGCTTCTCTGAGCTCTCTATGAACCAGGTCCCCTGTATTTCCTTTGATGCGAGTTCGGGTTTAGAATACAAAATGTTTTCCAAGTTACGTGATTAATTCCTCCACACATTACTTTTCGTCGGTGCTGACTTCGTCATGGTGTTGATTTCATCATCCACCAAGTTCTAGTAATGTTGGTTGGGCTGGTCTTACCTTCACCCAACACCCACTTAGCGATATAGTGCCATCTTGATCCTACATAATTACTTACCCGATGTAGAGGGCACAATTACATAACAAGGTAACATTTTCTGTCCGTCGAAACGGGAAAATGGTTGGTACTGAATTTACGGCCTCTGATCTGGGTGAGAGTTTTGTTAGTCCTTATATACTAACCATATGTAAAGGGGCCCCACCTCTTACCTCATCATCATCGCGTTCCCCTGCCCGGGCCCCCTTTACCAACGTAGTAATTCTCTTTTCTCAACTCATTCTCATTTCTTATCTTCCCATTTTCATCTTAATCTGATTGAATTTTGAGACATAGTTTTGATGCAATAAATATATAATACAGCAATATACGGTTTACATTTAATATAACTATATTTATGTTCAAGAGATAAGCTTGCCTTCGAGATTGTACGAATGCTCATCGCCGACGAAATCGGTATCAGCTACTCCTGTTGGTTCGTTTGTTGTAATTTATACGACGGTACGAATAATAAATAAATAAGTAAATACTTAGTGGTAATTGGGTGCTACTAGGTGTACATTAGTCAGATGATTCTTTTCGTTAGTGGATTTTACTTTAATAACATTTTTCGAAACCCCGTTAGGTTAGCACTCCCCAACTGCAGTTATTTTAATCTGCCGGCTCTAGGAATCATTGGTTGCCGAAACTCATATTTTTAACATGCGAGAAATAAAATACTACTCATACCTGCATTTCACTAAGTCTATTAACCTTACTCACGCAAATACGCCTAATTGATTTTATTTAAGTACGTACGTTATTCACTTCTTTAAATAGACTTGGAGTTGATTATTGTAATTAATCTATCATGATAAAATCATTTCTGACGTACCAGAATTGTTTGTCTAACATAGTGAGTGTTATCGGCAATTAATTTTATTTATAATGTCTTAGGTTTATTTTATGACCTTTCCTATTTTTATTGCCTACCGGTCTGGCTACCACTACTTACCTGTACAGAGCTTATAAATCTATTTTGTCTAGCGATTTGACTAAAACTTGCAGATATGCTTTGTACGCGTTCTCTCTTTTTATTAATATTTTTTTATTATTTTATCTTATCTTATTTATTTATTAACAGTCTGGTCTATGACTAGATATTCGTACGTGGCTTAAACAATTATTTGGTTCAACAATTATACCACATCGATATTACATATTAATAATGCTCATTCTTATTGCTATAACTCTTACTACGAATTATCATTAGATTTTATTTATCTATTCTTTCCCTAATTACTAATTTCTACTTTTATTTCCTAATCCTCCTTCTTAATCCCTTCTTTTCTCTTTCCACCTTATCCTCTCCTTCCCACTGTTTTCCCCATCCTGGCCGAAATGCCTCCTGGCTTATCCTCTTGCCTCATCTTCTTCTCCCCACCATTTCTTCTATTTCTTCTTCTTGGTTCTTGGTCTTGGCCGCATAAAGCCCATGGCACCTTCTCCGTCCAGCTCAGCTCCCTACGCTGCCTCCGCCGCCGGTGTCGCTGGCCTCCTGCGTCCTCGGCTCACTGCCACTGCCTCTACGCTCGTGCGCCTCCTTCATTGCGCCAGCCTAGATCCACCCTCTGTTTCCTCCCCACCTCCCCGGCGCGGCCTGGTAGCCAACGCCGCCGCTCGACCTCTCTACACGTACCCGGTCCCAAGCCCTCGCGTGGCCCCGTGGCTTGGCCTCCAGCCTCCGTCGGCCTGTCGACTTGCACCTCCTCCGGCTCACCTGGTGGCCCGGCCCATCCCGTGCTGTAGGCCGCTGGTGCTGCCTCTCTCTCGGCCTTGGTCGTTCCCCCTTTCTCTTTCTCTGTTGATTTTAGTTACTCAGGTTGCTAGATTCAAGTCTTGGTGTTAGCTGATTTCTCTTTATTTATGTATGCACATGTTGATCTACTGAGGTATACACCCCTCCCCCACATTCCTCTCTCTTCTCTAATCCCTCCCTTTGTTCGGTGATGAACACTGAGAGCGATGCTACTGTGGTCTTAGCGATGCTACTGTGGTCTTGTGATATGTGTGAATGGCATGATAAACTAGACATGGGATGGTTCTGTGAAAACGTAAGCAAAACTGAGAATAGGGCGTGGGGTACCTTGTTGGTTCGGCTAGAGGTAGGCTCAGTCGTCGTCTGCCTTCGAGGGTGGTGACCTCCAGTGATTGCTTCTCCTCCTTGTGCTGGCCTGGATGCCCTTGGCCTCACTTGTGGTTGCTTGCAAGCAATGATGTAAAACTTGAGCTTGCTAGGGGGGGTGTTCTTGCTTGCTGGCTGTGGGATGAAATGGATGTGGGGTTGCTTGAGCTCAAGTTCTTGCCTTGTTCTCGGCAGTGGGAGGTGGTGGTGTTGCTTGGCCTTGTGAGGGAGCTTGTGCTTGGGTTGCTCTGGTTGTGCATGAGCTTGTGAGGGGAGGTGCTTCTAGCTATGGCTTTGGCTTTGAGGAAATGGGATGAGAATGGCTTTAGGCGGGGGGGGGGGGTGGTTTTGGCTGCCCTTATCCATTGCACTGTGCTTGCTTGGGTTAGAAATGAGGGGCTCAGTGAAGCAAAGAGCTTATATGGGGGTGATGCATTCAGCTGGCTTTCCTTGTGGCATGCTAATGACCACTATGCCCCTTGCCTTATCCCTTATGCCCTCTCATGATACTATTGAGCTAAGGACCTTTTGGTCCATTGGTTACTAAATCACTATGTGATTGATTTTCTGCGGTTGAGGGGAGTCGATAACACGTGGGTGTCGGATTCGAATAAATGTCGGGTGATGAAATCTGCGGAAGTGAGAGGTGCCGACTAACCTAGGTTGGTCTGGGAACCTTGATGATCTTCCTAAAATATGACGGCAACCTTCTGCATTCCAATTCTATTTTAACGTCTCTGGTTTTCTATTGTGCTGATGGTTGATGGTGGGCGATGGAACTGTGGTTCGGGTGTTGGATTGGTGGAGGAAAAGGTTCGACGGCTGGCGATAAATGGACAAAGGGAAGGCTTTGCGACATGCATGAGGATTTTTATTTTATTCTTTTGTAACTTAAACAAAGTTGTAATTATATTGTGTATCTGTGGTAATGCATTCTTGTAATCAACTCCAGGCTCGTATTTAATGTTTTACCTTCAGCTTTAATGGATTATTGTAATTGACTTTGAATGGTATAAAGATGATGTATGCCGATTTAGATGTCTAGTTGTATCCTCTTGATGATGTAATTAATTTGGTGATTGAATTATTGTTTTATTTCTGCTTGTAACGAATTTTTGTAAATAAACCTAAGTTGTGATATTTTACTCTCGTTTGCAAAGAAACCATGTATGTCGATCCAACATAGAGAATTATTGCTATTTAATTCTGAGTTTGTCTTTAATGTTTTACCTTTGATTGCAATGGATTTTTCATAATTGATTCTGAGTTATACTCGATGTTATATGCTTGACTTAATAATTTAGATTACAATCTATGTTGATGAACTCCAGAGTATATTAATATTTTGCATGACATTGCTTGGCGATGTATTCATTATTAGTTTGTACTTTAAAGTTTTCCTTTCAATCGTAAAAGATTCTTGCAATGCATTCCTATTTTATATTAATATTTTAATTCCGCTTGTAATGGATTCATTATTGTAACTTATCTTAGAGATTGTATTAATTGTTGTATATACACTTGAAATGAATTCGTGTAATTTGTTCAGAGTCTGAATTGATGTTGTACTTTTGATGTATGCACTGCTGTGAACTCTTGAAAATGAATTGATGTGCCGGATAATGGAGCTTTGAATATTATTGATTTGCCACTTGTTCAATTTATCTGTAGTTACTGTCGAGTTGAAATGTTATCTTACTGATTATTACTGCTTAGGCGAATTTAAGTTAATGCTTATTATCGGTTAGCGTTGTTTAAACTAGTTTGAATTTTTTTTTGGTTCATAATTCTGAGTTTGAAATGACGATGAAAATATGATTTTGTTATGTGTTCAATGCGTTGGTAATTACTATATTGATGAGCTTAATTTACTGTGTAATACTGTTTAACATTGTTTATCGACGCTTAGCTTAAATTAATTGTTCGGGTTGTCACATTAATTGCATTCTGTAACTTAGTCTAGTACTGGGAGACTTTGCAAGTAATGTCTGTGGAATCAGTTATTACCCAATGAGGATTTGGGGTTACAGTGAGAATTGAATACAACAATTAGATTTAAATTGGTCTTGAGCTTATAGATTACTTGTTGTTTGTTTATTGTCCCATACATACTTCTCTATTCTCTGTGATCTTTGATCAATGTGTTTATTGTGTAAAGGCCAAACGGTCAAAAACAGTAAAAAAAACTGGCAAAAGCGTCAATGGACATATTTTAGTCAGGCCATGCCGTGTGCCGCCCACGAGCCCACCTCCCACCTCCTCGGCCTTTGCTGCTGCTGCTGCTTTCGACCTTTGTCCGTTTCTTCTTTTCTTCCTCCCCTCCCCGCCTCAAGACGCTGTGTGTCGTGCGTGACTACGCCTATCAAGACCGCCAACTCCTCTCCGTCTCCTCCCTTAGTGCCGGCGTCCTCCCTCAGCCTCCTCCTCTCCCCTCTCCTCCCTCAACCTCCTTCTCTCCCTCTCCTCCCTCAGCGCTGGTGGTGCTCCCAAATGTGTTCGTCTGTACTTAGCCCAGATCCGTTCGTTTCTGCTTGTTTTTCCATTTCTATCCATGTGCTCTGTTCTTTCTCTATCGATTCATGTGATTCGTGTTTTCATATTGGGTTGAATCTGTGGTTTCTCTATTTGGATGATTCAAGTGCATTTTGTTGTTGTAACTGCAGGAGCTATCCGAGGCACGGAAAGCCAAAGCAGTTGCTTTCAACAAGATTGATAAGGCTCTGGAGGAGAAAGCAAGAGGAATCAAATAGTGAACTTGTGGGATTGTTTTTCTGGATGATTTGAATTCGAGTGCTTTTTTTGGAGAGATGCTTCTGTCATTATGTGGGAAAATAGATCAAATCTGGTATGTGTCTTTGTGATGTTTGAGTTTGTACCTTGGATTAAAGTCTCTGCAATTATAGTTATTGTCATGAATTGTTATGCATTCGATCGATGCTCCATTAGAATCCATGTTGCTTTCTTCGAATTGTTGTGTTTATTAACTGAAAATGTTTCGGATTCACACACTCACAGTCGGTTCATCTAAAGACTAGAGGTACTGGAATCATGGATTCATGGGCCATGCCAGATGGGCTGTGCCGAGCTCGTACCGTGCTTGGCACGGCCCAACGCTATTCGTGTCGTGCCAGGCCAGCCCACCGTGCTAGGGTAGTGGCCCAAGCACAGCCACGAGCCATCGTCTTCAGCCGACATGACCCATGAACATGTGGGCGTCTTGTGTGAAATTTGGGCCTATAGTGATGTGCCTCAAAGCGGCCCCAAATGCAAGACAAAACCCATCTAGCCAGCTCTACTAGCAGGTGGGGCTGTTTCGCAGAAGTCTTCTAAACAAACTATCCTTACACGGTCCACCATGGATACTGACCTGGTAGCACTTGGCTCAGCGGCTGTAGAGGCAAAATGGATTAGAGAACTCCTTTCTGACCTATATGTGCTGGAAAAACCAACTCCAGCTGTATTAACCTACTACGATAACCAAACCGTTCTGGTTAAGGCGAAGAGTGGAAAGGACAATATGAAGTCCTCAAAAACATATAAAGAGCCGACTTAAGTCGGTAAGACATGCCTGAGAGAAGGGTGCTATTTCTGTGGAATACATCCAGTCTGAAAGGAATTTGGCAGATCATTTCACCAAAGGATTGGCACTGAAGGCCATCTTTACAGCATCAAAGGGAATGAGGCTCATACCCATGTAAAGGATCACATTGGTGGTAACCTATCCTAGTAGATCGAAGATCTCGTGAACTAGGCTCTAGAACAACAAACTGTGTGGGATTAGAGAGCACAACTAAGGGTCCCAATAGTTGGAGTGGTCTTTCTGTATGGGAGGTTGAGCAATAGTTCTTAATGAATTTGATACCTATAAGGCATCGGGAATCGTCCTACAGGATTCCCTAAAGAATTCACCTACTTGAGTGTGATCGTGAGGTCCCGATCAAAAGAAGATAAGGGTATACTTTCTTAAGGGTATACTTTCTTAAGTACTCATGAGCTAGATACAGGGACCTGACCGTAACGTCCCAACCCGAGAGGGAAAAGGGCAAGCCTCCCAGTACAGAATGTAATTTGGGCGAAAACTCTCACACCAAGGCATTGGATCAAGGCGAAGTCCTCCTTTGTCTATGCAGAATCGTAGTCCTTGTTGCTAGGCTTTGGATTCAAGCCCACAAGGTACCCATCATTGAACAGCTGTATATTTAACAAGACTTTGAGCATCTTTTATTAATTGATAAATTGGTGGGGACTGTTGGATTTTTGTTAGAGCTATTTGGTAATTTCTCATTTTAAGAAAAGAACAAATAGTAAAAGAAAAAGAAAATGGAGGGGGCCCAATTAACATTGAGATAGAGGAGAGGGATAAGGTAATGAGACCTTATCTCCTATCGCAGGACGGGTGACTCTTGGGTGCTTGGTCTTTGATCGGTGGTGTGGCGTCTCGGGGTAGGCGAGTCCATGGCTCTGGTGAAACGCTATTATCCATTGGAACAGAAGTAGCTCCTGTAATAATTTCAAAGTTACATTACCAAATTAAATTTAATAAAGTTATTATTTTATTGGATTTTCTGAAATTTGAAAGAGTTTGTTTGCTTTATTTGAATTTCTGAAGTTTTACAAGTCAAAAATAAAAATTTAATTATTTTCTGGAATTTTAAAAGCTTTTCCCTAATTATTTTAAAGCCAAAATAATTTATTTGCAAAATTAAAAGCCAATCTTAAGTTGAAATTATTTTTATTAAGTTCAAAATAATTCTAGGAATTTTTGTGAATTTTTCTAGAATTTTTGGACTCTATTTGCTATATTCTAAAAATATCTGACTTATTGCTTAATCTTTATTTCGAAAATAAATAAATAAATAAAATCTGTTCAGCCAGTCCGAACTTTGCATTTGAGCTGATCGGACTGTCCGTAACCTGCTATAGTATTTCGAGAGAGAAAAATAAAAGAAGTATATATATTTTTTTATTTCCCTCGCGGGCCGAACATCCCGAGCGTCACCCATCCTAATTTCGCCATCCCGTGAGCACGCTTAACGTGCTAGCAATGCAACGAGCTGCCACTTGCCCTTTTGTATTTAATCAGTAGATACATCTTTCTTAATTCTTTTATTCCTTTCTTATCTTCCCTTTCTTCTCCACCGTGCAACGTTTTCCTTTCTTCTCCAGAAAGCTTACACAGCCCCGACAGCCATTAGAGGCCAACTTAAGCCTCTCAAAACCCGGGATTTCCTCCCCATTTCTCCACGAAAATTATGGCATTCAAACTGCCACTCCCCACCTCCCCATTCCCGCCAAGGTTCTCGACCACGCCAAGACGTTCACGATTTTCGCCATAACCGCCGTGATGGCGTGATGACCCGATCTCCTCGCTCGGTGCCCTCCACCCCTATAAAGGGAGCACGAGAGCCCTCATCTCACTCATTCCTCCCCTCACCCTCCTCCTCCTCACTCACTAGTCGCGGTTGGCCTTTCCTCGCCGCCGCCGAAGCGACTTCCGCCGCCTCTAGCGTCACCGTGGACGACTCCCTGGAGATTCCGAGCACACCATTGGCATCGCGGCACCAAGTCCTACGCCGTGCTCACCCTCTCGTCGCCGAAGCATCGCCGGAGCACCGTCGCCTCCACGAGCCAAGCCACGCTGATGTCGTCGTCCTCGCCTCCGACCACCCTTACACGTTTCTCCACAACCGAGGTGAGCACCGGCATCCCCGTCCTCCCCTCTCTCCATTCCACCCCTCGCCAGCCGTCGGAATGCCGTCGTTCGCCGGCAATGTCGCCATCCGAACCTTAGGCCGAAGCTTTTTCCTTTGCTAATTGTGTCGCCGTCGAGCTAGCTCCGGCCACACCGTCTCCACAACCGGCATCACGATGTCACACTCTTCGTGATGCTCTCTTTCCCTCACCGGTGCCGTCACCGGAGCACCGTCGGCACTAGGTCCAAACCGTCGGCCACATTTGTTGCGTTCTATTCGTTGAAGGAAGATGAACAGTAGACTAATTATCTACTCATGTGCCCCATCATTTGTACATACACTTTTTAATCTTCCAAACATTCATTCTCTCACATGCAATCTCCAAATCCGTTGATTCCTTCACCTAAATTCATCTAAATTCATCTACTATTTTTAGTATTTATTTCATAATTTTTAGATTTTATTTAATTTCTGTTAATTATTCGGTTCATTTTGCGCGTCGTTGCCGCCGACGGCCGACCTTGCGCATTTCACGACAACCGGGGTGAGCGTTGTGTTCCCCGCGATTCCATCTTCAAATCGCCGCCAACCTCACTCACTAAATCCTCTCCGTTTGCTCGGAACGCCGATGTTCGCCTGTCGAAGGTCTTCTTCGTCGAACTGCGTCACCATCGAAGGTCATCTCGCCGAGCCGTCAACACTGTTGAGTTCACCTCGACGCGTTCTACGTCTTACTTCCTCTCCATGGCCATAAAGCTCTTTCTTTGTTTCCAGTCATCCGAAACCGCAATTTCCGATGAATAGTATAATTTTCGGAATTATATCATTTCATGTGAATTGTAAACTTTCCAGGGTTCGTTCTCCTTCATACGAACTCCGATTTCGCCAATTCAAATTTCTAAATTCATATAAATTCAAGATCTAACTAACTAAACTAAAATTATTTAATTTGTAGTTTATTTGAATCTTAATTTGAATTTTATTTGAATTCGGCTTATTTTCACGTATAGATTTCGACGACTTCGGACGATCGGATTTCGACGCCGTTTGAGAACATCGTTTAATCAAGCATGGCAAGTTATACCCTTAACCATATTGCTCCCAGTATTTTAAAGTTATTTAATTCAGTTTTTAAAATTATTATTGCATGCATACTTTTAATCAATTAATTTAATGCCCTGTTTAAATGCTTAGTTATTCCAATACCTTTGGTATGGCCAATTTGATTATTGATTGTCTTGCCCTTGTCACCATTAGCTAAATTATTATGAAAAATATTCACATGCTTAGCAAATGCTTAGACCATGATTTGATTTTGGGAGGATTTAGCCAAACCATTACAAATTTGTTTAAAATTAAATCTATGGTATTGTTTTACCATAGAGAGTTTATAAAGGTGGTTTTTGCAAATAAAATCAAAAATGGTTTGGACTTAGGCGAAACGGATGAATGGTGGGTGCAGGTTTATGCACGGGTTTAATCTGGTTAGGATTAAAGCCCAGGGTTTGATTTGAAAGACACCCAAGTCAGTTAAGGACCGATCTCTGAGCGTTCCTTTGCTATGCCTATAATGGGTTATGCCTCACTGTACAACCACATGTCTCCGGAATGGGGCGTGGGATCTGGCTGATTAATTTGTGGAGTCCCATCGCAGTTTATCCTATCTGTACGTGGGTGGTCTTTCATGGCCTGCCTTTCATGACTATTTTATTCCCACCTGGCGCAAGAGGGGGCCTTGAACCTGCGGATGGTTAGTCAAAGGCGAAACCTTAGCGAGGCTAGCTCATGTGGAATGATGCATTGTAAAGGCCTTGTCATGAACTCTAGACTTCTTACCGGCGGTGAGAGGTGGCATTGACGGATGCCTAATAAACTAGAGGAATCATGTCATGTGGGTAAAGTGTACAACCTCTGCAGAGTGTAAAACTATTCGAATAGCCGTGTCCACGGTCATGGACATGCTAGCAAAGCCTCTCAAAGTTAGACTTTGGTTTTTGGTTTCAAAAGACTTCATCAAATGGATTATGCAAATGGGAATTGGGCGGGAAGCCATGTGATAGGAGGGTATCCTTCACCATTCATGTGTGAATGTTATCTGACTATAAAATTGAGAATTTATAAAAAGAATTTTAGTTATGTAATAACTGCTTTGGAACTTAGTATAAGTATTTAAAGAAAATGCTGCTTTATGCAAATCAACCATATTAAGCCATCCTTTGTTACTTCCATGTATGCATGTCATTCTGTTATTTGACGGGTGTAACTTGCGAGCACGGTAGTTGTGCTCATACTTGCTTTATGCAAACAAAATTTCATAGGAGAAGGACTTCACCATCGGTGTGGATCTCGATGACTAGGCCGCTACCCCAGTCGATTGCCTGTGGCAGATTAACTGGACTCTACTACATCTTTCTTCGTCTTCCGCTGTGTTATTTATTGTTGGCTTGTAAGCCTCTTTTGTAATAAACTCTGTTGATTATTAATATAATTGTGCGATTTATGGATGTTACCATATCTGTTTACTATGTGAACTAGCTGCTGATCATGGGACTAGTTCAAAAATGCACAGAGGATTTGGGGTATTAATCCCGGGTCCGACACTCCTCCTCCTCTTCAAAGGCCGCCTCCTCTCTTCTCTTTTCTCACCCTGAAAAACACAGTGAGTTTCCCCCTTTTGTGGTTCTTCATCTCCTCCAGATTTGGCTTCAGCTTTGGGCTTTTTGGAGATCTTGCAACGCCATAACTAACCTGACACCATTGGCGGTGAGGTCCAAAACCTTCTCCCTTGCGCATCCCGTCGGTTCTCTTCTTGTGCCCTTTCTTTGTTGGGTGCTCTGTGAAGGAACTTGACTCTTGTGCTTTTGAGGCTCTGTTCTGGTTGGCTCTGGCTTGGTCTTGGTGACGTGAGGACTCGTTTCTCTGGTGATTGGTGATCTCAGGTGCATTTCGGTTGGTCTTGTGCCACATCTCCTGTACCTCGGCTTCGTCTTTCGGTGTGTCCCGAATTGTGAAGAGTGGCATTGTATCTCCGTCAACCTTGTCAGGTATTTGCGGCACAGTGGGGCGATTAGTTTTCTGAGACAGCGCCATTCAGCGTGCCTTTCCTAGTTTGCTACTCGGTGGCTTTGAGTGCCATCTGCAACATGAGTATCGTTGATTTCAATTTTCGCATTACTGAGCATTGTGTGTTGTGCTAGTTAATTACATTCTGTAATTTAGTCTAGTACTAGGAGGCTTTGCAAGTAATGTCTGTGGGATCGGTTATTGCTCAATGAGGATTTGGGGTTACTATGAGAATTGAATACACCAATTATATTTAAATTGGTCTTAAGCTTATAGATTGTTTATTGTCTATTTATTGTGTCATGCATGCTTCTCTGTTCTCTATGATCTTTGATCAATTTTGTTTAGTGTGGTCCTTTTAGCTACTGTTGTACATTATTGTCATGATCTTTGATCAATTCTACCCACTGTGTTCCTTTTCAGCTACTGTTTTACATTATTGTTAATTGATTACTTAAGTGCTAGAATCAATTACCTTCAGTCCGGTGAATTCAGATTTGATGATTTGCATTAAGTGACTAATAAGACTAGCAAGATTTTATTTGAGCTCAAGGCCTAATTTATTTTCAGAGAATTGTTATATTTAATGTAATATCCCAAATGTATTTAAGAGAGGAGAAATACTTTAGGGGAGAGAATTACTTTAGAGGGTGGATTGTAACAGAAGTTCAGGGGGATTTTCGCGTAAGCCAGAGAACCTGGGATGTGGGCCGATAGCCCACAGCATCTTGGCCTAAGGGGGCAGCCGGCCAACTGGAGGGGGGAGCCAAACCCTAAGCCCCCTCCCTTGTGCCACCCCTCCCACTTCCTGGCCACCAATTCCCCCACCTGTCCAGCACATCCCTGCACCTCCTTCCCTGGTGGTGCTGCCCTCTTGCTGCTGTCCAAGAAGAAGGAGGGAGGGAGAAGCCTCTTTTGGGTGCTGCTGGCCAAGGAAGAAAGGAAGAGAAGTGGGAGAAGGAAGAGGAACAGGAGATCTTGCAAGTTTTTCAATGTCAGCATCATGTTCTTCAAGGATGACCTCCAGATCCCCTTAGCTTTGTTTATTACTTTTGTTTTTTGGGCGGTGTCAGGTGGCAGATCGGTTCTCTGTTGATCTAGCCGCGCTGTAGTTTTAGGTTCTGTAATGGCGAAATTTGGTCTAGCCACCTCCTATAGAATTGTGGAAAATATCAGTAGCTTTCCATAGAATCTTATTTCACCTTTTTTTTGATTGAGTAGATCTCGAGATATGATTTTTACAATGCTGCTGTCCAGAGGCTCTGTCGGGTTCTGACATATTATAGTGATCGATTTATTAAAAATAGTTAATGTTCAAATTAGAAAATCTGACCAACTATATAATTGTGGAAAATATAAGTAGCTTTCCATAGAATCTTGGTTCACCTTGTTTGGTTGAGTAGATGTCGAGATATGATTTTTACAATGCTGTTGTTCAGAATGTCTGTCAGATTCTAGCAGCTGTAGTAATTTGTATATTAGAAATAGTTAAGGATCAAATTAGGAAACCTGGCCGACTAGAGAATTGTAGATAATGCTTTAATATTTCCAGAAAGTCCAAGAAAGCACTTTTTGTACAATCATAAGGTAAGATATGAATTTTGTAAGGTGATTGTTCTGTTTTGGGACGAAACGGTGTTCAGGGAGGAACAACGTTTGTGTTGCGCTTAGGAGCGTTGATAGTTATTTAATTGTTGTAATGTTGTATGCTCCTGGATGGTCTCTTTAGTATGTTTACTATATGATCAGGTGGCGGTGTGATTCCAGGGTAGTGCCCTCTTCTTGTCGTCATACATCGTACAGTCGAGGCAAGTACAATTAGTGGATAGTATATGAGAAATGATCTTCATGAATTGTTAATCATTTATGAATATGAGCTTTTATACATGATCTTGCTGCTGGCTGCCATACACTCATGTTGATTAAGTGGTTAAGGTCATTTGCATCATACATTCATCCTTGAGACTTGGACTACATGGTAGCTAAGTAATGAAATATTGAGGTCCCCGTCATGTATTAGACGGGCATGAGGTCCCCATACTCGTGGAGTGTGGGCTTGAGGTCCCTGTGCTAGAAGGCACAAGCATGGGTATGCATCAACATATGCATACTTTGCATTACCGGTAAATGCAAATAGAAAAGGAATGTGCCTTTGTGACATGTGCATTGCATAGCAGTTACAGTTGAATGGTTATGGAATTATTGTGAATGACTGTATGTGTAAAGTTTCGCTGTTAATCAAAGTCTGGTTATGAAAATGGGTTTATTGTTCAATTGTATTTTGTTGAGTCTTGGACTCACGCTTGTTGTTATGTTTTGTTTAGGTATAGCTTGTGAGGATGATATGCATGGGAAGAGCTAGAATTAGTTGATGCACTCTCCACCACGTTAAACCCATGCTTAATAAGTCAATAATTTAAGTTTAATTAGAGGATTCCACTAGAGAACATAAAATTTTTAGTTTGATCATATCCACCCTTCGAGGTGTATTTGTTTTATTGTAATAAAAGTCGGATCGTGACTCCATGGTATCTTTTATGTTTATGTTTGAAAGTTGTTACAATATTATCTTACTCAAATATCTATTAGTTGATTGTTGATTCCTTTATTTGGTCAAAATTACAAAGGAAACTCTACCGAATTAGAGAGAAAAATCTTAACTTAATCTCTGTTATGTTTTATTATTATTATTTAGTAGCATCCCAGACTTATGTTGGGCTAGGGTGTTACATTTAATTTATGATATTATATTAATCCAAGTGGCCAGAAGCCAAGATTTTATCTTGAGCAGCCCGACATCTGAGAGCAATAAAAAAACAATATAAATCTGAGCATTATGCTGATTTCTTTTGTTGTTAAGTTCTATCTTTTAAGCATTTTGTCCTGGTTAATTGACATGAAGATATTGCATGCTTATATAATATTTTTGTCATTCAATTGTTGCTGGAATTATGATTTAATTGTTGTTAATTATGCTAGAATTAATTCTAAATATTTGCTAAAACTACCAAGTTTACAATAGTTTTTTCAAGTTATATATGTCATGCCAAGATCTGAATACATGACATGATTCTGGTACCTAGAGTTTCCAGATTGTTGAGAAATTTAAGCTGAAGCAAATTGTTATAAAACGTGTGGCAAAAATAGATGATCAAAAGAGCAAGGAGACACGGATTTTATGTGGAAAACCATTGCAGGAAAAACTATGGACGCACAAAGGTGGAAATCACTATTTCGGGAGAAATTACAAGCATGGGGAACTTCGGTGCATCTAACTGTACAACTATAGGGGTAGATATATAGGCTAGAGAATAAGAATACGAGTTTCTAAGGAAGAAGAAAACCGAGTCAGAGTCAGTTGCATCACTCGATGCCATGTCAGGCGCCAGTCGGCGCATGTGCCGTGTCTGGCACAGACACGTTTACAAATACGTATGATACTTTAACAATCTCCACCTTTAGACGAATTTGCTCCTATAGCCAAAATATCAAATTTCCTCCAAATAAGTTTTCATCAATAGACCTTATGCCTCGAAAGTCCATAGGACTAAACTCAATTAGTAAGACTGGAACAGTCTTATCCAAACATTTCTCATGAAGCCCAATTAAGCAAACCACCAGCAGGTCCAAACACATAGCTACCAACAAAGCAAACAAACAAATCTGGGTCTTTATAATTCATAATCTCAGCAAAGTCTAAGTTTGTGCAACTAACCTCTGAAACAAATGCTCAATCATCAAACGGCATAGGCCAAAACATCAATTGTGGTGCTGGATAGATAACGAAGAACTCATCTCATCAATATTTGACATGCTTCACCTGGAACACAAAACTCGGCAAACAATGATCGCTGAAAGAGCAACATGCACGCGTGGCCATCACGCGCATCAAACTGCTGACTTCAAAGGTAACTGAAATCCATGATATAGTCAGAACTGTTCCTATAAAATTGTTCGGATGAAAGAAGCTCTTGTGTCATCAATGGAGTAGAAACTGTAGCAGACCCCTCATGTCAGCTCTGATAACTAAACAAACGTTGTAGTATCCACAAAATGAACTCCTTGCACTTAAATCCTACATCTCAGACTAAAATTAGAGCAAAATCTTCACTTTGAAACATCAAAACTCCAAACGATGAATGAAATACCAAATAAGTTGTCCCCTCAACTAAATCCAAACATACATGAACCGCGTAATTTCTCGAATTGGGAAAATATTTTTTCTTGCCTCAGAACCTCCTCGATCAAACACATCCCTAATTAATTCAACAGCAGTAGCAAAACCACTTGCACCTCCACCTTGGACTCTACAGGTGCGGATCTTGCTGCAATAACCCGAAGGAGATGACATATCGTCAGAGAAATCGTTAGTACTTGCTGACAGAACAAACTGGCACTAGAGCAGTTGCCAGGGTAGAACACGGACCAGCACCGAACAGAGTCGAGGCACAGAACGGAGTCGAGGCTAGTCGAAATCGCTGGGTTGAGGCTGCTAAAATCTCCTGGTACGATTCCTTGTGTGTACCTAGTAAGGACTTGTGGAAACCTTGGTACACTTCTTTGTACGTGTAGTAAAACAAGCTTCTGCCCTCCGATTTCTTCTTCTTTTTCATGACGCGAGCCGTGTAGATGAATCAACTCTGCTCCTCAGGTTTCGATGCTACCGCGACGTCCGTGTTCTTTTCTTTCCGCTTGTTCGGATGAATCACGAAGGAACCAAGCCTTTTGTTCCTTGGGAGAACACACCGGTATTTTGGCATTAATATTACCCTCTGACACGGACAGAGACTTCCCCTCTTTGTTTTTTTGTTTCACGCGGACGCCGCTCAATGGACAAAATTGCTGTCTATAGCGGATACTCCGCAATCCAAAGAAAACGGCTTCGGAAATTTCAGTAGCTTGGCCGAAAAACGATTCCTCGTAAACATAACCAACAAACAGCGATGAGGTTGATCTGGTGGTTGACGCCATCGAGACTTCTTTGTCACCGCCTGCATGTCGGGACGTATCGTGTGCGCATGCTGTATTTCGTGGACATATGCACATAAGTCATCTAAACCGTTCAGCCAGCAATCAACAGTCCTCCTTTTACGCACCTCCCACTTACGCAACATTTGCGAAACCACCCCCGGCTGAAATCCATTCGTCTCCCCACCGTCCTCCTCAGACCTGCGCCTCCCCACCAAGACCCGCGCCGCCCCCCTCTGGCGGCGTGGGCCGCCACCCGACGCCGAGCCCTACGCCGCCTTTGTCCCCCTTCCACACTCCACCCTCTCGCCTGCCGCCACCCGGTGCCTTCGCCCTCACGCCGCTTTCGCTTCTTCCACACTCCATGCCCGCCCCCCTCCAGCAACTTGTCGTCATGGAGATCCGTCGCTGCCGCCTCGATTCGGTCACCTCCGCCAGATCCGATCGCCGTCGAGCCAATCGAGTTGCCTCTCGCCTGCAGATTGATACATTCCTCTCAGATCTAGAGCTTCATCATTGTTTCTTCTCGTAGATTCTTTCTAATTCAGAAATGAACTTGTTTTGACATGGCTCATCATGACTGCATGGGTTCTATGCAAGTCCTGTCATTGAGGAACACGGGAGGTTACAAAAGGAGTTGTTCAGTTGTCTAGACAAGGTTCTAATATGTGTAATGATGTTGATCCTAACATGTCTGATTAATAGTTTGGCTCACCATATTTCGAATTCCGAATTTAGGAGTATTGGTAGCTACTGATGATGAAATGATCAAATCTGAAGACAAATATAATTATGACATGGCACTCATGTTTTTCTTTGGTTCTTGGTTGCAGATCCTGCTTTAGTGAGGTGATTGTTTTCGCCGATTCAGGATAAGTGATTCGATTTGGTGCATTCAGGTTCAGCTTTTCCATCATTTCTCTACCTTATGACTCTGCAAAGCAGCTCAAATCAATCAATTTGGCATTGCAGCTGTCGTGGGCATTCCTCCTTTTCATTTGATCGAGGCCTACAAGATGATGATCATGTTCCAATTCCAGAAGGCCATGTTCTTCTCCAGGTCACAAAAAAGATGGCAAAGGGAAGCATTGATTCTAAGTGTGCAACTTGTTGATGAGATCTGAGTGGTGTGCAAAAGATCTGAGCGGAGTACAACACATTCGTCTATTGAGCATATTTTGATTCATCCATTAATGTAACTTGACTCATGAATGACAGTCTCACACTGATGTAATGAACTCTTGTCTGGTTGAGTACAATCTGTCAAAGAAATTCATGTATGAACTATTGAATGATTGAGCACAATCTGTCATGTTGAATGCTAATTATCTTGTATCAAAAAAAAATTTAGAAGCATGTGTCAGGTTCATACATGCTGCTGAAGTTTTTGTCATCCCAAATGGATCAAAGTATCATATGGTTATATATGTAAGAAAATAAGAATGATTTATATATGTAAGAAAATAAGAATGAGTTGTAGTGCACCATTCTACTTTGCCCAGTTGAGTAATCAAACCAAGATGAAGGACTTTCATCAAGTTACAATCCACGCTTATCTCGATGTAATAACACCAAGTTCGAAATCATCAAGATACATTGGTATGCTTTCCAACATCTTGGACCCTTGAGTTCTCGGCCTATAAAAAATATCAAGACACTTATTTTTACATTGTCAATGATGCCAAACATGGTCATGGACTCTCTGCTGACACCATTGGAGGGAGAAAGTTGTTCATTAAAGGTAATGAGGAAATGGAGGGCAGCATTACCTTGCCCCTGTTTCGCTCTGAAGATTCATGTATGCTGTTGTTCAGGCTTCATAAATTCTAACAGAACAGAGAGTTACTACGTTGTGCTACTATTCTGACTTACTCTTTGTAACTGATAATGAATATAGAATCCCCTAATAAAACCAACTTTAGCTTTTGGAGTTAATCTTAGTATGCTGTTTAATTGAAATCTAAGTGCATGTTTGGATACTTAGTATTTTTGGAGTTTTTAGACAGTGCCATGGCTTCTCCCTCCAATGGTGTCAAGGAGGAGAGGGGGAACACATAGTAGCTACACATGCAAAATGGCAGTCCACAACTGATTCTTAGAATCATAGAAATGGAAATAACACACTGAAACTACAATTGACATAGACTAATTATCATCCAAAAGGATTCAGGGCTATACCGGCACACACAAAATTGTTGTAACAATTCAGATTTGTATAAGAATTCAGGACAGATTCAGGACTTTGGCACTTCCATTTCATGTATAACAAATTCAGGACTTTGGCATTCAGGAAGCATCCATGTAGAAGGTAATGTGCTGTAACAATAATCTCATTCCATTCAGTGATTACACATCAATCAATATAGGGTCACAATACATCTACAAATACAAAAGCACTCTGCTACATTAATGTAGTGTCACAGTACATGATCAAATTGAAATACATGTGGTAAGATCTTAGTTCAAAATCTCAGTCCAATATTTCAGAGCAGCAAGGTCATATGCCCTAGCAGCCTTATATTCCTTGTCATAGCCACCTGCACCATACCACAAATATTTGTAAGCTTCATTCCAGTGAAGTCAATTATCTAAACTGTCAGGATTAACAACACAGAGGGTCATTCACATTCCATGCCTCCATTCCAAAAGATGTTCAAATGATCATTCACTTTTCTGGAATCATACATAATTTTTCATTCATACACAGATGGCAATTCATACTCTAGGGTCAACAATCAAATTGAAATCATACATTAATTTTCAATGCCAAAGAAGATACCAAAGTGAAAATGGCGATTACGGTTCACAAACATATTTAATCGACAATCTTCGCAATGGCCCCGACGCGAACGACTACCTTCTTCTCCATCAACTGTCAAGACTGCAATAACTCCCAACCTATCAGCACGGGGAGGAAGGAAAATTGAAGTGTAAGATGCCAACGGGAATGACCAAGATAAGCCAGTAAAATCAATCGAATGCCTTGTTCATCACCGACAAAAGCAGACAATTGAAATCCAATGTACCTCAATGGGGGCACTTGATGAAGGAGGGGATCGAAGAGGGCTTGCGCGAGGGGGTGCAGTGCGGCACAAGGCTCGGCTCGGCGCAGGGGGTGGAGACTCAGGGCCTCAGCGCCGCGGGTGACACGGGGGGGCGGGGCGCCCGAACCCTAGCGGGGAACGCAGTCACGTGGAAAAGTGCCCCCATTGAGCGAGGGCGTGGAAGAAAGATGGAGTCGAGCGAGGGGGTTTTCCGCAAATGTGGGTAAGTGGGAGGTGGGGGCAACGACAGCCGTGGATGGCTGGATGGACGGCCTGGATGCGTCTTGTGCATATGTCCACAAATGATGGTATGTGCAGGAGATACGCCCCCCTGGATGTCGTGCGATCGATGCCCTCAATAGATTGCCTTCGATGCTTCGTCTTGGTGCCACACCGCTGGATGCCACCTAGGTGCCGCCCTCAAGATCGCCGACTCATGGGGGCCAGCGACTAAGCTTCGAACTGATTATAAATCACATGGCAAAAATCAATGATGAAAAGAGCCAGGAGACATGGATTTTACATAAAAAACCATTGTAGAAAAAAAAACAGATGCACAAATGCGGAAATCACTATTTGAGGAGAAATTACAAGCATGAAGAACTTTGGAATTTTTTTTAAAATAATCTATTTTTATTCGGAATTACAGAAATAATACTACTTAATTTTTTTCAAAAATAATCTTGTGTCGCTCCACAGTTGGGCGACTTGGGATAGTCGCCCTACTGGTGAGCGACACATGTTGAAATAGCTTAACCGTGAGGCGACTGCTTCAAGTCGCCCAACCACCGAGTGACATGCATTGGCGTCGCCCTTTAGTTGAGCGGCTTGACTAAGTCGCCCAACCACTAGGCGATTTTAGGTAATAGATGTATTCAATAAATCCGATTGGAATAATTGTGTTATAATAAATATTACATTTAGCAAATCTTCTTGTATGATGTTTTTTTTTTTAAAGTGTGGTGACAAGGTTGGTTGGTCTGTTTGTTATTTTCGTAGAATATCAAGGGTACGAAATTTATCAGACTCACAATAACATTTTGTAATCGTCGTATATTGTTGTAGTGCGCTAAATTTCCGAAGAATTTTGTGAGGACGATTGAAATAGTATTGAGTCGTAAGTAGGAAGGTAAGTGATATTACGATGCGTCAGGGAATAACACAGGGCAACAGCTGGCTAGAGGCACCATTTTTTTTATTTAATCTTTTTTTTACAAATTTTTGAAAGTTAATCCCTCTCGAACTATCCATAACTTAAAAATAGAGAATCTATATGTGAACCATATATAAGACCATCCTTTTAACTGAGCGTAAATACATATATGGACTGAAAATCTTTTTGTGGATTGATAACATTTGACACTTCAGCGTATATATCCTTCACAAACAATATTTCCAGGCCATTCCCATAAGTGATACATGTTTTTGGATGTCTTTATAATGATGCTGGGAATAACACGGAAGAATCGAATGCAAAAAGGCGAGGAGATTTGATGTTGCGAATTAAAATAGACTTTATAATGAAGCTAGGAATAACACGGCGCATAGGGTTTGGTTACGTGCATAAGAAACATCATCATACACAATGCAACAAACTGAAGTACTCCTACGAAACACTTTTGGCATCCCACTCGGCGAAGTCGAGAGACCACTGGTCATGTGGGTGGATCTCTTAGTCGATCCACTTGCGGTAGCCACATAACGGATCAAGGGACTACAGGTAGACGAGAGAGGTTGTTAGTGCGTACTTTGAAAGACAAATAGTAGGGGAACACAATTTAATTGGTCCTTACTAGCTGCCGATAGCTACTTGTGTCCCAACGTCGGTCGGGATAGTCACTAGAGTAGTTCACACAACCCCAGTAACGCATGCGCAAGCTCAGCCGCTTCTTAGACTTGAAGAACTTGCATGGGTCCCTGCACCAACAGATGGGCGGCGTCTCCCCCTCTAGCGGGTGTTGCGGCGAATTCTCGGTTGGAACGTTCTGGAAGAGGTTGCTGCTGCAGGGGGCCTCATTGCGGAGAGCTGCCATCCTGGCAAGCTCCTCTTCTTGGGACAGACCCTGATAGCCACAAGAGTCTTGCTTGTCGTCTCGCCGCTGACCCTTCTTGCTAGCGGATCTTGTCCCATCGCTTCTACAGCTTGTCCATCCTGACGTAGTGAACCAAGCTCTGGTGTAGCGTTGGGTTTGGTTGTGCAGTGTTCTCTCCCAGATATCTTCCACCTCCTTTTATAAGCCACAAGGTTGGCATAGTGCGGTAAATTTCATGTGAGTAGCCTACGAGGCAGAGTGTTGCCTTGTCATTATGAAAAGTTGCTGGCGTTAGGTCTTGTCACTGCGCAAAGCTGCCCCGTCTAGTCTTATCACTGCGCAAGGTTGTCTCATTTGGTCTTGTCATTGCGCAAAGCTGCCCCGTTTGGTCTTGTCAAGGCATCATTCATTTCCTAAGGCAGAGGCCACACTGAACATGTAGTACACTATTCTGATTCAACCTAAAAACTGAGCTATTCCATACCAGACATTATCCGATATAATTAAGACGAGATATTGACACTTCAAATAAAGTTAAAATTTGCAAATATGATACAATTAGTTTCACAATGCTTACAACAACCAAAGTATTGACTGAAGTACAAGTTACAACATGCTAGTAGTTCTAATACAAGTTACTTTATGCTGGTGTTCCTACGTGTCGTGAGCGCCTTTGCAAGTTCTCACAAGATGACCTTCTCAAGGTAGCAAACAAGCAACATCTACCCGTCGCTCCAACTTCCTCTTCGTCCATATCATTCCTAATGTAACGACTCTACCGACGGCCCTCCCCCCCCTTCAACAGGTCAAAATCTGGAATCCAAGTCCTCTGTGCAGTATCCAACGTGGCAAAGTTGCCCACAACCCTGAAGCCTCTTAGCTCGCCGCACCACACCTGCTGCACCCTCTCCTTCATGAAGTACTCCGATATGAAGTTAGAAGAGTCCATGTGGATGGTCCCACACGCGGCGAGGACATGAGAGCAGGGCTTGTGAAGGAGCTTTAGCTTGTTGCATGTGCAGCTAGGTTCATTCACATGGTCTCTAAGGCATACCTTGTGGGTAACAAGAGACCGAGCCATCCTAAATCCGACTCTGTCTCGAAGGACCGCGTCGAAACGATGCTCTGTATTACCCATTACGAAGACCGTGTGCGACTGAGCCTTCTTGATCTTGGTCTGCATGTACGCTATAATCTTCGAACAGTACGGTGTATGTGGGTTGGCTGCATGAAGTGTTGTATTTGCAAGTCTTTTCCTGAAATATCCGATTGTATCATGCAGAACGCCTTCCACGATGGTGATGAGAGGCTGAGAACGGAGGCCCCTAATAACCCAGTTGTACACCTCTGCAAGGTTAGTGGTCATTATGTCGTATCTTGGACCGTCCGTGTCGTGCAGCAAGGACCATTTCTCCAATGGCTCGGCCTCAATCCAATGAGAGAAACACCCGATGTCCCTCGGGGTCCTCCGCGTCAAATGTGGAGGGTTGAGCTCCCGCAGTGGTGTGAGGCGTTCGGGCTGCGCCACCCCAAGAATGAGGGGACGCTTGTTCCTCTCAACGACATGCTTCCTGGTGTGCTCGTCCAACATCTTCCACAACACGTCAAAGTTACGCTGCTAGTTCTGCATAGCAAGTCTCTTGAACATCTTCATCAACTATTGCCGCCTGAACTGTTTGAAGAAGTTGGCCCCCAGATGGCGAATGCAACATCTGTTCCTCATGTCTGGCTAAGGGAACGGCTCATCGGGGTCTTCCTGAAGTTTTCGGATGGCCTTCATCATCCCAGGGTGGCGATCATGGATTATGCGGACATCCGGACATGCCCCAACTACTCCCTTCTTCAGATGTCGAAGGAACCACAACCAGCTATCGAAATTCTCACTTTCGACAAAAGCGATGGCTAAGGGAAGAATCTGATTGTTACCATCAACGCAAATTGCTGTCAAGATCATGCCTTTGTATTTCCCAGTTAGAAACGTCCCGTCCACTGAGATCACGGGCAACATGTGTCTGAATGCATCGATGCAGGGACCGAATGCTAAGAAGGACCTCAGCAATACCATAAAACCTAGTGACAGTCTTTTGGATGGCTTGTCCTTCACAGTAATGTATGTGCCTGAGTTCCTGTCCTACAGCACCTGGAGCATACGAGGAAGGTTGTCGTAAGACGCCTCGAAAGAACCGAACATCCTTTCCAAAGCCTTCTGCTTAGCACGCCATGCCTTCGCGTAGCTAATCTTGTACTTGAATTTCTACTCGATAGCCACCATAATGTGCTTGGCATCCATATCCGTCTTCTTCACTATCTCTCTGTACATCACATTGACTATGAAGGTGGACGTCAGGTTGTGATGCCTCGGCAAAATACTACTTAGAAAGCAGGATTGTGCCTCCACCTTGGAGACAATCCAGTGAGTCTCGTACTTGGGTCTTCGTGCGTACACACGCCAAGGACACCCAGCCTGCTCGCATACCACGGTGTACTGCTCCTTCCTGGATTTGAGTACACGAAACGGCCGCTACATGGACAAGGCCCACAGCTTAATGGCATCCTACAGTGATCCCTTGTTAGCAAACATTGCATGAAGCCGAACCTCCGTCCCATGGTACTCCTACGGTGATTCGTGTTCGTCGTGCATAGTAAGACCCTCAACGCCCACCCTATTCCATTCCTAGGGATAGGACATCCGTCCTCCTCAAAAGAGTCATCACCATCCTCTTCTAAAGCTTCCTCCTCCGACTGAGCTGTCAAGTCATCAATATCCAGCTGACGCACTATGCTGTCGACATGCTCCCCTGCATCTGCCTGTGCACTGGGCTAAGCGTGCGGTGTGTGGTATCCCTCTTCTGCCTCAGCAACATGGGTCACCGCCTCCTCTTCTGCCTCCACAACATCGGTCACCTCGTCCTCTTCTGCCTCCGCAACATCGGCCACCGCGTCTTTTTCTTGAACCACACGCTCGCGCCCGAAGCCGCCCCACCAACTCGACGCAGAGCCGTCGGAAGGGCCTCAACGACTCGCCGAACATGGTTGCACGAGTAGCACTTTCAGAGCTACGGTGCT
The DNA here is from genome assembly GCA_036346405.1 of Phyllostachys edulis. Taxonomy (NCBI): domain Eukaryota; kingdom Viridiplantae; phylum Streptophyta; class Magnoliopsida; order Poales; family Poaceae; genus Phyllostachys; species Phyllostachys edulis. Next base: position 77,056,672 of record CM070550.1, on the reverse strand, counting down.
GTAGCCTTCAATCCTTCCATGCAACCGTGTGTAGATCACCGTCAACTCCCACCAATGTGCGTGGCGATCGACTCCAAAGCCCTTGTACGACGACACTCCACACCTCGGGGTCCAAGGAGAAGCTTCCAGCGAGCCAGCATAGGACATCTCCGATTCGGGCATCCTCCACGTCCGGGTGTACCATAATGACTTGCTGGAAACCACTTAGGTCAACACCATATGGACCTTCACGAATAATATGTAACATCCCAATTTTCTGAGCTTTAAAAATCCTTTGAATAGTTAGTAGGATAAAATTCACCATTTGATTTTATTTGAATTTAATTCAAAAGCTTAAACATGGACTTTGTACATCAAAATAATTTAATATGATTAAAAGTCAACATCAACAAGGGTCAAAACTATTTTATTTGGGTTCTTTGTGCTTGGATATATTTTCTAGATTTTTCTAGAATTTTTCCAAGTCCATTTGCTATTTTCTTTTGCTTATTTGAATTTCTGGTATTTTCTAAAAAGGAAAAACTAATTAAAATATCAGAAAAGCTTCTGGGCCGAAATCCAACTCATTCGGCCCATTCCTATTCATTTCGGCCCAAATCTCCACGCCAGCCCGTCAACGCGCGCGCGTTCGCCGTCCCTCTGACGCGTGGGTCTGTGTGTTTGTGTCACCACCGAGTGGGGCCATCTCAGCGTCATCCTCCTCACGCCTGGTTTCTTCCTTGCGTAGCTCCGCTCGCATCCGCCATGGTTGGAATCCAAGCCTCGTCCGACAACGCGTTTTTCCATCTAAAGCCCTTCTAGAAAACGCGCCGAATCTTATCTCTAACCTCTCCGCATCTTTTCGGATCAAAATCAAATCCCGAATCTCCTTCAAACTCGGAGATTTCCTCGTGTTGGTTTCGGACTCTTTTGGGACTCCACCGCCAACTCGCCTCCTCGTGCCTCCCCGGACCCTATAAATAGGACTCCCGGGATCGCCTTGTCGCCCGCACCATAACCCCTCAAGCAATCGCCCCTCTAGAGCCCTAGTGCCGTCGGAATTTGGAGTTTAGGGTTTTGGAGCCGCAAGCCAATACTTCAAATTCCGCCGCCGTCGATCGTGCCCCGTCCCGGTGGTCTTCGCCGTCGCCTCCCCCGTCGCAGCCGCAACCTCGTGCACCCCTTCGCTGCTCCGGGACGTCTCCGGTGGTCATCCCTGACAACAACCGCTCGTCCTCCTCTGCTCTGGCGCCGATTCCGGCCACCACTGTCGACCTCCCGTGTCAACTTCGGTACCCCCAGGTCCGCAATAGCACCACCTGCTTGTTGCGCGCATCTGTTGCAAGCCCCACGCCCCCGCTCGCCGTTGTCGGCCGGTCCAGAGGCCTCGCCGTCGTCCGTTACCATGGCGGTCTACGTGGGCAGTCCACCTAAGCGGCCACGTCAGCCGTTCTACCCATATGGCGTCCACGTGGCATCCTTGTCATCTGCCATGTGGCGCCACCAGACAACCAACCGAGCCACTCATCCATGAACCCGGTCCATGGTGCACTGTCCCTATGACAGTGGGCCCCACTTCCAAATCTATTTCTTTTTTTTCCAGCCGATATTCCCTTTGATGATGTCATAATTCTAAGTTTTTCTGTTAAAGAATAATTCGGGATATTCCAAAAATAGGATTTTCTTTAGATTCAAACTTCCCAAGCTCATATCTTTTGCATCCGAACTCCGATTGAGCCCATTCAAATTTCTAAATTCATCTAAATTCAAGATCTATCTATCTGAGATTTTTATTTAATTTTTGGAGTTTGTTTTGCCTCTGTTTTTATTTGTTTTGTTTGTTTGTTTAGTTGCGAGTAGACGTCGATACTTCGGGAAGATTTGAAAAAGAAGGAGCACCTCAAGAGCAAGATCAGTACCTAGATCTATTTCAAGGCAAGTTATACCTTTGATCATATTGAACCCAGTTTTCAAAAGTTATATTGATTTAAATTATTGCATTTACTTTAATTATTTATTTCAATGTTTTTGGGTTTAGTTAATATCCAATTTGTTATGGCCTCCTTGTCTAATTGTATGCCATAATCTTTTGTCACCCTAGCTTGGTTCATTTAGTTGGTGCTATTGTATTACCAACGTGGGATGGTTAGATGCGATTAGATTGCTTAGCCATGCTAGGAGTCATCATCTCATGTAAGTTGCAAATATAAACTTGACTAAGTGACTATCTATGACGACCCGGCCAAGGGCTTACCCGAGAGGTCCCTTAGGACCTCCTGGGAGGTCCGTAAAAGGACTCCCAGGACGTCCCGTGGGGCATCCCGATAGGACCGCCCAGACCTCTCGAGAGGTCCGGTTGGACCACCCGAAGGTCTGGGGTCCTAACCCAAGGAGGTCTTTGGACCTCAGACCTCCCCAAGCTCCACGTCCTGACCCGAGGGAGGTCCGAGAGGAACCAACCCGAGGAGGTCGTGGGGCTTGGGGATAAGCCTCAAGTCCTCTGTGATCCAAACCAGCCCCAAGAGATCAATGACTGGTTCTCACAGTAAGCAAGTGATAACATACACATCCACAAAAGGCTTTATTAACAACAAAAGGGAGTTGATTACAAGGGGTTGCTTACAAGCTCCAGCAACCAAGAGCAACACACACAGCAGAAAAACCAAAGGACAGACTCCATCCATTACACCACAGGTGATTGGCTGGAGAGCACGGCCTAATTGATTTGGTCCTCTTCATCATCAAAGAATTCTTCACCTGCTCAATTCATCAATCAAGCAAGAGTGAGCACAACTACCGTACTCGCAAGTTACACCCGTCAAATAACAGTATGACATGCATAAGGATATATCAATGGAAGGCATATTAGGGTTGGTTTGCATAAAGTCAATTTTATTTCAATTACAAGTACTAAGTTCCAAAGCGATTACAATATGTAAAAGCTCATTTTCAAAACACACTTTTCAGTTGGATAACATTTATCATCAATATGGTGAAGGATACCCTCCTATCACAAGGCTCCCCGCCCATTGACCATTTGGATAGAAATCCAAAACCAATTTCATAAGTCCTTTGAAAACCAAAACCAAGAGCTAACTTTGAGTGGCTTTGCTAGCATGTCCTTGACCGTGGACACGGCTATTCGAATATATTTATTCTCTGCAGAGATTGTACACTTTACCCATATGACATGAATTCTCTAGTTTGCTTGGCATCCGTCGACACCACCTCACACTTCCTTTGGTAAGAGGTCTAGAGCACATGACAAGGCCTTTACAAAGCATTACTCCAATGCAGTCCACCCTCGCTAAGATTTCACCCTCTTTGGACTACCCATCCGCAGGGTTCAGGCCCCCTCTTGCGCCAGGTGGGACTACAAAGGTCATAACAAGACTACCCACCGCATCCATAGGATCAACCGCGATGGAGCTTTGCAAATTAGTTAGCCAGGTCCCTTTGCCCATTTCTCAGGACATGTGGTTGTACGAGGGTGACATAGCCCATTATAGGCATAGCAAGATGCGGCTCAAAGACCGGTCCTCATATGGCTTGGGCGGCTAACACAAACCTCTGGGCCTCAACCCTACCCGAGTTGAGACCGTGCATACCCTGCACTAGCCAAACAACCAATCCGCCTAAGACCAAATCCATTTGTCCATTTTTGTTTTTCCAAAACATTTATCAAAACCTCCATGACAACCCAATGCCATGGCTTTAAACATTTGATAATTTGGTCTGCTAGAAGAAACATTCCCAAATCAAGATTTTGGTCTAAGCAAGACTAAACTTTCATTTTTCATAAACCTTTGGTCCTTACTATTGCAAAAGCCAGATTTTATCTAAGGTGACAAGGTGGTTGATTCAACATAGACAGTGGCCATACAAAGGGATCAGGTATAGCTATGAACCGAAAGATAGGCATTGAAATAACTTAGTAAAAGTAAGCATGCATACATCTTTGAAAACAACATAAGTATCTTGAAGTAATAGGTGCAATATGATCAAGAGTGTAACTTGCCTTGCTCAAAGTCTTGAGCTTCCTCTTCTCCTTCAAGGAACTCTTGCTCCTCACAGCCTTCTCAATCTACACGGTGAAAAACCAAATAACTCAAATAGAGCTCCAACAAGATCCAAAGAAATTTCAATAAAACTCCAATGTAAAACCAACTGAGAGATTGGGAGGTCAATAGGAGGTCCCACGAGCTTGCTGGAGAGGTCCAGAGACTCAAGAGAGGAGGTCCAAAAACTTGGAGGGAGGTCTAAGGAATGCCCGGTTGAGCTAGAGAGTGAAAATGAGGAGAAAGTGAGAGAGGAAGGGTTGCCCAAGCTATATATAGCTGGAGCCATGGAGTTTTCCCAAGCTAGGGTGTTCAGGAGTTGGTAGAAAGGACCATGAAGGCAGGCAAGAGATGTGACACAAGCATGTCACGGGTGCTAAAAAAGTGGTAGCATTTAATGCGATTCAACATGCATTAAATGTGAGGAAGACTTCCTTGCACAAGGACACAGTCAAAGGATAAAAGAAAACTGGGTGTGACTGCCAAGTGGGGACAACCAAGACCCGAAGGAGGTCTCATGGAGACCTTGAGGAGGTCCATGCAGAGAACAAGGAGGTCCTCACCATCGGGAGGTCTTGACGGTTGGATCTCCGAAAAGGAGGTCCAACGGCCAAGATCAGATGCAAATGGGGAGGTCTGCAGAGGTCACGAGGAGGTCTTCACCCACAAGGGAAGTCCTCACGGTTGGATTGAATCCAGGGGGAGGTCTGGAGGGTTAGGATCTAATTGAAGGAGGAGGTCTTGAACGGTCACGATCTCAAAAGGGGAGGTCTAAACTGTTAGGATCTCCAAGGGGAGGTCCTAATGGTTAGATCTGCAAAGGGGGAGGTCTGGACGGTTAAGATCTCCAAGGAGGGGTCTTAACGGCCAGTTCTATAGGGAGGGAGGTCTGGACGGTTAAGATCTCCAAGTGGGAGGTCTTAATGGCCAGATCTACAAGGAGGGAGGTCTGGACGGTTAAGATCTCCAAGGGGGAGGTCTTAACGGCCGATCTACAAGGAGGAGAATGCGGATGGTTAAGATCTCCAAGAGGAGGTCTTAACGCCAGATCTACAAGGAGGAGGTCTGGACGGTTAAGATCTCCAAGGGGGAGGTCTTAATAGCCAGATCTACAAGGAGGGAGGTATGGACGGTTAAGATCTCCAAGGGGGAGGTCTTAACGGCCAGATCTACATGACTGATTTCTCACTGCAAATATTTCAAACATTGCAACCAGCAATTTCTCAACATAAATTCTCTAAATACGTGCTAAACCAACAAGTAGCTACACGTCGCCTACATTCGGCCGAGAACTAGAATAAACAAGACTATTACCTTCATGCCGAGACCTTCTCTTCGTATCAACGAGCTTCCTTCACCTTTCTCTTTCACGTCTCGAGCTCCTCTCCTCCCAAACCACCCTCTCTCGAGCTCTGCTCCTCCCCTTATGTACCTCTTCCAAGCTCCTCTCCTCCCCTTGTCTCCCTCTCTCGAGCTCCTCTGCTTCTCCCTCTCCCTACCTTCTCCCCCTTTTCTCCTCTCCCGATCTGCTATGGTTGTCTGCCGAGAGAAATGGTGAAAGAAACCATGACGGGACCTAGGCTGGCTTTCTATACGACCGTGTAGTCGCTCAACCGTTGGATAACTTGACAGCAAGTACTGGCCCAACGGTTGAGCAACTCATGCACTAGTCGCTCAACCGTTGGACGACTTGGCAATAAGTACTGGCCCAACGGTTAATAGTCGCTCAACCGTTGGATAACTTGGCAGCAAGTACTGGCCCAATGGTTGAGCGACACATGGACTAGTCGCTCAAATGTTGGACGACTTGGCAGTCCCAACAGTTGAGCGACACGTGGACTAGTCACTCAACCGTTGCACAACTTGGGTAGCAGTTGGCCACTATTTCCTGCCACGTTGTCGAACAGTTCAGCGACTAGGTCATGAACGATTCGAAAGTAATATATGAATAAGTAATAGAAAAATGCTAGAGGGAATGCATAGACAACCATGTCATAGTAACTGCGAAGGAGAATACGTAAACACATAATACAAGTTATAGAACAATGCTAGAGGGAATGCATAGACAACCATGTCATAGTACCTATGAAATACAATATGTAAACACAGAATACAAGAACATAGAGCACAACAAAGACCCCCTACTGGCCACCCGCTACGCCACCCACAACACCTCCTTCGTTGTCGCCATGTCCCACACCCGGTCTGCGCCCACCAATACGCCCCCGCTTGGGCTTCCGAAGCGCGGGGTGCCTGGGCCGGGGCCCAGACAGGGAAAGGCGCTCAGGAGCCCTTGTTGATCCATGCTCCCAAAGGGGTCGACTCCACCTGTGGTTGTGTGATCACTGGGGGGCGCTAAGCTGCGACCCTGAAAGAACCTCGACGGGTGCAGGCTCAGCTGCTCCCCTGACCTCCCCAGGTGCATCCGCAAAGTAGGCGTCCATGTCCTCGTGCGGGGAGAGCTCAGCTGTCGGCTGGAGCAGGAAACCTACAGGACAAATAATGTTAATCTGTACAATATATCGACGATTACAAACCTGAAGAGAGGAAACGTACCTTGGTCAGGGGCCATGCGCGAGAAAGGGTCAAACCCGCCGTACTATCCAGACAAGTCGGGGAAGAAAAGATACTACCTTGGCGCTCTCTGGTAGGTGTCCTGGAATGACGACAATGGTAATGGCTATGGCGGTGCGTACCCACGTGCCCACCCAGACCCTCCAGCCTGCCAAGGCGTAGGCACAGGAGCAGGCGCAGGCGGGGCACGTGGACATGCCCCTCCCGAGCCTCCTGACTGGGCTGTAGGACGTGGCGGCCTCGACGTATGCGCCAACGAGGCCACCTCCTGGACCATCCTGCACGATGTCAGGGTCACGCATCACCTCACCGCACTACAAGCCCGACGGACAAACTACACTAGCTTGTTGCACGTGACCTCCGCACCAATGCCGAGCCTATCCAGGATTGAATGGGACTCCCTGGCAATCCCGACATTGATGTCCGTCTGCAAGGAGTACATGAAAGCGTCAAACCTATTATTCAGGTAATCGTACTCAGACATTTTAAAACACGATAGTACGTACCGCGTGGTGCACGTTCTGCGCGAAGTGTACAGGGTACGCGTCAGTCGGTGCTGGTACGCGAGCAGGGGAGGGTCAACGACAGCGAAGGTACTCGTCGTACGCACTAGGGCCGTACGGGCCGTCCTCCTGCACGCAGTCCTCGTGGGCGTTTGCCCACTACGCCACCCATGGCTCCATCTTGGCCGGCCACTGCATCCTGATGCCACCCCTACTATGCCTGTGAAACGTACCACTGCAATTAGAAGCCATCGTAACAGAACTAGCAAAAACATATATGAACATGTGTTGTGTGTAACTCACGCGTGGGTCGTGTCAGGCACCCTCGTCCCGACAGGAATGGAACAACCCAGCAGAGGCCGAACTAGCACATCACCCTATGCACCACGTAGTCCTCGATGAACACATCGATGACGAGCTTCTTCTACGTCCGCCAGTACGCCCGTTCGTGCCAGCACAGTGAAGACAGCCCCCCGCGAGCACGGGCCTCCGTCTCCTGATCAGAGTATGGCTCCCAGCGCACGTCGTCAGCGGTGAGACGGTCCAACTGCTCCACAAAGTGCTCGTACACACGTGTGACCTGCACGTGTGTATACTGTGCCTACGAGCCAGAATATTGCTTACAAAGGATGACCTATAATACGACTGAAGTAAATATATAGGGAAGTACGTACCCGTCTACGGCACCAAAGGGACCCTACGGTCGGCTAGTCCACCGCGTCCCCATGGTACATGTCCTCGCCGTACGAACTGGAGTCTACCAGCATGGGCCGTCCGAGAGCGAACCACTCGAACGACCACAGCTGTAGCAGGAGGGGGTAGCCTGTGAGGATAGATGTCGGCTTCGTCCTACAGCACGCATCGCACATGCCGCGGTATGTCGCGGCAAGTACGGTTGATCCCCAGCTGATCTCTAGCTCCTCGCCATCGGCGATGGCCCTCGCGTACCCCGCGAGGTGGGCGTCAATAGAGTCACCGTGGTTGCTAGAAAACAGTACCCAACCGAAGAGCCACAGCAGGTACGCCCCGAGGTGCCGCGACACCTGATTGGTGGTAGGCTACAAGACCATCTACTCGACCTACGCACAAACGAATAATTAGTAAGCCCGTCATATGGCTAGGATAGTGCATCACTAAACATAAAAAATAGGTAGCACACGTACCCGAAACTGCGAAAGCCACCGCAGGGGCGGGCCATGCCGTTGTCGCTCCGAGAAGTCGAGAGCAAAGGCGCGCCTCCGCCGCAAGAACCCCGAAACACCTTGCCAACAGGCGTCGCGCCGGTTGACAAAGCGTGTCCCATGAATGCAGGAATGCAATAGGTAGGCCGAGCAGCATCGCAACATCCTACAGAGTAGGGGCCATCTCCTTAAATGGGAGGTGGAAGGTGTGCGTCTCGGGCCGCCAATCCACCAGGGCTGTCAGAAGCGACCGGTCGAACGGGAACCGTCGTGACCGTTCCGGACCGGCCTGGACCTCCCCGTCGTCCTCAATCGGACCGCCGTCCTCTTCGGTGGCCTCCACCATCCGCGCGAGGGGTAGAAGGCCGGCACGGCTCAGCCTACAAAGCACGAAGAAGTAACTACATAGTGGGCATATGATACAAAAAAAAGTGGCACAGCTTGTGGACAAACCTGTCTACCAGCGTGGGTCCATCTCAAGCCCGTCGGGAGTCTGCGTCTGAACCACCCCCAAGTCACCAAGCGTCGTCCCAGAAACCGGATCGGCACACAACAGCTTCGCGTGGTCTTTTAGCGTCGACCAACCGGGTCCAAAGAGATCGAAATGCCATCCAACCACTGTGATCGTGAGCCATACCTGCAAATTAAGAAATTAAAAGCATTAATGTTAATTGAGCATTTAAATTATATTCCAATAGCAAATAAATCATATTTGGTATGTTCTTAGTGGCACCTAAACACTTTGCTCGGACATAGTGGTAATACATATACAATTTCATAAAATCCAAGTGGTAAACATGTAATTTTCCCTACAAAATGCTATATTACGTTAACACCTGTACCAGCTGCTATGGATTGCGAAATATTTAAAACATCATCGTTACTATGCATATTTATAATAGGTGAAGCTTTCAGGAAAAAAAATCAAAATTTCACATGTCTGAGAATCCTACGGGTTTGGAACCATGTATCTGTGATTTTTGTTTTAGTATTTTATAATTCCTTAATCCAACCAAAACTATAAAGTAAATGTTATCAATTCTTTATTGTGCAAATAAATACATATATTTAACATTCTATAAACTAGCATTTGCGAATGCACGGGTTATCAACATGTTTATATAATAGAAAAGTAACACGTTATCATTCATCAAGCCCAGACGGAATTAGCGCAGCACGCGGAATAGTACAACTAAATTTAGTTTCACCGACTAATTTTCCCTCCATATGAACTTCTAAACTAATTGTATTAATCATGCTATCTCTAAACATTTGCTAACAATATGTCACTACACATGATGTTGCTTGCTAACCTACCACAGTTTCAAAAATACACTTATACAAAATAATGCTACAAACTCACCGTCGTGGTCGTCGATGCGAAGCGAAGAAACTTTTTTCCTCCTTTTCTTCTTCCTCTCCTCTTTTTTCCCTCTCCTTCTCCTCTCTTTCTCTTCTTTCTTTCTCACCGCGCTCTCGAATGACGATCGTTCATCTTGCCACAAGACGTATAAAAAGACCCCAAGTCGCCGTACGATTGGGTGACTAGGGTCCAACGTCAGAGCGACATGTGTCCTAGTCGCTTCACCGTATGGTGACTAGGACCAAGTCGTCCATCCATTCAACAACTAAGAGACGAACGGTCAAATCGCATAACTGTTGAGCGAGTTGGACATGTCGCACACCAGTTGGGCGACTAGACCAAGTCGCCCAACCGTACGGCGACTGATGATTATTTCTAGCAAAAAAATTAAGTAGCATTATTTCTGTAATTCCGAATAAAAAATAGATTATTAAAAAAATCGAGAACTTTGGCGTATCTAACCGTACGATTACGAGGTACATATATTGGCTAGGGAATAAGAGTCCCTAGTAACCAAGTGAGAGTCGGTTGTGTAACTCAATACCATGTCTGACGCCAGCCAGCGTATGTGCTGTGTCTAGCACCAATACAAACACGATGATGAATTTGTATCATACTTTAACACAGATTATCCAACCTCCGCTGGTTGCCTTCGTGAGTCGCACCTTTGTGACACAAAGAATGCGCTTGAAATAGCTTTAGTCCCATGACCTTTAACTAGGGGAAGATATCTAGTGCACAAGCACCATTTGGTGCACATATGCAAAAACTTTTAGTTTGGGTATCAAATTAGCATAAAAAATTCTGAAAAAAAATGTAGATGTGCTTCTGAAACTACTCTACTTATATACGAAATTCCAAGTTCAAACTCATTCCACTTTGAGAGTTACAAAAATGAGAAATTTCTGACATATGATAAATCAAAAGCAAAGGGAAAAAAGAAAAAGGCAAATGTTACTATTCACAGTAAACTTATCTTTTTTGTTTCTTCTAGCATACTTTGAGTTTGAACTTCAAATTTTAAAGGGTGGAACAAAACACCATAAATTACATCTAGAATTTTTTTCAGAATTGTTTATGCTAATTTGATACCCAAACTAAAAGTTTTGTGCACATGTGCACCAAATGGTGCTTGTGCACTGGATATCTTCCCTTTAACTCGACACATTACTTCCACTGTTCCACATCTGACAACCTACGATCGATACTCATTGTGCTCCAATTACATTAAGAATTTATAAATGCGTACCCCTCACTGCCGGTAACAACTCAATCGGATTGTTTCTTCGGTTGTGATTCAAATTATGTGAACTCCTTCTGTGCTTCTTCATTTAGGTGTGCTATAGAAACTGTAATCTACAAATACAAAAAAACATTCACCCTATTCCTACCCTGTAAGATGTTGACGTAATTGCGGTTTTAGCAAATATTTTAGATTGATTCCAGATTTAATTATGAATAGAAAAATATAATTCCAGTAAGACATGAGCACAAATAAATGATTATATATCGAAATAAACTACTCGAGTCTTATGTACAGGAATTTATGCAATAGGCGGCTAACATAGTGCTCAAAAGGAAAATTAACTCAGTGACATCGCGTTAGAGCGTAATCAGAGGAACGACACTCCGTTCGTCACACACTGGAAAATAACATCGCAAACACCAAAAAATTAGACGAATGATATCGCCACCAGTTACTTCCGTTTCCATAAATTTTTTAAATATAGAAACTGAGCTCAAAAAATTATCATTTTTTTGTGGAGCCTCCCGACATAATTTAATTGCTTGTGTATTTTTTTCAAAACTTTATAAGTTCTGATTTTGTCTCTAAAATTCATTTAATTATATTGTTTGTAGTCATTTTCTAATATAGAAAATGAGGTCCAAATATTATGAACTTTTCTCGGGCTCCTTACATAGTGTACTTGATTGTGTAATTTTTTCAGAATTTTACAAAAATTAGTAATACAATTCATAATATCCATTGTGTGAGGAGTCCAATATTTCATAATGTAAGGACATTATGAAATTGCATTAATTAATTTTGTAAGAATTCTAGAAAAATTACACAATCAAGTCCACTATGTAATGAGCTTGAAAAAATTCATAATGTTTGGACCTGATTTTCTATATTAGAAAATTCCTACAAACAGTATAATTAAATGGATTTTAGAGATAAAATCAAAATGTATAAAGTTTTGAAAAAAATACACAAGCAATTAAACTATGTTGGAAGGCTCTACAAAAAAAATGTAATTTGTTGAGCTCAGTTTCTATATTTAAAAAATTATGGAAACAAAAGTAACCAGTGGCGATGTCATTCATCTATTTTTTTTGTGTTCGCGATGTTATTTTCCAGTGCGTGACGAACGGAATGTCGTTCCTCCGATTACGCTCGAACGCGATGTCACTGAGCTAATTTCCCCAATGCTCAAATTGAATTTGTTTGTTTTTTTCTCTCAGATGTCGGGTCGCTCAAGCACGAATCACGGCCTCCTTGCCACTAATGGCCTTGTCTAATCACAAATTATGAATGACAATTTCCAAGAAATATTCTAGGTTTTGAGCTCTATCACATACCATTTGAATCATTTACAACTAGCAATTTAATATCAGAATTAATTGCCATACCGTATAATCAAAACAAAGATAACGAGATTAATGTATGATTAAAGATAATGACAACAACTAGATCAAAATCTAGCTCGTGACTCTCAATTGTCACATCAATCTCACTATGGCCAAATTATCCTCACTGAGAACTTATCTATCCCACAATCTATTATGCAAAGCCACCCAATGCTAGTGCTACTGAAAATCAAAAGATAAAACCTGACAATACACTACCATGGCACACTAACAAAAATAGACATTCAAAGTTTGAAGAAAGCTCACAGCACTTTTGGCACTCAAAGGAACCAAGAAGTCAAGACAAGGCATGTCGGCGACGCTATCCTAGAAAACCTATTGCCTCCGCTATGCCGCGGTGTAATCAACGTAGTCCTCGAAGGTACAATGCCCTTCTCCAATAATCAGGGACACCAGATCGTGGATTTGAAGTCCAGGAAGTACTGCACAAGATTACATAGCAAAACCGTGCACATGCCAAGTGCACAAACCAAGCATCCGAACACCAAATTTGTAACACCCTAGCCCAACATGAGCCTAGAATGTTACTAAACCAATAGAACAGAAAACTAAACAATAAATTTATCTCTAAATTTTGGCAAAATTTCCTTTGAAACATTGACCATTGAAGGGGTTCAAAACAAACAAACAAGTATACGAGCATGATAACCATGCTGTGAAATTTAAAACATAACCATAAAACCCCACACGAAAGAACCGACCATCTCTACTACAAAGGAAATAATTTCACCTCGAAGGGTGAACACAGCCCTAAAACAAATTCACTAGTAAGGTTTATCCAATTAAAACTAAAAGTGCTGAATTATTAGACATAGTGAATATCAACGTGTAGTGCTGCGACGCCCTGTGTCATTACCCCAGGGTAATCACACTTAGGCATACGGATTACTATTAAATGCGCTTCAAGAGAACACCGCTTCAATGAATAGTAAGCCTTTACCAGAGTTACATAATGTAACAATAAGATAGAAACTGTTCTTTATTACAACAAGAGCTACACAAGACTAAGGTTACGATTACAATTATTTAATTACTGTAGGGAGTAACACATTCCCCTTAGTCTGCCAGCTAGGTCCCTCCAGCGAACTACTCGTCCCACGGGTTAGAAGAGGCGTCCATCTTGCCTTGCTCATTTAAAATGGCGTTCTCATCACCGGTAGCCTCCTTGGTACCTGCAAAGCCCTCATCCCACTCGGGATAACCCCCGGCAGAACTAGGGTCTAAGCAAGGGGAGAGATAGCAAGAGTGAGTACTATAGTGTACTCAGCAAGCATTAATAGCTAAAATGCAAATGATGACTCTAACTTTTCGTCCTTAGCAACATTCTTACCTCTTCTCTTCTTCTGAAAATAGACATTAAAGCTTAGGTTGCAATTTTAGTTATGAAAAGACTACTTGATTACTCAGAGAGAAAATAGACCCCCAGTGGTTCCCATAGACTCCAATCCAGGAGACTAGCATGAATTCATGATTTTATATAGCACTGCGCAGGCTTTGTACCACTTTACCCACAGCTACCCTGAACCCTCTTTAAACTGGGTCCACCGTGATTTCTTTGATGCGATTTGGGTTCGAATACGTAACATTTTCCAGGTTACGTGAATATTTTTCTCCACCCATTACCTTCCGTCGGTGTCCTGAGCGCACCCAGTCCTCCACCGAGTTCCAGTAATGTTGGTTGGGCCGATTCATACCCTTCGCACCCAACACTCCACTTAGTGCTATAGCACCTCTTCTTACACCACACTCACACATATTACATACCCGGTGTGGAGAGCGAAATCACATAACAAGGTAGCATTTTCTGCCCGTCGAAATAGGAAAAATGGTTGGTACTGAATTTACGGCCTCTGACCGAGTAAGAGTTTTATTTGTCCTTATATTATAACCATATGTAAAGGGTCCCACCTCTTGCCCTCTCTCATCCTTACCACGGGCAACCTTTACCAACCATATTAATACTCTGCTTTCATTTCGTTTCTCATTTCTCAATTTTTGTCTTTTCTTTCATCTTTCTTATCTTTCTCATTTTCATCTCATTTATTTGATTTGAGTTTTGGAGAAATAATTTTGATGCAATTCATATATGATAGAACAATATACAGTTTAAATTTAATATAGCTAAGTTAATGAACAAGGAGTAGCTTGCTCATGAATCAGAGGAAAGATAAACGATTTAAATTGATACTAGCTATTCTGTTGGTTCACCGCCGCAATTTATCTGACGGTCTTGTAAATAATAAATACATAATTAAAGACTTATCAATAATATGTGCGACTATGTGCATACTAGTCGAATGATTTTTTTTTGTTAGCGGATCTTAATTTAAGAATCATTTCGAAACCCCCTTAAGTTAGCACTCTCTCAGCACAGTCGTTCTTCAGTTAATCGGCTCTAGGGTTAGGATGGTTGACATTCACGTTTTATTGGATGAAAAGGAATTACTATACATAATTGCATATTACTAGGTCTAACAAATTTTATTTGTGCAAACACTAAGTCTATCAAATTTTATTCGGATAATTTAAACGAATAACTTGATTTTATGCCGGCGCTAAATAAATAAATCTACTTGAATAAATTATTTCTAACGCCTCAAATTACTTATTTATTTAATTTGGGAGTTCTATCGATGACTAGCTCAAATATGAAGTTCCAAATTAATTTATACGCATTTTTCAGTCTTTATCTCCTACCGGCCGATTTATTGCTAAATAATCTAACGCGGATTAAATAACCTAACTTACTAGTAAACTCAAACGAAATTCGCATTTATACTACTAATTCAATCCATCTACTAATTATTCGCTCTAGGGTTGAAAAATGCCTAAGTTCGTTTTTAAACTAACGAGAACAGAAATACTACTCACACGAACATTTCGTTAAGTCTATTAAATTCTACTTGGCAAAACTCCTAATTAATTATTTTACTTACTTTAACATGCTATTATTTAATTTTCTACCAATACTCGGGACCGCTTTATGTTAATTAATTTAGCATGATTAAAACATTTAAACTTACCTGACTAATTGCCAAATGTAAACAGGTTTGCTACACACGCATTTTTACTTTCTATTAACAGAATTAATGGTAGTTTACTCTACTTTAACAAATACTCAACCGAGGGACTTATAAGAATGGTTAGCCAAAAGCAATCTTAAGTGGATTCATTTAATCGCATACTTACGAAATGCTAACAACTACTAATTTTATTTCAAAATTCTGTTGTTACAAACATTATTTACCAAAAACTTACAGGAATTCAAACAATCTTTCTTAAGATTTTCCTACACCATTTTCTAAACCAAACTTCTAACCTAATCCTACCTAAAACCCTAATCCTAATTATCTCCCACCCAATCTCCCTAATTATCTACCCCTCTCTCTCTCTCTCCCTCCCCTCACGGCTGACACACACACAGCCACTCCCTTCTCCCCCAATCCAATCCTCTCCTCTTCCCTCAAGCTCTCCTCATGGTGCCTCCTCCCCTGGTGCCGCTGCTCCCCTCGGTCCTCCGCGATGCCGCCGTCGGTGCCTCCCGGCTCACCTCCTCCCGTGCCACCTCCATTTCCCCCCCTGCGCGGCGTGGCTTGGCTGGTCCATGGCGCCCGCCCGCCCGCCAGATCCATGCTCCCTCCCGGCCGCGGCTCCCTGCGCCCGGCTCTCGGCCTGCGGTCTCTCGGCCGTCTGCCCGGCCCTTACAGCCGATCTCTCTCTTCCTCCGGCCAGCACCACTGCACCGCCACCGCTCCCCACGGCGCCTCTCGGTCCAGCCGCCGCCGCCTCCTACCGGTTCAACCGCCACCGCTTGGCCCGGCCCCGTCACCTCCGGCTCCACTCCGGCTCCCCTTCGAGCTCGCCACCGTCGCCACCTCCCTACGGCACCTCCACCTCCCTACGGCACCTCCTCTCAGCTCCTCTAACCCAGCGCCGCCTCTCCTGCTCACCGCCCCCAACGGCACCTCGGTCCGGCCCAGCCTCCTCTATGCCGCCGTACTCCACGGCTTCCTCTGGGCTTCCCCCTGGCTCAGCCTCCTCTAGGTGCAGCGGAAGGCCAGCGCCGCCCTGGGCTCCCTCTCTGCGGCTTGGCCTACGGCCGCTGCTGCTACTCTATGGCTCGCCCTAGCCCGGCCTGGTTCCTTCCTCCCCTAGCCCCACTTGATTAATTCAGCTATTCATGAATTGGTTGATTCATTTTACTTATGCACTACTGATGCTTGCTGGGTGCACATGCAGGATGCTGGTGGTTCGGCTGCTAAAATCTGATGCAAAAAGGGAGGTGATGGTGGTGATTTTGGCTGGGGCTAACCGAGGTATCAACCCCTTCCTCTCTTCAACTCATTCCCCCCCCCCTTGCTCTATGATGTGGATGGATGCTGAGGGCTATTTTTAGTTCATACCGTGGGTTTTGGTTATGGCAAAAATGACAGTGGGAAGTGAATGGTGGCTTTACCTTATTCGGTTGGGTTTGAGGGTTGCAGTGGTAGAGGTGAGGCCGGCAGTGTGGTTGTGGTGGTCGTCAATGGTTCAACGCCGTTGCCGCTACCGCCCTTGCTCTCTGGCTCCTCCTACCTCCTGGTGCCTTGATGCCTTGCTTCTCCTCCTTCTTGTGCTCTGGGGATGGCAGTGATATGGAGGTGTTGGGAAGCCCTTGGCTCTGCTCCTCCTTCTTGGCTGTGAAGTGGAGGTGGCTTATGTGGGAGGGAAGAGGCAGGCTGGTGGCCTTCGGTTGGGTTATCTTCCTGTGGGGTGGCTTATCTCTTGCTGGGATCTGGCTTATGGCTGTTGGCTATGGCGGTTGGTTATGGCGGTTCCTTCCTGTGCAACTGGCTTATCCCTTAACTGTGCAAAGTCCTAGTTACCATGCTACTGTTTATTTTTACTATTTCCTATTCCTTTTTATTACTATGGTCCTATCCCTTGGGTCTTCTCTTCCTCCTGTGCATCCCTTTGACCACCCTGCTGCTCCTCTTGTGATGCGATCTGAAATTTCTTGGGGGGGCATTGGTAATAGGAAATAGTGGTGATATTTGGTTATGTAATCCCATGTGCAGCTGCTTATGCTTCTGCTTTGGTGGTGCTGTGCTGCAGCCTCTGTCTGACAGTGGCTTTGTATATGGGTACTTATGTGCTGATTGTGAGAGTTGAGGCTTATTAGAGGGATGTATTTTGGGCTGGCTTCCTTTTGGTATGCTGGATGATCATACTCTTGCCTTATCTTTACTGCATTCCCATGACACAAATGAGATAAGGACCTGTTGGTCCACTTACTGCTAGACGAGGATGCATTTTTTTGTAATGGCTTTGTGTTGCCTTATGGGAGATGGATGTTCAAGGGGAATGGATGCTTATGGGGGAGGTATGCTCAGGGGGAAATGAATACTCAGGATGAATGGATGCTGCTGGCTGTGGGTGATTTTATCCTTGGCTGGTTGATCTCATTCTTTGATGTGGTAACTTTGTTTTTACGGCAACCCTATTCCTATTTACCTTAATCCTATTTACCCTAATTCCTATTACCCCTTCTATGCATGGTGCCCTTCTTGTGATCTCAGATGCTTGAGGATGGTTTGGCTTTGGAGGAAATAAAGGCTTGGTTGAAATGATTTTGATCGCTCTATGTTGGCTTTGAAATGAGGAAGACTTTGGTTGGGCCCGATCATGGGGCCTCAACAAGATGAATGCAAGCATTTAGATTGTACTTATATTGTGATATGTTGAAAATCATTCTTGTAATTAATTCAGAGATTGTATTATTAGTATTATTCTATTCCTACTTGTATGAATTCTTGTAAATAATCTTTGGGTTGTAATATTTTACTTTTGCTTGCAATGAAATCATATTGTGATGTATTTTTAAGATTGAAGAAATGATGTATGTTCTTTGATAATGACTTCTTATAGAAGGTTCCGAGATTATATAGATGATTTTATTCTTTTGTAACTTAAACAAAGTTGTAACTATATTGTAGTTGTGGGAATGCATTCTTGTAATTAATTTTAGGCTCGTATTTACTGTTTTACCTTTAGCTTTATCGGATTATTGTAATTAACTTTGAATGACATAAGGATGATATATGCTGATTTGAATGTATGTTTGTATCCTCTTAATGATGTAATTGTTTCGATGATTGAATTATTGTTTTATTTCCGCTTATAACAAATTTTTATGAATAAACTTGAGTTGTGATATTTTACTATCGTTTGTAAGGAATTCTTGTATGCCAACTAATGTAGAGAATTATTTTTATTTAATTCTGAGTTTGTCTTTAATGTTTCACCCTTGATTGCAATGGATTTCATAATTGGTTCTGAGTTATACTCGATGTTATATGCTTGGCTTACTAATTCAGAATGCAATACATACTGATGAACTCCGGATAATACTATTTAATAGGAACATTGTTTAACAAAGCGATTAATATTAATATGACGTTATGCCTTGTTTGCATTTAGAAAATCTTAATTTACTGCTAAATGGCGATTAGCGTTGTTTTAGATTAATCTGATTTTCCGGGTTATCACAAGTGCACCAAAATTTCTATCACATTCTCATGCATGCGGCCTTACCAGGAAGTACCTAAAAAACATAAACAGCAACTGTGAGTCCTTGACTCAGCAAAGTACAATCAAGACGATAAACAAAACCTCATAAGCGGGTATTGAACATAAATATTGCTCACATACAACTATCCACATTGGTTTCATAAATTTTCAACTTTTACTTTCATACGATACAAATGCCACGAATGCGCTTCTCTTTTCTCTTTGCAATTACCGGTAATACGGAGTATATATCCGTTGATGCATACTCAAGCATGTGCCTTCTAGCACAGAGCCCACACTCCACAAGTGTGGGGACCTCATGCCCATCCAAAACATGATGGGGACCTCAAAAATTATCAATACTTGCCTACCACGTAGACCAAGTCTCAAGGATCAATGAAATGATGCAAGTGATTGTTGTCAACCATTAATCTTTATCTCTTTACTTAATCAACATAAGCATATAACATAACCAATCAGCAAAAACATGAATAAATATTTATATGCGTAAGACATTAACAAGGCATAGGTATTTTTCGCATTGGTTACCGACTACTTGCACTTGCCTTAACCGTGTGATGAAGGATGACGAGTAGAGGGCCCTGCCCCCTCATTCACACCACCTCCTGAGCATTCAAAAAACACACTAAAAATAATAATCCAAGAGCAGTACAACATTAAAAAAAAATAGCACCTCTCCTAGTCGCAACCCAAAACAACCCTTCTCCAAACAACCACCTTTCCCCGTAGCATTGTTGTTCAAACAGCTAATTCTCTAGGCTTAGGAACCCAAACATATTAAAAAATATATTTGTTTCAAAATCTACACAAAAATTCCAACCTTTTCTTCAATATCCTCTTTATGAGATTCTGGCATCTACAACCCCGTTTCCCTCCGTAAACACTATTCTGTCCAAAATAGAGCACCTAAATTTATAAAATCATAACTTATATTCTACCAATCCAAAAATCATGTTCTTGGACCCTCTAGAATCCTTAGGAAGTTATCTACCTTTTTTCATGGAGATCGAAAATCCAAAATAATCCATCTTCTATTTTTTTTAATCTACAGGTTTATGCATGCTGCCAAAACCCGCCAAACTGATCAGACGACCAGCTTACAAAATTCATAACTTATTATCTACTCATCCGATCGACATGAAAAAAATATTCTACAAAAAGCTATCGAGATCCTCTACAATTCTCTGGCAGACGAAATTCCCAAATTTCACACCAATAGTACCTGAAACTACAGTGCAACAGAAACATCATAATACCGATTTACTAAATGATTTCTTCCGATTGCTAAACAGAAAAGAAGTATTAGAATTGTCCCCCTTGGAAATCAAGATGAAGAACGCGAGATCCCAGTGAGACTCCTCTCTTTCCTTCCTCCCTTCCTTCTCCCCTTCTTCTTTCTTCCTCTTCTCCTTCCCTGCCTCTTCTACTGTTGAATCACCACATATCCATACAAAACTTGCAGCAACAATTATCTAGTCTAAACAATAGCAATGCACAGGATGGCGCTGGCGTGCGGCGGCTTGGAGAAAAGCAACACGGTGGCGGCTGGACAGGGGGAAGGGAGTGGAGGTGCAAGGGGGCAGCTAGGGTTGGCATCCCTTTTTGGCCGGCTCCCACTTGGGCCAAGCCACCTTGGGCCAAGAGCCCGCAGCCCAGGTTTCTCACCTTCAGTGAAAAACCCCCTTTAAACCCTTTTAATTCCATTCTCTAAATCATTCATCCTTTCTGAAGCGAAACGGGATATTACCAAATTCACAGTCAAGCACCACATCAATCATAAGAACAACTGAACATGCTCAAGCCTCGCCAACAGATGAGCTCTAGAGACTCGGTGAAGAATCCAACCAATCCACCATCGTCTCCCTACCTCCACAACCCCACCACTACTAAGAACCGAGCCACTAGCCAAGTTCTCTGTGAGGAGAAAGCAAGGCAGCTTGCCGATCGCAAGTGGGGAAAGCCAATTCACCACCACCGCCAAGAGGTCAACAACGATGGAGCCAAGAGCAGGGTTTGCCTGAGACCAAACAATCAAGCATAAATGGTAGAAGGAATGGATTGGATGGAGTGGAAGCCTTTTGGATCTTTCTTGTGTTTTTCCGAAGAGGGGGAGAGCCTGTATAAGTAGGAGAAGATCCAAGATGGCGCTGTCGAACTGCCGTGGCAACCGCCACTAGCATCATGTGGAGATTGGATCGAACCTCCCTGCCACACACACAACCGTGCCTTGCCTCCTCCTCTCTCAGCCGGAGTGAAACCAAAGAAGAGAAAATATCCCCTTTTCTCTCTCTCTACTGAACGGTGAGAAGGCTTATCCCTTCCCTCTCTCTATCCGATAAGTGGGCCCCACGGCTCAAAGGGGAAATTACCAAAAGCCCATGGCTTACAACATAAGAAACATCTTCTGTTTACTGGGAGGCAATGATCCCATGCATCTTGCTTCTGTTTATAGGGAGGCAGTGATCCCATTCATCTTGCTCGCGCTCGGTGGTAATCTCGTTGATGGATAGCTCTGCTACGCTCTCCTACATATAATCTTAATGGGGCCGACTACAACCCAGGCGACTGAAATTTTAAGAAAACCAGTCACTGTTTTTAGCCATTGGATTATCATCCAGTGGCCCATGTGAGTTGTTTTAGTTGTTGTGTTGTTTCAGTTTGTGAGTTGTTTTTGTAGCTTATCAGACCCACCAATGTGAAATTTTGACCCATTAATAAAATTGGGCTATTAGTATGTTGTTGTAGCTTTGTTGGTCTGTGTTGTTGGGCCCGTTAGTTTCAACCCATCAAGTTGGATGAATTGTTATGTGTTGTAAACGAAAACACAAGTTTCTAAGTTTCAGCCCATCAACTATTGATTTTTAAAATAAAAAATAAAATCAACCCAATATGTTAAGTTCTTGACTAGCACACTGAAGTAGCTCAAAACTTTTAACTAATGTGCTTAGCATAGAAATTTAAATCAAAAGCTACTCACCGAAAAATGTTTAGATATAGACTCTACACTTGCATAGGATTTAAGACACACAACCACAAAACATTGAACTATTGCACATTGCTACTAATATTCAAAGCTTCCTCGTATAGTTTAGGCAACTATTGCACATTGAACCATAATGTAACTTCGGTGCCCTAACAATAAAACATAGTAAAAAACAGTCCCCTTCATAGAATAACTTTGAGGGCATGATTACAAGTCTGAATTTAATCTCAATAACATGGAACCATAATGTAACTTCAGTGCCCTAACAATAAAACATAATAAGAAAAACTGAAGAAATAGAGGATATTCTGTGAAGGACAAAATTGCTACACCGAGATGAACCCTTACATAATACAAAATCAACACATGACAACCGAAAATAATTCTAAGAAGGATAGAAAGGCCATGACCTAGGTGAACCCTTACACCACACAAAATTAAAATAAATTAACCTACAATTCACTTTTTTTTAAAACCAAATGAACCCTTACAAAATTCAGAAAAAATAACTGAACTAGTTCCTACATAAATTGCAGTTTACAAATACTAAAATTGCATAAAGCACATCAGTGTAGGTTTAGCTAAATGCATAAGCAACTTATAATATGAGCTGAACACCTAATATAGGAAACTCAAAATTACCCTAAACTAGGAAAAGTCTAATAATGAATCATCTTAGTTAACTCTAAGGAACAAACATAAGTACTGAATTAGGAAATCTAAACATAAAACTGAGGCCATAATGCAAATTGCAGTAGCAAAATACAGAAATGGCACATTATATCAACTTGCAATATCAGTTAAAAGAGTGTGCAAATTTCCAAGTGACCACAATTAATGTCTGATAAAATTGCCGATATATAAAACATGGATGGTAAGTACAATTCTGAGTTAATGTTTGATAAAATTGCAATATAAAATTTGGACAAACAATAACAATGATTTTAGACAAACAAAGTAGGGTTTAACACACATACATAAAATTTGGACTACTGCAAGCTGCAACTAATATAAAATGATTTCCAACTGAGACAACAAAAGAGCTCACTTTCCACAAGAAAATAGGAGCATGTTACAAAAAGGCAGCATCAAAAATGCACTTCTAAGTGAAGAATAAGCATATTACAAATAGAGCTAACCTACAGCATCACTAAGGATATTCAAAACTAGCAAGTACATATGCTAAAACAAAATATAGGATAAGTGTAAAGAACTTGCTCTACTGAAGGATCGGTTATGGCGACTAGAGGGGGTGAATAGGCGCAAATTAAATTTCTCCACTCAAGTATTTCTTCTCCTGAACTCTCGTGATATGAGGAAGACACTAGGTTCAAAAACACCAAGAACAGAAAAATCATAACAAGAATTTCAGAAACTTGGTTGTTAAGAAACCTCAATAACTCAAGATAAACTTAACCAAAATTGATGAAACTTGAACCATAGCAAGATGAGGTCCTTAGGTTTATGATTCCAAAAGGAATTGCAGAATAAAGCTCAAGAGATAGAGCTTTCCTGCTTAAAGTCCACATTGCATCAAAACAGCAACTTCAGCAAATCTGGAATTTCATAAACTTGTCCGCTAATAAACCTCAAGAACTCAAGATCTACTCAACCAAAATTGATGAAACTTGAACCATAGCAATATGAGGTCATCAGGGTTATGATTCCAAAAGGAATTGCATAATAAAGCCCAAGGGAGAGACCTATCTTGCTTCAAGATCACGTTGCATCAAAATCTGAAATTTCAGAAATTTGTCCGCTGAGAAATATCAAGAACTCAAGATTTACTCAACCAAAATTGATGAAACTTGAACGATGGCTAGGAAATGATCTTAGGGCTATGATTCCAAAAGGAATTGTGAAGATATGCCCAAAGTCTCAATCTTTCATGCAAATATTTCAAGCTGCATAAAAAACAACAATTTCAGCTCAAGAACACGGTTAATGCAAACACAACTTGAACAAGAATGAATTCTAATGGATCTTGTTGGGTTAGAACATGTTCTTGATGAACTCCTCAACCTCTTACACATCCTAGATCCAATAGAACTATAGCAAGTAGGAGGGAAAGAGAAGCTCAAGTTGCAACAAAGAAAAGCTAGAAATTGCAAGAAATAAAATAAATTTCGGAACATATAAGAACTTGGAACTTTCATTGCTTCAAGAGAAACTTCCATTGCTTCAAGAGAAAGGATTACAAAGACACACTTCATGGTGGAAAAAGCTCAAAGGAGCATAAGGAAAACCCTAAATCCTTCTCCAAGACTTAGTAATGGAAGCATACCTCTACCTCTCTATTTATAGCCATATGAGAGCAACCTCAACCCTTGGATCACCTCAATGGCTAAGATTAACTCTCTCCGCTCATTCATATCCACTTAGGATTCAGCCAACTCTACCCCTAGCTTAGAATACCCCTTTAGACCAGCTACAAATACATCAATGTCCTTATGTTGACTTTGTTCAACATAAGCCACCTGGAGCTACCACACTGCTCCACCTAGACGGTCGTCGCTCCTCGTTGACTTATCACATCCCTGCATTGTGTCTCGAGCTCCGAACAACCTCAGAATGCCTCGCTGACACTTGGACGCTGCCAAGTCACCCTGAGTCACCACACAAACCCGTATCGCGCCATCTTCATGAAGACTCCATCTCCATGACCGGACTTGATACCTGATGATCTCTTCGACCTCCATGATCGTTTTGGATGCGAAGCTCTCCAAGCTTGCTCCCGATCCCGCGTCGATAATCATCCAAGTCATCAAGTCAGCCTATAGTCAACAAAGACGAAGAAATCATTTTCTTAGCACAAGTACCGTGCACTTGACCATCATTAGTGAAAACATGCATCATAACATCCCATGAAACCTAGTTGAAACTCAAAACTCGACTTTGCGAACTTCAATAACTCTCAAACCTTCACCAAAAAGTCTCAAATGCTATCAAATATTCATCACAACATGAAAAAGAACTGCATGTGGCCTCTCATCTACACAACAGATGAAAGAAACCATCAAAACAAGAACTTTCCAACTATGCATGTCTAAACATTACTCAATAATGAATCAACCCCTTACTGCTACCCTGGACAAAGTCTGTACTAACACGCAATATAGTTCCGAATTAGCACTTTCAACTATTCGAGTTGACACTTTCTATTGCTCTTGTAAAAGCTTCTTCTAGCAATACTTATAGAAGAAATATGGAAATTTCTATGGGTGAAAACGGAATGGATAATTCCCGCCCAATCTGATGTCGTATCCGGAAAAAAAAATCCACTCAAGATACCCTTTTTTTAGTTCTGATCCGCATCTGTATTCGAAAAATCTTAAGGAATATGGGTTAGGATATGGAAAGAGCAATATTTGATAAATCAACAAAATGGATATCCGATAAACAGCAATATCCTTTAATATCCTCTATAGTTTTCTAGTCATTGACTAATATCCTTCGGTCTTAATTGGAGACGTTTTTGATGCGCAGAGACATAGACCACGTCGAAGTTCTTTTCTGAACCGTTCGATCTTCTTTTCGCCGCTTCTCGGCCGTTCGATCCGTCGCTGCGCTGTCGTCGCGTTCGCATGCGCGGCCTTCCGTACGGCGTTTCGCTCGCAGTATCTTTCTCCACAGCGATACATGTCTCGCTCGCCTCGATTATCGTGCCATTCTTTTCTACGCGTGCTTGCCCGCGAAAAGTCCGTCGCATCGTGTGCGTGCACAGCGGAGATCAACCGACCAGGTCGGCGCGTAATGTCAAGTATACATGTCATTGTAGCTTTACATCTACCTTGACGTAGAATGGACTTATGGATCAATAAAGTAGGCGCAGACCTGTCCAAATTAATTGGATAATTAGGCCGGTTCAATAGGTGTGTAGATATAGTTGGTTAAATTTGATGAGCATGCATTAGCTTTCATCTACATCTTGGATTCACATATTTAACAGCCGGAGAGATTGGCTTCCGACCGTGCGCCCACATCGATAGAAAAACACCTGCCGTCCGATCGCGCCTACTCCGTGCGCGTCGCTCGATCCCCGCCTTGCCAGCGTTGAGCGCGCCAGGCCGCCTTCCCACGCTTTCCGCGACGCGTCTTGTGGGCCTAGAGCTACGCTTGCCTTCCCACGCGAGACGCATCCGACGCAAGCGTCGCTCGCCCTGGCCACGCGTCCGTGGGGCCCTACCTTCCGCTACGCACCGTGTGCACGCCCGAGCGAGGCGCGCGGGTCAACTGCTAGTATAATATGAATTTCATTTGATTATGTTTATGTTGTTAAGTAGGATAAATAATTCTCTAATAGGCAATATAATTTGACACTTTCGTTGGTAAAGTTATATCTTTTCTTTATGTGTATACTATCTGTCAAGCTAGCTGTGACCGATTTGAATCCGATCCACATACGCCCTGTGCCCGTATGCCGAAAAATCCGTATTTGGGGTATCTGAATCCGGGGTAAAAATATGGGTTAGGATACGAGAAGGGCAATATCTGCCCATATCCGACCTGTTTTCACCCCTAGTAAGTTCTCAACTCTAAAAAAATGTCATTTAAGATAAACTAAATTTGCACAATAGTTTTGAACTGAAATTTCTAAAATAGTGTGTGATTTTTTTATGTGGTAGCAAAACTTAGACCGGGTTATTCCCTCTGCAAAGATTGATGAACAAATATTCTAGAGAACCTAGATAAACCCCTACAAAAGACAAGAGACAAAAAAACATCTTAACTAGACAAAAATATCCTAACCTTGGTGAATCCCTACAAATGATAGAGACAACACAAATTATTCTAAGCTAGACAAAATTATTCCCATAGTAAACCCTACAAAATACAGAGTCAAAAGACAAAAAAAAACAAGTGACCTTTTTTGGTCCTACTCACTGATGCTCACAGTGAACCATATGATAGGCACTGAATACTAACAATAACATAAACAACTAAAAAAATCAATCCTTTGCATATTACAATCCTTACTTGATTAACCCCTTACAACGAATAGATACCGAATATATTAATCTAACCTAGAAAAAAAGCAGTCCCCTTCTTGGTGAACACCTAACAAATGAAAGATACAAAATATATTAATCTAACCTAGACAAAAAAAAACAATCCCTTCTTGGTGAACACCTAACAAATGAAAGATACAAAATATATTAATCTAACCTAGACAAAAAAAACAATCCCTTCTTGGTGAACCCCTAACAAATGAAAGATAAAAAAACCAATACAAAAGACAGATAAAAAAGAGATTACTTGTCCAATTCGAAATTGAAAACCAATACAAAAGACAGATAAAAAAGAGATTACTTGTCCAATTCGAAATTGCACGCTAATCGATCTAACCTTACACATTAACTAGCACTGAAAATGTAATCTAAATGGTTTGCAAGTTCACCAATAATAAACTAATAGAATGAAGGAACAAACAAAAGTTCCACAACCATTGAAATAAAATTTCAGATTAACTAGCATTTAAATTTTAATTCAAATGTTTTGCAAGTTGACATCAAGAGGCATACTAGAAATTTGCACACCCAATGAACTAAAATTGCATAATACTAAACACTGGAAATTTAATTAAAATAGTATGCAAGTTCATGGCCATCAAGTAGTTTTATTCAGAAAATTCTTATTAAACCATATTACTTGAAATGTATAAAAGTTGCACACCCAATGAACTAAAATTGCAAAATATTGAAACTGAATTTTTTTATTAATATCACATGCAATTTCATAGCTATAAAGTAGTTTTATTCAGAAAATTCATATTAAACCATATTATTTGAAGAAACATTAAAATGGCATGGAAGTTCATAGCTATAAAGTACTTTTATTCAGAAATTGTATTAAACCATATTATTTGAAGAAACAAATAGAAATAGAAAACCCAACGAAACAAAATTGCAGAGTACCAAACACTGAAATTTTAAGTAAATGTATGCAAGTTGGAACGTGCCTAGTAATATCATAGAGTTTTCCTTTTAAAAATAAATTAAATGTATAAAAAATAATATTTTTTCAAAAAAATATATTCAGTTCACATATGCCACTTTTTCATAGAGATTTTCCTTTAAAAATATTAAATTATAAATTTATACAAGTTACGCACCGAATACTAATTTTTTCTAAAAATAATATTCAAGTTGACATCTATCAAGATAATTCATAAAAAATATTCTTTTTAACATACAAAATAGAAGCTACACAACCAGTGTACTAAAATTGCAGAGTTGCTAAGACTGAAAAATTAGTTCAAAGACAATGAGAGTTAATATCTACCGGATAATTTCCTATATAATAAGGATTGAGTAGACATTAGCATCTTAGCAAAGATCTTACATACTAGATTTACTACAATTTCTTTCTCAGAAAACACGACAAAATTTGTGTATTGCTGAAACCTCATACCTGGCAAATGAGTGCTCTTAATCTTGTAGAAGCAAAATGGAGGATGGTGCAGGAGTAGTGAAAAGCTAAAAATCATATCAACATCAAAGAAAGGTAAGAGCACACTAAATGACACATGAACACCCAGGAAAGGAAAAAATCTATAATTATAAGTAAAAAAAAAGTTTAGCATATCCGTGCTCAATTTATATTTACAAGAGAAAATTTCACTGTAGGACCCTGACTTGCGAGGTTGTGCCACTTAGCTTTCTAAACTTGTATTTTACTTTCTCAGCCCCATGAACTTGTGAGGTTATACTACTTAGCTCCCTGAACTTGCATTTTACTTTCTCAGCCCCCTGACCTTGTGAGGTTGTGCCACTTAGCTCCCTAAACTTGCGTTGAAGAGAAGTTCATCAGATACGATGCCGACGACTTCGTCCCCTCCGCGTCCGGTGGACTCGTCACCATCCTGTTCCGGCCATGTTCATTGTCTCCGTCACCTCACACCGACAAAAACGAATTCTTCGGGCCTAGGAACGCACCATGCTTGCGTCTTTGCCGGAACTCCACCGTCGCAGCTTGCCACCGCCCTCGCCCTTGCCTCCTCTGAGTCAGTCGTGAGAGATAGAAGTACATTCTCGGTGCCAGAGCAGAGGCACATTACTTCTCTCACGGTGATTCGCCAGCTCAGCCTTTCATGTTAGCAAACAATCAAATGGACTTTTGTACGGGGTGAGTAGCTTCTGCTCTAGCACTAGCATAGATGTCACGGCGTCGCCTAGGCGTCCCGACGGTGTGGAGCAGACGTTGTGGTCGCTCGCCTCGCCTTGGCCATCTCCGACGGCGTTGCCGCACCCGCCGCAGGCCCCCAGGTACTCCATCTCCCTCCTCCGCTCCCTCCCTCCCTCCTCTCCCTCCCCGCGGCCCGCCGCCACTCCTGTGCTCCGTCTCCGCCCGGATCCAGCCTCTCTTGCTCCAGATCCGGCCTGGATCGAGTCACCGCCGCCTCCAGAGACGGAGGGGGAAGCGAGGAGGCAGGAGGGAGGGGAGGCCAGATCGGTCGGGTCACGGGAGGAGGAAGCGAGCAATCGTCCGGGAGGAGGGGAGCATCGCCGTCGGGAGAGGGGGGGGAGGGGGATGATCAAGAAGCCGGAAGGGAGGCGACATTAAGTCGCTTTGTGGGCGATGGGGCGGAGCAATGGGAAGCCAGCGGTGGGCAACGGGCAACCCTCAGGATCTTCTGCTCCTTGTTACTTACTTGTAAAATTGTAGTTACTACTTAGCTTGCCTTGCCTCGCCTAGAGGACGACTAGGCGTCCTAGTGCCCCTTAAGCGCTGTGGTCGCCAAGGTCGCCGTGACAACCTTGGGCACTAGGAATGTACTTCTTTCTCTCTCATGGTTGACTCAGAGGAGGCAAGGGCGAGGTGACGAGGAAGATGAACAAGGCCGGAACGGGGCGATGATGAGTCCACCGGACTCAGAGGGGACGAAGTCGCCGGCATCGCATCCGACGAACTTCGCTTCAACGCAAGTTCAGGGAGCTAAGTGGTATAACCTCGCAAATTCAGGGGACTCAGAAAGTAAAATACAAGTTGAGGGAGCTAAGTGGCATAATCTCGCAAGTTCAGGGACCTACAGTGCAATTTTCTCTATTTACATTGTATCTCATTAGATATGATGATCCTTATGATTTTAATGCACATGAAAAAAAAATGGCATATGACACTGGCCCCTTGGCATTGAGCATGACAAAAATTCATATGACATGTAATAAGAGGCTGCATAAGACTAAACAATTCTTATTATGCAGGGGGCATGTTTGAACAACATATTAACATGTACGCAAATATATTAGACCTTGCTTACTAATCCTTTGGACAGAAACAACCACTACAAGAGGTACATTTTACCCCCAAAAAAAGTGCACAGTTACGCATATTCAATCAAGAAACTTAAGGTGCTATACAATGCAAGCAATATGTAATTGGCATGATTTTTTGTATGGTAGGTGTCCAGGCTGACAATGTGATCATGAGGTCCAACACAATTAGCAGGAGAAGAAGACAACATGAATGTGAGTATAAAAAAGTCTAGTGCCTTGAGATTCAAGGGGGAAAAAATCAATTCTTACAAGTACAGAACAGATGGTACTATCACAGGAAGGCAGCAGCGCATACACAACCCTAATGCAACAAATAACCAGTTTTGCACAAATTACATGTCAGAATTACTAGGTAAATCAAAACTATCAATCAGCTAGGTAACAAAGTGCATGCATCATAATGACTACAATTTTAGAAAACAATATTTGCAACTAACCTTTTAGTTTTGAATAAAATTGTGAACAGGCTTCAATAGGCAGTTGACCTACATCAATAAATAAAACAATAAGAATACAAGAATCGACAAAAAAAAGTCTTATTCACCAGATCCCATAGGCATGGAGTATGGTATCGAAGTCTTCTTGGGGATCCAAATCATTATCACTTCCGTGGTCACTGGATGCAAGATCAATAGGCTCAAGAATATCGCTAACCATATCTGTGTGGACAAATGAGCTACATCAAATCATTTATGCACACAAACAAAAAAAACAGAACTAAAAGTACTAAACAAAAGATTACTCGAGGAATTTAAGCATACACATTCAAATGAATATTATACTGAATATTGGAAAAGAAGGGATTAAGTTAAATCTGAATAACAAATAATATTACCATGCAAAAAAAACAATTAGATGACAGTACTTTAACTAGACATAAAAACATCCAAAATATATGTAAACATCAAAGCACCAATACTTACTTTAACAGACATAAAACAAGGACACATGCATGAGATTGAGATTAACAATCACTAGTGCACAAATGTAAGCCTACCAAGCACATATGACAGAAAAAACACGAGATCTTTTGCACAAAAGCAGTCTCATGGCCTATCTAACATGCAACTACAAATAATAATAATAAGCCTATCTACAAGCTAAATTAGTACTCCAAGACCAGCTTGACAAGAAATAATTAATGATATCTTGCAATTAAATCTAAATCATCCTGATACCATAACAAACTCAAGGCTAAATCACCATGCAAACAAATCAAATTGACTGGAAGGAAGATATGGGCTGGCAGTAGAGAACCAAAAAGGCAAATCTCAGTATGGACGTATTATATGTTTAAATAGTCTTAACGAGATAATCTCTACAAAGATACATGCAACAGAATACAACGCACATGACAAGCCGCTTGGTTGACAAACAATACAGGCCAATGACTAGAGAACATCTTAAGGAAATAAATGAACTAACTCAACAAGTAGGATTCAGTGCAAAATAACAAGATAGAAGCAGCAAAAGAAACTATACAAACTCGTGCGTGTCAATTAGTTAACTATCTGACAGGAAAGTCACATTAGTACTTAGGTAAAGTACTAACATCTACCGGCGATAGAATTCAAAACACAACTTAATGGTTTTGAGAGTAGGACAGAGATTGAACACAGTTTGAGTATAACCCGTATCCACCGAACATTAAAATACTAATCATCGCACTAAAAACTAACAAACAGATGAGTATATCCACCTAAAACTCACACTTAAACCTAATGAATGAGGTCAAAAGATAAAAAATCAGGACGACGCGGCTGGTTGTCGGCCGGACGATCGCCGACTGCTGGTCATTGCAGCAGATCGGTTACAGGTAGCAAGAGATGTCTAGCTATAGTAGTAGCTAAGCTGCAACATGGATGAGTGCCCGTATGATGTATCTGCAGCAAAATTACACACACACACAAGCTAATTCTATTCTATCATCTTCCCTTATCTTCTGGACCTACACAAGCTAGCAGCTAGCATACATGAGTAGAGAAGATGGAGGTACGTACCAAACGAAGTACTCGTTCCAGCTCAAGGATCTTCCCTGACCCTGAAGCATGATGATGCAGCGATAGGTGAGAGACTCCATAAAATACAGAGCAGCCATCGACAAAACAAAAAAAAACGAGGTAAACATCAGATCAAGGAAACGAGGTAGACAAAGCCAGATGGATCCACCTGAGACCAAACAGCACATACTAGAGAGAGATCTCGCCACCACAACGCCACCGAGCTCCATGTGAGGCCGCCCCTACCTTTGAGCTTGCGCCGCCACCACCACCACTGCCCCCCGAGTTCGCACCTCCAAAGCTGCCACCATCCTCCGAGCTTCACTCCCTCGAGGTCGATCTTTGGATGCCTCCCCATGAGCTCCACGTTGCCGCCGTGCGCCGCAACAACCCATCGCTGACATTGTGTGCCATCGGCCGAGCTACCCCAAAGCCAACACCTCCCACTCCTCCCACTGTCGCTAAGGACCGACACATCTCCAGTAGCTATCTCCGAGTGCCACCGCATGGTCGGTCATTGCCGAGCTCAGATCCAGCCAGATCTGAGAGGCACTGGCTCGGGGGCGAGCATAGATGCGGTGCGGGATGGAGGAGGACAGCGCGGGGAGAGCTATGGGGAGGATGGCGCTGGGGAGAGCATTGGGGAGGATGAGGTGAACGGGGAATTAAGGATTGAGAGTGGCTGGGGATTGGGGAAGATGCGACGCGAGAGAGTAAGTTCTTCCGGTCTTGTGATGCTCTAGCCCAACAACCCAAACAGATGCACAAATCTTGGTGCATATCGGACGGCTCAAAAATCGACTGCGACTTAAAAAAACAAAAAACTATACTAGAAAAACGAATCTTAATTACCAGCTATCCTTGTGTCCTTGGTTATGTAAAGAGAGATACTAGCACCCGAACGTCCGAGCTGGATGCCAGGATCGGATGCCCGGGTAGCCGAATCGAGCAACACGTAGCGAACTACCTCGAGGCTTCTTGGGCTCCGGTTGTCGCTTCCTTGGAAAACGTGGGAAGGAAGCCAGCTAAAGTTCTCAACAAAATTCAGCTAGAAATCGTACAACAGTCAAATATATTATTTTTTTCTTCTCCTGCATCGCAATGCATGCATGTGTGGTAGCTCTTGTGCAAGTCAGAGTAAGCGCGATAGCGAGGGTACTCAAACTAGAGCTGGGACTTGGGCCGGGCTTTTCGGCTGGCACGAAGTTTGGTCGACCGCAAGACGGTCTAAGCACGCAAGACGCAAGACCAAGACGCAGCGTGTCGGGCGGGCAAGACGCAAGATTTAACGCCGGCACGGCCGGGCTCGAGAATGTGGCCCGTTATAAGACAAGACGCAAGACGACGGCCATTTGGGCGTGCTTTCAAGACGGCACGAAAAAAGCCTAATCCTCCAATCTCTCCCCCGGACTGGCCCAATCCTATCCTTCCTACCGTAGCTGACCCAATCTCGTTCTTCCCCACTACCGCCCAACCCTAATTTCCATCCCGGCTAATCCATATCCCCAATCCCACACACCGCCTCTAGCCCTCCACCCTCAGTTCCTCCTCTCCCCAAGCACCGCTTTCCTCCCTCCCTCTCCGGCTCTCTCCTCCCCACGCGCCGCCTTCCTCTCTCTCCGGCTCTCCTCTGGCCGAGAGGAATGAAGATGGCGATTCTTGCCGCCATCGCCGCCTCCATTGTCTATAGTTATTTTGGGTTGGGCTTGGGTCAGCACGCGACGACCCAAGACGATGGGCTTTGGGCGTGCTCAGGCTGGCCGGAGGTGAGGTGGGCTTAAGACCAAGACGGCGGAGTGGCCGGCCGAGCCAAGACGCACGACGACCCTCCGGCAGTGGGCTTGGGCGGGCCAAGGCAAGACGACCCAATGCCCACTCTACTCAAACAAACAAAAGCGGCGCACCCCACCAACAATCGCGCGACGTAGCATTTAGTTACTCGTGTCGGCGTGCGTGTGACCCTTGTAGCTACACCTCATTAGTACTGCGACGCGATAAGCGCCTACGTGGGCTGCGTCACAAAACTCTATAGTTGTTGACCCGCGCCGCTACCTCCTAGGATAACAGTTGCAATATTTTAGAACAATGGTTGTAATATCTCTAGACAATAGTTGCAACATCCTAGGACAATGGTTGCAACATCCCCGGACAACGGTTGCAACATCACAAATCAAAAAACAATGGTTGCAATTACTCACATGTTATCTCCGGACAACGGTTGCAATATCCTAGAACAACGGTTGCAACATCCTAGAACAATGGTTGCAACATCCCCAGACAATGGTTGCAACATCCTAGGACAATGGTTGTAACATCTCCGGACAACGGTTGCAACATCGTAGGACAATGGTTGCAACATCACAAATCAAAAACAAAAAAGCATGTTTGAGTACATGTCTTGTGTGGCAAGATTATTAGAGATAGAATAAGAATCGGTTAGGATATATATCCAATATGGTTCCCATTCATATCTAGTCACCTTGTACTATATATGCCCCAAGGCTCAATCAGTACATCCAACAATTATTTCGGCAATTATACCTTCCTTAGCGATCACCGACTACATTTAAGTCTGACGTCCGCCACCGATCCTAACCATCATGCAATTCCAGACACTAGCTCATGCGTATATATGTATGTATACATGAGCTTGACTACAGTAGCAAGTAGTAGACCATGCAAGGATGACCGCGCGACCATCTCTGTTGGATTTGTTCAGCTGTGCACTATTAATTGCGCCATTTGGTGAGTACGTCCGACGCGGCTAGTGATATTGTCCTGGACTCCTGGTGATAATGGCAACTTGACCGTACGATACGAAGAAAGCTTATCTGACGTACGTGTGCAAACGTTTCCCTTATGTAAATGCTAGCCCAATTGTATGCTCTAGTGTATGTTCATGCATGTGATCGTGTCCACGTAGGTCCAGGTGTTGCCGTGTTGGCAGCAAGAGGCTCGGGCTGAAGCCTAAAGACAACGGCAGCGATCATCTTTGGGCTTCTGGACCTTCTGGTGTTGGTCCCTCCGGCCGGGCTGGGCGTGGTCAGTCCAAAACCAGCCCAACCCACTTCCTAATTACACACCCACCAAACCAACTCAGTCCATTTCTCATTTTCTAAAACCAAACCAATCCAACCCATTTGCAAAATCAGTCCAACTCAAACCAAACCATTTTCCTGAAATGGGTTCCCACCCATTCTCCCCCATTTCCAACCAGGGAAGAAACCACTCAGTCCAATTGAGTTCCCGCCTACAGCCCCTACTGCACTGAAGGTCCAACCGTCCAACAAAGAGAGCACCAGCCCAAATAACGAAAACTACATCTATTATCGTACCAAAATAGATAAAAAAAATTACATAGCCCTAATTACTAACAAATTGCAAATACATCACAAAAGGTTAATGCTTAATTGCTTACAACATAGCTTTACAAATAATTAAGTGAGCATCGCCACCCAGGGTCTCCATATGCGTTCCTTCAACCATCAACTGCCAAATAAGAGCACCACCACCGGCCTACATCTTTCTCGCTGAATCATAGATTTTATCGTAAATGACTCGTAGAAGAATATCTCTATCAACTGTGTTGTTTGCATCTACATCTTTGGATGTAACCTACTTCAAAACAGATGTGTTTTTTCAACATGTGTTATTTGTCATTAAGGTGTGAATCAACCCAAGCTGGAAAGATATCGATTTTTTCTTCGGGCTTGCCTTTGGTAGCTCGCAAGCAAAACAAATGCTTCAAAGGCATATAATGTATGATACATTCTCAGTAAGAAAAAAGGAGAAAAATCGGACCAACTATCGAGATAAGAATGAGCGAAGCAAAATCAATATGCTCCACGCCGAAGTTCTCGCATGAAGTCTCGAAAGCAGAGTGAAGCCGCCGATCCCAGGATTAACACCCGACCTCTCGGCTCTTCGGGGCCATAAAACCCTGTCAAGGAACATCTCTGTAATCCAAGCTGTCAAGGAACATCAGGGTGAACTGCTAAAGGTTTTCACTTTGAAAAATACCAGTGTTCTCGAAAGTGAAAGCGTCTTTGAATACCAGATTGGAAACTGCCGTTTACTCATTTGACAGTAAAGAACAGAGAACTCAATTCACTGGACTTGTGCTCAGTGAAATATTAACAAAAAAGAGAAAGAAATTGGATTGAGATAAGCCTATGAGGACATCTCCACATACAAATATTAGTAATAGGTGGCGGAGAATAGTTTTGTAAGAACAAAGATTAAAATTATTGATTCCAGTTCCTTGTAGGGTCTATGCCTACCTTAAATCCCAGAATTTTAAACCATCCTCTCCAGCAGTGACAAGGTATCTGTACTTTCCTCACTGTCGAAATGATATTGTGGAGTCAGAAATCAGAGTTTACCTTTCGGAATGGAACCGAAAGTATGATACAACCAGGTAGTGAGGTACTTGCCCCTTTCTTGCTTTGAGGAACCCGGTCTTTCCAACTTTAAACAACACAAGCAACCATCTCAAGAAAAAGAACAAGACGGAAATTTCCAAAAATCTTTGAAATCATATGGATTTATCCTTCTTACCTTGATCTTTGGAGAACGGCTTATCGCGCACTGGCCAGAGAAGATGACGACGGCGAACGGGATTTGAGGGACACGACGCCGTGCGAAGAGTCAGAGGAGATGCAGGGGAGGAGATCCAATGGCGGGGTATGCGGCGGCCAGCGGCGACAGATATCGGGGGAGGGGAACTGAGTCCACGGCGGCGGCAACATGCTGGAACCCTAGCCCCCTCACGTCCTCAGCTCGCGACAGGGCGGCAGCATCTCACGGTCTCACGGCCTCAACTCGTCTACGCTGGAACCCTAGCCGCGTTGGGCCGTCGGTCGTGTAGTCGAGATTCGAGAAGGCCGTCAGCCCATCAGTCGTGAACTCGCGATGGGCTTCCAAACCATATCAACCCATGGATTGAAACCATATGAAACCGAATTTTTTGAAGCCATACCAAACCAATCCAATCCATTTTCAGTGCAAACCTAAACCAAACCAACCCGTTTATCGTCTCAACCCATTTTAACCCACTCAAAGCCAATCCAAAGTGAAATCCAACCCATTTCATCCGTTTCAACCCAATCCATTACCACCTTGGCGGACAGGCTCGGCTTCATCCCCAAGGGCGACACCATGTTCAAGTTCGTCGTCCTCCTACAGCACTCCATGCCAACTTCAGTGCTCTCTGGTACGTACGTACTCGAACAAGATGTTGTACCAATCAAGTTCTAACCACCATTGACGCGAGCTTAATCTCCACTGATTTCATATCAGGAGCCGTGTAGCCTGTGCGACTGCGGGAAGGAGTCGGCCGCGGTGCTGTTTCTGGATGTACGTCTGCGCCGTCTTCTCCGTGGCCGGGTGGCTGGTGCTCTACGTCAGGATGCTCTTCTGAAAATACCTTGGTCCTCTTCCAAGTTCCGATCATTCGCCTTTTCCCATCCTCTCGAGAGCTTCCGAACTAACCAAATGTGATGTTGGCTCTTGCTTGGTTCACACGGCCGTGACACAAACGCACCAGCGATGGTGATACTAGCAGTAGCTGGCAAGATCAACCACATCTGATTGGAGACTAGAGGATGAACAGCCTAGATGCTTCGCGCAGCACGGCAGCAGCAACACACCTCCCTCTTCTATCACGCCTCCCACAACAACTTCCCCACGATCTATCTCCTTCCACTCCACGATTCTCCTCCTTCTTCCTCCTATTCTTCGCCTCCTCCCACCAGCTGATACCGCTGTTCCCCGTGCGCCACGCCGCCGCTTCCTCTCCCCACACCGCCATTCTTGCATGTCGACCGCCAACTCCACGATGTCCATGGCTGCGGCCGCGCCGGCGACTATGGGGAGGGGACGCAAGCACCCCCTCCTTTCCTTCCCCCTCCTCGAGCCCCTCCCCATCCCATCTCGTCACCAACCTTCTCGTTCTATCCCCCGATCTCCAATTCTACACCCCCATGATCCGCAAGTGGCGCAAGCACGCCGCCGCCTAGGTTCCGAGTCCCTCCCATGGAGTCGCTACCGCAGAAGCGCAAGGGCGCGTGCTCTCCCGCCAGATCCCTCCACGACCCCCCCCCCGGTCGCCCGCAAGCGCACCTACCGGGAGCCCAAGCTGCACCCCGAGAAGAAGAAACCCTCGTCCGGGGGCGGCAATGCCACCAATGACACCTCCGCCCAGGGCGGCGTGGTGATGACGACGACGCCAGCGGGCGGGTGGGGTGCACCGGAGAGCCTCGGGTTTTTTTACATAAGTAATTGCATACTGGCTCCCATTAATGTTTTGGGAGTATAAAGTTGTGATGAATGGAATCAAAACGCATGGAGGAAACAAATGAGATAATGCAAAGCGTTGTCCTGAGGTTTGTGATATGTCATATTTCTCTGATTTTTTTCAGTCTTCTAAACTAAATTATCGGATTCAATCATTAGTTATCCTGCTGGCCCAAATCAAGTTTGCATTCTGTTGGAGATAAGCATCATCGCTTACTAGATATAAGCATTTTCCATGCATTACATTTACTTCTCTGATACTTTCGTATGATTCTTAACCACATTGAAATTGTTCTTATTTCTTATGTCACATACTTCACATGTACATCAGATATACTTAATTAGGTGTCACTCATGTTCACTCAGGAAGTGAAAATGGCACTCTGTTATGTGTGCAGGTGGTTCTCGGGCAGGAGATCGACGGCGCGAGGATGATCACCCTAAACCGCCCGCGCCAGCTGAACGGCATCTCCGATAGAGTGGTGCGCTTTCTCGCGTTCCCAAGTTCTTAGCTCGGAAGGTGTTAGTTGGTAGCTAGTTTGGAGTGTAGAACCTGTGAACTGATAATAAGGAGTTGCGACTTGCTATTGTTTGCGCTTGGTTTCTGCTTGTAGGTCTATATCCTAGCCCAGTTCTTGGAGAAATAGACGAGAACGCCAAGCTGGTCATCTTCAAGGTGCGTATCCTCTATAAAGTAACCTACCAACATTCCATTGTGACCATTGTTGGTACAGCACATATGGTACTACATTGGTTTAAGGTACTCTATTGCTCTAGGACTGTACAAATCAGAGCCAGGGTTTGGGAAAGTAATAGGAGGGACAAGAAGCACTATCGTACTTTTTTCTACTTTAGGACAAAAAAAACACATATGATCAACATTTGAACTCTATTATCAGTGTGTATTCTGTATATATCATAAAATCACAGCAAATGTTCTATGCAAGAACATGGTGTTGAAATGAGGTGTCTGTCTTGTTGTAAAAGAAGACTTTGCCATGGCTTTGTCTTATATTCAGAATTGTCACAAGTAGATGAAGTGATGTTTGATTATCAATAGGATTTGGACATCGTTTTTCTTTGGTGGGGACCTAAAGATGTTCTATGAAGGAAATCGGTATGGATGTTGCAGTCTAACAGTTACACAACATGCCGTCAGATTCTTTTCTTAAATCTTGTTGTAATTTGAATTTGCATGACAAATTGTTAGTTAGGAGCTATTAATAGAACTTCTTTTGCAGATGATTCCTACCTTGAGGTTGTGTATAGGATGTATTAGCTCTGCTATCACATTCATACATATAAGAAAACCACGGTGATGCTCTCTTACATATTTGTCAGAGGACTTCTGTTTATCTCGCTGGAAAAAAATATGTACTCAAATTATATGGTTCTACATTAATGTAGGTGGCTCTTGTTAATGGGCTTGTCATGGGTGGAGGTGTCGCTATGGTTGCTCTACTGAAGTTTGCAATAGTCACAGATAAAATAGTATGTGACACTGCTCTAATTTATTTCGGGCCTCATTTATGTCTTATTGTTTTATAAATTTATTTATTGATTTCTCAAATCTTTGTCTATCTGTATCACCTTAAAATCCTCTGATCACATTGGCAAATAGCAAAATTGTACTGTTGTGTGCATTTGATATATTATTTTTATAACAGTGTATGAACAATACATATAATTCCATATTTGAGAAATAATATTCCATAAGGGAGTGTAATATTCTTTTCCCTCCTTTTCCTAAAGATCGCTAGCGATTCTTTTGTTGTAAAAACCCTTGACAGGAAAAATCTTTGGGAAATAAAAACTCCACAGGTAATAGCACTAATGCTTCGGTAATAAGAATATGTTTCATGTGTTTTTACTTTCCTGTTCACATAGACAAACACTTTAAAAAAATTGTGAGGAACAAAAACAGATATGACAATAAAATGTTTTCTGATTGTAGGTGATGAAGCCACACTACTACAGAAAAGGTCTTCACAGACGGTTTAAAAATATCATCACAGACGGTTTTGTGAGCCGTCTGAGTTTATGGGTCAGTGATGACATGAGGTCATCACAGACGGTTTTTGAACCGTTTGTGAAAAGGCTATCACAGACGGTTCTGAACAAGAACCGTTTGTGATAATTACTTATCACAAACAAGAACCATCTATGATAGTCTATTTTCACAGACGGTTCTGAATAAGAACCGTCTGTGATAGTTTTTTCTATTACAAAAAAAATCGGATTTTAAGCCAAACCAATCAATTGCTAGACAGTAGTTTCCATATGCAACCTCTAGTAAGATAACTAAAATCCAATTAAAATTCTGATGAAAACACATTATAGGAAAGGGAAACCAAAAGGTTTCACAACGTCCCCTCTGAATGGGAAAAAAAGAATAAAATTACAAAGTTAAACTAGCTAGAAACCATCTATGCCTCTAAACTCCTGAAGAACTCATCGACTTCTTGGATTGGTCTTGTGAGCTCCTCTCTGTACCTCACCAGCATATCACAAGATGTTCTTGCATGTCGTCGAGTTCGACTCAAGCTTGTCGGTAAGGGGAGACGACTAAAAACCTCCAGCGGCCCTCCGACCTTAGGTAACACAAAATTAAGATATTTTTCTTTACAACAAACAGCCAACAAATTGTGTATGTTATGGGGATGTACATGTACCTTCTGGCAGTCTACCTCCTGCGGTAGACAAGGAGCTCCTCCGCATCCCTCCTCCTCCTCGTCGTTGGCTGTGTCTCCTCGCTGAACCGCGACGGGGAATCGAGGGTGGTCGTCGGAGCTCGGTGTGGGGAGGGAAGAGGGAGAGACTGATGGAAAACAAGGCTGGGGTGGCTATAATATATAAGAACAGCGCCAAAACATTTTGCCTCCCGCGAACGCGTTCAAAATTTTTCTAACTCCCACCTGTCAGCTCTGTTCACCTTCTCCTTCCACCCGTTGCGTCACTTCTGACGCAAAGGGCTTAGCGTATTAAATGCTGCTACTTTTTGCAGTACCCGCTTCCCCTTCTTATCTCCTCCCCGACCTGCTCCCATATTCTCCTTCACCTACCCTTGACCTCGTGTGTCTTTGAGTCTCTCAGCCACTCTTCCCGTTTTTCCCGATTATAAAAGCCTGAACAGCCTTCTATCATCACCTTGTCCTCACCCAGCTCTCCCTTGCTCTCACCTTGTTTTCACCGTGCTTGAAGTTTCGCCAAGGAGCCCGCTGAAGCCTCCTCGTCACCAAGAAGCCGCGGGAGCTTGCGTCGTCTTCGACCTCCTCGCCGTCGCAAAATTCACTGGAGCACCCGCGCCGTTCGCTGTCCTCCTCCCATCTTTTCTCTCTGTGTGTGTGTGTGTCTGGGTGAGTTCCTCTGTGCCTTGTTCTCTTTTTGTTCACGACCACGTTGCGTGGTTGTATCTCTTTACAACCACGTTGCGTAATTGTATCCTTGTACGACCACATGGGTAGTCATATCCTCCTTTGGACCTCCTCCTCAGGACCTCCTCCTTTGGACCTCCTGTGGACCTCCTCCTCAGTACCCCCCTCCCAAGAGTCTGTTTCTGTTTCAGTGTTTCTCTTTTGGTTCTTATTTGGTAGTTTTGGTTTTTATTTGAATTTGTTGTATTTATTGGCTCTTTTCGCACATGTAGATTCCGGCTTCTCTGAAGAGTTCGTGGACCCGGCGACCTCTACCGAAGAACCTCAGCTCTACATCGAAGGCAAGTCGTAGACCTTTGATCATGTTAGACCTTGTTTGCAAAATAACTTTGTTTTATATCAACATGCATGACTATTTGTATAAAAAAAATAGTTTTGGGAAGTAGCTAAACCCCTACTTGGCAATAAGACTCCTTGGACACTTGTGATTGACATACTGACATGTACTGTTGGACCACCATAGGTTGGGTATTCTTAATTGGACCTCTTTGAGATAACCAATATGGGTGCGTATATTGCCTGGACCTCCTTAGTTATGCGCTATCTCTCACTCACTTGTCTCAAAGATGTTAAATTTGACTAAGAGATTATAGAATCGTGGCACGTATTGTCTTGGCATGTATTGTCTTGGCAAGCTTGCCCTGACCTGTGTGGCCGCTAATAAAATTTGTGGTGCCATGACTAGGGTGGTCGTTGGCCGGGTTGAACCCAAAATATTTTTGCTCGGGTGAGTGATCGTGCAGTAAAAGGGGTGCAGGAAGCACACTGGGATGAGGAGGTCTCGCCTGAGCACCCACTAAGGACTTAACCTTGTAAGCCATTGATCCAGGCCACACCGTGCAACCACAAGACCATTATGGGGTGGTCCTGGCCAACTAATTGGCAATGCTTTGATTCGGTTCCGTTTTGGTGAAAGTGTGTAAGACATGGGATAGACACGCACACTTGGCACAAGAGGGGGCTAGGAAGGCGAAACCTTAGCGAGCGAAACTGAGTGAAGGCAGA
Source organism: Phyllostachys edulis (assembly GCA_036346405.1). Taxonomy (NCBI): domain Eukaryota; kingdom Viridiplantae; phylum Streptophyta; class Magnoliopsida; order Poales; family Poaceae; genus Phyllostachys; species Phyllostachys edulis. The sequence goes on along the minus strand of CM070550.1, from coordinate 77,013,800 downwards.
ACCTTGTAAAGGCCTTATCACATGCTCTAACCTGCTTACCTAAGGTAGTGAGCAGGGGCATCGACGGGTGCCAAACAAACTAGAGAACTCGTGTCTTGTGGGTAAAGCTGTACAACCTCTGCAGAGTGTAAATCTATTCGAATAGTCGTGTCCCCAGTTATGGACATGCCTGGTGATTTCACGCAAGGGATAGACTTTCTCAAAACTTGTTGAGTGGTCTGGCTCATGACCAGGGTGGTCGTGAGTGGTCCGGGAAGTGACCAGGGTGGTCACGAGTTGTTTCAAAAGAACTTGTTTACTTATGTATTAATCTTTCAACTTGAGCCTTGCAATCTATTTACTGTATTTCCAGTCAATATTGCTTTCTTCAAAGTAACCATAAAGTTGTCCTTGTTGAGCTTTGCATGAATATTATTTGCATACATTTCCCTATGGCTTGGTGAGTACATTCAAAGTACTCATGGCTTGTGCCCTCTGGTTGATCAGTAGATGAAGAAGACCCAGGGAGCTCTGACCTCTTCGAAGAGGAGGTCTTCAAAGACCTCTCGTGCTAGGGGAGGTCTTTGATACTTCACAAACAGTTTTCAACATGAACCGTCTGTGATATTACTTCTTCACAGACGGTTTTTAGCACAACCAGTAACACAGACGGTCGCTAAACCAAAACCGTTTGTGATTGTATTTAATACAGACGGTTTTGGTCAACCGTCTGTGATGAGGCATCTAGTATTAGCCTTTTTGTAGTAGTGCAAAATTTACTCAAAGATGGTTTTGAGCTTGTTAAATAGTTACCTTTCTTTTCTTAGCTCACGACAATCCATTTCACTGATATGCTGGTTCTCAATTCTCATTGCTGATTAAACTTTGCACGCAGGGATAGCCTTGAAGTCACTGATGATGTCTCCATTGTAGAATACCTGAAGCATCATGTTTATATCACCGAGGGCTCTTACACAAATATTAAGGTATTCCAAATTAGTGATTTGATCATTTGACTATGATATCCTGAACTATTGAAGAGATTGATTGTCAAAATGCAAACTTATTGCGGGTGACAACTCTTGATGACTTGCTCCTAGCTGAGCGCTTGATGAATGAGAAATAGAGTCGATAGTCAAAACTTAACAACTTACTTGATTTAGAGGCACCTGTATCACCGTATGAACTTGCCAATACAACATTCCTCTACACTTCTGCGGTTTTGAAAACCAGAAAATAATCACGTAGCACTATATGAGACAGATGACCTGTATGTCACATTCTTTTCTATACTGATGAAAATACGGTAATGTTTCTGTTGAGTTCATACTTGGCACACCAAATGGATCTTTGTGCGCAATGAACCGCTCGTCGGGTGGCGGCAGCATGATGGTCTGTGTGGCCGTCCGCTTCATCCCCACTGTCGGTGCCATGGCTGCGGGGAGGCGAGGGCGAGGCTTAGTCAAGTGGGCGAAACAAAAATTACTCGCCAAGTGGTCGCAGAGGACACCAAGGCGAGGCAGTGGTTAGAGAGAGATTTATCTTAATCTTAACTAATAAAAGGAGTGGAGGAATTTACCTCCGCGCAGCGGGACAATCGTCCTACCCCCTCGTACGAAAACATCCAATGAACATGAACTACTCGCGAGTCCATCGCCCACCCCAATAGCTCATCTAACATTCTTACCGCCCACCACTTCTCCTCCCCATCGCCCCCTCCCTCACCCCTTCCTCGCTTCCGCTTCACATCTTCGGTCGACCACCATCGTCGACGCACGGAGGCTCCAGCGGGAAGGGAGATAGAGACAGCAATGGGTCTGGTGGGGAGGGGGGGAGGAGGGTGATGGGAGTGGAGAGGGTGGCAACGGAGGGAGGGGAGGGGAGGTGGAGGCTCGTCGCGTCGGCCCGCATTAGTAGTGGTTGAGCTCCGACCTCGCTTCTACTCCACATCTCCGGTTGACCATCACCGGTGTCATCAACGCGCTCGCCAGAAATTGATATTTACTACACGGTTTAGCATCCTGTCTGCTGGTACATTTTTCCCCGAGCGTTAACTGAACTTTGCTATTCTGTTAGTTCCATACATCTTTGTGTAACAACTTAGTACGTTTTAATTGAAATGGAAGTTGACGAGGATTAAAACCTTTATGTATTAATTTAATACATAAAAGACCATACGCCTTCATGGTCGTAACCCCTAAGGCTAACGACCTCACTAGTCGTAAAGATTCCAGAGGTTACACAATGGGTACCCTGGTCGAACTAGGCTTCACCGTACTTCGCTTTAAAAGTTATGAATCGGCACCTCAATCAGTATAATGAATGGAACACGTGCAAAACGTTCCATACCATACGATGATATACAAGACACTAACGATAAACCACTTTACGGTTAAGGTGCTCACAAGTACTTAACCGCAAGGTAGTTAGCACATTGTTAACTATCTTGAACCTCCAACCAGTTGTAACGTTTCACCAGGGACGCCTTCTCCAGGAGTAACTGCCACCCCTTCAGGAGTTATTTAATGGTGGAGCACAGAAGACAAGGAGGACACACACACACACACACACACACACACACAGAGACACAACAGCAAACAACAAAAGGCAATATAGAAGCCGAAGCAGTAGTATTCAATACATTCATTGTAATTGGAGATAGTCCCTAGTCAAGTCTTGTAATCCCAGTTCATATAATAAAAGAGCAGCCCCCATTCTCTTCCAGGATACTCTACGTCATTTTCCTCTTTTTATTTTCGTAAGATTGGCGATTCGATCGTCGACAGCTGGCGCCGTCCGTGGGGAAGAAGACGTAAGTTTTCTGAAGAAACTCTTCGCTCATACAAATCCTCACCCAAGTTCCTGCAATCGCTAATGCGAGTATGCCCGGAGTTTGGAATGAGGAGAATTGGTTCGACTTGGCGGACTACGCCAACCTCGATATGGAAGGATGCATTCGTGCCATGGAGGAAAATGGCAGATCATCCTCCTCCGCCGGCTCGTACGTCGCCGACGATAGCGAGATCGACCGGATGGACGAGGATGCGCCACCATTACCGGTGGCGCAATCAGAGGAACCAGCCATTCCGATCAGCTCGGAGTCTCAGGGGACCTCTTCAAGCCCGGTCATTCCGACCGGCAAAACAGGTGAAGAAATTTCAGTACCCCCACTCGAGAATCTCTATACCCTCGATGAAATCATGGTTGAAAGATACTCTCCTACGGCTTTTGGCAATTCCAAGAGTCAACCGACATCTGGTAACGGTGTCGATGAAGCCTCCACTAGTTGTAGGCCATGTGGGGATGATCACGCTCAGCACACGATCGGCAGTTCGCCGGATCAGGCTGAGGAGACCTCAGGAGGTGCTCATTTCCGACCGCTCTCCGTCGTGGAAACTTTTGGCAGAGACACTGAGAAGCTCTCCATTAGTTATGATGGAAGCTCATCGGAAGATCGGTGCTGGAGACACGAAGTCAACGCGATCGGAGATGAAAATCAAGATACCCTGCACGGTCCTACATTCTCTACCACACCATCACGTGTTGTTAGAGATGATCCCGCCATCGAGCACCAACTTCCGAGTCCACGGGCGATCGACGCCCATCAACTAATTCGCTTTGGTGTTACCCCACCTAGAGTAGCCGATAGGGCAGATCAAACCGAGGATGGGGAAGGTTCAGTCAACAGACACCTACGACCAAGATGAACCCCCGAGACCTTTTCAGAATCAGACAAAACTTGCGACGTGTTCAAGAATTGTTAAATAATTCTGATCCCACTTTAGCGGGAACTCCAGGTTTTGTACAGCTTGTGGGTCAAGTATCCGAAATTCTCCAATAGACCATGCAGCGCACGGAAGCGTACCGGGAACAAAGGGTTTCAGGAAGTCAAACAATGACTTCATCCCAACGTTCCTCCCTCAACAGAGGACAACATGGTCATGTTCGGGAACAGTCGATAGCAAGGTCTCCTCGACGATTCCGACCAAGGAGTCACGAGGGGAGAAGGTTATTTCATGAAGCCACTCCCCCATTACGTCGAGAAGAACCATCGCTTGGACCAGACGATCTCCGGCATCATCTGAATCAAGTAGGCGGTCGAAGGCATCATATTAATGTCTACGACCAGATCGGCACACCGGAGTTCCAACGTTCCAATCTTAGGAACCAGTCTCCGACCGATTACAATCCGGCACCCTCCCAGAGAAGGCGCCATGAATCAATCACAGGTTGTCGAGCCTTCTCTGCAGGGCTCCAAGCTGTGCGTTGGCCTAACCGGTTCCGACCGGCCAATTTGGACAAGTTTAATGGAACTCAAAATCCATTGGAATTTCTCCAAATCTATACCACCACCATCAGAGCTGCTGGAGGCGATGAAAATGTTATGGCCAACTATCTACCCACCGTGCTCGAAGGGTCTGTCCGGTCTTGGTTGTTGAATCAACCGGTCGGATCGATTTATACTAGGGAGCAACTCTGTGACCTTCTAATTGCAAATTTTCAGGGTACGTACGACCACCCTGGGAAGGAGGATGATCTCCACCGAATCCGGTAGGGCTCTGATGAGACTCTACGTCAATACATCAAGAGGTTCAGCCAGGTTCGCAATTCTATACCCGAGGTCGCAGAGTCATCTGTTATTCAGGCTTTCAAAACAGGTCTGAGAAATCGACGGTTTACGGAGGATATAGCAATGAACCCACCAAGAACAACCGTTGAGCTTTTTGACATGGCCGACAAGTATGCCACCGCTAGCGAAGCAATCGAGTGGTGCGAAACCATTGATCGGAAAGACAAGATCCCTCAGCCCGGCCTGGACAAACCAGAGAAAAAGAATAAGAAGTCTCTCAAGAAGAAAAAGAACCGCAGATCCGACGACAAGGAGGTCCTAGCCATTCCTGATAAATTCACGAAGGGTAAGAAGGACTACGCCGGTCGGGGCAAGACGAAAGCTCCAACCGAGGGATTCCAGAAAAAGAAGAAGTGGTGTCCACTTCACCCGTGACGTGGCATGATCTACGCACTGCCGAGTCCGCAAAAGAAACTGGAGGATTATTATGCAGGTGAAGGACCATTTCCCGCAATACAAGAACCCGGAGAAATGAGCTCCAAAAAGGACAAGGATGGCGATGAAGAGATGGAGTACCAGGATCCCCAACACACAGTCAACATGATTTTCGGAGGATCATCTTCATACGAATCCAAACATCATCTGAAGACCATGGAGCGGGAGGTCAACCTCGTCGAATCTCCGAATATTATTAAGCAATCGAAGTGGTCGGACATCGCAATTTCCTTCAGCAAAGACGACTGCCCCGTTCCTTCGACTCGACCAGGTAGGTTCCCTATTGTTGTTGAACCAACCATTAATAATTGTAGGGTTAATCGAGTCTTAGTAGATGGAGGTAGTTCTTTGAATATATTATTTGCGGGAGCTTTAGAAGAAATGCAGGTCCCCATGTCAAAAGTGAAACCAGTGAAATATGTTTTTCATGGCATAGTTCCTGGCTCCACGGCTAGGCCGATAGGGCAAGTTTCCTTACCGGTTACGTTCGGAAGACCTGATAACTTTCGAACGGAAAAAATTTCGTTTGATGTGGTAAATTTTGAATCCGCATACAACGGGATTCTTGGTCGACCAGCATTAGCAAAGTTCTTGATAGCCACGTATTACGGTTATCAAAGTTTGAAAATACCGGGGCCAAAGGGAGTCATCACTATTCGGGGAGATCAAAAAATGGCTTATGTATGTGGCCGAAAATCCTTTGAACTAATCGATGAACTTCCGACCAGAGAGGCTAATCCGTCTACCATGTAGGCCAGACATTCGAGACCGAAGGTGACACCCAAACCCTCCGACCAGTCAAAAGAGGTACCACTCGACAAAGGCACTTCTCCGGACAGTGCCAAGTCACTACCTGGATCAGAAAATGCGGGCACACTTGCTCGCAAGGTTCTGGTCGGAGCAAAACTCGATCCTAAATAGGAAGAGTTGCTCGTCTCCTTCCTCCGAGCAAATTAGGACGTATTCGCATGGCAGGCGTCCGATATGCCCGGAGTCCCCCGGGAGGTGATCGAGCACAGGCTAGCTCTCCAGCTTGATAAGAAACCGATCAAGCAGAAGCTACGGCGTTTTGCACCTGATCGGAAGGAGGCAATCCAGTCAGAGATTGACAAACTTCTCAAGGCTGGATTTATCCGTGAAGTCAACCACCCTCAGTGGCTCGCCAACCCTGTAATGGTTAGGAAGAATAATGGGAAATGGCTAATGTGTATTGACTTTACAGATCTTAATAAAGCTTGTCCGAAGGATGACTTTCCCCTTCCACGCATCGATCAACTGGTAGATTCTACCTCTGGGTGCGAATTACTAAGTTTTTTAGATGCATATTCAGGGTACCACCAGATTAGTATGTGTAAAGAGGATGAGGAGAAAACTTCCTTCATCACTCCATATGGCACCTATTGTTATGTTAAGATGCCATTTGGTCTCAAAAACGGTAGTGCAACTTTTCAAAGGTTGATGCAAAAAACCTTTAGTCCACAAATAGGTCGGAATCTAGAAGCTTACGTTGACGATCTGGTCGTAAAGACCATCAACGCTAGCAATCACATCTCTGACTTACAAGAAACTTTCAACAACTTGAGAAGGCATAACCTCAAGTTGAATCCGGAAAAGTGTGTGTTCGGAGTTTCTGCTGGAAAATTGCTCGGTTTCCTAGTCTCGGCTAGAGGTATTGAAGCAAATCCAGTAAAGATAGCAGCCATCGACCAGATGCGACCTCCGACCACGAAGAAGGAAGTCCAAAAACTAACCGGTTGTATGGCAGCGCTAAGTCGTTTCATAGCAAGGTTAGGGGAAAAAGGGTTACCTTTCTTTAAACTTCTTCGGAAACATGGGAGTTTTGAATAGACTAAGGAAGCAAACGATGCCTTTGAAGAACTTAAAAAGTACCTTACAAGTACCCCGGTCTTAGTTTCTCCGAGACCGGAAGAAACATCTAGCGATGTGCGTGGCGGCAACACCACAAACGATGGCGATGTAATTGGTCGAGAGAGGATAATATCCAACGACCAGTCTATTACGTAAGCGAAGTCTTACATGGACCAAAGGAAAGATACCCACAAGTACAAAAGTTGCTCTATGGTCTCCTTATGTCTTCAAGGAAACTAAGGCACTACTTTCAGGCCCATAAGGTGGTCATACCGACGGGATATCCCCTTAGTCAAGTCCTTGGAAATAGGGAATCATCAGGACGAATAGCAAAATGGGCAGTTGAGCTAGGGGCGTTTGACATCCATTTCATTCCACGAACAGCAATAAAGTCCCAGGCAGTAGCAAAATTCATTACCGAATGGACAAACCCTGAACCCACCCAAGGGCCCGAGTACGAACACCACGAGGAGTGGACAATGTACTTTGACGGTTCTTTGATGTTAAAAGGGTCGGGGGCTGGAGTGATCCTGATATATCCCTTACTGGCGAACACATCAAGTACGTCATCCAGTTAAATTTTCCTGCCACAAATAATATGGCAGAATATGAAGGTTAACTGGCAGGACTCCGAGCAGCTCGTTCGCTCGGGATTCGCAGATTACTAGTGAAAGGCGATTCTCAACTAGTAGCGAATCAAGTAGGGAAAGAGTATCAATGCTCGAGTACCAAGATGTCATCTTATCTGGCGGAAGTCTAAACTTCGAAAAGCACTTCTTCGTTTTCAGATCCAACATATTCCTAGAAAAGAAAACTTTCTAGCAGATCCGGTTAGCACGGATGGCCTCCACGAGGTCAACCGTCCCGCCGGAGTTTTTCTCGAGCAACTTGATTCACCCTCGTGTCGAGCCTTGAGAACATACATGATTCTTCTGGTCGAACAAACCAATCAAAGGAACATGGATGCTCCATGTGTTGACGGTTGGTATTTGTCGTGATCAAGGTAGAGATTGGATGACATCGATCTAGATCTACAATTATCTTCAGCATGACATAATTCTAGAAGATGATGTAGAGGCTGATCGTATAGCACGAAAAGCCAAATCATACACTCTAATCGAACGTACCTTGTATAAACGACGATCTCATGGAGTGTTGATGAGATGCATATCTCAAACAGATGGCATTAAGTTGCTGACTGAAATCCATGAAGGAGTCTGTGGAGCGCATCATTCCTACAGAACACTGGTCGGTAAAGCCTTCAGACAAGGATACTACTGGCCAACTGCCCTTCATGATGCAAAAGAACTTGTGACGAAGTGCGTACAATGTCAGTTTCATAGCCAACAAGTACATCAGCCGGCACAAGCCTTACAAACAATTTCTCTTTCTTGGCCTTGGCCTTTTGCAACCTGGGGACTGGACATTCTGGGATCTTTCCCAAGAGAACCCGGGGGCTTCGAATTCCTTTTCGTCATTATTGACACGTTTACAAAATGGATCGAGGCCGAGCTGGTTGTTAAAACAACAACTAAGGCCGCAAAGAGATTCCTCATGAAAAATGTGATCACACGATTTGGTGTACCCAGTCGTATAATCACAGATAATGGCGTCCAGTTCTCTAACAGTCAATTCCAAGAATTCTGCGATGAACTTGGTGTTAAAGTTCATTTTGCTTCTGTTGCTCATCCGCAGAGCAATGGAGCAGTTGAGCGAGCTAATGGTATCATTATGCAAGAGATCAAACGCCGAGTATTCGATCAGTTAATCAAACGATCAGGAGCTTGGGCTCAAGAACTCCCGTCTATATTATAGGCCGTTTGAACCACGACCAGTCGTGCGACTAGTGAAACACCATTCTTTTTGGTCTACGGGGCTGAAGCCATGCTTCCTCTAGAACTCAAAATTGGCTCTGTTCGAACTGATCGCTTTAACGAAAACGATCAGAATGAACGAAGACTCGACGATATCAATTTCCTTGAACAACGACGAAACCAAGCTCTTGTACGATCAGCAGTCTACCAACAAGCCATGCGAAGGTACCATAGTCATAAGGTGCAACCTCACAGCCTTACTGTAGGTGATCTGGTTCTCAGAAAAATTCAGAACCAAGCAAATCGCAATAAACTTTCCCCCAAGTGGGAAGGTCCTTACACTATGGTCGAAGTTACCCGACCAGGTTCCGTACGACTAGCTATGTCTGATGGGCAAGTTTTGTCAAATTCTTGGAACATTGATCAATTGCGTAAGTTCTATGTTTAATTATTGTTTACTTTCTTTCAATTCTTTCAATTTCAATAAATTCATTTATTCTTTAAAAAATAAAGTAACCTTACTTATATATATATATATATATATATATATATATATATATATATATATATATATACCTATATATAGACCGGTCGTTCATGATTGTTAATTTAAAGCTGCCTGGAGAAGACAATTTTCTCCGATATCCCTTCAAAGGATCTCTGTTACTCTATGGCAACGACTTCTAAGTCATACGCCGTATTGGTCCTAGTCGTGAGCATTTTTCCACGCACGACAACACTCCTTTCTTAAGGGAATACATGAGTAATCTGAGCATCATACAAATAACTTTCTATACTGAATGATATGCCTAAGATTATGAAAGTTATATTTCATTATTTCAAGATTCTGTTCTGCTCTTATCTGGCTATTGGTCGGGACACGGAAAGCCTCCTAGTCGAAGTCTCTCCTTTTTCGCACGTGGTCCTGCCCACTGGAAGGAGCTTCCTAGCGACGGTTCTTTTCTTACGATCCTCGCTACCAGTCGGATAGAGAGTTTGAACATGTTTTCACGAAATATGATATATGATTTCAGATCTAAGCATTCCTTCCGACCAGACTTTAGGATAATAGATATAAACAAAGTTTGCTTATAATTTGTTGCATTCATTTTTGCATTTCTCCTTATGTCAAATAACAAAGTCTCTTATCCAACCATTTATAACTTTTGATTGGTATTTCGATCATGACAAACAAAGATCTATAACTGAGCGAAGTCATAAGCTGGTTCCGACCACAATGATTTCCTAGTATTACTACAATCAGTTTTGACTTCATATCAGAACATACCTTCAAAATGATGGTTTCTACTTTTATTCTCTTTCTTGGCTACCTGCTTGTATAGTAAAGTTCTTCTACTATAAAACAGTCGGGGGCTAGGAGGTGTGTGAGAATTAAAAAAAGAGAGTCAAACAGGATAAACAAAGGTTTTGTTAATGACATAAAAGGTAAGTTTTACACATATTCAATATTTTTACACTTTTTGCAGGAGTCTACTCTAGAAATATTTCCAGACTAATTACTGCTTGATGGGGATCCGACCTCCATCTCCTCTACTACTTTATCTCCGAGTGGCCTGAGTTCTTCCATGAACTTGGTTGCCTCCTCAGGTGGGCAGTTGAAGTCATCTTCAACAACTTGGAAATCAATGGAGGGGTCGGAAGCTTTCAGTTTTGCCAAAGTAAAACTAACTCCACTAGCAATGCCTGTTTTCATGGCCTGAACATAGTTCTTCCGAGTAGTCTTGAGCAGAGTATTAAGATCCTCTAGAAGTTGACCTAGGTAGTTCATTTTCTCTACTGGATCTCTTAGGGTAGGCAGGCTTGATCCTGATCCCATATCAAAGATCATCTTGTTCAAACATACAGTCATTTCATCTAGACTTTGAACGAGAGCCGCCTCCTTGTCTTGCTCAAATTTTAGAGTCTTTTCTACTCTGCTCAAAGCTTGTTTTTGCTCTGCAAGAGTAAAACAGGTGATAAGCACAAAAATAATTGGAGGAAGATAATAAGTCAAGTTTACGACCTGTTACCTTCAATTTTCTTGTTAAGTTCTTCCTTGCTGGTCGTCACTTCGGCGATCGACCGGCCCTTAGCTTTGATTTCTTCTTCAAGCAGAGCTGCTGTCTTGGCTTTCTCAACCAAGATCTCTTCTTTTATTTTCTCCAAATCTATCAAATACGATAAGGGAGAATAATTAGCAAAGGGCAAAGCATTAAAGAAAGAAAAAGGCTAAGGGGAAGTTTTTACTTTCTAATTCGGAGTGTTTCTGCTCTAAGTCTTTAATCCACTGGGTCAGTCCTCCAACCACAGCAAAATTCTCAACCATATGCTGTCCAAATAGCATTTTCCTCTTTAAAAATTCTCTATAAAAGATTTTTGGAGAGATTATAAAAACTGGTCGTAGATACTTACCCGGATCGCCAAATCATTATATCCGCCAAATATTGAATCAGGATGCATTTTGATTTGATGATCCGATATTTTTCCCCATGCCTCGTCAAGCTCCTTATCCTCGATGAATCGGGGGGCGAAAAGGGAACTTGTCAGGTTGAGGAGAACTACCAACAATGGTCGGAACCTGTTGAGGGCCTTTAGGGGCATCTACCTCCGCAGAAGGAGTTAGAACCACCAATGGTTCCAACTCAACTGTTGGCCTTGACGCCTGCTCGGGGGCTTCTCCGACCACTGTTTCTCAGAACTCGATTCAGGAAGTGGTGCGCTCATGGACCTCTTCGATTACCTAGTCCTCAGAAGGAGTCCGGTCGGAAACGACCGGAACACCAGAGGATCTATACAAAGCAAAGGAGGGAAGTTAAAAAAAGAGGGGCATCAAATCATCAAGAAATTATTAAAGTTATGCACTTATACGACCACTTTCATTTGAGCGTACCTAGTTAATTTCCGAGATTTGACTCTAAAATGCGGAAAAGTAAAATCTGTACCGTCGCCCTTCCTCTTTTTTTCTTCCGACCTTGCCGGTTCCGAATCGGCAGGATTGGCCAAGTCTGTTGCATCATCCAACAGGATGTCTGAAGCGATGCCCTCGATCAGCTCGTCAAAAGTCACGTCCTTGATCATCTGATCGGGTGGAGTGGTTTCACCAGCCTCCATACCAGTTGTTCCAGTAACAACTGTCCGGTCATCAACGACTGGTATGGGGTTGGCAACCTCCGTAGTCGCGCACCGGTGGCCTTCAGCCTTCTCCACCTAAATCAACAAATGAATTTGGTTAGGTGATGAAATCTTTTATCCAAACTACATATATATATATATATATATATTCTTATGAAATGTTCTGTTACTTCGGGAGATTCATCCTCTTCCAGTGCATCTGGGCACGAATTGGTTGGAACAACGGTGGGATGTTTAGCCTCACCAGTTTGTGTGATTCGCAACCCGACCAACTACAAAAATAGAGCATGATCAAAAATCTGATCGGAGAATATATATATGCATGATAAAAGAGATTTTTTATTGTTTGCCTTAAGCCTTGTTACTCTCTCTTCAGCAGGAACTATGGCCAAGATCTCAGGGAATCCAGCCTTTTCTCTAGGCTCCCCTGCACAGATCAGCCTGATCCTTTCTCTAATTTCCTCAGGGGAAAGAGCTTTAAAAGAAGAGAGAAAAATAAGACACGAACAGGTTTTAAGGCAGTATATTAATCAAATGAAAATACTGGTCGGAGTTTATCTCAAAGACTTACCACCTCCTGAGATAGCTTCATCACGACCAATGGACCAAATCAGGGAGTGAGTCCGAAGCTTCAGCGGACTAATCTGGCGCTTGGTGAAGTCCCTCACCACATGCCAAGAGGTCAAGCCCTTGACTCGCAGGTCGTAGATGGCGTCTACCCATCGTCCGACCACCCCTGTCTTCTCCATGGTCTTCCTCCACTTGGGATTTTCATTCGCCCTCATCCCGGCGAAGTAGAGGCCATCTTCCCTCGTAACCGTCATGTAAAACCAGTTCTTCTTCCATGACGACCACGAGGATTTCGAGTACATATGAATGTACTCATCGGCCTTCCCGTCGTGAAAGCGCAATGTACATTCCCCAGGAGCCTCTGTGGTTCTCCCCATCACCATTAGGTAGAAATACCTGAAGAGCTTCAAACTCGGAGGCACTCCCAGGTATGCTTCACACAAATATGTGAAGATGCTGATGTTGGCGATGGAATTTGGAGCCAAATTCACCAATTCCACCTCGTAGAATTCAAGAACACGGAGAAGGAATTTGTGTACCGGCAATCTCAGCCCACATTCGATGTAGGCGAGGAAAACAGGGATTTCTCCATCTTCGCGACTTGGAAAATGCTCTCCAAATGCCGGTCTCCATCTGATCAAACTCTTGTTTGGGAGCATCCCAACCTTCTCCAACGCCTCAAGTTTTTTCTTGCTCAATTCCGAAGGCAATCACTTTGTGATTTGCTCCGACATGATGAAAATCCTCAAGGATGAGTAAAGTTCGTAGGAGATTTTGTGGTCGGAAGAACAAGAAAAGAGGGCTAAAGATTTTTTTTCTTGGCAAAGGAGATCTGAAAGGGGATCTGAAAGCATAAAGAATCCAAAAGGTCTAGCGATGGGGATTTTTTTATAGCCTCAGATCTTTAAAATTACGATCAGAGGTTATCCATAAAAGTCTAAACGGCAAAAAACTTCTTTTTTGCCCAACGGACAGAGAAACTCTTCAGTTCCCAAGGCAAGTTCTCAACTTTAAAATGAACGCAAACCACCTCGAATGTCACGACATTAAATAGGGGTCTGCCCGATACAGATTCATCGGAAGAAGGCGTTCACACGACTGGTTCATTTAAAAGTTCGAGGGCTAGCTGACGAGGATTAAAACCTCTATGTATTAATTTAATACATAAAAGACCATACGCCTTCATGGTCGTAACCCCTAAGGCTAACGACCTCACTGGTCGTAAAGATTCCAGAGGTTACACGATGGGTACCCTGGTCGAACTAGGCTTCGACCAGGTAGCTGCTCGGAAAAGCTATGAACTGGCACCCTCAATCGTATAATGAATGGAATACGTGCAAAACATTCTGTACCATACGATGATATACAAGACATTGACGATAAACCACTTTACGGTTAAGGTGCTCACAAGTACTTAACCGCAAGGTAGTTAGCACATTGTTAACTATCTTGAACCTCCGACCAGTTGTAACGTTTCACCAGGGACGCCTTCTCCAGGAGTAACTGCCACCCCTTCAGGAGTTATTTAATGGTGGAGCACAGAAGACGAGGAGGACACACACACATACAGAGAGACACAACAGCAAACAACAAAAGGCAATACAGAAGCCGAAGCAGTAGTATTCAATACATTCAGTGTAATTGGAGATAGTCCCTAGTCAAGTCTTGTAATCCCAGTTCATATAATAAAAGAGCAGCCCCCATTCTCTTCCATGATACTTTACGTCATTTTCCTCTTTTTATTTTCGTAAGATCGGCGATTCGATCGTCGACAGAAGTAGTAGTTTGAGATAAATTAAATTATTCATTTATGACTTTGTTCTCACATTGACTGCCTCTGTACGAGTATTTGTTGTCTGTAGCAACGCACAGGCACTTAGCTAGTGCTTCTGTATGTGTTAAAATTGCACACACACAACATGAGATTATTAGATAGTAACATATTCTCATTAGTAAGATTAAAATCATTTAAGAGTGAGTTCACCTGATGTTTAATTAATTTAGCCTCTGCTCATATAATGGGCTCAAATTACTGTTTTGGAGCAGTACCGCGTGATGAGGAAGATGTGCTAGCAGTAGGGAGTAGGTGTGTCCTCATTCTGTAGTAGCGAATAGACGACAGACCACAGTATCAAATAACTGAAGCAGCGTGCTCTCATTTTCCTATATGCTTTTGGAGTGTATGGAGTATATGTCAGTGCCTTTTCCCATATGGAACGGGAAGTTAGAAATGTGCATGCCATTGTCAAGACGAAAACGTCTTTTATGTTTATGATGATACAGATTGCAAAACTAATCAAATACTATACGGTGTTCGATTCACGTCGGTTCTTACCCTGCACAGGACAGGAAGTTGTTCGCTCTAGCACGTTTCGGAAACCGGCTGCGCAATTTATCGCTCGGAACTCGACAATTGGTTCCCACATACGTACGTCATGCATGCCCGTGTTGGTGTGGCTCTCTTTTGCGTGCCCAGTAACGCAAGAGTCAAGACTAGATGTGACAGATTATGACATCTTATCTATCTATCTATCTATCTATCTACTTAGCGGCGAATTTAGGATTCCGATCATAAACATTCAAAATACATAGTACAAAGTTTAATTATTCAAATATAACAAATTACAAATATTATTTAGATTACAACCGAAATCACAAATATTTTAGAAAAGAATTACAACTTCACACAGCGTTCCTTCATGCCTTTAAGCGGTTGATTACATCATCCCTAACTTGCAGGAAAAAAAACCGCGTTGAATGAATGTAACCAAGCAGTCATTCAAGTAACATCACCTAAGAAACAAACATGGCATACCTAGAGGGTGGAGTTCTTGCCCGCTGGTACTCGTAGATGCCGTCGCAGCACCACTGCCACCCAAACCGCCCTCCGCCTCCGGCCGCCTCCTTACTCGATGAGTGTGTGTGTGTGAGAGAGAGAGAGCGCGCACTAGGGTTTGGTTGGTGAGTGGGTTTGAGTAGATTGGTTGTCATGGGCTAATGGGTTGGGAGCTTGAGAAATATTTATAATGGGCCACGGGCTCGCGTGGGCTGCCACTATAGTCATTGAATGTGGGTTGAAAACATTAGAGAGATGCAAATGTTGAATATTTAGCCTGTGTATGTGCATATATACATAATATACCTATCATATACTTGATTTTTTTGCTAAAAAACATCAGAGGTGCAGCTACACCCCCATGCACCTACCTAAATCCGTCGTGTATCTACTCCATATCTATACTAATTGGATGCTCCTCCAAAAGCCTCCAAGTTAATCCTAGAAGGATAAAATGATAGAAATTCTCACATAAATCGAAAAAAAGGAATTTGTAAAGAAAATATCTAATCCATCTAACTAGTATGTCCACTTACAATAACGACTTAGATTTGCACATGTCATCGGTATCTTTCCGTAATAAACATGTAATACTAGATTTGTTAATATGTGTTACACTGTACCGATGCAAAAAAAATTGCGAACAAAGAGCTCATTTTCATTACTCAAAATCAGGATTACAATCATGGATAAGACAAATAACAAGAAAATTTCGGTGTTTGTTTAATTCACGCATACCATTGTTTACCATCACATGCTTGTGTTAGCACACAAATGAACTGACGTATTTGCATTACAACGAATACAACAAAGTTGAAAATACTCAAAACCCCTAATGAGTTCCTCAATTGCACCAATAAGGCTGACCTCCACCCCAAGCCGACCTCCAGAGTTCCACAAGCTATTGAACACTTGGGAGTCTGTCTCAATTATTATCTTCGTGAGGCCACAATCAATAGCCAACTTGACACCATCGCAGCATGCCGCTGCTTTAGCCGTCAATGCATCAGCAACATGAGGGTACCATCTTGCTCGAGCTACATGAAACGTTCGAGAACTGTTGCGAACCACAACTCTTGTTGCACCCTTGACATTATCCAAGTGAAAAGCACCACCAACATTGATCTTAATAATGTCGTGCGGAGGGGGTGCCATCTGCCGAGAAGTACTCGGCCTGTTTGCATAGATGTCGCTGCATGAACTAGTTCTGTAACAACATATTTTGCCCAGTTAACTGATTGGATCAGATTTCTCATCGGTTCATCATTCCTTCTTGCATTCCTTGCATACCACAGAGCATACATACCACACTAGATGCTTGCTCGCGCCTCGGCGCGGAGACAAACACGAAAGACTGGCATGTAAAGAATATAACAAAGCTGCTCTAGCATTGGGACTTATGTAAAGGTGTTCCAATTTACGGATTCATCTTGGAGAATCAAATCCAATGACTGAATCTGAAATAGGTGTTCCAATTCTCTTATTTCGTTCATCTCCATTACCAGCGAAGAACTGCCTTCTATTGTGGTACTATTTAAGTAAAGATGTGATCACGATTTTGTCGCAATGCGGTGTAATCACCGAGGAAAATGAAAGGATCAACAATATTTAGATTATCTAGTAATTTAGTGCCACTATAACTAAATGTCTAACTGAAGGATTAAAAAGTGTATGCGCCATTAGACAAAAGAGGATAAACTTGCCCACAAGACTGGGCCAAATCCAAGATCCAGAGTTGCCAAATCCATTTGTAGAATTCGGGTGCAACCAAATCTACCAACTCGTCTTTGGCAAAGCTTTTTCTTGCACAGACAAGTTATAGTTTATTCTAAACAAGAACCCATTGAGAATATCATAAAGCTGTACAAGTCGCAGTTTAGCTATAGATCTGATCTATACAAATTACAGCTTCTGCTATGCATCACTTCTACAGTTGAAGGCTTGAAGCAAATCAACTTGTCATTTCAAGTTTTGAACACCGGATGGATCTATCTAATGACTGACGAAAAGCTTAGAATTCACAGAAAAATCACCTAGTTTTTGTAGTAGCTAAGGTCGTAACCAGTGGTAAACTAATCAAGAAAACCCTAGCAAAAAGTTGCCACTCCATAGCGAGTAAAAGTAATGTTGATCACCAAGGAGGAGCATGAAACAATAAAACATGAATTTTAAAAAACTGCACGCCTGCGCATGAGAAATTCACACAAACCAGCAACAAAGAAACCATGTTTTTTCACGCAAAAAATATCAAGAACACCAAAAGAGGGTTTCCTTTTCTCTTTTTTGCCTTTTTGGGTAAAAATTCATCACCTACGGCGCGAAAAGGTAGGGCACGGGAGGAGGCAGTTCCCGTATCACGCCGTCGACTGGCGGCTGCGGGCTTAACCATGCTCTCCCCGCCAACGGGCCCTTAAATTCAGCGCTTATCCCAAAACAACAACCCAAATTAAATCAGCAGGTTTTTGGTTTCTTCAATAACCAAGAAAGGGGAAAGTGACCATGACAGTTGAAAACGAAAGTGCCCTGGCAACACTGCGTTGCTTACACTCAAGTGAGGTAAACAGAGGGAAAATATTTCAAGCTTTGTCATTGGATAGCTTCAGTACTTCCATGTTCCAACGAAGTGTGGAGTGCCTTACAAATTTCACAGAGAGGGAAGGCAAGTTTTTTTTAGGAAAAACAACTTACAAGGATTCATGTAGTACAATCTTATCGTTTTGCACACTGAGGGATAGACTGATGGAGGCAATGCTAAATAAAGTAGTCTACGGGAGCTTCCCAGTTGGTTGTTCCTTGCTATTTCATGCTCTGAAATTGCCTTGTTTAATAATTCAAATCCTTCCACACTATCGTAGGAACCACTAACATATTTAATCTGTAAGAAAATTCAACGTGGTCACAAAGTCGAACACATCAGGAGTATGCATAATATTAGAAACTTACTAATTTTAAAAATGTGAACGTGTTCATCATTGAACAGATCAGGAGCTATGCATAATACTTGAAACTAACTAATTTCAAAAATTGTGAAAGATGTTCATCTGAAGCTCCTTTGAGGTATCTGCAACCATAAAAGCATGATATTCACAGGAAAAAAAATGATGGAATGAAGGACTCTAGCATACTAAAAATGGAGGAAACAAGAAGGACTTCATCATACAAACCAGACTGAATTATTTATACATGATATATTAGTTCAAGGAATATGGATCTTACCCATAAATGCGTTCTCTTAATCCATCATCAGAAAGATGTGATCTTGCATACCCAAATATATAGACTTCTGCACATTGTAGAAACCCCTATCAATATCAGATAGTAAGATTCACAAATATGTATGTGTGTCTGCCAACCTGAGAAACATTATGTATATGACATGAAGTGCATTATACAATGACGTTCTTCTATTTCTGTACACTCGGGTGCAAGCTGATTAACTCAACACAGATGGATCAACTTTTGCCCAAGTTTACTCCTTTTGCATCACTTTTTTTTTTTTGAGTTTGTATAGCTAATATGTAAGCAATTGCTAGTAATGATCAAATTACCTGCTGAAAAAGATGAAAGAGTGCTGGGAAAGTCTTCTTAGCAAGGTCTTCAGAAGCATCAAGGAAGACAATGGACAAGCAACCAGACTCTGCAGAAAGGTCTAGGTCCTTCAAATCTGACAAAGAACAAAAGCTATTCTGTGTCGATGATGGGGAAGATCCAGACGATCCTCCTGACATAATAAACTGTATGGTTTTCTTTGCCCTTCAGAGATCAACATAAGAATATTGCAAAGGTATAATTAATCCCCAAATGTATCAGTTGTTCAAATAAATAACTTAGGATCTAGTCATTAAAATTTGAGTGAACAAATTGAAAAGGGGCGTCTTTAAAGATCATAATGTGCCAAGACAACTTAATCTTCCTAACAATGCAAGCAATTTATTTTCGCCTATCTCCACCATCAAAGATGTTAGTATGATAACCACATGTCACACCCCGGGTAAACCACCCCAAGACTCACTGTGCATTCCGGACCAGTCCCAAGATCAGTAGCTAGTCCGCATAGTTTCAACAATGATGTGATCATGGCTATACAACAAGCTATAGATGAAATAGACAAATTAACATTAATATAAGCAAAAGACTTATGGTCAAGGTTGTTACAGAGTTGCCACGCAGGGCTACAACACAGCGGGAAACCAAAGCACACGTGGAAACCGCCCAACATGCCCACAGGCAATCAAGTGGAGGACGTCCCTAGCACGCCTGGTCGTCAAAGACCTCCCCTAGCACGAGAGGTCTTCGAAGAGGTCGGAGCTCCCTGGGTCTTCTTCAACTACTGATCAACCAGAGGGCACAAGCCATGAGTACTTTGAATGTACTCAGCAAGCCGTAGGGAAATGTATGCAAATAATATTCATGCAAAGCTCAACAAGGACAACTTTATGGTTACTTTGAAGAAAGCAATATTGATTGGAAATACAGTAAATAGATTGCAAGGCTCAAGTTGAAAGATTAATACATAAGTAAACAAGTTCTTTTGAAACAACTCGTGACCACCCTGGTCACTTCCCGGACCACTCACGACCACCCTGGTCATGAGCCAGACCACTCAACAAGTTTTGAGAAAGTCTATCCCTTGCATAAAATCAACAGGCATGTCCATAACCGGGGACACGGCTATTCGAATAGATTTACACTCTGCAGAGGTTGTACAGCTTTACCCACAAGACACGAGTTCTCTAGTTTGTTTGGCACCTGTCGATGCCTCTGCTCACTACCTTAGGTAAGCAGGTTAGAGCATGTGATAAGGCCTTTACAAGGTTCTGCCTTCACTCAGTTTCGCTCGCTAAGGTTTCGCCTTCCTGGCCCCCTCTTGCGCCAAGTGTGCGTGTCCATCCCATGTCTTACACACTTTCACCAAAACGGAACTGAATCAAAGCATTGCCAATTAGTTGGCCAGGACCACCCCATAATGGTCTTGTGGTTGCACGGTGTGGCCCGGATCAATGGCTTAAAAGGTTAAGTCCTTAGTGGGTGCTCAAGCGAGACCTCCTCATCCCAATGTGCTTCCTGCACCCCCTTTACTGCACGATCACTCACCCGAGCAAAAATATTTTGGGTTCAACCCGGCCAACGACCACCCTAGTCATGGCACCACAAATTTTATTAGCGGCCACGCAGGTTAGGGCAACGCTTGCCAAGACAATACGTGCCACGATTCTATAATCTCTTAGTCAAATTTAACATCTTTGAGACAAGTGAGTGAGAGACAACGCATAACTAAGCAGGTCCAGGCAATATACGCACCCATGTTGGTTATCTCAAAGAGGTCCAATTAAGAATACCCAACCTATGGTGGTCCAACGGTACATGTCAATATGTCAATCACAAGTGTCCAAGGAGTCTTATTGCCAAGTAGGGGTTTAGCTACTTCCCAAAACTATTTTTTATACAAATAGTCATGCATGTTGGTATAAAACAAAGTAATTTTGCAAACTAGGTCCAACATGATCAAAGGTATACGACTTGCCTTTGATGTAGAGCTGAGGTTCTTCGGTAGAGGTCGCCGGGTCCATGAACTCTTCAGAGAAGCCGGAATCTACACGTGCGAAAAGAGCCAATAAATACAACGAATTCAAATAAAACTAAAACTACCAAATAAGAACCAAAAGAGAAACATTGAAACAGAAACGGACTTTCAGGAGGGGGGTACTGAGGAGGAGGTCCACAGGAGGTCCAAAGGAGGAGGTCCAAAGGAGGATACGACTACCCATGTGGTTGTACAAGGATACAATTACGCAACGTGGTTGTAAAGAGATACAACCACGCAATGTTGTCGTGAACAAAAAGAGAACAAGGCACGGAGGAACTCACCCAGACACACACAGAGAGAGAAAAGATGGGAGGAGGACGGCGAACGGCGCGGGTGCTTTAGTAAATTCTGCGGCGGCGAGGAGGTCGAAGACGACGCAAGCTCCCGCGGCTTCTTGGTGATGTGGAGGCTTCAGCGGGCTCCTTGGCGAAACTTCAAGCACGGTGAAAACAAGGTGAGAGCAAGGGAGAGCTGGGTGAGGACAAGGTGATGATAGAGGGCTGCTCAAGCTTTTATAACCGGGGAAAACGGGAAGAGTGGTTGAGAGACTCAAAGACACACGAGGTCAAGGGTAGGTGAAAGAGAATATGGGAGTAGGTAGGGAAGGAGACAAGAGGGGGAAGCGGGTACTGCAAAAAGTAGCAGCATTTAATACGCTAAGCCCTTTGCATTAGAAGTGACGCAACGGGTGGAAGGAGAAGGTGAACAGAGCTGACAGGTGGGGCTGGTCAAAACTTGAAAAGTGGTCCAACCAAAGGGGGGAGGTCGAGACCAAAAGAGGAGGTTGTGACTAGGGGAGGTCGCGACCCAAGGGGTGGTCTTTGCAAAAAGGCCAAGAGGGTGGTCTTTGCAAAAAAAAAACCAAGAGGGAGGTCGCGTCCCAAGGGGAGGTCACGGCACAAGGGTGGTCTTTGCAAAAAGGCCAAGAGGGTGGTATTTGCAAAAAGACCAAGAGGGAGGTCGCGACACAAGGGGAGGTCACGGCACAAGGGGAGGTCGCCAGGACCACCCGGAGGTCTTGGACTAAGAGGGAGATCCAACAAGAGGGAGGTCTAAACCAAAAGGGAGGTCTAGATTGAGAGGGAGGTGCGGGGCGAAGAGAAACACAACAAAGCGGGGCCGTCTGATTTTGATCAGGCGGTTAAAAAAGGATTGGATGTTCGGACCGGTTGAACGCGCCAACAAGATCGGGCGGTCTGACACAGATAAGACGGTTCAAAACGAAGTGGACATTCGGACTAGCCGAACGTGCCAACATGATCAGGCCGTCCAACGTAGATCGGATGGTCCGCAACGAAGGAGGCGCGCGGGGAGAATGGAACAAACAGAGAAGGGGAAAACAACACCAGAGAACTCCAACAAACTCAAAGCAACCAAACTCAAATTAATTGAAGTTTGATTTAGTCATTTTAAACACTTTAAACTCCAAAACCTCCAGTTAAGCTTTAGAATTTCAACAAAACCGAATGGTTATTTTTATTTTGAAATTTTTTCAAAAAGGCTCAGAAAATTAGGATGTTACACCACATTACTAATAAGACATGGTCACTCAAATACAACATTTTAAGATCCAATCTAGAACTGAAGAAGAACATCATGACGTACCCTTATCCTCATTGTCCTCTGGCGATGACCCATTCTGATCTTCTTGGCCTTGTGCATCCGTGAGAGTGTATTGTGCTCAATGATGGGGCGCTGGCTCCAGCTCCTCCCCCCTCAACTTGGGGCTAAGGTGCAGTATCCTGGGCGGGTCCTCACCATCGACGGCTCGCAGCCCTTGTAGGTCGGCCATGAACTGCGACACGAGCACGGTCTCGTCCCCCTGGTGCATCCTCGCCAGCTGCGGCACGTACTCCTTGTGCGTGGCCCTGGGTGATGAGGGCATATCTACTACTACTACATCTTCCGCTCCAAGTGTGCATGAGAATGCTCATGAAGCACCAAAAGGCCCAATGACTAGAGCAAGAGCTAAACTAATAAATCAACAGGTGAATTTGTTCCTTAATGCCCTGCCTTCTATTGATGATAATAATATACTACCTCATGTTAGTTTCTTGTGCATTCTTAGGTGCGAAGACGGGGCCACCGAACACTCAACGGAGGGAATCCATGCAGTTGGTGCAAGGCTTAAGTCCAACATGAGCCACGTTCAACCAAGTCCAACATTAAGCTTCGGTCAAATAACATTCACGTGAGAGTTGGATTGCATGATATGTGAATCGGTGACCACATGCCTTATATTTTAATTAATGTCTTGCATGCTATCACGTCAAGCCAACATGCTATCACGGTCAAGCTTTGATCAACAAACTTTTGGTTTAAGCCACCATGTTGGGCTTTGTACTTTTTATTTATCACGCCGAGTCCCAACAAAACACTAATTACCGTACTCAAGGCCGGGGCCCATTATGCGTGTGTGCGTAAGGGTTTTCTTTGGAGCATCATAAGTAGCCGCCGCCGATTGTAACGGGGACGAAATATTTTGAGAATAATAGATTGCTTTGAGAGTTCTTCCATGGTGACCAATTCATCGTGAGGGAAATTGAGAGTTCATCTAAATCAAGATCGTTCAACCTTTCCGCCGGGAATTGGGGCGCGATAGGGCTTCGCTTGGTGGTCGTGAAAGTGCGGGCGCGGTGTTCTTGCGAATTAAAGAGTGTTCGTTCTTGCATTGGCAACGGAGGATCACTATGATTCGAGAGACCACACGTGAGTATCTTGATCCTACGTCGAGAAGATCGGGCGACCCCGTATCACTGGGCGTGCCGACGACGGTGACGGAGCATGCGGCGAGGCTGCACGGCAAGAAGACGACCTTCCTGTGTGCGCATGGAGACGATGAGGGGCACTTGTCGGTGGAGGCAGCATCGACGGCGGCGAGCTCCCATGGGTCCCCGTAGAAGGCGGCGGCGTCCTCCCAGGAGGTGAGGCCGAGCGCCCAGGTGTCTTCGGCCATGCGGTCGAGCGCAGAGCGGTTGCGGGCGGCGATGTCAGGGAGAGAGACGTGGTCATAGCGGTGCCAGAAGGCCTGGACCTGGAACAACGGAGTGGCGTTGCTGTTGGAGGAGGTGGAGCCCAGGAGAGGCGAGAGGTGGTCGGAGGAGGATGAGGAGGAGAAGGCGGGTTTGGTGGCGGCGAGGTCGAGGACGCGGCGGAACTTGAGGGAGATGAGGGAGGAGGCACCGGGTCCTTGGTGCGGTGGAGATGGGGGAGGCCAGGAAGAGGGAGGAAGGCGCGGTGTGGGAGGAAAGCGAGGAGGAGGAAGGGAGAGAGGGTACCGGCGATCGGCGCAGGCGAAGGGGTTGACCCTATAGCTGTGGAGTTCGCAGTGGCATGCTTGGAGACGATGTAGGCGGGGCTCCGCCTGGAGCACGACCGCGACCGCCGAGGATGGCCGCTGGAGGTGCAGGGACGGCCGAGCCAGGCAAGAGGAGGAGGGGTGGGGTGGGCGAGGGTCCTTGGCGTGGTGGAGATGGAGAAGGCCAGGAAGAGGGAGGAGGCGCTGAGCAGGAGGACGCCGGGGGAGGGGAAGGTGGCGGGAATGGGGGCGGAGACGGGGGAAGGAAAAAGGAGGAGCGGTGGCTAAAAAAACTCAAGAACTGATCGGGGGAGAAAAAGGATAAACCAAAAAGAGCGAATGAAGAGAGGAAACGAAATCTACACGAGGCGGATAGCACAGCGAACGCGAGAAGCATCGGAGGCGCGCAAAAAAAAAATCGGATGCCCGTGAAGAAGATGCGCGCGAGATCCGACGGGGCCAAAAAAAGGGAGACGTGGCCGCCCTCTCCTCGCATCAAAACTGTGCCCATTTATCCTTTAGGATAAGATAACCGCACCGTCTTCAGGACGCCAAAGATTCCCATCGAGTAATTCAGTTGCCTGTCCATATATACAAATTTGTAATCAAAATTAGAAAGTTAAAACTACAAATTTTCTAAATGTAAAACATTTATAATTTAGAATGAATTTTAAAACTAAAATTTTACTATCCAAAGTTATATAAGCTTCAAATTATATTTACAAAACGTATTGTTGAAACATGTAGCTCGTGCAGATGCATGGATTGATGACCAGTGAATATCAATTTTTGTAGGATGACCAATTGACCATATTCCTACTTGCTTAGGAAGGATGAGGTGGTGATGAACCAACTCATTTTATTCCACAAATCAAATAAATGAGTTAGGCTCGGAGTTGGGATTTAATAGTTCATTCACCGTCCGGTTTCTCAAACTAAACCTCCCTTATCTTATGCAGTCATTCTAAACATTTGACCATCCGTACGCTCTAGCTATTGCATTTAAAAAAATGAGATTAATTACATCCAATTTTGTTAAAGATATCTACGCTACACATTTGTCTAGGTGCGCTGACCCATAATTACTCACACATTCTGCAACTCATACAAGAAGAAGGGAAAGTGAAAACCATCTGTTGAGAAGGAAAAAAAAGAACAAAGAGGAATAAAAACACCACAAAAAAGGGAGAAAAAGATCCTTCTCTCCCAAGGAGTCCAACTCCGACTCCACGCTTCGCCCGCCGACCCCCCACCACCCGTAAGCGTCGCCGTCGCCGGCGAGCGCCATGCGGCCTTCCTCCCGCATACTCTCCGCGGGCCACCTCCTCCGCGGCTCCCGCTTCGACGGCTACCCGGCCGCCGCTGCCTCCGTATTCCGGCGGCTCGACGGAGCCAGTGGGCCTCCCTTGCCGAAGCCTGTCCCTAGTCCTCTCCTCGGAGGCTTCGGACCAAATTTTAGGGTTTTCCCCGGAAAAGCCGCCCCCTTTGGCCGCCTCAGTTGCTTCCTGCCGGACTGCACCTACTCGCCGCACGGCGCGCGGCCTCTTCGCGACGTGGTAACACGCTCTTACCGCATTTCTGTTGGTTTCGATTCGGGGATGCTTAGAGGCAGTAGTGGATGTTAGTGATTTGTTTTTTTACAATATATTGTTTTGGTGAAACAAGTGAGAATTTCCTAGTAAAACAGTCCGCAATAGTACAAGTGATCAGTTAATAGTTTTACTGATCAAAAACATGAAAAAGAAAACATAGGTGATGGCATTAGTGGGAGAGTGGGAGCGGTTGATTGGGCTTCAGTTTTGTTGTCTAATGGTTGCAAATAGGTAAATTTAGTAAAAACTTCAGCATATCCTTTATTTTAAAAAATATATATAAAGTTGTCATTATTGAGATGCTTGCGTTAAAATTGGCAACATGCTACCTTATGATAGTTCGTTTCTGGCTTAATCTATGAAAGCACAAAATGAACTACAAACGTGGTGCAGATGGTAGTATTGTCTATTTTTTCTTCTTATTCTGATTCTATGAAGTAAATGTTGTTGTATTTACACTGCACTTTTTAGTTCCATCTGAAAATATGGTTATTCAATTATGTCATTGTGGTTGGTTCATGATCTCAGTGATTAAAACAAAAACATAACTAAAAGTTTGCTGCTTTTGTTCTGTTATTTTTCTTAATAAAAGGAAGTATTTGTTTGTCAAATTCTGGCTTTGTGATTCTTGCTATGTTTGCAGAGAGGGCATGCATTCTCCACATCTGCGAGTGCTGTGGCAGTTGGGAAGTCGACTGATGACAAGGTGCAGAAAGATGTCCCGAAAAAGGACGTCGATGATCAGATAGCAGATACACAGATCCTTCGAAACCTTGGAAAGTACTTACTGTTGAACGATAGCCCGGATGTCCGCTTCAGGCTTGTGTTGTCGTTGGGCCTCTTAGTTGGCGCAAAGGTAAATGTTACTTGTTTGAAAATGCTAACCTATAAGAGTATCTCTGTCGCTAAGAAAGATCATACAGTCCACTTTTATTAGCCAAGCCTTTTGTTTTCTATTGTAGTCATTAATGAATACCGAACTACAACATCTTGGCAATCCTATTTGGGCTGCCACTTTTCTCATAAAAGCTACCTTTGACCATCACGCTGTAGGCTCAAGATCAACAGTCTCCTTCGCTTGGTTGGAATGCAGTGTATTTGCATTACACATACTGCAGTGACATTTCCCCCTTTTCTTTATAGAAAGGACCCTTTTGACCTATTCTGACGCAATGTGATAAAATTTAGGTGCAGCCTATTTGTTGGATGTGTATTTTCAAAATTAATTTGCCAATTTCTGTTTGTTTGATTGTTCTTCAACAAGGCCACAACTAGTCAACTATTATCATTGTAAAATTAAAGATATAAGACATGATGAACTTAAAAGATGAAAGTTACTACATAGTCTACATTTCAACTTTGTTACCTGACCTTTTTTTTTTAATGAACACCAGGTTATAAATGTTCAAGTGCCTTTCTTGTTTAAGCTTGCTGTCGATTGGCTTGCAGCCCTTGGCGGTGCTGAAGCCTCACTGGCATCATTCACAGATGCTAATGCCACCATGTTGGCTCTCTTTGCTAGCCCAGCAGCTGTCCTGATTGGATATGGTATTGCACGATCAGGTGTATCAGCCTGTACAGGTAAATACTATTTTGTTACAAAAAATTCTTATTGACATTTCTTTTTTGCCTGAAAATATGTTGAATGTTGAAACTCCTTTGGTGAGCATGGAAATATGCATTTTCTGCACCCCTGTTGAAATGTATACAACTATGATTTATTTATTATGGTAAATTCTCTGTTGCCAGAACTACGAAATGCTTTATTTTCTAAAGTGACCCTGAGAGCCATCCGTTCAGTCTCCAAAACGGTAAATGTTGAACTTTTTTCATTTCCATGTTAGCACTTTTTAGTGATGTTTTTCGATCATTTTCTATTATTTGAAACCATCCAGAAGTTCTAACACATTATGAATATTTGTTTGAATAAAGTATCTTATTTTCTTTCTAACACATCCAGAAGGCCTATGTAGAAGAAGATACTTGTTGCAAGTGCATACACAACTAGCCGGTGTAGCGTGCACTCGTGGGTGATCCTCTCGCGGTTCGTCCAGCGGTGTCCTTTATCCTTTTACAGTATCTCGAAGCGAAACTCCCTTATACCCATCTTGAATATCCGGTGCATCTCACCCATCTTTCTCTTCTCCTCCATATGCTTGGTGATCATGGCAGAGTACAATACTCTATCATTTGCCATGGCGAGCGACGTGTTGTTGCTTCTGTTAACAAAATAGTTTGTGGTACCGCGGAGAATTACCTTCATAATACCAACCAAAGGGAGGCACCTAGCGCCGCGTATGACTCAATTGTACACCTCGGCTAGATTGGTTGTCATGACATCATATCGAGCACCATTCCTGTCATGTAGTAGCGACTACTTCTCCTTATGCTCGTACTCAATTCAATCCGAGAAGCATTTCACCTGTGCCCCCATCTTCCTCGTCACACTAGGACCATCTGTGAATAGCTGTGGCAATGCTTTGGAGGATTGGTCAGCACTTGTAGTGGCCTTTTTCGCTACCTCCCTTCTATGCGTTTGGGTCTGCTCATTCAAAATCTTCCAGAGTGCGTCAAACTTTCGCTGCTGGTTATGATTGTAGAGCCGCTTGAATAGGTTCATAAAGTTTTTGTTGCGGAACTGCTTATAGAAGTTTGCACCCAAGTACCTCATGCACCACTTGTTCTGCAGATCCACCTATGGAAGTGGTTCATTTTCTCCTTTTTGTAGCTGAGTTATTGCACTCAGCAGACCCACATGCCGATCATGTATGACATATACGTTAGGACGACCCTTTACAACAAAAATCCTCAAATTCCTCAGGAACCACAACCAGTTGTTTGTGTTCTCACTTTCAACGAATGCGAATGTCACGGGAAGAACTTGATTGTTCCCGTCCGTCGCTATTGCAGTCAGTATCTGGCTTTTGCACTTTCCAGTCAGGAATGTGTCATCCACGTACAAGATTGGACAGCAGTGCCGAAATGCATTGATGCATGAACCAAAGGCAAAGAATGCTCACTTCAGTACCCGTTTATTGTCTCACTTCAGATGCGTGTAATCTTGAATGTCGACATGAGTACCAGGATTCCTGTCTTGTATGACTCGGAGTTGGCCGAGGAGGTTGTGGTATGAGTCCTCGAACGTACCGAACCTTGATTTCAATGCCTTCTGTTTTGCCCTCCACGCCTTAGCATAGCTGATTGTGTACTGGAATCTTGCCTCAATCGCCCGAATGATGGACCGTGGCTCAAAATCTAGATTATCCATGATCACATCGCACATGATGTTCGCGATGAAGCATGATGACAAGTTCTTGTGGAACTGCACTGACGTAGCCACAACACATGTGAGTGACCACTATAGAGCATTTCCAGTAGGTGTCTCATTTATGTTGAAATGTGTGCACTCGCTAAGGGTATCCTTCTATGTCGCACTTCACGTCGTAGTATCTTGGGTTAGACTTGACGACTGTGAATGTACATTGCATCGACAAGGCCCAGAATTTGACCACCTTTTGCACGGTCTCCTTGCATTTGTACATAGCTCCTTACCTGATCTCGCTTTGGTCGTACTCCCACGATACACGGTAGCATTCGTTAACGACGAGGTTGTCGAACTGGTATGTGTTCCACTTGAATGGAACCGCCTGCTGTTCCAGAGCATCCTCGTCGTCGGATTCTTCATCTTCTGACAATGCTATGTAGTCCTGATCTTCGATATCTATCCTTTGGACTAGGGCTTCCAGCTCCTCACCCTCGTCAGCAAGCCCACTAGCTTGCCTGACTAAAGGCGTTCCTTCCACAGAGTCTTTATCGACAACATCAGCAACTCCCGGACCTTCGGCCATTGTGTGCGTCGCGCTGTGGCTGGAGTCCCCAACTTTTTCTTCGGTATCACCACCCCCTTCTTGTTCAGCCACCGATGCAGGAGTGGGCTTGACATATGCCTGGGCCAGAAGGACCAAATCCCACCGTTCCTCCCTAGCCCTGCGTACATATGACTGCTATGACCTTATTCCCTTGAGCTGCACTAACTCCCAATATGTGTCCTATGGTGCTCGGTTGGCAAGGCAACTCAACCTCAGATCATACACAGCATGATCCAAATCGAATATGTGGAACAACCATCGCATCACAGCGCCCCATGTATGCTGCTCTGGTCTTCTTTGGGTCACGGTCGCCGATTGGAAATAACGAAAATCAATCCCCTCGAGACCCTCAAGAATAGTCCCCTGACCGTAGTAAATTTTGAAATTGGTGGCGTCCGACATATTTGCCATACTGCACCGTAAACAAGATTTCCACGATTAACTACATATCTAAAACTAAATTGCCCACTGAAAAGAATTATATACAACATACTACACTACGTAACCGTACATTTAAAACTATGTAATCCATTCGGTTAAAAAAAATTACCTGAAAGGTGGACGATCGGAT
This sequence comes from Phyllostachys edulis, assembly GCA_036346405.1. Lineage (NCBI taxonomy): Eukaryota > Viridiplantae > Streptophyta > Magnoliopsida > Poales > Poaceae > Phyllostachys > Phyllostachys edulis. The sequence continues at coordinate 76,983,618 of CM070550.1, read as the reverse complement.
GGGTAGCGCTTCGCTAGCTTCTCTCTGTTATGAATAGCGCTTGTATTTCCAGGGGGCCAAAGGGCCAGTATATATATACAAAGTACAGGAGGTGAATATGCAAATAATCCCTCATAATAATGGGGAATAACACACTATACATATATCTCTAACACCCCCTCAAACTCATGGTGGATCAACAACACTGAGTTTGGAGAAGTAGAAGCCGTGCTGTGCTCGAGTCTGGGCCTTTGTGAAGAAATCCGCTATCTGAAGCTCTGAAGGCACATACTGAAGTGCAATCACCTGATCATGCACACAAGACCTCATGAAGGAAGCATCAACACCAATATGCTTGGTGAGCTCATGCTTCATAGGGTCACGGCAATCTTGATAGCTTTGTCTTGTCGACAAGAGAGAGTCGGTGTAGTGACGAAACACAAAATCCTCAAGTAACCACCAGTAGCCAAGTAATCTCTGCATCAAGAGAGCCATAGCTCGCAACTCACCTCTGCGCTCGAGCGAGATCTTGCGATCTGTTTCTTAATCTTCCGTGCAATGAGAGAACCACCAAGAAAAACACGAGAAGCGAGATAGACCGGTGATCGGAGGGATCGCCGCCCAAGTAGCATCCGAATAAACTGAAGTCAGAACGAGTTGGAGCGTGGAAAGAAGAGACGGCGAGATAGTCCCACGAAGGTATCGCAGAACTTCGAAGAAGGTGGGTCAGAGTGAACTGAGTGGGAGCGAAACAATCGACTCGAATGTGAATCGGATAAGTGATATCCGGACGAGTAACAATGAGAAGGTAGACAAGACTCCCAACAAGATGACGATAGCGAGTCGGATCGTAAAGAGGCTCGCCATCGAGGGTCGGAGGTGAACATCGAGCTCCATGGGAGTCTCAACAATACGCTAATCAGCCGTGAGGCGCGATCAAGAAGATCTGAATATACTTCTCTTGAGACATAAAGAAACCATCCGAGTGGAAGTAACCTCAATCCCAAGGAAGTAACGAAGAGGACCAAGATCCGACATAAGGATCGCCACTAAGGCGAGCCTTGACAAAGGCAATGTACTCGAATCATCTTGGTAATGATCATATCATCAACATACGAAGAAGAAGAGTCCCACCACGAGGACGAAGTGTGGACAAAGAGCGCATGATCATAATCACTTCTTTGAAAAGGCAAAGCAGAAGTGACCACAGAGGAGAAGCGCTCAAACCAAGCATGAGGGCTTGCTTAAGGCCATAGAGAAGCGGCGAAGGTGATGCACCATGCCCTCAGGAACAAAATACCCAGGTGGCGGATGCATGTAGACCTTCTCACGCAACTCGCCATTAAGAAAGGCATTCTTGACATCAAGCTGAGAAACAGACTAGTGACGAACAGACGCCACCGAAAGAAGAGTGCGGACAGTGGTCACGTGGGCCACAGAAGCAAGAGTCTCGTCATAGTCACGACCATGCTCCTGCTGGAAGCCACGAGCAACAAGACGCGCTATATAGCGCCAAGAGAGCCATCGAGTGAGTCTTAATCTTATAGACCCACTTACACGTGATAGGGCGAGAGTGAGATGGAAAAGGAACAAGATCCCAAGTACTAATGCGCTCGAGGCGATAATCTTTCGCCATGGCATCTTTGCCACTCGGGGTGAGTAACAACATCTCGGTAGGAGAGCAGGCTCACAGTAAGCTGCGCCAAACAAAGGCAAAAGCAGGGGTGAATCGATGGCGATCGTGGAGAGCGTGGCGAGGAGAAGATGACCCATCGGAAGATGGAGCATCGAGGAAGATGGAGCATCGGGGAAGATGGAGCATCGAGGAGAAGATGGCTTTGAGGGGAGGAGCCGCAGGAGAGGCAAGCGGCGGCATTTACAACGGCGGAGAGGCCCTGCAGAGGAATATGTGGAGACTCGGTGGGACGGATGGGCGAGGGCAAGACAGTATAGGTGTATCTGGAAAGGTAAAAAACAGAGACTCCACAGAGGAAGCGAAGAAGAGACGGGGCGTGGGTAGAAGGGACGAGACTCGTCGAAAGTCACATCCCGAGAAATCCGCGATCCGTCGATTGTCAGGATCCCAAAGACCGATAGCCATTGTGCTCGCATTGTATCCCGTAAAGACACTCAATAGATCGAAGCGGTCGGTTTAGTGCGTTCTCGGCGCGAGAACGTAGCAAACGCAACCAAACGAGCGAAGGCGGAGTAGTCGAAGAAGACCACGAGACGCTCAGCAGGATCGCACCTCAAGAAGCGTAAGAGGTTGGATGTTGACGAGATAGGTGGCAGTGGAAACAGCCTCAGCCCAAAAGTGAGGTGGAATAGAGGCGGCAATCATTAGTGCACGAGCCGTCTCAAGGAGGTGATGATGCTTACGCTCAGCGACACCATTCTTAGCATGAGCATCAGGACGAGAACTGAGCGAGAGTGCCCTGCTCAGCAAGGAAGCTGCGCAGGTAACTAGAGAGATACTTGCCAGCAGAGTCAGCACGAATGACACGAATAGGAGTGGAGAACTGTGTGCGAACCATAGTGGCAAATTGTTTATAGATAGACAAGGCCTCTTTATGAGAAGACATGAAATATATCTAAGTGTGGCGAGGGAAATCATCTATAAATATGATATAATATCGATGACCCCCTTTCGAAACGAAGGGAGCCGGACCCTAAACATCTGAATGAACAAGATCAAATGGACACTGAGACACCGACTCACTATGAGGATAAGGAAGCTTAATCATTTACCTAACTTACGTATACGACAATCTAAAGACACGTCTCTGAGACAGACCCCGAAGGCCACGATTTAACTAAAGACGACAGATTTAAATCCACACAGATGACCAAGACGGTGATGTCACCGCTTTGGAAAGAAAGTGGTAGACGAAGCGGCGAAGCGGAGAGATGGCGGCAGCGGTGGCGGTGGAAGGAAGGTGAAGCTAGTCAAGCTCCTAGAGACGCTGTGAGTCAAGGCGTCGAGGGCCAAAACCAACCAGAGCTCCCATGTGGCGGTTTTGAACACAACAAGTCAAAGTCGAGAATGACCCGACAACCAAGGTTAGTAATCTGCCCAGCAGAAAGAAGCTGCATGGTAAGGCGAGGAACATAAGCAATGAAGGAACATGAAAAGATGAGTTGCTAAGAGGTCCTCGACGAGAGACGAAAGAGAGGTACCATCGCAGAAGAACACTAAGGAGAATCAAGAGGTGTAATGAAAGATGAGTGGAAGAATCAAGTCATTTGAAAAGATGCGCTCGTAATCAAGAATCCACGGGAGGTACCGTTGTGTAGGGGTGGTTTTGCGGTGCAAGAGTCGATGAGAGAGCTCGCAGAACTTGTCGAGGAGAACACAGGCGGCAAGCAAGCGTCGAACTCGCTATCTTCTTTCGATGAGAGCTCGCTGAAGACGTCGATGCAGACGTCGATGTAGAAGCATCAGTGCCAGTGCTAGTAGAAGAACGGCGTGAAAGATGCCGCTGCTTCTTATGGCATTGGGACTCAATGTGGCTGACCTTGTTGTAGTAGGAGCAGTGAGGACGGCCACCGTCAGATGGAGGGCGGTCACCACTACCTGTGGCAGCCGCTGGAGGAGGCAGTGTGTTGAAGCGTGGAGTAGTCGGTGTAGCAGGTGGACAAGCGGCGAAAGCACGGAGGAGTGGCATCGCATCAAAGACCGCTCGGCGTAGTCTCCTCTGCGCGTATCTCGGTAAGAGCCTCTAGGAGAGTGACACGAGGGTGGCGTGTAAGGAGCTGGGCACGCCTTTGCTCGAACTCAGGAGAAGGCGAGTAAGGAAATCGTGACACTGCTGAAACTCGTGTCAAGACGTCTGACCAGCAAAGACGGACGGAGCGGCGACGGCAAGAAGGCGGAGAAAGTCCAGATGACGCCAGACAGCAGAGCTCTGAGCGTAAAAAGCGTCAACAGTAGCATCACCCTGCTGAAGAGAGTGCTCCTGGCGGACCACGGACAGGTAGAGGGCATCACCAGAGGGCTCGTAGTGTGACGAAGGTGAGTCAACATCCGAAAGCCGAAGAGTCCCACAACCTCGAAGAGAAGGCGAGGCCGACATCGGCGATGAAGACAAGAAGCCGAAGCGTCGTCGTCGTACCAGCGAGTGTGGCGGTCGGTCGATCCTTGCAGAATCGAGCCTCTTGGTAGGCGAGGCGGCCTCATCATCGGCAAAGGCGGCGGCCTCAAGAAGAATAGCCTTTGTTTACCGTGTCGGGCAAAGACGACAGCAGTGTAAACTCCGTCGGAGGAGTAGGGCAAAGCGGGCGGTGACATCGCGCAGAGGACTCAGAGACGAAGACCACGCATGTGGATATCCATGTGAGACACGAAGTCGGTGTAATTAACACCATTGAAGATCACCGGGCAACGAGGGAGGGAAACGGTGCCCGACGACATTGTACTCTTTTTTTTTACTACTCGGCCGGCTGGGTTAAAACTCGGCCCACACGAGCCGAAGGCTCTCACGAAGAGCATGGGGGGAACTAGGGTTCCCCCCTAGTGGTGGCGGCGGCCCCGGCGGCGGTTGCTCGGCATAGCGAATGGCGTCTGGAGGACCCGGTGGCGTGGTGATCGATCGGCAATGGCGTCGGCGGAGGACCCGCAGTATGGCGTCTCGAGTGGCGCGCGGCGTCCCAAAGAACAAGATACATCCGGCGGCGCGTCAAGGGCTTCCCGAAAGCGGCAGCAGCGGCGACGGCGGCGGAAGAGGCACAACCGAGCTCAGGCGACAGAAAATGCGCTCGATGAAGAACCGCAGAACCGCAGTGATGGCGGCGATGAAGACGTCGTCGGCTCCAGAGCAAGACCAGGCGTCGACAGGAAACAAGCGAAGTGACGGGCAATTTCTTGTAAACATGGCAACAGTAGCCTAGTTTTGTAAAAAAAAAATCAACTATTTATTTTTGTAAATTTCTTTTAAAATAATATTATTTTAAAAAAAAATCGCTTTAGTTCTCCTATATATCTTTATATTCATGAAAAAAAGAACAGTTACTATAAGTGGCATCTTGACATTTGCCTCCACTTCCAGTTGTTGGTTGACTGGTGCTGTGCTACTGTTTTGATGTTGATCTGCAGACACTTCAAATATTCTGTTCAATGAAGATGTTTTTGAAGATTATACATATGACTATACGAGTTCTTCCATCTGTAAAGATCTGGATGGAGTCATCATTTTTTTATATATCTTGCACCATTAGATAATTCTGATTGTATGGTATTATTGATGCTGCGGATTTTACTTAAATGATTAAATTTGTGGATTACCTTAATTTGTGAACTTTTGATATTGCAGGTATTTTCTCACTTGCATGAGCTTGATCTTCGTTATCATCTAAGGTACTTCTAGAAAATGTTCAAATTCATGCCATCATGCTTGTTTTCTCAGTTTAATTGAATGATTACATTATTCATTGTGCTGATGTACAATACATTATGCGGCAAAAACATCACAAATAATGTAGATGGTTAAACAAATAACTGAATGAATTAGATAACTTGACTGCTTTGACTACTGGTATATAATTGACACAATGTACGGGTAAATGCTGAGAACTCTAGTCTAGGACTGCACCATTTTGAGAATTATCGGCTCACTGTGCTACTGGTGAGTGAGGGAGTAGTTTTCATTCTATAAATCAATGTGATAATAAGTTATAAGAATTCAATAATAATTGTTATTATATGCATGGTGAGTTTTGGTACTTATGAGATGTTAATTATTTGAATCTTATGTTTCCTTACCTGTTTCTGTGTTTCCAGCCGGCAAACTGGTGCTCTAAATCGCATAATTGATCGAGGCAGCCGCGCAATAAATTACATTCTTACAGTGATGGTGTTCAATGTTGTTCCCACGATATTAGAGGTACTCACAAATTACCTGTTACAGTTCATCAGTCGTGCATATTACCTGTGATGGCTTGCTTTTGGTAGTTTATGTCTCTTATTCTTTGGGCTTTTGTGTCAGCTCACATCTGCCTTCTGTTTTTGCTTCTCATTTACAGATTGGTATGGTGTCAAGTATACTTGCTTACAAGTTTGGTTCCACTTTTGCTTGGATTACTTCAGTTTCAGTTGCTACTTATATTGCTTTCACTTTGGCTATCACACAGGTGCAAACACTGTGCTCTGTCATCATACCTATAGTATCTTAGGATCTTCTATCACAAATGTTCAGTTTATCTTTTGAATGATGTCTATCCGATCATGTATCACTATTATTCATCATCGCTGTCTGTTTTTATAACTATTATTATGACAGTGGCGGACTAAGTTCAGGACATCCATGAATAAAGCTGATAATGCTTCTAGTACAGTGGCAGTTGACTCCCTTCTGAATTATGAGGTCATCCCATGGTTGTCAATTGCTCCGGTGTCTGGTCCATTTTCTTACCCTTATTGTAATCATTGCAACTTCTAACCAATCTTCCTTTGATTGTGTACAGACTGTCAAGTACTTCACCAATGAAAATTTTGAAGTTGAGAAGTATGACAAATATTTAAAGAGTGAGTACATATATGGGTGAAATTTCATCGTAGAGTAGAAATGCACATCTATATGTTCATTTGTTCACCTATTTGACCCACGGGTGTTAAATTTATGTTCATCTTTCTAAAAAAACTACAAACCCTTCAAATTAGGGTCTAATACTGATGGGAAAATTGTGATGCCTATCTTTTTCATCTGGATATGTTGAAATCTGTTCTCCAAAAGAAAAAAAAAGGATTAATACTGCATTCGGGAAATAATCTTTTCAATCTCAAGAAAAGTTTGGGAATTGTACAGGTTGTTTAGAACGTGCTTAAGCAGGACATCAAGTTATGCTTCATAGATTTGATGAATCCCAACTGACAAGTAACATTGGCATACATCATAAGTTGATTTTGTTAGATAAATGATAAATCTGATCTATTAACTACTTTTTTTTACAATGTGCTCAGAATATGAGGATGCTGCACTGAAAACTCAAAGTAGCCTTGCCTACCTGAATTTTGGTCAAAATATTATATTTAGCTCGGCTTTATCCACAGCAATGGTTTTGAGCTCATATGGTGTAATGAGTGGTGCTCTGACTGTCGGTGATTTGGTAATTCTTTATGTTATCCATTTGTGTCTTATATCGTGTGTTGTTTCATTTCTTTACCCACTTTGACATATTTGGCTAGTAACACATTCATGTCAACAACTCAAAATAGGAAGATATGAACGGTGGTAAAGTCATGTTTGTGCAATATTACCTTAAACTACTGGCAGGGAAAATGTTGAATTAAAAAGGGGTAACTGTAAAATAAAAATTATTGTTTGTATTTTAACCATGATTTAGTACGAAGCTTCATTTCTCACCCATTTTATGTTTTTCTTAGTCATTTGCAATTGCCTTTGATTAATTTGATGAAATCTTGGCATACAGGTCATGGTTAATGGTCTTCTATTCCAGCTCTCATTGCCTCTGAACTTCCTTGGGAGTGTCTATCGAGAATCTAGACAAAGCCTTATTGACATGAAGTCTATGTTTCAATTGCTTGAGGTAAAATCTTTGTAGTCATATTGTTTTCTGCCTAATGACTTGCAGTTTTAATTTCATCCTTAAATCATGGTCTCAGAAAACTATTATTTTGCATTTTTAGGAAAAACCTGGAATAAAGGATGAGTCTCATGCACGACCTTTGCAGTTCAAGGGAGGATGTATTGAATATGAGAACGTCCATTTTGGGTAAATTTGTGTTCTCTGCTAGCTTGTTAAGTGCTGCACAGTCCTGATATTCTTTCCTATAAGAAAACCACACAGGTCAAAGCAACTGAGCACCAAGTATCTTATTTTCTTTTAACCATTAATAGCCAATTAGCCACTGTTAGATTTTGGAGAGAGTGATTTGCTATTCACAACTATGCATCTTATTCATTGATTTATAGAGTATATATAGACAATGTTACATAGGCTACATGGGCCAGAAAGAGAGAGAGAAAGAGCGTATGTACAACACTTTCACACCCCCTTTCAAACTCAAGGTGGATTAGGAGGATCTGATGCACTGAGTTTGAGTAGATGAAGCCGATGCTGTTATCGAGTTTGAGCTTTAGTGAAAAAAAATCTGTAACTCGAAGTTCTGAGGGAACATACTTGAGGGCGATGGTCGACTACTGACAATGAGATCGCGTGAAGGATGCATCAACACCAATGTGTTTTATCAGCTCATGCTTGACTGGATCACTAGCGATCTGAATGGCACTTGTATTGTCACAAAAGAGAGGTGTAGGACTACCACAATGGACACTGAAATCAGTCAAGAGCCATCGAAGCTAAATGATCTCTGAGATGGTAGCGGCAAGAGCTCGAAGCTCAGCCTTTGCACTAGAGCGTTACACCACAGTTTGCTTCTTGGACTTCTAGAAAATGAGCGAAGTACCAAGAGAGATACAGTAGCCAGTGATAGATCGGCTATCAGCAGGATCACTCACCCAAGTGAAGTCAGAGTATGCGTGGAGTTGGAGCAGACTTGAGCTGGCATAGAACAGACGTCTGGACGCAATCCCCCTCAAGTATCTCAGCACACAAAGAACATTACCATAGTGGACTGATGTGGGAGCACTAACAAACTGGCTGAGCACATGAACATCATGAGCAATGTTTGGCCTGGTGACAGTGAGATAGACAAGGCTCTCAACGAGTATTAGTCAGCCCAGAGCGAACAAGCAGATCCTGAACGTAGCGATGCTGTAGGTCAAAGCTGCAAGTGAAGCTCCATGTCAGGGGTACACCGTCTGTAGATCAAAGCTGCAAGTGAAGCTCCATGGGTGTGGCAGCAGTACGAGTATTAGTCAGCCCAGAGCGAACAAGCAGATCCTGAACGTAGCGATGCTGAGAGAAGTAGTAGCCATCATCATTAGAATGAACCTCAATCCCTAGAAAATTGCTCAATGTCCCAAATCGGACATCATAAATTGTTCACTCAATTTCTTCTTGACAAAAGTCACGTAGTCTATGTCATCTCTTGTGATCAGTATATTATCTACATACAGCAGAAGCAAAGCACGACCCCGCTGAGAAGCGTGAATAAATAAGGCAGGATCATGCTCACTCGGAGTGAAACCAACAGCTCGAATAACAGAACTGAAACACTCGAACCAAGCACGAGGAACCTGCTTGAGACCAAATAGAGCACGCCTAAGACGACAAACATAGCCTGTAGGAGCCTCAACACCGGGAGGTGGCTGCATATAGACCCCCTCATGTAGATCACCATGAAGAAAAGCATTCTCGATATCCATTTGAGATATAGTCCATGTGCGTACCGTTGCAACTGCAATAAGAGTACGGACTGTGGTCATATGAGCAACTGGAGTAAAAGCCTCATCATAATCTCGACCATAAGCCTGCTGAAAACCTCTTGCAACAAGACGAGCCTTGTATCGCTATACTGATCTATTTGACTTGTTCTTTATTTTGTACACCCACTTGCAAGTGATAGGAACAGCTCTAGATGGCAGCGGAACAAGATCCCAAGTGCCTGTACACTCTAATGCTGTAAGCTCCTCTGTCATAGCCAACTGGCACTCAGATACATTGGCAGCCTCCTGATAGGTACTTGGCTCACTACTACACTTGCACGAGAAAACCCCCATCTCTCTGGTGCCTGAATAGAAGAACGATCACGTAGGGCATATCGTGATGTAGTAGAACGATCGTCAGAGTCGGTGGTACTGGCCGGGGGGTCAAGTGGAGGAGAGGAGAACTAAGAATCAGAAGAAACTCTTTATCAACGACTATAGTGAAAGGGAAAAGTGGAAGTGTCAGAAACTGGTGGAGCTGGTGGGGAAACTGGTGGAGGAGGCACTCTAGAAGGGGAAACTAGTGAAGAAGGTGTATCTGAAGAAGGCAAGTCTGGTGAAAGAATGGGAGGTAGACACAAAAAGGAAGTGGAATTTGTAGAAGAAGTGGGTTGTGTAGAAGGATGATAAAAGAAAGGTTGACCCTCATCAAAGGTCACATCATGAGAGATGCGAATACGACGTGCTGAGGGATCATAGCAACGATAGTCCTTATGCTCAGGACTATAACTCAGAAAAACACGCTCAACTGACTGAGAGCTCAGCTTTGTGCGCCCACGAGGTGCTAGAAGGACATAACAGACACAACCAAAAACACGAAGATGAGCATAGTGAGCAGGTGCTATGTACAGGACCTCACCAGGACACTTGCCCTGAAGCTTGGAAGAGGGCTGACGGTTGATAAGATAGACTGCCGTAGAAACTGTTCCCCCAAGAAGTGGGAGGGAACAAAGGAGGAAATGAGAAGAGTACGAGTAGTCTCAATGATGTGACGATGCTTGCGCTCAGTAACACCGTTCTGAGCATGAGCACTAGGACACGAGAGCTGAGGAAGAGTACCCTCAGAAGAAAGAAATTGACGAAAGGCTGATGAAAGATGCTCTCCCCTAGAGTCAGAACGAAAAACACGGATGGTAGAAGAGAATTGAGTATGAACCATCTGAGCAAAAGATTGATAGATAGAAATCAACTACGAACGTTGTTTCATGAAGTAGATCCAAGTGTATCGAGTATGATCATCAATGAAGATGACATAGTAACTGTGACCACCCTTCGAAGCGAAAGGAGAGGGACAGGAGAGGGACCCCAAACATCCGAATGGACCAAATCAAAGGGATAATCAGAGCGAGAAATGCTGGAAGGATATGAGAGTTGTACTTGTTTGCCAAGTCTACAACCCTTGCATTGAAAACTTGTGTCAACAGAAACAGGACCAAGAACACCTTCATGAATCAAGATAGAGATGCGTGAGCCACACAAGTGCCCCAAGTAATGATGCCATTGAGGAAAAGATTGGCAAATAGAAGTACATGTAGAAGGACAAGGGGTAGATGAACCAACAACAGAGGGTGGAGGAATAGGGGCAGGAGCGGTACCAGAAATGGAGGACAAAGGAAGACTTAGACGATCAAGAACATATAACCCTACAGAACCTCTCTGACGATGACCTGTACTAATGACAACTCTTGTTCGACGATCTTGCACAAAGCAGGAGCTATCGTCGAACCCAACAAAGCAGTTCATATCTGTAAGCTGCCCGACAGAGATGAGATTCATGGAGAGCGTGAGGACAAGTGAGACATCTGAAACTATGAAGTGAGAGGTGGAAAGAGTCCCCTGATGAGTGACCATGTATGGCGTTCCATCAGTTGTCTGAATCTTGATACCTTGTGCAGTAGGACTACATGATATGAGCTGAGTTGCATCAGACGTCACATGGAAAGAAGCCATTGAATCCAATATCCATGGGAGTGAAGCACCCGACACAGGATATGATGGTGTAGTCAAGCCAGTGGATGCACCGGAAGATGCTTGCAATCAATATAACTAGGCCTGAAGATTTCTCATCTGAGTCTGAATCTGACCAAACTGAGTTGCATAGGACTCCACAGCACTAGCAAGAACAGAACAAGCAATAGCAGTATCACCTTGAATAGGTCCAGGACCAAGAATGCCATCAAGAGCCATTATATGATCAAGTACACTAACACGAAGCAACAACCTCAGTAGTACTAACACCACAGGCAACAACAGGAGATCATGATCCACATCACACGCTAACAGTAGCAGGCCAACAACAATAGTACCGAGTAGTAGAACACTAGCATCAATAGTAGCAGTAGCAGTAGAGAACAGAGCAGGACAGTAGTAGTAGCATCAACAGTACCAATGGCAGTAGTAGGCACCAACGAAGTAGTAGCAGCAGCGAAGTGTTCTGCTACTCGGCCAGTAGTAGCAGCGAAGTAGTAGTAATAGCAAACACCAGCGAGTGAAGTAGCAGTAACCTGGCAATATATCTCCAAGGAACAAGGCACCAGTGGGCGAAGTGGCTCCTGGCGGCGACGTCGGCGGAGGGACTTCGAGTGGAGGCACCGGCTGAAGCGAAGTGTCTCTGGCAGAGACACGGATGGAAGCGCAACAACCCGGCGCAACAACGTCGGGCGAAGGGGACGCCCGAGCGGAGGCAAGGACGCCTGGATCTGGCCAGAAGGAGCTCGCTACTCGCGCGGAGCTGCTGGTGAGGAAGAGATCCGGGCAGAGGCAAGGGCCCCCGGATCTGCTCGGAAGGAGCTCGGTGCGGCGAAGGCTCTACTCGCTCGACTCCGGCGTCATCATCCACTTGCTTTGCTTCTTGCCCAACCGCTACTGGCTTGCACAAGCTTGAGCGGGAGTGCGGATGGCAGGAACGCCCGGATCTGGTCGGAATGGCCAGATCTGAAGCAGAGGACCCGAGCTATGAAGAAGTAGGGGCGATGCCAGGCGATGGGCGGAGACAGCAGCGACTTCGGATCCAGACAAACCACGGGTGAGGGAGAGAAGGTAGTACGCCGGTGATGGCCCGCCGGAGTCTCGCCGGTGACAGCGAGGATGGCGGCGGCTGGACCAAGTCTAGCCTCTAACCCTAACCCTAGGCTCTGATACCATGTTAGAATTTGGAGAGAGTGATTTGTTATTCACAACAATGCATCTTATTCATTGATTTAGAGTGTATATATAGACAATGTTACATGAGCCTTATGGGCTACATGGGCCACAGAGAGAGAGAGAGAGAGAATATACAAGTATACAACACTTTAACAGCCACTATTGTTTTTTTTTTTTACTTTTCAGTATATTTGGGTTTCCTTTGGAGAAATGTAGAAGTACTCTTAAATATAACCATGTAAGAGAGTGAATTTTGCCTTCCTGAAACTTCTTTCAGCAGTGAATTTATAGCAATCAGATGATTCTTTGGTCAGCTAAATTTAGTGATCTCCTTTGTTTATGATCCCCCCATAATATTTGAATTTCATCTGATCCTCTCAAGCGTCATCTCCAACGATCTCAAACAGGTGAAATGTTACCAGCTTGGATCATCTATCAAATTTCTCTTGCCTCGTGTCATCTGAGTAAACATCACTGTATCAGATTCTGGTGCATTAGGGATTTACGAATGACAGCCAAGACTTGAACTAATAAATTCTGGGAATACAATTATTATGCATATTGGGATGTACCATAACTAACAAGAATTAATTCAAGATATATTATTAGAAATACATCAAGGTGTTTAAGTAAAGCTGATCCACTATGTAGTATGGGGTGTAAACTAGAATAATTTGATTTAGTGTCATATTTTTTAATGAGTAGCTGAAAGATTTGATTTCTTCCAGGTATGTACCAGAAAGGACGATTCTTGATGGCGTCTCTTTCACTGTACCTGCAGGAAAAAGTGTGGCGATTGTTGGAACTAGTGGCAGCGGTAAAACTAATCTTTTTATTTATTAAGTATTGTTAATGCTTTTGGAACCAGACTTAAAAATTAAAGGTTTCTATCAGCTTTTCTCATGTTCAGATTGCCAAAAATATAATTTTAGAAGGTCATGGGTTTTGTGGTGTTCAATTGGAGTTATTGGCATCTCTTTTTTTGGTAGACCTGTAGCCCTTTTGCATCGAACATCATGATATTTTAAGTCACTTTTGAACAATAGAGATCAGTACAGGAGTGTAAGGAATTCGTCTTTGGAATTAGAAACTCCTCTTGAAGTTCCCTTATGTACCTCTACGAGGCTCTACATAATTATACAAGAGCTGAAATCTGATACCCCGTTGTTAGTTAGTTGTTACTATTGTACAGAATTCCTGTCTCGAGTCGATTGGATTGTCCGTCTGAGTGCTTCTCTAAGGCATGCAATGTCATGATGTCTCAGCTGGGATTTGTAAGAGCATTTAGTGATTTTGAACTTCGAAACGCACTATGACAAATTGTATTTCATAGTAGGGAACATCACCAATATGGCAATATCTGTTCAATATTTTGGCTCTTGGGGGAAGATATCCAGTATAAGGTCTTTATGTAATATTATCAGTAATCAAAGAGCAGATATTAGCCAATAGCCCAATACTTGATTCTTTTTCCATATCGTGTGCTCATGGCAAAGAGGGAAAAGGTGGTTAATGAAGGCTAACAAGTTTTCGAGCAATGGATGCACAAATGTTTCTTGGAGCCTGCTTGGTCTATCTTATGCCTAGGTTTACTGCCAAAATATGCCATAAAAGAGCTGTTACTAAGTTTTTCTTTCAGTATCAGCACCACTCAAGCTTCTGTGGGTAAGTGAGCCATTCATTAACTGGGCCTTTCTTCTGCAGGAAAGTCAACCATACTTAGACTTCTCTTCAGATTTTTTGACTCGACTTCAGGATCTGTAAGAATCAATCTCCCTTTTGATTTCCTGCTGATGAAATTGATGTCCATGCTATGGCTTCTCGACTTTCAGATGTACATCAAAATTTCCATTCTTGTGATGCCTTTGTTCTATCTTCGTGGCAGATACGAATAGATGGGCAAGACATCCGGGGGGTTACGCTAGAGAGTCTTCGGAAGTGTCTTGGTGTTGTACCGCAGGATACGGTTAACCCTCTGATATTTGCATTTTCTTAAGTTCTCTTTTATAAAGCTGGCTTTCCATGTAAACTTAGAACTGCTTGCTATTATGGTTGAAGTATTATTACATGTGGGATGAAGAATTTATTTAACACAAGAAAATTCGAGAAGATAATGGAAAAATTATGGTGCCCCCTTATGCAAACTTTCTAGTAAAATCATTGAGTAGATTGAAGTTGTTCTGTCAATACATCTTTTAGGGAATCAGGTCAATACATTATTAACATATATGACTTGGCATTGTTCCATACCCAGCCAAGCTCACACATTAATAATTTAATATCATTGCAGGTACTTTTTAATGATACAATTAAGCATAATATACAGTATGGACGGTTGTCAGCAAAAGATGAGGAGGTACAGTGTTCTTCCAATACATTCTGAAGTTATAGCATGGCCATATGATTGTTGTGGAATGCTGAAGTTTATTTCCATACAGGTTTATGATGCTGCCCGACGTGCTGCTATCCATGATACAATTATGAACTTTCCAGACAAGTATGACACAGTTGTGGGAGAGCGAGGATTGAAGGTGAGACAATGTCTTGTAACATGCAAGCTCTGGAAATGTTGTAACCTGTTGTTCGTATAGCCAGAAGCTCAGCATATCTAAAAAAAAAGTGGTTTGGCCTTTTTACAGTTAAGTGGTGGTGAGAAACAACGAGTGTCAATTGCTCGTGTATTCTTGAAGGAGCCTTCCATTCTGTGAGTGCTCCTTTGTTTTTCTTTTGTTTTTTTTTTTTTTTTTTTTGCATTTGGATCTCAGTTTCACCTGAGAACAGTTTCTTACTGGGTTTATATAGATTCTATTTGTGTGCTTCTATGAAAGCTAACATGACATATCAAAGTTGGGCCTGCTAAATGGATTTGAACTAATTTCAAATGCTCTTGTCAAACATGCTTTTGCAAATAATGGGCTAATCCAATTCCCCTTCTGACTTAAGTTTCTTGTGATCTTATTTATACCAGATTATGTGATGAAGCTACAAGCGCTCTTGATAGCACTACTGAAGCATCAATTTTGAATTCTCTGAAGACTTTATCTGTCGATCGTACCTCAATTTTTATCGCTCATCGACTGACAACTGCGATGCAATGCGATGAGGTATGCCTATTCGTGCACATACATGAACAGTACAAAACAAAACACCTTCAATTTATGAAAATAACATGACTTGTTGCTAAATTGACAATGGAGATCAGAATAACAAGCCAGTTTGGCAGCAAGAGGTTGCTCTTGCAACTGCTCAAGAAATTGATTTACTTACCATCATGGGCTAAACCTCAGTATGCTTTGAATTCATCTATCGAACAACAAATATTTCCAGTGTATTCCAGAGTGATGAATGCTTGTTGGGTCCGTCTCTCCTGTGATTCTTAAATACGTCCTATCTCAAAATGATTTTCAGATCATTGTCTTGGAGAATGGAAAGGTAGTGGAGCAAGGACCACATGATTTTCTTCTGTCAAAGGGTGGGCGATATGCAGAACTGTGGTCACAGCAGAACAACAGTGATGCCGTTGATGCTTCTGCTGTTAGCTTAGAAGTTTGATATACCAAATACGTTTTCCCCTTGCAAGGGAAAATACAGCCATATTTGAATGAAAGCAGGTTTCTCCTTATCTGCCTTGTAAATGGAGTGCTTATGATTTTAGATACGGGGAACAGAAATTTACAGTTTAGGAGAAATTCTCCATTTCAAAGAGAGGCGAGAAGCAACATTTTCCTTCGGTAAATATTTAACAATTCTGGCATATTTCCATGTTAATGAAACACTTTTAGTACATGGAACAACCTTAGTAAATATTTAATTGTTTCCACTGAAATCTTTCATGACTCTGGCAAGCAGCGATGTAGCAACGTTCACATGTTTAGTTACTTTCATTACGGATCACCCAACTGTAAATCTTGCGTATACCGGTGTTGTTCATGAGTGAAGTTTGTAATCATCCCGGTCCCCTGATCCGTGAAATGGAGTTTGTGATATGCCATCTCAGATCCGTCAGGCATGAATTGTAGTTGAACTTGCGTAATATTTTCTCCTGTTAGTCTACCTTTTGGTATCAAATGTTAGTGAAAGCTCTTCCTTTATTGTTCTTGCTGCAACTACATACCATCAAAATATATGTTCATGTTGATGATTTGCGTGCCACCTGTTAAGAAGGTAAGGAGACATCGCTACAGCTTGTCACCAGAGGTAAAAGCGGTAGCATTTGCTAGGAACTAAAGTGGGAATTTGTAAATATGCAAACTAATGCTTTCTCTCAATGGAATTACAATTTTTTTTTTTTTGGGGGGGGGATTATATGTATGCCACCGGAGTTTGTGATATATTGGATCTAACATCCAGGTTTGCATGTTGTTGTATTTGCCACCGGCAAGACATGTCACTAGACAGTAGTGCTCTCTGCCACTTTTAACCATCAATAATGGGGGGAAAATGCCCTTTCTTACGGTGAATGGGGACTCGATGGCGACGGTGGCTAGAGGCGGAGATGGTGAACTGTTGTTCCATGGTCAGCACTGGATCGAAGCGGCCGTAGGTAAAGGTGGCAACAGCGACCGTTGCACCTCCCCCTCCTGTAAATTAAACAACAAAACTTGGCTGCTTAAACGATGAAGCTTCCTTCCAAAAAATAAAAATAAAAATAAGCAAGTTTCAAAGAGAGGACAGAGCACACTCTCCTGTAAATTCAAACGGTCAAAGCCTAATCTATGAACATATGGACAAACTCAATCCTCACTATCCGAAACGAAATCTGTGGTCAAGAATTTGAGATGGAAGCGGGCACACCCACCTTCCCAGTTACGCAACTTTCCGTTTTACCCCCGCACACTGGACCAAAATTTTGCGAAAATCCTCATGCAGTTGTCCTCCTTCCAAACCCATCGCTCCCCATTCAATTCCCATTCCCAAATCGAGCGAGGGTTAGCTGCGCTCACCACCGCTCTACCACCCTTGCCGGCCGCGCTCTGACGACGCTCCGTCGATCCGTTGACAACGCTCTGCCATTCGGGCATAGTCCACCATAGCCTCAATGCGCCTTGACTCGCTGCCTCCCCCTCCTCGGTGCTTCGCCTTCCCCCTGCACAATCCGCCTAGAGCACTGCTGCCCTTGCCTATCTTGCTGCTTCCCCCTTGTCAAGCTGCAACTCGGCTCACCAATCCGGCGAACCCGCTCGTCTGCGACTCGGCTCATCAAAGGTTTATTGTGTATTAATTGAGGTCATGCTGCCAAATTTATCTTCTTTTTGGTGGGAGTGAGCAGCAACCAGCACTAAGCTAGCTGAGCAGCAGCAGCAGTTAGCACCAAGTTGTTGCTTCTAAGACTGCTAGTTTTTGTTGTGTGCTGCCAATAGTCTCTTGTTAAAATTGTGTGATATTGATAAGGCATGGTGCCGAATTATGACTTCATTGCTGTAATTTTGGTTTCAAGAAATGTTGTGTAATACCTCTTGTGCACTACACAGGGTAAAACGTAGTGTTCTGTACTTTTGCTTGTATAAGTGCTCACAAATGAATTGTTGAATGTAAAATGGTTTCTTTAGCACAATCTGTTGTTGATGTATTGGTGTATTGTTGGTGCACTAGCATCAACACATGCGAGGCAGATAGTGAATAGTATTAGCATGTCACAAAATGGAAGCACTACTCACTACTTTCTGAAACTGAGCAAGTTTTTTGAATGGATGCCGTGATGCTTCCATTTTGCAAGCTAGGTGCTTGAGAGCTTGGCATTCACAAGTGGCAATTGGCCTTTCCTTGCAAGCAAGATGCATTGACGGTATCAGGTTGAAGATGCATCCACTTGATTCCTGAACAAAATGGCAACACATTCATCTCGAGTTTGCACTTGAACAAAATGACAGAAACAACCATTTGTTGGCCTGATACTTTTGCATCAATACAACACAAAACAAATTCACGTAATTTACTAGTGCTTCAATCCTTCTGAAACTAAAACGAAAGTAAAACTAATACAAATACAATAAAAATTTAGTTGCCAATCGTCCCAATGCACATTCCAAGCAGGAAAAAAAAAATCAAAAAGCAACAATTCACATCAATCCCTTTGGTGTTCTCCTTTTCCAGCAAGCACAGCCCATCCTCTTTTCCGCGATTCTTCACAGATTGGTGGCTATGGAGCACCCCGGCAACCTGGCTGGCGGGCTCGATGGGAGGACGGGTCTGTGGAGCTGCGGCCGTGGCAACCCCCTAACCCTTAGCTTGAGACGGGTTTGGGAGGATGTGAGGATAGAATCTGGCAAGATGGGTGCTCACGGGGGGTTTGGGAGACTATTTGGTGCTGGTGCGGGGGACAAAACGCATAAAATCATAAGTGAGAAGACGCGGGGGATCCTGGATGAGTTTGTTCATATGTTCACAAAATACCTTTTGTGCACCAGTCATGTTGGCCAAGTTACTAAGTTAGCATGCGTGTCCATTCTTGTTTGGTGTGGCTTCATTGCAGTTATGGTAGATGCCAAGCTAGATGGCATTACGGCTTCTAATGGAAAATTCATCAGACGCAGAGAGTATATGTTATGTATTTCAGTTGCCATCAATTGAATAGTAGCTTATGTATGTCATGTGCTACAGTTGTGGATGAGTATACACACTCCTATTTTAGACACGCGAGTAAATGTGAGTAAAACGAGGCCATAGCTTTCCCTGATACTCCGGTGCACATTTGCTGCAGCCAGCTATTTTCCGAATTGGAAGGCTACTCGTTGTAGTATACTACCAAATTCTTTACGTGCTATATAATAAGACAAAATTCCCTACATACTACTGAAATTTATCCCGATCCTTTCCATGCCGTTGAAAAAAGTTTGATTCCTTATATGCTACCAATTTCTCCTTTGTTCCTTTTCATGCCATTGATGTCACCTTCTCTGTCAACCGCAAAAACACTCTTTTGCCCCTTTTCTAGTCTTCTTCCTCCCCTTCCTCCTTCCATTATCTCCCTCTTCTTTTTTTTTTGCTGCTGGAACCGATGGGCAACATCATATAAACGAAATCAGAAAAAAACAACAAAGAAACACACAACAAGATTCAAAAACCACATGCTCGAATCCTGACGTGGGTGGTGACTAAGTGTTGGTTGTTGACTAGTAGCTCATGGACGTCGCAATCATGTGCAGCGAGGTGGTCCTCGGGGGTCGTGACGGCGGGGTGGGGTGCGAGCGCCCCGTCCGTGTTGATATTTGGATCCGTATGTGATCTAAATTTCTAATATGGAAGTATTTGGAATATGCCATATTAGCGGATTAGTTTCCTACTTGGACTCTAAGTCCTTTTACCCCTTTATATACCTCTTGTAAGCCGTACGGGGAGAGTGACGCCTCATTGTAATCCCTTGTGTTTTGTAATCGCTCCTCATATAATGATCATTGCCGGTTGGCGCTTGTAGTTTTTTCCCGCAAGGGTTTTTCACGTAAAAAATTCGTGTCTCCTTTGTCTCTATTTTTCTAACAAGTGGTATCAGAGCACATGAGATTTTAGGGTTTGAAGAGATACAAAAGAAAAAAAAAGATCTATTCTGCTGTCGCGTCGCCGCATAGTAGCGCATCTTCGTCGAGCGTTATATCGTCGCTTCGCTTCGCGAGGATCTGTTGTCGCCTCGGTCAGGTGCATCAAGCGGCACCGGCGTCGCCGTCACATCTCGGAAGCCAGCGGCGGCGTCTGGCGTGTCGTTCTCGCCAATGCCCCTTCGGTCCTTGCGTCGCCAAAGACAAAGTCCTGCAGCACAGGTTAACTGGCATTTTACTAAGTCCATTCAAGAAGCCTACCAGGAGGTTTGAAGTCTTTGATTTGTGTACACAGAAGGTGTACCAAAGAGGTCGTGATTTTTGCTAGGTTTACACAGATCAGTACTAGCAATTTTCAGGATTTATTCCCCATGGTGACTTTGAAGTATGATCTTCCACTCTTGGGTCGAGACACAAGATTTTCATTATAGCAAGTTAAGATGAGGGCTATGTTGGCACAAATGGATTTGGATGATGCGTTGGAAGGGTTTGAAAAACAACGTATCACATGGACTGCAGATGAGAAGCGTAAAGACCGTAAGGCTTTATCTCAAATTCACCTTCATCTATCAAATAATATTTTGCAGGAGGTTTTAAAGGAGAAGATAGCTGCTGCATTATGGCTGAAGCTGGAACAAATTTGCATGACAAATAATCTCACCAACAAGATGCATCTCAAGCAGAAGTTGTACTCTCACACATTGCAAGAAGGAGGATCCGTGCTTGATCATCTTTCGTTGTTTAAGGAGTTCGTTTCCGACCTTGAGTCGATGGAGGTAAAATATGATGATGAAGATTTGGGTCTTATTCTTTTGTGTTCACTAACTAGTTCTTTTTCAAATTTCAGAGATACCATATTATATAGTAGCGATACTCTCACTCTTCATGAAGTTTATGAAGCTTTGCATGCTAAGGAGAAGATGAAACAGATGATACCTTCTGAAAATTCAAGTCCAAAAGGAGAAGGCTTGTTTGTTCGTGGCAGGCAAAAGGAGAAGAACTCAAACAATGAATTTCAAGGCAAAAGTTTGAACGGCTACAAGAACCGGACGAAATCCAGAGGCAAGTACAAGTCGTGCAAATATTGCAAAAAAAGTGGGCACGACATCTCTAAATGCTGGAAGCTGCAGAATAAAGAAAAGAGAACTGGCAATTATAAGCTAAAAGGTAAACTAGATGATGAAGATAAAGCCTCCCTTGCTGCTGATGATAGTTCTGATGTAGAGGTTCTTGTTGCCTTTGTTGGATGTGCTAAGACCAATAATGAATGGATTCTTGATTCTGCCTGTACCTTTCATATGTGTCCTAATAGGTATTGGTTTGCCACCTATGAACTTGTTGAAGGTGGTTCTGTGTTGATGGGTGATAACTCATCCTGTAAGGTTGTAGGATTTGGTTCAATTCAGATCAAGATGTTTGATGGCATTGTTAGAACTTTGACAGATGTGACGCACATTCCAGATTTGAAAAGAAATCTTATCTCTTTGAGTACTCTTGATGGTAAAGGGTACAAGTATTCTGGTGAAGGTGGAGTTTTAAAAGTATCAAAAGGCTCTTTTGTTGTGATGAAAGCTGAGATTAAATCTGCTAATCTGTACCATCTGCGAGGTACTACAATATTAGGTAATGTTGCTGTAATTTCAAGTTCATTATCTGATTCTGATGCTACTAATCTCTGGCATATGCGCCTTGGGCATATGAGTGAAATTGGTTTGGCAGAATTGAGTAAGAGAGAACTTCTCATGGACATAGCATCGGTAAGCTAAGATTTTGTGAGCATTGTGTGTTTGGCAAATACAAGAGGGTGAGGTTCAATACTTCAGTTCATACTACAGAAAGTATTTTGGATCATGTGCATTCTGATTTATAGGGGCCATCTCGGAAGACATCGCTAGGAGGTGCTCGTTATATGTTAACAATTATTGATGCTTACTCTAGAAAAGTGTGGCCTTATTTCTTGAATCATAAATCAGAAGCATTTTCAGCATTTAAAGAGTGGAAGATTATGGTTGAAAGGCAAACTGAAAAGAAGGTAAAGAAACTTCGCACTGATAATGGGATGGAATCCTGTTCTGATGAATTTGAATCATATTTCAAGACTGAAGGCATTGTTAGGCACTACACCGTTCCCGGTACTCTTCAACAAAACAGTGTAGCTGAGCGTATGAACAGGACCATTATTTCCAGGGCCCGTTGCATGTTGTCAAATGCAGGTTTGCATAGACGTTTTGAAATGTGCCGCTTCCTTCGCTTGCTACCTTATTAATCGGTCACCCTCTCTTGCGATTGAAAAGAAGACTCCAATTGAGGTATGGTCTGGTTCCCCAGCAAATTATTCAAAATTGAGAGTTTTTGGCTGTACTGCTTATGCTCGTGTTGATAATGAAAAATTATAGTCTAGAGCTGTTAAGTGCATCTTTCTTGGTTATAAATCTGGTGTTAAATGATATAAGTTGTGGAATCCTGAAACAAGGAATGTTGTGATTAGTAGAAACGTCGTCTTTAATGAATCTGCTATGCTTCATGATAAACTGCCCACTAATGTTCCTGTTGAGAGCGAGTAGAATTCAAGTGTTCAGGTGGATCACTTTATTGGTTCAAATGACACATCAGATAAGGAAAATATTATTGTTTATGATGCACCTATTGTTGAGGATACTCCTATTGTTGAGCAGCCACCACAACGGTTCATTGCAGTTGACAGGCCTAGGAGGGAGATTAATCCACCCAAGAGGTTGATTGAAGAAGCTAATATTGTTGCTTATGCCTTGAGTGTGGCAGAAGAAATTGAAGGTAATTCAAAACCTTCATCATATTCTGAGGCTATTAACTCCACTGATTGTAATAAGTGGATAACTGCCATACATGATGAAATGGAGTCACTTGAAAAGAATGACACTTGGGAATTAGTGAAATTGCCAAAGGAGAAGAAGCCTGTTCATTGCAAGTGGATTTATAAAAGAAAGGAAGGTATTTCTCCTACTGAACCAGCAAGGTATAAAGCAAGGTTGGTTGCTAAAGGTTATAGTCAGATTCCAGGTATTGATTTTAATGATGTCTTTTTCCCAGTTGTGAAGCATAGTTCTATTCGCACTTTACTCGGTATTTGTCAGACCCCAAATTTAGAACCTAGGTGACTGGGTCCCACTGTGTATGGTTGTGTCATTCCCTGGATCAGTAGCTGACACGCACAGTTACATTGTTGGTTCAAATACATATCCCGAAATTGTTCAATTATTACATAATAATAAACAAAGCACGATTATACCTTACGGCTTTTGACTTGCGGAATGGCCGAACAGGCCAAATACTCTCGGAGAGTCAGCAGTGGAAGAAGCGCCAAAGCACAGCGTGTGGAATCCCTCACAATATGCCTACCAGCAATCGACTGTGGGCTCGCGACCTAGTTCCTGGCCTTCTTGTTCCTCGGTCTTGATCAGCACTCATAACTATCCCTGTAGCCTTCTTGTTCCTTAGTCTTGATCATTACTCTTTACTATCCATGTAGCCTTATTGTTCCTCAGTCTTGATCAGAACTCATAATCAACCTAAAGCAGGCCTATGACCAGGTAATGGCTGGTGGTTATGGCCGTGTCGTGCAGGGAACGCTGGTTATAGTCAACGACCACACCTGATTGCAAAGGAGGTCCTGGGGTGGTCAACGACCCCTGATTGCAAAGGAGGTCCTGGGGTGGTCCCGAAGAGGTTTTAGGGAGGTCTTGGGGTGGTCTTGTAGGTACTGGAGAAGTTCTGTAGTGGTCTCGTGGAGATCCTGGAGTGGTCTTGTAGAGGTCATGGGAGGGGAGGTCCTAAAGGGAGGTCCCGAGAAGGTTCGAGGAAATAGATCCTGAGGATGTCCTGGAATGATCTTGAAGAGGTCCTGGAGTGATCTTGAAGAGGTCCTAGAGTGATACTCCTATGGGTCACTGTTCCCTTCGAGTACTGGTCCTGAAGTGGCCCTAAGAAGGTTCTGAGAAGTCGAAGGAGGTCCTGGGGAGATCCTGAGGGGAGGTCCTGAGAGGTCTTAAGAAGTCAAGAGAGGTCCTGAGGAGGTCGTGGGAGGTCTTTGAGGAGATCTTGGGGGGTCCTGAGGAAATCTTGGGAGGTCCTAAGGAAGCTAAGGGAGGTCCTAGGAGGTCCAGAGAGGAGGTCTTGGAGGTCAAGGGAAGTCCAAGGAGATCCTGGAGACATTCTGGAGGAGGTCCTAGAGGAGATCCTCAGTGGTCTTGGAAATGTTCCAAGGAGGTCCTAGAGAGTGATCCTAGAGAGGTTCTGAAGAGGTCCAGAGTGGTCTTGTAGAGGTTCTAAGGAGGTCCAAGAGGAGGTCCTAGAGACGTCCTGGAGGAGGTCTTAGAGGAGGTCCTGGAGACGTCCTGGGTGATTCTGAGGAGGTCCTGTAGGTTCTTTGGATGTCTTGGGACATCTGGTAACCATATAGGGGTGGTTGTGAGTCATCTCGTAGTGGTCTTAGACCACATAGGGGTGGTCGTGAGACATCTGGTAGTGGTCTTAGACCATATAGGGGTGGTCGTGAGACATCTGGTAGTGGTCTTAGACCATATAGGGGTGGTCGTGAGACATCTGGTAGTGGTCTTAGACCATCTAGGGGTGGTTGTGAATCATCTGGTAGTGGTGGTAAACTAACCGATCGTGAACCTTGCTTAATGTGATTAGTACTCGGTATGAATCAGTGCAAGCCCATAATGTATCACATATATGTATCAGGCCGTACGGCCAACTATTTTACAAAAGAGCCACGAGGGCAGAAACCTTACAAAAGCCAGAGTACAGAATAGGAGATGAATACGGAAGCAACACAAATCGTAGTGGATCCATTCACTCTACCCATAGGCAAGCGACTGGGGTTTCGACCTAAGCTTCGCCATCTTCATCACCATCTGGTTCAGCCTCCGAGTAGTAGTGGTCGTAGGGGTCTTGATCACATGGGTCTGAAAAGATTAAAATGGCAGAGCCTGAGTACACAACTGTACTCGCGAGCAAACACACAATGAAGTTGTATAGATGTAGGGCTAGTCAAGGGAAGATTTAGAGTTCTTTTATTTGCACAAAGCCAAGTTTGAAATAGATGAGTAGTAGGACATCCTATGACTTAGCATTTTTAACAAATCTGTTTTCATAAATGAGTTTTCATTTGTAAAGTACTAGCGGAGGTCCCACCTCCTATACCATTGAGTGGCTCCATCCACTCAATGCTCGGGTATTCCCGTAATTACCACTGGTCCCCGACCAGACCTTTCTCAAATCCCTGGGGTCCCACCCCATCCTTTCTTTTCCAGCACAAATGGTTTTATAAAAACGAAAACTATATCCAACAAGTTCTCAGCACCGCTCTTGACCGTGAGCACGACTATCTAGATAGTTTTCTTACTCTGTAGAGTTCGCACACTTTACCCACAAGAGGTAATCATCTTGATATATACACACGTTTTCTTAGACATGTGAATCAAGGAGAGATTACCACAAGGCCTTTACAATGCTCAACCTCGACGCACTCCATCCGCTACACTAAGGTTGCCACCGCCCGGAGTCGCTCCCGTTGACTCTCAGGAGGCCCCTCTTATGCCATTGCGGATCCCGTGGCTTCGTTCTCCCCCAGCTATCCACTCCGTATTCTACCCAACGGCAGAGCCACGTTGAGGCGAGCAAATTAGTTGGCCAGGTCGCACCCATTATAGACTTGTGGTTGCGCTGTTTTTACATGAGAGGTCATCACCAGATTCGGTCCTTGACTGACTTGGGTGGTACATCCACATGCTAACCATCTCTCGTGCCCCTGGCACCAGCCACTCTTACCAGCCGCCCAAGTCGCAAACAGTTTTCAGCTTTTGTTTGTTTTGGAAAATAATCATTTACTTCAACATACTAGCCAGGCTCTCAGCCTTACTGCCCGAATCATTTTCCAAAGTTTTTAAGTATTGGGGTCGGGCAATTTAATGCCCGCATGACATTGTATCTAAGCAAGGCTAAGCATGACGCTTAGATACAGCCTTATTAACTAGTATGTAATCTATTAAGTCTAGGGTGACAAAGGATAGCGTCCAAGTTCAAGGGCTGGAAATTTATACACAAATACTATTAAGGCATTAACTATGAGCTAGACCAATTTAGTTTGATAAAACATAGCAATGCATTTTCATAATTTAAAGCAACATAATTTGCAAAAGGTAGGTGTAGTATGGTTAAAGTGTTGACTCGCCTTGGTCATTGTCCTGATAAAGCTCTACATCTTGATATTCGTCCTTCTCGATATCCTGGTAATAATCTCGCTCAACGTGCTGATAATCATCCTGCTCAATAGCCTGACCATCTTGATCTTGTTGGGATTGTGGTCCCATCACAGCGTCAGAGTCAAACTATGCAGGCTACGATCAAACCCAAGAGCAACTGAAAACGACCAAATGAAATTCAATAAGTCCAACTTTATGCAAACAAACGAAACACTTCAAATGGGCACAAAACATACCTAACGCCAACTCAACAATATGACCAGACCATATCCTTAGATATGGCGTGGAAGACTCCCTGGTCGACCAGGCCTACATGTCTGTAAGACCCCTCGACTAGAGACTGGTCGTAGAAGAATTCACGACCAGGTGGTGGTCGCAGAAAGGGTTACTACCATAGACTGATTGTGGAAGGACTTACGCTTGGGGAGATAGATGTGGAAAAGCTTACGACCCTCTACCATATGGATAAGGGGTATACTCACGAGAAGTGAAAGGATATTGCTAGAAATTTTAGATAAATGAATAGGAGGGGGATTATTGGATTCCTCGACAATGCTCATCTGGTGTTCATGAGGGTAACACTTCAGACGACATATAACTAAGAGAAGTTGATGAATGGAATACTTCAGACAAAGTAAAACCAAAGAAGTTGATAGAGGAAGTACTTTAGACCAAAGCGGGTAAATCTAATAGGGAGTGAGAGAACATGCATAGGAACATTCTTTAATGTTTACCCAGATGGGAGAGATTACCTAGTGAGGTACTACTCTCATATCTACTCTTGGATAACTAGGGTTCCTGTTGGAATCAGGTACATATGTGTAAAGGCCCATTCATTATTATAATCCCAAAGAATGCAAATCCTTAGACCAAAAGTACTAGACCAGTGTGGTCGAAAGCTGAGACCAGTATGGTCAAATTAATCTGGTTGAAGCCATAGACCATTGTGGTCGAAGGCATAGACCATTAAGGTCAACGACTTAGTGGTCGGAGGATCTGTAGTGGGCATAGTAGCTACAGTGTCATAGGGTCAGTGGTGGTCGTAGGATTATTGGTGGCCGTAGGGGCTACAATGTTGCAAAAGGATACGACTGGGAGGTCGTAGAAATACTGTAACTAGGGAGGTCGTTGTGGTCGTACCACCTACGACCAGGTGGTCGGAACTCTCCACGACCAGCCCAAACTCTTACGACCAGGATGTAGTCAATCCTCCCCTCCCTACGACTACGAGCAGCTCGTAACCTTTCAACCAACACCCAGGATGAACAGTACTCAGATGAATAGTGTTTGGTTGAACAGTGGTCGGTTGAACAGTGCTTGAGGCGGAAAAAAATACGCGATTGGTTTCGGGAGCAATTGCTCTACTTTTTGGTTTTACTGCTTTTCTCAACTCTTGACTTCTTACATCGATACAAGACTCTTATATAGGCTTGAGTACAAGGACTCAGCACCAGACTTGGACACATTTTCTACGAGTATGTCTCGGACTCATCTACTAACTGACTTTGACTCAAAATATGATTGAATAAATCCAATACATGAAGGATTAATTCCAACAATCGTGACCAAGAGGGTGGTCTTTGCAAAATGGGAGGTCATGACCAAGGGGGTGGTCTTTGCAAAATGGGAGGTCATGACCAAGAGGGTGGTCTTTGTAAAATGGGAGGTCATGACCAAGGGGGTGGTCTTGATTACGAGGGTGGTCTTTTGCAAAAAGGGAGGTCTTGAGAGTGTTAAGCCGTGTGTAGTCGAATGAGAGAAGTATTCGACTACACAGTAGTGGTTGAAAGAACAAAGACTTGACGGCTTTGACGCAGTCGAATCGAACCAGAGCAAGAGCTAGAGGAAGACCCAGAGAAACCTTAGAGAAAGAACATGGTAGCTCAAACTAGGAGGAGTATCTGGCCATTAGGAACATACTGACACGGAGCTGGTGGAACGGCTAGCCGGAGCTGAACTGTCACTGTGGTCCTCGACAGCGAGTGAACTCTACACTCTAGTAGTGGCTTGAGGAAGGAAGGTAGTCTTCGATCCTCAGAGTAGCTCCATTAAAGCCGGTAGATGATACTGAAGGGAGGTCTTGGAGTCTTCTGGTCGGAGAGGAGGAAGAGTGGTGACGATGGAAGCTCCGAGGGGTGACAACAACGAAGGTGGTGATGTGATGATGCTCGACCGGAGCAAGCGCTCGAGCCTAGCTGAAGCTCAAGCTCACTTGGGGAAAGGAAGAAAAAGTGGGGTTAACACTGGAATGGCGGAGAAAATCAACGAGGGGCTCGGAGCAACTATGTATAGGCACTTTGGCCTGACAAGAAGATGTGGTTGGTGCTGTTGATAGGGTGGGCAGCACAGGGCAGCTGAATGACAGCTTGGGTGACGACCATTAATGGTCGAATGATGTTTCCCCTAGCGCACACACACACACACACACACACACACACACACACACACACACACAGAGAGAGAGAGAGAGAGAGAGAGAGAGGGGGGGGAGCGCAGCTGCTACTGGTCCTATGACCAAATGGTTTGTCCTAGATGATCTTGATTCAGCCAGGAGCTGGTTGGGTCAGACCAGACAAAACAGTTCTTAGCCAAAGGGAAAGTAGGGAGAAAAGGAAGGCTAAAAGAAATGGGAACAGGCAGAACAATAGAATTTTAGACTTGCTAAAATTCGGACATTTGCTTTAAGGAACTCTTATGTGATAATAAATAAAATTATGATAGCAGAAGAGAGAAAGGTACTCAAGCAACTCTCCAAAAATACAGGCGAGAAGAACAATACTAGCTATCACATAAAAAGTTTTAAAAATCCTACATTTTTTGCATTTATGGATTTTTGGGCTGTTACAGTATTGTTGCTATGCATGATTATGAACTTGAGTAATTAGATGTTAAAACTGCATTCTTACATGGGGAGTTAGAAGAAGACAATTATATGGACTAACCTGAGGGTTTTGTTATTCCTGAAAAAGAACACCTTGTTTGTAGATTAAAGAAATCTCTTTATGGTTTGAAGCAATCTAAGTGAGGCAATGGTACAAGAGATTTGACTCCTTTATGCTCTCTCATGACTTTAAAGCAGTGCGATTATGATAGTTGTGTTTATTTAAAGACGCTAATGGTTCACTATTTATTTGCTTCTCTATGTTGATGATATCTTGATTCTTTGCAAAAGATAAGTCGAAATAGCAAAACCGAAAGCACAATTGAGTAATGAATTTGAGATGAAAGACTTAGGTGCAGCAAAGAAAATTCTTGGCATGGAGATTATTAGAGAGAGGCAATCTGGCAAGTTATACTTTAGTCAAAAAGGTTATATTGAGAAAGTCTTTCGTCGTTTTAATATGCATGATGCAAAACCAGTGAGTACTCCATTAGTTTCGCATTTCAGATTATCTTCTGCCTTATGTCCTGAGTCAGATAATGATATTGAGTACATGTCTAGAGTTCCATATTCCAGTGCAGCTGGTTCTCTTATGTATGCCATGGTTTGTTCTCGTCTTGATTTATCTCATGCATTGAGTGTTGTTAGTAGATACATGGCTAATCTTGGAAAAGAGTATTGGAAAGCAGTTCAGTGGATTTTTAGATATTTGTGTGGCACTTCTAATGCTTGTTTGCAGTTTGAGAATTCTAGAGATGAACTTGTTGGTTATGTTGACTTTGATTATGCTGGTGATTTGGACAAGAGGAGGTCTCTAACAGGTTATGTTTTCACTATTGGTGGTTGTGCTATTAGTTGGAAGGCAGGTTTGCAAGGTACTGTTGCCTTATCAACCACTGAAGCAGAATATATGGCTATTTCTGAAGCTTGTAAAGAAGCTATTTGGTTGAAAGATTTGTACACTGGGCTTTGTGGAGATAATTGTTGCACTACTATTTTTTGTGATAGTCAAAGTGCTATATGCCTTACAAAGGATCAGATGTTCCATGAGAGAACAAAGCACATTGATGTAAGATATCACTTTATTCGAGATGTTATTGCTCAAGGTGGTGCAAGATAAGTACTCATGATAATCCAGCTGATATGATGACAAAGCTAGTTCCTGTTACTAAGTTTGAGCTTTGCTCAAGCTTAGTTGGTGTTAAAGTTTAGTCCCAGTGACTAGTTGGCGCACGGTGATTTTTATCTTATTGCGGAATCATTTGGTGATTAATGATTCTTTATTTTGCAACAAGAGGAAATTCGTCTCAAGGTGGAGATTATTGATATTTGGATCCGTATGTGATCCAAATTTCTAATATGGAAGTATCTGGAATATGCCATATTAGCGGATTAGTTTCCTACTTGGACTCTAAGTCCTTTTACCCCTTTATATACCTCTTGTAAGCCGCACGAGGAGAGTAACACCTCATTGTAATCTCCTGCGTTTTGTAATCGCTCCTCATATAGTGATCATCGCCGGTTGGCGCTCATGGTTTTTTTCCGTAAGGATTTTTTCACGTAAAAAATTCGTGTCTCCTTTGTCCCTATTTTTCTAACAGCCCGTGTGGTGGAGGAGGACGGGCGGCGGCAATTGACAGTGCGAGCGGCCGTAGGCTAAACGAGGAGAGAGAGGCGGGAGGAGGAGGTGGTGCGGTCCTCGAGGGACGCGACGGCGAGGTGGGGTGCAAGCGCCTGCCGTGTGGTGGAGGCGGGAAGCGAGGCCTTGTCGCGGGTGGCGAAGTTGGCGAGAACCCGTGCCGTGTCTCGGTCGAAAGGGAAAGAGAGGGGGGGAGGAGGAGGTGGTGCGGTCCTCGAGGGCCGCAATGATGTGGTGGGGTGCAAGCGCCCCGCCCATGTTGTGGAGGATGGGCGGCAGCAGTTGGCGGTTGTGGGCAGCCGCACCCTACCGAGAACGGGGAGAGAGGAGGAGGTGGCCGGTGGGGCCATGAGAGAGAAGAGAGGGGGTTGAGGAGAGCGGAGAAGGAAGAAGATGAGAGTAAGATGGGGATTTTTTGGGTTAACGGTGACTCCAACTAACGGGGGTGACTTGAAAGGGAACAAAGGAAAAAAAAACTCGGTGACATATAAGGAATCAAACTTTTTCAGTGGCTTGGAAGGGATCAGGGTAAATTTCAGTGGCATGGAAGAGATCGAGGTAAATTTCAGTGGCACGTAGGAAATTTTCTCATATAATAATCTACCATAGGATGCCAATTTTGTAGAAAAGAAAATGTTCACATATGGAAGCAGAACAAGAATAAAATCTGATGCTAATGGTAAGTTGGTAACGTACAACCAAAAGCTCTTATAAGCAAGCTTAAACTAGCTCCTATATTTTGTCTCATAAGCTCAAGTATTTTAAGGTACACTGTGTGCACTTCTCCTTTCTTTTCCTTGTTTCGTTCTGGTATATCCTCCAAATCAACTCCTCAATTGTTTCTGTTTTAGTGCATTGCTCCTGTCTATAATCTGTCAAACAAGAATGGTAATCGTTAAAAGGCCAACAAAGCCATGGCATTACGGTGCCTCTAGTGTCCATGTTTAAAATTTCTAGTCAGGAAGAGCATTCACAACTTCACATATAGAAATACATGAGAGATACCAGCTGTAAAATAAGATCTTGTCCTTCATCTTGCATCATGGCACATAAGTTCTAATATGACGCATTGCCATTGTATCCTTTCTCTTCTTTCTGTTCGATTGGGAAGCAAGAACAGGAGGCGCAGAGATGTCTGGAAAAGGGAAGAGGCGAAGTGCCAGATTGCTGAAGCTTGAAGAGCAGAAGAACGACGACGGTACTACCGTTTGTCTCCTAGATCCTTGGCAGATAATTCGAAACAGCATTTCTGGTGCGCGAGGGAAGAGAAAAAGGAATGAAGAAATCCAGGTAAATATGTAGCCATTGGGTGCTCAGAATTTTCTTTGTCTATACCTCCCGGTTCTCATAATCTTCTTTGTTTTTCAGAAGTTGCAGGGAGAGGCTTCATGTAGCCAAGCAGTAGATGCAACCAATACCAGTACGAGATTTTGCTTCTTTTTCTTGTCTCAGTGTTGTGCTGCTCCTGCTGTGCACATGTGAATTTACATCGTTTCATTTCAGATAACTTATCAGGCAAAAGCTCCACAGGACAAATCATCGAGTACATTCTTGATACGCTGGAGATGTAAGCTTGGGGGCTATCTTTTCTATTGACTTGTACATCAAGCAGCACATCGATTTTACCAGTATTTTCTTCTGTTGTTGCAGGAGAGATACGCATGAGTTGTTTGCAATGCCAGATGACATCCAAGTAAGCCATGAAGGAATACGCCTCAAACTTTAGTTTCATGCGAAAGAATGAAACATGCAAATATTTCTTGTTTCGTGTGAAAGACTGAAACATATATTTATAATTTGACATGTCACTGCAGGTTAGTGACTATGCAGAACGGGTAAACAGGCCCGGTGACTTTGCAACATTAAGACAGAAGAACAAGGATGGCATGTACAAGACACTAGAGCAATTCGAGGTCCATCTCGTTGCGCATTTGCCTCTTTTTTTTAAGCAACAGTGTTTTCCACCCCTGTCTTATCTCTTACATACCTGTCAAATAACTTTTGTTTTCATGATCTGCGTATGCAATTGCAGAATGATGTTTACATGGTGTTCCAGAAAGCAATGTCTATAAACAACCAGGACACTATACCTTTCAGAGAGGTTGGTCGTTTATTCAGTAACCATATCATGCTCCTACATAGCTAGCTGTACAGGTTCTTTACCTGCAAATTGCATGAAGCCATGAACAATGTTTCCCTTTTTTACAGGCCATGTCACTGCTAGATCAAGCCAAGCAGGTGTTCCTGTCCCTGAAGAGCAACCAGATGTACTCGGAGTCGGAGCTCTTGACATGGCGTCAGAAGCATTTGGACCGGCCGAACAAGCCAACCGGAAAAGAAGAGGGCAACAATGGAGGCTCACGCGATCCTGCTACACCTACACCACAGCGGCCCAACCTGCCGGCGAAGAAGAAGGGCGCCGCCGAGAAGAGGCAAGAGAACGGCAAAGTAGGCAACATGTCTGCAGACAGCAGCAGAACGAGGCAGCGAGGAGCGAAAGAGAGCAAGACCACACCGGTAAAGAGGGCAAGGAAAGGTAGGCAAGTGCTGCTTCATGCAGTCTACTATAATGTTTTTATTGATGTGATGACATTGGAGTTGCAGCGGCGGCAGTGGAGAAGGTGGAGTTTGGTGGCGCCGGCGTGGAGCAGAGGAGGCTCACTTACACTGACGAAGCTGGTCAAGGCAGGGGGACGATGACGATGCCTGTCTTCCAAGACCCGCACGCTACCCTTCTCTATGTAAGCCCCGCCTGTGTTCCAAAAGTGTTTCTTCCTTGAATAGTTAGTCAACTCCATATTACTACTACCTTGGCTAGATAGACAGACGACACTAGGCACTTATATACTATATACAGTGGCGTCTGTCTAGCCTAATGCAGAAAGATACTCGGTTATTTTGGAAACCGTATTGGTGCCGGGGTACTAATCTAGTGTATTATAGTTAGAAAATGGTTTGGATTTGCTAAACATACTAGTCATGGAGTGCGTCTATTCGGCGGGAGTCCACGAGATGCACAACTCGCAGATGCCCCCCCCCGGGGACAACCTCCCTCCTCCTGCTTTCCCCTCGCGAACTTTTTTTTATTTAATTTTTTTTAAATATTTTAAAGATAATATCTTTCTAACTTTATTTCTAATTCTGACCCTTTTGATCACGCATGACAAAAGCATGTTGTTACGTTACGGATCTCGGCGTAGTAAACGAGTGCGGTCACACCACTTCTCTTAGTGTGACAGAACTTAGCTCAAAAACGGATACGTGTTGACTCGGAGGGCTATCGTGGCATATTTGATCATGCCACGGTTGATGACGTGACAGCACAGTTTGGTCATGCCAAGGGGTCAGAATTTGAAATAAAGTTAGGAGGATGTTATCTTTAAAATATTTTTTAAAAATAGATTAAAAAAAATAAAAAAGCTCCCCCTCACCTAGTTGATTCGAAAACTTTCAAGTGATTAAAACACTTTCGATTCGAAAACTTTGAAATAATTCTTTAAACATCCAATTTGAAAATTCTCAAATGATTCAAAATACTTTCCTCGACCAATGATCCTAGGTTGCTCCTGCCAGCGGTGGCCAGTTGGAGCTTCTCCTAGCAACAACGGAGGTAGCCGCCAGATCAACAACTAGTGGTGGATTCAAAATGTGGAGTCACTAGGCTTAAACGGCGAGTGCACATTTTTACATATGTGGGTAATGATAAGGTAAAATAATATTAGACTCAGTATTTTGTGCACCCCTCAAACTCTACTTGGATCTGCCCCTATCAACGTCAACAACAGATGCGGCACAGGTATGCGGCATCACGAAGGGGAAAAAACAGGAGCATGATTTAAGGATGATGGCTCCTCCGACGGTGCCAAAGGGCATAGGCGAATGTGAGGGAGAGGCGGTGGGCGAGCGGACAAATTGACGAAGAAATAGAATGCTCAAAGGGGAAAGGGGAAACGAGGGATGATGTGACGACTCGCTCTTAGCCTCCAAGTCACGGACACCCATGGTAACCCAGGTGCGCTCATCGGGCAGCGCAGATCACCTAGTGTGCCAAACAAGCGGCCAGATATGGGCGTTCGTGGGATGAGTTTCCCACATACGTCTGTAAAAAAAAACGCTTGTCACGCACACATCCACGATAACAACTAATTTTTATGTGCATGTGCGCATTTGGCATGTAGCAATTGTTTGTTAGAATTCTGAAGACTACCGTATTCGAGAATCATCCAATCCTGCAAGTTTGCGTCTATTTAGAAGAATGGGACTACTTGATACTGTTGTTTTCCACTTGGCCAGTGGAATGGAATGATCTCATTCTGATACCTACTTATTCTACGAATGAAATAAACTACTCCCCAGCCACAAAAGAATGATATCCTAGAATTAATCAGTTAGATCATTATAATTTTAACCAAATACATTGTGGAGGGGTGTCCCTTTGCAGTACTAATATGAGACACTGAGTTGTACCCAAGTGGGAGTAAGGAGAGGACAAGCTCGAAGAGTGACCGCAAGAGTTTCCAGCCTCAAGAAGAAGGCCAAGGTGAATCCGAGAAAGAGAGGGAATCTTGAGGAGTCCAAGGTACTCCGAGGGGTAGCGCTTGAGGATGTAGGAGGAAAAGATGATGTCACTGGAGACAGCTATAAATTGAAGCTTGGTAGGGCTGGAGAATAATGGTTTACTTTCTCAGTGTGACCACAAATTATATAAAACCCTAATCTTTATTTCTTTACCTACGTATCCTCGTCAAAGGGGAAAGGCTAGGGTAGCATTCTGAAGTAAGGGAATGTTTGGATGGGGGCATGGATCTAAATCCTTAGTATTTATTTCAAATTGAAACTAAATCCTAAATTTTTTCAAAGCAATCCCCCTCTTCCAAACATCCGTTAAGGGTAAAATTTTTTCCCTACAGATAGTCACCCAATCCTTTGTAAAGAGCAGAATATTTTGAGCCAAATTCCATTATTAATACACATTCCTATTTTACTACTTCGTTCTTACTCTCTCTCCACCTTGAGGCCCTCTCCTCGCTGGAATGCATGTTGATCTCCTTTCTGTGCTCATAGCTCTTGTTGTTACCACAGGTATCGTTGTGAGTATTTAGATTAATCATACCAAGGTGAAATTGGCTTGGCTTTGTGGTGTGGTGATAAAACACGGGTGTGTGTCTACGATGGCCACATTTCGATCCCCAAATTGTGCCTACGTTCTCGTGTGCATCTTATTTTTTCATATTAAAGTAGCAAATTTTCAACAAAAAAAAAATCAATCAATACCATTTTTATTCTCTCCGGTGAGTACCGTTTTGGTGATCAATACGATCCAAAAAAACACAACTTGTGACCATGAATTTTTAGAAAGGGTGTCTTCGCCCCTGCGTGGCTACGGAATTGAACTCAGGATCTTCCGTTTGTGCACCTCACACTCCACTCGGAAGTCCCCTACGAAGAAAGTACCCATTCTAGCATAATTGAACTCATGATTTCCCATTTGCGCACCTCACACTCCATCACTCGGAATTCATCCAAATCCCTTACAAAGAAAGTTCTCGTTCTAAAAGCACTGTATCCATCAAATCAAATTAATACGCACGAGATTTCTTTTCTTTTTCTACTGGTTCCTTCAATAAGATATACTATCCGTTTCAAAATATTTGCTGTTGTTTCTGCAAATTAATCTCTTTTTTTTTCTCTCTGAAATGTGACTTTCCGAACAACTGAGAACTGACATGAACTTGGTAAAATTGTTCAGCAGCCGCAGCCGCAGGGGCACACGTACCAGGACAGCCTGCGGCGCTTCGTGCGGCACGCGGGGATGAAGGCGCGCGTGGCCGCCGAGTTCAGGATCCTCGAGTGCGACGCGCGGGCCAGGCAGAACCCCGTGCCGGCCTACTGGAATGGCCTCGCTCCCAGCGCCGGGGCCGGCACGGCCAACTTCCTCCCTCACAGCAGCTACTACACACCGCCGTCGGGTGGCCGCGCCGTCGCCGACGTCGGCGAGCAGGCGCCACCGTGGTGCAAGCTGGAGACGGACGAGCTGCTCAAGCTCTTCGTGCTCATGGGCACGCCCGCGTTCTTGGAGAGAGCCAAGCAAATGTTTGGCGACACGCGCGGCGAGGGGAGCTCGAGGGAGGGGCATGTGTCCAGAGCTGACGACGACGCGAGGGCCGGCGTCGCGGCGGCTGCGCCCGAGCAGAAGAGCGGCGCGAGCGAGCCGGCCGCGGTGTTCGGGCCGTTCGCACCGCCCAAGTTGGTCCCCGGCCGGCTGGGCTTCGGCCGGTTCGCCAGCTCTTCTGCCCAGCCGTTTAAACTGAAGCCTTCGAGTTCAACGTCGAAAGCTTCTGGGAAGCAGAAAGCGCTTGCATGAAGAAGCTTCGGAGTTGCAGCTACATCAGGGCATCCGTCGATTAGATTCTTGTGTTCTTGACCGCGTCATTCTGTGGGGAAGGATTACAGAATAACTGGGTGATTAACTTCTCTTATTTTTAATTTGAAACAGATTTTCCTTGATAATATCCTAACTTAATTATCGGAAAGCTTCAAGTCACGACGGAAGCAACTAATTGTGAAATGTAGGCAAGTCAAACACGTGAAACATCACAGCCCTTATGACTTGAAGCTTGGTAGCCCCTATATTACATCAGACACACATAGTTCATGCATTACTGTTCGCAAACAAGCAAGACCAACATTAACAGGCCACACCTGCTGATGTCTTCTTGGACAGTACCAGAGGACACTAGATTCTTATTACACGGAGTTTTAACTTACAAGTCTTGTCCTTCTCGACACAACACCTCTTAAAGCATGAAACGACAGTAAATCCCACCAACGGGGTAAGCTTTCTGCGTTAGCTCACTTCAAGCGGCTGGACCAACAGACGAGTAGCAGTTGCATTGGTATCAACCTTTCCAGTTATCCTTGATCTTCCTGACTTCTCTCAGTGCTTCAACAGGCGACTTGGCACCAAATTTTGCCTGCAAGATCGATGGCACACTCCACATAAGCATCACTCACAAAGAGACTCGCTTCAAATTTAGGAATGACCCCTGCCGCTAGTTCAAATTTGCAAGGCAACTAGTTTCTATTTTCTAAGCACTCCTGATTGTTATGATACCAACCTTTTCTGTATATAGAAAGTTCCAACACTAACACTACAAAATATAGTATCATGGTGAACAGAATTAACTAGTAAGCGGATGGAAGACCTGTATTTCTGGCTGATCAACACGCATGAAGGTGTTTATCTCAAACTCGTCTCCTATAGTTGAGGGAACTGTTGGTTGATTGGCTTCACGCTGCTTTTTAGCCCATTCCAGTTTCTGCTTCATCTTTTCATTCTCGGGCTCGAGTGTCAGCATGAATTGCAGGCTTTTTACGGTGTACTGCAGGTCAAGATGAGACAAATAAGAATAGTGTATACATCTATCACATTGCTGTTGACAAGACAAATAGCATACTGTACAAAGAATACATAGTTAGGCCCTGTTTGGTACAGCTCCTACTCCCATCTTCTCGTTCGGATCTGGTGGAGCTGTACCAAACACTCAGTTTCCCAAAACAACCTGATTTTGCTTCTCGAGAAGAGCTGTCTCGAAAATGAAATAGCAACGAGGAGTGACCTTCCCATGGATTCTCGTGGGCTGCATGAAACATGTTTGCCCTTAAAAGTTGCACTTATTTACCCGCATTTTGCCACTCATATACCCCTCAACGCCCCATCCCATCCCAATCCCGAGCGGCCTCAATTAAGCGTACCCCTTTGTTCCTATCGCGTTTGGCTCTCGATTCCCCTCTCTAGCGACGGCGCGTGTTAGGGTGACGACGCGTGCTGGGGCGACGACGGTTGCTGGGGTCGACGGCGGCGACCAGCAACAAGAAGAGACCATACATCCCACGCTCCCTTCGTCTGGTGCTCAGTTGAAGGTACGACGTTGCTCTCGTAAACCCTAATTCCGCCACCGCCCCTATCTTCCCTTTGCCGGTCCTTCTCTTCGCCTCTTGCTCTGCTTGCTCCCCTTCTTCTTCGCTTTCGCTTCCAAGCCATTTCTTCCTAAGTTTCATTGTGTGGTGCCTCGATCCGTCCTTCTCTGACCCGCAGGCACGATGCAGCACAGTGGCATTGTCCCTGTCATGCGGTGTGGTAGATTCGACCCAGATCTGGTCGCCATCTTGTATTCGTAGCCCCAATTGGCTAAAATTATTTTTCAATGTAATGTTTAAAGTCAGTGGATAACTACTTAGAAGCCATCCCTGTTCAAACATTGCATAGCAAAACTTTGATTGCAATAGTCCCTTTTGATGTTAATGCTATTGTGTTAATGTCTAAATAATACGCAGGTGAAGCATCTAAATACGCTAATTGCACCCAAACTCATGCAAAATATTCTCAGCATTGTTCAAATAGGTTTATCTTGTCCAGGATAGATGCTTTTTTTACTTGTTTCAAACTCGCTTGTTTGTACATGATACATTACTAGCAGTAAGCAGCGATTTCTTTTCATATTCTCGTAAGTTGATCTCCCCTAATTGGACGCGCAGTGAATCATTACATTTATAGTAAGTCTAGTATTTACCTAGTTACTAGTTATAATAATTGATTCCTCAATTGGTTGCATGTATCTTGTATAGGTTGCATCACCACAAAGGAGCTGGGAACTGTCATGCATTCGCTGGGGCAGAACCCAACAGAGGCTGAGCTGCAAAACATGGTCAATGAGGTCAATGCTGATGGGAACGACACAATCGATTTTCCATAGTTTCTCAATCTGGTGGCTCGCAAGATGAAGGACACTGACTCAGAGGTTTCTTCTGGTGCATGCATGATTTGGCCGTCTAGTGCGTGCATGATCTGGCCTAAGGATCCAAAAGCCGGTACCGAACCAAATCCCGCTGGGTGGCCGGGAAAAAAAACCGGCCGGTAACCGGATTTCCCGGAAAAAAACGGGTTGAATTTTGCTTGAAAACCGGCCGGATTTCGAAAATTGAAATTTGCAAAATCCGAAAAAACCGACCGGGATTTTCCTTCCCGGATCCCGGCCGGTAACCGACAATTACCGGCCGGGTTTTTCCTCCCTGATCTGGCCTTTTGGGGTGTGTGTGTATAAGAAAATGGTATGGTACTCCTGGAAGTACGTACTTCCACTTCTCATATACTATTTATGTCATGGGCGGGCTGTTGACGTGCGTGAACAGTACGCACGGTACTGTAGCACCGTGTACTGTTCATACCGGGCCCACGGTGCATTAGTAGTTGGAAATAGAGATAAGAATAGTTTGTTTCCTTATTAGTTAGGTTTACTTCCTTAGAGATATATTTCATCTAATAGAGATAGGTTTCCATAGAAATAAAGATTGTTTCTTAGAGGTCAAGTCGGGTTGTCCCTATAAAAGGGATGGCATGTATCTATTATGAAGAAAAGCAAGAAAGATGAATTAATCTAGTCTCCCTCCCAAGGTTCTATCATCCCAGTCTATAGTCTAATCTCTCATCTCACCAAGCCGACGCCGTCCGGCCTTCTTCCTGACGGTGTTTACCCTGTTATGAACTAAGGTTCATGACAACTTGGTATCGAGCGATCGATCCTTCCTACGACCGCTACTACGCTTATGGCGATGATCGGACCATCGACCTGCCGTCGAGTCGTTGGCTATGATAAAGGCTAACGCCAACAAGATGGCCATGAGTACCAACGACAACGACAAGAAGATCGCGGCCATCTTCCTCGACATGCATGCCACTTTGGAGAAGATGATCGTGGATCAAAAGAAGAAGAAGGCGCAACAAGAGGCGGCGGCGTTTCCAGCAACCATAGTGACGCTGTCGGAACCTACTACGCCACTACCACATCCTGCCATGGTGTCGCCGGCTGTCGCGCCCTGCCAAGCACATCTTGTGGCCATCGCGTATTATTGCTAAGGTTATTGTCATGCCTGCCGCAGCAACCGGTGAGTTTGCCGCAACCGCACGTGAAGGCAATGATTTTCAAGGACTCATGTCGTCATCGCAACCTCTCGTCAACATGGGGCCTCCTAGGGCTTCAGCCATGGCCGCCACCACAGCTCGAGGACGAGCTGTCGCGAAAGGAGGGGAGTAGTGTCATGGGCGGGCTGTTGACGTGCGTGAACAGTACGCACGGTACTGTAGCACCGTGTACTGTTCATACCGGGCCCACGGTGCATTAGTAGTTGGAAATAGAGATAAGAATAGTTTGTTTTCTTATTAGTTAGGTTTACTTCCTTAGAGATATATTTCATCTAATAGAGATAGGTTTCCATAGAAATAGAGATCGTTTCTTAGAGGTCAAGTCGGGTTGTCCCTATAAAAGGGATGGCATGTATCTATTATGAAGAAAAGCAAGAAAGATGAATTAATCTAGTCTCCCTCTCAAGGTTCTATCATCCCAGTCTATAGTCTAATCTCTCATCTCACCAAGCCGACGCTGTCCGGCCTTCTTCTTGACGGTGTTTACCCCGTTATGAACTAAGGTTCATGACAATTTAAATCATATGATGATACATCTTTATCTATTTGAGCATACTCCAATAATGATTATAAGATACCCCAAAGTGATTTCCATGAAAGATTTCATTAAAGTCCACTTTTTATAACAAAATTTGTATATATACTTCTTTTATATATGAAAAATGGTATATAACAAAAATAAAGGGCTCTAATAATTTTTTTTGTTAATCAAATCACATTGGAGTATCTTATAATTAGTATTTAAGTATAAAGAAGTATAACATCTTCGTTTGGGTGGTATATATAGTGTGTGTGTGTGTGTGTGTCGCCTGTTTCGTACTCCTGGGAGTATGTACTCCCATTTCCAATATACCATTTAAACACACATATTATACTTCTTTACCACTTTCAGTATACTTAAATACCAATTATAAAATACTCCAATGCAACTTGATTGAAATTTTATCATTAGAGCCCTTTCTTTTTACTATATACCCATTTTCATATATAAAGGAAGTATATACATAATTTTTGCTATAATAAGTGGACTTTAATGAAAATTTTCATGGAACTCACTTTCGAGGTATCTTATAATCATTATTGGAGTATGCTCCAATAGATAAAGAGGTATCATCATACAATTTAAATGGTATATAAGAAGTGGGAGTACGTACTCCCAGGAGTACCATACCATTTTCCATACTAGTAGGATGCCCGTGCATTGCAACGGAATCCCAAAAGAGAGTGACACATATAAACAGAAACATTAACTCTGTCTATTGCATCACCTGTTACTACTACTACCCGTAAATTAAAATTTTGAACTTATAGATTGTTTACCTTTGGAAGTTGATGTTGATGCCAACTTCCCTCCCCGACGCGTTGCCCATTTCCAGCCGTTGTCGGTCGGGGAGGAACAGGGGGTACACATCGACAACCACCTTCTTCCACCTTGAACCCAAGTCGCGACTCGATTCTCACGACCATTGACCTCTGCAGCCTCGCCAGGCACATCGCTGCAAGGAGGTGTGAGGCCAGGGGAGGAGACGGTGGTGGCGTCGCGGTGGTAAGTGAGGAGAAGGAGGTGATGTTTGCTCGGCCGGTGTGAGCAGGAGATGGCAGTGGCACAGGGGAGGATTAGGATGAATAGAACGCGGTGCGATGAACTCAAGACTACGACGCGACAAGGGAAGGACGCCTTCATCTTTGCCTCTTCCTCATGCATCATCGCTGCCTCGCCTCCCTTCCCCAGCACCGCCGCTTCTCCTCCAAGGTACCGCCTCCTCTCCTCCCTTTCCTCCTGGTGCCTTCTCCTGTCCCTGACTCCGCCTTACTGCGCCGCCACCTACAATGGTTGCCAAGAGCATTGTATTTGCCAATTGCTCACTTCACAATCATTGCGCCAAAGCCTGAGAGGCACGCCAAGATCGCCATCGGTCTATCGCTTGCCGATCGCTTCCCTTGCCGCAACCATGCAGTGCAACAGATCCAACTCCTCCACCGAATGTGCGCACAGACATAGGGGGTGCATTTGGTGGTGGTCTGATGGAGACTGAAGAGGGAGCAAATGGAGGCGCGTCGCCGCGGGATCCGACCGCCGAGATCTCGGTCGAGACGCGTTGCCGCCAATCCGGACGTCGGGAGCTCTACGGAGGCACGCCACCATCGATTCCGGACGCCACCGTCGGCTTCCGTCACGAGAGAAAGAGAGAGGGGGGGGCGGGGGGGGACCGGTGTGGTGATGGAGAGGGCGGCGTAGTGAGTCGGTGAGGATGAGTGGGAGAAGTGGTGGGAGACCAGGGAAGAGGATGTGCGACTGGATGGGGTGGAAAGAGGAGATCGTGGGAGTTGGCTTTTTCGGTTTTCACAGAGATCGTGGGAGAGGAGCTGTGAGCTGAGGGAGGCACCGACGGTTTCAGGGAGAAGCAAACACACCCGTTCATGGGTCCACCTCCGGGCAGGTGGAAGAGAAGGGACGGGTGTTTTTTTCATAGCTGGAGGGGGTGAAACAATTCGTCCCGCTGAGCGGGGGTAAACTCCTTTTACACACACACACACATATTTGAGCATACTCCAATAATGATTATAAGATACCCCAAAGTGAGTTCCATGAAAAAATTCATTAAATTCCACTTTTATAGCAAAATTTGTGTATATACTTCTTTTATATATGAAAAAGGGTATATAGCAAAAATAAAGAGCCCCAATAAAAAAAATCAATCAAGTCGCATTGGAGTATCTTATAATTGGTATTTAAGTATAATAAAAATGATAAAGAAGTATAATATATTCGTTTAAGTGGTATATTCGAAGTGGAAGTATGTATGTATGTATGTATGTATGTGTGTATATATCCCGGATTTTTTATTCGGTTTACAAATGTTATTAATTCAGTGCGGAATTTATTCCGAATTGCAAAGGAAGGTTTTTTTGGATATATAATGTAAATTGAATTTGAAATTTAGCTAAAGCAAAAAAAGACCGTCTTGTCTTTTGCTGCTGCTGGGTAAGTTGCAACTAATAATTGTTGGATGATAGCAACGTGCAGCCTTTTTTAAGTAATGTGATACTGCGTTGCTGAGAAACGAAAGCATATATATGTAATACTTGTTCATCTGAGGATGCTTGCTTATATTTAATTTCAAATTTGATACCACATACTAATGAATGATGATACATATATACTCATTTTTGGTCCACACAAGGATTTCAAATCAGGTGACAAGCTTAAGATGATATATTTTTTTATTATTTCGAGATGTATATATATATTCATATGATCTTGAAAATTTTGGATTTTTGTTTATAATTTGCAAGCAAATACAAAAGAGTAAGACACAAATACAATTGGAGTATTACAACAGGGGTAGCATGGTCTATTTGCCTCTAATCCTCTCTTATGGTTTTTGGAGCCAACCTACTAATCAAACACTTTCCTAAGAA
Source organism: Phyllostachys edulis (assembly GCA_036346405.1). Lineage (NCBI taxonomy): Eukaryota > Viridiplantae > Streptophyta > Magnoliopsida > Poales > Poaceae > Phyllostachys > Phyllostachys edulis. Next base: position 76,939,446 of record CM070550.1, on the reverse strand, counting down.
AACTCTAGATTCTCAGAGAAGTGGGTTCTCAGAGAATCAGGAGCAAGATCTGAAAAATAAGAATATGGAGCTCTACCAAACAGGTCTTTAAAGAAACCATATATGTTCATATGTTGCAGAGGGTTTCAAAAACCAGATTCAACAAAAATCCCACTCCCTGGCTGGTAATGGAAACCAGTAGGTTCCTGGCTGGAACCGGTTTAAACTGGTTGTTTCTTCTTGAAATCCATAGTGCGCATTTGGATTGAAAAACAGTAATCAGTCATGATTGTCCAGGATCTCTGGTTCTGGTTCTGGTCCAAAATTACTGTCCATCAATTTAAATAAAAAATTTAACTTTTAAAGTTTTCCAGACTGGAACCTTTTCCCCTGTTGATCACCAGGATTTGAAACCCTGGTTGCACACAAGCAGTCACGGACTAATGGCAAAGATGTTCACTATTTTTTAAGGAACTGGTAGCATGAACATGATATTTCCTTAATGCAGGATGCCAGATGAGGATATCTTTGTGTCAGATACAAAATGCATTTGTTATTATCTTTAATAAGATTTGGCAGGAAATCTCCATGAAGAATGGCATTTTGTATTTAAGGCTTCACATACTATCCCCATTCAGACTGTATATTTTCAATCCGATTCCAGAGCTGCCAGCATCTTTTATATTTTAGTTTAAAAGGAGGACAAAAATCAAGCAAGGGATCACTGCTTATTAGATAGAAAATGATATGGAAAGGCAAAGAGCTAAATAACTAGGGATATACATGCTACAGATTTCGTGATACAGATTCATTCAAGTTCAGGTTCCTATGAAGGTCTATCATTCTAGGAAGAACAAAGAAACAAATTTGAAACATCAAAAGCATACGTCCATACCTCATGGCCACAGTAAACTCGTGTTGGCTTAGGCAGTGAGCCGAGTGTAACACAAAGGGACTGGTACATTTGCTCTGCAGTACCCTCAAAAAACCTCCCACAACCAGCAATGAACTGTATTTAAAAAAAGGGTCAAGAATCAGGATATCAAAATGAAAAGGAGCCATCACTTAAGTCAGATGCATATACTAACCAAGGTGTCTCCAGTAAACACTGCTGGATCTTCCTCCTCTTTACTAGTAACATAATAGCTAATATGACCTTTTGTGTGGCTGTTGGAAGAAGGAAGATGATAGGGAAATCAAATAATCAACAAGCTGGTACAAAACGAATACATATAAAAGGCTGTGTACACTATGACTAATTGACTATCATGTAATTCAAGTGGGCTTTTGTCTAAGTGATCAACTAATTCGTCCTAGTAACATTGATGAAGTGTCTGTGACACTGCTCAGCTGTATGCAAATTCCTCGACTTAAAATGTGCATTATCAAGGATAAAAGCATAAATCTATAGTAAAAACGAAAGATGGATTATTCCAGTGAATGCAGATGTGTAAAACAGTCGGTCTTATCCATCTACGCAGAGGTTCAAACTTTTATCTTCAGTGCTTCTATGATCCCAGAAAAGAAACTCACACTAACCATATAGTAAATGAGGAGGTGAGACTTATGTTATAAGGCAAGAAAGCAGCATAGCATACCACGGCGTGTGTAGGCATAGTATCTCAATGTCCTTCCCAAGGGATAACTTGGTTCCATTCTCCACCTGATCAGTGCAGCCTTTCACATTGTCCAAGGATCCCCCATAGACCTTAATCCCTGGCACCAACAGCCTCATCTTCTCATTGCCACCAGCATGATCCCTACAACAACAAATCAATTGTGCAATTCATTACCAGTTCATTACATGATTGCCAGTGAATTCCACTAACACCTGTTGATTTTAGCACATACGGAGTACTCTCATCTTTTACCTACCACCTGGTAGTTATCTTCAGAGCATCAATCTTTTTTGCTTCGTCTGTTTATTTCATACTCCGAATTTTGACAACATGGTGTATGAGTCACAAATGTCAAGCACTTCCATTGCATAATCAGCCGAATGACAGGATACCTCTTTCGTCATTTTTTATGTAACTCTACTTTGTTTGGTTCTCTACATGATTGCTGGTGATCACAAATATCTGTTGATTTAGCACATAATCTTCTATTTACGACCTGATAATTATCCTCAAATCATCAACCTTTTTGTTTTATTCGTCTTTATTTTGTTTGGAGTTTTAACATGTAGCATGGGCCATCCCTTGCATAATTACCCGCATGTATGGACACCTCTTTCTTCATTTCTTCGTTCCTTTTTTTTATTTGGGGTGGGGGGTTCCCAATTCCCAGCAAGATAATGTTGAACAACTCTAGGAAGCACAAAAATCAGAATATTCCAACTCTAGGAACTATTGATCCTCTTAACAAACAAGTCAAATAAGCCGATGAATTACTAGTCTGGGTGAAGACTAAGAGATGGCGAACCAGTGGTGGTGGGTGGTGAGGACGCAGTCGACGTAGGCGCCGACCTCGCTGGCCGCCGTCAGCACCTTCTCCGGCTCAACCGGGTCAACGGCCGCCGCCTTCTTGGTGTTCTCGTCCACGATTCTTCAGAAATAAAGAACAAACAAGAACTCAGAGTCTCAGACAGAACCCTGAACAGAACCAAGAAACAAACAAACAAGTCGGACGATGGATACAGAGATGGACGAGGATTCGGGATTCGTACAGGTAGGCATAGTTGTCCTCCAAGCAAGCAACCGGAACGATCTTCATCTTCGGGTTCCTCTTCGGAGAGATTGGATTGGGTCTTTTATCCTCAAGCGAGATTTCTCGAGCGAACTCGCGGCGGAGAAGACTGAAGCAGTGACGAGAGGAGAGGGGTGTGGAATGTTTTAGGAAGGGGAGACTGCTTACCGGCAGCCGTGGGTGGGGAACTGGGGATCCTCTGTCTCAAGAGGTTTCTCGCATATTTTTTCCTCCGTGAACAAAGCGATCCGACCAAACAGGCAAAACGCTGCGGTTGACGGTTTGTTGTCCCTCCGTTTCTATCCAAAATTGTTGTATGAATTTTTACCTCAAACAGTTCAATTATCGAGGAATTTAAAACATTTTTCATATGTTTTTAGAGAAATATTTTCACTTTCTAAACAGGGCCTTAGTGCATTAATGTTTTAGTAATCAAAAGCACTCGAGTCTTTGAATTTGCTTCCGAGTATCGTGCGCCAATTCTTTCCTTTTGATTCATTGTTCATTGAATTGTTTCTTCCTCCCATCAGATCGTGAATAATTGGCCATTTAGGGGAAAAAAATATGTTACGATCAATGATCTGTAGTTCTTTACCGCATTAAAAAAACACCAAAGCTCTTGGATTTGCTTCGAAATTTATGCACTAGTTCTTATCAAATCAAAGGTTTGATGTATTTCTTCATGCAGCGAAGTTGTGACCAACCAGTCATTTACCCAAGAATGTTGTGATCCACAATTTCAATGGACCATGGTTACCGTCTACCATGTACGTCCTCTTTATCCCCCGTAAAAAAAGTATTTAGAGTCTTTACTTTCAGCTTCGTGCACAAATTACTCTTCTAGAAATTAACAAGCACGGCGGAACTAGATTTCACAAGTAATGTCAAACTGGTGGTAGGTGATGTGGCATTAAGGGCACTAATAACCTGGGTTTAGAGGCTCATTACGGCATGTACGATAGAGTGACAATAGCCATCTATAATTCTTATCATGTAAGATTTTTGATGGTGTAGATCAGAGAGAACGAGGAAAGAGAAAGACATTGTCTATCATGCAGCAGACGGTCTATAAAATCTTTATAGACAACACAAAACATCATTGTATGAGTTGTCTATAACAAATATTTTTTTTCAAACAAAAATTAAAAGATTGCGAGGTTTCATATAGAC